>JAWZYU010000001.1:109095452-111495452 GCA_038380435.1 Ryuthela nishihirai
CTAGGACGGCCATGTCAATACGCATGCGTAGTGTAGATACGAAAACAATTGCCCACCCCTGACCAAACCTATTCTACTACCAATTTCATCAACAGCTCGAATGAAAGAGTTCATCTCATAAACATCATTTGCCAAAAGGGCTAAATCATCAGCATAATCTAAATCAGAAATTTTCGTATCTCCAGCCCATTTAAGGCCAAAATC
Source organism: Ryuthela nishihirai (assembly GCA_038380435.1). NCBI lineage: Eukaryota > Metazoa > Arthropoda > Arachnida > Araneae > Heptathelidae > Ryuthela > Ryuthela nishihirai. Next base: position 109,095,657 of record JAWZYU010000001.1, read on the forward strand.
TTTCCTTTGAAGTGAATTTCGCATAACATAATCAACAACCAAACTAAAGAGAAAAGGAGACAAAATGCACCCTTGTCGAACACCAGAAGTAATGCTAAACCAATTGCTACAAGACTTACCAACTCTCACACATGACTCAATGTTATTATAGAGAGCTTTCATTATGTTAACTAACTTGTCTGGTATACCATATGTTTTCACAATCAACCACAAATTATGACGATCAACAGAGTCCAAAGCCTTTTTGAAATCAACAAAGCTAGCAACCAAAGGTTTCTGAAACTCTAAACATTTCTCAAGAATCTGCCTAAGTGAAAATATCTGATCCACACATACCCTACCACTTCTGAATCCACATTGCTCATTACGCAATTGACTGTCAATCAGATTCTTAATTCTATTAAGCACAATCATGGAAAGAACTTTACCTGGAACAGAGAGTAGGCTGATACCCCTATAGTTATAACAAGAACTGCGATCAACTTTTTTGAAAATAGGGATAATAATAGCTCTGGTAAAATCCTTAGGAACCATGCCCTTATCAATTATGCAATTATTTATTAATTAAAAGATATTCAGAATTTCAGTCATCCAAGTGGTAACCGAAACATTCCCGTCTCTAAGCATTTCAATAGTAATTTCATCTACCTCTGGAGATTTATGTAGCTTAAGTTTAGAAATAGCCAAACTAACTTAAAACTGTGTACATACAATGGGAACAGAACTAACCACGTTGTTTAGAACATAACTGAAATGCTCAGTTCTCCTAGCCATGACAGAATCCTCCCCTTCTATAACCTTACCTTGTTTATCCTTCAATCCTTGTATGTCTGTCCGTTTCCTACCACATAAAACATTAACTATCTGGTACAGCTCTCTGCTGTTGTGCTGCCTAACTGCTTTCTCAGCTTTGTCAGCCAAGCCATGAAGCCTAAGATTCTTATCAGCAGCTAACTGACCCTTTATACATTTATAACGCTATCTGTAATCCTTTCTATTAGGACTAGTAGGGTACTGATTAAGGACATTCCTGCACTTCCTTCTTTCTGAAATAAGCTCAAGTGCCTTATCACTTAAATAATTCTGCCTTCTCTGCTCCTTTTTTCCTAAAATAGTACTGTTAGTTTGCAAAAAAACTTGTTTAAAATTTTCTTCCTCAACTTCAGTAGTAAGCAAATCGGCTTGATGACTTGGCTGACAAAGCCGAGGAAGCAGTTAGACAGCACAATAGCAGAGAGCTGTATCAGAGAGTTAATGTTTAGTGGGTAGAAAACGGACAAGTCTACATTGATTGAAGGATAAACAAGGCAAAGTTATAGAAGGTGAGGATTTTGTCATGGCTAGGTGGGCTGGACATTTCAGTGAAGTTCTAAAGAATGTGGTTAGCTCTACTCCAGTTGTTTGTAATGATGATAGATGCATTACTGGCTTTAATGTTGGCCCTATAAAATATACATACATACATACATACATACATACATACATACATACATACATACATACAAAATCCTCATGCAGCAATGGGCTATGGAGGTCCAACCAGACTGTTCAATTTTCCTCTCCAGACGTGTCTCTTTTGAGCTACAGCTGCTGCATTTCGCCACTCTAGACCATTTCTAGCAAGTTCCTGTTTGACATTGTCTGCCCATCGCATCCTAAGTACTAAAAGAACTTTTTTCTGATACCCTTAGGTACACTGTTCATAATCCTCTTTGCCAATCTGCAGCAATGCATACGGGCAACATGGCCAAACCAACGCAGTCATTCTCTGCACAATATGCTGCTCAAAGGAGGTTGATGACTCCTTCTTCTAACCTCATCATTACTTACAGTCAAACCACTTAATGCCCAAGATACTGCGTAAGCATCTAGAATCAAAGGCATCAAGTTTCTTGCTATCCTGCTTACAAAGGATCCATGTTTCGCTACCGTAAATAACCTTAGAAAGAACCAAACTATGATACAGTCTAATTTTAGTCTTTAGGTGTATACGCATATTTTTCCATACTCTCCATAGATTCTTAAAACTCCCAGCGGCAATCCCTACTCTATTTATCTCATGCCGCACATCACCAGTATCTGTTACATAGCTCCCAAGATAATTAAACTGAGGAACTTGCTCAATAGAACAGCCATTTAAAGCAACTGAAGCACCACCTGCCTGACCAATTTTCAAAATTTTAGTTTCTTTTCTGTTTATCACCAAACCTACTCTATTATCAGTGTCATCAACAGCCCTAATGAAAGAATTCATCTAATCATTAGCATTACTTCTGGTGTTCAAAAAAGGTGCATTTTGTCTCCTTTTCTCTTTAGTTTGGTTAATGATTATGTTATGCGAAATTCACTGCAAGGGAAAGATTTTGGCCACGAAAATCTGGAGATACTAAAATTTCTGATTTAGATTAATGCTGATGATTTAGCCCTTTTGACAAATGATGTTTATGAGATGAACTCTTTCATTCGAGCTGTTGATGAGATTGGTAGTAGAGTAGGTTTGGTTATAAACAGAGAAAAAGCTAAAGTGATGAAAATTGGTCAGGCAGGCTGTGATTCAGTTAATCTGAATGTTTGCAGTCTTGAACAGGTGTCACAGTTTAATTATCTTGGGAGCTATGTAACAGATACTGGTGATGTGCGGCATGAGATTAACAGACGAATAGGGATTGCTGCTGGGACTTTTAAGAATCTATGGAGAGTGTGGAGAAATATGCGTATACACCTAAAGACTAAAATTAAACTGTATAATAGTTTGGTTCTTTCTAGGATTAGTTATGGTAGTGAAACTTGGACGCTATGTAAACAAGATAACAGGAAACTAGATGCTTACGCAGTATCTTGGGTATTAGGTGGTTCAACTTTGTAACTTATGATGAGATTAGGCAAAGGAGTTTGCAACCTCCTTTAAGCAGCATATTGTGCAGAGAGAGACTCCGTTGGTTTGGCCATGTTGCCCGTATTAATAATTATAGATTGGCGAATAGGGTTATGAGCAGTGTGGCTAAAGGCCTCAGAAAGAAGGGGAGACCTAGGATGCGGTGGGCAGACAGTGTCAAACAGGACCTTGTTAGAATTGGTGTGCAGTGGCCGGATGCAGCAGATGTAGCTCAGGAAAGATATACTTGGAGAATTAAACTGCACGGTCTATTGGACTTCCGTAGCCCATGGCTGCTTAAGTATGATGATGATGGTAAAATCGAGGCAACCTGGCAAAATCTAGGGAGTTGGTAAAATTGGAAACCACTTGGTAAAGTGCAGGTGAGTTGTGAAAATTATGCCTTTCTTGTGCAATTAAGGAGAGTTGATAAAATTCGAAGTGACTTGGCAAATTCAGGGAAGATGTAAAAATTGCGATGTTTTCTGTAAAATTACGGCGAGTTGGCAATATCTAGGAGAGTTGGCAAAATCGAGTCAACTTAGCAAAATCTAGGGTAGTTTGTAAAATTTGAATCCACTTGGTAAAATACGGGCAAGTTGTGATAATTGGGATTGAGTTTGTGAAATTAAGAACGGTCTGCAGTGGCGAGATGCAGTAGATGTAGCTCAGGGCAGACTTGCTTGGAGAACTAAATTGCACGGTCTGGTTGGACCTCCGTAGCCCATGGCTGCTTGAGGATGATCATGATGACAAAATCGAGAAAAATTAGCAAAATATTTGAGAATTTGAAAAATTTGCAGTGACTTGGCACTGCAAATTTAGGAAGAGATGTAAAAATTGAGGAGAGATGTAAATTCAGGAGAGATGTAAAATTCAGGAGAGATGTAAAAATTGAGATTTTTTTTTTTTAATTAAGGAGAGCTTGAAAAATCGAGGCAACTTGGAAAAATCTAGTGGAGTTGGCAAAATGTAGGTGTTGTGAAAATTGGGATTATTTTTATGAAATTAAAGAGAGTTGGCAAAATCGAGAACTCTTGCCAAAATCTAGGGTAGGTGACAAAATTCGAATCCACTTTCAAAAATACAGACGAGTTGTGAAAATTGGTTTAGTTTGTGAAATTAAAGAGAGTTGGCCAAATTTAGATAACTTGGCAAAATCTGGGGAATTTGAACTGGTTATGTGTAATTAAGCAAAATTGGCCAAATGGAGGGGAGCTGAAAAAATTCAGACTGACTTGCTACAAATCAGGCGAGATATTAACATTGGGATTAATTCTGGAAAAATCCGGCTAGTTTGCAAAATTTCAGTTATATGGCAAAATGAAGGAGAGTTGTAAAAAATATTCCCCCCCCCCACCCCTCATGGAGCGGAAATTCTTGGTACTAATCTGACAGAGACATTATTTTTACAGTTGGCAATTTCCCTCCCCTCAACCATAGTCGTTCGCTACGCCCCGATTCGAATTTTGTCACCTACACGTATCAAATTTCATTAAATACAAATTTTAAATATAGTTATATATTTTTGAAATATTCGATTTTTACCTTCAAACTCTTTATATTTTATGAAAAACAATTAGGTTTGTATTGAAACTTAAATTTCCACATAATGAGTGGTTAGGTGCTACTTCAACAGTTTATTAATTAATATATGTGTATACTCACCGTTATAAAATCAATAAATTTATATACATCTATTCCTCACTTCCAATGAAAGCCCTATTGAAATAAATAATTTACTTTAATTCGATTTCCTCTAGTTTAAAACATATAATAACCATTAACTTATCGAAATCCAATGGGAAAGATTTGTAAACCGCCTTTTTGCAAAGCTTCTTAAATTCAATTGGCCCGTTTAATATTTTGCATAATTTATGTGTCCGCATCTTCTTCTACGTACACCACCCATAGTGGCTAAACAGCCAATGAGCGTTCTGCATCCAGCTGGCAGCTCCTGTGAATGCAAATAACAGGTTTTGCCGTTTCAGTATCAAAATGGCGCCTCTGGTTGAAGTTGCGGCTGGTAGATCAGGATTACAGGAGAGGAAGACATCTAAAAGAAGTTATCAGGTCTGGCAAAAACTCTTACACCCAGGATAAATATAATATCAAGTATTTAAATACGTAATTTATGTTTGAAATCTTTGAAATATCGTGAGTCACTATAGAAAAAAAAAACGTCATATGCTCGTTTACGTCATGGAGCTTCACTAGGATAGTTAAGAGAAAGCTTATATTCATTTCTACAATTTTATTTATGATATCTGAAGCCTCTGTAACAGAATCTTTTCGTGTGGTTTCCCCATATCGGTATAATATTATTTATTAATTTACTTACGATTCAGGATGAAGCTGAGTTTTACGAGATGTCTGAATAAATTTTTTCGTGACTTAAAAAACGAAACGTTGCAATTGGCTTGAGAAGTATGGTTGATGTACTAATGCCCAGATGGATGATTGACAATGACTAGTCATAGAATTTTGCTTTGACCAAGGGTGGGGAGCAACGTATATATATGTATCTGAAATATATTTGCATTCATATTTATCATATAGTTTGCATGCAGATTTAATATTTAAATGTATCATATTTATAATAATTCTGAAATTTATGGCTTATATTTTTATCGATTCAGTTGTATCAACCTTTACATTATCAAGACCTACTGGTTTTAATTTTTTTTACCAGGTATGCGTGAGAAGGCCAGGGGTAGGGCGGCACTTTTTTAGTCCACAATGGGTTGGTTTAACTTCACGCTCACTGAGAGGTCCGATCTCCGGCTTTCTCACCACAATGGGCTAAATAGCTAGATTACAGGAACTCCAAAGTCTCAGAGAAAATTGGGGGAGGGGAGCCAATGAACAGCTCTTATGGAAGCTTTCCTTCAAACCATTCAGCGTTTCTTTAAAGTTAAGAGGATATGGTTTAACGTCCTATTTGATGAGGCGGTAATTCCAAGTCTAACAGTGACCTCTTTCCCACCGAAAGCAGAATACCTCACTTGAGATATAAAATAATAATAAAATAAATACCCCCTCGAGCAGCTGCTTGCCACAGAGGTCTGACAGGAGCCTGTCAGTTTATATGCCATAGTAGAAGGTCTGAGAGGATGGCAGGACCTCAGCAGAAAAACGACACATACATCCATGCCTTACCCGGGGCTCGAACCCAGGTCCCTTAGATCAGTAGCCAAGCTCGCTAACCACTCGGCCATGGGACGGCTTACTTTAAGCAACATCCGTAAAAAAAATAACGGAAAATTTCAAGAATTTAAGCAAAAAACTGAGTCAAAAATACCCTTGGTAATGTAAAGATTAAAATGCTTGTTTTTTTTTTGGATTCCAGAAAAGTAAGAGGGAGAGGGATAAAAATATCCCTGAGAGCGTATCCTGATGTTTCAAAATTTATTAAAATTTCTGTAATTAAATTTCAAGTTTCGAATGGAATACATTACTATATACTCATTTCTATAAGGAATTATAGATTTTTAGGTTATTAGGAATTCTATAAGGAATATAAAAATTTATGATGTCTGAAGCCTCTGTAACAGAATATTTTCTAAAAGCTTCTAAATTCTAAAGAGATTATTTTGATGCCAGATTAACGAGATCCTCTAACATTTGATACTCCTTAGGACTTGTGGAACGATGTTTCCCAAGTCCATGCGTACTGAATGAAGCTCAAAGCCGCTTGAAGTTTTTTTTATTTATTTTTGTTGTAGAATAGGCTGAATTGAGTTCATATGTATCCTAAAGTTCAGAGAATGTCGTCCCTAAAATTTATTGATGAAACATGGATGAAAGCAATTGAGACAATGAGACTTCGCAACTACGTTTTAAAATTCTTGTAAGTGATTGGTGAATTAAGCTAATTGTCAGATGTCAATAAGCTAATGATCTTTGATTCATGAGATCATTGGTTAATTGGAAAGTGATTGATAACTGAACCAATCAATGATTTGTGAGTCTTCTAGGCGTCAACTGTGCAGTCCCATTGCCTTAACTGCTTTCATCTAAGCTTTGCCACTGCTAAATTTACATTTTTAAATAATATTGCAATTTAGTCTTATAAACAGATATTTAGGAACACACAAAAATCAGCTTATTGTGATGCGAGGTTAACCAGATCCTCTCCGATTAGAGAAACTAATGATAAGAGAAATTAAAAAAGTGTTGAAACACCTATTTATTTCAACCACAGATTCAAAAGTTGCTTGTAGTTCCAAGTTTCAAATATTGTTTTCAGAGTATCAGTGTTGTATAAATGTCATAGAAACTGTGATAGCATAAAAGATTGGAATAAATACGCGAATTCTGCTGTGTTGAACAAAATGAGATAAAACACATTTAATATAAATCAAAATTTTACCGTAGTTAAAATGGCCTTAATAGCTGTTTGAGGGGAAAGTCTTTCCACACTTTGTAATCAGGCTTTGATTTAAGTTTTATTTTTGAAGGCTGTTTTCACCCTAAATGCAAAAAAGAAAATGATATAGAGTAAGCATTTACAGCTTATAGAAAAAAAAATCAAAGACCTTCCCAAATTGCGATACCTTGAATCTCGCCTTAAAAAAAAAAACTATGATAATATAGAATGAAAAGCATAACTTTAGACATTCATTAATATTTTGAAAGACGGAATTTAACGAATTTACTTCTATGAACATCTCTGAACCCAGATAAATATTGATAGTCCGAAATTAGTTTCGATAATCCTATCTGCACAGGTATTTCAATACGCAATTGGCTGTGGGTCTGGTTTACAACTGAAGTTTGCAAATACGACACTCGAGTTTGGTAAAGTTCGGAATTTCAATGGTTGTTTTTTTTTTATTTTCTTGACAAAAGGTATGTCACTTAGTGTTCTTGTGAACAAAAGCCCTCTGCTCATATATAATATTGGAGATGAATGCCGAATGCTTTTCTTTCTGAACTTTAAAGCTGTTCTAAAGTTTTTCAAAAAAAAATCTGTAAAACTAATAAATCATTCCAATAAAAAAAATTTAAAATCATTCTTGAGTTATGTTTTCTGATCCATTTGTTGGAACCAAAATATTAATAACAATAGTCGGAGACATAACAGTCGATACTAAGGCTAGATCTGTGTGTATGTGAGGTGAGGGCCATGCTCCCCACTTTCAGAATACTAGTAATGGTAATACAAGCAAAAAACTATTAAAACAAATTATATTTCAAACGTTTTTCAAGAAATATTTTGAAGTCCTGAAGAAAAGAGGGGGGAAAGAGACTGGACCATGGCCTAGTGGTTAGTATGTTTCTCTACCCATCAAAGTGATCTGGGTTCGAGCCCCGAACAAAGAAGGGATGTTTGTGTTATCTTTCTGCTAGGTTCCCGCTATCCTCACAGACCTTCTACTATGGGCGTATAAACTGACAGGCTCTTGTCAGATTTCTGTAGCAAGAAGTTGCTTGAGGGGGTATTTATTACTTTTTTTATTTAAAAAAAAATGATACTGGAACATTGGAAATCAGGCCGCAGACAGATTCCAACGGCACTAGTCCCTAAAAATGGAGAGGTTTGCGTCAACTGAGAGCAATGAAATACGTCTTTCAGCCACGACGTGACTGGACTGCCTCTGTTGGTAGGTCGCAACCTGAAGTGTGTCAAGTTGCAGTGAACATTCACTGCTTCGTGATCCTTCATCCACGATTGTTTGCTACAGTTTCATATTCCGCAAGCATCTGTTTTTTCGTGCAGTTCCACTCTTGTACTGGCTGATATAAATAATGCTGATCTGACAAGAAGACAGGATATGTCAGATAAATTTAGTTTTCCATTTGCGTGAGTTGATCCTTCTATTGAGAACTTGACCCCAGTTGTGCTAGCTGACCCAGAGAACAAGTATTTCAGAAGGATTACTTCGTGCCTAAGGTAGAGCTATTGAATGTATCCAACGGTGTTTTCCTCCATTAACGTAGAGAAGAATGCTAAATGATGATAATATTTTGCAGTTAAATCGGATTCTTCACGCTGAAGCATTCAAGGACTCATTAAATTATTGACATTCTGTGTCCTTGTTAGATTTAATGAACATTAGCTTCTGTGCAGGAAACTGTAAATTACTTAAAGGATTAAAGTATATTTTATGTCTCATTAGCTTCACAATGACCAAAGGTTCAGAGTAAGTGACTGTGGACCAAAGCTTCCTGAATTCGAGTCCGGATAAGGCTGAGATTTTTCTTCTTCTGAGGTTATTGCTTTTCTCATTGGTAAAGCATAGATGAAAGCAATTAAAACAATGAGACTGCGCATTTAACACATCTTGTCATTAGTTTAATGAATATCAGTCTCTTGTCAATTAAACAGTTATCTGATACATCAAAGATCGTTTGCTGATTGACAAGGGAATAATAGAAAAAATTAGCCAATGACTAATGATAATATCGGTTGAGGTGTATAGCAAAAATTTTGATGTTGACAAAATATTTCTATTTTTCTCTCATAATGTTTATTATTGCGCATAATAGAATATAATATGTTTAAAAACAATTTTAATTCATGATTTCGTAAACTTTATTCTTTTCAATTTCATATCCGTTATTGGCGAAGTGCGGATGAAAGCAATTGAGCCAAAGAGACAGCAAATTGAAGCAGAAAAATTTCTTATAAGTCATTGGCTATTTAAAGTATCACTCAGATGTCAATAAGCCAATGATCTTTGATTTATTAGATCATTGTTAATTGACACGTGATTAATAGCTCAATTATTCAGGAATTTATGATAATCTTCGATGCCTCAACTGGGCAGTCTCATGGCTTCCACCCAAAAAATACATACAGTGTTATCAATACTTTGCCACTGCTGTCAATGTAAATACACCATGAAGAAGATAGGTGTAGAAGGCAATACCACAGGTAAATATATATGATGACAAGACCCACTTGTTCCGCCTAAAGCACTACCAGTAGAGGGAAATGCCATATTCACCACAATCTACGGTCAGGGGAAAGACAGTACCATATAGATACAGCTCATCCCCGACTACCTAATGGCTAAGAGTACTATAGTAGTAAAGCACATCCATCGTTCAAAACCTAAATTTAATCTATGCCCCGAACAGCCACAAACATGGATAAAGAATCCAAATTGTCTCGGCTCCCGTGACTGGGACTCTTAGTCCGGCCCTTCCATCGGGGCCCTGTCCAACATGGCGAGAATCTAGTCAGCAGGGCCCTCAACTTCTTCCATCTTAGCCATATCCGACCGTTGCCCAATTCGGTCAGCATGGCCTTCGACTTCATTTAGGCTCTCAAGCCCCCCCCCCCCCCCCCCCCCCCCACCTCGACAAAGTGGTCCCGTATCGGGTGGGGTGGTGTGGCAAGACCACTGCAGAGCACAACACAAGAAACTTCATGTTTTATCTGGGGCTCGAATCGAGGTCCCTTTGCTCACTTCTGAGCACTCTAACCACTAGCCATCAGGAGGGACATTTATATAACCAGATAACATTAAGTCTACAAAATAATGCTAGGAAGAAAATATTTCACTTAGCGGCAATATTTGTTATTTATTTCTAATAAAATGTGTTAGACTAAACTGTCATAGTGTTCAATAGAAGATTCCCATATGTCATTGATTGGTCATTAGTAATAATAATGAGCTACCTGCTATTCCATCAGCCAAACGCTTTGTGTTTATTAGCTCTAAGTGAGGTAGTGGTCAGCAATGACTACGATTTTAGTAAGGGTTGATGTTCTTGTAGGAGAAGGGCTGCATAAACTAGGAGTAGTTTCTAGAATCTTTTTCTGTCCTCCATATTGCAAATCGAAATAAAACTAAATCTAGGACAACGCATATCGCCTCTGGTGCATAAGGAAATCTAGTTTCAAAGAAAATGAAGTTTGCCTGCTTTTTCAACTTAAAACATTTTATACGATATAATGGATGATTGGGAAAATGCAAATAGTAAGTATTTTCTTAGTACTTTTACAACATGAAGATGCTGGTATTTTATTTCTTAAAAATTGAAAAGTTGCTCTTGTCAAAATCCTATGAGAAAAGGGACCAGATTGTTACTCTTAGTGGAATATTTCTTGACACCTTATCACCGAAATTTCGAATTTCTACCAAAAACAGATTGCTTGCAATATTCGTTAAAGATTTCACCTCTTCCATATTTAGTGACTTAGCCCCGGGTAAGGCATGGCTGTTTGTGTCGTTTTTCTGGTGAGGGACTGCCATCCTCTCAGACCTTCTACTCTGGCATATAAACTGACAGGCTCCTGTCCAAACTTCTGTGGCAAGCAGCTGCTTGAGGGGGTATTTATTTTTTTTATTTTAATGAAATTGAAACTTGCGAAGGATTTGAAAAATTGCGATTTATAATATTTCATTAATACCAATCGAACTTAAATGGAATTTCCCAATTTTCTCTTAAAACAAAAAGAGTTGCATTTCTCACTCATCTTGGGATCAAGGAATCAATTCATTGTTGCCAGTGCAAACCTCATGACCTTCACATTCCACCACCAAATGTTCGATTTTCTGGCTCAAATACACAGCTTGCAATATTCGTTCAAAATTTTGGTATTTTAAAAATTTTCCATTGTTAAATGACACAATTGTATCATCTAGTGCAGGCATGTCAAACACGCGGCCCGCCAAGATTGATAACCAATATGTTTATTTAACTTTCCACAACACTGGATTCTTTGATTGAAATTATAAGTACGTACACGGTACATGAATTAAATAAATGTATTTCAGAAAACATTTCCATTTATATATAAGGGAAACTATTGCGCATAAGTGTATATGTCGGAGCCCGATCGTAGAATTGCTCATATCATGAAATGCCCGATCATTTCATGAAATAGTGGCATTTCATGATATGAGCAATTCTACGATCGGGCTCCGACATGTATACACATGTCTCGAGGCCATTCAAATGTACGTACTTTGCGCATGGCAATGAGTCACGAAATGCCAGTAGAGTCGGAAGCTATTCGTTAGCAGTCAGTGAACGAATACTGCGTCCTAGTCTAGTTTGCACATAACAATTTTCATCTGTTTTTTTTTTTTGTTTTGTGACCCGCAATTTAATATATAATACTTAATATGGCCCTCGGTGGTTAACGAGTTTGACATGCCTGATCTAGGGGATTCAGAAATGACGGATCGTGATATTTCATCACTATCTATCCAAACCAATAAGAATTTTAATTTATCTCTAAATACAAAAAAAAGTTGAATGTCTACAGACAGATGGCAAAATGAAAACACTATCATTTTTTAAAACTAAACAATAAGAAATGCAATCAATGATAAATAATAATGATAAAGTCCTCTCATGGCCTAATGGTTAGCACGCTTGGCTACTGATCTGAGTAATGGGTTAGCACGCTTGGCTACTGATCTGAGTAATGGGTTAGCGCGCTTGGATACTGATCTGAGTAATGGTTAGTGTGCTTGGCTACTGATCTAAGGGATCTGAGTAATGGTTAGTGCGTTTGGCTACTGATCTAAGGGATCTGAGTAATGGTTAGTGCACTTGACTACTGATCTAAGGGATCTGAGTAATGGGTTAGTGCGCTTGGCTACTGATCTAAGGGATCTGAGTAATGGTTAGTGCGCTTGGCTACTGATCAAAGGGATCTGAGTAATGGTTAGTGCGCTTGGCTACTGATCAAAGGGATCTGAGTAATGGTTAGTGCGCTTGGCTACTGATCAAAGGGATCTGAGTAATGGTTAGTGCGCTTGGCTACTGATCTAAGGGACTGAATTCGAGCCCCGATAAGGATGGATATTTATGCTGTTTTTCTGCTGAGGTTCGCCAACTTCACAGACCTACTATGGCGTATAAACTGATAGGCTCCTGTCAGACCTCTGTGGCAAGCAGCTGTTTAGAGGTATTTATTTTTTTATTAACATTATAATAAATGGGCTAGAAGCAACTAAATAATGAAAAAACAAAAAAAAACCATAAAAACTCAATTCTAATGACATGTACTTTTAAATATTTTGCCATCTTCAAACGCGGGGAAAAGGACCGAATAGCCTCTCCTTTGGTTATGCGCATATATTTAATGTTCTGTTGTTGAACTAACTGCACAGTGTGTCGTAACCAGAGGAAAGTTTACGGAGATACCCTCCACCCCGCCTCTACCAGTTGAAGACTTGAATAACATAATTTCTAAGGTCGAAAATCGGAGACTCAGGCATATTGAAACCCACTCTCTATTCGATTCAAATTCATCAGATCTCTCTCCTCCTCATTAGAAATTTTTGTATACGACACTGACTACACAGTCACACAAAAATCTTCTCATATGCAAATTTTTCCTTCTCGATCGATATTAATAATATATTTCAGTTATTAATAGTAAACTCTGCTATAAAAATGTATTAAGAGCTATAATAATTAAGGTTTGGAAGCAGCAGATTTTAAACTCCTGGGAGAAGCGTTTTCTATACTATATATATATATAGTATAGAAAACGCTTCTCCCAGGTATATATATATTATTAATATTAACGAACACGCTGGATACCGTTGACGCTAAAAGCTGTCTCGTGGATCTCCTTTCCCAACTTCTCTGAATCCTTGAGGTCTTTATGACCTGGCCATTTAGGCCGCTGAATGCTAAAAACTGTGTCTCACTGGTCAATCAACTCCTAATGCAATTACGAACAGAAATGTGTTAAAAAAAAAATACCCCCCTCAAGCAGCTGCTTGCCACAGAGGTCTGACAGGAGCCTGTCAGTTTATATGCCACAGTAGAAGATCTGAGAGGATGGCAGGACCTCAGCAGAAAAGCGGCCCATGCATCCATGCCTTACCCGGGGCTAGAACCCAGGTCCTTTAGATATGTAGCCAAGCGTGCTAATGACTCAGCCATGGCCAAAATTATGAAAATTAATACGATAAATCAGGAATCTAAAGAAATCCAATTCCTTATACGAAATAAATGCTCTTTGCAAAATTGCTACTTTTCTTTTTTATATTGTTCACTCTTATTATTTTATGAATCTTTTTTCCTTTTCTTTTCATTTGTGCTAATTAATCACGACTCAAAATTTCAGCTCTTAAGAAGCAATGAAAATCGTAACGACCTAAGTCAACGATGAAAAAAACTGATTTAGTAGCTTGTATATTGCTCAACCACACTTGTCTTTATAACGTTTTTCTTTTATATACAGGGTGTTTCAAAGGTAGGTTTATGATTTTGAGAAATATGCGTTTATCAATAAATGGTAGATAAAAATCAAATATATGATGTAACCAAACTCATCAAGTTTTGTGAGATGAATCGGAGTTTTTCAAATCGGTAGGTAGGGCGATTGGTTCCAATATCATAGCCACCTCAATCACTCGATTTAACCCCATTTCTTTCTTATGGGAATTTGTTGCAAATGTTGATGATCTACGGGAAAATATAATAGGCGCATTTTCAGACGTCACTACAGATATATTATGTCGCACTTGGGAAGAAATTAATTATAGGTGGAATATTTGTCGTGTTTCTGAAAGTGGCATCGACCGATCACTCTGATATATTTGATAAATGATGTGTTTGACTACATTTCTGTTCTTTCCATTTGTATCTACCATCTATTAATAAATGTATACCTCTTCTCAAAGTTGTAAACCTGTTTTTGAAGCACCCCGTATTTTACTTTGTTTTCAGTAATTGCATTGATCGTTTTTATTTAAAATTCTGATTATTTATCTGATATTATTAGATTTGCTATCGTGATTTTCATGAAAATGAAAGATTGGGCAGATATTTCATTGCAAACGAAAGATTTGGCGGATATTTTGGCTTTGTATACAGCGTGTACAAAGGCTACACATGAATGAATCCATGAATTATCTAAGTATGCCAGGCCCTTGACTGATGTTCCCAATTCGAGTTTCAAATTGAGGTTTTCTCCGCTAATCTCTACTCTGTCCTCGGCAAGAGAAAGGACATTAATGAGCTTATAAACTCCTCTGTCTAACTCAGTGATGCACAAATTGTGAGTCGCGAAAATTTTTAATTAAATATAAACCATCAAAATAAAACCATTTTTCATTGCCTTCGTTTCAAAATAATAAAGCCCTTATTACTTGATCAAAACATAAATGCTTGTCAAAATAGTTTCAGGGGGTTATATCAAGTTAATATCTAAAAAAGGAGATCGCATTTTAAAACGTTTGTGCACCATTGGTCGTAAATCTATGTTTAGGACAGCCATTCTCTGTGCACTTTAAGGAATACACTGGATGGCCTTGACGGGATGCTTCAATCTGTCTTCTATCAGTTTCACAGCGGAGTTCTTTACCCTACTCCAACTCTTTGTTCTCGGGGTCTTTCTGATCTGGTTATTTAACCCATTACGTTCAAAAAATGTGTCACTCAGAAATAAAACAACCCAAACCAAATGGATAACAAGTTTGATTCTGTTTTTGAATGTAGTGAAAAAGAGAACTTAAAATTTTTCCTAGAATGACAGGAATATTTCTGGCTTAATAAATTTCGAAACAAAAATGAGAAGTAATTTCGTTTAATATTAAATTCAGGGAGAAGCAGAAATGCTGAACCTGCACTCCAGAATATCT
This sequence comes from Ryuthela nishihirai, assembly GCA_038380435.1. Classification (NCBI taxonomy): domain Eukaryota; kingdom Metazoa; phylum Arthropoda; class Arachnida; order Araneae; family Heptathelidae; genus Ryuthela; species Ryuthela nishihirai. The sequence continues at coordinate 109,111,098 of JAWZYU010000001.1, forward strand.
CCGTCATAAACGTACTTTCTGTGATTGCCTGCATCATAAGGGATTTTGGGATTTCAGCAGTTGCAGCGAACATGAAGAACGCTGTATACAAAGAATATATATCTGATGGGTGAGAGGGAAGTGGGTATAGCCGAAGGAGGAGAAAGTTTTGTTGCTATCTCACAAATGGAGGTTTCGCTGTAAATGGGCAAGCTCCTTCGAGCGTGAACGGGCTCTGTGCAGTAAAACTCGGTAAATGATCGTATACTGCTGCCAAGGGAGATGCTCCATGTATGATCTCTTTGACATGTTGACACTGGATGAGGATGAAGAAGAAAAAGAGGCACACAAAAAAAAAAGTTGCGGAATAACAGGGGTTGGTCGTCTTAGCTGCGCAGATCGAGGATGACGCGCGCAGCATGCGTATCCATCTCTTCTTGGGAGAAAAGGAGGTGCGCGTAAATCCTTTCTAATAATCCGGAACTCTCCGAAGCAGGCTGATTGCCTCTCAAGAAGAGATGTGAGGGAAGATGAGAATTCACACAGAAGCTCTCTTTGTTGACTTTGATCTTTAACTTCAGTTCTTTCTTTTGGGTTGGGAAGGCCTGGTGTGAAGGTAGGATGAATTTCAATACTTTAACTCTTGGGTAATGAGATTCTCTCTTTTATACCCGACACGTAACTGTTTTCTTTTAGGTTCCATAGTATTTAGTTTAATCAGGGGTAGAATATTAAAGCGAATTTTAAGCTGAAGTACTTGAATTAAAAAACATTATGTTAATTAGCGTCTCCTCTGAATTATTTTCACTTAACTGAGAAGTAAATAAGGAAGCAAATGCCTTGAATGACACATTTGTTTTTTTGCAGTTATACAATGATTGCATCTTATTAGTTCACATATCTCTGAAAACATTTAGAATTTATATAAAGTAGAGGTTTTGAAACTTTTTGGATACTTTTTGTCTCCCAGATAATCTAACCACCGGTTTGAACTACCAATTATTCTATCGTTAAAAATGATAGGAATAGAATTTTTAGATATAGATTAAAATGATTTGAAAAAAATAATACTAGAAAAATTCGCATTTAAATGAAGAGTTAGGTACCAGTGGAATAATATGAGGAGTAACAGGGGAGACTAAGAGTGCGCAGTTCACACTTAGATTGTTTTCATGTATCATAGGTTGATTGATAGATTATGGCGTAATATGCCAAATATATTAGAGAATTTCTATGTAATGTTAAGGGGAGGCTGACTTCAAAGTTCCGTAACTCCGAAAATAATATTTTTATTAAAAAAAAAGTCACTGAACATAAATTAAGGATCTGAATCTAATCTGTTTAAATCACGAATTTCAACAAAGTCCCTTCAGTATTTATGAAAGTTATAGAAATTAGAATATTTAACAACAGCGATTTTTTTTTAAGAATATAATTTTTATTCATAAGAGTAAAGAATAGAAATACATTCACCATTTGTCCAGCAAAGCTAAATAGCTTATCTGCAGGAAAATGAATAAATTAACTTCAACATGGTCATTCAGCCACAAAAATGGTGTACATCAAATAAATTCATAAAACACAACACATAATAATCAGCTAATTAGAAATTCCCAAATATTTTTTCAGTTCTATTTTCAGTCTTCTAAAAGAATCTATGTTTAGTATTTCTTTTGGGATAGCATTAAATAAAGTGGTATTTGATATTCGGAGGTATGTTTTCCGTAATTATTTCGGAAAGTAGGCATTTTGTAATACACTTGATTTTGAAATCTTGTATTTTTATTGTATTGAATTTTTAATTTGTAAGTTTCGTCAAAAATAATTTTAATTATTAAATTATATTTATATAAATTACTGTAGGACAAACGGTCTAAAAATTTTAATCTATCTGTGGAAATTTTATAATATTTTTGCAAATGAAACGGAATAATATTTTTAGCTATTATAGACTGCAGTTTTTCTATTTTATTTATGTTAGTTAAGTTAGTTGTTCCATGCACAATGATTCCATAATTTAAAATCGACTCGCATGTTGCTTTATAAAATAATACACAGGTTTCCATACTTAGTACGTATTTTAATTTTTGAATTTTTATCTGTGATATTCTGAAGCTTTCACAGATATGGTCCACATAAAATATTCATCAGAAATGATTCCTGAGTATTTTATTTGATTTACTTGCTCAACAAGTGGATAACTACATAATGATTCACAATTAGAAGCATTCTTTTTTTGGCAATTTGTTTTATGGCAATATGTTTTGATAAAGAAGTTTTGAAAAATATTAAATCCTGGTGAATGTATGATCATCCATTTTGTTTTTTTCTCATTTAAGTAGATTTTATTATGATTTAGCCATCTAATTATATTATTGTAGTCTGTTTCAATCTCTGAAATTCTATCATTTAAATATTTGTGATTGTTTATTAAAACAATAACGTCAGCATTATAATTTATATAATTTAAATAAAAATTAATATAATTTAAATATAAATAAAACTATATAAATATAAAAATAAATAACACTATAAATATATATATATATATAAAATAATATCATAAATTATTTAAATATGTATAAATAAAATTTTATATAACATAAATTGCACTTTTTAATTTTGCATTTAACAAATCATTTATGTATACCAGGAACAATAAAGGACCTGAAATTGAATCTTGAGGAATTCCATATTGTGTAATTACTTTTCTGCTGTAACAGTTTTTTATTTTAGCAATTGTGTATCTGTCTTATAATTAATTTCGAAACCAATCTAAAATTATACCGCGAATAGAACCAGCGTAAGAATTTATCCAAGAAGTTAATTAAAAGTTGATTAATAAGAATTACTTCAGACAATTTAATAAAATAAATATATATTTTACAAGTATGTGTAACTATTATTTAGTTTTGCATATTTTTCAGACTTCGCATTAAATTAAAAAAAATAATAATAAACATTTCCTCAAGCAGCTGTTTGCCACAGAGGTCTAACAGGATCCTGTCAGTTTATACGCCATAGCGTAAGGTCTCTGATGATGGTGAGGGAACTTAGCAGAAAACAAAACAAACATCAATGACTTCTCGAGGCTCGAACCCAGGTTCCGTTGATCAGTAGCCAGCCTGCTAACCACTCGGCCACGGCATTTTTCTTAAATTGATAAACTTCTGTAATTCTGTAAATGCTTAAGGAACGTTGTTATAATTTGATATTTTGATTCATGTCTTTAATTTATCGCCAGTAACATTTTTTCCATAAATAGCTTATAGTAGAAGTTATACAAAACTATGAAGACAGTTACCCTTTGTCATTACACGAAAATTCTCTATTTTGGAAAGGCAGTTTATGCATGAAAGCTATAGAAGCTTCAATTACGCAGTCTCATATTTTCCCAAGTTGTCACTGCAGGTATTTAGGAAAACCCATTTGTTTGCAACTCTTCTCCTTTGTACTAAATAATAATTGTTACAGTTAATATTTCTTAATTTATATCTTATTCCTATTCCTTAGTGTACAGCCTGTAATGCTCATTCAATTTTTCCGCAGTTACCTTATTTAAAGAAATTCACTTATCGGAATTCGAGTTTTAGCAGTCAATATATAACTTTTAATTTTGAAATCGAATAATATAGTTAAAAATATTTCAGTCTTCTACTGAGTTGAAATAGATCTATCTGAATATTAAATGCTTCCCTATTTCACAGGAATATCTGAGTTAAATGAAATATCAACTTAAAAAATTTAAACTTAATCATGGTTTTTAGATTATTCCTGTTTTGGTAATTGTAATGATCGCTTTGAGACAATATATTTTTAAGCTTATTGGAAAATCTTGAAGGTAAATGGCTGACTTATAGGTGATTGACAGGTCATTAGCTTATGAGCCAACTGCTTAATCTTAGTCCCCCCAGTTATTACATCTCTGGTTTTAGTAAGCCTATGGCGAATCGTGAATGAATGCAATGAAGTCAGCGAGATTGTGCATTGAATTATCAAAAATTCTTATTAGTTATTGGGAAACTTAGCTAACAATTCGATGACAATAAGCTAATGATCTTTATCTATTAGATCATTACATTGATACGTAATTAATAGCTCAATCAAACCAATGACTTTTGAAAATTATCGATGCGTCTACTGAGCTCTTATCCAGTAAACCAAAATCTTTGAATTTGTTCGAACCGTAGTTGTGTTAGATGATAATGCATTGGATGAGTGAGTTGGTGGAGTGGTGAAAAAGTTACTAGGCAGCAAACTCCTTTCTCCCACATTTTAATCAGCTGATTAAATTTCTCCCTCATTAAACTTTATGCCATTGTTGAACTTAATAACTTATTACAAAATGGTCTGTCAGTTAAACTGAGGCCATATTGTGAAACCTCTTTAACTTGACCACTTACAGTTTCAGAGTAGCGAAGCGTGGAGGAGGGCAATTGATTCAATGAGACTGCGCAATTGATGCATAAAAATTTCTTTTGATGAATAAAGCTATTAACCGATATCAATAAGCTAATGATCATTGATCTATGAAATCATTGGTTGATTTTTGAGTGATTGATAGCTCAATCAATCAATAGATTATAAGAAATTTCGATATGTCAACTCCGTAGTCTCATTGTCTCAGTTACCATCATGCACACCACCATTGCAGTTTCGGAAGCGGATTACCGCAAAGGTGAATGAGATGTCCGCCTTCGGCAGAGGTCGCCAAACAGTCGATCGCATTCAACTGTTTGGTCGATTGCCTAGCTGCCATAGCTGGTTATCAGCTTACATTAATGTGAACGCACTGGTCACTACCGTATCTCAAGTCTTCGTATAAGTGAGCGATTTTTTTAATAAAGTATATAATTCTATATAATTTATTATTTTATTTGTTATTTTATGCTTAGCTGGTCAAGCAGTGTTAAATCATTATTATGACTTATGTACTATGGTCGATCGCCAAAGATTTTCTGTCTTAAAAATCGATTGCAGAGTCCAAAAGTTTGGCACTCCCTGGCCTATGGCTTTGACATTGATGTGTCCTCAAAACAGACAAAGCACGATTTTTTTTCCTAGCAGCAAAACAAAGTGTTTGGTAAAATATTTCGCAATCCCTGTCATATAATACTTTCGTATACATCTCGTATTTTTACTAGGCTAGTACAAAATTACAATATTGTTAAAAAAAGTTTACAAAATTTTTTTTGTTTACAAAATTTACAATATTTGTTCACCACACTACAAAAAAAACTGATATTTATTTTCTTATAATTCTTTTTTGTTTACTTTTGAAAATGTTCTTCTTTGAACTGGAAAGTCTTTTCATTTTGGTTTATATTGTTATAAATTTAAGCGGATGTGAACTGAGCGTGAGTTCTAAAATATGTTTACCAAACCAAAGTATGAATGAAGTAATTTATTACAAAGGCACAAAATTGCACAAATAAAACAATCTTACCTAAACACAAGTATTTCTCATCCTCTTAGTATAAAGTCAAACCATAAAAAGAACGATTCACTATGGTTAACTAATTTTCAATGTTTAAACTACAGTGCTGTCAATATTTACCTCCTATGACAAAATAGACCTATTACCTTGTAACATCCAACAAACAAATCAATTTAAGCTGGATTTCATTTGTGATACAAGACTGCCTTAACAATGCTTTACATCTTATAAATGCGAAACGTCGAAAGTTTATCTCTCCTGATAGAGGACCCAAAAGCAAACTTTACTCTTGATTCTCTTTCACCACCGGAACCATGATTCATCATGAATCAAATAAGAGCACTCTTCTTACGTAGCATCGTACAACGCTAATTTAATACAATATATCCTTCTTTCTTTACTATTCCACTATACCTTTCGTTTTTTCCCCTCCATAATTCTTATTATTCAAATTGTCTCTCCGTTCTAATCAGTTGATAACGTAATTGTCACGCTGAAGCAAACGCGAGCGTTCGTGACACGTTTATCATAAGTTCATTGTAGCACGTTCATCTGTCGTAACAATATTATAAATATTAAATTTACTATTTCGCATTTCCGAAATTAAATTTTTTAACTTACTATATTCATTTCCATTTGTAAGCTGTAAAAATGTTGTAGACTGATTGCCCCTCCTCCTGAACCTTTTGTGGTGAGGGCCTTCAGCTACTTTAATCCACCACTGTATAGTTTCTGAAAATGTGACTTAATTGAATGGCCAATTTAAATCATCTTCATCATCACCTTTTAATAAAATAAGGTTACCTTAGATAGATGTTTAATTCCACATATCTCTGTATCTGAATCATTGATAAATTAAGCTCTATAATTGATTTGAATTATCAATTTTTAACTGATCGGTACTGACAACATTATTATTCCATTGCTAAATCATGTTATTGGGTGATCTCAGTGCACCGAAGTGCCATTTATGGCCTGGGCGTTGGATCCGTCGCTCGAAAGAGATTTGTCCGAGTGAATCTAGATGGCTTCTAACAGTGGTTTCTGCCGAGGTTCCTGACCTTCAGGTCGAGATCTCAATTAATTTCCTTAATATACTACGCAAAATAACAAATAAATCTTTCAGTAATATTAACCATTACTTAGTTTCTAATATTTTATGCTACTTACTTACTATAATGGAAAAATGTTTTGATTCGTTTGATCTTTATGAGAAAATTGCCAACCTGTGGGCAAAATGTGAAACATAGCTGTCGAATAGTGTTCATCATTTTTGTTCCAAACTCATCACCATCTAAAGTGATGTCTTTGGTGATTCATTTAGCCCATTGTGGAGCACAATCCTTAAATTGGACGTTTAGCCTATTATGGGTATGAAAAGGCCATTGAAAGACGAAAGAACCTAACAAAATCTGCGTCATCAGACACACTAGCTATTAAAACACTAATTAACTATTTAAACACTAGCTGTTAAAAGTATTAATCCCGGTTAAATTATCACACCCTTGATAAGATATGAGCGTTTTTTGTATTGTCTTATTGCTAAGATCTCGTCATATATATATAGTACAATATAGTGACAGGTTCCTGTCAGGTCTCTAGGGTAAGCTACTGCCTGAGAGGTAGTCTGCATATAATTTTTTTTTCATTTCCCTCGTGACCATCCTTCTTTTTTTAGCAGAATATAGTAAAGGACAATGTATCTATAGTTTGTTTTCAACGATTTGCTTCTTCTTCTCTGTGTCATCATACTGTCATTTGCAGAAGCAAATTGTATCTTGGCACGATGAATAAGATTTTTACTCACCATGAACACCGCAAAGTAAGGAAGTCGTAGACCGTAGGGAAATAATTACAAATAGGAACAAAGCTATTAATTGAACGGTATGCCGGGGGAAAAACCTCAAAACGGGACGTTATGATATAACGTATCCAGACACCACATCGAACACACAAAATGAGTTGTGGAAAAAGAAGGTAAATTTTAGTAAGGGTTAGTTAAACTTATGCATATTCCATGCATATTTCAAGAAATTTTAAAGACCTCTAAAAAAAAATTTCCCCCTCAAGCACTGCTTGCCACAGAGATCTGACAGGAGCCTGGCAGTTTATATGCCATAGCAGAAGGTCTGATGAGAATGGTAGGATCTCAGCAGAAAAATGACACATATACCCATGCCTGGGGCTCGAATCCAGGTCCCTTAAATTAGCAGCCAAGTGCGTTAACCACTCGGCCACGGGACGGGTCTGGTAAGCATGGTTTCGAATCGCACTCAAGGCGAAGCTAAAATCTTCAGCTAACTATACTGCTCACAAAAATTAGGGAATATTTCAAAATGATATAAAGCGATAATATATCCCCTAATTTTTGTGAGCAGTATATTTCATGAGTCTCTACAGGACATCTCTTATGATACTTTAATACTGAATTACTGTTATTATACTGAATTGTAATTTAATCTCTTCCCCCCCCCCTCCTTCACTTTTTCCCATCTCTGTTTCTTCCCCTTCCTTCCTCCCATATATATATATATTTTTTTTCTAGATCCGGGTTTCTTTCTGACAACATTCGAGGTTATTAATTTCTTGCTAAACTTCATTGTTAGCAATAGAGAGTTATAATGTTATATATGGTTATTTGATTATTATTTCATAAATTAAACAATTATACATGAAACTTTATTAGACATTACCCTGGGACGGAATCACGATTCATAATGCAACCGGAACACTACGATACTATTATTATTTAAACGGGAACAAAAATCCACTCTTTGCAACCCCCGCCCTCGAATCTATTCGGAATAAAAAGTTTTTACTGCATCGCAAATCGAAGAAACGATGACATTACGCAGCTAATGAATGTACCATAGAATCTGTGTAACTTAATATCAATTTGTCCAGGGTAAAAACGTCAATTAGAATTTGATTGTGACATCCTAAACGAATTAAACGAGAAAATGAAGCTGTTAATCCAGACTGACTATCGAAGCGGTTGCAAATCAGAGGATTATGGCCTACTTTGAATGTCCGTAAACGTTGTTCGTAAAGAGTCTCGAATGCCAAACAACGTTCGTTTATTGCGTCGTAGGTGCTTTATTAAGAGAAGTCTCGTGGCGCTCTCAGCCCTGCTACACATCCGTAGATTTGAAGGTGGCCGTTGAAATTGGTCGTCACCAGTGTAATAACTGACGGTAAATGCATGTTCCAGAGCTTTGACACCGATCAGGTCTGGGCGTGAAATATTAACTGTCTCCGAACTGTAAGGCGAAGAACGAGAACGGAAGTTGGTTAAATTAAAGTGAAAGTAGATTTAGTGCTCTGAAAATGAGAGCCTTTATATGTGTGTTACGTATTTTAAATGTGAAAGTGATTTGGAGTCAGAAATGTAAAGAATCATATCATTTTATCCTTAGTACTTTAGTAATGCCGTCCCGTGGCCGAGTGGTTAGCACGCATGCCGTCCCGTGGCTGAGTGGTTAGCACGCATACCGTCCCGTGGCCGAGTGGTTAGCACGCTTGGCTACTGATCTAAGGGACCTGGGTTCGAGCCCCGGTTAAGGCATGGATGTATGTGTTGTTTTTCTGCTGAGGTCCTGCCATCCTCACAGACCTTCTACTGTGGCACATAAAGTGACAGGCTCCTGTCAGACCTATGTGACAAGCAGCTGCTTGAGGGGCTATTTATTTATTTTTTTTATTTACTTTAGTAATTCGTTTGCAGCGTTCAAGCTTCTAACTCAATGATCGTAGGTTCTAGTTTTGTAGAGTCGAGGTCGAATTTGTCCTATCCTCTTTCTTACATATTGCTCTCGATGATCTTTAAATGGACAACGAAGGATCATTTTTCATCAGATGAAAGTCAGAATTTTATCCTTTCTGAGCAAATAGCATTGTGCACGATAAATGGCATTGCTAGAAAGATTTCACAATCATTTTTCCAATCATTTAAAGTTAAAAGGCTCTAAACTATGAGAAATTTAAAAGGCCCTAAAAATTCGAAAGTCGAATTTTTTTTTTTTTTTTTTGCGACATATAGGACAGAGAAGAATCCTAGAAGCTACTCCTAGCTTAATACAGGCCTTCTCATACAAGGACATGCCCTACTAAGACCGAAGTCACTGCTGACCACTGCCTTAGTTAGAGCTAACACAACACACAAAGTTTGCCTTGCTGGAACAGTCGCTAGCTGCCTAACCACTATGCCAGTTAAGGCTGTAATATACGAATTATATATTTATTATTCTAATTGAAAAAAATAAGCATGAAATCGATATGGTGAAACTATTACGCTGGAAATGGTATACAATAATGACTGCGAAAGGTAAGATGAACAGTGTTTGCACAATAGATTAATTTAAATGTTAAAAAAAGTTTTGCCTCACCTAGTAAAACCTGAAATGCATTTCTTTGAGGCTTACATCGCGAGACCCTAAATTGAGCTTAGTTAGCTTATAAATAAGTCGAAGCTAGATAGTTCAGTAATAAAGTATCACAGGGAAAGGTTCTGTACATGAGAATAATTTGAAATAATTAGCTGGAAAAAAATTTAGTTTTGAGCTGAGTGAGATTCGAACCCACATCTCTCAGAAACATGCCAGGTATGTATCTGGGAGACGTGGGATCGAATTCCACTCAGGGCAAAACCAATTTTTCCAGCAATTATTTTCAGCTGAATAGTGTAGCTGAATCTAAAAATTACTAGACTTATATATATTTCAAGGGAAAATTTTGTGGAAAAAAAAATTATTCACCAATGAGTGAAATTCGAACCCAAAGTTCAAGGTGTTGTAAGATCATGTTGAAATTAGCCTCCAATGAGGGGCTCCGCTACACCAATCACAACAAGAGGAGACGAGATAGTAGAGACAGAAGATACCCTCTCTGATATCTTACGAATCTATTAACTATACAAATCTCGTTATCATAAAGCAAGAGACATTATAACTTATAGAAGAGGTTAATGTTATTTGAATCTACGCCTTCCAGTTACATGCCAGGTGTTCTAACCACAAAGCTCTTACTAGATCTGTAGCTCTGTCATTTATCCATTTAGTTGGGACTCTTAAATCTCACTGACCTTGTCGCTGATGACGCCATCTATAATCAGGAAAGGCAACTTATCTAATATTGTTCAATCTCTAGATGTTAAATAAGGAAATCATTCATGCTAAAGTGTTATTAATGCAAGAATTACAGTAATCAATAATAAATTCACAGATTATTTGTTATTATTTAATTGAAGAAATAATTTTGTGGAATTCAAGGAACAATATTGGATAAGTTACTTTCCTGATCATAGATAGCGCCAGGAGCAAGAAGAAGGTCAGTGAGATTTAAAAGTCACAACTAAGTGAATAAATGACAGAGCTGTGCTAACTTAATGTTAGAACATCTGGCATGTAACTGGGAGGTTACATGCCTGAGAGTTCGAATCGCACTCACTGGCGAATCACTTTTTACACAAAATTATTTCTTGAATTAAATTTCAAACGGCAATCTGTTAATTTATTATTGATTAATTGTACGTGTTTCACCCATTTCTCAATAATTGCTTTTAAAAGAAAAACTCTGAAACGAAAGAGAAAATGTTACATTGCAATGGAAAACAAGTCTCTTGGACCCCTTTTAAACTTTTTCCGGCTCGATTGCATCGCTTACTCCCTTCCACTATTTTTTCTATACCCGGCTTAGTTTTATGCATTTTTTTAATCTAACATGTATTATCTATAAACAATTATTTAAATACTGTACCTTGATTTTTAAATTGCAAATGAAAAAATTATTTTTACTCAATAAAAGGCTTTAAAAATAACAGAAGTTGTAATTGCATTACAAAAATACATTATTTTTTTTTCCTCTCACGAAAATAAATTACATGAAAAAAAAAACGATATCTTTATAATAACGTTAATAATGTTACTAAGAGATTAATTTTATTAAATACGACGATCTTCATCATTCAAATAATGGAAAAATTTAACAGTCGTAAAATAAACCTCTTTTTAGTCCTTTGCTTTGTTAATTTATTTTTGTAGAATATTATTTTTATTACGGGAAAAGCTGCTATTTCTGTCACTACAAATTTTATTATTTTCTGTCACTACAAAATTTATTTCAATGTAGAATAATGATTCACAAAAGAAAATTGAAATGCAAAAAACCAATTTCTCTTACACTTAAAATAAGAATACTGCAAAACTTTTTTTTGCAGAAGTGACAATAATGCAATTGTAAAAAATAAATATACGTAATTCATTATTCATTTTACCTCAAGTATTGAATTTTTTCCATATTAATAATATGAGAATATGTGATATTTAAGTCTTCACAAAGTTAGTCTTGGTTCTTAACGTTATTAAACTATTTTTATTGTATATTCTTATTCCTGAAAAATTATTACTTTTATTATTACAAATTATTATTTATTTTAATTTTAAATAATAATACCCATATTAATGCACTCCCCTACCAAGATATTAGAGAATTTTCTGTCTTATGTCAAGGGAATCTAACTATGAAGCCCTACAAAATATGCATTTAATGTGGAAAAAAAGAGGCAGAAGATAAAGACCATGATCAAATTTATTTAAATCTTAGTTTTCAATAATATTCGTTCAGTATTTAAAGAATTATGAAAACTGGAATATTTAGCAATAAATTTTCTTCTTTTGTAGAAATCATTGATAATTGTCTAATATTGAAGTAATCATTAAGTAAACTTCTAAAATGTACATTTAGTTTATAAATGTTTTGAAACAACACATATTAATCTGATAAACAATAGTTCATAATTTAATTTCTGAGATAAATTTTTATGACAATTATGTTATGAAATATTTCAATTTCCATAACTCTTTAAAAACCGTAGGAATATTGTTGAAAATCGAAATTTAAATGCATTTGATTATGATCTCTATTTTGTCCTCAGTTACATTTCCCATTGAAAGTATATTTTAGAAGTTACAGAACTTCGAAGTTAGATTCACATTAACACAAAATTATAAAAGACTCTAATATTTTGATACGGCAATGTATATAAAATTCTCGAGATTTGCTGATAGTAAAAAATTTGCAAAATTCAGTCATACAACTGTAGCATTGTAACAGTACAACGCTTGCTGAAACAGCAGCGCTTTCATTTTGAAACAGATTTACTCTTGCTTAAAAGGCTTTCAAATCAACAAGTAAACATTAAGTTTCAAAAGAGCCAATAAAGAAACGAAAAAAGAGCTTACTCCTTGTCCGGAATAATTTACAGTCTCTGAGAAGTGAGAATCTGTACCAATAAATGTCTTAGTAACGTTTGCTTGATTAAAATGTCAAAACGCTTTTAACTTGATGATTCTATATGGGCCATCTTACACAACCATAAAACTCTGCAAAAATCCAAAGCACGTAAAAACCCTTCAGCTTGCTGTCACTTTTTTTTTATTTCTGAGATTCATTCTCATTACAGTAATCAATAATAAATTCACAGATTACTTGTTGATATTTAATTGAAGAAATATTAAATTACATTGAAAAAATATTAAATTACATTGAAGAAATATTAATTAACATTGCGGGTGCTAGTAAATGTTCTCGCATAGTAATGACCATGCTGCAGATGATATTAACGAATATAGGTTACAAGAAAAGCTGATTTTTCAAAAATTTCCAAGTACGTTTTGTGTATAGAGTTTTAAAAATGAGAAAAAAATTAAGTCTCTCTCTTACAAGTTTAAGTAGATAACTTATTTTTTATGGTAGGTTCAACGAAACGATGTGCTAAAGTATTGATGACGCATAAAATATGACGGTATCGACATCCTACCTCCTTTAACAAAGTTAAAGGGTTTTTTCATGAATGTGCTAACTATGGAGTTCTTTTTTCTCCTTAATCACTGAAAAAATCATAGAGAAGATCAGTGAAGACAGTGAGACTTCAGCAGAAAGGAAACACAATAAAGGATATATATCCATGTCTTATGTGGGACTCGAATCCAAGTTCTGTTGATCAGAATAGCGAAGAAGTGGATGGAAACATTTGAGCCAAAATGACTACGCAGTTGACTCATTGAAATTTTTTATAAGTCAGTGATTGACTGGGTTATCATCACCTGTCAATAAACCAATGAATTCACGAATCAAAGATCATTAACTTATTACCACGTGATTGATAGCATAAATCGCCATTAACTTCTTTGAATATTTTATGCTCAACTGCGTAGTCTCATTGACTCAATTGCTTTTATCCACACTTCGCCACTGGTTGATTAGTAGAGAATGATTGTGATCTCTATTTTATCCTCAGTCACGTTTACTTAATTACAACTACTGATTCAAGCTGTAATGAATGTTAATTGCTACTATAGAAGACCAACAACTATCGATTAAGACCTAAATGTGTTGAAAATTACCAGTGAAACAGTAGATTTGTTGCGAATAACTAATATTAAAGGCCTCATGCATCCTCTGATTTCAAAGGAAAGCATATATATTCTTTTAGTGACAATTGGCCTTTCAAAAGAAGAAAGTTGCCATTAAAAAGATATAAAAATAATTGAAAGAATAAAAATTTAAATAATAAAAATTAATGCTTGTCAGGCTAGAGGCCTTTTTAGATTTTTTTTTTGTTCAGGCTGTGTATATTTATTTTGGATTTGGCCAAAATAATCATATGTTACGGGGAGGCCCTCTGTCCCGGCATCTGGAAAGTTAATTGAAGGGGCAGTGCCCCGAGGGACAGAGGTCGCCCAACTGCTAGCGGACGGCCCAGATGGTCAGGCAGAGAAAGAAAGGAAGAAAGGGTTTGGCAACGATGAGATCAGAGCAGGTCGAGTTTCGGAAGGAGACGGATGAGAAATGGTAAAGCTGGGAAATGCCGACTGGTAATAGCGGCATTGGCTCTGTAAATACAGCTGAACAGGCATAGTAAGCTGGTGTTGTTGTAATCTATGTAATTGAGCATATGTCCTCGTCCAGCAAGTATGTTTGGAAGGTTAAATAAATCTTTGTTATTTTTAAGTAAAGTCTGAAGTTGAACTAATTTATGGGGGAGGAGCCTCAGTATCGAGTCTCTGCAATTGTGAATAAACGGTTGATTTTATCCGAAAGACTCTTTCACCCATCGCGTATAGTGATCGAACCGAGGGAACATCCTAAGTGGTCCCAATAGACCGACAAACGAAGAGTTAACATCACAAAGTGGCGCAGTCCGACAGTACGCAACAGAGGTGAAAGTAGCGGCGAAGGTGACGGAAGAGTTCCGACATCCATTGTGAGCTGACCAGAACAAGGCTGATACTGCCAAGAGTGTCCAGGTGTGCTTCAGGCGATAGAATAGCTGTGAAGGTACCTGAAGAATCGTGCATCACGTTCGAACTGTGGAAAAAGCTGTGAAGGTGACGGAAAAGTTCAACATCCACTGGGAGCTGACCGACGCAAGGCTAATACTGCCTAGAGGGTTCCGACTGTGTGCTTCAGGTGGCAGACTGACGAGGCGGTTCATTCCTGTCATCACATCGGAGGTAAGTATCCTCTTACTCTAGGGGCAAGTAGTTAGATACGGCAGAGGCCTGTACGAGCTAAAATGGAGCTTAGGAGCGGTCGCGATAGGGAAAGGGATGAGTTAAGGCGAGGCTACACAGTCACAGAGAGGGATAGCGTGCAGGGTGGTTATTCAGGGAGTGACCGAGGAAGCGAGGAGGTGACAATAGACAGAGAGTCTGATGCTGCGATAGACATGAGAGGGTTGAGGGATTATGGCAATGACAACGATACGGATATGCTGCAGAGCGGGACCAGAAAGCAGAGAGCTAAAGAAAGGATTGGATATGATTTTGAATTAGAGAGGATGAGGTTAGAGATGCAACTGAGAAGGGAAGAGAGAGAGGCAGCAGAAAGGGAAAAGGAGAGAGAGGCGGCAGAAAGAGAAAAGGAGAGAGAGCATGAGTATAGAATGCTGGAACTGCAAATGAGGAATGCAAACGAGGAGAGGGGTGATGTGCGAACGGTGGCAGTTTCTAGTAATCCAGCAGATACGCGGCTGGCTAATTATATAAAATTATTGGGAAATATGTTAGCTGGAAGCCCTAAAAACCCAGAAGAGGTGATAAATCTCTTTGAGACAGTGGAAAGGGGATTTAAGATATATGAAGTACCAGAGGAATTTCAAGGCAAAGTCATCATTTCTTTTTTAGATGGTAATTATGCAAATCACGTTTTTCGAAAATTAAGTGCAGAGGATTTTGTTTATTATAAGAAGGTTAAAGAAGCCGTATTAAAAGAGTTTAAGCTCACTCCCTCTGCGTACAAGAGAAAGTTTGAAACTATCGCGAAAGATCCGAATGAGTCATATAATCAGTTAGCCTCGAGACTCAGAAATAGCTGGGATTACTACGTCCGCAGTAGGAAGGTGACAAAATTTGAGGAGCTTATGGACCTGATAGTGTCGGATAGGCTACGTGATAGCCTTCCTCAAGACACTCATGCTTACGTAGTACAGAAAGAGGCGGAGTCATGGGCAAAAGCAGACGAAATAGCAACGTGGGCAGAAATCCATCTAGCCAGTGTAAACGGAAGGGAAGAGGTCCTAACTTTTAAAGAGGTAAGGCATAGACAATATGCAGAACGTGTTGTTTCCCCCCAGCAGAGGATAGACTCAGAGAGAAATTACTCGAGCAGAAGGTATCAATCGGCAGTTAATTTAGCTGAATATAGAAATATCCCAAAAGTAAGGAGGTGCCATAAATGTAGTGCCAATCTTTCATCAAATGTTCGTCAGAACATTTGATGAAAGATTGCCCACTGAGAACTGGGGACCGTGAGAGTCGAACTCAGGTATACCATGTTAGCACCTTGGATCAGAATTCTAAAGATGTTTGTGAGGCAACAATAGGAAGGGTTATGACACATTCAGAGCCAAGTCCAAGCAGTCGAGTAATGGGACAGGGAGAGATACGTATCCCAGTAGATTATGAAGAGGTTCGAATCAGATGTGGCAACCAGACAGCTAAAGCAGTCGTGGATTCGGGGGCAGAACTGACAGTAATCAGAAAGGGGATGCTGAACGAAGAAAAGCACCCGGTAAAAGATCATCTGTTGTTGCATGGGCCGTTTGGTGATGCCATAAGGGCAGAGGTAAAAGAGCTGCCTTTAAGTTTGATTGATGGTACAGACAATAGCACTGTGAGTGGCGGAGAAAGTAAAGTGCTATGTGCAGTAGTAGCAAAGCTGCGGAAGGAGGTACTTCTGAGTGTGGAAGCATATAGTAAGTTACTTAGAAAGAAGGAGAGAAGGCCTGTAACTGGTATCCCCAGGAGGAAAATCCACGAGCCGTGGGCCAATAGAGGAAGCTACTATGAAAGAGGTAGAGAAATTCCAACTAGAAAAAGGGAAATGTATGCTCCATGGAGACCGTCCAATCAACGCCGTCCTATCTCCCAGCCCAAACATGTGCAGCAATCTGTCAGACTCGATGTCTACGATGATCAAAATTATGTAGGGGAGGGAGCGAACATGGCAATTCGAGGTAACAATGGGTCAGGCCGACGCCAATGTCGACGACTTTCAGCCCGTAGAGTCTGAGGGTACGTACGGGAAGGTGATATCTAGGTAGTCACGAAAGGTGTGCATAGCCTTTCACATGGGATGTCACCTGTGAACGATGAACACCGCCGGTATGGCATACCTTCGTCCAAGACAGTTATTAGTGAGATAATTAATTTATAAACTGTTTACTCTTGGACAACTACTTCAGTCACCAGTTTTTTTTTGTTTGAAGCAAAGAAAGACAATATTTAGACTCAGGCACCAGTATATACCTAGGAGTTATTTTATATTTAAGTGTAGTGTACATAGATGTGTAAAAGATGTGCCAATTCGCAGAGAATTTATAGAATTCATGAAGCAACTTAGAACTCTGTATTTTGTGGCATTGAACTCTAAGATTAATGCGAAAATGAACTCTGATTTTCAGCATTCAACTTGACTTTTTAGTCAGCAGTTAACAGGACTAACTACTGACTTCTGGCAGGGAGGTGTCAGGCTAGAGGCCTTTTTAGATTTTTTTTTGTTCAGGTTGTGTATATTTATTTTGGATTTCGCCAAAATAGTCATATGTTACGGGGAGGCCCTCTGTCCCGGCATCTGGAAAGTTAATTGAAGGGGCAGTGCCCCGAGGGACGGAGGTCGCCCAACTGCTAGCGGATGGCCCAGATGGTCAGGCAGAGAAAGAAAGGAAGAAAGGGTTTGGCAACGATGAGATCAGAGCAGGTCGAGTTTCGGAAGGAAACGGACGAGAAATGGTAAAGCTGGGAAATGCCGACTGGTAATAGCGGCATTGGCTCTGTAAATACAGCTGAACAGGCATAGTAAGCTGGTGTTGTTGTAATCTATGTAATTGAGCATATGTCCTCGTCCAGCAAGTATGTTTGGAAGGTTAAATAAATCTTTGTTATTTTTAAGTAAAGTCTGAAGTTGAACTAATTTATGGGGGAGGAGCCTCAGTATCGAGTCTCTGCAATTGTGAATAAACCGTTGATTTTATCCGAACGACTCTTTCACCCGTCGCGTATAGTGATCGAACCGAGGGAACGTCCTAAGTGGTCGCAATAGACCGACAAACGAAGAGTTAACATCACAATGATTTTCAATATGGAGTTAAAAAAGTTGAAAAATGTTCACTAATTAAACTCACCGGACAAAAAATTAGTCATCTCCCGCGTAAGAGGGTTACGTCCGTTCGACAGCAACAGAGGGCGCACCAGTAATAAACGCGTCCTAAAAATAGCTGTGCCATGCGCTATGGGGTTCATACAGTGACAAGAAGTGGTTGTGTGTGTACGTGTGTGTTAGTCGCTCTGTGAAACATTGGTCACGCCAAAGATGTGAATGAGTGGCAAAAAGGTATTATTGCGTTTGGCCAAGCCAAAGGGCATAGTGTACAAGAAGTGGCTGCCTTTGCAGGTGTGTCGAAACGTACTGTCCAAAGGGTCTTCCAGCAGTGGCATACATCGCAGTCCACCGCTTATTGTCGCCAGAACTGCGACAGAAAGACTGTGCTCACCACTAGGGACAGCCGCAGTGTGTGACATACTGTTAGGGCAAGCCGCTTTGCAACGAGGCAGGAATTGCTCGAGTCAGTCAATGCAGGCCTACAACAAGCTGTTTCCGAACGAACAGTCTGAAGAGAACTGTATGCCATGGATATCTGGAACAGAGTACCGCGGAAGAGACACATATTAACAGCTCTGCACAAGGCCGCACCGCTACAGTGGGCGCGGCGCCACAAAGACTGGACTGTCGACTCTTGGAAGCGTGTGATCTGGTCGGATGAGTCACATTTTTGCTTGTACTCGAATGATGCGAGGCGACGGGTACATCGTAAGTCGCATGAAGCCTTCCATGACTGTGTACAAGGTTCTGTTCAGGCTGGAAGAGGCTCTGTGATGTTCTGGGGGTGTTTCATGTACGGGAGGAAATGAGTCCTTTGGTTGCAGTGACGTCACACTTGAACCAGAATGGCTATTTGGAGCTACTGGACGACCACATGTTGCCTTTTGTGCAGCATCTTCACAGTGAACATCAGAAGGATACCCCAGTCTTCCAAGACGACAATTGTCGCATGCACAGGGCTCGAAGTGTGTCGGATTGGCATGACGAGCATTCTGAAGCCTTTGAACATCTCGACTGGCATACCAAATCCCCGGATTTGAATACCATAGAAACCTTGTGGAACTATTTGGGGCAACGAGTGAAGCACTGTCCCAGCCATCTGGCCAATCTGGCCGAACTGCGGCATTTGCTGCTGGAAGAGTAGATGGATATTGATGTGCGCTAAATCCGTCCACTGGTGGCATCCATGCCAGACAGGATTTCGGCTGTTCTTCGGTCAAACGGAGGTGTTACGCGTTATTAGGTGACATTCAGCCAGGGGTAACTAATTTTTTGTCCGGTGAGCTTATTTTATCGATTCTTGAAGTAAAACAAATTTTAAAGAAAAAGGGCAACAAAATGTGTTTTGATTACTTATACTCGTGTAATAGCTGTCAGTTGGAATCCGTACGGTTTGATTTTTTTAATGCATATAGAAAGACGGGATTTTTCAACTTTTGAAATAAATATTATAAGACAGACAGGATTTGAAATAAATATAAGGTAAAATGTTCAAGAAGGGGTTGGGTTGTTTTACCTTTGAGCGGCAATTTCTCTTTTATGTATTTGGCTAAATGGCAAAGTCACAAGGATCCCAATGGTTCAGAGAAGGCTGGGGAAGTCCAACGAGATGGATTGAAACCTCCCGTCAAGGTCATACGTCTTGCTATATTATATAACATCAATATGATGTGCATTGATCGAAACGCTTAAGCAATAATGCTTGTGTTCCAAAGGAAAAGCCATACTCGAAGATTTGAAAATTTTCAAACTAACTTTTTATGCAAAAATGTTATTGTCAGTATATTCGACAGTCCAACCCACACACAGTCCAATAATTCGACCAACATCAAGAAATTCACAGGAAATTCAATAAATGCAAATGTAGACTGTTTGTGATGACCGTGGCACTTTTGTTAGAGATCAATTACAGTTAAAATATTGGTAGTTGGACTTTACTCAAGCATGCCAAAAGTTAAATGACTTGCTTGAATAGAGCCAACTTCCAATAATTTGTTTCTAACTATTTCCAATTTATTTCGTACAGTGCTATATTCTCTACTTCAGACAATAAAATATCTGGAAATCTTGATTTTCAATAATGCACTTCAAGATTCATTTACAGTTATAGAAGTTGAGATATTACACAATAAATAAAAAATAAATACCCCCTCAAGCAGCTGCTTGCCACAGAGGTCTGACAGGAGCCTGTCAGTTTATATGCCACAGTAGAAGATCTGAGAGGATGGCAGGGCCTCAGCAGAAAACAACACGAACATCCATGCCTTACCCGGGGCTCGAACCCAGGTCCCGTAGATCAGTAGCCAAGCGCGCTAACCACTCGGCCACGGGACACAAAGGTTAAGAAATATTCGATAAATTGACAAAACAAACGATCGTTAAGCAGACTTTATTCAATAAGTGGAAGCAATTGAGGCAATGAGACTATACAGTTGAGGCAGCAATGGTTATCATAGGTCATTGGTTTATTGAGATATCAATCACTTATTAATCAGAAATTAATCAATGATGCCATTGGCTGATGTCTAAGACAATTGGCAATTGATAGCTGAATTAACCAATGTCTATGAGAACCACCATTTCCTCAACTTCGCAGTATTAGTGGCTCAATTACTTCGACTCAACTTCATTTAAAATTTATGCTTTGACATTTGGTATAAATTTCCATGCGTGACAATATTGGTGTTAATTATCCACTTATGCAACTCTTTGAATACTGAAGGAATATGGTTGAAATTAAAGATTTAGCCCGAAGCAGGGTAACTAGAGAAGTATTGGAGAGAGACTATGAGACTGTGTAGTTAACGATGTGACGGTTCTCACTGTTAGTGATTTACTCTTACAGATAGTGTTTGGCTATTTGTTTACATTTATTTTACTCTCACGAAGAGTGATTGATTATTTGATTGATTGAATGACGTGGTGATTGAGAGATCTCTGCTTTATGATTCATGAGAATGTTGAGGTTTCAATTTCGTCTCCTATTGCTTTCAGAAATTGCCCTTCGCATTTCGTCACGAGTTTTAAGTGACGATTTAAATAAATATTATCCAATATTAATCAACTATTGATCAAGAATTGCTAAAATTGTGGAAAGTTTACAGACGTTTTTCTACACAAATAATTTTTCTTGGTTTTCGAAAAGTTTAATTGAAAAATCTAATAACGAGATTTTCTAGTAGAATGGCCTGACCGTTCTGATTTTTCTCGATATCAGGTAAAAAATGGTAAGCTATTCATTCGAACGCGAACACAAACAGAAATTCTGAATAAACACTGGAGAATTTCTTCATCATAATCGTACTTTCTGTGATTGCTTGCTTCATAAGGGATTTTTGAGATTTCATCAGCGAACATGAAGAACTCTGTATAGAAAGAATATATTTCTGACTCCCGTTAGAGGGAAGATGCGTATAGCCGACGGAGGAGAAAGTTTTTGCTACCATCTCACAAATGGAAGTTTTACTGTAAATGGCCAAGCTCCATCGAGCATGAATGGGCTCTGTGCAGTAAAACTCAGTAAATGATCGTTTACTGCTGCCAGGGGAGATGTTCCATGTATGATCTCTGTGATATGTTGACAAGGATGAAGAAGAAAATGCACACGAAAAAAAAGAAGCCGAAGAGTAACAGGGGTTGGTCGTCTTAGCTGCGCAGATAGAGGATGACGCGCGCAGCATGCGTATCCATCCGTTCTTGGGAGAAAAGGAAGTGCCCGTAAATCCTTTCTGATAATCCGAAACTCTCCGAAGGAGGACGATGGCCTCTCAGGTAGAGCTGTGAGTGAAAGAATGCTTATAGAAGCTGACTTTGTTGGCTTTTTTTGGGTGGGGAAGGTGTGATTCACTTATTAAGGTAGGATGATTTTCTTTTTCGTTCATTTAACGGTACTCTCTTATTACTAGATTTATCTTCTTTTTTGCATTTCGAAATTTCTTTTGTAGTTGGAGGCAGCAGCAGAATAGGCTGATGGAGGCCCCATGCGCAACCTGATTTTGAGCCCCCCCCCCCCTTAAAAATACAAAATAATGTTTTTTTTTAAGGATGGTAAGCTAAAAGGTTATTTGATATTACTAAAAAGTAAACTATTAGTTTATTTATTTGGTTTTTTGAGGCCCCTGCGATGCTGAGGCTCCAAGCACGCGATTATTCCTCCTGTGCGGTGATCCCCACTGGTTGGAGGATATTCAAAAAATGCGAAATGAGAAAAGCAGCTTTAAATAACGGAATGATGTCCTTTTTAAAGTTGCTTTACATAAGGTAATACGACACGGCATTTTTTTAAAATCGTGTAATTTCGCGAAGTAAAAAAAAAATATTTTGATATCTGTGAATCATGGGCGTCCGCAGAGGGGGAGCAAACGGGGTCACTTCCGCCCCTGGGATTGAGCAAAAATTTCCACAAACTGTAATCGTAAAAGTGATTGAGATATGTAACCTTATACCCTTGACCAATTTATATTGTAAATTTATATACATTATGAATGTGTTTTTGTATTGATGCAATAATGTATTCTATAATCTACTTGTGAAAACAGAACAAAACAAGAAAATTAAATAATTAAATAAAAATTTATTGATGTAATTATTTGTCTCCAAGCTTTGCACCCCCTCCCCCCTGGAAAATTTTCTGTGGACGCCCATGCTATGAATTAACTTTTGCCTTTGAGAATAAGCCTGAAAAATGCATTGAATGATGCATTTTTTCAAGAGCAATTGACATTGCCAAAACGACGATTCCTTCGAAAAGCATAATGTAGGATATATTCAGAGATTTAAGAAAATTTCAAAGGTTATTTCATAAAATAAATCGATAGATATAAGATGTATTTTGTTCTCTGCACTTACCAATGCAATCTGTGCTTTAGTGCGGAGCCTGTCGATGGGAAAGTTGCTTCTTATATTTCGGTATGTAAGATGAATCTGAACTCAGCATCAGCAGGAAAACTCAGATTAGTCGAAGTCTCTTTCATTTAAAACTGAACCAAAATTTCAGTTTGCAACAAAAATATATTAAATGACTGACTAAAAGCATGTATAAAGCAGTATACATAATACGATTTAAGCGTTTTACCTAGATTTAGGGAGCTAGTTTTATTATATTTTACTTTTTTAACAAAATATATTAAAGACAAGAATTAAAGTTAAAGAAATAAATAATTAGTTGCCTACTTAATATTTTTCTGAATAAATGATTTCCAATTTGAATAAGGTAATAAATTTGTTTCGAGGCAAATGATTCTTACGACCAATTAAGTTTGGAATAATCGGAAACAGATATTTTTAACTTTCCTTTTCGTTATTATAGCGAAATATTAGATCATAAATAATAATTATTATACCAGAAGCAAAGTGTTATATTTTAATATAAGACTTTGCTTCTGGTATAATATATATGCAAAGAATGCAAAAATTTTTATTTGCAAGAATATGCAAGAATATTAATTTGAATCATACGGTATTATTATTGGAATCGAATGAGAATATTTTGTAACCTGGTATGTGCAAAATTATATTTCTCGAGATTCTTTCAGCATTGTTACGTGCCAAGAAATATTTCTTGACATTCTTTTAAGAGTGTTACGTGCCAATTTATATATCTTGACATTCTTTTAAGAGTGTTACGTGCCAATTTATATATCTTGACATTCTTTTAAGAGTGTTACGTGCCAATTTATATATCTTGACATTCTTTTAAGAGTGTTACGTGCCAATTTATATATCTTGACATTCTTTTAAGAGTGTTACGTGCCAATTTATATATCTTGACATTCCTTCAGGAGTGTTACGTGGCAGATTACATTTCGGGACATTTCTTCAGGAGTGTTACGTGTCAACTTATATTTTTTGACATTCCTTCAGGAGTGTTGCGTACCAAATTATATTTCCTGACATACTTTCGAGAGTGGCTTAATACTTTTCTGTTTTTCATTTTGCAGTGCATTATGTCGGATGTTTCTCGAACTGTGATGGTCGCACCCCTGATGCGTGTGCATCACAGCATAGAAAGACATCCGACATAATATCGAAGACCATTTGTCAGGTGCGCAGTAATTGTGAAATATGTTGTAATCAACGCTTCTAAAAGAGGATAATTATTCTCTTTGCTTTGCTTAAATAAAAGAGAAACATTAGTGGGAAAGATTAAACGAAAGCAATTGAAGCTGCGCAGTTGTCCCATTGAAGATTCTCATGATCATTTATTCGTGTTTTTTTTTATCAATCACTTGTAAATCAACCAATGATCACTTAGATCAAAGATCAAAGTTAACCCTATTGACATCTGATTGATAGCTTAATTTTCGAATAACATATAAGAATT
Source organism: Ryuthela nishihirai (assembly GCA_038380435.1). NCBI lineage: Eukaryota > Metazoa > Arthropoda > Arachnida > Araneae > Heptathelidae > Ryuthela > Ryuthela nishihirai. The sequence goes on from JAWZYU010000001.1 coordinate 109,135,496, forward strand.
TAAATGCATCAATGGCGAAGTCTCATTAATACAATTGCTTCATCGATTCCTTTTTTTGACCAAATATTTTTAGAGGCATAACTAAACGATTTTGCCAATTCATAGACCTCATTAAAATGTATATATATTTTTAGTAATTTTCTTGATTCCTTAAAAGAATCCCAATTAATAATAATAATAATAATTAATTAATTAATTAATTTTCCAATTAATTACTCATTAGAAATATATGTGTTCGTTTTTAAGTAAGAATTTCCTGATACTCTTTAAGAATATATTTTTTTTTACTTTTAGTAGCTCTTCACTAAGTTTTGTTCTGACGGGCCTTTTTTTTAGTTTTTAGCAACAAATTGGTAACAATAAACGATTTTTCTTTGTTATGACTCATTTGTGAGTGCTAATAAAAGATACATCAGAGAGTAATTTTAACAGTTCTTCTAGCAACGTACATGTGCGCCTTTGGTACAAAGATATGCTCCACTCCACGTTAAGCGACTGTTCATTAAATGCAATTTTACCCAGACGTTATGTATAACTTCCGAAACTGCTTTGTTTACACATTTCTTATGTAATAGATTTTTGGATAGTAAAATATATCCTTTTTTGATATGTTAATTACAAAAATACCTCCTATTACATATATCATCTCCAAGATAATTTACTATTGATAGAGTCCCAAGTAGAATATTTGCTTTGTTCGGATTTGCAATTTTCTCACATAGAAAATTTTAATTCAGTTACGCATAATTGAATACGTTTCTCAAACAAATTGTTTTCAAGTCACAGATGTTTGCATAGAGTTATCTAAATTTAAATCATGGATCAGAATGCGTAATAATATCAGTGACGAAGCGTGGCTGAAAAACAATTAAGAGAATGAGACTGCCCATATGACGCATCGAAGATTCCAATAAGTCACTGATTGATTGAGCTATCAACCACTTCTTAATCTACCATCATTAACGTATTGACATACGATTGATACCTTAATTTACCAATAACTTATACCAAATTTTGTTATATAAATTGCGCAGTTACATTGACCTAATTGCTTTCACCGAAGCTTGGGCTCTAAATAATAGTGTTTTATTATTTTTGTTAGCAACTAAAAGACCTTGCAATATTCATTTTGTTTCAAATTCATTATAAAATTTGGTTACACATAAAATCAGATTTAATAAACAATAATTTCTTTTAAAATGGCATCATATTAAGGAGTTTTTCACCATTAAGATTTAAATGTATTTATTCGCCATATCAACTGCATCATTATTGACTTTTTAACTCACACCTTGATAGATAAATTTAAAAACTCAATCATATACATAATATAGTGTCATCCATTGAGCATTAAACATTATGCTTTATGTAATCTAAACAATTATACAATAAAAATTTAAATGACAATTGTAAACAATATATAACAGAGATATCATATTTCAAGATTGATACAATGATTGTAAAATCAACGCCGTACAGTTCGGAGATCAATCTTGAAATATGATTATTTCTATGAAAACTATTACCTTGGTTATAAAGGAAATTTTATTGGTGAAGAACGTTTTCGTAGAAAACGCAGTTCTCTAACTAGAGTGATCGTTATGAAAAACAAAATGATTCAAACAGACGTTTCACATAAAAAATAATATTACTGCTCTCTGTAGTATTAAGAGATAGGAATATAAAGCATGAAAAGAATCAATAAAGTAAATGTTCCAAAACTATGTCATTGATGTTAATTATGCAATGTATCAAATTGTGAAGAAGCATATGCACCTATGACTACACAGAGTAACATTCATATTTCTATAGTGATGGATAGGTAGTTTTAAATGAAAACAAAGCATTTTCGTTTACATAATGTTAACTAACTAACATCTGCGTAGTGGAAGCAACTGAGACAATTGATATTGTGTAGTTGTCGAAACGATGATTTTCATAGATGATTGGTCACTTGAGTTAAAAATTACTTGCAATCAAACAACGGTCTCACAGATCAACTAGTTACACTCAGTGGACATTGACTATGACCATCCCGTCCCGTTTCTGTTTTGTCAATGGAAAATTAATGTCCAAGATCTGCAACTTCAAAAACAAGCGTATTATGACAAAATATGGCTTGGGATAATTTAAAGAATTCAATCAAATCTTCTAAATATCGATTTTCAGCAATATTCTTTCAGTATCTAAACATTGAGCGGCAATGTGTTCTAAGAAATTTATCGAAAATTAAACGAATATTAAAGGAATTATTTACATACACTTTTGAAATATTTAGTTATTTATGAAATGATTTAAAATAATGATCTTATTTCAGTTTCAATTAACAACAAAGGTAAATTCTTTTGTTTAGCACTGTTGTTGTTAAGTGTCCAAACTTCCAAGGTTACTATGTACTGAACGGATATTTAAAAATCGATTTTTAGATAGAATTGATTGAAATCTTTAATTTACGTTTAATCATATTTTCCCATAAATCACTTATTTCAAAAGCTATAGATTTTGACATACATTGTGTGTGAAGTGGTCATAATTCAATGATAATCAAAAATCATTGCTTGGATAATACGTGATTGATAGCTCAATAAATTAGTGATCTGCTAGAACCACTAATGTCTCAATGGGATAGTCTCACGGCCTCAGTTGTTTCCACTCATGTTTAGTTGCTTGTGGAAATGAGTGGCATAATGACGTAAAAGACTCTAGAGATAAGCAACTAGGAATTTGTGTCCAAACGTAAACCCATGTCTCAGATTCGTTTAAATTGTCACATTCGCACTTTTCGATGTTTACGATAAGGTTAAAAAACAGTTAAATCAGTCGTTCAGTTTGTGACAGAAAACCAGTAAAGGATCGAGTTGATTCAACTGCGTGGGTTTTAATTTGATGGAAATTAGAAACTTCGTTAATCGTTGTGAGTAAAAAGATATAAATGAACTACTCCTCCATCATCCTATCTTGCTACAGAAACCTGATGAGATCATGTCAGTAAAAACCACTATAGAGGGAGTCTGAAAGAAAGCTGCGGTGTTAGGAACTAGATATTAGATTATCTGAAAGAAACGCGCGATATTAGAAATTAAATGTACAATAAGATATATTTGTAATGTCTGATTCGTTAAAAGTGTCTACTGGCATTTATTTCAGCTGTTTGTCATCTTAACATTTTTATCGTTTTCTCGGTACAAAATTTAACAGCAAAATATATAATGTATGTATAAATAAATATATAATACTATTTTATGTACGCATAAATATTTTAATTCATTTATATACATAAATGATGTATGTGTATAGTGTAATGTTTGTATAATTTATGCTGCTATAAAGTTTAATGAATGCTGAGGAATAGTCAACTTCACAGAGTCCTGGTGCTGACCACTTAAACTCTCTAACTTAACTTTCTTTCTTTTGGGTTTAAGCTTGATTACGGATCTTGAACTTGCTGCACTGGTGGACCACTATTGAGGGAAAATCTACCTCTGTGTTTTCTGTTTGTCTATAGGTTGTCAGCCCTAACTTAACCGTAACACTACAATATTATTTATTATTCGCAAATACTTTAATATGGAAAAAAATAAAAATATCAGCTATCTGTAACACTCATCGTCGAATCCATTCCGAATAAAAAGTTTTCGCTGCATCGCAAATCGAAGAAACGATGACTTTACTCAGCTAATGAATGAACCATAGAATCTGTGTAACTTAATATCAATTTGTCCAGGGTAAAAACGTCAATTAGAATTTGATTGTGACATCCTAAACGAATTAAACGAGAAAATGAAGCTGTTAATCCAGACTGACTATCGAAGCGGTTGCAAATCAGAGGATTATGGCCTACTTTGAATGTCCGTAAACGTTGTTCGTAAAGAGTCTCGAATGCCAAATAACGTTCGTTTATTGCGTCGTAGGTGCTTTATTAAGAGAAGTCTCGTGGCGCTGTCTGAGCCCTGCTGCACATCCGTAGATTTGAAGGTGGCCGTTGAAATTGGTCGTCACCAGTGTAATAACTGACGGTAAATGCATGTTCCAGAGCTTTGACACCGATCAGGTCTGGGCGTGAAATATTAACTGTCTCCGAACTGTACGGCGAGGAACGGGAACAGAAGTTGGTTAAATTAAAGTGAAAGTAGATTTAGTGCTCTGAAAATGAGAGCCTTTATATATGTGTTATGTACTTTAAATGTAAAATTCATTTGGAACTAGTGTAGCGAAACATATTATACCCAGTCCCCCCCCCCCCTCCACACACACACCCACCGAATAAAATGATTAGATACATTCTTCAAAAAATTCGTGTAAGGAGAAATCGTGATAGTCGTAATAAAATCAACTGAAACAAGTTATATTTATATTCTTTCGCTAAAATTATATTCTTGCCATTGTAATGCAATCTATCTAGCGACATCTTAATGAAATGAAGCTTGTTTGAAACGGCAGTGAGATTTGACTTCTCTAGACAGAATTTTTCAGACTAGTAAAAACCTTAAATGATTTTTAGCAAGTTTAACTTCGCAGATTATTTTATAGACATAAAAATATATAGTCTAAATACTACTGATTCGTAAGTACACTGTTTCATAAAATATCATATAAATGCCAATTTTACAAAATAATGCACTAAGTGTTTGTACAAATGCTTAATTTCCAATTTATATTCAGTTCATAAATATCATATTTCAAATTTCGTCTTAAAATTCTACACTGTACGTCTAAATTAACTATCAATATTTTTCGCCACCAAAAAAAAATGTTTGAAGAATTAATCTAAGATGATGTGAATTAATGCAAATAAAGTACAGTACAATATTACATTAATGCCTATTATTACTGCTGAATTGAAATTTGAGATAAATAGATATTAAATAAAACATTTAATGTATGTTTTATCGTAGTATTTTTTTCGGAACCTATCCCTCCATTTTTCCATAAGATGTTGGTTTCGATTTGCACGGTGGTTTTCTGGAATCTATCTACCGTGTAAATAAAGGAATGAGTGTAAATTAAACAAAGTACTTGTACAATGAAGTATACTTCTTACTATACTTGTATAAGAACTGTATATTCTAATACTGGTGTAATGAAAACTTGTATATTCTAATACTGGTATAATGAAGAATTGGTGAGTAATGGCAATGATATTAAAAAACATAAAGTATTGTGTTATAAACGTACTCTACGTTATAAACTTGGTAGACAGGGACTGGTGTATTTATTGACTATATTTTGTTTAATGCTTTGTGTTTTTTATTTATCCATATTTCATATATATATATAACTCATTTTTGTCGAAAAGAAATAGTTATGAAGGTAAATATATTAAAATGGCTGAATTTAGTTTTATTTGAAACGTATAGATGATTGTCGAGCGCCGTCCCATGGCCGAATGGTTAGCGCGCTTGGCTACTGATCTACGGGACCTGGGTTCGAGCTCCGGATAAGGCATGGATGTTCGTGTCATTTTTCTGCTGAGGTCCTGCCATCCTCTCAGACCTTCTACTCTGGCATATAAATTGACAGGCTCCTGTCAGACCTCTGTGGCAAGCAGCTGCTTGAGGGGGGATTTATTTACTTTTATTAGATGATTGTCAAATTGTAGTTAACATTGAAAATGAGAAATTGGTTGTAGTAAAAATTGCTGTCGAGCAATGAATATGACTGTTTGTATGTTTACAAATGTTTCTACTCTAGACGTGACAAGCTATAATCTTTAACAAATCCGAGTGAATTTGTATAAGCGTACATTGTCATCGGTCAGCGAATATCAAAATGTTCTTTTTGGTTTAAAAATATATTAAGTATTATAAAATAAATACCCCCTCAAGCAGCTGCTTGCCACAGAGGTCTGACAGGAGCCTGTCAGTTTATATGCCATAGTAGAAGGTCTGAGAGGATGGCAGGACATCAGCAGAAAAACGACACATACATCCATGCCTTATCCGGGACTCGAACCCAGGTCCCGTAGATCAGTAGCCAAGCGCGCTAACCACTCGGCCACGGGACTTATCCAGAGTTGCTTATCCTAAGTAATTTGTATGAGCAAACGTGGAAATTTTTTTCGGAAATGTTGAAATTAGGAACAAGGATGGATATATAACTGAAATTTTCCACGGGGAACGAGCCCCTTAGCCCCCCTGAAACTCCCGTACTCGGCGCGAATGTGTGAGACAAAGATAGATGAGGTAGCTGAGACAAAGAAAGCGTCCAAGGTGTCTTCTTATATGGTAAATATAATGTAATGCAAATGATCGTAGATAATTAGTGGAGAAACCGTGTTAAATGGAATTACCTGTATTCTTAGTCGAAAAAATAGCCCTACTTTAAAAAACGTGTCAAATCCAAATTTTTTGCTAGAATTCGTGTTAGTCGGTATAGACTGGTGCATTTAATCCACAAAACTTGACTTGTAATCGCCCACCTTCGTTCATGGTGTCCTTGTGCTTATAGTCGTAGGATTCGAGGACATCGGAATGTTTTTTCTTTTCGCTTCCGACTTTCCCTCATGCGAGAAAATAGACACCGAGACTCTTGGAACTCCTTTGGATCAGATAACAGCGAATATATCAAAGAAATTTCAAGTTCAAAATGAGTGTTGATATAGTAATAATAATATAATGTGAATGTAACTTCAGCCTTTGAATGACTGTCGGTTTAGGACAATTGTAAAGTAAAAATAGAACATAAATTTTTAAATATGTAAAATCGATCACGTTTCAAGAATAGGTTGATTATCACTTTTCATATTGCAATTCAGAAGAAAGGTTTTGAGTTGCTAATGGTACACACCTCTTTACATTAAAAGAATATTTGGAAAAATAGTTTTTATTTTAGAAATAAAAAACCTTTTCATCAATGCCTTTAATAATTATTATTTCAAAATTAATTTTTAAATTTTATGATCGTTTTATAACTTATATTAATCAATAAGGCATAAAGATATGAAAATTTTTATATAAATATTTCTTTATATCCCGATATTTTCGATGCAGTTTTCCTTTGTATAAGGCGAATATAAAATGATTAAAAGCATAATAAAATTTAGAAATGAATTATGACATTGTGACCGGAAAATTCGCAGATATCCCAGCAAACTTTGGAAAAGGCAATAACTGTTCGTTGAAAAGAGCAATTAATTACTCTTTCCAAAAACGGTAATAGTATAATAAATTTATGTTTGTATAAGCAGCTATAAACTTGTATTTATTACCAAATTCCCAAAGATTAGCGTAAATCTTTTTAGAGACCTGCTGTGAGGACGTTAGACCAAGTTCGAAAGAAAACATAAAATTCATCTTTTCTATGAGCTTCGATAGACGGAGAATAGACACCGATGAACGAAATGCAGACTAGATATTTGAGTTTCTTTTTCACAACTAGCCCATATCAGGTGTGCTAGTTAGCGATTATAACCAGCCAGCTGGTATAACCTGATTGTTATACCAGCTGGTATGCCCCTATGTATGTGTTTGTATGTTGTATGAGAAACCAGAGCACACCTACTATAGCTTTTAGTTTATCTCTGTCCTTTGCGCAAGAGAGTACTTTCTTTCCATTTAAAAAACAACAACATTCTCTTTTTTTAACTCCGCAACAATGACAACCGTTTGGTCTTTCTGTAGTCTTCGAGTTCAAGAGAGTTTGTGTTCCTTAAGTTTTGAAGTCAATTTTACCTATTAGCGTTTGAAGAAACATCTGCTTTTTTTTTTCTTTGAGTCGTTTTTAGAAGGTAATTTGATTTGTGTTTTAATTAAAAGATAGTTGCAAGGCGTGGATGAAAGTAATTGAGACACCGAGACTGCTCAATTGATGCATCGGAATTTATCCTAAGTCATTGATTGATTGAATTGTCACGTTAGTCAATGAATCATGAAAGTCAATGAATGATCTCATACATCAAAGATCATTTACTTATTGACTTGTGATTGGTAGGGTACTAAATTCGGTATCGACTTAGAATAATTTTTTTTAATTCGTCAACTGCATAGTCTTATCGACTCAATTGGTTTGATTTATGCTTTTCTATTGCTAAAAGAAAATTACCTGTGATATATGAAAGAGAAAGTTTTGAAATATTGTTAGGTAAAATACAATGATCTTTCATCAGTTATTTCCTTTATAATACTGAAAAGAGAAACGTCCCCTCAATGGTACAGTGGTATTGCATTGGTTCGGTGATACTGCAACTGCCGAGGTTCGGATTGGAGTGCCAGGTTGGAATGATTGTACGTTGTGTGGTGCAGTGACCAGCAATGATTTCGGTCTTAGTAGAGCATGTACTTGCATAAGAAGGTCTGTACAAACTAGGAGTAGTTTCTAGGACCCTTCTCTATCCTATATGTTGCAAATCCAAAAATAATAAGTAAATAAATAAATAAATAAATATAAACAAGCAAAAAACCGGCATTTATTGTTTAATAGATTATGATCTGCAATATATTGCTTTAGATTTCCTTTATTTTATTTTTATTTGTTTGCTTATTTATATTGCTTTCTGTTAAATAACCAAAGAGTGCAAATAACTGCGTATCATGCAGCAAGTAGTTTTAGAAAAGCATAGTTACTTCATATTTGTAGGCTGTGAATATTGTATTACCTTTTGGAGACATTCTATATCCTAGAAACTTTGCACAGATGAAATCAGCTTACTTACCTTTCGATCTCCACAAGATGTCTGTTTTTCTACCGCAACTAATTATGTTGTCGTTATAAAGCAGCAAACTTCAACATAAAATTACCAAGACTGAAAAAAAAAGGAAGAAACTACAATGATAAAACTGTTTTATGTGATTAAATCTATGGGAAAACGTAAGCCTAAAATCTGCGTAGGTTTCGAGTTCAGATTTAACGTCGAAATAATGATTTCTCTTTTCTGTTAAGAAATTGGAAGCACTAATCTCTTAATGGTCGATCTCGTATTCAAAGCAATTTGACCTTTCCCACCGTTCATTTCTCCCCTTGACCTTTCCCCTCTCCCTCCTATACTCACCACTCCCTTGGGCAACAATCGTGCTGTCATTCTATCCTTGCTTCTGTCCTATCACAGTACTGACTGCACTAATTGGTCACGAACATTTCAAGTAAAGATTCGAGTGATAAATGATCGACGTCCCGCAACACAGGTGTAGAGAAACGAAGAGAGCATTTTGCTAGCTGGAATTGTGATTTATGGCTAATCAGTGCTATTTGTTTTCATGTCTTTCATTTTCAATCAGCGTTTTTCTTTTGTGCGGTACATATTTATGCCGTTAAAAACAATTTCACTGTGCTTTGTTGGGATGAATATGTAATTTAGAGATGAAAAAAGCTCGTTTCTGATAGCAAAACATGTACACGAATTGAAATTTTGTTCACGATTACTGTTCAAGTGATTAGCATGTTCAGCTCGGAAATGCAAAGGACAAAATTCAGATCCTGGATAAGGCATGGAAGTTTTTACTTCTGATTTATGTTGTCTTTTAGCTGAGATTTCCTTCTCACCTAGATCTTCTTTATGGGAATATAATACTGATGATCTTCTGCTTGATTTCCACAGGAAGAGGACTCGAAAATGAGAAATGTTTTCAATATGTAAATATATCTTCGGTCATCAAATGATTCCTATGAATGAGATGAAAAATTTATAATTAGTACTGAAATTGTAAATTGTGTTTTACAGTGAACATTTACAATAAAACGCTTTTGTCTAGCTCAGTGATGCCCAAAGTGTGGTTCGCGACCTCTTAGGTGTCTCACGAAAAATTCGGGGGTCACGGAAATTTTAAATTAAATATAAACATTCAAAACGTACCCATTTTTCATTGCCATCGTTTCGAAATAATAAAGTTCTTATTAAGTGAACAAATAAAAATGTACGTTACAAAGCATGAAAGATTGCAGGAAATTAATATTTAAAAAAGAGCCCTTGTTTAAAAAGTTTTGCGCACCACTCTAGCTTTTAGAAATTATGGAATATAACCCCCCCCCCCCCCCTGCAAGAAAAAAACAACTTGTAATTCTCGGAGAAAGGCACTGGGAGAGATAAAGTAGTTCTTGTGACAGTGAAGTATTTAAAAAACTAGCAAAACGATTTGAACTGTTTACAGAGTGCGAAAATAACACAGAAATATAATTATTTTCGTCTGCATGTGTAGAAATGCGTCTGCATGTGTAGAAATGCAGACGAACCCTGTATCGTCATCTGTTGTTAGAGAATTTGTTTTAAAACAAGTTTTTCATTTCGTTTTAAATAATTAAAATATTACTGTTTAGTGAATTTCAAGTCCTGACAAAAATAGATTTTGCGGAATTTTCGAGGATGTTAATTTAATTAATTTAACATTATAACAATATTTTCCCTTTTTTTGTATGTTAGATACAAGATGAATGGTATTCAGTGGCGAAGCGTGGATGAAAGCAACTGAGACAATGAGACTGCGCAGTCGACGCAATGAAGATTCTCACAAGTCATTGATTGATTAGGATACCGATCATTTGTCAATCAACTGATCATCTCACAGATCAAAGATTAATAGCTTATTCACATGTGATTAATAGCCTAATTCACCAATGAACTCATAAGAATGTTTGATGTATCAATTGAGCAAGATCATTTATTGAATTGCTTTCATCCACGTTTAGCCATCGATTATCTGCTAACTGTTAACTATCCACCATTTGATTTGATTAAAAATTTTAATTCAGTACTTTTGTTGTAAAATATACTTATGACAGAATGAAACTTCTCTTCGGTCAAAATATTTAGGCATGTCAATAAATTTAATATCATAATCTAGCATAAGAAATAAGAAAATTATTCAGAGTGTGAAATTTTATTTGTCATTCATTATTTAACGCTCAAAGCATCAATTAAAAGAGCAAAGCAGAAAAAGAGATAATAAAGGATAAATAATTCCTAATTGTTTGTATCTTGTTTCACGCGTTGTAGCCTTAGTTGTTGATGCGCAGTAAAATACCAAACAACTAACCAACCAATCTAATGGTTTGCAACTGACTTTTTGAAATTTCGGCTAACGTTAGCCGTCCCGTGGCCGATTGGTTAGCACGCTTGGCTACTGATCTAAGGGACCTGGGTTCGAGCCCCGGATTTAGGCTATGGATGTGTGTGTCGTTTTTCTGCTGAGGTCCTGCCATCTCTCAGATCTCCTACTGTGGCATATAAACTGACAGGCTCCTGTCAGACCTCTGTGGCAAGCAGCTGCTTGAGGGGGTATTTTTTTTTTTAAACATAAATCTGATTTTTGTCGCTCATTTCGAAAAAAACAACGCTCAGTTGTATCTTCACGTGTAGTATTTTTCTTCGCATGAAACATTTTAGAAAAATAATGAATAATGTTTTACATGGGGGAGAAAATAATCTGGCGTGCGCTGAAAACTTTTCTTTTTCAAAATTTGCCATATTAAACTTTTTACTAAAAACCATTTCTTGTAGTTCTAATGGGATCAGTGCGAGAAGTGCATTTAAAAAGGATTCAAAATTTTTTTTGACGTATATTTTTTCACGAGTTTCAGTTGCACTTGCTCATTGACATAAATGTTTTATTTTCTGAGCAAGAGTGCCATTAAGACAAATAAAAAACGAAAGAAGGCGCAATGGTAATTCAGTACAAAGGTTGTTGTAGAGTTATACATCGCTATCCAAACAAGTGGTAAAAATGAGTTTGACATGCACCATGAGAAAAAAAATTACCAGACCCCGCTTTAATTATCTACTATTCATTCAGAATATCGTTAAAACGGAAGGAGAGTTCTGCTGCTGCATCTGCACCTAAAAGTATGAAGTAAACGATATTTTGTAGCAAATATTGAAGGGCTGGACTGGATGCATTATGAGGCTTTTGTTAAGCTGCCATTTAGAAGTAAACGAACTGGCAATCAGATTTATCAAAAATCGGTTTAGGAAAAAGTAGTAAGTCTTCCAGTTCTTCTGATTATGCCGTTTTCATGTTTGTCAAATTTTTTCGCTTAAGACTTTTTAATTATTGAACATCACATATATTTTTCAGTTTGCATGTTACAGATTTTATCTTATTGATGTGTGGGAATGGGGGGAAATAAAGGCATAAAAAGGCTTGAACCAGAGCACCCTGTCTGTCTTGCTACATCGTGGCTATTATGCAATCTCCGCAAATAAAGTGCTTTTTACGGTATTTTAAAATCAAAATTATTGAGATTTCTTAAAACTACAAAAAGGTGTTTTGACATCGGTCGGGAACTGATTTCTGCAAATTATTTTACATTGGGGGGGGGGGATAAATGTGCTGCTAATCCATTTCTTTGGGTTAATAAATTTCAACACTAGGAAGAAAACAAGTTATTACAACTGCAATTGGGATGAAATCCAGATCTTTCGTATTATAGGTTATAAGGAATTAAAAAAGCTCTTTATATAGGCTACAAGGAACTGAAAGCTATTTCAATATGTTGTATTAAATATAACAGCTGCTCATAAAGCATAAGTAAAATGAAATAAAATAAATACCCCTCAAGCAGCTGCTTGCCACAGAGGTCTGACAGGGCCTGTCAGTTTATATGCCATAGTAGAAGGTCTGTGAGGATGGCAGGTTGTAGGAAATTAAAATTTCATTTTCCGTAAAAGTGGACAACAACGTTATACTTACATCCGACATAATGGTAACGTAAAACCACTTAAAATTTTCTGTGCAGTGTTTTTAAAATGAAGATGAAGTCGTGTATTATATATATAACCTTGCAATTCTGAACAATACCGTAATTCATGGCGATATGCTGCTTAGGCTTTCCTCTTTGAGAAACCTGGGTAGGCGGAGTTATTGACCTCTGTTAACAGAGGAGAAGGAGCTGACCAATCGACGATCTTTCTGCTTCTCTTTGCTGCATAAAGCAGTTCTTTCGACCAATCACAGCTCGATCCTGAACTCGAGAATTTCCATATGCCCCATTTCTGCAATTAAGTCAAACATATAAAATTAGGTGCTGCATATTTTTAAATACATAAAAACTTACGAAACAAACTTATTTTCATTGGAATACATTTATTTTTGTTGCTATTTCTTAGCAAGTAGAAAATTTCTTGAAGTTAATGACAGATCTATTTCAAATATTATTTGTATTCATTTTTCCAATTATTTTATCATTCAGAAACACTGAACCGATGTAATCGTTATATTCTGTGTGAAATTTACATTGTTCCATAACAATCAGTAGCTAGTTTGCAAAAGTTTACAATAATTTTGAACTCTGAGTATAATCATTTTTTTCTACTTGAAATTTTCAAATACGTTGAACAAAATTATAAAGTTGATTGATATTACTGAAAACAGCACCAACGTGCAATTTGTGGGGATTATATATGGGGGGTTACATATGGATATAACTAGGGTTATATATGGATTAATATTTGAGGCATTTGCGAAGAATATACGGTGGGATTTTGTGTCGTTTTCCTGATGAGGTCCTGCCATCCTCTTAGACCTTCTACTATGGCATATAAACTGACAGGCTCCTGTCAGATCTCTGTGGCAAGCAGCTGCTTGAGGGGGTATTTATTTTATTTTTATTTTATTTTTATAAATGATCTGGGGGTTTAAAAATAAAAACTAAGATGCTTATAGAAATAAAACTTAAATTCTTTAGTAGGAAAAAAATCACAGGATGTGTCCTGTACACATGAAACTCATGAAATAATAAGCTGAAAAAAAAATTGGTTCTCCCATGGGTGAGATTTGAACCCACGTCTCCTGGAATCATGCCAGTTATGCTTTAAACTTTTTTATCGGTTTAAGTTTTATTTCTGTAAGCACCTTAGTTTTTATTTTATCTGGAACTAAAAATTAATTGTTTATTTAACAATTAATTTAACAATTGTTACTTAATCTGGAAATAATAGCAATTTGTTTTTACATGTACGCGAATGAAGTAATTCATATGTTTTTCCGGATCTAGGGATTATGGTTGGGGGTGTAGGTGGAGCAATGTGTCTACGGTCCCCTCTTTGAGACTGCTAGTAAAGGTAAAAAAAAATAAATAAATACCCCCTCAAGCAGCTGCTTGCCACAGAGGTCTGACAGGAGCCTGTCAGTTTATATGCCAAAGTAGAAGGTCTGTGAGGATGGCAGGACCTCAGCAGTAAAACAACACACACATCCATGCCTTACCCGGGTCCCTTAGATCAGTAGCCAACCGTGCTAACCACTCGGCCATGGGACAGGCTAGATAAACCTTTGCATATTTCATGTATTTTTCGAGAATTATTTTAAAGATCTCTAAAACGGAAGGGGAGATATTATACTGCAATGGAAATCCAGTGTTTTTACTTTGTCCAGCTCGATTGACACCGATCAATCGAGCTGGACAAACTTTTTTGCACCCTCATTCCATATTTTTCTTGCACCCTCATTCCATATTCCACTTAACCTTTTTCTAGATCCGGGCATCCTCATACGTAAATGAATAAATATTCAGTTGTCTGATGGTTCGACCGGCCGAGAGGGGATCAGGCCGCGGCTTTTATTCGATTTAACATCCTCTTGACTTCTTTCTGTGGGGCTTTTTCAAAAATGAAGTTTGTGTTCCATCACTGCCTGTAACTTGGGGCAATTAAAAAGAGTGTATAAGAATTGCTGTTAGCAAAATTAATCATCATATGTTGAAAATGTTTGCTAGGAGACTGAATATCGCTTTGATGTGCGCAGAATAACAAACGGTTAACATGTTGAACTTCGATCGGATAATGAAAATAAACCTTTTGAGTTGTTCTTTCAGATGGTGTAAATTTTATTTTTTCCATGCCTTTAAGTTTTTTGCAAATAAATTTTTGAAACCACTTAAATCATTTAAAATCACTTTATTTATTATAGTAGATAAAAGAAAGAGTCAGCTATGATCATCAGACCGGTGATTCTCTATACTACACCCACCAATATTCGTAAGATTCAGGTCTTACAAAGTAAGATTTTGAGAACTGCGGTCGATGCCCCCTGGTTTATCACTAACAGACAACTTCATAAAGACCTGGGCATCGACCATATATATACACATATAATACGCACCTGAAAAAGATTTTTTTGAGGCTGTAAGCAATAATTCCAATGAGATTATTTCTTCTCTGATTCTTTACGATCATACTGTTTTGAACAAGTACAAGAGGCCTAAAACGGTAGCATTCTCTGAGGAGACCTACCCGTTTTAGGTTTCTTATACATTTTTATTGCTATTTTTAGCTTTTCTTATGTTTGCCCTTTGGGGCCCACCTAAGGGTGGTTTACTTATATATTTTGTTCTTACTCATGCCAAATAGGCATATCTTTATGATGGAGATGGTTAGGGGTAAAATTATTACCCGGTACATTGAATATAATTATACGATCTACGATCTACGAAATGAGTCAGTTACATTTTGCTTTAATTATACTTCAGAAAATGTTTACTTCTAAAAGATTGCACGATATATTTTTGGAGAAAATATGCATTTTGATGTTGAACTTTATATGAACGAATGCATTTTAAGGTGGGGATGGCAGGATGGGGGCTAATTTTGCGAGGATTTAAGCTTGTGAGCTGATCTAGTGATGCCATAATAGTTATAAATGAAAGTTTTGTGGCATTTTTGTTGCATTTCATTTCTGTTTTCATTCCTAAAATGCGTGTCTAAATCAGATGAAGTATGGGGAACAATGTAACTTATGAAAAAAAAAAGCAACTTATTCCACAATAACTACAAATAACTTCAATACTGACAAAGTGCATCAGTATTGAAGGTTGGTGAATTAATCTTATTAATCACATGTCAATAAGCTGATGATCTGTAATCTATCAGATCTTTGGTTGATTGACATATGATTGAGAGGTCAATCAATCAGTGACTTATGAGAATATTTGATGTTTCAACTGCGCAATGTCGTTGTCCCATTCGATCCACGTTACATTCATGCTTCGTTGGCGACAGTCCGGGAAAGAAATTTAAAACGGTATAAGCAATTTCAAACTAATTAAAATAAATTATTCACCCCCAAAATGGTTACTAGGAAAAGCGATAAAATATTGCAAAATTCTTCAATAATATCGCTCCATTCTGTGTGTGGGAAGCGTGGATGAGGTAGCGTAGAGTGAATGTAGCAACTGAATCAGTGATATCGAGCAAATAATACATCAAACCCACTGATGTCATTGGTGAATTGAATTATTAATCAGATGCCAATAAGCTAATGAGCTTTGATCTATGAGATCATTGGTTGATTGAAGAGCGACTTATAGATAAAATCAGCCAATGACTTATACGAATCTTCGATGTAACAACGGCGCAGACTCATTGTCCCAATTGCTTTCATTCGCGTTTCCCACTGCTCCATTCTATTCGTTTCTAATTAGAAACTGTTTTAACCCCACAGAATGTCGAAAAGAAATTAATCAGATTTATCATCCCTATTTAAACACGTAACTCAGATTACAAGATTCAAAATTTGTAATGTAAATCACTCAGAATATAATTATAGTGCGTGAAAAGGAAAATTTTTGTTATGGCGAAAGAAACCTGCTTTGCTTCGGCGAAAAATGGTTTTGCTTTAAAAGAAAATTATTGCACTTGAAGTTGCTGCTATATTTAGTGATAAAGTCAATTATATTATTGATGTGAATATAATATAACGTTGACAGGCTACACTACTAGGTTAAGATTTTAAATAATTATTGGTTTCGAAATTTTGTTTATTGACTCAATAATAAACGTCAGTGGCGAATAATGTGTGGAAGCAACCGGGAAAATGAACCTCCTCTTTTTTTTTTTTTAAATCATAAAGATAAACAGCAAACTCTTAAATATACAGTAGATTTGAAGAATATAAACTTCACATTTTAATAAAGTTATATTCACGCATCGCAGATTCTGGTAAGTCATTGACCGATTGAGCTATCAATTACTTGTCGATCAACCAATAATCTCTCATCATATATAATTAATTTATTGACATGTGATTGAGGTTAATTCACCAATGATTTCTAAGAATTTTTTATACCTTAATTGCGCAGTCTTATTGATTTAATTGCTTCCATCCACTCTTGGCCACTGATAAAAAGGATATCACGGTTTTTGAAAAACGCAATACTCTCTTTCGTTAATATTAGTTCTCATTAGTATTTTTAAAGGTTAGGATTTTTTAGGGCATATTTATAGTGCTTGTTCTGCGAAAAGAAATGCTTTTTAGGGAAAAAAGTTAACGTAGATGCAGCTCAGGACAGATCTGCTTAGAAAATTAAATTGCACGTCTGGTTGGATCTCATTAGCCCATGGCTGCTTGTGGATGATTATATATTAAGCAACGTATATATAAGAGTTAAGTTGTTCCATGAAAAATGGGATATGCCTGGAATGGGATTGCTTCTCATTAAAACCGAACATAAAAGAGACAGAATCATCAAAGCAATTGCAGTTTCATATTTGGTATAACAGAGTGAATGTTGAAAGAGACACAACCAAGGTGAATGAGAAAATCAGGAATAGGACGAACCTAAAATAGGAATATCGTCCCGTGACGGAGTGGCTAGCGAGCTTGGATACTGATCAAAGGGACTCGGGTTCGAGCTCCCTGATAACGTAGGGATGTTACTTTTCTGTGTTGTCTTTCTGCTGAGATCTCGCCTTCTTCTGATCTTCTGAAGACGATCTGACAGATCTCCTGAAGGACGTCTTATACTGAGAAGCTACTGTCAGATCTCTATGGCAAGCAGCTGCTTGAGGGGAATTTATTTATTGCAGAGGCGAAGCATCGATGGAAGCAGTTGAGAAAAGGAGACAGCGCAATTTTTCCATAGAAGATTATCAAATGTCATTGATTGATTAATCTATCAATCACTTGCCAATCAACGAATTATCTTATAGATCAAATATTATAAGTCTATTGACATGTGAGTTATAGCTTAATTTATCAATTACTTGTAAGAATTTTTGATCTATCAGTCGTGCAGTGTTACTGACTCAATTGCTTCCAACCACTGATTAATTAGAATAGGATTGCTTCTGAAGAAACCTTATGAAAAAAGATAAAACTTTTGTAAAAAAAAAAAGACAACGTTGAAATTTTCACTTTTACTTTTTTGGCACACTTAAATCAATGTTTAAGGTTTTGAAAACTAGAAAAAAATCATATTGCAAACCTTGTTGACTATAATAAGTTTTTGTTAAAGCATAACAACTGATAGGAATTAATAGGGATGAAAAAAATATGGATAAAGTGTCATAGCAAAATGTTCTGTGCATGAAAACATTTTGCTGAATGAAAAATAATTTCTTTGTCTTGAGTGGGATTCGAACCCACATCTCCCAGAAATGTACAAAATATTTGTGGGAGACGTGGGTTCGAATCCCATTCAGGGCAAAATGCTTAATTTTTTCGCCTAATTATTTCAACATTTTAAGGAAGTCCATTTAAAAATGAAGAAAAAATTTCCCTCTTCAAAGAAATCAGAATATATTATATTTTTTAGAGATTACTCTAATTATAAAGTTGTTGCTTCAGTAATAAGTTAGTAATTATAAAAAAACTAAATTGATGATCCGAGCAGCGCGGGTAATTCTGCTAATGTCTAACATATGTGCTTACCAGTGGCGAAGCGTATATGGAGGCAATTGAGTCAATGAGTCTATTGTAATTGATATATCAAAATTCTTATAATTCATTGATGAATTAAGCTATAAATCACATGTCAATAAGCCAATAATATTTGATCTATGAGATAACTGGTTGATTGACAAGTCATGGATAGATTAATCAATCAATGACATTTGATAATCTATAACTGACAGGTTCCTGATATGATAAATATATCTGACATATGAGAATTTGCCATGGACAATTGCGCGTCTCCTTGTCTCGTTTGCTTTATCCACGCTTCGCAACTAGTATTTCCTCTGTCTTTGTCTGTTATATTCCTTCAACTTATTAATTTTATTACAAACCAAATGTGGACTTTTAAAGGAAAACGAAAACAAATAAGTGCAACTGAATGTGCTTCCCAAGACCAGTGCTTTCTTGATATTCGGAAACAGTTTCTGCACTGAAAAATCAAAATATTAGTTGGTAATTTCCACTGATGGACAAGAGCATTATTATTTTCTACTAAAATTTGGAGATGTAGCGAAACTAGTATACTGCCACCACAAACACCACGGTTGTCGCTTAGTGGGGAGGAGGGGGGGGGGGCGAAAATCTTATTTATCAGGTGCCTTTAAGCTCTACATAGTTTTCGGAAAATTTTTATAAATACAATAACTTTCTCATGAATCATGTATCGCAGTTTATACGAGAAAATGTGTGTTGCACCACTGATTAGTCGTACAGTCGCTCAAAAAAGTATCCGAACACTATGGTCGATTATAGAATTCAGAAAAAATATCTGGCAACGATTTTTTCAGAAATGAGTGATCTGGCAATCTTCATGTCACGTGACACGAAGGTTGGCAGATCACTAATTTCTGAAAAAATCGTTGCCAGATATTTTTCTGAATTCTATAATCGACCATAGTGTTCGGATACTTTTTTGAGCGACTGTACAACACAAATTGACCTACTGAAAAAATTACTTTTTTTAATTTAGTGAAAGCTTCAACATAATCGTAATCGAAAACCATTAAGCACGGTATTTTTTGACGATCACAGTAACTTTCCCAAAACTTCAAATGAATAAATGAAAAAGTAGTTAAAAATATAATATACCAACAGCGCATGCACTTCAAACAAATGACATTTAAATAAAAATAAAAATTGAAGCTAAAAGTTCGTGTGTTCCAATTTCAACTATAGAATAATAAACAAAATAAATAAATACCCCCTCAAGCAGCTGCTTGCCACAGAGGTCTGACAGGAGCCTGTCAGTTTATATGCCATAGTAGAAGGTCTGAGAGGATGGCAGGACCTCAGCAGAAAAACAACACATCCATGCCTTAACCCGGGGTTCGAACCCAGGTCCCTTAGATCAGAAGCCAAGCGTGCTAATCACTCGGCCATGGGACGGCTATCAACTGTAGAAACATAATTTAAAATAATAAATTTTCTCTTAAGAACTGATTGCAACAGAGGTCTAACAGGAGCTTGTCAGTTTAATAGGTCATAGAAGATACCTGTGAAGAAGGCGAGATCTTAGAAGAAAGAAAACACAGATAAGAAACAGCCATATTTATACAACGTTCGAACCAGTGTCCCTTTGATCAATTACTAAACTCGTTAATAATTTTAAGTTTTTCAATACACTTACATTTCTTTACTATAACCAATGCATCGTTTTTCATTCAATTTCATAAGTACATTAGCATATTGATATTATTCAAATATAGGATAGAGAGAAATTAGTTTATTTCAAAGACAACACAAATGTAAACATATCAAAATGAAATTGGTCATTGTGTAATTTATACAAATCAAAAAGATATGAATTATCCTCGTTTAACTCTTCAAAATCTCTGCACACCTTTGTGATGTTCCAGTTCCCTACTTCTTCTTCACTGAGACAAATTCTGGCAGAAATGTGACCTAATGGTGGTGCGGCCGATATGGGAGAAGACATTCGGCATTAAACACTGATTTCAAACTCATGATTGCCGATTATTAAATCGATGTCTATGTCGGAGAGCGTTAAATCAATCACTGCTGGTGATTATTATTTTCCGAGTCCGCCTTCCAGAAAGGAATTCATGTAATAAATCAAAAACCATAAGGAAATCTGTTTTAATGGATGACTAACTCGATAGACAATTGGTGAAACTTAAACAAAATTTATTCACCTCTTAGCATTCAAACTGTCCTGTTGTTGGAATGTACCGTTTGAAATTAAAAGAAGAATTTCTTCTAAATTAAGAATTTCTTCTAAATTAAGAATTTCTTCTAAATGCTGAGTTTCCAGCTCATGTAGTCACATCGATTATTTAATAAACTTGATTGTCACACTGATTATTTAATAAATTTGATTAGTCACACTGATTATTTAATAAACTTGATTGTCACACTGATTATTTAATAAATTTGATTAGTCACACTGATTGTTTAATAAACTTGATTAGTCACACAGAACGTCTAATAAATTCGAGCTTGAACTCCATCAGCTAACCTTTAAGATGAACATTTTGTTTTCAAAGTTTTGAGACCTGATTATACAGCTATGAGTAAAATTTCAAAAATTTCATCATTCGTGTATCTTTATTCTTAAGCTTTCAATTAGTGTAATAAGTTTAAGGAAAGCTTTGGATACATTAACCATATAGCAAGTCATAATCTAGGAAAAAATCTAGGGGGAGGGGAAGGCAAGAAACACAATCCAGATGAAAAAATGTAAAGGTGGGGGGGGGGGGGGGATCCGAGAGACTGGATTTCCAATGCAGTATAACATTTCTCCTTCAGTTTTACAGGTATTTAAAAAAATGCTTGAAAAATGCATGAAATATAAATAAGTTTAATACTTTTTTTTGCCTCTGTTATGTGGTTTTTCTGCCGAGGTCCTGACATCCTCTCAGATCTCCTACTGTGGCATATAAACTGACAGGCTCCTGTCAGACCTCTGTGGCAAGCAGCTGTTTGAGAGGGTATTTATTTTTGTATTTTTTATTTACTCTTACTTGCATTTTGAAAGGGGTGAGATCAAGACCAAATTTATGGGGGCATGTCCCCATAGATTTGGCCCTGATCGTAAGTATTTGATATCTTTCGGGAATATATATAAGTCTAAATAAGCTAAGCGTGGATGAAAACTATTGAGTCAACGAGACGGCGAATTTGATGCATAAAAAATTCTTATATTATTGGTGTAATAAGCTATCAATCGCATGTTAATAGACTAATGATCTTTGATCTGTGAGATCATTAGTTGACTGACAAGCAATTGATAGTTCAATCAATGGTTTATGAGAATCTTCGATGCTTCACTTGCAAAGTCTCCTTGTCTCAATTGTTTTTATCCACACTTTGCCACTGCTTTGTATGGAACTATTTCTTTTTATATCTTCTTAATAGAATTTGTTTCAATGCTCTCATTTAGAGAATGGGATGCCCACGTATAAAGAAAATAAACAAACAATATTGCATCTTAATAATAGGCTAAGAGTTTGTTTTTCCCAAATAGTACTTTTTTTATAATCTGTTGAAAATTTTCACCAAACAGAAATAAGTATGGAAAATACTTACGTTACTATGTTACATAATGGATTTGGTTTCTTTGAACATTTGTCTTTCTAGGTTAGCTGCATTTCATACACGGATAATTGGGTTTTATTGTCTCTGTTGTATCGATTCTGTTTTTATCACTTCATAAACACATTTTTGCTTCTGAAAGGGGTTAAAAATCAGTAGCATCTATTTCTCACGAAGGAAAACAATACAGAATAATCATTAAAAAAAAAAAATAAACGAAGCTTTCAAAAAATTACTTATAGTAAAATTATTTCACTCAATGTAAAATACTGTTTTGAATAGTAATCAGTACTGACACAGAATAGATTGAGCTTTTTTAATTGTTATTTTTACTTAATTATATTTATTTGCAAACCAGAAGTTCCATGACCTACGAATTTGATTGAATGAATTTCCCATATTTAAGGCAAAGTTTGAATAACTTCACGAAGCTACTTTTGCCTGTTTTAATATAAAAGAACTATTATTTTCCAACTGAAATGAATTACATACTAAGATAAGCCCCCTCCCCCCGCACCTTAAATCTTTGAAAGCTCGAAATTAAAAATGATAAAACTATTCAAAGGAGTAGTTCAGGGGTTTTTGGAAAACGCAGTATTCACTGAAACTGAGCAAAAAGATACGAAAATAGGTGCGATTTGTCAATGCACAGAAAATGAGTTCTTCTTATGTTTAATCTGCAACAACAACAAAAAAGAGAACAAATTTCAAATAAGAAATTAATAACAATAATAAAATTTTGGATTTCTGTAGGACTAGCACAGACAGCATTAGTTGTAGCAAGGAAAACCATCTATTGCCGTTAAGAGACAAGTTTCTTCTACATAAACTACTTCGAAAAACTACTAAACTATACAGAAAACTTCTACATAAACTAAACGAAAAAAAAAAGTACCTTTTGACCATCTGCCAACACAAACGTTTTCACCACGCTATTCTATGCTGGATGCCAAGGTTTTTTTTATCAAGGGTATTGAAAATTAATTAGGTTCAGCACATCTAAAAAATCCTAGGTAAAGCATAACCATCTTAGAAATCCTGGACACCCGCCTGCACAAAAATAACAGAAATGTCAGCATTATTTATATATTTATGGGTGCATTCTTAACAATCCAGAATGCCTACTTTAAAAAACTCCCTTACAAAAAGGAGTAGCTCACGAATGTCAGTCTGTGACATTCGTTTAACTATTGGCACAATTTAGCTAGAAACTAAAGCTTCAATTTCAACAGATAATACGTGAGTTCTATTTAAAATAACAAAATGATAGTGCATCATATAACAAAAGTATTATAAAAAAAAATGAAACATAATGTTGCTAAGGGAAATGTTTAGTTTTAGGCGCATTTTCAATGCTGTCCGTTGGGTGAGACATTAAGATTTGGTCCCATGTACAAGAAAGCCATACACTTTGTATATTAAAGATTTCTCTGGAGACTTTTTCGAAATTTTTGTAAAAGTTGAATGTGCCGATTTTGGCGGTGATCTCAAATGTGTTTTATAATGATGTTAACTTGCTTTGAAAGATTATAGACAGTTTCAAAGTGAATCGTCTGTATTTCATCGCAACGCTATGGGAGTAAAAAATAAAGGTAAACGTAACAACATAAATAATAAACAGAAGAAAACTACTCGAATTCCGATAAAAACATTGGAAAAAGCTCAATTAAAAAAACTTCATAAACACGTTGACAAAATTGCTCTAACAAAATCAAATAGATGTTTATCTACTAGCGATATTATGAATGTATTAGACACAAATGATATTTTTGACAAACAAATGTGTACCAATCCCTAGTGATGATGCACAGAACCGGCCAGGTCTAGCACCTAATGTCCGACACCACCTTCTCGTGGTGAAGGCCGTTAGTACCTTTCAAAAGAGATATTCTCTTTTGGAAGGGAACGGAAGGGGAGGGTTGCCAGTTCAGTATGGCCTACTGATCTGATCATCTATGGCCACTTTTTTCTCAACTCTGCTGAGGAGTGGTCAACTTCACAGGGTCCTGGTGCTGACTATTTATACCTACTAGACTGGACTTGTTCATGGATTTGAGCTTGATTATGGATCCTGGACTTGCTGCACTTGTGGACCTCTGCTGAGGAAGAATCTGCCGCTGTGTTTTCTGTTTGCTTCTGGGTTGCCAGCCCTAAGTGAACAGAGGCGTGGGATACCTTATATCAGCTGGTGGATAATCCTAATCAGAGGCCATCGCAGGTACCTGAGCCTTACTTAGCTAGTTGGGCATCGTCCAGGTATCTGTTCCAGGTAAAGTTCTTTCCAAGATTGTGCTTAATAGAATTAAGAATCTGGTTGACAATCAATTGCGTGATGAGCAATGTGGATTCAGAAGTGGTAGGGGATGTGTGGATCAGATATTTTCACTTAGGCAGATTCTTGAGAAATGTTTAGAGTTTCAGAAACCTTTGGTTGCCAGCTTTGTTGATTTCAAAAAGGCTTTCGACTCTGTTGATCGTCATAATTTGTGGTTGATTGTGAGATCATATGGTATACCACACAAGTTAGTTAACATAATGAAAGCTCTCTATAATAACACTGAGTCATGTGTGAGAGTTGGTAAGTCTTGTAGCAATTGGTTTAGCATTACTTCTGGTGTTCGACAAGGGTGCATTTTGTCTCCTTTTCTCTTTAGTTTGGTTGTTGATTATGTTATGCGAAATTCACTTCAAGGGAAAGATTTTGGCCTTAAATTGGCTGGAGATACGAAAATTTCTGATTTAGATTTTGCTGATGATTTAGCCCTTTTGGCAAATGATGTTGATGAGATGAACTCTTTCATTCGAGCTGTTGATGAGACTGGTATTATAGTAGGTTTGGTTATAAACAGAGAGAAAACTAAAGTGATGAAAATTGGTCAGGCAGGTTGTGATTCAGTTAATCTGAATGGTTGCTGTCTTGAGCAAGTGTAAAAGTTTAATTTTCTTGGGAGCTATGTAACAGATACTGGTGAGTGCGGCATGAGATTAACAGACGAATAGGTATTGCTGCCGTGACTTTTAAGAATCTATGGATATTGTGGAGAAATAGGCGTCTACACCTAATAATTAAATAGACTGTATAAATAAATTATTTAAATTAGACTGTATAATAGTTTGGTTCTTTCTAGGGTTAGTTATGGTAGTGAAACTTGGACGCTGTGTAAACAAGATAACAGGAAACTAGATGCTTTTGATTCTAGATGCTTACGTAGTATCTTGGGTGTTAGGTGGTTCAATTTTGTAACTAATGATGAGGTTAGGCAAAGGAGTCTGCAACCTCCTTTAAGCAGCATATTGTGCAGAGAATGACCCCGTTGGTTTGGCCATGTTGCCCGTATGGATAATTATAGATTGGCGAATAGGGCTATTTACAGTGTGCCTAAAGGCCTCAGAAAGAAGGGGAGACCTAGGATGCAGTGGGCAGACAATGTAAAACTGGACCTTGTTAGAATTGGTGTGCAGTGGCCAAATGCAGCAGATGTAGCTCAGGACCGATATCTTGGAGAACTAAATTGCACGGTCTGATTGGACCTCCGTAGCCCATGACTGCTTGAGGATGATGATGATGATGATGATAATGATAATGATGATGATGAGTAAACATAATGGAAAAACTTCTCTTTTAAGCTCTAATTTATTGACCTTAATTCTGAGTACTCTGAAAGTAACTTCTCTGATAAAGATTCCATACAGGGTGATTCTCATCCACGGCAAAGGATTGCTAAGCCTAACTATAAATAAACTAACGAAAAAGAGGAACTTGCTCTCATTCTTTTATAACAACCAATTTAAACTATCAGATTTAGATTATGGTAAGGTTGCTGATTTTTTCTTCAGAATTTTAAACAAAGATATGGCATATAAACTGACAAGCTCCTGTCAGGCATCTATGGCAACCAGCTGCTTGAGGGGGTATTTATCATTATTATTATTATAAAAGGAAGATTTACTAGAAAGGGGGACATTATTGTTTTTTCTGATAATGAAGAAGATTTGAAAAAATTACAAAACGTAGGAAATATTTTAAATGTACCTATAGAATCTAGATTGCCACCCAAGGACTTCTCTATGGGAATGCTATTAAATGTTAATATAAAATACATTGATGAACACTAGATTCAATATCTCCAGAAATATGATATTTATAAAACTCGGCGGATCTACAGATTTCTACCAAATGTTTCGGACACTGACTATATCAAATTCCCTACTTGTCTAAGTGACGAAATAAACTGCCCAAATTGTGGAGGCTCGCATCCGGCCACGTACTACGCATGTCCGGTTAAAAAAAAAGTTGCTTGTTGAGCCAAGAAGATTCAAGACAACCTTCATTGTAGCTGGTCATCAATCTTCTCACAGGTTAAAAAAGAAATAAATGAGAATATTGCTCATAAAAAAATCATCTTACTCAGAACATTTTGGATCTACAACTTCCAATAAAAATTTGACTTTTATTGAAGAGAAAGAATTTTCTATTAAACACACAAGAATAAGGAGACACATCATCTGCAAAAATTTGAATTACCCAAAACGTCAACTACTTCCACTTCCAACCTCTCTTTGAAAGAAATCCATGTTCCCTCCACTGTCAAATACAATACAAGAGAAAAACCATCTTCTTGTCAACAAAATCAGAAACTTATACTAGTGCTGCAAAAAATTCATTCCAAAAAAATCAAAGGAGAAACCACTCTTATCACCTAACACAATTGTTAGAGAGATTGATGGTGAAAATATTATTGCAAGTAATCTAATAGTAGATTTAATTATTCACCTTCTCAAATTCATTTGCTTCTCAAGAAATGATTTCATACCAATTACCGACGTTCTCGAACGTTTCGAAGCATAGAAAATTTTCTATTTTAAAATGGAATTGTAGAGGCCTCTACTCAAAAAAGAGGAAATTGTACTATTTTGTAAATATAATCTAATTGATGCTTTTGCTGTTCAAGAAATTGAAACAAAAAAAAAACATAAACTTCACAAATTACTTAATTATACATACTTTTCAAAACATAGCAAAAATGGAGTCGGATTTATCGCGTATAAAATATTAATCATAAAATCTTACCAAACAAATATGACTTTTATAACTTAGAAATTTTAGTAATTCAAATATTAATCAATAAACTAAACTTTTCCATTATTAATGTTTACAACCCAGGTTTAGCTATTAAGGAAAATTTTTTTAAACATATACTTAACCAAATCCCTGTCCCATACATAATTATTGGCGATTTTAATAGCCATCATCCATCCTAGTTCTCAAATACAACTAAGTATCCAGAAATTTATCTATGTAATTTCATAACAAACTATAACTTAATCATCTTAAATCAAAAAGAAGAACAAATGAAACCCATTCAATCAGAGATCTATAATAGGCAGAATTCTCATTTCTCCAGAACTAAATGAATACTTTTCCTGGCCACTACTCTCAGACATTAGAGATAGTGACCACCATCCTATCTTAATATTAGCAAATTTTTAAAATAAATTTCGAAAACTGATTAACCTTAATAACTGATTTTTATTTCCAAAAATTCTGGAACAACAATCGCCCTCTGAATTTTCAAAGGATTATAACTGTTTCTTTTCGCAACTGAATGAATCAGCCAAACCAGCACTTAAAACTATTCTTAATAAAAACCCCCAAACTTAAAAAAAAACCCACTGATATATGAATTGCCTTATTGCAATAAGAAAAAAAGCTGAAAACAAAGCTAAAAGATCTAGACAATTTAGTGACATAAATAAATGTAGATAAATAAACGCACAGTTAAGAAGAAATTAAAGGAATCATAAAGAGAAAACTGGAAGATACTTCACAGTGAATTAAAAATACGTTCTACTGAGAAAAGCTTCTGGAAAATTTTCAAAAAAAAATTAATAATCCGAAAAATCAACAAATCCGTATTACAGAAATTGAAATTCATAATAAAATAAATTTAATTGATATCATTAACTTATTTGCGAAAAATCTTAAAGTTACCCAACAAATTTTATTAACTCATTCAGAAATTTTTTAAAAACAAAGATTAATAAAATATTAAATAATATTACACAAAATTCACTTATTATGGATCAAGTTTTTTCCATTTTGAAACTAAATTACGCTATTAAAAATTAAACTTAAAATCTACTCCTGGATCAGATCAAATTTTAAATAAAACTTTCAAACCTTTACCTCTCCAATGGAGAATAAAATTATTAGAAATTTTTAACTTCACCTGGGAAAAACCATATATATCCACTTTCTGGATTTGGGTTGGGTTGTTTTACCTCTGAGCGCACTTTTTTGCACACCATGGGCTAAATGGCCAGGTCACATGGACCCCGAAGGCTCAGAGAAGGTTGGGGGAGGGGACCCACTGGAACAGCTGTTGGGAGACAGATGGTAGCTTCCCGTCAAGGCCATCCAGCGTGTTCTTTAACGTGCACAAGGTATGGCTCTCCCGCACACGGGGGCCACTTTCTGGACCTACAGCTTCCATTTATTTCTTCAAGCCAGAGAAATGAGATCATACTAAAAAAAAAATGTGCATTCAGAATAAGCCACTTTTGTACAAAGGAGTCTTATTCACTTTATATTGAAATTGCTGAATTGCTCTCTGAGTTGGAACTTTCGTATTTCAACCTGAGTTGCTTCCCTTGCAACGGGAATTTGATATACAGTAGAACCCGACTCAAAAACGAGTATATTTGGAAAGAGAGAGAAATATAACAGAAAAGTATCAACATTTAAAGCATTATATTGTGTTCGTTAAAATGTAAATAAATTATACATTTGATAAAACACCTACTTTCTCATATGCGCCTTAAAAAGTTGAAAATAAAACTAAAGCATATCAATGGTGCAATAAGTCTGAATTCGCATTCATTTCAAAGGAAGATACGCACAAGCAATTTTGCTGAGTAAGAAAATCGGCTCCCTACCTTCCTTCGAAGTGAAAACGAATTCAGTGTCTGAGGCACCATCGATATGCTTTAGTTGAATTTCCTACTTTATAGGGAGCATATGGGTAGATAGGTTTTTCTAATTTTGTTTTTGTCGTTAAAAATACCTACCTTCAAAAATTTTCAAATAATATATGAAAATCTCATAAGCATCGACCACAGTTTTCCTCTCCCTGCTTTTGGAGTCATATTTAAGATAGCCCATGACACTGAAGACTCCAAAAACTTTAATTTGAGATATAACTCATTTAGTCAACTCCCGCGAAAAACAGACATTTTTTAGAGGAAAATTGTTAAAAGAAGTTAAAAAATAAACTCTAAGAAAAACATATCGCCTGTGGCGAGTAAGAGAATGATTTCTTTTTTATTTTCTACATTTTGTCCTGTCTAATAGTAGAACTTGAAATTTAGATAATTTTAAACAGGAGAAATAATAGCTGCTCTGAGTGTATTATTTACTGAATTCAGTTTCAAAGGTAAAGAGAGAGAGCGTTAACTAGGTTCCTTTACCTCTCAAATAATAATAAATTAAAAGTACTACCCCTTTATTAAGGTTGATTTGATTGGCTGATACAATCATTGTCAGTTTAATTTTAAGCTCTTTTTTAAAAAAAGAGATTCCTTTCGAAGGAGATAGGAGATTGAAATTTTTTCTTCCGCCTGCAACAGTGGAAATCCGAAATAATGGATGACTGGAAGAATGCAACCAGTAATATTATATTATTAACTATAAAACACAAACGGATTTTTTTTATTTAGCTCCTAACACAAAAAATGTTGAGTTCAATATGAAGCTCTAGACGAGTGGTTCTCAACCCTTTATGCTTCACGTACCTCCTGGCAATGTTTAAGTAATGGCGTACCCCTTGTATAGATATATAAAACTTTAGTTATTGTATAACAATGGTTATTTCTACTTTGTTACTAGATCTAGCGACTTTTGAGATATCACGGCGTACCTACAAAAATTTTATCGCGTACCCCCAAGGGGTAGACTTAACCCACGTTGAGAACCCATACTATAGACCATCACATTTTATCAGCAAAAATTTCAAATTTCTAGCACAAATGCATAATTTGTAATATTCGTTTAAAATTTAAGCATTTTCATTTTTTTTTTCACAGTTAGAGGGAGTTATTAAAGCTATTGGAAGATTTGGAAAACGCAATCTTATAAAACATCAACACAATCAACTTTTATTCAACTTTTATCAAATACAAAAAGCTTTTTTAACGTATTTCTAAAAACAAATAAAAAGTAAGCTCGTTTTTTAATAACGAGCTAATAAAAATTTATTGCAACCAGTACTTAAATAAATTGTTACTCTCTTTATACTCAGACTGAAAGCATTCCGGAAACAATTGTTTTCCAATTTCATATTGACTTTAATAGAAAAATTTAGTAGACAAGCAAAGCATTTATAGATGTTATTATCTTATATGACATTAAAAATAATAGTTATTTTTAATAGATAAATTAATAGCTACTTCTGCAATGCTTCTATTTGTTTCATTCTACCTTAAATTTTAATAATTTCTTTAGAGTTTCTATGGTAAAGACACGCATGGAAATTAGAAGTATATGAGCAATAACCAATACATTATGAAATAAAAAAATAAAGCCCCTCAAGCAGCTGCTTGCCACAGAGCAGAGTCTGACATGAGCCTGTCAGTTTATATGCCAGAGTAGAAGATCTGAGAGGATGGCAGGACCTCAGCAGAAAAACGACACATACATCCATGCCTTACCCAGAGCTCGAACCCAGGTCCCTTAGATTAGTAGCCAAGCGCGCCATTCGTCCCATGGCCGAGTGGTTACTCGGCCATGGGACGGCTAAATCAATACATTATGAGAGTAAAATGTTTTTAAGTTATTGTTAAAATAACATCACATATAAGTTTCCTACTGCTTTTCTGGCGACTCTTCCTTCACTGTATATGCTTTAGCTGCTATATGTCTGAATATTCTGAAAGAAAATGAGAAGAGTGAAAGCACTTGAGGATGACTGAAGGATGAGTTTCGAAGAAAATTTCGGTTATCGGTAAAACAATTATTACTGTAAATCGAATACAAAAAAAAATGTCTACTCTCTGTTGTTTAACCTAATGTAAATTTGTTTTGCTACAAATTATTTTTCCTTGGTAGATAAACAAACAAAAATACTATTTCAATCAGTTGGTTAGTTTTATTGCAAACTTTTAGTACATTTTTAATATTTTATCGGATAATATTTTTGTTTATTTATCGGATTTTTATATATCCATTTTAATTTTCGTAAAAATTTCGAATTATTAATAGGAATGAAATGTCTTCGTAATGACACTTGTGTCTCTGGTTGGGATTCTTATCTAAATGACAGTTTGTACATACAGTGGGCTAAATGGTCAAGTTGCAAAAACTCAAAGGGCTAAGAGAAGTTAGGGAAGAGTACCCACTAGGCAACTCTTAGGAGATAGATGAAAACCTCCTGTTAAAACCATCCAGCGTGGTTTTTAACAAACACAGGGTATGGCTTTCTTCACAAGGTTTAACATTCTATATGAAGGACAGTGACCTTTCCTAGTCCATCGGCGTCACCTTTCTTTCCGAAGGGAGAGGAGTTAGAAGAGAAAATCTCATTACAGGCACTGTGGGGACTCGAACCTATGAATATTGGGCTACAAGTCTGGTACGCTATTCACTGAGTCAATCCCCACTCCTGTTCCTCTGATATTCCAAAAAATGAAGCATCATCCCCAGAAGAAAAATATCAGGCGATGACAGATATTTTCAAAATAATCTAATTTAGTGTTCATAATAATTCGGATATGGCTAGTTGGTAATACCATCTGCTTCTCGCAGTCTCAGTGATCCTTTTAATGTGCCTTCAACTTCTAAGTGCATCAATTATTAATTTATGTTTATTAGAGGACCTCTCTGTTTATGATACACTGTTATGTAATGTAAACTAATGGGAATCGTAAGTTTTTCATTTACTTTTGCTTTTAGATCCTTGCTTAGGTTGCTTGAAAACAGCGAAAATAGCCAGGATTTTTGTCAACTGGTTTTGGAGAATTTGGTTTAAATTTTTTAATGTAAACTGACACACTAACGATAAATTAAAAAGTACCAAAAATAACATTAATAGAAAAAAGACATAAAATTTATATTTTCTCACTGGGGGCTATTTCCCTTCGCTACGCCTCTGATTGAAAGTAAAACGAAATTAAATTTGTTTAAAATATTATGCTATTTGGGCTTTTTTTTTTCCAGTTAGGACAAAGGACTTGGCCCTTCATTCCTAGCTGGTGCGATTTCATTTCATTTAGAGAAAGCTGCTGTTAAGTTCAACTGATGCTCAACACCGACAATCGAAAGGATCGAAACTATTTCTTGGTGACAAAATAGTTTCTTCCATTTTTTGCATGAAGGACTTTAGAAAATTATTGTCACCTTCGTTTGATTGCATTTCACATAGGAGATACAAATGCATTTATCACTAGCACAGATTCCAACAGCCAATTAATGAAAAACATTTATATATTTAGGTATTTATTAATGCGAAATCTATAGGAAGAGGCATGCTTTGGTGAATTTGACGTTTGAGTTAAGACAAATGGAAACAAAAAAAGTTTAAGAATAATAGCTAAAGCATATGGAGGAGAAAGAAATAATATGCATCAAACTATAAAATAAGTATTTTTAACTTGTGAATAAAACCAAAACTGACGACAGTCCAAAGTAAATAAAATACGTCCGTGAATAAATAAAATTAACTATTTTGTTATGGCACTTTAAAGGAAAAAAATCCTCAAAATGTTTTGTTTTTTTAGTCCGTCTTTGAAGAAAAATACGGGCAATTCCCTACGATTGAAATTGATTTTAATAATTTCTGTTAAACCGAATGTAGCGAAGTACCCAAGTGGATGGAAGCAATTGAGACAATGAGACTGCGCAGTTAATCCTCTTGAAGATTCTCATTCATTGATAACGTTATCAATCACTTGTCAATCAATCAATGATTTCATAGATTAAGGATCATTAACTGATTGATATATGATTGAGAGATTAATTCAATAGTGGTTTATAAGAATATTTGAGTGTCAATTACGCAATCTCACTGACCATTAAGATTATGCCCAAAAATATTGCAGTCGGAAAGCTTTATTTCACTTTTGCTGTTACATAAAATATTCCTAGGGTGGGGGTACTCAGTCGGTAGCGCGCCAGGCTCGTAATCTGTAGTTCCTAGGTTCGAGTCCCAGATGGGTCAACGTTGAGATTTATCTCCGCAAAATTTCGTGCCCTGCCCGCAGTCAGTAGGGGACACCGATGGGCTTCGAAAGGCCGCCGCCCGTCGGATGGAACGCTAACCCGTGGACCGTGTGCGAGAGAGCCATACCCTTGCACGTTAAAGAACACGCTGGATGTCCTTGACGGGAGGCTACCATCTGTCTCCTAACAGCTGTTCCAGTGGGTCCCCTTCTCCAACCTTCTCTGAGCCTTCGGGGTCCATATGACCTGACCATTTCGCCCATGGTGTGCAAAAAAGTGCCGCTCAGAGGTAAAACAACCCAACTGTACTTCCTTTCAATTTCAAAACAAGTGCAATTGTACATAATATGTTGGAGCGGGGGTGGCTCAGTTGGTAGCGAGCCAGGCTCGTAATCTGTAGTTTCCAGGTTCGAGTCCCAGCTGGGTCAGCGTTGAGATTTATCTCCGCAAAATTTCCCCGCACTGCTCACGGTCAGTAGGGGACACCGATGGGCTTGAAAAGGCCGCCGTCCGTCGGATGGGACGTTAAGCCGCGGTCCCGTGTGCGGGAGAGCCATACCTTGTGCACGTTAAAGAACACGCTGGATGGCCTTGACGGGAAGCTACCATCTGTCTCCCAACAGCTGTTCCAGTGGGTCATCTCCCCCAACCTTCTCTGAGTCTTCGGGGTCCTTGTGGCCTGGCCATTTAACCCATGGTGTGCAAAAAAGTGCCGCTCAGAGGTAAAACAATCCAATTCAAAAACATAATATGTTAAAACAAAATTCTAAGTTAAAAGAACTTACAGTTTAATTTCTTGGGCTATTTTCTCCATCCTTCCAAACAGTTTATTTCGAAATTACCTAGAGATATATACTTTAGCTGAAATGAAACAAATTGTGTTATTATAAAAGCATATTAACAACAAATTTTATAACTTATATAAATATTTCCTTACACTTTTTTTATTTTAAGCAGACATTATATTTGGGTTAAAAGCGGTTTCATTTAAAGGCCAGTAGTAAATAAATATAACAGTGTTTTTTTTTTCTTCGTATTTTCAACGTACAAGATAGAGCAGGATCCTTGAAACTACTCCTAGATTGTATAGGGGTAACTGGATCATATTAGAACATACCCTACTAAAACCGAAGTCACTTCTGACCACCGCCTCAATTACACCAACACACCTGACAAAATTTGCTTGCTGAAACAGTAGTTAGCGACGTAAGAACTATACCAGTTTAAGCTACACAAATAATTAATTTAATTACACAGTAATAGGGTAATTTTTAAAGCAAATTCTTAATTTATTTAATGAAATTTAAATAATAAAGCAAATTTTAATCAAGCAGCTACCTGCCACAGTAGTCTTACAGGAGCCTGTTAATATAATACACCATAGAGAATATCTATGAGGAAAGTGAGACCTCAACAGAAAGACAACACACAAGAAATACCCATGCCTTGCTACTTTCAGTAATATTCTGGACACTGAAATATTTTTGAGTTGGTAGCATTGTTTTACTTTCTTTGAACAACGCCGTGAAAAGTGTAATAGAGTGAAATTAGAGGGAAGGGTTTGAGAATAAGACTTCAGAGTAGGGTTTCCCATTTACTAAAATATTCCATCGAACAGGAAACGTTAAAATGATATCCCAGATGGAATAAAATTCTATAGTTGTTTTTTTAAATCTATTTCTAGTGTCGAACGTATACTGTGGAAATAAAGTAAAATTACACAAAGACACCAGTTTTGGATTTAAAAGATTCAAAGCAGGTCGACAAACTTGAGATTTCTTATAAGAAAATCGGAATTTCGGGGAGGTGGGTACTCTCCCCGATTCTATTTATGGACTATTAAATTCAGAGATTGCAGTCCTACTTCTAAGTCAGGGTTACTCAATTGTATTTTCATGGGGACCAAATTGATTTTGTTTGTTTTTTTCACTTCGGTGCTTTTCGCGAGCTAGAGGTGATGAGAGAAAAATCACAGTTGTGTTAATATATATATTTCACAACTTAAGCTTTTCGTGATTCTCTTATGAAAGAAAATAGTACGTTTCTTGTTTCGTTTTCATATTTTTCAAACATTGTTCACAGTCTCTAAATTTCTTACACTAACAGCTATTTCAGTAATCCTGTTAAAGGATATGAGATTTCTACATATTTTTCTGAACGTAATTAAAAAAAAAAATTAAACCTCCTTAATGTTGAAACTCTTGTGGGTGAAGTGTAGTGTTATTCAATAAAAATGCAATAAAGCAAGAAAAATGTATGTAATAAATACTACCAAAGAAGTTGGAAGTAGTTGCTTCATGTTGCATTTTAGCAACATTGTGATAAAATGTTTTTTGTTCGTTTCCCAAAACACGAGCTAAAGTTTTTTTTCACTTTGTTGTTTGTTTGTCTACATTCATCATTTCTGTTTCAAGAAAAAAAAAAGATTCTTTTTCGGTTGAAACAGTGGCGAAGCGTGGATGAAAAAAATTGAGACAATAAAACTGCACAGTTGACATGTCGAAGATTCTCTCTTGATTGATTGACTTGTCAATTGTATTGATGAAGGAACTACTAAGATTCGCATTTTTCGAATCTCCCAACGGAATTAATTGCACCCTCTATTAGTGGAAAAATTAGGAAATGTCAAAACTTTAAACAAATATTGGAAACAATATTTTTGTATCGAACTTTGAAAATTTGGTGGTTGAGTGTGACAAACAAGAGGCTTCCATCGGAAGTAATGATTTGCCCCTTATCCCCAGAGGAATAGGAAGGAGAAACTTTTTATTTTAAGAGATAAATGAAAAAGTATTTTTGTGTTCTTGGGACTCTAATTAATTATATTACTCTTGCATTTTCGCAAACGTCCAGTAGCTCAAATTTCCTCTGTTAAAGGTTGCTAAATGAGGAAAACAAAAAAACTTATTTCTCTTTGAAAACGATCATCCTATATTCCCCAGAGGCAACATGTCAATTTTTTTTGTTTGCTGTAGTATCAGTTATTACTTACGAGGATATTGTACTGCAGTTTGAATAGTCTTAGACTAACTGCTAAGATAATCGATCTAATTTGCTCTATGCCTCATTTAGACAACCGAACAGGAGCTCGTACGAATGACCTAGCGTGCAAGAATCAGTTTATATCACATGTATACCTGCTCTGTCACCAAATTCTCCTTTGGTATACTGAGGTAGCCACAACAGCCTCGTCTCGCCTCCTCAAAGTGGATCCCTGCACTTGAATTCAGTTGAGTATGTGATGGACGCCAGCCTCTTCCCAGAATCCTTCAAGAGTTCAGATCTGCTTCTGTGGAGGGGTTGGGTTTTTTTCATTACAAAACCTCGTCAAGAGTATTAAAACACGTTGTGTCCGTTTTATGGCTGTCAAGAGTGTTCATACGCCTTATTAACATCTCTTTTACTTCTATTTCCAACACCTCCATTATGGGAACTCTTGTAGTAGGTGATATTACACAATTTCATCATTATGTCACTTGCCATTGCTAGTCACGTCACAATACCTTTCCATGTGACAATTAATTGTATTTCCTGAAAATCATTTTGAGTTATGTGTATTTTTGTCTATATTCTCTTTGGCGTATTATATACGCTTAGGTTACTGTCAGACCTCTGCGACAAGCAGTTGTTTGAGGGGTGATTTAATTTATTATTTTCTTAATTTAAAATCTCTTTGCATATAAGTGAATAAAACGGTTTTTTTTCGTGTCCAATATTAATTCCGAATTAAGATAAATATTTCGTTCATGGAATGATGCATTCCGAGTAAATAGATCAGCATTTCTTCAATAATATTACGAGACTATTTGCTTAAAAAAATCTCTACGAATTTGGGGCAGGGGTGGCTCAGTCGGTAGCGCGTCAGGCTCGTAATCTGTAGTTCCCAGGTTCGAGTTCCAGCTGGGTCAGCGTTGAGATTTATCTCCGCAAAATTCCCCGCCCTGCCCACGGTCAGTAAGGGACACCGGTGGGCTTGGAAAGGCCGCCTTCCGTCGGATGGGACGTTAAGCCGTGGCCCCATGTGCGGGAGAGCCATACCCTGTGCACGTTAAAGAACACACTGGATGGCCTTGACGGGAGGCTACCATCTGTTTCCCAACAGCTGTTCCAGTGGGTTCCCTCCCCCAACCTTCTCTGAGCCTTCGGGGTCCATGTGACCTGGCCATTTAGCCCATTGTGTGCAAAATAGTGCCGCTCAGAGGTAAAACAACAACCCAACCGGCTACGAATTTCCTCTTCAAATTCATCGCATCCGCTATGCATCTGGCTTCTGACTTTCACCTTGCTTCTATAACAAGAACAAATGAATTGAAAAGCATTCGAAATGCTAATAAATATTTGATCATTCAAGTTCAGTTCTGACATTACGTTCGTTATTTATGAAGAGCCCAGAAGACAGGAGAAACAGACCGTTCTGGAGGAGACGTTTATTGGCTTGGCGGCTATAAATCGAGAAACAGACCCCGAAGGTTTCTGTCAGAACGAGGTCTGCTGGCGTTGCAGGGGAGGGTATGTGGGGAGATATTTATTTGGCAAGGGGAGGACTGGTGTAGATAGTTTAACGAATCTCCACCATCTGCCCCCGCCCACATTTTGTGACTCATCACAACTCACAGGATGAACGGAATTTCGAGAAACTTGATACGTGAACAGATGCGAGAGAAGCTCTCTTATTTTTGGAGTCTGGAATTTTGTTTTCGAGAAATGGCGGTGACTTTGCCTTTGAAGATATACAGTCGAGAGTTTGACACTTCCTCGGATGTGTCAAAGAGAGCGATGGAGATATGTCTTGGAGAAGGAATTCTTACCGTTATCTTAATACAATATAGAAGGAGTGTGAGATCCAGATGATAATGTTGGCAATTGGGACTCGTGATGTTCACTGACCAAATGCTTTCAAGATCCAAAGCGAGTCCTGCTAATGTTAGCTTATGAGAGATTAACATACTCTGGAAAGAAGGATATGAAGTTTTGGAATCTCAGGTAGGAAATTTTGTATACATTTCAAATTTGATACAATTCCTGGGGAAAAATTTCTATATATTTATAACAGTCATTAAATACGATTGAAAGTAAGCATGTAATTAAGGTTTCTACAGCATTAACTATCTAATTTGTATCAAAATTGTTAGTTGTTAGTTATCACCTTTTAACGCCGAACTCTGCAATTTGATAAAAATAAAAAGATTCAATGCATAGGCTCCTAAAAGTTCATTTATTTTAATAAACGAGTCTAACTGAGAAAACACAACGAAATTCTCTTGGGTTTAGTCCCTGGCCGAGTGGTTAGCACTCTTGGCTACTGATCTAAGGGACCTGGGTTCGAACCCCGGGTTAAGGCATGGATGTGTTGTTTTTCTGCTGAGGTCCTGCCATCCTCTCAGACCTTCTACTATGGCATATAAACTGACAGGCTCCTGTCAGACCTCTGTGGCAAGCAGCTGCTTGAGGGGGTATTTTTTTTTTTATTAGTTCATTACTGTTTGAAATCAGTCATCGAGAAAAATATCTTTAATTTCCCTTTCTTATATAATGCTCAGAATTAAGCGTCTCTGTGGTGGAGTGTTTAGAGTGCTTGGCTACGGATCAAAAGTACCCACTTTTCAGCTCGGGATAAGGAAAGAATATTTTTTCTCTTGTGTCGTTTTCTGTTGAGATATACTCACAGATCTTCTCTATGACTAATTATATTGACGCTGACTTTGCCTTGCTCCCAGATCTTCCCTATGACTAATTATGTTTACTACTCTATGAGGATTATATTGACAAGAAAGGCCTCTCACAGGTCCAGGGAGGCCTGGGCTAGGTTCAACTTTTGAAGTCAGGGTTACTCCCTCACGTTTGAGGACCTAGTCAAAATAAAAATTGCACTAGTGTTTATAATTCTAATTTTTCAAAATTTATGTATAAAGAAATTCATCTCTCAAGCAGCTGCTTGTCACAATGTCCAACAAGAGTGTGTTAGTATAATATGCCATAAAGAATGTCTGTAAGGCAAGACCTCAGCAGAAAGAAACATCCATGCTTTTTTATCCGAGGCTAGTCAGTTAAAACATTATATCTTTTAGTAAATCACACTTTGTACTGTTGTCTAATAACTCTATGCCTTATTTAGACAACCGAACAGGAGCTCGCACGAATGACGTAGCGTGCAAGAATCAGTTTATATCACACGTATACCTGCTCTGTCAACAGTATTAGGTTGTCTAAATGAGGCATACAGTAAATTAGACCGATATTATTCTAATACTGCTGATGAGGTAACACAGACTTGATGTAACAGTATATATTTAAAATTACCTTTAGTCATGCTGGATTGTGGGAAGAGGTTGGCGTTCATCACATACTCAACTGGATTCAAGTGCAGGGATCTACTTTGAGGAGGCGAGACGAGGCTGTTGTGGCTACCTAAGTATGTCCAAAGGACAATTTGGTGACAGAGCTGGTACACTTGTGATGATTAATAAGTGTCTAAATTTGAAGTCCCTCTGTGTGCTAGGAGCCCGAGGCAAATTGACCTTCTAACCGCCCCCTCCCCCTCCACCTCTGAAAGGTCCTATTGACATGCACTTATCCGACTTGTGCAAGCAGTTGCATGAGAGGAAATGCATTTTAATTAGGCGGTAATTAGACAAAAGATTAGTTAATTCCCATGTTATGTCAATGGAAAAACATATTGCAACTGAATATCTTGAATAATAAACTTTTTAATGGCATGAGATTGAGACAAATTGAAGATCTAAATCAAGTCTATCTAAATCTTGAGTTTTCATCATTATTTCAGTATTTAAAGCTATATGTCAGTTGGGCAGTTCGTCACAAGTTCGCCACTCCTCCTTAAAAAGCTTTGTCAAAAACGATGAAAACTCAAATAGTTATTAGACGAACTTCTAAATATGCTTTTGAGATAAATCTTTTTTACTGACTTTTTCGTTATGTTTCCCAGATGCTTTAATAAAAACAGAACGATCATTGCTGAAACGTAAGATTTAGACAGACTTGATGTAACAGTATATATTTAAAATTACCTTTAATCATGCTACCATGGAAAGTTTATTATTCAAGCTATGGAGTTCCTAATTTGGTCTTGCATTAGAATAACGTAGGAATACTCCAAAATATTTTTTTTTCCAGAGGGTGTACGATGCTCTTACTGATTCATCATTTTTCTTTTAAATTCTTATTTCTTTAAAAAAATACGGATGATAAAGTAAAAGGAATAGTTTTAATTAGACTCAAATAGGTAGGAAATTTATTAAATATAAGAGATGAAAATTTTTCGCTTCAGCTGTTATAACAGGAGGCTTGATGCTTTTTTGCTCTGGATGTTTTCGCAGAATTTTGGTTATTAGATGGTTCACCAATGTCGCATTGTGTCAATTTCGTCATAAGACAATGTTGCATTGTCTCAATTTCGTTCATCTACGCTTCGATACTGGCAAAAGATGAAGTTAGACGAAGGATCTTCAACGACATAGTATGCAAAATCTAGAAAGATCCCTTTATTAAAGTGCTGACCTTTCAGTAGCGCAAGGTTCCAAGCAAATATTTTCAAGGCATATATATATGTTTGTGTTTTCTTTCTGTTGAGGTTTCATCTTTCTCCTAGATTCTTCTCTATGGTGTATTAAACTGAGAGGCTCCGTCAGACCTTTGTGGCAAGCAGCTACTTGAGGAGATATTTATTTAATTTCCCTTCTGATTCTTAAGAGCAGTTTGTAAGAAGCGAGTTTGTAATTCTTGTGAGTAGTCTATTCCAACTATCAAATGTAAAAAGTGTTTCTTGACACTCTTTTTATCTGGAATAAAATTGATTGATATATGATTGATTTTTTGAATAAAACAAGTAGGAAAAATGAAGGTCCTGAATGTGCAAAGACTCTTGATCTTAAACTGAACAGCGAGTTTTGATTACAATTCTCCATTGCTTATTTTTGTGAATCTGTTTTTTGCACGACTGTTCTGTCGAAGTTCAAATACCGAAACAGATCTCAATAGGAATTGGAACTGCTCTTTGATGTCAGCAATTATTTCGACTTTAAAAAGGAAATTGCTGTCCATCAAACAAGCTTGGCTCAGTGATATAGTGTTAGCTCGCTGTGACACTGCGACTGCGCGAGTTTTATGTATAGACGAATATACGTAAATAACTATAATTACTTATTTACGTATATATTTGTCTATACGTAAATAAGTAATTATAGTCCTATCAACGACATATGAGAATCTTTGATGCATTAAATGTGCAGTCACATTGTCCTGATTGCTTTCATCCACTACGGTTTCGAGTTAAGGGTTCGAGTCGTTATTTCTCTCATATATATTGTGATCGTCCATCAGTAAAACATAAAAAATGTTCACTTATTAACATGTAAAACATATATATGTTTTCACATTGGGACATAAAGCGAATATTAGCAGTAAGTCCCAGCAACTAATTTGAAAAAAAAAAGCAAAATCAAATTATCCTTTTGACAAGATACCTCATCCCAAAAACAACACAAATATCCATTACCCAGGGGTCGAGCCTAGGTCCCTTTAATCAGTAGAGGAGCACGCTAACCACTGGGTCACGCGAATGGCTTTATGAATATATGGAATAAAATATATTTATAAAAGTTAGTCTGCAGGTATTGATATGTTAGTTCACCGATAGAATTTAAAGTGCCAAAGGCTTTTTTCACATGAAACCATTATTTTTTATCATTGGTTTACTAACTCCCCGCCCAGCCCACGGACAGTAGGGGACACCGATTGACTTGAAAAGTCCGCCGTCCGTCGGATGGGACGTTAAGCCGTGGCCCCTTGTGCGGGAGAGCCATACCATGTGCACGTTAAAGAACACGCTGGATGGCCTTGACGGGAGGCTACCATTTGTCTCCTAACAGCTGTTCCAGTGGGTCCCCTCCCCCAACTTTCTCTGAGCATTCGGGGTCCTTGTGACCTGGCCATTTAGCCCATGGTGTGCAAAAAAGTGCCACTCAGAGGTAAAACAACCCAACCCACTAGTTTACTAGGTTATATTAAAATATCAAGGAAAATAATTTGGACTTAACAGGTTAAGAAATATTTGTTCAGTAGCTTCATTTAAATTAAATTATTTTAAGGTTCCAATAATTTTAAGAGAACACTGACTTTTCTGCTAACGTTTTAATAAGGCTTTACCATTCTATTAAGGTTAAAAAGATTGATTTTAATGCTAGAAAACACTAACTTTTCAGTAACGTAAATAAGGGCTATAATATTACAAATAACAACTGCCCTGTCATTTCAGCACAGATGTTTCATGCATCAGCCACTTTCGCTGAGTTAACATCTTTAAGTACTTCTACGCACCTACGAGATTCCAATAAATTGAAATGTTACATCTCGGTAGTTGTACTTTTAAAATGTGTTGTCTGTAGGAATGCAAAGTCCCTGAAAAAATTACGGTAGCAAAATAAGAAATCTCAAAAAAAAAAAAAAAAAATTAGGCAGCACTGGGCATAACATAGAAATGTTGTTACATTATTGGTTTATGCCTCACCAGATTTCAAAAGTGGTACTATATTGAGATCAGAACGTACATAATGTTAGGCTAATAATTTTCTCAGTTCTTAAATCTCCGCAAAACTCCCCGCTCTGCCCACGATCAGTAGGGGACACCGATGGGTTGGAAAGGCCGCCGTCCGTCGGATGGGACGTTAAGCCGTGGGTCCGTGTGCGGGAGAGCCATACCCTGTGCACGTTAAAGAACACACTTGATGGCCTTGACCGGAGACTGTCATCTGTCTCCTAACAGCTGTTCTAGTGGGTCCGCTCCTCAACCTTCTCTGAGCCTTCGGTGTCCTTGCGACCTGACCATTTAGCCCATTGTGTGCAAAAAAAGTGCCGCTCAGAGGTAAAACAACCCACCCGTATTCTCAGTTCTTGAGTTTAACAAAGAAAAACGCCCGTATAACAATCCGCAGCTGGGGAGCGTAATAAGTTCGGTGGGACAGAAATAATTCTCGTGAGAAATTATTCTTACTGTAGTTTAAATCGTATTTGGTGTATAATAAAACCGCAGTTCTCAAACTGTTCCCAGTAACATACCTCCTTGATAATTTTTAACAATATCGTACCCTCCGACAGCACACCATATTCCCTTCATCTTATTTGCATTTTTATGCCTAAGCTTTAGTTACCTGAAAAAATAACTGTCACATCCGAACGAGGCAAATAACGATAAAATCTGCAGCTTTCAAACTATAAAACGTTAAATAAATGATGGATACACTAAATTTCAAAAAGTGACCGGAACCTTTGATGTTATGTGAATATAAAGCCACATTCTAAAGCCCTAACTTCAAAAATAAGTTTTTTTTTTTCTGTGAAAAAATAATCACTGGAGATAAATTGAAGATCTCATTAAAGTCTCTCTAAATCTCTATTTTGCACGATATTCGTTTATTATTTAAAGAGTTATGGAAGCTAAAACATTTAACTGTAACTTTTGCTAGTCATGAAAATTTACCACAAAAGCTAAAACACAACTGTTATAACAAATTGTTTGCTAATATAAGTTTAATATTTCAAGATTGTATAACATTTCTTCAGTTTTCATCAATTTTGTGGAAAATGTTTATTAAGAGTGTGATAGCAGCATCTGCTGTTAAATATTTCAGCTTCAATAACTCCTCAAACATTAAATAAATGTTCTTGAAAATCGATATCTGGAGATACATTAATCAGATTTTAAATAACTTATGTCTAGTGACTTTTTTCCGTAAATGCTTGGGGAGTTTTAGTTAATGCTTAGGTAGTTTTAACTGTGACTTTTCCTTCACATAACATAATATGGGGACTTTGTTCCTCTGGTTTATTAGTTCTCTTAACATTTTTCTGTTTTTCAAAAATGCTTTTTGAGGACTCTGTTTCTCTGGTTTAGTGCCTTTCTTAATGTCTTTTTCCTTAATATGCTTTACGGGGACTCCGTCCTGTGATCTAGTAGTTTTTCAAACATAATTTTTGGGGACTCTTTCATCTCGTCTAGTAGTTGTTTCGATATCTTTCCTTTGACATGTTTTTCGGAGACTTCCCCTGTGGTTTAGTGGTTTTTATTTTTTTCCTGTGCTTCAGTAGTTCTAATATCTTTTATAACGTTTCTGCGGAATTTATATTGCTGATTCAGTTATATGTTTTCTTTGATCTACGTTTGGGTACTTTGTTTTTGTGGTCTGCTGGTTCTCTTAATAAATAAATAACCCCTCAAGCAGCTGCTTGCCACAGAGGTCTGACAGGAGCCTGTCAGTTTATATTCCATAGTAGAAGGTCTGAGAGGATGGCAGGCCCTTAGCAGAAAAA
Source organism: Ryuthela nishihirai (assembly GCA_038380435.1). Classification (NCBI taxonomy): domain Eukaryota; kingdom Metazoa; phylum Arthropoda; class Arachnida; order Araneae; family Heptathelidae; genus Ryuthela; species Ryuthela nishihirai. Next base: position 109,180,181 of record JAWZYU010000001.1, read on the forward strand.
CGACACAAACATCCATGCCTTATCCGGGGCTCGAACCCAGGTCCCTTTGATCAGTAACCAAGCGTGCTAACCATTCGGATCTTTCATTTTTTTTGGGAATGGTTTCCCTGGTTTAGTAGTTTTTTCAGCAAGGTTTCTTTGACACCTTTTTAGGGACTCTGCTCCTTTAAGATTTGTTTCGTATTTAATCGATTATGCAGCAATAATATCACTCAGGGATGAACTTATGTAACAAGCAAAGATTTCATTTTTAAGTTCTATTAACAAAATGTTGCTTTTTTTAGTTTGTTTTTTAGTTGAAAACTGATGAATCATTAAAAACGTAAATATGTTATCTAGAAATTTAAAAAGTTCAGCAAAAAATTCCGTTACCTATATTCTAAAAAACGAGCTTTAAAATAAAAATCCATCAACATTTCAAACACTTTTCGATATCAGTTAGCTTTTACGGCTATTTATAGAAATCAACGGGTTTGTAGTTTTTTTTTATTCACTTACAAACTATTATTTTAGCTTTAAAATTGTACACACTTACATATATTTGCATATACACAAAATATATTAAGTGGTGCAGCTATTGCACGTCACTAATACTGAAATTAATAATAAAGTGGATTTTTCTGTTAATGCAAAATAAAAATATAAATTGCATTTCAGTGAACTTTCAATTGCAAAAAATTTTTGATCTTTTATACATGTAGTCCAAATACACTTACCCATTTAAATTGTGACTTCTCCTTTATTTCATGAACAAAATCCGCAATCGTATACTGAAGGTTGAAAGACTTCGATAGAAAGATACGGTAGAAACTAATCTGTAAAGATGCATTTGTTTAGTAATGTTCACATTCTTCAATAATCAGTTGAAATTTTTTTTTCACTTTTATGATGAATCTAAACGATTTATAAACTTCTTAACTGAGAAACAAAGAAAATATTAATTAATAATTCATAAGTTTTATTTATATTTTCTTGAAATTTTTTTAAAGTCGGGCTGAGTTGCGTTACCTTTGAGTGGCAGGCATAAATTAAGATAAATGTCAGGTCGCATTGATCCAAAAGTTCAGACTTGAGTTATATCAAGGGGATAAGTGGAATATCAAGTAATATAACTTATTGTCAGGTTATTCAGATTATTCTTTAATATGCACAGAGGACATGGCTTTCCTGCACATGCGTCATGATTCGATGTACAGTTTCACGGACGATTGCTATATAATTATGAACAAAAATGTGGAAGTAATTATAATAATAAGTATAAATCTCTCATGCATCGTGTCCATATTTCAAGAAGAATGGATATTTTCCTAAATTTCATATAATTAATAAGGTTATTAATGTCCATAAATATGAAGAATAACGTGCTTTGGCTTTTAGGCAATACATTTCTCATATATTTGCCTTAATTTGAAAGCAAAACATGGGACAAAAAAATTCAGCTGCTGCAGAATGTCTACTGTAAAATATATAATATTTAGCACAGGGCCTTTCATGGGCCCGTGCCTCAAGCTGAAGAGGATCTCAAATTTAGTCACCATTTTTTGAATTAGATACAACTGTAAAAGTTAGTAAAAGATATCAGTTTTCAACTGATGAGCCTCCTATAAGGAATTAATGTTACTTTTCTGGCGTTTTTTTATGTGTTGAGATTTCACCTTACTCACAGACATTCTTTATGATGAATTATATTGATCTCTTGTTGGACCTCTGTGACAAGAAGTTGCTTGGACACAGATAGATTGAATAACGGAAGGGTTACAGGTTCCTGTCAGACCTCTGTGGCAAGCAGCTGCTTGAGGGGGTGTTTTTTTTTTTAAATATTTTATATAGCTGTTGACAAATTAGAATTAAATAGTTCTTAAATAAAAATGTCAACTTTTATTCAGGTGCCTCAAAAGTTGTAAGTAGCCCTTGTCTCTCTGGACCAGTGAGAGCCCATGGTTGAGAGAAAAATCATATACTCTGACTTCTGCATTATAGAATCTATATCCAATTTGTGCAATAATGTTGAAATTTTTGACCAACAATATGATGGTACTTAGCATTTGCACAGTATTTTAAATACATTATGGATGAAAGAGTTGGCCGTCCGGTAACCGAGTGGTTGGCGCGCTTGGCTACTGATCTAAGGTTGGGTGGATTGTTTTACCTTTGAGCGGCAGTTTTTTGCACACCATGGGCTAAATGGCCAGGTCACAAGGACCCCGAGGGCTCAGAGAAGGTTGGGGGATGGGACCCACTCGAACATCTATTGGGAGACAGATGGTAGCCTCCCATCAAGGCCATCCAGTGTGTTCTTTAATGTGAACAGGGTATGGCTCTCCCGCACACTGGGCAACGGCTTAACGTCACATCCGACGAACGACGGCCTTTCCAAGCCCCATCGGTGTCCCCTACTGACAGTGGGCAAGGAGGGGAGTTTTGCGGAGATAAGTCTCAACGCTGACCCAACAGGGAGTCGAACCTGGGAATTGCAGATTACGAGCCTGGCACTGATCTAAGGGACTTGAATTCGAGCCCTGGGTAAGACATAGATGTTCGAGTTATTTTTCTGCTGAGGTCCGCTGTCCTCACAGACCTTCTTCTATTTTGGCGTATAAACTGTCAGACCTCTGTGGCAAGAAGCTTCTTGAGGGATTATTATTTTTATTTATTTTGGAAAGAATTAATGAGAGCTGTGCCTTTCGAACTTCATCTTTTATGAAGTTTAGAGTTGTGACTTGACCATTTAACTCATTGTGCACCAAATGATGCACTTAGAAGGAAAGAAAAAGCATTTTCTTCTGTACCCGAGTATTTTAGGCATCAGTGGAGAAGCCTGGATGAAAGCTTTGAGTCAATGAGACTGCACAATTTAGATATCAAAGATTCTTATAAATCATTGATCGATTAAACGATCATTCACATGTCAATAAGCTAATGATCTTTGATCTATGAAATCATTTACTGATTGTGAAGTAATTTATAGCTTATCAACGTCCTATACGTAAATAAGTAATTATAGTCCTATCAACGACATAGGAGAATCTTTGATGCATTAACTATGCAGTCACAATGTCCTGATTGCGTTCATCCACTCTTCGTCCCTAGTAGGCATTCGCTTCAGTATGTTAAATATCTTCATGTAAAAATTGTTAGCTTATTTATTATAATGATAAATGTAATAAAAGAGATAATAGACTAGTCTTAATAGTAAATACATGTTATAAATGGAAGCATTAAACTATGAATTATTAAATACGAAATTTGACATTCAAATATCCCATATAATATAATTTACCACAGATTACCTTGTTATTAAAGTGCTTCCATTATAAGATAAATTGGGTTTCAGGACTTACAAAATTTTTGGTTTTGTGTTCTACGTTACAGTGTCTTTTTCATAAAATCAGCTATTATTTTCCATTACAAATATTCTCTCGTTGTGGTTTTTTCTAAAAATATTTCTAATAATTTTCAAATAAAATTTCTTATTTCCGTTAAAAACCTGAAAAAGAGAAGAAAAAATAAACATTAATTTCGAAAATTTCAGTGAAACAAACTACTAATCATATCCACAGGAAGCGAATTTTTTATTTAGTAGTATAGTTTTGTTAATTTTATGCTTGACATTATGTTTTTCTCTGGAGTCATTAATTCTTGTTGAAACCGAACCAAGTACATGTGTTTGATCAGTCGGCTAAGTAACTTTTTTTCCAAAATTAAGAAATATTGATTAACAATAGAATATTAAAAAATACGAGGTAATATCTTCCATGTCAAAGAAATCCTAAGACAACATGAGTATAGTGCATCTTTATCATCTTCTGAATGGAGATAAAATCACTAGTATGCTTGAATTATTTAAAAGGGAGGTCAAAAAGAAAGTAGTAAAGTATAGTTAAATGATATCTTTTCTAACAGTGCAAGATGCCACATTTATAAAAAGCACCAAAAGTTAGTTCTTATCAAAGTAAAGCATACTAACTAACAGAGTGGATGAAAGCAATTGAGACATACAGACTATGCAATTAACAATTAGATTCATTCATACAGACAATTCAAAAAAGATTCTCATATGTCATTGATTGATTAATCTATGAATCATGTGTCAATCAACCAATTTCCTCATAGATAAAATATTATTAGTCTATTGACTTGTGATTTATAGGTTATTTCACCAATGACTTTTATAAATTTTTGATACATCAATTGCCCAGTCTCATTTGCTTTTAGACACGCTTCTCCATTGATGTAACATATTTATGAAGTCATGAAGAGCAAATTATTATTTAGCGAAGTACATTACATTTTACCACAGCACCGGATAAGGTTAGCCGAAGACACATTCGTTCATGAATAATAATGCTATATTCTGAGGGGCGGGGGTGGCTCAGTCGATAGCGCACCAGTCTCGTAATCTGTAGTTCCCAGGTCCGATTCCCAGCTGGGTCAGCGTTGTGATTTATCTCCGCAAAAATCCCCGCCCTGACCACGGTCAGTAGGGGACACCGATGGGCTTGGAAAGGCCGCCGTCCGTCGGATGGGACGTTAAGCCGTGGCTCCTTGTATGGGAGAGCCATACCCTGTGCACCTTAAAGAACACACTGGATGGCCTTGACGGGAGGCTACCATCTGTCTCCCAACGGCTGTTCCAATGGGTCCCCTCCCCCAACCTTCTCTGAGCCTTCGGGGTCCATGTGACCTGACCATTTAGCCCATGGTGTGCAAAAAAGTGCCTCTCACAGGTAAAAACAATCCAACCCAGCTATAGTCTGATGATGAGACCCCCAACCACCACCACCACCTCATCAGACTGCAAAATGTTCTTCCAATAATGCCGAACAAGCATACTACACAAACGGATAATGTAATCACAACCCTGAACAAACTTTGTTAGCCCTCCAGCATTTGCAGATGAAATTCGAATATAGCCCTTCAACATGATATTTTCATGCACTTTTCGAAAAGATTGGGAAACCAAAGAAATAACCTCTAATAATTCAATAATCTTTAGCAACTGCTAATAGTTCAGTCTTCCAATAGTTCACCCAGTTAAACTACAGTCTGTTAAACTGTTAGTAAATTGCAACTAATTGTAATTGCACTAAATTAACTTAACTTTAATGTTTATTGGAGGACTGAACTATTACTAAATTAACTTAGCTTAATAGTAAAGATCACATACTGCATAAAATTTGTATTCATCGGTCTTTCACTCGTACTTTTGTATTTGAAAAGTCATCTAGATCTTCGCTAGCAATATCTCTGGAGATCTTCTCATTAATTCCCAGTGTCTAACCGAATCTCTTAATGCTTTCTTTCGCGTGTGTTCTTGAATTGTTTTCATTTCGTTCCATGAAAATATCGTGATGTGATCATATCTCATTAGATTTGGCGAAGCGTGGATGAAAGCAATTCAGATATTGACACTGCTCAGTTGAGGTATCTCATTGATTGATTTTGGATATTAATCCTTGTCAACCATCAATGATCTCATAGATAAAATACCATTAGCTTGTTTCTTGTTGCTCTCATCTATACTTCAGTAGTATCAAATCTGAATGTTGCTGAAGCTTGTCAGTGGATCAGGTCTTAGAAATGGTATTAATTTCTCAAAAAAAAAAGGTATAAAATTTAATATTACGTGATAAAGTTTTGCGTGTGCCGAGTGGTTAGCATGCTTGGCTGCCGATCAAAGGGACCTGGGTTCGAGCCCCGGGTAAGGCATGGATGTCTCTCTTCTTTTACTGTTGAGGTCCCCCATCCTCACAGACATTCTACTATAGTGTATAAACTGATATGCTCCTCTCAAGCCTCTGTGGCAAGCAGCTGCTTGAGGGAATATTTATTTATATTTATTTATTAAATTACAATGCAATAAACCTGAACCAAAATAGAGAGAACGTAGCTAAGAAAAATTCCACAAAATGGCATCTTGCCTAGCAAGTATGGTGGCGGCATCTTACTCCATGGTCTAGCATTCAATTTTAAAACGCTAAGGTCTAGGTCAGAGCATGACACTCAGTTCACTTGTCTGATTATTATACTAAGGTCAGATCTGTGATTTCAGTTAAATAAATCTGCATTCATTTGGCAATTATCATTCAAATTTATTTAAAATATCTTACTATTGCATTATACGTGCACTTACGAGAAACCTTGCTTTACTTGTCATAAAAAAATCACACACATTGCTACAACGTTCGAGCAATGAGAGACATCTCCAACTCATCTCAGCAGTTTCTTCTGCTGTCTACTAATGAATTATTGAATTGCATCACCTAGAGTTTCTCAACGTGGGGTACGTGGTAAAATTTTTTGGGGTACGCCGTGAGAGTTGAAAAGTCGCTAGATATATGTTACATATATATATAAAATAAAATAAATACTCCCTCAAGCAGCTGCTTGCCACAGAGGTCTGACAGGAGCCTGTCAGTTTATATGTCACAGTAGAAGATCTGAGAGGATGGCAGGACCTCAGCAGAAAACAACACGAACATCCATGCCATACCCGGGGCTCAAACCCAGGTCCCGTAGATCAGTAGCCAAGCGCGCTAACCACTCGGCCACGGGACGGCGTTACATATATATATATGTTTTATTTTATTCCCATTGTTATACTATAACTATAGTTTTATCTATCTATACAAGGGGTACGCCAGTTACATACACATTTCCAGGAGGTAGGTGAAACATAAAAGGTTGAGAATCACTGACCTAGACCATCTTATCGTCACTGAAATTTCCCCCACTTATTTATATTTATACCCGGTCCGAGTGGTTAGCGCTCTTAGCTACTGATCAAAAGGACTGGGTTCGAGCATCGGATAAAGGCATAGCTATTTATTTTCCCTGTTGGCTTTCTGCTGAGGTCTCTCCTTCTTCAGAGATTTTCTCTATGGCGTATTATATTGACAGTCTCCTGTCAGGTCTTTGTGGTAATTAGCTACTTGAGGGATAATTTTATATTTATAGATAAATTAAACACAAAGATGCAAATAACAAACATTTTTAAAAGTATCTTTCAAGAAAAATGTTTATTTAACTGTCTAAATCATATTTCAGGATGGCGAATTTTTTTACAGCAGCCGTTCCCAAACTTCTTTTTTTCGGATACATAACAATTTTTTTGTACTAGTACTACGTTAATATGAATTTACAAAATATAATTTGCTAAACGAAAAAAGCATTTTCAAACAAGATATATGAATAAAATAGTACCGGAAAATATCATCTCTAAAGCTCTTATTCTGTTAACTGAGCTAGAGCAGCTAGCTGACCTTCCGGGTGAAACGCCGAGCATGATGTATTTGTACTGATACTAACAGTCGAATAAGTGCGAATGCTATTTTCAGACCCGAAGATATACGAATGCTATTTTCAAGTAAGTTGTTGTTGGGTTGTTTTACCTCTGAGCGGCACTTTTTTTGCACACCATGGGCTAAATGGCCAGGTCACATGGACCTCGAAGGTTCAGAGAAGGTTTGGGGAGGGGACCCACTGGAACAGCTGTTGGGAGACAGATGGTAGCCTCTCGTCAAGGCCATCCAGCGCGTTCTTTAACGTGAACAGGGTATGGCTATCCCTCACACGGGGCCACGGCTTAACGTCCCATTCGACGGACGGCGGCCTTTCAAAGCCCATCGGTGTCCCCTACTGACCGTGGGCAGGGCGGGAATTGTCAATCACCAATTATCTTACTTACTCCACGGAATTTTTGAATATATCAATTACACAATCCCATTGGCTTTCATCCACGCTATCATCCACACTTTGCCATTGCAGTATACACAGTCGTATCAGAATAATATGACCACTTACCATAGTATATGTATGGTAGGTGGTCATATTATTCTGATAGACTGTGTACAGTATTACTTATACGGCCTTCGTATACGCCAATAAATAACATGTAACCCGTTATGGAAAAGGGTTGGACAATATTGGTCTAAATGTTAGGCTATTACACAGGAAACATGATTTTCATTAAAAAAAAGTTTTGTTTTAATATATCCTCTAATTCTTTCTAGTGGTTCTTCGTAATTCATTGATAATGCTTATAATATTTATTTGTGTGTGGTCTCACCATTTATGCTATGCCGCAGTTAAAATGTAAAGTTAATGGATGAAACGCTCCAAATATAGTTTTTAAATCAAAGATAATTTTCCACAAGAAATTCATCATGTATTCCGATAATAAAACTTTCCTAATTTAACTCATCTTTAATGAGTACTCGCACATAAAGGTATATCGGTAACAATGCGTGGAAACACAGTGTAGATTTACATATTATTACCTATATAGACATTTTATGAAACATTTATTATTTTTTCTTATTTTTTACCGTTAAAAATTTTCGATTTAAAATTAACAAAATGCCTTTGCAATCAGACCTGGTCTAGTGTTAGCGTACTTAACGACTAAGACATGTCCTTGTGTAAGTGTTTGTATGTTGTATGAAAAACCAGGACAGGCCTAATATATCTTCTAGGTTATCTCCGTCCTTTGTGTAGGGAAGTACATTCTTCTTTTTTTAAATTAATGAAAAAAAAAACCAGCCATCACGGTTTCGTCTACCACGATAATGAAAATAGCGCTTGCATCATTGGCATAGGGTGGATGGAAGAAGCAGTCGCAACGATCAGACTTCGCAATTGACGTATTGAAGATTTTCACGAGTCATTGATTGATTGAACTGTCATTCACTTGTGAATCAACCAATGATCTCATAATGAAAGATCGTTAGAATTACATCAAGTGATTTATAACTTAATTCACCAATGATTTATAGTAAGATTTCTTGATGCGTCAGCCGTGCAGTCTCACTGACTCGATTGCTTCCGTTCAAGCTCCAACAATCATTAAGTTCATACTTCCTCCATAAGTCCCTAATTGTTTTACCATAATGATAGAGTTCACCTGTATGAATATATGCCATTTTTATAACAGATTTAACACAGGTGAGTTAAATTAAAAACTTAATCACTATCCAAGCTGTTTTATTATTGTTTTAGTAGATCAAAATAGCATTTTGATCGGTGAGTACAGGATAGTAGGGATGTTAGTCACTTCTTGTTGAAATATATGAAGTAAGTCCTTTCCCGTTGCACGGATCACACAATGGTATTAGGTGGCCTAAATACCATTGTGTGATCATGTATTCACCGATTCAACAGTAATCATGTATTCACCGATTAAAATGCTATTTTGATCTGCTAAAACAATAATAAAACTGCTTGGAGGGTGATTAAGTTTTTAATACACCATAATGTTGTACTTTTCCATAATGATAGAGCTCACTTGTATGAAACAAAAGATGTATAATACCTGATTGAAGCGCATATTTTCATGAGGATTGAAGACAGGAGAAATGGAAATAAAAGAATGACTTTGGACTAGGGAGGAGGAGGGGATGGAAGGTCTGTGAGCATGTTCAAAAGCATAACGCAGGCACAGAGATGATGTAATTTAGTAATATATTATGAATATTTTTAGGTTAGATTGTTTTATGTCTGAACTGCACTTTTTTTGTACACAATGGGCTAATGGCCAAGTTACCATGACCCCAAGGATTCACAGAAGATTTGGGAAAAGGAATCCCCTGGGCAGCTCTTACGAGATAGAAGATAGTTTACTGTCAAGGCCTTCTAATTTGCTCTTTAATGTGAACGGGTATAACTCTTTTCAGCACATGGGGCAATGGCTTAATGTCCCATCCGATGGAGGGCGGCCTTTCCAAGTACATCAGTGTCCTCTTTCTGACAGAGGGCTGAATGAGGGTTTACGGATATAAATCTCAGCGCAGGCACTGTTGAGACTTGAATCTGGGAACTGTATTATATACACGCCTTAGGTATAGGCCAATAATTAACAAGTGGCCTATTATGTAAAAAGTTTGGACGACATTGGCTTAAACTTAGACTATTACACAGAAAACATGATTTTCATTTAAAAAAAAAGTTAGTTCGTGCAGTTTACAAGCCTGGTACGTTATCGACTGAGCCACGCCAAATATTTCTTTAATTATAATGGAAAAATCGTCTCTCTCTCCTTATAGGGAGTCTCACGCAGTTCATATTTTCCTCTAACTCAGAAACATTTTAAGGTTAAACAACAGTAGCAAAAACAACAACTTAGGCTTCTACTTCTACTCTTCGGCCAGCCTTCCTCTGACCAATGGATACTTCCTTTCCATGTGACAAAAAAAGGAAGAAAAAAAAAGAAGAAGAAAGAAAATCCTTCTACCATTTGGGCAAGTCGTATAACCAAAGATAAATGAAGAAAGGTTCACGATGCACTGCAAAAGAAAGGCAACATATCCCCGTTTTATAGAAACCAAGATGCAGTAGAAATTAAAGTTTTGCTCGTGGCCTCTCTTTATGACTTTGGGAAGCGAATGGCGTCAATAAAATGAGTCATAAGAAGCCAAGAGCATCGTCTCAGGCCTCCAGAGAGCGAACCCATAGTGCGCCCAATCTGCTGTTTACATACTAGAGCTCCTAAAGGAGGAAATGGCCGCTGCAATGGAGGGATTCATGGTTATCAATCAACTGTGAGTCTCTAGCAAAAGCTTTAATGGACGAAGCGAATCGTTTTCGTTATTTAGCTTCTCCTCAACAACGATACGAATCTTCATTTTAAAAGCGATATTAAAATTAAGTTAAATAGGAGTTTATTCTTCTACGCTCACCTTATGATCCCCCTTTTTCACCTTATTCTTTGCTCAAGCTTCGTGTATATTGGTTTTTAATTGATGATAATGTCACAGTGGTCTGCTTTAAACCATCATAGTGACAGTTTCTAGTAAAGGGGAGGATTTAGACATAAAATATAAGGAAAGGCCAAATAATGATGTCCTATTGAAAGGAGGTAAATTACAAATGAGTATTATTATTATTACAAAGCAAGCTTATTATTATTATTTTTTATATGCTACATAGGGGAAAGCGAAGAATCATAGAAGATACGCCTAATTTATACGGACTTTCTCATATCCCACTAACGCAGAAGTCAGAATCCCTCACCCCTAATCAATAAAAGAGAGCCATATTAGTGGACTGATGAAACAGTAATAAATAAAAATAAATAAATACCCCCTCAAGCAGCTGCTTGCCACAGAGGTCTGACAGGAACCTGTCAGTTTATATGCCATAGTAGAAGGTCTGAGAGAATAGCAGGACCTCAGCAGAAAAACAAAACCAACATCCATGTCTTACCCGGGGCTCGAACCCAGGTTCCTTAGATCAGCAGCCAAGCGGATAACCTCTCGACCACGGGACGGCTTAGCCAAAGCAGAATGTAGTGGCGCAGAGTGGGTGGAAACAGTTGAGTCAATAAGAATGGGCAACTGAAGCATCAAAAATTCTTAGAAGTCATTGGCGAAGACTGTCAATCAAATGTAAAGAAGCTAACGATCTTTAGTTTCAAGTTTTTGTTTGTGCGCAAGCAATTGAGTCTGTTTTGATTTGTGAGCTTATTGGTTGGTATTCAAGGGAGTCCAAAAGAGTTGGTATTCAAGGCTTTCCCAAAGAGCTGGTCTGGAACTCATCTTCTTAGGTGCCTCAAATTTTATGAGTATTAAATATAGATATTAATACTAAAATTGCATAAATATAAATTACATAAATATATAAATATATTAATTACATGTAACATATTAAATTACATAAAAGAAATCATCATTGAATATTTACGTTTTAAATGTATTAACAAAAAGGAAAAAGTTTAGATCCCTAGCACTGATCACCTGCATGTTCATAAAATGGATGAGAATATGATGGGCGCCATGCCGCCTGATCTCTGCCCCAGCAAATTTTGTCTGCCTTCATAAGATAATTTATTCCCTTTATGGCTATTACAGGCTGCATGAAGCATTTGGCATTCAATGTATAAGCTAAGTGAAGTATATAACATTTGAGTGTACAGGCAACGTGGAGCATTTGGCATTGACTGTATAATATATGTGAACCAGGTAATACTAAACACAAACCTACAGGAAGTATTTAGCATTGAGTAGTAGATTTTGTAGTAGATTTTGTAGTAGATTTTTGTACGCTACACAACAATGTAGTGCATCGAATGTAAAATCTGCGCAAAGAATACAGCATTGCGTTCAAAGACTATACGTGTAATATAGGATTGAGTTTATAGGCTACACATATAATGCAGCATTGGTTTCATAAGCTAAATATACCCCCTCAAACAGCTGCTTGCCACAAAGGTCTGACAGGAGCCTGTCAGTTTATATGCCACAGTAGAAGATCTGAGAGGATGACAGGACCTCAGCAGAAAGCACGACACATACATCCATGCCTTACCCGGGTCCTTTAGATCAGTAGCCAAGCGCGCTAACCACTCGGCCACGGGACGGCTGCAGACTATGAAACTGATTTGAAATGAATGCCAATTTGAATGAATAGACTACAAATAGGTTATAGCTTTGAGTGAATAGTCTACATCTAGTGTGTAATATTAAATGTATAGTCTGCTAGAAATCAAACGAATCATTCTGAATCCTATTTGATCTCGAATTCGACACGGGATCTGAAAATTTCTCTAACTTCTGAGTTCTACTGCCCGAAATACCCCCATTACCCAATTTTTAGCTATTCAGTGCCAACATATCGGAATTTGACGTTTGATATCGAAGGTCACATCGTACACAAAATTTGACATAATTTCTGAAATCTACAACTCAAAATACCCCGAAGCAACAATTTTTAGCCCTCTACCACAGGAAAATCTATATTTAACCCGTGACCTTGAAGGATCCATTGCAATCAAAATTCGACAGCGTTTCAGAGCTCTGCCGTCCCGTGGCCGAGTGGTTAGCACGCTTGGCTACTGATCTAAGGGACCTGGGTTCGAGCCCCGGATTAGGCATGGATGTGTGTGTCGTTTTTCTGCTGAGGTCCTGCCATCCTCTCAGATCATGTGGCATATAAACTGACAGGCTCCTGTCAGACCTCTGTGGCAAGCAGCTGCTTGAGGGGGTATTTATTATTATTCAGAGCTCTACGACGCAAAATAGTGCCAGGAACCAATTTTTAGTTCTAAATTTGAATCAATAGATCGAAATTTGACCTTTGACCTCGAGGACCCTCTGAATCAGAAATTTCTTAACGTTTTCTGCATTTACAACCCCAAATACTAGCAACGATAGATCAAAGTTTGACCTTTACCTGACCTCTATTTCAACTGAAGAATACGTCGGTGGTCAAATTTCGGATTTTACTCGAGGTCTATGATTCGGATTACCACTAGGTGCAAATTTTTAGAGTTCTACCAATTTTGCACCATTGTTAGAATTAGCGTGATACCATGTCAGTCAGTCAGTCAGTCAGTCAGTCGTCAATCATCTATATAATATTAGATATGTATGTTGAATATAACTTGGAGTGAATAGGCTGCGCATGGATTATAGCATTGAGTGGTAGGCTACGCATAAAATGCAACACTGATTATTGAGGTCAGGGCCTTTTAGAAGAGAGGCGGAATAATTTTGCATCTGAGCAGCACTTTTTTTGCCCACAATGGGCTAAATGATCAGATTACAAGGGCTCCAAGAGCTCAGAGTAGGTTGGGGGATTGGGGGAAGGGAACAGGCCGGACAGCTGTTAAGAGACAGATGGTCGTTCCTGTAAAAGCCAACCATCGTATTCTTTAACACACACTTTCTTTAGCATGTTTATTTCCCTTACACAGGGCCACAGCTTAATTTTCCATCTGATGGAGAGTGGCCTTTCCTTGCCCATAGGTATCCTGTACTGTCCGAGGGCAGGGCGAGGAGTTTTGCTGAGATATATCGAAATGTTGGCCCACGTGGGACTTGACCCTGGGAGCAGCAGATTATGAGCTGGAGCGCTACCGACTGAGCCACTGGGTTGGCATGAAAACCATTTCACACTGGCCTCAAGCTCAAATCTGGCTTTATAAAAAAATAAATAGCATTACTTCCAAGAAGTTATGCAAATAAATAAAAATAAATACCCCCTCAAGCAGCTGCTTGCCACAGAGGTCTGACAGGAGCCTGTCAGTTTATATGCCACAGTAGGAGATCTGCGAGGATGGCAGGACCTCAGCAGAAAAACGACACACATCCATGCCTAATTCCGGGGCTCGAACCCAGGTAATGTGAGGAAATTTAGGGAGGCGGTAGTATATGGAAATGCATGGAAATGATTAGGTTTGCAGGACGATCGAAACGATTGGACAGGCGCGAGCTGACGTCACAGGAGTGGATCAGTCAAACACAGACAAAGGCAACCAAAGCTCCTTGGTTGACAAAAATTTGAGGAAATTGTTCTAAACCGCTAAAGATATATTTACGCAGAAGTCGACAGCCATTCCAACAGTTAGCAGATTTTGAGCGTGGAAGAATAATCGGCCTTAGAGAAGCTGATGTGGCCAACCTTGTTGGTCGCAATCCCAACACCATCATACACATATGGCGCAAGTGGGTTCAAGAATGATCCAGCACACGCCAACAAGGATCTGAAAGACGACGTATGACCACAGAGCTAATAAAGACCACCATTTCAGATGCATGGCATTGCCTGACAGTTCGCGACTACAACGCAACTGCAAAGGGACTGGCAACAGGTAACACATATCTATCAGGCGGACAGTAAACAACAGGTTTTTGTTTTCATTGCGAGCATATCATCCGGCAGTGCATTTGCCACTCACGTCTTTCCACATGCAAGCATATCTTCAGTGTGTGCCTTAGACAGAACTGGAACGAACAAGAGTGGAGTACCGTGGTGTTTAGTGACGAATCTCGTTTTTGTCTTGGCCGGCACAACAGTAGACAACGTGTTCGCCATCAGCCAGGGAAAAGGAACGCCACCCAGTGTGTGCGATATTGTCACACAGCTCCAGCACCTGGTATCTTGGTGTGGGGCGCCATTAGTCGGACGTCTCAGTCAGAACTGGTCATCATAAGGAGATGTAACTGCTGAATGATATGTTACCAACATTTTACAGCCGGTGGCTATCACATTTATTCAGCAGCACGGAACCTTTTACCAGCAAGATAACTCCCATCCCCAACAGCTTGCATTAGTCTGTAGTATCTACACAAGTAAAACGTTCAGGTAGTACCATGGCCTATTTGATGTACCATGGCCTTTACTCACTGGACCCTTCACCTATTGAACACATCTGGGACATGATGGGTCGACAGCTCCAACAACACGCAAGAGGTGCGCCAACCACTGTTGATGAAATGGAACAGCGCTATTTGGCGTTCTATACCTCAGGAGGACATTATAGAACTGTACAACAGCCTTCCTCGCCGTGTTCATGCATGCATTGCTGCGAGGGGGTTCAACATCATACTAATTATACCACTTTATCGGATAATTAAAGTGGTAATTTTCCATATTTTTTTTATAATGTAATCAATCGCACATCTCAGTGTATTCTAACAGTTGCCTGCGTTTCAATAAAATGGCATTAATTCTTCCAGGTGTTGCAATTTTTTTTTTCTTGTAGTGTATTTTTAGTTCTTTGATATCAGGATATAACAGTAAAAAGAGTATTTATCACACTTCTAATGAGACAAACGTAGATAAAGTAAATTTGAAGGTGAAAATACACAGAGTAGAGGCAAAGTTTGGAAATTTCTAGTAGAAATGAAGGAAAGAAATCTAAGGTACACATGTTTAGATCCTGAGAAAATGAATAATATCCTAGAAATAAGGAGACTGCATATATTTCAAGGAAAATATCACAGTTTCTCAAGGAGTTGGAAATTATGTTAAAGTTTTTTCTTTCGATTTCCTTCCGGTCGGGAACCAAACAAACAAATATTAAATACACTAGTAGGTGCACACCAGTGGTGAAAGTAGGCCGGTATCCACCGGTACGATGTACCGAAAAGAAATTATTTGTCGGTACGGCATACCGATAAAACATTTTTTCAGGTGTGGGGCAGTTAACGATTTCTTTTACAATTTAATGCTCTTTCATCTGAGCATTTATTTTAAAACATGTGATACTTCTCTTTAAGAAAACATCCTCAATTTGTAATTACATTAATACAGTTTAACACTTTAGATACCAAGCTGTTTAAAAACCTCATAGTTGAGGTTCCATTTCTGCCGACAGGGAGTGCCAAAGAGAGTAAACAGTGCTTTCTTTCTTTGAACTATTTGCCAGGATACTGGGTAAAGAGAACAGATCCTCTCCAACTAAAGTTGGTACAGAAAATGCACGTTCCCATCCTCCGTAGCTGTCTGGGTTCGGTCTTAATATATACACAAGAGGAAAAAACTGAGAAAAAAAGATTTGTAGTTTTCAAATTCTTATTTAACTCTTACCCGTCCCATGGCCGAGTGGTTAGCGCGCTTGGCTACTGATCTAAGGGACCTGGGTTCGAGCCCCGGATAAGGCATGGTTGTATGTGTTGTTTTTCTGCTGAGGTCCAGCCATCCTCTCAGATCTTCTACTTTGGCATATAAACTGACAGGCTCCTGTCAGACTTCTGTGGCAGCAGCTGCTTGAGGGGGTATTTATTTATATTGATTTTTGTGAGATGCTTATATATTCACGTTTCCTTCTTTCGTCTCCTAAATTTAGTTTGGTGAAAAATTTAATATTCTGCTAATTTAAAATTATAACATTTCTGAAATCAGCTTTCCCAATTTAATGGGGACGATTGGGCAAGACCTCTACAAATTTAAGCAATAAGTTTGATGTTTGAGTGCGAGGGGTAATTTTTAGTAATTTTTTTGTCAATATAAATTCATGAAAAAAAATGTTTAGCTCGTTTTCAGACAAAACGAACTAATATTTTCTCTTTATAATATGTCTTTCCGTATACATCGAAATTTTTTGATTTTACTGAAAAATTAAAAATTATTTTTCAGTTAGATAGGTTTGACGAAATATTAGGATTCGCACTTTCGGACTTTTCCTATAATTCTAACTACTTTCTCTAACGGTGGAAAATTCTGAAAATTTCTAATTAATATTGCAATCGATGGAATTACATTACAAATTTGCAATTTTGGTTTTTATGTTTTAAGCGAAAATAGTTTTTTTTTTTGAGATAAATTGAAAATTCATTTTCAGTTGAATAGGTATTGATAAACTATTATAATTCACACTTTTAGAATCACCCAAAAGCTTTCATTGCGCCCTCTGACGGTGTGATTTGTTTGAAATGATTATTCGAAAATTGAAACATTTCAAACAAACATTACAAACGATATCTTTAGCTAGATATTCGAGATTTTAGTAATGGATTGTGATGATGATCAAGGGGTTTCCATTGGCAGCAATAATTTGTCCCTTCACCCTTAGGATGATTAAGAAAATGCAACTTTTACTTTGAGAGATTAATGAAAAATTCTTTCTGACTTCAATTGGTACTAACGAAACATGATGATTCACAGTTTGTAAATCCTCCAAATGGCTTTCATTTTGCATCGTTAGAGGGCGCTAAATGTTGAAAATGTCAAACTTGAATAAATATTGCAAACGACATATTAGAAACTCTGGTGTAGAATGTGTGCATGAAGAACGGAATTAATTTGGCATTGGTTAAAATTCGACCGGTTACCCTTCAGTTTTATAAATTTAGCATATAAGTTTCAATTAATACAGTAATAATAAATAAATCATTTTATATGCACTTGGTGATTTGCCCCTTAACACCCAGGGGATAAGATTCAAATTTTCATTTTAAGCGATAAATGAGATATGCGTTTTGCGTTTTATAGGATTTAATACATTACTTGCATTTTCCAATCTCCCATTAGTACGAGTTATTACTGTTAATCAATGCAAAATTCGAAACTGAAAAACTTCATTTTCTCTGAAAACGGAAATCTTATTCTTCAGGGGCGATCAGTTTAAAAACGTAACACTAGGTAACAACCCTACATCTATTATTTGTTTCTTCAATAAGGCCGAAATCCGCGAATACAACGGAATCATCGGTATAATATTTAGGCATATTAATATTCATTTCACTAAAAACTATTAAATGATTCGCTATTAGCAGAAAACAGAGAGAAATGCAAAATTCTGGGGCATTATACTTTCGTGACCACACTTCACTTTATTACCCCTGTAAGATGACTTCATTGGAGCGATCACCTGTGCATTATTTTCCACACAAAGCGTATCGGTAAGAAAAACAATCGACTTTCATCACTGGTGCACACTTAGGGGTGGGTGGGTGGATGAGTGGCCGAAAAATCATTACCGACTGAAATTCAGAGCCCCATACTACTACTGCGTGGAGTGTTATGTATTTTTTAGGAAGTGCCGAAGCAGATAGAAATTCTTAGAAAGTCTTAATGAGAATAGTTTCATAATGAATTTTTGGAAAAAAGAACTAATTCTGCTCGGAGCACTTGGAACTTTGAATTTTAAGTCCAGGAATAGACTTAAAAAACTCTTAGAGAGTGTTTGTCGTATCCCTCGCAGACTGAATCAAAGATTTTTATTAACAAAATAATTATTGAAGTAATGAGAAATATGTAAATCATTGATGTGGTCCCCAGTAAATGCAATGCATCGTATAGGGGATGACATTGTGAAAACAAAAAAAGGAAACAAAATGACACAAATATGATAATATATATTCATAACAAATAATGGAAATATTAACAATAAAAATATCCGCATCAATGTACACATTTCTATATTCTTTTCACAGAGTTCGCACTTCAACTATATATTGATTTAAACACTATTATTTCTGTAACATGGAACCTTGATTTGCAAATGTATATCTTATAGTATCCTACGTATACCATACCTTCTACGTGTGCTTAGACAGCTAAGCACCAAGACACCATTGCCAAGGTTTTCTCGCAGAGACGACTCCGTTGGTATGCCAGGAATTTCTTTCCATTTCGTCGCTACTAGGATTAACTCCAGATTGTCCTTTTTAAATTGGTGGTCATTCCTTTTCCTGTGTACAAAACTAAAAATATATATACACACATTCGCTTGAGGGAGAAAATGTTTTAATCACTTTTAGCTGACAAAAATATACAAAAAAGATATCCATAAGCTTCTTTACTCGTTTCGTTTAAACATAAAACTTCTTCAGAAGAAAGATAAAATTGTGTAGTTACTGCGAAGTTTTTTTTTTACAGAAGTTGTTAGCGCGTTTTCGAGATTGCTGTGGCTGCTGGGCTGTCCATTTGGTATTTGGTATAGTTCCAGGCTCTTACTGTTGAACAGGTGTTCACAGCACACTTTCTTTCTGAATTTTTCTTTTTCTTTTTCCTTATCTATCAGTATGGTAGGGGGTATCATAATTTCATTGTTAATGCATTTTTTCTTTATTCTTGTAAATCATTAATTGTTCAGCTATATCCAATTGATAATTGGTATTGCTACTATTTTAACATTTTCGAAATTTGAATGAAAGTCCCCTTTAATTGTTTATAATTTTGATAGTGCCGTATTTATTATATTTCCCATTACTTCAATAATTAACATTAATAAAAAAACATTGATTCATTCTGCGAGGCATACGACAGTGTGATGAAAAGCCTCGGATAAGGCGCGGATGTTTTTTTTCTGTTCTTTCCGCTGAGGTCTTGCCTTACCGAACTTTTCTATGGCACATTACACTAACAAGTTCTTGTCGGACCACTGTGGCAAGCAGCTGCTTTATGTGTAGTTTTTGTAAAATTAGAAATGAAAACGTTTGTAAATAATAATGATAGTTAATTTTTTTTTTGTCTAGAGGTCTGAAACGTTGGAAGTGGCCCGGGCTTCTCTTGGATTGTGAGAGACTCCGATTGAGGTCATAGGCTATATGCAGAATTTAGCACTGAAGGCATAGACTATACATAGAATATAGAATTTAGGTTATAGGCTATACATAAAATTTAGCATTGAGCAGTGGAGAAGGGTAGATGGAAGCAACTGAGTCAATGAGACTGTGCAATTGATGCATCAAGAATTTTTATAAGTCATTGGCAAATTAAGCTATCAGCCACATGTCAATGTTTTAACGATTTTGATAAACGAGCTCATTGGTTAATTGGTAAGCGATTGATAGCTTAACTATTCAGTAACTTAGAAGAACCCTTCTATAGTCTATAGTAGCTTGTCTTCCAGCTTGCAGTGTACAAAATGTGACATCTTATTGCTAGCCCATATACATTAGTGTCTCTAATCAAGTGCCTGACAAATTCGGCCTTACTTGGATGAATGAGGCAACTTAGATTATGAGAATGTAGCAATGAGGTCATAGGTAACATACATAATACAGCGTTGAATTCGTTAGTTACTTGTGCAATGTAAATTTGGGTCAACATGCTACTTGCAGAATGTATTACTGAGGTCGTAGACTACCTGCAGAATGTAACATTGATTTCATATACTACATGCAGAATGTGGCTTTGCGTTTGTAGGTATTGATGTTTCTTTTCTGGTCTTTCTGTCATCAGAATTCATCTTTTTTTTTTTTCTTTAGGGATTATATAAATAAAAAAAAATACTCCCTCAAGTAGCTGCTTACCAAAGAGGTCTAACAGGAGTCTTTCAGTTTATACGCCATAGAGAAGATCCGTGAGGAAGGAGAGACCTCAGCAGAAAAACAATACAAACATCCATGCCTCATCCGGGGCTCGACCCAGGTATCTTTGATCAATCCCTTGGCACTGCAGTGCCGAAGAGTGGATGGAAGCAATTGAGACAAGGAAAGACAGCGCAATGGAGATAAGGAGAGACTGCGCAATTGTTCCATGAAAGATTCTCATATGTCATTAATTGATTAATCTATCAATCACTTGCCAATCAGTCAGTTATCTCACAAATCAAGTATTATTCGTCTATTTATATATGATGTATAGCATAATTCACCAGTGACTTGTAAGATTTTGAATATATCAATTACGCAGTCTCACTGACTTCACCTTCACCCACGCTTCACCATTGCTCATCTTTAATCTATAATAGAACAAACAACCATGCGATCAAACGGGACTCGAATGTGCATCCGGCAGTTGCAGTGTCACCCAGAACGAACCGATATTACTGTACCACCTAGTACAGAGAGTGTTTGTTTAGCATAACTTTATTTTCCTCTTTATTTTGATTGGCTGTTATTCTATAACGTTGTAGGTTAGTTGCTGCTATAATTTATAACTTGGAAGTTCATTGGACCGCCATACAACAAAAAAAAATCTGCGAGCCAATGAAAAACAGATTGTGATTTTGGGCCCTTATTATTTATGTGGGCCTTTACAGCTTGTTACCGGGGGGGGGGGGGGGGGGGAAGATCTGATAAACTAAAGTAGGAAAGATCTTTGAAACTTCTGACTGATTTTCATAATAGTATAAATGTATTATTTGAACTTAAAAAAAATGTTCTTTGCTTAAAACATACGCAAAGTAAACTTCGCCATCTGAACCTCGACTAACTAATGATTGCAGCAGTAGTTTCCTCCTAACAGTGATATTATGAGTTGGTCGAATTGTTTAAGAGATTAATGCCGAGCAGTGTTTTTTTCTGTAAAGTTCACAAGTTAATCAAAACGTTAATGTTGAGCAAATGTTTTGTCTTGATATTATTAATTTCGGGTTATGTCTAGCAAAGTTATCCTCGAAAAGTGATAAATATCGTAAAAAGCTCTAAAATTAAAAAAAATGGTGTGAACACATTAAATTTATTTAAAAAGCAGAAAAATTATTCAAAACATAAAAAATTATATCAATTAAAATTTTTAATTGTCAACTTGTTGACACTATTCCAAAAATTGTTTAGCAATTTTTAGAATTTAATAATTCTGAATTAAAAATATCAGAGTTATGTTTTATTAATTCTCAACAGTATAGAAAATAATAAGAAAAATGTATCAAAATTAGTGACGAGATAGATCGTTTTTCATTTGGTATCAAAATATTGGACTTTTAAAGGACACAAAAAATATGGCACAAAAGCGTGTTTCTGAATTTTTTTTAAATATATAGGACAACGTCCTAACCTAAAATTTGGGTGAATAATAATAATAATTTATTCAGTCAAATGCCATCACAAATTGGTAATAAAATACTTTTAAAAGAAAAGAGTGAATTTTTTTTTCAAAGACATTACACTATTTATTACAAAAATTTGAGCATTTACAATGCTATTTATTAATATTATTATCATATACGTCTGACCTTTTAAATATAGGACGAATGGTCACGGTACATATATGCTGCAAATCAATGGAGAGGCGGGATGGAAGCAAATGAGACAAAGAATCTGAGCAAATATTCCATAGAACATTCTTAGATGTCATTGATTGACTGAGTTATCAATCACTTGTCAATCAATTATTTATCTCATAGATAAAATATTATTAGTCTATTGAGTCAGTTTATATGCCAAAGTAGAAGATCTGAGAGGATGAGAGGACCTCAGCAGAAAAATGACCCATACATCCATGCCTTACCCGGGGCTCGAACCTAGGTCCCTTAGATCAGTAACCAAGCGCCCTAACCACTCGGCCATGAGACGGCTATGTGATTTACATCGCTCTTAAATCACCATTGACTTGTAAGATTTTTACAAGACAAAGCTGTGAATGAAGTTATCAAATGGACATCTATTTGGTGGAAAACTTTTTGGCGGGATTTAATTGGAACTAGAGTAGTATGTTAACGGTGGAAAGCTATGAATGAACTTATCGATGGGAAGAGTTATCAATGGACATACCTTTCGTGCCAAACTTTTGACGTGGGTTGAACCAGCATATATTATCATAATACACCATTCATAGAGGGCAAGGAGTCACGCCCACATTCCTTAAGAATCCTAAAATTGTGTATATATTGCACATTCTTCAATTTTTTTTAGACTTCTAAAACGCAGGGAAAACGAAAAGGTTATATTGAAATAGAAATCCAGTCCTTTGCCCTCCCTTTTATTTTCTCCCCAGCTCAATTACATTCCCCACTCCCCTGTTTTATTCTAGATTCGTTCCTGCTCTGCAATCAAATCTCAGCTCAGTAATTCTTTGCATTCAAATTGAAATTCAAGTATCCCGTCATATTAGCACATAAAATAGGTGCGCAGATTTTAAAGTTATTGATCCAAAAAATAATAAGCATGTACAGTCTCTCAAAAAATATCCGAATGGCCGAGTGGTTAGCGTGCTTGGCTACTGATCTACGGGACCTGGGTTCGAGCCCCGGGTAAGGTATGGATGTTCGTGTTGTTTTCTGCTGAGGTCCTGCCATCCTCTCAGATCTTCTACTGTGGCATATAAACTGACAGACTCCTGTCAGACCTCTGTGGCAAGCAGCTGCTTGAGGGGGTATTTATTTATTTTTTATTTATGGTTGATTACAGAATTCAGAAAAAAAAATATCTGGCAACGATTATTTTAGAAATTAGTGATCTGGCAACCTTCGTGTTACGTAACACTATCCTCACTGGATAGCTGTTAGGACACGGATGGAAATCTCCCGTCAAGGCATCCAGCGTGTTCTTCAACATGAACAGGGTATGGTTCTCGCTTTCCTGCACACGGGCATATGGCTTTATGGTGTGTGTGAATGGAAACAATTGAGACAAGGAGACTGCACAATTGCTCCATAGTAGATTCTCATATGTCACTGATTGATTAATCTGTCAATCACTTGTCAATCAATCACTCATAGATCAAATCTTAGTAGTCTATCGACAAGTGATTTATAACTTAATTCACAATGACTTATAAGAATATTTGATATATCAATTACGAAGTCTCTGACTCAGTTGCTTCTATCCGCACTTTGGCATTGGCGAAGATAAATCTCAATGCTTTTACAGGTGGGACTATAACCTGGGAACTGTATATTACAAGCCTGGTGCGATATCTACTGCCCCTAGAAATCTGGACTTTCTCTTTTCAACCCTACGCATACCCTTCCTCTAACTCCACCTCCAACATGTCCGCGTATGAATATCACATTACGTTTCCTTCCTTATTCACTCTCTATAGAGCTCCTCCCGAAGAAGACCTCCTCTTATTTCATTTGTATGCTATTCACTGAAACTTTTCCTTTCTTTTCAGAGGAGGATCTCATCTGTAACATCAACCAGCGCTTCCATAAAGAAGTCTCCACCCACCTTTGTAGTACCGCCTCCTACGGCACGCCTCTCGGTAAGTCTCTCCTCCCACCTGGTGTGGCGTCTTCGTGTTCCGCGCCAATCATTGCTTCGTTAATCACTGCTTTACATGGATGCTGTAGTCTGTTGTAGTTACTAGAGCTTGCACATCAATGCGCCATTTCTTAAATATAATATATAATATAATAATTCATTATATTATACATATGAATGATACATTTGATTGTATTTCTTGAACCCACAAATATTTTTAAGTGTATTAAGCGTAATAAATAATACATGTAACCGTAAATATTTTTTCAACTTCATTCAACTGTCTCTTATGTAATATCAAAGAAAAAACAACTGTTACCTGAGTTTTGTTATAGACTGTTTTTTAATCAGTGGCGAATCGTGGATGAAAGCAATTGAGCCAATGAGACTGCGTAATTGATGCATCAAAAATTCTTATAAGTGTTTGGTGAATCTCAGTCCCTTGCCTATAAAACTAATGATCTTTCATATATGAGATAATTAGTTGATTGACAACTGATTGATAGTTCAATAAATTAATGGTTTATAAGAATCATCAATAAGTCAACTGCGCAGTCTCATTGTCTCAGTTGCTTTCATCTACGCTTCGCCTGTTTTTGATACATTATTCAGCTATCTACATATTTTTTTCAAAATTTTACAATATTATATATAATCATATTTTCAATATTTATTTGGTACATTTACTCAGGAAGATTTTTATGTTTCATCATTGCATCGCTTCATATATATAATACAGTGCTGTAATATACCAAAGAGTCTCCCTCAGATATAAATTAGCTATATCTTACATATTCCTTCCTTCCTCTACATATATGGACTCAATACTTAAACATATTTTCAATTGCATGTTATACCAGTGGAGTATCATGAAAAATAGGGTAAGGCATGCAAAGTTTAATTTGTTGCAGAACAATCCTGAACCACTTTCCAGCATTTTGAAGAATGCAATGAATACTTTAGGATTTTGCTATCGTAGTAATAATTTATATTAAACTTTTCTGTTGAATTTAATTGATACATTTTTCTAAAATTTAACAATATTCAGCAATAGCGAATATTGTTAATTTGTCAATTTGTTAATTGTCAATGAGATTGTATAATTGATACGTCAAAAATTCTTACAAGTCATTGGTGATTTAAGGTGTCAATTCATTTTGGTGATCACTTGTCATTAGAAGAAAAGCATTTTTCCTATGAGATCATTTGTTGATTAACAAGTGATTGATAGGTTAATCAGTCAATGAAATATGGTAATATTCCAAAAAAAAAAACATTTACGCAGTCTCCTTGTCTCAATTTGCTTGCATCCACTAATATTTGGAAGTATTAAACTTTCGTTTATTCTTTTGAAAGTAGTTCTTCAAGAGAGTCAATGTTGCCTTTTTCCCAAAGATATTAGACTGCAATTTGATCTATAAGTTGTTCAAAATCAGTCTTTTTAGCCACTTTTAGCTATTTGCAACCGAATCAATGCAGCTACGTGAACACCCAATCTGAAATCTTCCCGTAGAACCGAGCTATAAACCCATATAGCATCATTGTGATCTGCAACCACGACGACATGTCGAATGATTAACTTCCGTAACACAATAGCTTTCCACCTATAACTCTTGTAATACACTGCTCACAAAAATTAGGGAATATTTCTTCGCCTCATATTCATTTTGAAATATCCCCTAATTTTTGTGAGCAGTATGGCTGTTTGTGTCGTTTTTCTGCTGAGGTCCTGCCATCCTCTCAGACCTTCTACTGTGGCATATAAACTGACAGCCTCCTGTCAGACCTCTGTGGCAAGCAGCTGCTTGAGGGGGTATTTATTATTTTATTATTTTTTATATATATATATACCAGCATAAAAAAAAAGCATGCACAGGTTACCTGAAAGTAGACGAAAAATTGTTTAAGCCGTGTTCGATTACTAATTCTTTTTGCCAAATAATTTATGTTTAAACTCAAAAAAAAAATTTAAATAAAAAGAGAGATCTAAGAGAGATCTATTTATGAAAAAAATCTATAAAGAGAGATCTATAAAGAGAGATCTATTTATAAAATGCGTAGCATTTTATAAATATGTCTTAATTTTTTTCTTTTTTTATTTCCCGAAATTAAAGAGAAGTCTTTATTTTCTAGAACGTTCAGTGAACGAATTGAGAAAATAAGCTTCTGCTCAAATCTATAATACAAATTGAATTTTACCCAAGGAAAAAGTTTTCAACATGTGAGCTTGTCAAAGGCTGACCAGATTATTAAAATTTTAAACGTTTGACAGACTGCCTCAAAACCTGTATATTTTAATTATTTAAAGTACGTTTTTGGAAATATTATACAGTCCCCTGACCGAGTAGTTAGGACACTTGGCTACTGATCAGAGGGACCTGGGTTCGAGCCCCGGGTAAGGCGTGGATGTTTGTGTTGTCTTTCTGCCGAGGTTCCGCCATCCTCACAGATCTTCTACTATGGCGTATTAAATTGGCAGGCTCCTGTCAGACCTATGTGGCAAGCAGCTGCTTGAGGGGGTATTTATTATTATACCAATTCAATTGCTAAACTAAATATAATTTCAGTAGACAATTTGTTTTTTTTGCAAAGAAGAATTTATTTTCAGAATGAGCTTTGGAGTTGATATAGAGTCCGAAAAGTCCATGTCTCTAAAGTATTAAATTCAATTTATAAATCTAAATGTCAAAGTGAATTTCCCAATTGAAATTTATAATAAATAAATAAATAAATACCCAGTTGCCACAGAGGTGTGACAGAATCCTGTTAGTTCATACGCCATAGTAAAAGGTCTGTGAGGACGCCGAGACCTCAGCAGAATTAAATAAATAAATAAATAAATACCCCCTCAAGCAGCTGCTTGCCACAGAGGTCTGACAGTAGCCTGTCAGTTTATATGCCACAGTAGGAGATCTGAGAGGATGGCAGGACCTCAGCAGAAAAACGACACACACATCCATGCCTAATCCGGGGCCCGAACCCAGGTCCCTTAGATCAGTAGTTAAGCACACTAAGCACTCGGCCACATCAAATTCTGCTTTTAACAATTATAAACTTAATTCATAAAATAATATGCTATAATTATGGTTTTGAATTTATTCATCTTTAAATCAATATACTTAACCTTTAAACAAAACTTAAAATTTCAAGTGGCTAAGAAGTTAGCGTATTTGGCTACAGATGGAGGTACTTAGGTTCAATCCCAATTTAGGCGTGGATTTAATTGTAGTGACGAACTTAGGTATTGACTTATTTTCATAATGCAATTATTGTCACTTCATTGTCTAAATTGATTTTTGCAATAGAGAGAGGTCATAATTATTTCAAGAAGCAAGAATTTGAAGTGACGACTGAAAATTGTTACAGTATCATCAACAAAGATGCCCAAATAGGACAATGAACAAAATTCATTTAATTAGAGGAAAGGAATTATATAACTACTGATTCAGAATTAGAAATATCATTTGTTTTAACAATTAATCTCTTATTTCAAAAACAAACTCAAATATCTATTTATTAACAAATTAATTTTATGAAATAAAATCTCGTGATACATTGAATAAATAATTTTTTAAATATATAAACATCCAATAAATGATCACATCGTTGCTTTGCAGAAATGGGAAAAAATTTAAGGATTCAAATTCTATATCTTCTCTTTTTTTGTTAAAGCAAACTGGCATTTAAATTACAAGTGTACAATTGGTTCAAAAAATATTTTTCAGACTAAAAAGTTATCGGTCAGAATATTTAACACTAAAAGTTACACCACGGAAATTTATCTCAGAAGCTAATACTTAAAATCAACCGTTTGTTAAAAAAGGTCATTTAATTATTATTGCTGTATTCATGAATTTTGAAGGAACTTTTAAAGTAGAAACGAGAGCTTTAAATTCGGCTTTTGATTCGTATAACATTGAAATTCTGCACTTTTTTGTCTAGTGTTTATTGATACACAAATCGAAATATAATCATAAACAACGGTATCAGATACTAGGAGTGCTAATCGAATACGTGAATGCCATAAGAAATGATTTCATGGAAGGAGGGAGTAAAGAGAGGAAATAATAACGCGAAGGCATTTTTGAAATTAAACGTTTTGCCACCACAAGATATCTCACGTTCTTGATGATAGTTTTTAGGCAAGAAAGATTGTGGGTAAGGGATTAATATTTAGGGCGAGGGTTGTGGCTCAACAGATAATAAGCAGTTCCCAAGTTCGAGTAAAACTGTTATTTCATTGAGAATATTCTCCATTATTCTACGTTCTGTCCACAGTGAGAAAGGGCATACAGATAGATTTGGAAAGATGGCCGTACACTGGATGTCTTCGATTGGTTTACCTCTTAGCTGCACATTGGATTGGATATTAAGACGAGGTACTGTGTGCAGGAGGGTTTTACCCGTGCATTTAAAGGACATGATGAAGGACCTTGACGGAGGTTTCCATCTGCGTCTAACAGTGTTCAGTTGATCCTCTACCCACAACGTTCTGTGAGTCCTTTGGGTCATTGTGACCTAGATATTTAGTCCATTGCGTGAAAAAAAACAACAACGAAAAAACAAGTTCAAAGTAGTGGCAAAATAAATCAACCCGCCATAAAATTATTAATACCTTGTCCAGTAGACTTAATGAATTTATTTAAGGATAAAATTCAAATGTGAATTTATTTTACTTAAACTAATGAATAATCTCTTTATGAATAAAAATTGACTTAGAATATTATGTAATATGATTTCTTAAATTTTCAAAAAAATCTCGAATATTCTTGCTAAAAAGCATTTAAAATGTCCTCATAGTCTATACAGTTTTACTTTAAATTCAGATTAGTGTAAATTCACTCAAGCGATTTATCTGAAACAATTTTCTAAAATTATTTACGTTTGGATACATAGACGATATCCATGTTCCCAATATCAGCAGAGGCGGGGGTCGCTTAGTCAGTAGTGCGCTAAGCTTGTAACTTGCAGTTCCTAGGTTCGAGTCCCAGCTGAGCAAGAATTGAGATTTATCTCCTCAAAACTCTCTGCTCTGGGTTTGGAAAGGACACCGTCCTTCAGATGGGACGTTGCAGTGACTCTGTGTGCGGGACAGGCATACCCTGTGCACATTGAAGAACACGCTGGATGGCCTTGACGGGAGGCTACCATCTATCTCCTAACAGCTGTGCAGTGGGTCCCCTCCTTCAACCTTCTCTGAACCCTCGGGGTCCTTGTGAGCTGCAACTGTGTGCAAAACAGTGTCGCTCAAAGGTAAAACAACCCAACCCAATCCTAATATCATCTCATGTCTAGCATTACACAAGGTTAAGGTTTAAACCTATCTGATTGATTTTTGGCCTGCTCAAATTGCATCAACGATTTAAGATATTAGGATAGAGAATTAAAAGTGGTTCTAGCAGTAGGAGCACTGTTATTATTAATTAATCAGTTAGTGCTATAACTACCTGGAGTTATTAAGAAAGTTAAAGTGAAAGTTTGGTGATTGAGTATTTCTAATCAAATATTAAATGTGGAAAGAACAAATCTCATTGCAAGTATAACCATTTGAGCTAAGGAGGGAGAAAATTCCCACTTCTTTTAGGAAGGGTATGAAGCGTTGCCATGTGTTTCTAAGTGTCGGAGCGATGTGCGCTATTTATACCGACGACGGCCAAGCTTTTATAGTCACGTACCAAGTAACATATTTTCAGGGTTAGTCAGATGCTCAGCATCAAAGCTCTGGATGGAAATAACCTCTCCGCCGTAGGCCAGCAAGCAATTTGATAGGAAAGAATGAATCTCACTGAAGTGATAATGAATGCACTAGCACAACTGGCTCGCAACAGGAGATCTCGAGTTCGAGTCTGGGAGGCGGATGGATAGATGTTTTTCACATGTGCCTAATTTCTACAAATATTAAGTGTACCTGAATGACCCCAAAGTTAGTCAATGTTGGGGGTTACTTGATTCTATTATTTCTTTTTAAGCATATTTTTCTCTTTTTATAAATTATCTTCTAGTGCCTATTTGTAATTGTTTATTGTCTGTAGTATACATTATATAAATAAATAATTAATAAATAAAAATAATTCAGCGCATTCTAATATTGAGAGTAAGAAAGTTTCTAATACTAGTGCTGGCTGTTGAACAATTTATAAATAAAAAAAATAAATACCCCCTCAAGCAGCTGCTTGCCACAGAGGTCTGACAGGAGCCTGCCAGTTTATATGTCATAGTAGAAGGTCTGTGAGGATGGCAGGACCTCAGCAGAAAAAACGACACGAACATCCATGCCTTAACTCCGGGGCTCGAACCCAGGTCCCTTAGATCAGCAGCCAAGCGCGCTAACCACTCAGCCACTGGACGGCTTGAACAATTTAGGGGTGATTAATTATTCCACATCTGCACTTAATGTTGGAATTTGTTATGTCGTAGAATATTTGACCTATTTAAATTATTAATATCAGCCAAACTTCTAACATTAGAAATTGGATAAAAGAGTGTCATCCAACATAATCAGTGATGTCTCTTTTTCCAAGTCTCGTCAACTCCACATATCCCTTGACACTTTTGGCAGCTTTTTGCCCCCTTTTGCTTCTTGCCCCCTTTTACTTCTTGCCCCCTTTTGCCACTGTTCGGGTGGCTCTATGCTCTGTGCCACTCTTTGCCAACTCCAGTGGCAAAGCGTAAATGATAGTAATTGAATCAATGAGACTGCGAATTTGACGCATCAAAAATTCTTCTAAATCCTTGGTGAATTAAGCTATCAATCATATATCACTAAACTAACGATCTTTTTATCTATGAGATCGTTGGTTGATGTAAAGTGACTGATATCTTAATCGGTCAATAACTTGTGAGAATATTTGATGCGTCAATACCTGAGAATTTGGTCGAGTGCTTCTTCTTTGACCATTTACAGAGGCGGGGGTGGCTCAGTCAGTAGCACGCCAGGCTCGTAATCTGTAGTTCCCAGGTTCGAGTCCCAGCTGGGTCAGCGTTGAGATTTATCTCCGCAAAATTCCCCGCCCTGCCCACGGTCGATGGGCTTGGAAAGGCCGCCGTCCGTCGGATGGGACGTTAAGCCATGGCCCCGTGTGCGTGAGAGCCATACCCTGTGCACGTTAAAGAACACGCTGAATGGCCTTGACGGGAGGCTACCATCTATCTCCCAACAGCTGTTCCAGTGGGTGCCCTCCCCCAACCTTCTCTGAGCCTTCGGGGTCCATGTGACCTGGCCATTTAGCCCATGGTGTGCAAAAAAGTGCCGCTCAGAGGTAAAACAACCCAACAAATTGACCATTTACATTGATGTAAATAATAAAAAAAAAAAACATTTTGAATTCGGCAAATCTCAATAAAGAGTAAGAGACCACTAAGAAGTCCAAAATTCTGGTAGAACTATTTCATTCATTTAAATTTACTCACGGAAATGAATAAACACGTAAAACAAATTTAATAAACCAAAAAACATGTAAAAACGCATGCAAAAGATGAACAAATAATTTAAAGTCATAGCGACATAACGAGTTGGAGTCTTCGAGTATTGAAAGCAAGGATTTGCCGTTCTTTTATAATGCCTGAAGGGGAAACAACAACAGCATTTTATGCACAAGGTCTAAGTTCCACATTTCCAATTGTAAGGTCTCATTAAGGTTTAAGAAGCTCATCAGTGAGAAGCATACTCATTGCTCTCATGAAAAGTATGTGAGTGTAATATTTTAGCAGAATTGTATACTTTATTTGCGCAGCTTAAAATGGGGCGCCATTTGCATTCGTGAATTTCCAGTTCTGCGGCCAATTTTGGTTGTTCATGGATAGTGTAAGCCAAGTGGTCTAACCGAATTTGTATGTTGGACCAATGGCGAAATGTGGATGTTTCAATGAGATTGAACAACTGATAGATCAAAAATTCTTACAAGTCATTGGTGAATTAATCTATAAATCACATGTCAATAAACTTATAATACTTGATCTGTGAATAATTGGTTGATTGATAAGTGATTGATAGAATAATAGATCAATGGCATATAGAATCTTTATGGAAATATTGCGCAGTTTTTTTCTCTCAATTGCTCTCATTCACACTTCGCAACTGCTTGTCCCAATTGATTAATATCGGTTTGTTAGATACATATTATAATTTGAGATGTCAGTGTATGTCCGACATATATTACGATTGGGCAAATTTCTGTTTCCTCTAGGGGCGGGGGTAGCTCAGTCGGTAGCACGACAGGCTCGTAATCTGTAATTCCCAGGTTCGATCCCAGCTGGTTCAGCGTTGAGATTTATCTCCGCAAAATTCCCCGCCCTGCCCACGGTCAGTAGGGGACACCGATGGGCTTGGAAAGGCTGCCGTCCGTCGGATGGGACGTTAAGCCGTGGCCCCGTGTGCGGGAGTGCCATACCCTGTGCATGTTAAAGAACACGCAGGATGGCCTTGATGGGAGGCTACCATCTGTCTCCCAACAGCTGTTCCAGTGGGTCCCCTCCCCCAACCTTCTCTGAGCCTTCGGGGTCCATGTGACCTGGCCATTTAGCCCTTGGTGTGCAAAAAAAGTGCTGCTCAGAGGTAAAACAACCCAACCCAACTGTTTCCTCTATATTGAATAATAATTTTAAAGCTAAATATTTTTCGAATATTCCCTCTATTTTTGTAATTAACATTTATATTATGAAGTAAAACATTAATTTCTGATATTATTTATATATATAAATATATTTATTAGTAACATTAAGATAATCACTTTTTAAATGTTAATTTATGTTCATTATTAATATTTATTAGCATATTGAAATATACTAAATAATATGGCTATCAATCACTTGTCAATCATCATTGCTTTATTTTTTATAATAAACAAAATCGAATAACGAGCAATTTTTTTAAGTCAGGTTATTAATAAAGCGTATAATAAAATCAACTTTAGGTATCTGCTATAATTTTTCAATAAGAGTAAATAAAGTACCGCTATGTGAGTATATACGAAAATTTAATATTATTTCAAGTGTTTCTTGTCTATAGGACATTTTCTTCATATTCAGTAATACAGTGATACTTTATTACTGAATATGAAAATATATATTAATATATATATAAAGTTTTATTGTTAGGAGAAAAGGGGAGAAACATTTCATTTAAAAGTGTAAGATGAATTTAGATTCTTCAGCTTAAAATGTCCATGTACTGGCAGAGTTTAATATTTAATTAAAAAATAAAAAATTTCTTGTATCATAAATGCTGCTCAGTATACTTAAAGACCATAACGTGTAAAATTCTTAGTGAGTTTTAAATTAGCAAAGTTTTATGAAGAAAAAGCATTTGAAGGATGAAAAAAAATTTATTTTTAAACATAAAGTACTAATACGAAACGCCTTTACGCAAAATCGCAATTTTTTCATTTAACAGAGCTGCGATTTAATTTCTATGTTGAGCACCAGGTGGCGTTACTACCAAACTATGAGGAGGTTCAAGAGAGGCTTGTGGAAGAGGTGTGATGTTCAGAATGGCTTTGCACCACTTAAAAAAATGGTATTGTCACCTCAGAGAGCGTAAATGATTTTGAGGGGATGAAAAGTTTCGAGTTTTAGCTTTCGCCATTTATTTTTACCGTCCGCTTTATTTATATGAAAAGTATTGAATCTCGGAGTGTTCTCCATAAGGAACAATGGAAACGGAAAATTACGGCTGAACCTAACGCAGTTTCAGAGAAATAATTGCACTAAACATCTGACTAAGCAGTTTATTAAAAGACTTGAGATGGTCCAAGTATAAATATGCCAACGAGGCGAGGACATATGTGTGGATATATCGAAAAAGGAAAGAAAATAAATTGATTTTCTTATTTATGTGTCAAAAAGTCTTGAGTCCTAAAATATAGATTGTAAGAACAGCTTTAAATATCAGACTCTAACTTCCTTTATTTTTGTTCATATCCAAATTGTTGATATCATTTTTAATTTGTCATATCCCCCAGTGGAAAAACCAAATAGGCATATCCCCCAGTGGAAAAACCAAATAGTCATATCCCCCAGTGGATTGTGTGTAGCGCAAAAGGACTTGGGTTCGAAATCCCTGAAAGACATGTCCAACTGTTAAGTTCTAGTCTTCGTTAAAAGGTTTCTCTATGGTAAAATTATATTGGCAAACTCTTTTCAGACAGCTTGTAAAAGTGGGAAGAGGAGAATTGTTTTTAAATAATTTTTTAGATGTAAGGGTCGCGATACCTCAATCGATTGCATACTAAAAAAAAAATACCCCCTCAAGCAGCTGCTTGCCACAGAGGTCTGACAGGAGCCTGTCAGTTTATATGCCACAGTAGAAGGTCTGAGAGGATGGCAGGACCTCAGCAGAAAAACGACACATACATCCACGCCTTACCCGGGGCTCGAACCCAGGTCCCTTAGATCACTAGCCAAGCGCGCTAACCACTCGGCCATGGGACTGCTAACTAATAATAATAATAATAATAAATACCCCCTCAAGCAGCTGCTTGCCACAGAGGTCTGACAGGAGCCTGTCAGTTTATATGCCACAGCAGGTCTGAGAGATGGCCACAGTAGGCTGAGAGGATCTCAGCAGAAAAACGACACAAACATCCATGCCTTACCCGGGGCTCGAACCCAGGTCCCTTAGATCAGTAGATGCATATATATAATCCAGAGTCACGCAAATTCAGTCCCCAAATTTTATTTATCCCTATTCAGTCATCAAT
Source organism: Ryuthela nishihirai (assembly GCA_038380435.1). Classification (NCBI taxonomy): domain Eukaryota; kingdom Metazoa; phylum Arthropoda; class Arachnida; order Araneae; family Heptathelidae; genus Ryuthela; species Ryuthela nishihirai. The sequence continues at coordinate 109,214,970 of JAWZYU010000001.1, forward strand.
GGTGATGAAGATGATATTTCTCTGGGCTCCACATTCACCGAGAAAGATGGTGATGAAGATAACATTTATCTCGATGGCACCTTCAACGAGAGAGCTGGTGATTTGAAGATTGCAAAAATGCATTTATCTAGGCACCACTTCATTGAGAAAGGCAATGATTAAGTTCCATTTGTCTCTGTATCAAGGTGGTAATTAATAACATATTTATTTGCCTTCCTGGTGACAGAGAGTTTGATCAAAAAGACCTTAGTTCAAGGCCCGTGTAAAGCCCAGCTGTTTATGTTTTCTATGGCGTAATAAACTGACGGGTTCAGCATCTCACTGAGAAAGGTGGTAATGAAAGTTGCGTTTTATGTATTCTACTTTAGCTGCAAAAAAGCTGCAATGAAAGCTCCATTTGTCTGGATAGAAGTGTTACAGAAGAGCTTGCAAAGGCTGCTCTTACTAGATGCAGTGTTAAGCTGTGGTTACTATTGTAAGCAGACGGAATTACTGACAAATTGAACCTCTAACATCCTATGAATTTGATAAAGGGCTGGCTAGTTCTTGTTCTTAGATTTGACATCTTTGCAATCTGGAGCGATGGATTCCTGAAAAGTGTAAAAGCGTATTTGTCTCCCATTTCTAAGACGGAAATGTTTCGACGGCTCTCATGCCTGAAGTTCATGCTTATCGACATTTCAACAACAAAACAATTTGTAAATTGGATTTTTAACCAATCTTGCTGCAAGAAAAAAAACAAGCCTTTCAGAGATAAAACAACATATTTTCACCTAAAATTGACGTAAATAATTCATTTTTCTTTAATATTCCTCATTGCATTGAATTATTCATTTTAGGATACACACTGAGTTATTATTTGTTTCCGGTCTTATTTCTTTTATCTTTATTTCAAAAGTAATATATTTGGTTTTGGTCATTCCGAACTTATCAACTTCCAAGACTGAATCTAAATATAAATTTTTACTTCTTTCTAAGTGATAGCAATATTCAGCAAAATTGTTTTTAGCAGCAGTAGCGGCCTACAAATTTTGCATTTAATCTGTGTGTTTCCTTTCGTCTTTAAATACCCTTCTAGTTAATTTATTTACTATATTAACAAACTAAACAGTAGTTTACGCTACAAAAAGAAATTCATTCGAAACAAGTTTTCCGCTGGCTTCGAAAGAAAACAATTATTTATGTACATCAAACAACATTTGGTGTCTTAGACTAATAGAAGTTCCAGTAATCTTTTTCCGAAAATCGTTTTTTACTCAACAAAAATTTAACAGTAGCTGTTGTCATCTCAAGAGAAGGACAAGATCAATTCTTTAGATCATCACTGATCTAAAGAATGGTTCCTTAGATCAGCAGTCAACCACGTTAGCCACTCATCGGCCTCAATCAACCAATGATCTCATAGATCAAATATCTTTAGGTCAGGACCAGGGCTTATTGCCATGTGGTTGAACTCTTAATTCATCGATGATATATAAGAATTTTTGATGCATCAATTGTACAGTCTCATTGACTCAATTGCTTCTCTCATTGGTTCGCTACAGCTTTTAGCCTGTTAGAATTGTTGTTTTTACTGTGAGATTATAATATTATACTTCCAGTTATTAGGCCAAAAAGCGTGGAAGGCATTAAATAACGTTTTTTTTCCTCTGTAGAATAATGGGCTTTACAGCCATACACTTATATTCAGAGTATATTTATATGCAAATCACATTGACGTTGGGGAATTATAGTGAACCAAGAGACAGATACTTCACAACCTGGGTTTTTTAATATGACGTGGCAGAGTGGTTAGCGCGCTAGGCTACTGCTCTAAGGACCTGGGTTCGAGCCCCGTGTAAGGCATGGTTGTTCGTGTTGTTTTCTGCTGAGATCCTGCCAACCTCTGAGATCTTCTACTGTGGCATATAAACTGGCAGGCTCCTGTCAGACCTCTGTGGCAAGCAGCTGCTTGAGGGAGTATTTTTTTTTTAAGTATATGTATTAGAATCTAAAGAGAGAAATCTCATCCTGTAAAAGTTGTTATCTCGCAAAACGACTTTCATTCTGCAGAGCTACATTTTCGAGGCGACTAATTAGCGCATTTCGGAAAATAAAATTAAGAACTCCCTCGAAATCATTCTGATATTATAAATGGATGAGAGTCTGGTTGAATATTCATAGCGAAAGTAAACCAAAATAGATAGTCCTCGATATCTAAGATGGTAAGAGCGCCTGAAGTTTAAACCAACCAGAAATAAGTGGGTTTAGTTTCTATGCCGACAAATAGCATCTTTCATGTCTTACAAAACATTACTTTTATTGGTATATATAGACGCAAAACAGAATAAAAATGTTCAACCTCGGGAACTGAGGGAAAAATGATACGAATCAAGATGGGCTTTGAATTTTTCAAAGAGCCAAACACACCAACCGCTTGATCAAAAACATACATTTGATCTGTCGAAATTTGATCTTATTCAATGTGCATATTGAATATCTATTTAATGCTTTATGCATTTAATTTAATCAGTTTTTCTACTTTCTTGCCATAAAAAAAGAATCTACCAGATTAACCCTGCAACCTCATTTCTTATCGGTACGTTAAAGTTACAAAAACATATGATTCTTAACAAAAGAACTACATACGATTCTCTCTATATCGAGTTGATTAACTAGGTTTTTCAGATTCCTATTAGTTGCCAATAGCGCAGTGAGTCTCGACTGAAGAAACTCTGAGTTGGGTTGTTTTACCTCTGAGTTGCACTTTTGTGCACAATAAGCTAAATTGCCAGGTCACAAGGACCCCGAAGGCTCAGAGAGGGTTGGGGCAGGGGACCCACTGGGACAGCTGTTAGGAGACAGATGGTAGATTCCCATTAAGGCCATCCAGTGTTTTCTTTAACGTGCACAGGGTATGACTCTCCTATACACGGTACCACGGCATAACATCCCATCCGACGGACGGTGGCCTTTCCAAGCCCATCGGTGTCCCCTACTGACCGTGGGCAGAGAAACTCTGAGACTGCCCAGTGATGCTTCCACATTTCTCATAAATCACAGATTAATTTTTAGGTGAGCGATAGAAAGATATACCCATGATCAACGGGAACTCTCGAAAGCCACCTGCAAATTTCTTAGCATTCCCAGTTGCTACTCATAGTACGCCAATGTTAGTGTCCAGCATAAAGTTGATTAGTAACGAGAACCTAAACTATATGAGAGTTAAAAGATGGAATGATTGAGGAGGGGCTTTGCGAAACTTTCTGCCTAGTTAAGATCAAGTCTAAGGATTAATATTTATGAGCAGCAATTATGTTTACCTTGTGAACATTTATGAAAAATAATTATATTTAAATAAAAAAAATACCCCCTCAAGCAGCTGCTTGCCACAGAGATCTGACAGGAGCCTGTCAGTTTATATGCCAGAGTAGAAGGTCTGAGAGGATGGCAGGACCTCAGCAGAAAAACGACACAAACAGCCATGCCTTACCCGGGGCTCGAACCCAGGTCCCTTTGATCAGTAGCCAAGCGCGCTAACCACTTGGCCATGGAACGGCAATTATATTTACATTGCCAATATTTATGATAAATAATTATATTTACATTGCCAATATTTATGTGAAATAATTATATTTATATTGCCAATATTTATGAGAAACAGTTATATTTACATTGTATACATTTATGAGAAATAATTATATTTACTTTGTGAATATCTATGAGAAATAATTATATTTACATTTATGAGAAATAATAATATTTGCATTGTGTACATTTGCATTTAATTTATGTATATACTGTATGAATTTAAGTTTGTTTTCTTATTCTGTTCACATGTGAATCTATGAGTATGTTTGAAGATTGAGAGAATGTTTAATTTTTTGCTCTAAAATAATAAGCTGAGCTGGGAAAACATGCATTCAAAGATAACATTAATTTAACGGCAAAAGCGAGTTTCAGTTAGTGAAAGCAAAAAGAAAAGAAGTTTCATCTAGCATTATTCTAAAATTAGCAACTAACTTAAACATTTCTGTTACGTAGCCCATATTATTTCCTGCTACTTCATAAAAATAAATATTCGTATAATCCTCTTTTTACTGTAGAAACAGAGAGCCAATGTGGATTTGTCGTCTTCTCATTCATTACAGTAGAGAAAAATAAAAATATAGTGACACGCAACTTTAATTTCCATAGTTGATCATGCTAGGAAGCAAGAACGAGTATGAAGCACATCGAGATTCTTAATGGTCCCTTTCCCGGAATGTTTCTCCCTGTCACCAGATGGTGCCACTAGAGCGCGGAGCCACGTAGGACGGCTGCGCAAAGATTCTCCCTCCTGTCGCCTGTAGCTCAGTCACGGCTACCGAAGGCAGGATCTCCAGTTGCCGCACCAACAGTGAGTGCGCCTGGAGTGAAGACCCCCTGTGCGTCGCCGGTTCAAAAGCGTACATGTGCCCTCGAGCTGCATTCTCCGCACACCATTGCCACCAACAATGAGCGACGAATTCTCTTTTCTAAGCGCCGACTTGCTCCACTTTCTTAAAGTGCCGTTTTTAAGTCCAGTTTGAAAAGGAAATCCGAATTTTTCCACTGGGCGTTACTGCCCCCCCAAAAAGACCAACTAATTCCTTCTTTGCTTCCGGTAAACGAAATTGTCTTTCGATCGGAAAATTTTCTTCAGTGGTGAACAAAACAAAGATTTGTGCGCGAGGTAACAACGAGCCAAGGCACCAACTGCGGCCTGTCTGCGCGGCACCCAGTGGCGGGGACATATATATTACTTTTAATGACCTCGCGCGTCACGTGATCGCCGGCGCCCAATCTGGGCAGCACAGTGCGTGTGGCAGTGTTTTCCCTACCCGGCCAAAGGCTGCGTGGCTGTCGGTAATATTTAGATGGCGGTGAGAAGTATACTGTGCTGAGATGATGTAACTCCCGCTTCGCATAAGAAGGAGGGAGTGCTTAGTGTGCTGTGTGACTGTGGTGGAAAACTTTTCTCTGAGTCTGTGTGTTTCTCTGTGCTGTCTGTTCTTACAATGCTCAGCTGTGTGACGCGTCTCTCACGTGACTTCGGCAGGCCGAGCAGCAGCAGCCGAGCCAGCAGCCCACTATGATGAACGGGAGCCTCTATGAAGAGACGTCCAACAGCCGCTCCAGTGTGGAAGTGGTACCTCCGAGTCAGCCTTCCCTCCAGCCCGGACCTCTGCACATCCCTGCCAAGCGAGTTGCTACCAGCCTGGCGGTGTCCTACGGTCATCCAGAGTGTGGAGTGGACAGTGGTGCCGGCGTCATACGGCACAGTCACCACGCTACCCAACCATGGGGCTACGGCACCGAGAACCACTCGGCGTTTGATAGTCACCCTCAGTACAACCAAATGGCTCCAAGCTACTATTACAATGAGCATGCTGCTAGGGCTGCTGCGGCGACGGAGAGAAAACCTCCGATCAAGTTCTGGTCGAACACCTATGAGCTACCTAGTGCCGGACCTAGCACTGTCTCTGCTACGGACACTTGCCAGACGTTCGCTCCTCAAACGTGGTGCAATTATGCTCCCTATTCAGGCCGTGTGCCGGGCCATATGGACCCCCATGCACCCCAGCCTGTCACCTACCTCCCTGCGGACGACCGGCCGCGGGGACCAATGGACAGCTTTCCCCATGCAGATGGCTACACACTGAGGACTTTCGCCGGCGCCGAACCCCATGCTCCGCCGACCTACGTGCCGGCAGGTACTGGTAAGTGGCCGACTTTCAAAGTGCCATAAAAGTGTTAATAAAGCCTCGTCAGATGACCTGACTTATATGTGCGTGAGCCGGGCACCGCTGCCGTGGCGGTGGCGCTTTTGTCGGAGTTTGCAACCTTTTAATAGTAATAAAATGGTGAAGAGTAGTCGAAAGGGCAGTTGCATGTGTCATTTTATGACCGGCGAGTCGTATACGAGGGTTGCAAAGGTTGAGGGGTAGTCGTCGGGAGTGGGTGGTGATCGAAGTTCCACCCGTCTTTGTATTTGTTCAACCAATCTGAAGCTCACTCCTGAAACCACGACAATGAAAAGGGAGTAATTGCCGATGGCAACAAGCGATAAGGTTTTTATGCGTCTCATATGTGGCATGGACTACCATTACAAATCTGTGGAGACATTAGCGATGACAAAATATCGGACACAGACACAACAGAGGACGTAAAAAAATAAATTCCTTGAAGTTTTTAATAGCAGCAACTTGCTGGGTGAGGTGACTCTGTGAGCTTAAATGTTTAGCTTTAGTTGACGCTCGCAGTTGAACCGACTCCGCTGTAAGACCACAGCTTCTGTCACATCAGTGGGGGGAAGACTTTCGAGCTGAGTTGGTGACGAAGATTTTAAAATGATGAGGCGGGTTTTGAGTATTGTAATACTTTAAAGACTTCTGCTCAAAGCTAAAAGCTTTTCAAAATGCTAAAAATAATTAGGGTAATCAAATTGTTTTGTTGAGAAAATTTATGTCTCAAGAACAGTGGTATTTCAAGAGATGTGTTATCGGAATCTAGGAATTTTTTTTTTACTTAATAGAGTTAATCCGTTTTTTTTTACGATAAAAATTTATGTTTTTTAAACGTTTTTAATACCAGGTATTTTGAAAAGATGGTAAATTGGGACAGATTATTTGTTAAATTTCAGTAGGTCGGCAAAAATTAGATAGGTATTGTGTTACCCAAGGTAAATTATACATATATATTTTGATTTCTGTCTTTTTTCATTAGATAATAAAATTTTTTACGATATTAAGTATTTTTCATCCCTTTATTATACTCTATTTTCGTTTATGCTTATAAAATTTATATTTCTAGGAAATTAATAGACATTTTATAACAAGTATATTTGTCTATCAAGGAAGATATCACTCTGAATTTAAAGTCAATATCAATTTTGGAAGAAAAATTGTCTTCAGTCGTTGTCTTCAATTGAGTGTAATTCACTTTTTAAGTTTTGTGACGTCAGGCTTAAAAATCTTATTTATTTCGTCAGCTGACGTTATTTCCAACCATTTTTTATTGATGTTTGGTTTCCAATAAATTTCAGCAGTTTTTTTCTCTACATCGCTCCAAATGAAAAAAAAAGAAAACAGAAGAAAAAAAATTTGTACTTAAATTCTCCAACACTTTGCATTTATCTATAAGTATTTTAAATTATTTTTTAAATATCTGCATTTCATATTTTTAGGAATATAACCATTTTGTAATGTCTGGCTAGGAAGAAGCATTATTCCAATTGATGGTTCGATACATTCAAATATCATAACTAAACTTAATGTTTTTGATTAAATATTTTATTTTCGTGAGGGAAAAAAAATCCATCAAAGAAAATTTGGTAAAACCTTTGGATTACAGCAATTTTTACATCACTTCCCAAAATTTAATCTTTTGCAAAAAATTCTTGTATGAAATCTGTTTGAGAAACGTAACAGCATTCTATTATCAGGCCAACTCTTAAGTTTCTACAAAAAAATGCTACTTACAAAAAATGCTACTAAAAAGGTATGCTGCAGTGGTACAAAAAATACCACTGCAGCATACCTTTTTAGCAGACCCGTTTGAAAAAATTAAATAATAAAACGTCTATAGACTCAGTTATTTAAAATTTAAATTTCTGATCATTTGCCTTAAACTTAATAATTTGCCTTTAACTTATAAATTTACCTCAAAAATGCAATTAAAATTAAAGATAATTAAGACCTTACCAGGGATATATCTGATTTTCATTGAACTACACCCAGGTACAATATAGGAACATATTGCGTTTTTCTAAATTAGATTCTAATAATGCCTAAGAACCGCAGAAGAAAATTTAAAACAAAACAAAATTAAAGTTATTTTTTACTCACTTATATAAGATGTTTAAGCGATAAAAATTGTGCATGTTCAAGTTAAATACTTGAAATTATCGAACCAATAAAATAATACCCCTCAAGCAGCTGCTTGCCACAGAGGTCTGACAGTTTATATGCCATAGTAGAAGGTCTGAGAGAATGGCAGGACCTCAGCAGAAAAACGACACATATATCCATGCCTTATCCGGGGTTCGAACCCAGGTCCGTAGATCAGTAGCCAAGCGTGCTAACCACTCGGCCATGGTACGGCTATCGAGCCAATCTTATGAATAAATCTTTTTCCTTGCAAATAATTTCGAAATGTATATATTCCCAAAACGCCAAATGTTCAACGAAAATGTGCCGAAAACGGTAAATGTCGAAAAAAAATAAAAATGTAAAATGTCGGAGAACATAAGAACATAATTCAGTAGTGAAATATCACAGAAGATGTCCTGTAGACATGAGAGACATGAAATATTCAGCTGGCAAAAAATTGGTCTTGTCGTGATGAGAATCGAACCCACGTCTACAGTAACTTGCCAGGTATGGTAATCAACACCATCAGCTGCTAATTATGGCATCAACGGTAACGTTACTGGGAGACGAAGGTTCGAATTCCACTCACTGCAAAAACAACTGTTTTTCAGCTGAATATTTTATAGGAACGTAATTTTCATTTGTTTCTTTTTTTTTCAGAAATGCAAAAAACGAAACAAAATAACTTTCGAAAATGATTAGAGATTAGTTTTCTGACATTCGATATCATCTGGCGGGAAATAAAACGTATCAAACTTCAAAGTCACTTAAATAAATCGCAAAATGAATTACCACCAATTTAAGACAGATATATTTATCGATAAAATAATGACCATTAATTCCGTCATAATATACCAACTAGTTTTTTCACCAGCAGTGAATAATGAAAACATTTTGTCGACGATGGATGCAATGAAATGCGGGTAGCGCAATGTTCTGATGTATGAAGGGCTAAACATCTATCAAACTGCCATTTGGGCAGCTTTAAAGTTGATGAGGTGGAAACTCTCTCTTGACGAAACGGAGCGCTTGGCCTCTTGGCTATTGGCGGCCGATCGCCATAAAACTGGCATAAAGAGCAACACAGGTTTCAGGTAGTGAAGGTGGAATAGGGCTGGGACTAAAAGCCAAACGGAGCTCTCAACTATATCGTGTTTCCCATATGAGATAATCTTCAGTCAACTGAAACGAGCGGAAGAATATTTTTCGCGTGTAATCGCTTATTAGCAATTAGTTAGGAATACAGTATTAGAAGAAAATATTTTTAGGTTTTAATGGTGATTAGATTTTAGTGGTGAAATATATCATAATGCTTTTGTTATTAAATAGTTCAGTAAGAGAAAGATGTTAACTTTTTTTGTCGATTGTAGTGAAGTAATTTTTTTAATAATAAATTATTACTTCGATTATGAAATTCCTTTAAAATAACATATTAAATAATGTGTCAAATTTAAAACACTTTTAAAGGTTACAATGTTTTTATTTATGTTGTTATTTTTTGTTGATTTTAAATGAGTATATTTAATTGTATAATTGAGGAAAAAAATACATCTTAATACAGAGTGAAAACGATTTTAGAGAGAAATGTTTTATTACATTTTTGTGTTATTTTTCATCTTATTATAGAAACCAATGGATACAGTTTAATGCGTTAGTCTTCAATTGGGGCGGGGGTGGCTCAGTCGGTAGCGAGCCAGGCTCGTAATCTGTAGTTCCCAGGTTCGAGTCCCAGCTGGGTCAGCGTTGAGATTTATCTCCGCAAGATTCCCCTCCCTGCCACGGTCAGTAGGGGACACCGATGGGCTTGGAAAGGCCGCCGTCAGTCGGATGGGACGTTAAGCCGTGGCCCCGTGTGCGGGAGAGCCATACCCTGGGCACGTTAAAGAACACGCTGGATGGCCTTGACGGGAGGCTACCATCTGTCTCCCAACAGCTGTTCCAGTGGGTCCCCTCCCCCAACCTTCTCTGAGCCTTCGGGGTCCTTGTGACCTGGCCATTTAGCCCATGGTGTGCAAAAAAGTGCCGCTCAGAGGTAAAACAACCCAACCCATAGTCTTTAATTTGTTGCGTCACACTTCATAGCATTATGAACACAAAAAATACCACTGCAGCATACGTTTTTGGTACACCCGTCTGAAATATAGTCACTTTATTAGATGATAAAAAAGAAGAAACACACATTTTTAATCATTTGTCGCGTTTACTGGTTAGTAAAATTAACACAAGAAATTCCTTTCTAAACTTTTTTAATGTATTAAAATAACGGGAAACAAAATTGACGAATATTTACGGAATCACCTTGATAAAAAAAATAGATTATTTGCAACATCATAGGAAAAAACAAAGAGAATGTCTGTATAAAGAAATATCAAACCAGGCCCATCACTAGTACAATACTATCAGTTAAAATCTGTAGGCATTTCAGTGAAGAAGCCAAGAGGAATCCGTGCGAGTTGTTTTTTGGGTTGTTTTACCTCTGAGCGGCACTTTTTTTGCACACCATGGGCTAAATGGCCAGGTCACATGGACCCCGAAGGCTCAGAGAAGGTTGGGGGAGGGGACCCACTGGAACAGCTGTTGGGAGACAGATGGTAGCCTCCCGTCAAGGCTATCCAGCGTGTTCTTTAACGTGCACAGGGTATGGCTCTCCCGCACACGGGGCCACAGCTTAACGTCCCATCCGACGGACGGCGGTCTTTCCAAGCCCATCGGTGTCCCCTACTGACCGTGGGCAGGGCGGGGAATTTTGCGGAGATAAATCTCAACGCTGACCCAGCTGGGACTCGAACCTGGGAACTACAGATTACGAGCCTGGCGCGCTACCGACTGAGCCACCCCCGCCCCATCCGTGCGAGTGATTCAATGTATTGACTTTTAGTTGGGTTATTTTTCCTCTGAGAAATTTTTTGTACCCAATGAGATAAATGGCTAGGTCACAAGTTTCCCAAGGGACAGTTCTGGATAGGAATTTTGGGGCGGAGGTGGCTCAGTCGGTAGCGCGCCAGGCTCGTAATCTGTAGTTCCCAGGTTCGAGTCCCAGCTGGGTCAGCGTTGAGATTTATCTCCGCAAAATTCCCCGCCCTGCCCACGGTCAGTAGGGGACACCGATGGGCTTGGAAAGGCCGCCGTCCGTCGGATGGGACGTTAAGCCGTGGCCCCGTGTGCGGGAGAGCCATACCCTGTGCACGTTAAAGAAGACTCTGGATGGCCTTGGCGGGAGGCTACCGTCTGTCCGCCAACAGCTTTTCCAGTGGGTCCCCTCCCCCAATCTTCTCTGAGCCTTCGGGGTCCATGTGACCTGGCCATTTAGCCCATGGTGTGCAAAAAAGTGCCGCTCAGAGGTAAAACAACTCAACCTGGATAGGAAAGAGGATGAACTAAATAGTTGCTAAGAAATAGAAACCTACCGTTAGGACCATTCAGCGTGCTCTTTAATATGCACACAAAACTTAACATGCCGTATGATAGTGGAAAGGTCGTCGTCCATCGGATAGGACGTTAAGCCGTGGCCCCGTGTGCAGGAGAGCCATACTCTTGCACGTCAAAGAACGCGCTGGATGGCCTTGACGGGAGGCTACCATTTGTTTCCCAACAGCTGTTCCAGTGGATCCCCTCTCCCAACCTTCTCTGAGCCTTCGGGGTCCTTGTGACCTGGCCATTTAGCCCATGGTGTGCAAAAAAGCTCCGCTCAGAGGTAAAACAACCCAACCCATACGATAGACGCCCGTCTTTCCAACTCCATCAGTATCGCCTTTATAACCGAAGTTAGGGAGGAAAATTTCAACTTTCGAAATTGGAAACAATAGGTTACGACCTTGGCACGCTACCGACTGAACCTACTGCCATTCCTCAATGCAATGGGAAGACAAAATATTCCTGACAGCAGGATAAATCCAAGGAGAGAAAATTAAATGAGTAAATACGAGAAAAAGATTTGGCTACGGGCTCTGCAAACAATTCCATGAAATGTAATAATAATAAAAAAGTCATTTGAAGAGTCAGAAAATTTTGCTCATTTGAATCACTCCGATGCGACTATCGCAATCATTATCGATCTTTGTTTGGATGTAATGTTCGAAGTATGAGGGGTTGACATACCTGTACTTATTAATTATCCTTCACTTTCTTAACAGCAATTACCAGATTTTCATTGCCTGCTCGTACTCTGATATTCTTAAATTTCAGTGCCTACTATGCTTGCGTTGAGCTTTTCTCTCTAACTCATTTCTCCGATCGGTGAGAAAGAAGGTTACTGATGAGCTCAGAAAGGCAGCCATCCATAGGATGGAACGTAAAATTGGCTCTGTGTGCAAAAGAGATTGTGTCTGTGCACCTTAAAGAACACGCAGCGCAGCTTCCATCTGTCTCCGAAATAGATATCAGTGAATCTTTTCCCCAAACCCAACTCTGAATCTTTTCAGGTGTTCCGATCTGACCATTTAGGGCATTTCAGGCAAAAATATTTGGCTTAACTGAAAATCAATACAAAACGGATGATATAGTGAACGTATAATTGAACACTACGAGTCCTCAAAATGCATAGACTGAAACCAACTTGCAGAAGGTCGACCATGCATATAAATATGCTGACTTTTTGTTCGACAATTTTATGAAAACTCTGCTATTTTTGGGAGGTGGTCGATTTGTAGGAATAATTAACGTCACAGTTTATATCGTATTAATTAATTGATCTAACCAGGGCCGGATCTGGATCCATGACACCACTACATGATCCCTTTTAGAATGCTAGTAAGGATAGTGGAGGACAATAATCATTAAACCTGCACTTCAATAGCGAAGCGTGGATGACTGCGCAATCTCCTTGTCTAAATTAAGACAAAGAGACTGCGCAGTTGTTCTATTGAAGATTCTCATACTTCAATGATTGATAAATCTATCAACCACTTGAAATCAACAGATATTATTAGTCTATTAACATGTGATTTGTAAATTAATTCACCAATGACTTGTAAGAATTTTTGATATCTCAATTGTGCAGTCTCACGGACTCGATTATTCCCATCCACATTTCGCCATTGTTGTGCATATTTCACGCATTTTATGAGAAGTATTTTAAAAATCTCAAGGCAGGTTAAAATTCTACACTGCAATAGAAATCCAGTCTGTTGTCCTTCCCACTTTTATCTCTTTCCAGCTCGATTGCGTCATACGATTCCCCCCCCCCCCCGCTCCTCAATCCTTTTATTTTTTTCTAGATCCAGGTTTGGATCCAACGATATCAAAGCTAAATTCTCCCCCCCCCCCCCCCCCGACAATCAATTCCCTGTCTTTTTCTATCTCATCAGTGGATCGAATGATAATATAATTTTATTTCCGTTTAATCTTATAGTACAGTCGCTCAAAAAAGTATCCGAACACTATGGTCGATTATAGAATTCAGAAAAAATATTTGGCAACGATTTTTTCAGAAATGAGTGATCTGGCAACCTTCATGTCACGTGACATGAAGGTTGCCAGATCACTGATTTCTGAAAAAATCGTTGCCAGATATTTTTTCTGAATTCTATAATCGACTATAGTGTTCGGATACTTTTTTGAGCGACTGTACAATATTGTAGTAAAATCTACACAAGATACTTAAAAGGAACACTTAGTTACTAAGCTCCATATTGCATTTGACAGACTAAGTAACATGCTTAACTCAAACTTAATAACATTCAATACACGAATAATTTAATTAAAAATTTTTAGCTATGATAAATCAATAATTAAAGTACTATAGAATGACACTGCAGGAGTAGCAGTTAGCACGAGAAAAGTATGTGCTTAAAACAGTCAATATTCTGCATACCTTTCTCTTTTCAACGTGGGCATACCACATTGAATTGTGATGCTACGAAGGGCGTTCAAAATGTTCTTGACACATGTCTGTAGATTTGCACTCGTTCCTTCGAAGTTAACGAGCTATGACTTGTTTCAAAGCATGTCTAAATTTGTCTTTACGTTACCATTCAGGAAATAAGTTTGGATGTCAGTGTATCGATTAGCAGCGTGGAAACAATTATTTATTAATATTTAAATAAAGTTCCGAAAGATCTGTGACAAAGGAATACTCCACAGACAGAACAGCAAAAAAAGGCTAGAGTCGACTAGTGCAAGGAGATGCTGGCAATATTTGAACGTAGTGGGCTCAAACGGTTAACAGACATTGTCACAGGTGATGAGACGTGGTTTGTTATTATGCAACTACAAGAAAGATCGACAATTATATTTGGATTGCGGAAGATGAAACGCGTCCCCGAATCCTCCGACAAGACTTTCGCTCAAGGAAGAGGATGCTCACAATTTTTTTTCAATTTCCAAGGAGTGGTAGCCATGGATACCTTACCTGAAAAAATGACTAAACCTGGCCAAACTACACCAATATTGTTTTGCTCAAAATGGTTAAGGAGATGAAGGAGCAATATGAAATATATATGAAGGATATAAAAAATATGAAGGAGCAATATGAAGGAGCAACAACAGGCGTGTCAAGGGTTTTCCTTCTTCATGGCAATGCCAGTGCTCACAAAACCCTGCACGTTACGACCTATCTGGAGCGGGGGAAAAAATCAATCACTGCCCTATCCTGCATATCCATTCGATATTGGACCATGCGCTTTTTGGCTGTTTCCAAAACTTAAAAATGAACTTGCTGGGAAGTATCCTCACAAAATGAATTCATTCAGAGTTGCGGATTACTCCCCAACAGGAATACCACCAAGCGTTCCAGAATAGGCGTATACGTCTGCATCTTTGCATGGATGCTGGAGGGGAGTATTTTGTATGAGAGTAAAAGTTTTGTTGAGGTAAGTGCAATGGTTTTTGTTCTGCAGATACATGTCAAGAACTTTGTGAACTCCCCTCGTACAAACATCTGTCATGTAGTGAGGATCAATAGATGCCTTTGTTCTCTTTTAGACGAACAGAGATTCAGTCTGAGCATTGATCCTCAGGAGGAGGAGCAAGGTAATCAATACCATCCGTAAACAAAGGAAAACAACCGGGATGATTGTGGGCATTGTGCGAATGTTGAAGAATTGTTTATTATTATCCCTTTGGGGAAGGGTGTCAGTAAATTATATTTCACAAAGATGTGTCCTCTGTCATTCATCTATTCTTGGAGGAAACAAAAGGATGCAATACGTGAAATATTTTTTTACTCCTGTTAAAGTATATAATTATACGTAACAAATGGTGAAGCGTAGATTGTAGCAATTGAGACAATGAGAGAGTGCAGTTGAAGGATCGAAAATTCTCAATAACCTGATTGATTATCAGTCTCTTGCCAGCCAATTAGTCACTTCATAGTCAAAGTTTATTGAACAGTGATTGATAGATAAATAATGATGAAAAATAAATGTCTCTTCAAGCTACTGCTTGCCACAGTGGTCAAATCAGCCACTATATGAAATGGAACGGTAAATGAATTAAAGAAGCTAAATACATGCAAGAAATTGATTTCCTAGTTTTCTAAAATATTTATCGTCTGCAAATTTTAGGAACTGTTCGTTATCATGTTTTGCGGTTTTGCTGGTTACATGAAGTGGGAGTCAGCTCAGTCGATAACGTTCCATATTCATAATCTACAGTTCCCAAGTTTGATACCTAATTGCACCTACGTTGAGAATTATCTCCGCTAATCCCCACCCTGCCTTCGTTGAGAAATAGGATTCAGTTTTTTTTTTGTGAGGCAACAATCTGTCGGATGACCGTGCAAAAGATCCTGTGTACGCTAAAGAACACGCTGGATGACCTTGACAGGAGTCATATTTCTGCTAACAGCTTGTTCAATGGTTCCCTTCCTCTAACTTTATCTGAGATTTTGGGGTTCTTCTGACCACGCCGTTTAATCAAGAGTGTGAAAAAGTCCGCTCAGAGGTTAAACCAACAGCAATCCAATACTGATTACATGTCTTAAAAGCCCTTAAGACCCTTGACCATTTTTACTATATTATGTCTCTATAGTGGCTTTACTGTAGTCCCATAGCACGGAATAAATTATTATTATTATTATAAAGGAAAGTGAATGCAATAAACCAGATGTTTGCTTCAATATTTTGAGTTACAATAACAGTGATGTTATGGTTGGGAATAGGTAAGCTCGAGCCCCTTGATCCTTCCTCACTTGCCTTGAATCCTACGCCATTCTTCGCAGAATTCCAAAGAATCCGCAAATCTTCACAAGAAATTCTTTCACAGAATTCTAAAGGATTGGCGCATTATATGCGTCCTCCAAACAAAACATTTCTCACAATAGCTTTAAACTGTATTTTACAATAGTATCACGCTTGCCACCAATGTAATTCAAAGTGATACTGCTCTTGTTGCTGGGGCGGGGGTGGCTCAATCGGTAGCGCGCCAGGCTCGTAATCTGTAAGTTCCCAGGTTCGAGTCCCAGCTGGGTCAGCGTTGAGATTTATCTCCGCAAAATTCCCCGCCCTGCCCACGGTCAGTAGAGGACACCGATGGGCTTGGAAAGGCCACCGTCCGTCGGATGGGATGTTAAGCCGTGGCCCCGTGTGCGGGAGAACCATACCCTGTGTACGTTAAAGAACACGCTGGATGACATTGACGGGAGGCTACCATCTGTCTCCTAACAGCTATTCCAGTGGGTCCCCTCACCCAACCTTCTCTGAGCCTTCGGGGTCCTCTCCCAACAGCTGTTCCAGTGGTCCCCTCACCCAACCTTCTCTGAGCCTTCGGGGTCCCTGTGACCTGGCCATTTAGCCCATGGTGTGCAAAAAAAGTGCCGCTCAGAGGTAAAACAACCCAGCCCAACTCTTGTTGCTTTATAAACGAATTCCCACTCCCCAGTTACAAATCGTGTCTGTGATGGCCTTTTATTATAAAGGAGGTAAATTCTTAGAATTCACATCAATAAACATTTGCCACTTCCTGAAATGTGTTGCTTGCATTTACCTTTCCTTGTAGCTCACTGTGGGATGAAACTTGCCTGATAATTGCTTAGTTCTCATTCCATTCTTCCCTTTCAAATGGCATAAACTCCTTTTGCTCTGTTAATTATTTCTTTTTTTTCTCTCTTAATTATTACAGTCGCTCAAAAAAGTATCCGAACACCATGGTTGATTACAGAATTCAGAAAAAATATCTGGCAACGATTTTTTTACAAATTAGTGATCTGGCAACCTTCGTGTCACGCGACACGAAGTTGTCAGATCACTAATTTCTAAAAAAAATCGCTGCCAGATATTTTTTCTGAATTCCGTAATCAACCATAGTGTTCGGATACTTTTTTGAGCGACTGTACCAGAGTGAAGAAAATCGACGAAAATAGTTTGCGAAAATATCGAATCACGCTCAAAAATATGATGTTGCAATGCAAATATTAAAAGTATAGTGACGATATTGGTATTGCCTTTCATTATAAAAAACAAACGGCATTTCTTATTTTCCGACTTTGAGTCAGCTGTTACTAATGGCATAGCGTGAGTGACGACTTGAGCGGCTATGGTGAGACTGTGAGATTGCGCAGTTGACGATTCAGCAGAATATAGATTGATTGATTGGTGAAACAAGTCATTAACCTATGAGTTGTAAAAACTGTCAAAGAGTCAACTGCGCAGTCTCATAGGCTCATCCTACTTGCTACTCACTTTTGTTTCAGTCAGTGACGAAGAGTGGTTGAAAGCAATTGATACAATGAGACTGCGCAGTTGTCACATAGAAGACTATCACATTATTGATTGATAAACCAATCAGATCAATAAACATGATCTCACAGATCATCATCTTATTGATAAGGGATTGATAGTTTAACTCATCATTGAGTTGCAAGCATTTTTGAATGCCCAAATTTGTAGTCTCATTGAGTTAATTGGCTCCATCCACACTTCGTCACTGATTCCAGAATTGCAAAAAATGTTTTCAGATCACTGATGCTGATGTGTATTAAACTTTCTTGTGTTCCAGTCACTGAGACGGTAGTCACCAATCCATTGGAGTGGACCGGCAACGTTACGGTGCGGAAGAAGCGCAAGCCCTACTCGAAATTCCAAACCTTGGAGCTGGAGAAAGAATTCCTTTTCAATGCCTATGTGTCGAAACAAAAGCGTTGGGAATTGGCTCGAAACCTGAACTTGACCGAGAGGCAAGTGAAAATATGGTTCCAGAATCGTCGAATGAAGAGTAAGAAAAACAGCCAACGTAATACGGAAAACAACCAGAATAACAACAACACTGCAGCAAACACCAACGGCCAGACCACTAGCCTCGCAGTGAAGTGAGAGGAGCATCAGTGACTTTGATGGAGAAAAATCCTCCTCTTGATCTTCCCGATTTAACTGATACAACCAAAAGAACTCGGCCGTTCGTTCAGCTGTGTGTTCGGTTTAGAATTGCTATTGATCGATTTTTCAACTAAGAGCGCCAAAACATTTTTTTTAATTTTTGACAAAATAGAAAAATGTATGAAATGAAGTTAACTTTCGGGACTAGCATCTCATTATGGCTCTGTAGGTGTCACATTTAAGGAAGATAAATATTTGATTAAATTAAACTAGTTTTAATTTGATATAATGGATTTACAATGCTGAAAACGTTGCAGAAATATACCAATAAAAAACATGTCCAACAAAGTTCCGTTTCATCTGAAACTATCCACATGTACTATAAATAAATAGTTCTGAAAGATTTAATTCTATAAGAAAAAAAAGGAATCTTTTCAATAGAGCGTATAGGAACTTTATTTATTTTATGATGCAATGACATGTATTTAATATATAGTACAAAACTATGGGATGATATTCATTCGTTGAGGGATTATCGTTTTTAAGTCATATAATTACTTTCATTTATATGATTAATGCATCTTAATGACAAAATCGAAACCAGGTAATAAAAAGTTAAAAAAACAATTAACTGTATCGTATTTCATGCTAGATTGTTTTGATTTTTGTTTAACATAACGCATTATATTTTTGATTTCATCACATTTTTTTTCCCCTTCGTTTTCTAGAATTCATTTTAGAGACTGTCTCGG
Source organism: Ryuthela nishihirai (assembly GCA_038380435.1). Taxonomy (NCBI): domain Eukaryota; kingdom Metazoa; phylum Arthropoda; class Arachnida; order Araneae; family Heptathelidae; genus Ryuthela; species Ryuthela nishihirai. The sequence continues at coordinate 109,233,843 of JAWZYU010000001.1, forward strand.
AATCGAGTAACTGCTCTAGAGAGCGAAATCGAATAATAGCAAGTTTGAATAGAACTGTAGACAAAAAAAAGCAAAAAAAAAAAAATTATGTACCGTTCCTGCGGCTTTGTAATATAGGCTAGTTGTAGGATTAACCGTGTCGTAACTGTGAAGTACATATCTGAAACAGTGGCTGTTCAAATAAAGATAGTATGTCGTACTCTTTCTCCACAAGTGTATAGAGTGTTACTTTAGGCAGGACTCAGTCATTTGGACTGTTTCTCTAGTACATTGAAGTTTCAGCGTTCTATTACAGATGTAGTGAATAGTACATTCACATCTCCATGTTCAGTCAACTGTGTTGAAACTGGTGGCTCTTGGATTTGATGGATGATGGAAATGCAGAAGCGTGGGCGATTTAGTGATTGTGAAGATGATGTTCAGAACCAAGAAGCCCTTCTTATGTCAGATATTTACTTAAAGCGTATCGGTTGCCAAATTGTTTTTGCACATTTGTAAATATTTTGTTCATTATCATTTGTGCTAAGGAGTCAGTGATATGCTTTGGGAACGAGGATAGGAAAGACAGGGATAATACGCCGAATATTATTCAGTAATTTCCATCATAGATTTTAATGAGGCGTTTATTAAACTTCTGAATATATATTTGAAGGTTTTATAACGATTCATTGCAATTTGAACTAGGAAGCAAAACTCATCTTTAATGATCATGTTTGTTATTTTGTCACAATATTTTTCTTTATGAAATTGAATTTACGTTTTGTTTAATAAAGTATTAGTTTCATACAAGATATAAGCTTCAAACGCAATTAACAGTTCTCTAATGATTATTCTAGCAAACTATTGCTGAAGCCATTGGCCTAGTGTAGAAGCTGCTAAGGTTGGTTTATCTCATCTACATAACTAACCTAGACCTATGTTTTTTGTTAATTGGTGTTAATGCATTGTAAAACTTCATTTGAACTAAAGGTCGACATTAACTAGAAACCTGATTTGAGTGATATTAATTGATAACAAATACCACAGCATTTGATCAATCGTGTGTTTATTTTCTACTCAAATTCTTGCAATAGAGAGTAACTGTGTAATTGAGTTGAACATTTTAAAATCAGCCTTAATTATTAGACTAGTGTTTGCATAGGAAATGCCGGTATTCTCGTGCATTTTCTTTATTAAAACCCGCAAATTTCGCAATAATGTTCGAAGCAATTAGCAAAAAAGTGCCAAATTATAGGTCAGAAATATTAGTTGTTATTGTTATTAAGAAAAAACTATTAAAAAAAGAAATGTAGCAGGACAAAAATATTACTGAAATTAATTAAATGCCGCAAAATGAAGCTAAACATTTGGTTGATTAAAAATGATGCATAGCTTAATAGTTATGGATATTTCTTGTTTTTCAAATAAAAAAAAACTGCGCAAGAGAGTAAATTTGCGCCAACAGTAAGCAAGTCTTAACACCATATCTCTGCAAGTGCACATATGAATGACAAGGTACAACACTTTGATTTTAATGATGTTAAGCACCTGATTTACCTTCTGCCAAAGTGGTTAAATTTATAAATGGCATCAATAATATAATTTTTGGTTTCCTGAAAAAAATTGTAAAATTCTGTAAGTATATTATGTTACGAAAGTATTAATATTGAGTTATCGGAAAAGGCAGAATATTTATCTTCATTATCACTAAAATTTTAAATTTATGAGAGTGAAGAAATAATTCCCAGAAAGTTTTTTTTATGTAAAGTTTCCTATTTGATGTCTAAACGTTTTCATATTATGTGTTTTTTCATCCTGTTGTTGTACACAAACTTTTTATGCGTGTTGTGCCAAATTTTGCTTTTGTTTCTTGATTGTCGATGAGGCTGAAAGGCATTAGTAGATAATTCCATGACACTTTTATTTAGGAATGTATATGTTACAAAATTTATACAGTCAAGAAATCTTTACAGAGTGCACTTCATTTACAGAAAGGACTTTTGCAGCACATTTTCCAAAAATGAAGCATGAAATCGTTTCAAAAAATCTTTCTGAAACACAATCTATGCAAATGAAGCAATGAATCTTTATGCAGCACATTCTACAGCAAACAAAGCAATGAAATTTTCTCACCAACTTAGCTTTCTTAAAATTAGTTCTGTTTAAATCGCCATATTTTCTGCTCATTTCAATAATTTAAATTAATTCTCCTGTTAATAGTGTAGGCGTTGATGAATTGTTTTCGTTCATTAGGAATGCTAATCGGTCAAAAAAATAAGGCTATTTTACAGAGAAAATCCTTTAGACAGTCGACCCTTACTGAACTAAGAAAAGTTAATTTTTGCGAAAGCCTCTGAAACGGAATATAAAATAAATAGATAATAAAGCGCATTATAACTAAAGCTAAGTATGAGAATAATAGTGGTTTTAACTTCCTTTCATACTTTTTTTGTGATCAGGGCAACAGATTTAAATCCGTGGCACTTAGGCATTGACTTGTTACATGCACAATGTTCGATTTCTTTTATATATTTAATCTTGACATATAATAAATAACGAAAAGAAACGGGCAAATGACTATAATATTTTAAGAACTAAGTGTAAAAACTTTGCCTTTCAGCTTCATGGTTGATTGCCTGCATAGGTACTAAAGATATGAATTCTGTCAGTTATTACTGACAGAATCGTCGTTGTAGTTCTATGTAACCTATATTTTTTTTAACAAGGATTTACAGGAAAATACTTCGACAATATGTCAAGCGCAATGTATGTGGACCCCGACGCGATGTTAAATGCAATGTTTGACAGTTGATAAGTGACGAAGCGTGGATTGAAGTAATTCAGAAAATGAGGCTGAGAATTTTGACGCATCGAAAATTCTCATAAATATTTATTGAGCTGTTAATCACGTTTGGATCTACCATTTATCTAAGCTCAAAGATCATTTGATTATGGACATGTGATTGATAATTTAATTCATCAATGACTTATGAGAAATTTTCATGCGTTAATGGCGCAGTCTCATCATCATCATCAATACACATCAGACTTTGAATATTCCTGCAAAGAATTAAAACAATGCAGACGCAGTCTCATTGACTCAATTGCTTTTATCCACCTTTCGCCACAGCAATTGACAGAATCTTAACCCTCATTTAAAGGTTAACAGTAATCTGTGATATCTTCTAAAAACAGGAAAAGCCATAGCCGAATCAAAGAAATATGTTTGTAGTTTCTGTCTGAAATCATTATGTTTCTAGTTTCTAGCAGTATATATTTTTTTATCGAAATATTTAAAATTGCATTTAAAATTCTTCATAGTTAGACAGAAAATCATTATAATTCTACATTTCGCAATGAAATTTTAGTAAACTGTTTTATTTTCTGAAGAAGTTCACAGACGTTGCAAATGTTTTTTTGCTTTAAGAAAGATGATAATTTACGATTTTCTGACATTTTTGGCCGATTCTTCGTTGGTTATAAACTATCGTCGATTTTAAAACTTAAATTTTTTCATCTACATTGAATCGTCATTTTTTTTATCACTTTAGATTTTCATCTGTGTTAGCTTCCATGAAAGGTAAATTTTTGTATAACTTGTATAAAAGCAGCGTTGATTATAAGGAGTAATATTAAAAATATCATAAATAGTCGTGTAATTTACTGAACCCTATTTTTCGGTTTAAAATAATTATTTTTTTCCTAAATTTTACTTATTCAAACGTTTGCGGGAGATTTCTTGACATCGATGCGAGTTGTCGGAAAATCTTCAGTCGATTATGTTTCATTCCCTTGTATCATCACAAAAATGCGAGTTCAGGTATTCCCGTTGATCATGGGTATATCTTTCTATCACTCACCTAAAGATTAATCTGTGATTTATGAGAACTGTGGAAGCATCACTGTGTAGTCTCAGAGTACCCTACCCGGGTGAAATGAACCATTATTTGTTATCATTGGTTTACTAACTCCCCGCCCTGCCCACGAACAGTAGGGGACACCGATGGGCTTGGAAAGACCGCCGTCCGTCGGATGGGAAGTTAAGCCGTGGTACCGTGTATGGGAGAATCATACCCTGTGCACGTTAAAGAACACGCTGGATGGCCTTGACGGGAGGCTACCATCTGTCTCCCAACAGCTGTTCCAGTGGGTCCCCTCCCCCAACCTTCTCTGAGCCTTCGGGTTCCCTGTGACCTGGCCATTTAGCCCATGGTGTGCAAAAAAGTGCCGCTCAGAGGTAAAACAACCCAACCCAACGAGAAAGAAGAAAAGCAGATATCTCATATTGTTACGTTAAATTACCTATTTTGTAAAAAAAAAGTCACATTACTTCTTCATGACAGATTATCTAATTTTTTTTCAAGTCTTTGTCACAATTTAAGTTATCTCGTTTGTTACAAATTACATTATCCCTTTTTGTCACAAGTAAGATTTCCCTCTTATATCGAAAGTCAAATTACCCTCTTTATTCAAAAATTATATTACGCCTATGGCAGATTATTTCAATTATTGTCATGTTAGAATATAGCTTTTGTCCCAAATTAAATTATCCCTTTGGTCACAAATTAGATTGTCCCTTTGTTACAAATCTGATTATCTTTTTTTGTCTCAAGTCAGATTGATTTTGCAAGATACTAAAAAGATTGTGGGGCTCCCTTTTTACAGACTTTCGTGAGGAAAATCGGCCTCGAGTCATTCCCCTGATGAGTAACAGAGGAGTAGCGTGAATAGCAGTTGGGGAAGAATATGAGACGGTGCAGTTAACAATTTGATAGCTCTCATAGATTGGCAGTTTATTTGCATAGAATTGACCCTATTGTTCATGAGAACTGTTGAAGCTTCACTACGCATTTGTTGTAGTCTACTCACCTACTTTTACTGCTGAATACTACATCGAATTGGGGGGGGGGGGGGCTCAGCTGGTAGCGTGCCAGGCTCCTAATCTACAGTTCCTAGGTTCGAGTCATACCTGGGCCGGCGTTGAGATTTATCTCCGCAAAACTCTCCACCCTGCCTTCAGTCAGTAGGGGCATCGAGGAGCTTGGAAGTCCCCCGTCCATTGGATTGGGCATAAAGCTTTGGCACCTTGTGCAAGAGAGATATGATGTGCATGTTAAAGAACACGCTAGATTGCTTTAATGGGAGGCTGCCATCTGTTTCCTAACAGCCGTCCAATAGGTACCTTCTCCAACCTTCTCTGAGCCCTCGGGGTCCCAGTGATATGGCCATTTAGCCCACTGTGTGCAAAAAAGAAGGCCGCTCAGGGATAAAACAATCCAACTACATCGAATAAATCACGTAAAAAAAGAAGAAAGTTTTTCCAATAGGACCAAGTATTTCGTTGCTTAAAATGCAACTGAAGAATTTTCGCCGTGTGACATGTTTATGCCCTAACTTTTACCTTAAAAATCGTCGATTACACGAGTATTTATGATTACTACGCTAGACTGCACTAATGAACCAAAGATAATACCTAGATATGCTGTTATCACTGAAAAAAACAACAACAATTAAATCAATATTCCCATTTTAATAAATCCTTTCGTTAACAAACATGTGATCTTTATTCGTCATATGTTTTGTGTAAAAAAAACCTTTGTAGGTGAAACCTATGTTGGTCTGTGTTTATTACTCGCTGTATTTTTGTTAAATGTTTTCTTATGATAAAAAGAAAAGATTGTTTAACTTCTGTGTATATTTAAAAATGTTGTGAAAGGATACCCTTGCAATCATATAGGCCAATGGGTGTGCATTGTTCCTGCAATGAAATTTACCTGAACCATCTCATAAGTTATTTGAAATGGTGTGCCGATAATGGTTGGAATATTAGTTACGGAAGAAAATGAACGTTACTGTGATGTCCAGGTTGCTTTTCCTATCTTAATGAAGTCTAATCAGAAAGAAAAATAATATCGGTGTGTATCATTTACTAGTAGTATGTATAAACATTTTCATTTAAGATTTTCCTAAATCACACGTTATAGCACTTATTTTTAGATTTTGAATTTCATTTCAATTCATTGGTTATTAAAGAAGAAAAGCGAATGAATTAATTTATTCTTTTAATAAATGTTTAGATAATTAAGAAATAACTTATGGTTATTCATTTATCCTTTGAATGCCTAATGATTATTTAAAGGATTATTTAATTTTTTAATGAAGGTAACTTAATTTATTTCCTAAGAGATATTCGAATTTTGAAAATACAGTCGCTCAAAAAAAACATCCGAACACAATGGTTGATTACAGAATTGAGAAAAAATATCTGGCAACGATTTTTTTTAGAAATTAGTGATCTTTCAACCTTCGTGTCACGTGATACGTAGGTTGCCAGATCACTAATTTCTAAAAAATCGTTACCAGATATTTTTTCTGAATTCTGTAATCAACCATAGTGTTCGGATGTTTTTTTGAGCGACTGTACCTAAGTGTTAAAAAATTCTCCTCAACTGCGACTTGACTAGCATAAAAAAGGAACAATAGTTGATTTGCCAAAGAAAATTAATTATATTTCTCATATGAGCATTTAAAGTTATTTTATAATAAGACTGGGAAACTTGTTGTAACTTGAAGTTCGCATTGTTCATGGATACTAAAGTCAGTGTACAATGATTTTATTTAACTATATTTGAAATATAATCATTTTTATGTATAAAGCAACTTCCATTATGAAACCAAATATGAATAATAAGATAATCGTACTAATTGCAAGAAAAAAAAGAGAGTTTTCAATCAGCAGTATCAGTTCTTTCTAAGAATTATGGTATCATCATATGTCCTTTGTAAAGTTTTTCTAATTTTTTAAGAAGGAATAAATTTTAGGTAGAATTGAAGGCTGGATTTTATAACATTTTATATTAAACATTGAATTTTTAAGTTGCTATTATCTAAAGAAACATCGCATATATTAACTTCAATATTCAATATTGTTAATATATATATATATCTGAACCATACAATATTATTAAAAATTAATCCACAAATAAACACAAATGACGGAATTATTATCGATAAAATTAAAAGAATTAAAATTGACTCCTCCCTAGATAAGGGCCTGCCTTACTCTAAAATTATAATTAGTTGCCTGTATGCATCACCGTAAGATATATAAAAATAAAATTGCACAAATTAAATAAAGAGTAATTCGAATAGAGAGAAATTCGTTTTCCTAAATAAAGCTACATTGAAACGTGAATGGAATTTTGAATTAATTATTTGAACTAGATTTGAAAAGGGTTGCGTGGTTTATCTGATTAAAGGGACAACTGTGATGGTTCATACTCCATTTTCTTCGAAAGGTAGGTAAGGTTTTTGCTTTTTTTTTACGCACACTTACACTTAAAGTTATAATGTAAAACTTCTCAGCTTTTTCATTTTATTTAAACAAATTATATCTGAATTTTTGCGTTAAGTGCAATAGCTTACATTGTTAAAAGTCTGTTAAAATATCACAAGAAGCAATGTCAACGACAGTTTCACACCTGATGTTTAAAAATTGAGGACAGTAGACAGTGGTTAATTGATTCATAGAAGCAAAAATTTGATTAAAGTACAGTCGCTCAAAAAATATCCGAACACTACGGTTGATTCCAGAATTCAGAAAAAATATCTGGCAACGATTTTTTTCGAAATTAGTGATCCGGCATCCTTCGTGTCACGTGACACGAAGGTTGCCGGATCACTAATTTCGAAAAAAAAAAAACGTTGCCAGATATTTTTTCTGAATTCTGGAATCAACCGTAGTGTTCGGATATTTTTTTGAGCGACTGTATATGCATAAATATCACTATAAAAGATTGACTATGTCATGTCTACTTTATATTTCAATTTCCACACTTGAAAGGTAAAAACAACTAAAAAATTTGAAACCATGATTAACAACAGTTTCAGTAGTATTTTATTAGAAAATTCATAGCCCTTGAAAGCGTATGAATAACAGCGGCTCTTCAATTGCAAAATAATCAATTACTAAAAGAGATCTTTATATTTTTAAATAAGATTTTGTGACTCATGAACACACACTATTTTAGGTAAAGAATCTCAACGGCTAAAACAATAAGTGTAAAAATAATGCATTTCATTTAAAACAATGCAAAGATTTATTTCACCTGTTGCACTGGCATAGAGTAAGGGGAGACTGGGGAGACTATGAGACTGCGCAGTTACGCATTGACAGTTCTCATAGGTCATAAGCGGACTGAGAAGTTGGTGGGTCATTAACCTGAGACTATGAGAACTGTCGAAGCGCCGTAATCTCTTCATACTCACGCTATGCCACTGCTGTGTAGTATAATGAAGATGTGATACATTACAAAGAAAGGCACAGATGGTTTATGTGATAGTTTTAGATAGGTTAAGCTAATTAAGAGTGTTTTTTTTTTTCAAGCGTTCTGATTCCATGGATGTGTTTCCGGTGGGAATGTGACCAGCCTCTTGTTTGTGATGCTAGCTGAGCTGTGTTTAGAGCTCAGAGTGCAAACGACTGGACACTAGTTTGTATTGTGACTGATTTTAATAAAAGTTATCTGGATGTCTTTAGTTGAGTCTTACTAAAGTTATTACTCTGTTTCCTACATTTTAGCTATTAAAAGGTGGCGAAGCGTGCAATGAAAGTAGTTGAGACCATAAGAATGCTCAGTTGAAGCATCTTCGGTTCTTATAACTCGCCGGTTGATTGAGTTATCAGTCTCATAGTTCATTGGTTAATCGAGCTATCAGTTTCAAGATCATTGGTTAATCGAGCTATCAATCCCATAGATCATTTGGTGTATAGAACTATCAGTTTCGTAGATCATCAATTGATTGAAATGTTACTCTTGTAGATCATTGGTTTGTTGAGGTATCAGTCTCATAGATCACTGGGTAATTGAGGTATCAGTCTCATAGATCACTGGGTAATTGAGGTAGGAGTCTCATAGCTCTCTGGTTGATTGAGATGTCTCTTAGAGCAATGGCTGATTGAGGTTCAGTCTCATAGCTCACTGGTTGATTGAACTATCAGTCTCATATATCATTAGTTGATTAAGCTATCAGTCTCATTAATCAATAGTTGATCGAGATATCGATTATTAGTCTCATAGCTCATTCATTGAGTTAAAAGTAATTGATAACTCAATCAACCAGTGACCTATGAAAACCATTGATGAGTCAATTAAGTAGATTTATTGTCTCAATTGCTTCCTCTCACGCTTCGTCACTGCTCTTAAAAAATAAAACATGGTTGTAATTTTTTTCAAGAACTCTATGATTTGTAAGCGAATGAAGTTAGTATCCATCATTATGAAAATTAAATGAAATATCGAAAGCATCTGAAATTCAGCTACATGAATTTTGTGCATGTAACTATTATAAAATGAAAGCTACTCAATTTTTTTGTTTTGCATCAAAATATTTTTAATCTTAAAATCTTATTAATATAAAATATCGCTACGTATATATGTTAGAATACGGTAATTGCCTGAATTGTAACAGTTAAAAACGACGATTTTTCTTTTTTCTATTCAATGTTCATTCTTTATTGCTTTTTTTTTTATCTTCCAGGTAAACTGCTTCAAGTTTGTCACTAGTGTAAACTAAAAAAATGAATCACAAAATAGAGACTTTGAATTCTATGCTCCTACATCATGGATTGGCCATCTATGCGCCTTGAAATCTTTTCATTATAACATTGCTATGTTTCAGATCTTTAACTGAAACTTGGAAGTTTCGCCACATTCGTTAAACAAAGTTTCAAATTCATTTCATGTGATGCTTGGATTAGTGCAACCTAATCAATACAATTCTTCAAATAACATAACACTTCTGTTTACGTCTAAACACTAGAATTAAAAGAAATCGTTATTTTTTTTTTAAATGTCTTTCAATGTGCAAGAGTTGGGTTGTTTTACCTCTGAACGGCACTTTTTTGCACACCATGGGCTAAATGGCCAGGTCACAAGGACCCCGAAGGCTCAGGGAAAGTTGGGGGAGGGGACCCACTGGAACAGCTGTTGGGAGTCAGATGGTAGCCTCCCGTCAAGGCCATCCAGCGTGTTCTTTAACGTGCACAGGGTATGGCTCTCCCGCACACGGGACCACGGCTTAACGTCCCATCCGACGGACGGCGCCCTTTCAAAGCCCATCGGTGTCCCCTACTGACCGTGGACAGGGCGGGGAATTTTGCAGAGATAAATCTCAACGCTGACCCAGCTGGGACTCGAACCTGGGAGCTACTGATTACGAGCCTGGCGCGCTACCGACTGAGCCACCCCCGCCCCTGTGCAAGAGTTGAAATACACTAAATTATCTTATAGCCAATATACATTGTGTCCCATTGTAAAATTTGCGTTTTAGATACATTTAGAGATCTGCGATTTCTTTTTTTTGATTGGTTGATAATCACAAACACACATGTCTCAACCTGGGATTTTAACCTGTACCCCAAACTGTTAGTAATATCTCACCTCCTCATTAGGCCATCATACTGTTGCTTCAGATATCAACTTTATAACATTACTACACTTGGGGTAGATATCAGCAATTTCCACAACTTGAATTCAATAAATAGCAGCGACTCTACCGACAGTTGCTATGCAAACTATTCCGACTAAATTGGCTCAAAAGCGTTGTGATTTGTTAGGCTTCTATTTATTAGGATTAACCTCTGTGAATTAAGACTGCATCTCACTCACAAACCAGTGTAACGTATTTCGTATAATAAATCTGATATTAGGCTTCTTTAATGATTTTCGATTTTACTTATGATATAGAGAAATAATTATTCTTGGATATAACGGAATGTGCATAAAATTGTTTGGAAAGCGAAGCTTATGAACATCGTTTACGATATGACATTCCTAATCATAATTCTTGTAGTAATGGGACTAGGAAATTTTCAATATCTGTTGAACAGCCGGCCCAGTCCAATGTCCGCACTTATTTTACTATTAAATGTGCGGATGTCAAGATCTCGGATACTTGTCCAGTGAGTGTGAGCAGGGCGGGATTAACGTGTGTTCCAAGGGAGTAGTGGCCCTAGGGCTTCACAATTTTCAGGGATTTTTCTGAATGAAATTCTCTCCTCACTGTTTCCTATGGATTATTAAAATGGTTGCTGGTCATATAATTTATATGTGTTGTTTCCTATTACGATAAAGTAAGTACCTTTTAAAGACTTCTAGTTTCATATTATTGTTATTTTGTAACAATCTTAAGTCAATTAAGTAGCTCTCTTATAATAAAGCAGTGCTGCATATATAGTGTTTCATATCAAAGAAAATTATGGGGTTCCAAATATTATTATGCCGGGGGGAGGAGGGGAAGGGGTAAAAAAACTCAAGATCTGTCAATGAGTGTGACACTCTAATCTCTCATAACCTGATATTAGAGTTTGTATCTCTCTAGTGCAGTAACATCTTTTTGGTTTTCACAAAAAGAGAGAATCATCTGGAAATCCGGGTTAGAATCCCAACTGATGGTATAGACATTTTAACTTGGTTCATTGAAATCTGTGTTAGCTAAAACTAGCTCCTACGTTTTCTGATATCCAGCCCTGTCATAGCTACATTAAGCTAAGTTCTGCTCTCTACGAGGATGGAATATAGAAGGGCTTGGAAATGCCGCCTTCCGTCGGATGGGGTGTGAAGTCACGGTCTCGCCTTGTGCTGGAGAACCATCCCTTTCCACGTTAAGGAACGCGCTTGATGTTTTTAATGAGAGGATTCCATCTGTCTTCTAACAGCTCTCCAGTAAATCCTTTCCCAGACTCAGATTTGAGACTTTATGATCTTCCTAGCCTGTTTGTCAAAGGACAATCGTTTTAGATACTAAGATAATTTTTAAAATGCATTTCCCCTAAGAGATAATAAAACAAACTTCTTCAAAATCATCTATAGCGAGCATCAGACATGGTTCGTGAATTCCCATGCTAAAAGTTCACAACTCGTTCCTGCCAGTATTCCTTACCTTTTCCACAAACAGTAAACAAATTACGAAAGACCGGCAGTGGGTAAAAGGTGCGGAGCCACATGAGGTGTTGGTTCCTTCGAGTTGTCCACAACCGAGGGTCCAACTGCACAGAGAAAAGAAAGGGGCTGACTGCTCTTCCTCTCCCCATCCCCACCTGTCCCCGCAGACGGCCAGTACCCCCTATTGTGGACGTCGGCCACAGCAGCCGGGGTGCCCACATAAATTTTACTTTGCACACGCGGCGTTCTGGGGAACTTGACAAAAGTAATAGCATCGGACGCAGCGTCCGCCGCTAGATAAGGCGGCGGAGAAAACGTGCTCGGATGATTGGCTTGCAGTGAGCGGCCACAGGCTGACACGATCAGCATCGGTTTCAGAATAGACCTCGTTTTTTGGCCACTGCTCTTCATTGTGAGTCACCATAGTGCGGAGCCTTGCTTAGGAGCTTCCTGCGCGTGCACACTATCACACATTCCCAACGTGTCGCAACCTCTGGAGACCAGGAGCCAAATGCGACAAATTATAGCGTGGGGGGGCGCTTTATGTCCACAGTAGCGAACACGGGGATTAGATCAAAGTCAGTCAAGGTAAATTAGGTGCGAATATAAGTGGCAGTAGCTTGGTGCTTTAAGACGAAAATCAGGATAAGTTAAGAAAAGTTGTGCTTTTTTTTTTTAAAGAAAATGCTGACATTTGTTATGTATTTTCTTGTTACTGCTTAGAATCGATCAGAGGTAGTTCAGATACGTGGAGTGAAATTGTTAAATTTTCTCCTCTTAGCGAGCATCAGTTTTTTTCTCCTCGAAACTTTCCGGTTTTCTCCGTTGTTTCTATTTTTTATTCATTTTTGTGTTGAGAAGGGGAATTTTTCCAAATGGACACTTCTCCAAATATATTCTAAAACTACACTAGCATATTTTTTTAGGTTAGCGTAATACACTATCTTACCAAGTGTTTTCGGATACTTCATGTTACATAACTTAAGCACGTTAATGAACACGCAGAGTGGCCTTGACACGAGGCTACAATCTGTCTCCTAATAGCTGTTCAGTGAGTTTCCTTCCTCTAACCGACTGAGTCCTTGTGACCTGGCCATTTATTCCATTGTGTTAAAAAAAAAGAGCAGCTCAAAGGTGAAAGAACAAAAATTCTATGTTATTCGAATGAAAAGATTTGTCAAATACCTTAATTTTAAAAATAAATTTTATTTTTCGAAAATGTCACTGGAGAAAATTAACTTTGAAAATAAATTTTTATTTTTGAAAATATCACTTGGGATAAACTGACTGAAAAAATAAATCTCAATTTTGAATAATTGTCATTTTATGTTTAAAGAGTTATTGGAGGCTGAAACATTTAAAAGCAAAGTTATTCATCATAAAATTTATCTCAAAAGTTAATTAAAACGCAAATATTAATTGCCGTAAATCATTCAGAAAAATAAAAGTGAATTTAAAAGTTTTGTGCAATGATTCTTTCAGTTTTCGTTTATATTGAAGTTAAGTGTTTAGGACAATAATTGCAACAGCAGCGTCTGTTGTCAAATGTTTCAACTTCAATTATTTTTGAATATTATTGAAAAATCTACATTTAGAGACATTTAAGTGAGATCTGCAGTTTATATTCAGTGATATTTTTCCCTTAAAGGATTGGCCAGAAATAATTGGCTAGCTGTTTTTACGTGTGCTGGAGAATCATATCCAGTGCACGTTAAAGAACGTGTTGGATGGCCTTTACGAGCAGTTCCATCTGTTTCTTAATAGCTGTCCAATAAATTACCATCAAACTTTTCTAGCCCTTGTGAACTGGCCCATTGTGTCCAAAAAAATGGCGATCAGTGGTAGAATACACCTAATTTCTAGGTAGTCTTTCTTTTCAACGAAAGAAATATTTATTTAAATAGATAAAAATAGTATTAGGTCTCTATGATATATACAAAATAGTGAAGGTGGGTTTTTTCTTCCTTTTATAGTTACGCCACTAGATGTCTCAAGAGATATTTTTTCATTCAGTCAAATTGGACATTGTGCCTAGGTATATTTTAGGGGCGGTATATTTTCGTGATTGAATAATATTCCAGGATGAAAAATTATTAATGCATAGTGAAAGAGAAATTACTTATTTAGAAAGAAAAAAAAAATCTACTGAAAATAAAGGATCAGGTTTTATAATAACTTTTTGTTTTATCTCTTTTCCATTTGGTAAATTACAATTAGCAGGTTTAAGGTTCGTAAACTAATATTTAAGGGTTTGTGTCAGACTTTTGCAGTTACCCTGAAAATTATTTTAATATGCTCAAAGAAACAAAAAGAGTGAAAATAATTAACGCAAAACGTATAGAGTACTGGGGTGACCTCGCAGTTTTTGCATATATTTAGCAAGCATTTTATGCGCAATTTGAATATTAATAATTGAACCATAGAATAAATTGGAGAAGCGGATAAACAGTTGCTTGTTTATGGTAGTACGGGTCTTTAAAGCACCCCCACCCCCTGGAGGCTTTAAACCCTATCCTTGGGTATCAGTTCATTATCTTCAAAATCAGAAATCGAATTTCATCAATCCTGAATATATATATATACACATAATTATCAATATTTCTCTAATAACCTATTAAATATAACGTGCATATTCTTAGAAAACTTCTTAATATAAAAATTTGTTCACTCATAACAATTAAAGATAATGTGCTCTAAAATTTTCTCTGAAGCGCGATTTTTGCTAGCATTGATGAAACAATGAAAAGGAATTTATTAACAAGACAGAACAAGTCCTTAAAAAATTTAGATATGACATTTGTTTCATCTGTAAAAGCCAGGGCGGATTAAGGGGGATGTCTCCCTTCACAATGGTAATAGAATGGCAGATAAATTATTAAACTTAGTTATATTTCGTGCATTTTTGAAGAAATGTTTTAGTGACCTGTAAAACAGAGTTCGAAATCTATAATGCATTGGAAATCCAGTGTCTTGGCCCCCTATTTTACATTTTCCCCGGCTCGATTGTGTTTCTTGGATCCATCCCGCCAATTTTTTTTCTAGATCCGGGCCTGTCCAAAGAGTTGTGCAAAAAAGAAACAAAGAGCTTTCGGTTTAAATATTTTTGCACATACATTTAATTCTTAGGAATACATTTTGCCAAAATTAAAATATTTAAAAATTTACGAAATCAAAGATATCATTAAAAGTAAAGCTTACCTCTATTAATATTAAGAGAGCAACTGGAAAATATATAGTCACAGGATGTAATGGATGCAGTCTCAGAATTATGTAAGCTAAGAGTAATGTTAATAGATGGCATTACGAAAGCCAAGCTGAATGCTTCCGAAAGACAGATTTAAAAAATCCATCTACCTTCCTGAAAATAAAAATAAATTTAGTAATGAACTCTTTAATGTTTGATGCTCTCCACGGTGGTGCCGGGAATAACTCAGTGAGTAGTGTGCCAGGATCTCTAATGAATCCAGATTCGATTCTTCATTGTGTTTGTTTTGTGATTTTCTCCGCAAACTCTCGTTCTGTTCTCAGTGGACAGTCATAGGACACTGAGAGCTTGGAATAGGCCCGTGCACACACAGAGGACAGTGTGAAGGTCTAGCAAAGATAAATCTCAAGCCAAGTGAAAATAATTTTAATTTTCCCAAATCAAAGAGATTATTAAAGATAAAATTGACCTCTATAATAACCATTAAGAGAGCAATTCTAGTCACAGGATGTAATGGATGCGATAAAATCAAAGAAATTAGTTAAGACGTGGCTCCTTGTCAGAAGAGCCATAACATATACACGTTAAGTAATACAACAGCTGGCCTTAAACTCTAAGTTGCTATCTATCTCCTAACAGCAAACTAGTGCATTCTCTTCCCCTAACCAACTGACGCATCCCACTTTCAGTGTCATGAGAGATGTTTCATGAGGTCTTGGTGTATCATAACGAATTGAAAGCAATATTTACAAAACCAAAAAGTTATCCTTTTTTAGCCACAATTAAAAAAAAATTATATTTCTCACTTTGTCGTCTTTCTCTATACATTAATGTTCAAGTTTTTTAAGAGAGGCCGAGTGGTTAGGTTCTTGGTAAGTCGTCAAAGGGACCAATTTCGAGCCCCGGATAAGACTTGAATGTTTCCTTATTTTGTTGTATCATGAAATCGAAGCAAAACATCGTCGGTAGCAGAACGTAGGATATACTGCAACATGTTACATGGGTTTAAATCTGGTGAACGAGGGACAGAATGACAGTCTCACGTATAATGGCATGGTAACACGGACAGAAGATAGAGCATGTTACAGGTCCTATTGCATGGACCTCCTCAAAAAAATGGATACCAATGATAAATTCAGCCGTAAAACAACACCATACTGTCACTTTAGGCGAGAGCAGTAACCTTTTCTGCATTGCAATTCTGATTGGTTTTTGCCTAGATTCGACAGCTGTGGGTATTCAAATGAAAATGAGCCTCATTGCGACATAAAATGTTCCACTGTCATGCATTCTTCACTTCCATGCGAACAAGAAGTCCGGAACAAAGCCATCCGAATGGCAAGAGCTCCAGTGCGCATATGGTGTGAAAGTCTTGTATGGTTAGTGAAGAAGTCCTTTTATCCACAATTTACGTTCAATTATCTTGAGCAACGACAGTAGTCGTGCAACATGCCCGTGCTCTCTTGCTTCCATGTACACTGCATGGCAAAATTATCTAATGCTTGCACTGTCAGAGTCCTTTCCCTTTTGCGTTTGCCATGATTGACGAATGATATTTGAGATTGTTGCCATTTTCATACACTTTGGAATATTGTGTGCCATGATTTTCCGCTGAGTTCCATGAAATCCGTTGTTAAGGATGCTCCTGCCCATCGCACTTCAACCCATGTCATATTTTGCTTTAGGACACCGATGAGCTGGGAAAGGTCACCATCCATCAAATAGGGCATTAAACCACGGCTCCGTATGCAGGAAAGCCATGCGCTGTGCACGTTAAAGAACACGCTGGATATCCTTGAAAGAAGACTACCATATGTCTCCTAACAGCTGTTCAGTAACTACGCTTCTCTCAACTTTCTCTGAGCTCCTAGGATCTTTGTGACCCGGATCATATAACCCTTTGTGTACAAAAAAGGTGCAGCTTAGAGGTAAAACAACCCAACCCACTTTGCTTTATTTTATGTCTTTACGGCTTTTATAGAATTTGGTAGTGACGCAAAATATTAACGTTAGTAACATTTTGTATACATTGGCATGCTTTCTGGTACTTCTCACTGCCATTGTTTATAATAATTAGGAGAGGCAGTGTATGTCAATAGTTTCATGCAACTTAGGGAATATCTCCTCTGCAACGTGTAGAGCAGCCTTTCTCAACCAGAGTTCCCCGGAATCCTAGAGTTCCGCGAGAGGTCGCTAGGGGTTCCGCGAGAGATCGTGATTAAGAAAAAAAATAAACATTGGTTTTTGAACTTCGTTCGGAGAGCGAAGTTCAAAAAAAGTTCGTGCGTCGCGCGGAGGGCAGCTGCACAACTGAGAAAAAATTGACGAGACGACAATTGGTCCTAGGGGGTGGGCAAAAAATCCACAGAAAAATATCTTTCTCTACTCAAAAGAGCATTGACAATTATTAATGGCTTATTATATGTACCACTTACTGATCGCACTAACGTACCACGAGCTGTAGATATAATAAAGGTTGAGAAAGGCTGGTCTAGAAAAATGGGATATGGTCCTCGTCCACTTCTGACAAGTTTCCATTTCTCAAATTTCGTCATCATTTTTCTGAGGATCTTGCGTGTAAAAAAACGGCCCTTTCCAAATCTTTCCTCTTTCGATTCTCATAGAACAGTTTCACCGGCAATGCACGGTCTTTCAGGCACAGAGACATGGTTCTTATCGGCAAAGAATTTCTTGCTTACTGTTCGGTAAATTACCTTCAATTTCTGATTGCCATACTCTTTGGAATGATATGCAAATGCTTGCGCGAGCTGTTCCATCTGGTGGTAAGTTTTGTCACCTCATATTTTGCATAATCAGTTTCGGCACGTTTTGCAACCTATAATTCCCAATGTGATTACATTCCGTGCATTCCGCAAGTTCACTGGTCTGAGGTTAGGAGCCAGATGTAAGTCTCCAGTTAAGGCTAGCAATTGCGCTTTTAATGAGCACAGGGGATACACACGGTGCCACGGCTTAACTGTGACTTCGATGGATGGCGGACTTTACAAGTCCATCCTCTTTTATATCGAATGAATGTAGGAGTTTAGCGGAGATAGACCTCAATGCTGGCACAGTCGGGATCACAACCGGGGAAAGTTGTCGCTTTGAGTCTTATACCGTTAAATCTTTTAAATGCTGTTTTGCTGCAGATTCAGATAGAATCTTAAATTTTTTCTTTTGCATTAACTCTGCCTTGTTATATTTTCAGGGTCAATGTAATAATTGGAAAAATATAATCAAATGAATTAAAGTTTAATTGCCCAAAATAATACACCTCAATATTATTTGCATTTCTCGTCATTAAATTTTATTTAACATGCCATTAGAAAATTTGTTTTTGCATTAATAGGTTATTGATAAAATTCGGAAAATTCCGAAATTCGTGAAAAAATTACAGATTTTGATACAGATTTCGAAATTTTGATCACTATTTTTTTTCTCTTCATAAAAAAAATGACGAAAAAAATAAAAAAATTTTTGGTGGAGTTTGCACTTATTGTATTATTAGTAAATACTAAATATCGTATATGACATAATAAACGCCAGTACCTATGCTTCAGTTGCAGTCGGGTAATAGCGCAGAACTTGTAAATATTGATCGGGTCTCAGACAGAAATGCCAGACATCTTGGATTCTGAAGGACTGTCCCACAGAGAGTGGGTTGACAATAAAGTGGCATAGGTGACAAAATGCGACCACCCCAGGCTTCTGGGGCCTCAGTCAAATTCATACCACATCAAAAAATGGAAATATCACTGAAAATTACAAATAATGTTGAGGTGTATTATTTTGTGTAATTAAATTTTAATTCATATGCTTATTTTTTGTAATAATTTGTATATTTTGATCCTAAAGATCAGGGGTTCTCAACATGGGGTACGCGGTAAAATTTTTTGCGGTACGCCGTGAGACCTCAAAAGTCGCTAGATCTAGTAATAAAGTCATTAAGTTGGCATTATTATACTATAACTATAGGTTTACCTAGCTATATAAAGGGTATGCCAGTTACATACACATTTCCAGGGGGTACGTGAAGCAAAATGTTTGAGAACCACTGCTATAGATTATGATGAAAACTTGAATGACATTATTGATCATTTTTAAGACGTGAAACCAAAGAAGACACGCTAGTGATGCTCTTCTAGGATATGAGTGCATTAATGAAAGGTTACAGCAAAATTCCAGACAAGCGTTAAAGACTTGAATGTTATCTGCTGTTATGTCCCCACTGAGGATGCCGATGAGGATGAGAAGGATAGGTTTTACGGAAAACTTCAGGATATTTTGGATCCTGTCAAGAAAAGAGTTATTACCCTTGTTCAATAATTTCAATGCCAAAGTTGGTAATGACTCTGACCTTTGGGGAGGATGATAGGGTCCTTTGATATTGGTAGCTGCAATGGCAATGGGCAACGCGTCCTACAAGGTAAGTAAACTCAATGGCTTCAGAATAACTAACACTTATTACAAACACCGCGACATACATAAGTACACATGGGTTTCACCTGATGGGCTGCATAAGAATATGATTGATTATATATTAATTAACAGCAAATGGGTTAGTTCTGTTAGGAATACCAGGTCATAGGGAAGCTGAAATTGGATCTGACCTTGGATTACCTTGGATTACCTTGTTAAAAGTGTCTTGCAACTTAAACTCAAGAAATGTTGTGCTAAGATTAAAAAATTTACCTTTAATTCTGAAGCTATGAAAGACCCAGTTAGAGCTAAAGCTTACCATGATAGGTTACTTAGTTATTATGACAGTCATGGTTTCCTTACTTCTGAAATTGAGGGAGAATGGGATCATTTTAAACAGGCTTTTTTGTAAACAAACTACTCTTTTGGGAAAAAAGGAGCAGAGGAGACAGAATTATTTGAGTGATAAGGCACTTGAGCTTATTTCAGAAAGAAAGAACTGCTGAAATGTTCTTAATCAATATCCTACTAGTCCTAATAGAAAGCATTATAGAGAGCTTAGTAAACGTGTAAAGGATCAGTTAGCTGCTGATAAGAATCTTTGGCTTGATGGCTTGGCTGACGAAGCCGGAGGATACAGTTAGACAGCACAACATCAGAGAGCTGTACTAGATAGTTAATGTTTTAGTAGAAGAAAACGAACACAGGGATTGAAGAATAAACAAAGTAAGGTGAGGATTCTGTCATGGCTAGGTTGGCTGAGCATTTCAGTGATGTTCTAAACAATGTGGTTAGTTATACTCCCATTGTTTGTAATGATGATAGATGCATTATGGGCTTTAATGTTGGCCCTATAATACAGTATGAAGTTATTTTGGCTGTTTCGAAACTTTACTACATAATTTCCCAGGGGTATGTGAAATGACTACAGAAATGCTTACAACTGGGAATGTTTCGGTTACCACATGGATGACTGAAATTTTGAATATCTTTTATAATAAAGGCATGGTTCCTAAGGATCTTACCAGAGTTATTATTATTCCTATTTTTAAAAAAAGAGATCACAGTTCTTGTGATAACAATAGGGGTATCAGACTACTTTCTGTTCCAGGTAAAGTTCTTTGCATAATTGTGCTTAATAGAATTAAGAATCTAGTTGAGAGTCAAGTGTGTGATGAGCAATATGGATTCAGAAGTGGTAAGGGATGTATAGATCAGATATTTTCACTCAGGCAGATTGAGAAATGTTAAGAGTTTCAGAAACCTTTTGTTGCTAGCTTTGTTGATTTCAGCGAGGCTTTCGACTCTGTTGATCGTCATAATTTGTGGTTGATTGTGAGATCGTGGGGCATACCAGACAAGTTAGTTAACATAATGAAAGCTCTCTATAATAAAAATGAGTCGTGTTTGAGAGTTGGTAGCGATTGGTTTAGCATTGCTTCTGGTGTTCGACAAAGGTGCATTTTGTTCCCCTTTCTCTTTAGTTTGGTTATTGATTATGTTATGCGAAATTCTTTGCAAGGGAAAGATTTTGGCCTTAAATGGTAGAGAAATTGTAAAATTTCTGATTTAAATTATGCAGATGATTTGACCTTGTTGGCTAATGATGTTGACCAGATGAATTCTTTCATTAGGGCTGTTGATGAGACTGGTAATAGAGTTATTGGTGATAAACAGAGATAAAACTAAAGTGATTAAAATTGGCCAGGCAGTTGGTGCTTCAGTCGCTCTAAACGGTTGCACCCTTGAACAAGTGTATCAGTTTAATTATTTGGGAGTTATGTAACAGATACTGGTGATGTGCGGCATTAGATTAACAAGCGAATAGGGATTCCCTCTGCGACATTTAGGAATCTATAGAGAGTGTGGAGAAATAGACGTATACACCTAAAGACTAAAATTAGACTGTGTAATAGTTTGGTTCTTTCTAGAGTTAGTTATGGTAGTAAAACTTCGACGCTTTGTAAAGAAGATAACAGGAAACTTGATGCTTTTGATTCTAGATGCTTACGCAGTATCTTGAGTATTAGGGTGGTTCAACTTTGTAAGTAATGAAGAGGTTAGGCAAAGAAGTCGGCAACCTCTTTTAAGCAACATATTGCTCAGAGAGAGATTCCGTTGATTTGACCATGTGGCCCGTATGGATAATTATAGATTAGAGAATAGGGTTACGAACAGTGTGCCGAAAGGTCTCAGAAAGAAGGGGAGACCTAGGATACGGTGGGCAGACAATGTCAAACAGTACCTTGTTAGAATTGGTGTGCAGTGGAGAGATGAAACAGATATAGGTCATTAAAGATGTTTCTGAATTAAATTGCGCAATCTGGGTGGACCTCCGTAGCCCATGGCTGCTTGAGGATGATGATGAATTTTACATGTATATTTTTATAAAGGTCTGTAAATGGTAGGTAGTCACTGGAAGGAGAGCTATGCACCAATCCCCTGTGATGATGCATAGAACCGGCCAAGCCTAGCACCTAATGTCCGACCCCGCCTTCTCGTGGTGTAGACCGTTAGTACCTTTCAAAAGAGGTACTCTCTTGTGGAAGTGATCGGAAGGGGAGGGTTGCGAATTAGTGTGGCCTACTGATCTGGACAACTATGGCTACTTTTCTTTTTTTTTTTCTGGAAGGAGAGCTATGCACCAATCCCCTGTGATGATGCATAGAACCGGCCAAGCCTAGCACCTAATGTCCGACCCCGCCTTCTCGTGGTGTAGACCGTTAGTACCTTTCAAAAGAGGTACTCTCTTGTGGAAGTGATCGGAAGGGGAGGGCTGCGAGATTACTGTGGCCTACTGATCTGGACAACTATGGCTACTTTTCTTTTTTTTTTCTACCCTGCTGAGGAGTGGTCAACCACACAGGGTCCTGGTGCTGACCATATAAACCCACTGAACTGGCTCTGAGCTTGATTATGGATCCTGATTTTCTGCACTGGTGGGCTTCTGTGGAGGGAAAATCTTCCGCTGTGTTTTCTGTTTGTTTGTGGGTTGACAACCCCAAGTGAATAGATTCACAGGATATGTTTATTAGCTGGTGGATAATCCTGAGCAGAGGTCATCGCAGGCACCTGAACTCTTTGCTTCTATTGGCATCGTCAAATTCTACATTGGAGGAAGTCTTCCAGTGTAGATGGCTTCAGCCTTTAGTGGTGGGGGAACGGGTCTTTGCCCCATGTCTGCGATTAGGGGGCTGTTTGATGTTGTCGGCATTACCTCTCTCAATAAACATAGTTTCTTTAAACATCCCACTAACCATTTTCTCTCCATAGGTAGTTGGAATGTGAGGACTTTGCACAGAGCTTTTTCTCTTGATGTCCTCACACAAGAATTCCACCATTAAAATTTAGATATTCTCGGCTTGCAAGAGACCAGATGGACAGATAAAGGTCAGATTCTTAAAAATAATCTTAAATTTCTATTTTCAGGGAGGGACGACAATAAGCATCATCAAGGCGTGAGATACTCTAGTGATGCTCTTCTAGGATATGAGTGCATTAATGAAAGGTTTCTTACAGCAAAATTTCAGACAAGCGTTGAAGACTTCAATGTTATCTGCTGTTATGCCCCCATTGAGGATGCCGATGAGGATGAGAAGGATAGGTTTTATGGACAACTGCAGGATATTTTGAATTCTGTCAAGAAAGGCGATATTACCCTTGTTCTTGGTGACTTCAATGCCAAAGTTGGTACTGACTCTAACCATTGGGGAGGAGTAATAGGCCCTTTTGGTATTGGTAGCTGCAATGGCAATGGGCAACGTCTCCTACAGGTAAGTAAACTCAATGGATTCAGAATAACTAATACTTATTACAAACACTGCGATATACATAAGTACACATGGGTTTCATCTGATGGGCTGCATAAGAATATGATTGATTATATATTAATTAACAGCAAATGGGCTAGTTCTGTTAGGAATACCAGGTCATATAAGGGAGCTGAAATTGGATCTGACCATTACCTTGTTAAAAGTGTCTTGCAACTTAAACTTAAAAAGTGTTGTGCTAGGTTTAAAAAATTTGCTTTTAATACTGAAGCTCTGAAAGACCCAGTTATAGCCAAAGCTTACCATGATAGGTTACTTAGTCATTATGACAGTCATGGTATGCTTACTACTGATGTTGAGGAAGAATGGGATCATTTCAAACTGGCTTTTTTGGACACTAACAGTACTCTTTTAGGAAAAACGGAGCAGAAGAGACAGAATTATCTGAGTGATAAGGCACTTGAGCTTATTTCGGAAAGAAAGAACTGCAGGTATGTTCTTAATCAATACCCTTCTAGGCCTAATAGAAAGCATTACAGAGAGCTTAATAAACGTGTAAAAGATCAGTTAGCTGCTGATAAGAATCTTTGGCTTGATGGTTTGGCTGACAAAGCCGAGGAAGCAGTTAGACAGCACAACAGCAGAGAGCTGTACCAGATAGTTAATGTTTTGTGTGGTAGAAAACAGACAGGTATACATGGATTGAAGGATAAACAAGGTAAGGTTATAGAAGGTGAGGATTCTGTCATGGCTAGGTGGGCTGAGCGTTTCAGTGATATTCTAAACAATGCGGTTAGTTCTATTACCATTGTTTGCAATGATGATAGATGCATTGGTGGCTTTAATGTTGTCCCTATAACACATTCTGAAGTTATTTTGGCTGTTTCTAACTTAAACTTCGTAAATCCCCAGGGGTAGATGAAATTACTACAGAAATGCTTAGAGCTGGGAATGTTTCGGTTACCACTTGGATGACTGAAATTATGAATATTTTTTATGATAAAGGCATGGTTCCTAAGGATTTTACCAGAGCTATTGTTATCCCTATTTTCAAAAAAGGTGATCGCAGTTCTTGTGATAACTATAGGGGTATCAGCCTACTCTCTGTTCCAGGTAAAGTTCTTTCCATGATTGTGCTTAATAAAATTAAGAATCTGGTTGACAGTCAATTGCGTGATGAGCAATGTGGATTCAGAAGTGTTAGGGGATGTATGGATCAGATATTTTCCCTTAGGCAGATTCTTGAGAAATGTTTAGAGTTTTAGAATCCTTTGGTTGCTAGCTTTGTTGATTTCGAAAAGGCTTTCGACTCTGTTGATCGTCATAATTTGTGGTTGATTGTGAAATCATATGGTATACCTGACAAGTTAGTTAACATAATGAAAGCTCTCTATAATAACACTGAGTTGTGTGTGAGAGTTGGTAAGGCTTGTAGCAATTGGTTTAGCATTACTTCTGGTGTTCGACAAGGGTGCATTTTGTCTCCTTTTCTCTTTAGCTTGGTTATTGATTGTTATGCGAAATTCACTTCGAGGGAAAGATTTTGGCCTTAAATGGACTGGAGATACGAAAATTTCTGATTTAGGTTATGCTGATGATTAGCCCTTTTAGCAAATGATGTTCATCAGATGAACTCTTTCATTCGAGCTGTTGATGAGACTGGTAGTAGAGTAGGTTTGGTTATAAACAGAGAGAAAACTAAAGTGATGAAAATTGGTCAGGCAGGCTGTGATTCAGTTAATCTGAATGGTTGCAGTCTTGAGCAGGTGTCACAGTTTAATTACCTTGGGAGTTATGTAACAGATAATGGTAATGTGCGGCATGAGATTAACAGACGAATAGGGTTTGCTGCTGGGACTTTTAAGAATTTATGGAGAATGTGGAGAAATAGGCGTGTACACCTAAAGACTAAAATTAGACTGTATAATAGTTTGGTTCTTTCTAGGGTTAGTTATGGTAGTGAAACTTGGACACTTTGTAAACAAGATAACAGGTAACTAGATGCTTTTGATTCCAGATGCTTACGCAGTATCTTGGGCATTGGTGGTTCAACTTTGTAACTAATGATGAGGTTAGGCAAAGGAGTTTGCAACCTCCTTTAAGCAGCATATTGTGCAGAGAGAGACTCCGTTGGTTTGGCCATGTTGCTCGTATGGATAATTATAGATTGACAAATAGGGTTATGAACAGTGTGCCTAAAGACCTCAGAAAGAGGGGGAGACCTAGGATGCGGTGGGCAGACAATATCAAACAGGACCTTGTTAGAATTGGTGTGCAGCGGCCAGATGCAGTAGATGTAGCTCAGGATAGACTTGCTTGGATAACTAAATTGCATGGTCTAGTTGGACTTCCGTAGCCCATGGCTGCTTGAGGATGATGATTTTTATAAATTACAATAATTCATCTACAGCAAATGTTCTTTTCTTTTCAACGAAAAAAAATTGCGTTAAAAATTTTAGGTGTCCAAACCAACCACAATACGAGAAGTAGACGCCCCATAAGTTTTGCCACTTCCCTTTATCTCCCAGTTGTGCCACTGCTCGAAGAATATCAATTTGCCTTGCCAATATCGACCAACTGAATTTAAATTAGCAGCTTATAAGTGATAGTGATCAAAAAGATGCTAGCAATTAACGAGAAAATATATATTTTTTTAAATTGATATGTCATAATTTTTAAATATTAATGGAAGCAAAATCTTTCCATTCGTTTACGGAAAATGTTTATTCTAATAAATTGAGTAATAATCAACATACTGTTTTACATTTCACAACAGCTAAAATACATGTATTACTCGTATTAATTTTTATATTAAACATTTTATACTTTATTTCAAAACTTATGTATCATGTCAGAGTACAATTTCAATTTTTGTTTGGAAGTGAGACTTCTTTCTGTGAAAATTTTATTTTTATTTTTCAGTCATCTGTTGACGAATAAATGCGCTGTGCTTTCTTTTATTTTTTAAATAAAGATTCAAAAGTGTAAAATCTGTTCGTTTTGTTCTCATTTTTTAGGCAAAGACACAAATTTCAGTGTCTGTTTGAGAAAAAAAAAACTCAAATAATTTAAATAGAGAAAGTGACTCTACATTTACATACATATTTAATGCACATTAATTTATAAGATCGGTACTCTAAATTTTTCATATATTAGTGTTCAAAGCTTTTCGTCTTTTAGGGGTAACTAAACTTAATCCGGATTAACGAGGGTTTACAATATTTTACATAAAAAGTGTAATAGGTTCATGTACTTTTTTTTATGTAATCACACGTTCATAAATTAATAGAAAAAACTCGCGCAATAATTGTGCAGGTCTCAGCTAGTTTTAATTTAATTTGCATCTTGCACTTAAATTGTAGCCAGATACAAGAAGAAATTGTAAATTGTAGCACAGGTAATCGAACATCTATGGTAAAAATAAAAAAATATAAACTCTTTGCACTTTTTACACTAGCGCCACCTAGTAGAGGTTTCAAAGATTAAAATCGATTGCAGCTAAAATAACTTCCGAATGTTAAAATTCAAAATATTATTACACAAAGTATCTTGAACTCAGTGTACGTCATGAGATATGCAGGGAACGCATTGAGTCCTCCTCCCCCACCTCCAAAAAGAGGCCCACCAAATTTTGTTTGTTATATCATCGTCATCATCATCATCTTAAATAACTCAAAGACCTTAGGGTTAACTGCAATTCAAATAATTGGACTGCATGTAGAAGTCAGATGTGGATATGAAAAACGGTAGCATTTAAGGGTTCTGAGAATAGCATATAGCATTAACATGCTACTTTTGGGTATCCACTTCAAAAGTATGACCTCTAATAATTAGTTCTAAATCAAAGGTGAGACTTGATCCTTCATAGTTTTGAACTTGAATAATAAAAAGCTTATATGTTATTTTAGTTTAACAAAGGAGAAGATTTTTTTGGCTTTCTCAGATTTCAAACCAACAAACATATACATAAACATACAAGGATCTATCCATGGTTTAGTAGCAGTGGGGTAATATTAAAATAACGCTTGGGGGGGGGGGAAGTGGTGATTTTTATTTAAAAGGTTAAGAAACTTAATCAATAAGTAAATACTTAAAAAGGCAATCAATAAACAAATAAAAAGGTAGTATTTTGAATCAATGTTCAGGAGATACTACACATTTGAAAAACATAGAAATTATATATATATTTGGCTGCTTATTAGCCAGGTTTATTTCATCAAGGGAAGCAAGGGGAAACATTCAACCCTTCCCTGCTCTGAAAAGTTTTAATAACAACAACCGCAGGTGAAAAATTATCAAACATTTATATATATTGAACATATTTTTAGGAATCGTTTTTGAGAACACACTAGAACGTGGTGTGGTGTGGGGATATACATCGTATTTTTTGGCGTGAGTAATTCCAACAACAACGGAATGGCGTTCTAAACCGTTCCATTTCTATGTAATAGCTTGCCGATCCTCTACCTCAGGGGTTTTCAATGTGGGGTACGTGTACCCCTTGGGGGTACGCCGTGAGAGCTTAAAAGTCGCTAGATCTAGTAACAAAATCACTAAGTTGGTATTATTTTACTATAACTATAGTTTTATCTAACCATATAAGGGGTACGCCAGTTACATACACATTTCCAGGGGGTACGTGAAGCAGAAAAGGTTGAGAACCACTGCTCTATCTCATTCCTCCGAACCCAAAAAACTCCAGATCCTATTAGTTAACTTCTGTGTAGCACTCTATTAGTTAGGATTTTTCTATTTTTAAATCTTATGATGTTACCTAAAAAACACTATACCAACATTCATTAAGAACGATATTTTGAAGCTATGCGGGAAACCAGAAAGCCAAAATAGTTTCAAATCTCAGTACTGCATAAAAAACTTTATTTCACTCTCCTACCAAACTATTAGAGAATTTCATTGTTATGTAATGGTAATCTAACTTCGAAGTTCTATATCGTTTGAAAGATACATTTAATGGAAATCTGTAGCTGAAGATAAATTATATACCAAAGTCAAATTTGTTTAAATCTCGGTTTACAACAATATTCGTTCAGTATTTAAATACTTATGGAAGCTGGAATATCTCACAATAGTGATGTCTCATGATATTTTGCATCAGATATTAACTGAAACTTAAATTGTAATTATTGTTTCGAGCCATTTAATAAAATATATATACAGTGGACCTTCGTTATAGCGCTGCTCGCTATACCGCGCACTCGGTTATAGCGCGGCCGATGTTCGCGATAAGTTATAGATAGTGTTTGTTTTTTCATATTTTCAAGCGTACCTTATGTACGTAAATAAAATAATAAATATATATACTTATTAAGATGTATAACTATGTTATGTAAATTTTAATAAAACACTTAATAAATTAATTTTTTTTTAATTAAAATACATAATATATATATAGTTGATGGGATGTTTCAGTATATAGCTCAAATCGTTCTGAGTAAATTTATTGTGTCGCCACCGCGCCGCTCGGTATAACGCGGTTCACCTTATAACGCGGGTGTTGTTTCCCGCCCGACGTGCGCGTTATATCGGGGTCCACTGTATAACAAATTTCTTACCTGAACAACGATTCTGTTGTACATTTCATTTCAGAAGTCTGCAGAATAATAATTTTTGTGTTAGACAATTATGATTTTTATAAAACAAGATTATTTATACTTAAATATTCCAGATAGCATAACTCTTTAAATTCTACACGAATATTGTTGAAAAACGAGATTTAAATGGATTTATGATCTTTAATTTATCTTCAGTAACATTTTTTCGTAAAATAAATATTTTAGAGGTTGTAGAGCTTCGAAGTCAGATTCCCATTCACAATAACATGAAAATTCGTCAATATTTTGGTAGCGCAATGTATTACTTAATGAAATATTTGCACAAATTTCTGATCAATAAAGACAGACATTGCAACAAGCGATAACTTCTGTAATTCCTATGATACTGCATTTTGTGTAGAATTATTAATGTTCCGGTATTATAACTTAATATAACTCTTATTAATAATGTATTTAGTGGACAAATAAGTTTTTAATAACAGACTTGTTTGTAATTACATTCTTCTTTAAAAGAAATTTTACATTTTACAAGATATATAAAGAAAATAAAACCATTTGTACTGAACCTTAAGCAGCAGACATTGTTTTCGTGCATATGACAAATTTGTTCTATAAATAACGATTCTATTGTCCCTGTTATACAAATGCACACGTGGCGATACCAACTGCTGTAAATTCACGACCAATAGTGTTACTGATGAAGTTGTCCGCATCAGCTGTGCAAATCATTCAGTTACGCACATTGTTTATGACGTACAATGGCTCACCTGCCTATTTCTGCTCAAGAGATTTATCGTTTTCGTGTTGAAATCCCTTGTTGAAAGGAAGCCTAGTCTTCTTGAGATACACATAATGCATTCTATATATACCTATTCAGCTTGGCTATTAGCATAAATTGTAATGCATTTATGCATTAGTTGAGTGAAATATTGTCACACCTGTGGATTACTTATACCTCATGTACGCGTTTGCAACCACCCAACGTGTTCAATGCTGAGCATTAGAAATGAGTTCCGGCTGAAATTTTCGAGCCGGTTCCCTCCCAAGCCCGAATCTTTCTGAGCCTGAACCATTTCAATATCAGTTGATATCTAGCCCGATTTGGGTATCAAACTTTTCTCACTTATCATAAGATATATATAAAAAAAATGCATGTCGTAATCATTTATTTAATTCTTATATTATTAATTATAATCATTTTATGACAGAATGAATATGTTAAGGCTGTTTGGAAAGAAAATATCTCAGATGTACCAGTAGAAACTGAAAGTTTGTCGGTAACATCACTATAATTTTCACTATGAATTTCTTTTATCAATAATAGAGAATAATTTTTAACAAATCAAAAACGGCATTGTGGTTATTTTTTAATTACCAAAGACTAATTAAAAGGTTGAAATTATAATTAAAAAGCATTTTACGCATTTTCTTCAAAATTACATGAAATATTTGAAATTTTAAATTTTTCTGGGCCCGAGCCCGAGCCCGCCCGGGCGTCTATGCTAGTTCAGTGATAATGTAATGAATGAAAAAAAAATTTTTTTTCTGCAATTAGAAAAATTAAAAGGAAAAAAAAAATACTTCTATTCTTTTTTCATAAATCCTATTTCGGTTGATGCAAAATATAAAATGTTTAACTCTCGAATACAGTAAAGCCACACCTAAAGCAAAGAAGAATATTTAACAGAATTGTTGTAGGCAAAGAATATTTCGCAGAATATTTTGTAGGCGAAGAAGATTTATTCTGCAGAATATTTTGTAGACAAAAGATTATTTTGCAGAATATTTTATAGACAAAGAAGAATATTTAGCAGAATATTTTGTAGGCGAAGAAGAATATTTTGCAGAATATTTTGTAGAAAAGAAGAATATTTTGAAGAACATTTTGTAAATTAAGAATAATATTTTACGAAATATTTTCATAAGCAAAGAATATTTTTTCAGAATATTTTGTAGGCAACGAATAGTTCTTGCAGAATATTTTCAAGAATATTTTGTAGGCAAAAAAGAACATTTTTTTCAGGCAAAAAAGAATATTTTTAAGAATATTTTTGCAGGCAAAGAACATTTTCCAGAATATTTTGTAGGCAAAGAAAAATATTTTGCAAAATATTTTGTAGGCAACGAAGAATACTTTGCAGAATATTTTGTACGCAAAGGAGAACATTTTGCAGAATATTTTGAAGAAAGGAGACTACTTTAAAGAACATTTTGTAGATGAAGGAGAATATTTTGAAAAACATTTTGTAGGCAAAGCTGAGTATTTTGCAGAATATTTTGTATGCAGAGATGAATATTTTTCAGAATATTTTGTGTACAAAGATGAATATTTTGCAGAATATTTTGTAGGCAAAAAATATTTTGCATAATATTTTATAGAAATAATGAAGAAGAATATTTTTACCACTTTCTGTTTCTGGCTCCTGTAGTGTTTAATTCCTTGAATTTCAGCATACGGAACGAAAATTTGTTATCTTTCTGTTATTCAGAAAATTCCGTTGAAAACTAATTCTGTTTAAAAAGAAACTAATAAATATCTATATATATATAATAAGAAAATAAGTGTCTTTCTGTGACAACCATGAAGCCTTTCGAAGCGTATACAGCCATTTCTCGAAGAAAAACAATCGTGAAATCGCTGTATTCGCTTCAAATTTCGCAGCTTGTGTCTGGTTGTCGTCCGAATGGCAGTGTCAAATTTCAACTTGAAATTCCATAAAGGGAACTTGTAAGAAGCAAAAATATTTACCATTTTATTCCTATGTGAAACCGAAGTCGCTGCTAAATTCGTTGTTGCCTTTTACTGTTCCCTAACTGTGAACAGCAGTCATAACATCGTGAAAATATGCTGCATTATAAGATCCCCCATTTCCAGAGTTATTATTTTAAGGCGTAGGTCGGAGCCTGATTTTTTAACCAAATACGAGGTCATATAGGGAGAACCCGTGTACGAAATTTGGGACCGTTCTGTTGAGTAGCACAGTAACCAAAGGGTATTAAATCTGCCAAAAAATAATAGACGTATTCCCTCAAGCAACTGTTTTCCATGGAGGTGTGAAAGGAAACTGTCAGTTTATACCTTTACAGTTATTGCCATAGTA
The DNA here is from genome assembly GCA_038380435.1 of Ryuthela nishihirai. NCBI lineage: Eukaryota > Metazoa > Arthropoda > Arachnida > Araneae > Heptathelidae > Ryuthela > Ryuthela nishihirai. The sequence continues at coordinate 109,265,835 of JAWZYU010000001.1, forward strand.
GAAGCACTGTGAGGAAGGCAAGACCTCATCAGATAAATAACACAAACACTCATACCTTACCTAGGAGCTCGAACCCAGGTCCTTTGATCAATAACCACTCGGACACCGTAGGCTGTTAAAACGGAAATAAAAATCTCGATAGTTTGCATAGATAAAAAATCGGGAGAATAGTTGGAAGCACGGGCTTTCAGAGCCCCGGCTAACGTGAACAACTTCGTGAAATTCGTTGTGTTGAATCTGTGTGGTAAGAGGACCCCCCCCCCCCCCCGGGGGTTGGGGTGCAGTGAAAATAAGAATATACGTATAAAAGTGAAACCCTCCAATGCCGAGTGCCGTTCAGCTAACATTAAATATTTTTGATATTGAAAAACAAATTGTTTTCAATGGGTAAATTAAACTTGCTCTTTGTTCTTATAGTTTTAAGTTACGAATTAATTTTTATTAAAGTACGTTAATCTATAATAATAAAAAAAGATGTTTGTGCTTTTGTGGCAGCCATAATTCATTGAGAAATTCTGGTAGACTTTTTAAAATTTCACAGTATTTATAGTTGCTGTTCTAATAGCACTGCCGAATTTCAAGTCGGAATTCCAAGTTCGAATTCCACCGTTCGGTCAAGTACATCTAGAACCACAGGGTACAAAAATATGTCGAAACGGAAATAAAAATCTCTCTATGCGTAGAAACGAACCCATGGGGCTATGAGAACACCCACTGACATCAGCAGCGACATGAGAAAGGGCCGGCAGCTTTTCGTGCTGAATCTGTGCTAAAGGAGTGGGGAGAACGAAGGGGAGAAACAGTGATCATAAATCTGACATATAGTGCAATGAAAAATAGAATATACAGTTTACAAGTGAGACTTGGACAGCACTGGTACCGTTCAGTTTGTAAGATTAAAATTTGTAACTGATGTCCATAGGACAGCTGTTTCCAAAAACGTTTCAGACAAAATCTTGGAAACATGGACTAGCATATTTGCCTCTTGCTTATCAAACATGCACAATACTTTTTTACATTAATTTTCAACTGAATCTTAATTTCAGTTTTCATTTTAAAATTTTATTATGTACTGTTTCTAATTTTGTTACAATGATAATGTATTCAGAAATGTATTAAGAAAAATAAATATTATTGAATGCTGAGAGACTATGAGAAAGAAAGGTTAATGCTTTGTTAGTTTTCTTATATCACAGGTTTATGGGTAGGGACTGATAGATCATTGACGCATGAAGCAACTGCTCAGTCTCTTCAGTTGACAACCAGTAGCTACAAGATCTTATTTTAAGGTTTGTTAATTAAGGTAAAGTTTTTTGTGGGGAGGATGTTCTAATTATTATATTGCGTAGGATCATAAATTTAATTGATAAAATGCAAGTATAAGTTGTCAGATGCTCTAGGGATGTTGTTCAGGGGGGTAGAAGGATGTCATCCACCTGGCCAGTGGTGCAATCAAGGTATTGCATTGTGGGGACGGGGGTGGAGATCCTTTACACTAGGCCAGTGGTGCAGCCAAGTTTTTTGTTTAGTGGAACCCTGGTAACTTTGCAAATATATTGGGTTTCGTTTTATATGGTCCACATTGTACTAATCCATATTTAAATGAAACTTATACTTATGAAAGTTTTATTTAAATATTTGTTTGAGCTATTGCCCAATGTAGAGAGCACCTCACAATTAGTATTACAAGAATGGAACCTCACCATTTATGGGAAATTGAAAAATGAGTTATTAAACTGCCAATGTATAGTTTTACACACAGATTCTCAAAATTTATTTAATTAATTCTGCATTTCAGAAGTATCTTTTCTAGTCGTTAGAACTATTAAAGCTGCTTAATTATTTTCCTACATTTGCATTATGTCAAGTTCAACGTCTAAAAGAATGGTAAAAATTCGTAAATAGCCAATGTATAAATAATAAGTCTTTACTGAATTTTCAAATTATCTATTGGATAGACTATACGAAAATACGAAGGTTGGAACGAAATATAGCTAGAAGGAAATGACGCATATCATTGTGTAGAAACGATTTCGTCATGAGACGTAGTAGGGAAGAAAGGTACTAGGGAATCGTCGCTAAAACTAAATATCAAAGGAATATCTTTGGTACGAAACGTTAGTGGGATGAAACATCACTAAGACAGAGTGACTTAGGCAAAACTTCGAAATCGAAACGTAGCAGGAATAAAATGTCGCTGAAAAACAGTGAGTGGGGCGAAACATCATGAGACAAAATGACTGGGACAAAACATTACAAGACACAAAAATTGCTAGGATGAAACAACATGAGACAACATGTTGCTGGAACGAAGTGGCTGGAACAAAATAACACAAAAGGAAACATCAGTGGGAAAAAAATCACAATACAAAACATCTCAGGGATGAAACATCACGGTAACAAAGTGTTTGTAACAAAAAAAAAAGAGACAAAATGTCACTGGGACGAAACACCACGAGACAAAACATTGTTGGGATGAAGTGATTGGGACAAAATATCAAGAGAGGAAACGTTACTGAGACGAACATTACGAGAAAAAATGTCACTGGGATGAAACATCACAAAGCAAAATCTTTTCTGAGAAGATGATTAGAGATGAGCTATTTCCGGAACAAAGTGACTGGGACATAACATCGTAAGCAGAAACTTGACTGGGATGAAATGATTGGGACAAAACATCATGAATGAAAACCTCACTGAAACAAAACATTACGAAAAAAAAAATCTCGCTGGGATGAAGTATTATGAGATAAAAAAGCACTAGGAGGAAACACCACCGGAAACAAATGACTGGGAAAAAATATCGTGAAACGAAACTTTGTGAACCAAACGTAGCTGAGACGAAGTGACGTCATGAAAGATCATGAGACAAAACGTCACGAACAAAGTGAATAAAACTTCGCAAGGCGAAACATCATTGGGACGAAATATCACGAGGCAAAGCTTCGCTGGACGAAGGACTGAGGCAAAACATTACAATATGAAACGTTTGCTGGGATGAAAATAAAACCCGAAATGAAACGACACTGGGACGAAACATCATAAAAAGAAAACATCGTAGAGACGAAACCTCAAAATACAAAACTTGCATGATGAAGCGACTGGGACAAAAATCACAAAACCAAATGTCCCTGGGGCGAAATACTGCATGAAAAAACGTCACCGGGACTAAAAAAAGAATGAACGACACTGGAAGAAAATATTATGAAGCAAAATGTCATTGAAACGAAAAATGACGAGACAAAACAGCGCTGGGACAAAACGACTGAGACAAAAAATCACAAGACAAAATGTCGCTGGGACAAAACGACTGAGACAAAAAATCACAAGACAAAATGTCGCTGGAATGAAACATCACAAGACAAAATGCCAATGAGACAAATTGTCGCTCGAATGAAACATTACAAAACAAAATGCCATTGGGACAAAACATCAAGAGACGAAATATCAGTGGGAGGGGGGGGGGCGGTGATAAATATTCATGAGAAAATATCTGTGGGATGAAGTGCTGGAACAGAACATTACGAGACAAAATATTACTAGAAAGAAGATGAGGGATAAAACATCACGGGGGAAAAACGTCGTTTGAGTGTCATGTCACGAAAGGTCGTAGAGAAAAAGTAACATTTGCACGATAAGTCATAGCTGCGAAACGACACAGCGACGGACTGTCGCTCCACCTGGTTATTACATTTCTGCTGTCTTGCACTTCGTCGGAACAGATTTTTAATTAATATTTTACTCCTAATAATTTTAATTAATATTTTACTCCCTATAAAATTTCTAAAATTGCTTTGAAAATTTTTATTTAATGCTAAAAATAAAAAACTTAAATTACCTTTGAAGAGAGCTGGCTCTTTTCTTTGAAATATTCGTTATTTATTGACGAGCTAATGCAAAATTACTTTTTAGTCTTCAACGATCACCCACTGACAAAATGTAAATTAAGTTCAAAATTGAATAGATGATATGTAAGAGTAAATCTCATTTGTTCATCATGTATACTTAACAGAATATAAAGAAACATACACCAAATTACCACTGAAATTATAAATGTCATTAAAATGTAAAATTCAACTCAAAGCTCCATGAAGTCTGAAACAAATTTTTTACTGGAAAAGTGAAACCTGATATCTTTTAAATTTTGATATAAATCAAATCGGGTCTAAATTTTGATTTCGTACAATATTCTTCTATTAATTGAAGAGTTATAAGGAATATTTAACCGCTATGTTAGTAGTCGTAAGAGTTTATATCGAATATAATAAAAGAGTTAAGAGTCCAGCTAAAATTATGATTTGAAGTTTGAGTATAACATTAATACACTGCTCACAAAAATTAGGGGATATTTCATCGCTTCATATTCATTTTGAAATATCCTCTAATTTTTGTGAGCAGTATATATTTAAAACGCAAAGCGGTTAGGTACAACTACTAGTGATATTATCGTGATAATTATAAAATATAAAGTGATTCTGTTTTGATTAAAGATAGTCTGAATTTATCAAATTAAAATGTAATTCTGTTGGGTGGCCTTGACAGTGGACGGGCCTTGACGGGAGGCTACCAACTGTCTCCCAACAGCTGTCCAGTGAGTCTCCTCCCTAGCCTTCTCTGAGCCTTCGGGATCCTTGTGACTTAGCCATTTAGCCCATTGTGTGCAAAATATTGTCGCTCAGAGGTAAAACACCCAACCCAAGTAAGAGATTGAGCATTTGAAAACAAAATTGTACATCGCAATAACTTTTATTAACAGTAAATGATGAAAAAATAATATTTTTAATAAGCTAATATTGTTTGAAAGTTCCGAATTAATTTTTGTTACAATACCATTTACGTATTAGTACCTATAATAGCATATTCAGAAAGCTATAATAAAAAAAACGTTACATTTATTTGCGCCAGAAACTTTAAAATCATTGCCAGTTACAAAAAAAATGTGAAAAACGTGCTTACAAACATTCGAAAATTTTTTTGTAATTATATTGAAGATATTGAAATCATAGAAACATGCTATAAACAGCTAATTATTATTATTAACCAATTATTTTCAATTTTCGCATTGTTTTAAAATTGCTAGATATTTCATATTACATTGTCTAACCTTTAACTAATGTATTATTTAAGTTTTCAGTTCATTAACACCATAGACTAGTGTTTTTATTCATGTGGTGACGTTCTTTTGTCAAAAATTAATGTATCCTAATATTGGTATTATTAGTTGATTGTTAATTGATTGACATTGCAGCTATTAGAAAAGAAAGTAACATGTTTAGTAAATTGAATTAAACATGGGTAATTGCATTCATTGCAAGTATGCCATTGCTCAGAAAGTGATTTAATACTTTTTTTTTATTCATCTACAATAGCATTATTTTTTTTTGCATTGATGAGTATCTACTGTGAAACGTTTAGAGATATCTGATGGTTGTATCTCGGGTTTTTTCATATATTTGAGGGTTTTCTAGGGAATTGTATATCGTACAATCGATTTTTCAGGACACCAGGTACATAGCACTCAAAATCTCTTCCATGTCCTTGTAGGAGTGAATGGCCAAATAATATTTTTATGTTGAACAACCCTTCCATGAAGGGTCCTGACGGGCATGGATGTAGGTAGATCTTGAACGTTTAAATTAGTATCCAAAATTACCTGTACCTTGGCTTTACTGTAACCCCCTGCATGGAATAAATTATTATTATTATTATAAGAAAGGAAATTCTTTTTTTGAAGAATAAATTGTTAGATTTTTTCAAGGGTCATCGTGAGTAGCCTCCAATAAAGCTTTATCTGATATCTTAACCTTAGATTTGTTTGTGGTGTGGGTTTCTGTTAATGTTTTCAAAGAACCTTAATTATAGTTCAATAAGTAATCATGAACATATTCGAGCACTATGTCTTTGTGATATATGCTTGTTGAAGATAAACCAAGGGGCATTTAATGCTGATCTAGCAGTCTTATTCTATAAGATTTGGGGAGTGTTCAGGTCGGATTTGCAAGTTTAATTCCCTACCGGACAGGCGTATGTTACTGTGGGTCTCATAACAGTTTATGTATGAATAGTTTGTTGTTTATGGAGATTTTAAATTTTCGGCTGATGAGTGCATTTAATTTAATCTGAATTTTACATTTTAAATATGATCATGTTAAGTAAAAATATTTTTCCTTTTTCAAGTAATGGTAACAAAAAATAACCATGAAAAAATAAGGGAACGAACAGTTTAATTTCAGCAGAAAAAAATCTGTTGGGCACGTGTTATATGTTCCGCCATGTTGTATAACTGAGCAAGAAAAATAATATTTTTTTGCACTTAACCATTATTTAGTTATCAAAAAATAACTTGTTTACCTTTTTAAGATAATATCTATGACGGAGACCATTAATAACTATACAAAGACATTAAACAATTCATAGTTTAATTGAAAAAAGCTGTTTACAATTTCATAACGGCGGAAAAAAACATTTGGAATTGAAGTGTCTATACTTTTGTAATATTACTCTTTGTGTTGTATATTGTATTTGGCATGGATGTATGTGTCGTTTTTCTGCTGAGGTCCTGCCATCCTCACAGACCTTCTACTCTCGCATATAAACTGACAGGCTCCTGTCAGACCTCTGTGGCAAGCAGCTGCTTGAGGGGGTATTTATTTTTATTTTTTATGTTCATGAACCGAAAGTTTCAAGTTGGAAATTTTAAAAGCTACTAAAGTTTTCAGTTAAAATTTTAGAATTTATCTGTGACTTATTATTTTATTAATTTTTCATTAAATTATTTTTTTATCTGTGATTCATTATTTTTTGCATGTAGAGACGGTAAAAAGAGCGAATCAAATGAAGAAAACAAACTTGTACTACACTGCTATGGAGAATTTTCTTTTTGCAAGAAATGTATTTGGAGTTTTGTTTTACTGCTAATCTTTGTTAATTTGCAGAGTTTTTTTCTGGATATATTTAAAACTGACATTAAAACAAAGTTTATATTTGAAATCTTTGTCAGGAAATGTAATACTCAGATGTTCCTTTGTTCGAGTTAATTGCTTTTTAAAACATGAAGTTTTTTTTTTTTGGTTTTTTTCGTACCAAATTCAAAGAAGGAAAAAAAACCCAGTAAGATAGGAGATGGAACTGTGATTATTTTTAGAAATTTGTATTAATAAAAGTGCAAAAAAAATGAAAATAAAAATTGCTCTCTTTGCAAAAACAATGTGCTTTAATAAATCTGAAATTTGAAATTTTTTTGCGATTTGCTCGTTAAGTGTGTAAAAAAAAGGTAAAAAAATAAAAGTAGAATTGTATTTTGCACAAGATATTTCCCTGTTCGAGTTATTGTTCTTAGAAAATGCATATTTCTTTGGGCTTTACTGATAAGGAGTTGAAAACACGATAAGAAGGATTATCTGCGATTATTCATTAAAAGTTATTTTCATCGCAAAATCTTATTATTAAGTAAAAATATAAATTGTAACTTTTTACAAGTGGGAAAATAACTTATGTTAATAACAGCTGAAAACTGAAAAATTTGCTTTCTTTGATTTGCTTGTCAATTGAGTAGAAAAATTAATTAATCATCGTTATCATCTGTTAAAATTTCAAACTGCAAAGCAACACGCTCGATTATTAGGAGTAAACAAAACAGACAGAAAACAGACACAAAAAGACAAAGTTTTTATGTTATATGTTTTTAGTTTCTGAGTAGCAAAGATTTCGTCCAGGAAGTCATCCATCATCACTGATGACAAATTTGAAGGTGCCTTTGGACTGCTTATATTGGTTTTAAGCCACAATTAAGTGAGTCGTGGAAGAAACTTATGCAATTTTAAAGAAATGTCGAGGTAAGTAGGTCGACTCTCACAAAATGGAAACAAAAATATCAGTGTACAATAAACTCTCGATTATCAGACACGAATGAGGTTTGAGGTGGGCCGTTAGATAGAGAGCTAACTTCGTGCAAGCAGTTTTAATGTATAACAGCATAGAAATAATAAAATCCAAAATAAAATACGTAAGAAATAATGGTAAATAATAAAGACCATACACATAGATATGTAAGTACTCACCAAAAAAAAACCATCTGGAGATCGTTACAGTATTGTATGTTGGTAACTCTGAGGCAATAATGTTGTTTACTTAAATTGTGCAGTAGTTAGAGCAAATTGGGCACGGATAAATTGTGTATTTATTCTAAAATTACACTATTTACTATACAAATTTACACAACACTGTAAGCAATAGAGTTTAGAGTGTTTAATGCTTTTGGTGATTACTGATTCTGCTGAGAATGCGACGCTACACAAGGGGTGATTTGCAATGAATGCTTTGGAAATAAGCTAAATAATTCCATAAGAGCGAATAATTGAGGAAATATAGTTAATAATGCTGTAAGAGCGAGCGTGCCGATAAATAAAGGGCCGGATAATCGAAAGCTTAAGTAATTTGTTTTAAACTGAGTAAATGGGTTGGGTTGTTTTACCTCTGAGCGGCACTTTTTTGCACACCATAGACTAAATGGCCAGATCACAAGGACCCCGAAGGCTCAGAGAATTTTGGGGGAGGGGACCCACTGGAACAGCTGTTGGGAGACAGATGGTAGCCTCCCATCAAGTGTGTTCCCCAGTGTGTTCTTTAACGTCCATAGGGTATGGATCTCCCGCACACGGGGCCACGGCTTAACATCCCATACGAAGGACGGTGGCTTTTCCAAGCCCATCGGTGTCCCCTACTGACCGTGGGCAGGGCGGGATAAACTGAGTAGTGTCAAAAGGGAAGGTAACTCTTGAATTATAAGGGAAGAGTAATTTCAGAATTAACGCAAATTGAAGAAAATTTTCCCTTAATGTATTAGCAACATCCCCAAGTGCTATTTGTTTTTGAAAACATGTGATCTAATTTAAATGGATAAAATAACAAAATCTCTCCGATTCTGCTCTTAGTAATTCAAGCAAATTGGCCAGTACTAGGAATAACAAGAACTTTTGTGTTGATGTTGGCAACCAAAATAAAAGTGCAAGTTTTAAAGATAAAAACAGTGTACAGTAAGTATTTCAGACATATGGTATACAGTGGCGAAGCGTGGATGAAAACAGCTGAGGAACAGCTGAGGTAATGAGACTGAGCAATTGTTCCATCGAAGATTCTCATATGTCATTGAATGATTAATCTATCAGTTACTTGTTAATAAACCCGATTATCTCATAGATCAAATATTTTAAAAATAATTGGTGAATTCAGCTATAAATCACATGTCAGTAGACTAATAATGTTTGATTTATGAGATAATATGTTTATTGACAAGTAATTGATTGATTAATCAATCAATGACACATGAGAATCTTCGCTGGAACAATTGCACATTCTTCTTGTCTCAATTGTTCCATTTACTCTTCTCCATTGGTGTATAAAAAATACTGAGAAAAATAATGATGTGTATGTTGCAATGAAGGCGACACGATTTTTTCCCAGAGTATTAAGAGATTCAGTTAAAATATTATTTCATCAATCAATTAATTGAAATGCAGTTGCGTGTTAATATTTTAAATTAAAATTGCCGAGTTATTAGTGTACTTGATTGCAGAGGAAAGATACCTGGGATTGAATCCTGGATAAAGATTAATAATGAAACTTTCTGCAGAGGTCTCGCCCTCCTTGAAGATTTTTTCTGTGGTGCATTAAACTGAGAAGTTGCCATCAGACTTCAGTGGCCAGTGGTCTTATTTACATACTTCATTTGTTTACAAAATGAATCAGTTTCAAAATGCATCAAATGTAGTTTAATTTTATACCACAAAATGACAAAACACTTTTTTTTTGGTAGCTGCCATTCTTTTCCGTCTCTATAACGCCTACTAAATCGTCTGTTCAAAATTAACATTGGCAAAAAGAGACAGAAATTTATGAAGAACTGTGTTACGTAATCATATCGGATTTCTTTAGTTATAAGTTTTTTGAGAAGATAGAATATATAGCTTTGTTTTCTGTTTCATAAACTTGTCTTTTCAAAAACTGTAGTCACGCGACGTTCGGAGCAGATATAAGAAATAAGAGCTTTAAAAGTTAATATTTTAAAGTGAAATCTTAATTTTACTCTAGAAATACGAATAAAATTGTTGGTAAACTTTCATGAGCTATGTAACCAATATTAATGTCATTGGAATGTTCACTAGTTTTTTTGATATCAGAAATCAGTAATTAATAAAATATGTTTGGTTCTACTGCATTCAGAAAATGCTTGCTATATGTATATATGCATGAAGCACCTAAATTAAAGAATCAGGAATAAGAAGCAACAGAACTAAAAAAAAATCAGGAACGAGAAGCAACAGAATTAAAATATCTGGAACAATCTGTCCCTTGGGGCTCAGCTTTTGGTGATTTTTGTGTTGTCCTTTGCGACTCATGCCACTTATTGGATGCCCTCAGATGGAGAAGGTTATGGAATCTTTTATCCTGGTACTTCGAAAAATCATAATTATGCTACATATCCGGAAAAAGAATCCAATGGCGAATTAATTGAGTCAATGAATTGAGCAACTGACGAATAATTTTTTTTTTTTATAAATCATTAGTCAATCGAGCTACAGTCATTTGCAAATAAGCTAAGGAGCTTTCATCTTGGAGATACTTGATTAATAATTGATTGACTGACAAGTGATTGATAGCTCAATAAATCGATGATTTATGAGAATCTTCAATGCGTCAACTACGTAGTTGAACGTAGTTGACGCATTGAACGTAGTCCACAAATTGTGTCCATATACTCTTCGCCACTGCAAGAATCAGTATATGAATATCAAATAGGAATTAAAGATAAAATGTTAAAGTATCTAATGGTCAATTTATAACAACTTTAATGCCTAAAATCTTGAAAATACTAAACAAATGCCATAATTTTTGTGTTAGTGAAAACGTTCAAATTCTAGTGGTGTGTGTTGCACTTCAGAAAAATGTCGATTTTGCAAAAAAATCGAAGCTATTATAATAGTTTAAGAAAATTCAGCTTTCTTCAGAAATATAATTGAAGAAGAACTTGCTAAGACTATTTACTTCGATTTATGGTAGAAATTATGATGCTTCTCTAATTCGAATGAAAGAAGAAAGTTTAGAAATAAGAAAAATGACAAATGTTGCATGTTTAAAAAAATAATGATGAAATAAAACAGTACATAATCAATGTCTGGCACATTTGGGTTAAATCGAAGAACAGAGAAAAATAAAAATCTGGGAAAGAAAGGGCAAAAGAGAAAAATCAAACTCATGCTTTTTAACTTTAGTTGTCAGTGTCAGCTGCAATTGGTTCAAATGCTTTTTGTATACTGTTTTTAACTAAAAATATTTAATAATGTATGGAAAATGGTAACTATGGTTTTATATCTTTAACACTGTTTACTGATTTCCCAACTATATTTTGCAGTTGAATTGAGTTAGAAACTAATTGAAGGGGATTATTAAAGTGAATACAGACAGATGGTTTATAAAGATATAGAGCGATGCTGGGAAAAAATTCATAGCGCGTAAAATTAATTAAGAACTGCAATAAGTTATATACTCTTCTCGAAAATGATAAAAAACATTTAAATCAGGCCCGTCCATCCTAAAGTTAGTTAAAGAACCTCTAGGAAAAAAACTATATTCTTAAAGATCAGCGGGGAAAATTCTCTACTGAAAAATCAAAATAATCATTTCTAATGAATAACGAAGAGGAAAAGAAACTATATTTTTGAAGCAATCACTAAAATATCAAGATTAAAAATGTATATTTTTATTGAGTACTGTGAATTGGCAATATCGTTTGATTATGTACCTTAAAATATTTGGTAAAAAGAAATGGAAGAAATGAACTTGATGAAGTATATTGATTATTTACTTTATGATCCGCGAATTGATGGAGCTGATTTAATAAATAAGTTTAATTTTCGAAGTTTGACAAAGCAGTTCTTAAAATGCAAACTATTAACTCTTCAAGAAGTCCGTTTTTTTACTGAAATCTCATGAACTTGCTTATATAATACGCCACAGAAAAGGTACCTGAAGGAAGGGAGACTCGAACAGAAAGAAAAATTCAAATAGTACAGTGCTATGCAGGGTTCGATTCCTTAACATTTGCTCTATTAGCATCTATTCTGTTAATGTTATTTTACAAATATTGGGTATTAAGTAGTATCAAGATTTGAGAAAGTAAGAGAAATTAGAATTTTTGTTTGTTATAATAGTGTCTAGAGAGGTGGGTATGAATGATTCATGATTTCCTGATATTTTGACTTGTTATTGATAAAGATGAAAACTACCCTTGAAACAGTGCTTTGTTACTGTTACAAAGACAAATTCATTTAGATTATAAGATAAATATATCGTACTATAGTTACCTAAGCAGTGATTTTGTTGACTATATTAAATACCAAAGATTCTAGAAGCTAAATTTTGCTTTCCTTTTATCTTCTGAAGATCTGTTCCATCCTTTCGCAACTCTTACTACAATGTGAAATAGGTCAAAAACTTAAGAATGAAACAAATTAATAATTTATTTTTTTTGAAAGAAAAATACATAAATCTGAAATCTGAAACTTACTAAATTTCTATTTATGATAAAAAATATTTTAGTGTGGTAATTAAAAATATACCATTTATGGACAATGAAAATTTGATACACTTACTTTTTCAATAAAGACGTATAGCCTGATAAAAACCATTTCAAGTTACAGAATAGTTTTAATTAGTATATCATGCAGGAATAACATCTGAAACTACTCCAATATAAATATTAGGTGTTCTGTGATTTGGATAGAGAGAGAGATAAATAGTATTTGATGAAATGCTTCTGTCTCTATGCGAAACGATGATGAGAAAGTAAAGCCTTCTTGAAGACACCGCCATTTCCTCCCACCTATTACATTTTATTTCCCCCCCCACCCCCATAACGATCTCCTCCTTCTCATGAATAGCAAAGCCATTCTCTGAAGGGCATTTCACGAAGATCGTCCCTTTCAGCAAATATTCTTTACAGCTGTACATGTCTTCTGCAGATGACTCCAAGCCTTCATAAATTTGCCAACCAATCAGGTGCTGGGAATGTTTGAAGTCGTGAAGGTTCGTGGGAGGGGATTACGGAGAGTGATGATCAGCTCTCTCCATCCTCCTGTCAAAAGAAATAGATTTACAAATTAACAACACATGCACCAAATTCAAAGAATTAGAAGTAACGTTTAGTTGAATATATCTTACTCACAACAAATGATGTGAAGGCTAGTTTTTTTTCCATCACCATTTTTCCGATTGTACGCTTTGAAAGAAAACGTGATGTATATCGATTTTTCAGCTCTAATCTGGTGAGTTGTATTTTGATATTAACAAATATTAAATTCTAATTATTGTTCAACGCTACTCGGATAAAAAGTTTAAGTTCAACACTTGTGTTTAAATTTTACTTCTAGCAATTAATATTAAATTTAAACTAGTGATTTACGTTATTCAAATATAAAGTTTGAATGCAAACTCTAAATTTGCATTTTACCGTAAGAATACGCAATTAGTGAAATGGCATCTGTCTTTTGTAGTTTTGCATATATTATTGTAGTTTTAAATGAGTGAATTCAATTTTTTTTCAATAATTGGTTTGACAAATAGCTTTTCAAAAACTATATTTGAATGCAGTGTAAAATATGAGCTATTATACGCATTGCAATAAAAGTAACATTTTGCATGCAAAACAGGAAAAGAAAGCGTTTCGAAATATTAAACTGCTTTCTAAGATTACAACTACTATTACTGAATATTTATTAATTTGCAGTGTTCGTTTGTCTATAATTATGTGTGTGGCGATAGTTTGTAATGCAGATGATAAAAGAAGTTATCTTTGAGCTCTTAAAATACCACTCTCCTTTAAAAACTTGACTTGGACTTCAAAGACTTCTGTGCAGATTCTAATATCGTGATTACTTTGATTATAAATATTGGTTCATACCACCAGCTAGAAATATTCTCCAGTATATTTCTTCAGAAATCTTTACTCTTTTCAGTCATTTTTTTATATAGTTCAAAGAGACACCGAGTGGAGAATAAACCAAACTCTAATCATATTTGCTGCTCGATTTCATAATTCATAGTGCCTTAGAAAAAGCTCAATTCATTTCGGAACCGTCTCTACTCTTTAAGTGTTTTCAAAAGCGACATATATATTTGAACACATACTTCTCTCCTGGGCTTTGCAGATGTTATCTGTTGATAGTTCTTTTTACTGGAAGAAAAGCTTATTTTTTTATCTTGATATTCAAGCATTCTTTCTGCTATTTCCAATCTGTATAGAATTAATATTACTGCCACACGCAGATCGTCTAGGAATTCGAAGTTAATGATCAATTTTCTTCAAATGTTTTCATCTAACTTTTGCAGTTTTCAAGCACACTTGATTTACTTTTTAGCTGTTCTTCTAAGGTTCCTTTGTTATTAATTTTTGGAATCCAATATTTGCCAATTTCTTTTAATGTCTGAAGTTATTTGTTTTTACGATTGCATATTAAATGGAGCAAAAAAAGCCATACATTGAAACAAGCTTCTACGTATCAATTCAGTTCTACTCAAGGTACTAGTTTTAATGAGATAATTATATTACTTAAATTTTAAACTAAGTATTAAATGAAAAAATTAGTTCAGTTGAGTTCATATACATATGTATGTCTAAAAGGCTGACCCTTTTGGTTAATAATATACATAGTTGTAGAAAAATGATAAAATTATTCTACTAATTTTTATAAGCACACTTTGATTTCTTTTTCTGTTGTTTTCAAGGTTACCTTTTTTTATAATTTTTCAAATTCGATACTACAGATTTAATTAATTACCGTGACGAAGCGTGGATAAAAGCAGTTGAGTCAATGAGACTGCGCAATTAATGCACCAAAAATTCTTATAAATCATTAATGAATTAAGCTATCAATCAGACATAAATAAGCTAATGATCTTTGATGCATGCGATAACTGGTTGATTGACGAGTGCCGATAGTAAATCGGCCTTTCACTTTTGAGGATCTTCGGTTTAACAACTGCTCTATCCACGCTTCACCATTGATTAATTTCATTAAGCACTTTAAATTTATATTACAATATTAATAATATTAATTACATAAAATATATCTCTTTAGGCAAAAAACTTCAAACTGTATAATAAGCTTCCAGATAAGATTTTAATTCTATTCTTAAGAATGGATTTAACACGATAATGATATTACTTAAATCTGAAACTAAGTATTAAATGGAAAAATTAGCACAATTGAACTTATGCATACTAGGATGAATCTTTTGGCTGTGTACTAGGATGAATCTTTTGGTTAATAATACATACGTTTGGAAAAAAGTATGAAAAATATTTAGAGAGAGCTTTAAATTAGATGAACAAATGATCAGAACGAATGGTGTAATTTTTTCACTGAGTTCTGAACTGTGTATGACATTTAAATATAAGCTTCTGTTTTCATCTAACAGTGAATGTTTTACGTTTCAACAATCTTGCAATACAATAAATGCATAATGTAGTTTTTACAAATATTTTGCAAATATTTGATTTAGCAAAAAACGTGCGTTTGCAAAAATGCGAATATTCAGGTGAACTTTATGGTGAAAACAATGCTTTTATTTTTTTAGGAATGAAGATACCTTTGCTTTTTACAGAATTTGTATGTTAAAGCATACCAATTTGGGAACTATAAATGGTGTCTATCAGTGAAATTCACTTGGGAGAGTTTCGACTAAGTCATAGCAAACCAATGCATTTTTAAAAAACATGGAATTTTGATTTGTGAAATTAATGCGTAAATTACCTTTTGGTTCGAATTGAAGAGGTATTTAAAGAGCGGTAATATTTGAAATTCATTTTTATCAGAAACCTAAATGTTTTATAACTGTGATTTAACACTTTCCGAAAGTGAATTGTGTTATAAATCCAAAAATGTATTTAATTTATTGTATAAATACAATAAATGAGATGCCAGGATCAAGGTTTATTATTTTAATACATATATTTCTAAATTAAAATTTCCTCAAAAATATTAGGCTACCGTCACTTTAAAAATTGTGTAGTTAACATCTATGATTTTTCAAGAGGTATTATAAATTTGCTCTTCCTACATGATCAGTTAGCAGTGTAATTTGAATGTAACTTGTAGCAGAATACAGGTCCGTATAATTGTTAGTTGAACGAGAAGATAACTTTTAATTCGAAAAATTAGAACTGAGTGTAAACTGCAAATTCTGATTTGTGTTTATTGCAAATATTAAACTCTTTAATGAATTACAAGCATACCTGAAAACTGTTTTTTCTCAATATAAAGCACTTATTTAAACGGCATAACTCAGACTTCCAATTTTTCCAATAGAGGTCTTTTCCCTTCATCCGATGATGGATAATGATCTAAAATAAATAGTAACAAAAATACTGAAATATTACACACTACGAAAAAGAAATTTATGAACTTATTATGAAATTATATCATTTAATTTCTCAAATTATAAACTAGAGGATTTTTTTAATTTCCCCTCTACTACCACAAAGGTCTAACAACTTGTATCAATTGTGCTAAGACTATTGTGCAATGTTAGATGAATTTAACTAAAGTTGCATGATGTGCTGAATTATTCAGGTAATCAGTTATTAATTCTGTTGAGTTATTCAGTTGTGATTCACGATTTTATATTTAATCTACAATGTCATTTTACTATTAGTTTCATTAAAGTTTCAACTAAAAAATAAAACGACATTTTGCTGAAAAGGAGAAACTTTCAAATAGGAACGTGGAATCTCATGGTTGACTAAGCCAGTAGCCGCTCATAAAATCTTTCGCACAAATTAAAGATATGACTGGATACGTTTTTAACATTTGCTTAACGCAGAATTTCAGCTTTTTATTGTGTAAGGAAAAAAATAAATACCCTCTCAAGCAGCTGCTTGCCACAGAGGTCTGACAGGAGCCTGTCAGTTTATATGCCACAGTAGGAGATCTGAGAGGATGGCAGGACCTCAGCAGAAAAACGACACACACACATCCATGCCTAATTCCGGGGCTCGAACCCAGGTCCCTTAGATCAGTAGCCAAGCGTGCTAACCACTCGGCCACGGGACGGCTAAAATAAATACCTCCTTAAGCAGCTGCTTGCCACAGAGGTCTGACAGGAGCCTGCCAGTTTATATGCCAGAGTAGAAGGTCTGAGAGGATGGCAGGACCTCAGCAGAAAAACGACACATACATCCATGCCTTACCCGGGGCTCGAACCCAGGTCCCTTAGATCAGTAGCCAAGCGCGCTAACCACTCGGCCATGGGAACAGTATAATTATATTAAGAAATTTTGTTGAATACCAACCTCTAGGTAAAAAAAATGCAACTTTGTAATGCATTATTGAATACCACATAGTTGTTGCTTAATGCTATAGACAGTATATATTAGCATATAATATTTAAGTAATTTTAGTTTTTCACACGTTTCAAAAAGTTCATTTTTATCAGATACACATTTAAAATGGTCTGAAAACAAAAAAAAAAAAACATTTAAAAGAATATTTACTAAGTTTTAAAAACTGAAATGCTATCAAATTAACTTGATTCCAATCTGTTTAAAACAATATACATATAATATAAATAAATACTTCCCTCAAACAGCTGCTTGCCATAGAAGTCTGACTGGAGCATGTCAGTTTATACGTCATAGTTAAGGTCTGTGAGGAAGGCAAGACAGAAAAACAACACAAACATCCATGCATTACTCGAGATACATATATATATATACATAAATATATAAATACCCCCCTCAAGCAGCTGCTTGCCACAGAGGTCTGACAGATATACACTAAAATTTATTAATTGGAAGGCGATTTAGAGTTAAAACTGAAAGTTAGTGAAAATTACTTCTTGACTTGTATTAAGGAGTATCAGTGCTTGATCTGGCGCGAATATCTAATAAATGTCGAACTGACGCCAATGTCCTTTTCAAATATCTCTTGTAAACTGGACAGGTTTGCAAACCCGTTATGCAAAATGCATCATAATTTGTTTCATGTTGTTTATTCTATTACAATTTGCATTTTCCCTTTATTCTTGTTGAAAATCTTTTACTCACTCATTTACAGCTGACTGTACTTTTGCTTTAGATATCTTTCACGCGGTGTTCAAAGTATGGAAGAACTCCATTTTAAGGAATTTGGAAATTTCTTTTTCATACTAAGATTATTTATTATATGAACTTCCCCATTCCAGACAACAAGTACTAAAAACCTATTTCCCTTTGCTGTATTTCGAACACTGCATGCATGTTATTAAAACTGCAACTCAAGAATTTAGGAGATATTTCTTGAATTGTAAGTAGTTATTTAAGTAAAGATAGAATTATAGTCTCTCTCTGGTTTGCCATTGGAATGGCTTGCGAAACAGGGGAATTATTTTTAATTTATAAACGTTGCGCCGTTTAAAATGTTAGTAGTAAGAGAAGTTGCAATATAAGTTGAATGTTAAGTTTTGCTCTGTTACAATTGTGTATAATTTGAATAGGAATATCCATTAATCTTGCAAACTAGTTTATACCATAAATCATCACAGACACCGAGTGGATAGCTCACTTTGATATTGATCAAATGGAGTGTGGTTCAAGCGCCATGAAGGTATGAATGTTTGTTTTTTTGTCGTCATTTCTGCCGAGGTTCGCCTTCTTCACAGATCTTCTCTACTGCGTATTAAATTAGACTCAAGGTTTTTTTTTAACCAGGGTAATTTACTTATTTTTATAACGTAAGCTTTAAAATGTTGGGCAGTACGAATTTTTTGTGATGACGTATTGTTTGTCTGAATAGTCTGCGAAATCTTAGTATATTTTATTTGCTTTAAATATACTTGTGTAAAATATATTTGTTTATGGCATTGTTCCTTTGATGTAAATAAACTTGCACATTCGGTTTTCTTGTAAGATTTCACAACAGTATTTCTGATCTCTTTTTACCTCAAAGATATTGTGTTTTTTTAACATAAAAAAAGGTCGCTACCGAAGTTTTTTCCTCAAAATAAAACACGGATCATTCTGGGTCTAGGCTATCCATAAACAATTGTCTAATAGGCACATCAATATAAAATATGGCAGTATGTGAAGTGGCAGTTGAGAATTTTAGTCATAATAAGAATTGGAAACTAAGATTCTTTCCGAATATTTTGTTTTCTCTTCGTATTGGACATCTTTTGATCGTCGCATATGAATTTCCCTGAAGCAACTCGACCTGAGAGGCACCGTTTGGTCACCCCTAGATTATTATGGAGTTCCAGTGTACATTTAGCTTTCATTCACAAGTTCCATTTACGTAAAATGGGTAAACGTATGTCTCTGGATCTAACACACAATTTACTTCCATTCACATAAATCACATTCACTTTGCATTCACAAACATATATCGTGTGGCGAAGCTTGGATGAAATGGATTGGGACAATGAGACTGCGCAATTGTTCCATCGAAAATTCTCATATGTCACTGATTGATTAATCCAGTGGTTCTCAACCTTTTATGCGTCACGTACTCCCTGGAAATGTGTATGTAACTGGCGTACTCCTTGTATATATACATAAACTATAGTTAAGAAAAACAATGGGAATAAAATAAAGCATATATTACTGGGTAATCAGTGAAATGGTTGGGCTTGTATACGCCCGCACAGTTCATCAATGGTTGGGGTTATCTTGCTAAGGTAGAGTTGCAAGTCATCTTTAACATCCTGCCAACTTAGCGACTTTGTTACTAGATCTAGCGACTTTTGAGCTCTGATGGCGTACCCCAAAAACTTTTGCCTTTTACCCATTGAGAACCCCTAGATTATTCTATCGTTCACTTGTCAATCAACCAATTATCTCACAGATAAAATATTATTAGTTTATTGAGATGTGAGTTACATATTAATTCATCAATGACTTGTAAGAAACTTTGGTATATCAATTGCGCTGTCTCATTAACTCAATTGCTTTCATCCACGTTTCGCCATTGTTATATTTCATTTATATTCATATAAACACACAACAATTAGATGTAATTCTCATAATAGAAAGCTGTATTCGATGTTTTATGTTGCATTTAGCATTTATACACAAAAATATATTTGAATTTACTAAATATGCATTCAACTTACATAAACCGGAGACTTTTGTATCTGTTTTTAATATACAGTTATCGTTCTATCACAAATCATAAAAAAAATAAATTTTTTGCGTACTAATACTTTTTATTATTAATGTGCATTCACATGTCTGAACCAAGAAAAACTGTGTTTATCTCGAATGATGACAATTAATTTAAATACTATAAATGAAAGGGATTACCATATCATTTCATTATATTTGGACATTAATACCAATACTGCCTTTATTATTGATATACTGTTTAGATTCCATTTGCATCAAAAAAAATAACTAGGAAGAAAAATAGGAAAACATGTCTGGGGCTTTTAGTTAAATCCGCACTATACTGGATATTATGTTCACAATCATTTCTCACTCAAAATATCAAAATATTAACAAAAAATGCCATAATGGTATTGTGTTCATAAATGAATTTGTTTTACTTAAATGAATCACGCAAATGGTTACCAAAATAGTATTTCTGTTTCAGTTATTTTAAATCGTAAGATCGTAAGATAATCGTAATAATAAGAGCATTCTCTTCCTTCTAAGGGATTTTGTTCATTTGTTTCAATTGCATTCATTCAATGACAAAACTTCTGCCCTTAAGGTTTCCAACAGCTTCTGAAATAGAGAAATTTAGGAAGAAATAATTTAGAATCATATTGCAATTAATACGAAAATATTACAATAACGAAAAAACTGCAAGTAAGGAAAAGATTACGAAATTTAAATATTTAAATTCCTTGCAAACTATTACTTTTCTATTATTTATGTCTATTCAGATATCTGAATCACAAACACAAAAAAAGTGTGTATCTCAATCACTCAAATTATTTTAATACTATCGTTGAAAATGTTTATCGTATCCTTTCATTGCATTTTGGCATACTTCTTTTACTATTGATATATGCGGTTTAGAAACATTTTCTGATCGATCTATCATGACATGTATGTCAAGCAAAATTCTCTTTCATCTGCTCCTTTAAGGATTTATTGAGAACTCTCTATTGCTGTCTGCTTGGAGAAGTAAGTTGTTAATATAATTTTTATTTGAGCTTCCTTCCGCTCAAGGCCGTATCTAAAGTGTATGGAAATATGTGTTGGGAATGAAGAGAGAGAGAGGGGGCGGGGTTAAGTTGGGCCATGCTCTTTCTTTTAGAGTATTTTAATAATTGGCACGGAAGCGAAGAAAATTAGTAAACACATACATATTAATTTTTTAAAAATGTGCCGCAAGAGCATTTTAGTTCATTCCTGTTAGAGCCAATGCCTTGGATATAGCTTTTTTCCCTTATATCTGGGTCTGCTTCTATTAAAAAAAAACTATATAGACTAATTATTACAATAAATCTGTGCCTTCTATTCTTTTTTTGTTCAGTATCCTTTCAAGACCTACAAAATTATCCGCTTGAGGAACACGTTCAAGTTCAGGAATGGAAGTAGTTGCCCTCAAAAGCATTAAAGTTCAAGCATCAGTTAATGTAAGCTATCCACTGGTGCTGGCAACTCATAAATAAATGGAAAAAAATCCATCAGTAATCCAGAGTGAATATTCAATTAATGCCATGATCTTGTACAGTAGGGAAAAGAAATGGTTAAAAAAAAAGAAGTAAAAACCAGACTAATAGAAGTAACTCAATTGGCATTCATATTCTCTGTTCCTCTTCCGAAGAAATAATCCTCTCAAGGTGGACAATTTCTGAGTTAAATTGGGCAATTTATAGGTTACATTAGACAATTTCTGGGTTATATTAGACAATTTCTAAGTGAACAGCAGAAATAATCTCTATTTCAAAATAAAGGCGGATCTGAAAATAGGCAAAAGTATGTAGGTATCTTTTCAGGATGGTTATGCACAGTTCTTTTTGTAATCTAAGCCCACGTACCACTTGCTACATAATGGCGTTGCTCTGCTCTTAAAATGTCATTTCGGTTTTTTCGGGAAATAAAATGCACAGGTTAATTTATATGATTGTTTGATATGCATAGAATTTCGTGTGACAGACAATATTTTTTGGTTTAGAATCTTTCCTTGAAAGCGCGTTCTTTAAGTGAAATCGAACTATGAACTAAACTGTATTTAGATAGTAGATTATGCTGCTTGCGATTCACATATTTACAAAAGAAAGAAGAAAGTCATCATTAATTAAAGATGAATGAAAAAGCAAACTAATGAAGATTATCTTTCTTTTTTCTTTCATAGAAAACTTGTAAAGTAGAAACACTTTTTTTAATATCAATACAATTTATATATTGCCTCATCAACAGTTTTTTGTTTCAGCCATTTTACTTCTGTTGAGCATAACCTAAATATCAGTAGTCTAATACGAAAAGTTTTTTGTGTGTTAAGTTGCGCTGTAATTAGACATGTTTCAAATATGCGTTCTTGCTCTTGATGTCGTATATGCCACTATGAGCTGCACATTTCCCTTATTAATCTTTAGATGGGATTTTTCCTTTTATTCGTTAATATTAAAAAAAATGCATGAATAATCCTGATAATGTTACATTATCAGGATTATTCATGCATTTTTTTTTTTAAATCAACTTTTGAAGGAAAAAAAAACTGTTTCTGATATACACTACAAAACATAATACGTACTCAGTACAATTACTATTATATATATCTTATGAATACTTTTGCTATACGTACTAATATTATTTCTTAATATTTGCATTTGTGAATGAATTTTGGTTATGGAACTTTAGCCAACGAATTGCCTCAAAAGTAGTTGGGAGTTTATGGATCTTGTTTTGATTTGTAATTACATTTCCGCTGCACTTTAAATAGTTAACCTCAGTATACTTGATCTAACTGTGCTATAATTCAATCAAGAACAGTTGCAGTCTATGTAAAAGCACTATAAAGTATAACAGTATAACAGTTAAATATATATAGTAACCTATAATGTTGTCAGGGACCAGACAGAAAGGCTCATTAAATGAATGATTCCATGAAGATTCCATGAAGACTTCTATAAGATCGTCTAAGAAGTCACAAGATTCGACATTATAAGGAGAAATAACAAGTGATAACAAATATGTAAACACATACACACACATATATATTGTATATTTACCAATTTTGATGTCTCTGCTTAGAATATCAGTATATTGCGATAAATTCTGATAAAGAAGAAAATATTTATAATGAATCGGAAAAATATTCAAACGTCAGATCTAATTTGTGAATCAGAATATAAAACAAACTGAGATTTTTACGCTTACCTAATAAAATAATAAAGGTTATTTTCTTTAAGCGCTATAGCTTTTAAGAACGCTGGTTATTACTTTTTAAAAAGAGTAGTATAGTTTTTATTTTACATAATATTTCAGAATATGAAAACAGACTTTTGAAATCTCTCTAAGAAATAGACTTGTTCATAAGATTTGCATTCAGGAAAATTTTTAATTGCAAGCATTAGACCTTACATTAAAATACATATATACACAAAAAAAGAGAAAAATATTTCACGAATGAAATAAAAATGCGAAATACATGAAATTCTAAAACAAATAATATTCAATAGCAATACTGTATAAACAGTTCTTCTGGAATTATACTGAAAATAAATATCCACATCTTTAAGTTCCAGTAAGTATATTTTTAGAACTTTGTGAAACAAATGATATTTTATGATATTTTTGATGCATTTAGGAGAGATGAAAGGGATAAAAGAAATTCAGTTGCCAAGTACAAATAGTGCATGTATATATATATACTAAATCCTCATGCATCCGTGGGGTACGAAGGTTTACCAAACAGTATAATTTTGTTCTCCAGAGTTGTCTGTACTGAGCTGCAGCTGCTGCATTTGACTACTGTACGCAAACTGTAGCAAGGTCATGTTTTAAATTGTCAACCCATCGTATCCTAGATCTCCCCTTTTTATGAGGCCTTTAGGCATACTCTTCATAATCCTATTTGTCAATTTGCAACTATTCATGCGAACAACTTGACCAAACCAACAGTCTCTATTTGCACAAAATACTGCTCAAGGGAGTTTGCTGACTCCTTCTAACTACATTACTTACAAAATCAAACCACCTTATGCCCAAGATACTGCGAAAACATCTAGAATCAAAGGCATCAAGTTTCCTGCTTACAAAGGGTCTATGTTTCTCTACCATAACTAAACTTAGAAAGAACTAAACTACTATACAGCGTGATTTTAGTTTTTAGGTGCATAGCTATTTTCTCACACTATCCATAGATTCTTAAAGTCCCAGAAGTAATCCTTATTTTTCTATTTATCTCATTTATCTCATGCTCCACATCACCAGCATCTGTTGATAGCTTCCAAAAAACCTGAACACTTGATCAAGAGTATAGCCGTTTAAAGCAATTAAAGCATCACCTGCTTGACCAATTTTAGTTAGTTTTCACTCTGTTTATCACCAGACCTACTCTGTTAACAGTCTCAGCAAGAGTTATAATGACAGAAATAATCTTATAAACATTATTAGCCAACAGGACCAAATCATCTGCATAATCTACATTAGGAATTCTGAAATATCTAGACCATTTGAGGCCAAAATCTTCCCCTTGCAAAGAATTTCGCATACTTAATAAATAACCAATTAAAGAGAAAAGGAGACAAAATGCACTCTTGACTAACTCCACTAGCAGTACCAAACCAATCACTGTAAGCCTTACTAACTCTCAGACACCATTCAATGTTATTATAGAGAGCTTTCATTATGCTAACTAACTAATCAGGTATTCAAAACAATCAAACAATCAGCCACAAATTATGACGATCAATAGAGTCAAAAGCCTTTTTGAAAATCTTATCTTAGTAACCACAGGTTTTTGAACTCTAAACATTTCTCAAGAATCTGTCTAAGTGAAAATATTTGATCTATTCTACTATTTCTGACTGCCGTCCCGTGGCCGAGTGGTTAGCGCGCTTGGCTACTGATCTAAGGGACCTGGGTTCGAGCCCCGGGTAAGGCATGGATTTTTGTGTTGTTTTCTGCTGAGGTCCTGCCATCCTCTCAGATCTTCTACTGTGGCATATAAACTAACAGGCTCCTGTCAGACCTCTGTGGCAAGCAGCTACTTGAGGGGTATTTATTTATTTATTTATTACCATTTCTGAATCCACAATGTCCATCCACCAAATTCTTAATTTTATGAAGCATAATCATGCGAAGAACTTCATCTTGATCAGAAAGTAGACTAATTCTCCTATAATTATCACAAGAACCACGATCACCTTTTTAAAAATAAGGATAATAATAACTCTAGTATATAATTCTAGTAAATATCACAGTCAGTGGCGAAGCTTGAATGAAATCAATTAAGATATTGAGACTGTGCAATTTTTCCGCAGAAGATTCTCAGATGTCACTGATTGATTAATCTATTCATCACTTGTCAATCAACTAATTATTTCATAGATTAAATATTATTAATCTACTGACATGTGATTTAAAGCTTAATTCATTGTAAAAATTTTTGACATATCAATTACGAAGTCTCATTGACTTCATTGCTTTCATCCACGCTTCGCCACTGGTATTTATAATATTTAAATATGCTATTTGGGAAAGTAAAATTAGGTAATATTTGCTGATCGGTTATATTTTCTCTGACCAGCAGTATAAAATTCGTTTTGTTTACCTGTTCACATACAGAACTGAAAATATAATAGGATTTTGATGAGTTTTGACAACGATATTCACTTTGCCAAAGAAAAAATTATATAACATTTATGAGTATTAACCTCTCTTAACCTCAGTCTAACACTCACGGAAAGCAAGTTTTACACATCACATATCTAATTTGCTAAACACAATATCATACGTTGGAAATAATTTCTCTGTTATCTGGTGAGTTGTAGTTGATGTGAAACTTTGCTATCGCGTGTAATGTGGTGTAAGAGCAGCCATTCAAGTTACGAATAACAAATGACCCGATTTATGACTACTTTAAGAGTGGCTTTCCTAATGCAGGGAGAAAATTGCTTGTTTACCCAACTTAGTTTTTATATCTTTTTTAACAGCCCCTGAAACACATCGTGATACTTTTCTCTTCACCAGCGAACAGCCTCTTCTTAGAGTTGAAAGGGCGGCGCGATTGGCAGTAAAGAGGTTACAACATCGTTAAAGGCTACTATAAACAGTATTAAACATTATTCCCCCATCACTTAAAATCATTCTACTCACTAGTCTTCTTACTTGCTGATATACTAGATAAAGTTATGAAACTCATCTTTCTCTGTGTTTTCAACTTCTTTGTGATTACGTTCTGTGTATTGAAGTCTAAATGCCTCTTATAAGACTAATAATTAAGAGCGCCATATCAAAATTGATTAATGAACAGTGATGTAGCATAAATGTCGACTTGGGAGACTGTTCAATTGAATTTTGACAGTTGTCATAGATCAGAGGGAGAAACCTGTTTGGGTCAAGAGCTATATAAAAGGAAAGAAAACAATTATCTAGCCGCAAATTATAGTTTTTATTGGACAAGAGCATGGGGGGGGGGGGGCAAGGAAGTCCCCTTATGGATATTAGTAACAGGAACGGGGGATCAAAATATTAACTATAACGCATTACACGTATTTTTCAAGAAATTCTTTAAAATAGGAGAGGAAATTATGCAGAGGAAAGGTATTCCGATTCAATATTACCTCCTCTTTTACTCGGATCTTTCATTCGCTCCCTCCTTACCTTACTTTTTTCTATAGATCCGAACCTTGTCAAAAGTCATAACAGAAAAAAAAAAGTTCAAATTATTTCATTTTATTAAATACAATAGAACTATAAAATATTATTTTAAAATTAGTATATTTATTTGCATAGAATAAACTGCCATTAACTGCCAAATAAACTGTCATTCATTGGCATGACTTTTGAACAGTGGCGAAGCGTCAATGAGAGCAATTGAGACAATGAGAATTGTGCAATTGTTCCACCGAGGATTCTCATATGTTACTGATTTATTGATCTATCAATCACTTGTCAATCAACAAATTGATTCGTATTATATAGCTTAATTAACCAATGACTTGGAAGATTTTTTGATATATCAATTGCGCAGTCTCATTGACTCAATTCTTTTATACACGCTTCGCCACTGCTGTATGTATGTGTTTTCTCGACCAACTTATTCAATATTATAAACTATCATTTGCCAATCTGCTCCGGTGATTGTTTTCTATGAAATTCATCGAAGAAAGAAATTTTTCGCAGTTGAATGTTGAACTGAAAAGTGTTAAGAGCCGTGTTTTAACGTTCTCGGAGCCACTGTTTCGAGACTCCTGTCAAAAATCATATGCCAATTACCTATCAACTTAGGTTCCCTTTTCGAAAATGTCCTTGTCACTCAACTCATATTCTGGAAGAATTGTGGAAATGCTAGCTTCGCAATTAGTCTTTAATAACTTTAGTCTAAAGTAATAGCTTCGCAAATAGTCTTTACATAATCTCTCAATCGCCAGTCATATTAAAACGCAAATGATACATAACAATACATGTTAGTTATGCTTTTCAAAGCAGTGACTCTCAACCAACAAGGTGAGTCATTTTGGGGGATCACTAAGCAATCATCTAGGGCAGGGTTCTGCAAATGGCGTATAGCTAAAAGGCGCTAAGTATGCAGTTAATTCTGAAAATAAATTTATTTAAAATTAATCAAAAAATTGTTTTGAAAAACGCATTTATGTATGTTAGCATGCTTGGCTACTGATCATAGGAACCCCGGTAGGGCGTGGATGTTCGTATTGCTCTTCTGTTGAGGTCTTGACTTCCTTACAGATCTTAACGGGTAGAGCGTGGATGTTCGTATTGCTTCTCTGTTGAGGTCTTGCCTTCCTTGCAGATCTTAACGAGTAGAGCGTGGATGTTCGTATTGCTTTTCTGTTGAGGTCTTGCCTTCCTCACAGATCTTAACGAGTAGAGCGTGGATGTTCGTATTGCTTTTCTGTTGAAGTCTTGCCTTCCTTGCAGAT
Organism: Ryuthela nishihirai; assembly: GCA_038380435.1. Lineage (NCBI taxonomy): Eukaryota > Metazoa > Arthropoda > Arachnida > Araneae > Heptathelidae > Ryuthela > Ryuthela nishihirai. Next base: position 109,293,927 of record JAWZYU010000001.1, read on the forward strand.
CTTAACGGGTAGAGCGTGGATGTTCGTATTGCTTTTCTGTTGAGGTCTTGCCTTCCTTACAGATCTTAACGGGTAGAGCGTGAATGTTCGTATTGCTTTTCTGTTGAGGTCTTGCCTTCCTTACAGATCTTAAAGGGTAGGGCGTAGATGTTTGTATTGCTTTTCTGCTGAGGTCTTGCCTTCCTCACAGATCTTCTACTATTCTGTCAGACCTCTGTGGCAAGCAGCTGCTTGAGGGGATTATTTTATGTTACATATCCCTACCAAAATATTAGAGAATTCTCATGTTATGTCAATGGGACTGAAGGAAAATTAAAAATATCAATCAAGTTTTTTAAATTTCCAATTTCAGTACTATCCCTTCAGTATTTAAGATCACTACTAAAAACGTTCTTTCAAAATTGGCGAATATGTATGAAAACAATTTCATATAATTATTATTTCTTGCATTTTGATTGGTTTTTGAGATCAAGGCTTACATCAAGTTCTTTGCTCTTAAACATTCCATCTTTCATAACTATTTATATACTGAATGAATACTGCTGAAATTCGAGATTTAGATTGATTTGATTTAGTTTTTCAATTACCTTTTTTTTTTTCATTTCCATTAAATTAGATTTTCAAGATATTGAGTTTCCAATTTGACTCTCCATTGGAATAACGTGGGAATTTTCTAATATTTTGGGAGATATATGAGTCGTTCAAATGAAAATTAACAGCCTCTATATCTGCGTAATGGACTGATCTTGCGATCTTTGTGCCCTCACTCAGGGAAAATGGCTTGCTTAGGAGGAACTCATCAGTAAGTGTGAAGTATCGTCATGAATGTGTTAGACATTATGGGAATATCAAAAGGAACCCTTCATGCAAGTATCCAAAGTATTGAACAATATGCTGACATTTAAATTTTAATATCAGGATTCGCTAATGATAGAGTTTCTGAACTATGCTGAGACCATCAACTCGCAGCGATATCGTGAAACTATGGAAGCTGAAGAGCAAACAATAAAGTCGAAGTGTCCTCAGGACTTTTGAATTAAACGACTAACGTGTTGCCTGATAATGTCCGCTCCCATACTGCCCAATTAACAGTAATAACGTTGAACAGGTATGTCTAGGAATGCTTGGAGAATCCTATCAAGAGGTCTGACATATTCCTTATTAGATTTTAACATTACTGGACCTCTGAAAACTTCCACGAAAAGAAGGAAGCTGAAGTTGGATGAAGAGATGCATTGCCACAGATTTCCTCAAAGAACAGTCAAACGTATCAACAATAGGATGTCATATTGTTGATTTCAGTTTGGGACAAAAGTCTCAACAGGTATGGTGAATTTGAAGAGATCAATAAATGATTTACGCTTCATTATCTACTTGTCTATTTTTTTTCATTTGAATATCTGATAAATATAAGATATTTATGGAATAATTTTTAGAGCATAAATGAAGTAAATTATCGCTTTAATAATTATCCATAAATATAATAGCAATAATTCATTCCTTAACAAAAAAAAAGTATTTTTCGCCCAAAATATGGCCTAGTGGTTAGCGTGCTTGGCTACTTATCAAAGGGCCTGAGTAAGGCATGGATGCTTGCGCTGATTTTCTGCTGAGGTTCGGCTATCCTCACATAACTTATAAACTGCCAGACTCCTGTCAGACCTCTGTGGCAAGCAGCTGCTTGAGGGGGTATTTATTTCAGCCGTCCCGTGGCCGAGAGATTAGCGCGCTTGGCTATTGATCTACGGGACCTGGGTTCGAGCCCCGGGTAAGGCATGGCTGTTTGTGTCGTTTTTCTGCTGAGGTCCTGCCATCCTCTCAGAGCTTCTACTGTGGTATATAAACTGACAGGCTCCTGTCAGACCTCTGTGGCAAGCAGCTGCTTGAGGGGGTATTTATTTTTATTTTATTTATCATTCTAGAATAGGGGTTGTGACGTGAAGGTATGCGGAGGTACGTGAGGCAACGTGAGGTACGCGGTAAAATTTTTTGGTGTACGCCTTGCGAGCTCAAAAGTCGCTAGATCTAGTAACAAAGTAAAAATAACCATTGTGATACTATAACTATAGTTTTATCTATCTATACAAGGGGTACGCCAGTTACATACACATTTCCAGGGGGTAAGTGAAGCATAAAAGTTTGAGAACCCCTGATATATATATGTTTTATTTTATTCCCATTGTGATACTATAACTATAGTTTTATCTATCTATACAAGGAGTACGCCAGTTACATACACATTTCCAGCAGGTACGTGAAGCATAAAAGGTTGAGAACCACTTCTCTAGAATACTGTCAAATATCTCTGAATATTACAAATCAGTCAGCATTAATAATGAAAATGAGGATCCAAAGCAAATTCCTACATTATCACATGACATATGAGATGTAGGATTTAGAAACTTCACTTTCAAGTTCAACATGGAATTAGAAACGATTTCATAAAACATTTTAGACTTTAAGAGAAAAATTATTTCCGGGGACAAAATGTCACTAGTTGCATTTACCAAATCATCCACTAATTCTAATTTCCCCCACTGGAAGGTAACAAAATTTGAAAATGAAATTTTATTCTCTTTGGAAATGATCGTTGTGAATGATTGCTAGAACTAATATCGAATTCACTGGCAAAAACTTCGCGCACCACACTTTGGGAAACGCTGCTCTAAAGCTTTGGTTTCCATACTTTTTTGAGCACGCATCCCTATAACAGTAAAAAAAAATAACACTCACCCCTATATCAGGAAAATAAATAGCATACACCCCCAATATTTATTATGATATAAATTCATTAATACATATAAGTATACAACCGAAATATTATAAGATGAAAATGAACATCAAATTATGATTTAACAAGCACACTGTGACTGAATATGTTTCATAATTTCTGAAAATCTTGGTTTGACGCCTTGTGATACAGCGATTCGAAGGTATCTTTATGACAGACATAACAGATGTCTTTATGAAACTAAACGAGTTTCGTGCATGTAACATGACCTAGAGATGTAGAATTTTTTTTACTTCCTTCGAATTTTTTCTGCGAATTTAAAATATTTCAAAAAAAAAAGGACAAATTAGATTAGATTAAAAAAAAAAGGACTAAATTTTCTCGTTCACCTGCATGGATCTGCACGCTCATCCCACTTTGGAGACCATTGCTCTGAATAATTAAATAAAATGTAAACAGATGATAACAAATATGAATTTTTGGATTAATCTCTGGAAAAGGTATTGTCTCGAATATATAAATGGAGCATGATAATCTCAGCATAAAGATGTTCTATCTTTAATTAGTATGAATTTTATTTGGAGGGAACAACTGCTGGCGTATCGTGAATGGTACCTGGTAGAGTACAGCAAAGACAGGAGATAATTTCCAAGCTCATTGCTTATGTGGGTTTTTCATTTTTCATACAATATACAAATGCGCATGAACAATGCAGTGGTTTTCAAAGTGTACGACATGACCATTTGGGGGGTGTGGGGGTGTTGGGGGGAGGGCGACTAGTTGGTTACAGGCACATGGAATTTCTGAGAAGGGTTTTTAAGGTGAAATTGAATTGAATATAATTTTAAAAAGATCAGATATTTATTATTTAGCTTCATGCATTGCTTTTAGAAACAAATCCCTTGAAATTACACGATCTCTCCGATCTTCCGTTAGAAGCTTCCCTTAGTCATCAATTTCAGCTTCCTTAGGTCATCATCAGTTCAACATCACAAACTTGTTCATGACAGTTTGCAAATTTGTCAAATTGCATTTTGAGTTGCATTGTCTACTTGCCACGTTTTAACTTTTGACATTCCTTGCCACTGCACATAATTTGAGCATTTGTGGTGGGGGGGGGGGAGTTGCATTATATACGATAGGTATTGTATTTTATTATGGTATGATGTGTATGATGTTGTATTTTGATATGATGTGCATTATGTTGTATTATGGTATGATGTTTGCATGATTGTTATATTCGCAACAGCGCTCTTTAATAAACTGTTCGACCTAAATATTTCTTTCTTGGAATACTGATTTGTTTCCTTGCCCCTTCCCTGAAAAACATTAGCGCCTTCTGAAATCATTTCTCCCCTGAAAAAAAAAGAACAAAAAACTAAATGGGTTTTTTGTTCTTTTTGCACTGTTTGGCTTAAAGATGACTGTTGCACTGTTTGGCTTAAAGATTACTGTTGCAGGTCATAATTTATATAACCCAAACGTCATGGAAGAAAAAAAAATTAAATTTTCATCTTCTTTTAAAAATATTTCGTTTTAAGAAAACATGACATGAAAGTTTCATTTCGCAACATTTACACTATTCATGATGTTTTTCCATCACTTTCAACGTCCTCCTTATAGTGAGATATTTGATCGGGTCACATAGACAGAAGAGCATCACTATACACTTGTTAGGAGATGACAGTAATCTTTTTTCAAAGATATCCAGTGTGATTTTTATCCTACATGGAGTATAGCTCTCATGCACACAGGCCACAGCTTAACGGTCCATACGACAGACGGCGATATTAATCTTTCTCACTGACGACAGAGCGGCATTTAGTGTAGAAAATCTCAACGGATTAGCAAGGAGAAATATTGGCTTTAATTATATTGAAGAAATCATCGAAATGAAAAATCTTTATCTTTTTCTTCCTGTGTATTGTCCTAGAGCCGTCCCGTGGCCGAGTGGTTAGCACGCTTGGCTACTGATCTAAGGGACCTGGGTTTGAGCCCCGGAATTTAGTCATGGATGTGTGTGTCGTTTTTCTGCTGAGGTCTTGCCATCCTCTCAGATCTCCTACTGTGGCATATAAACTGACAGGCTCCTGTCAGACCTCTGTGGCAAGCAGCTGCTTGAGGGGGTATTTATTATTTTTTATTATTGTCCTAGTAAGTTTTAGGTCTTTCTCAATTCTTTTCTACCGCAAAGATGGTAAACAAAAATAATTATTTCCTTACTGATATAAAGCATAACTTTATTGAAAGCTCATAAAGCTAATCTTACATAATTATCTTGAGTAGCTGGAATAATCCATGACCTCCTGGTGGCATATCAAATGCTCTAAGCACTAAGCCGTCAGTCAAAATTTACTCTTCTGAATGATACGAACTTTTCTACTCAACTAAAAGATTGTGTTTCTTGAAGGCACTGTCTTATCCGCTTCCAAATAATAAATTAGATGTTACAAATTGATGATAATACACTGGTTATCCAAAAATGAGGTGTCAGAATGAAATTGGCAAAGTTAATATGGAGTGGTGGTCACCCCTTATAGCAATACAGTCACGACAGCGATGTTCCATGCTGTTTATGATGTGAATCAGCTCAGTACGGAGTAACGACCATTGTTCCTTTAAAGCAGTAATAAGCTCCCCTTTTGATTCAGGAGAGCAATAACTGGACATCTGTGAAGAAATCTTCCTTTAAACATCAGTTTCAGCTTTGAACTTTCAGCTGATAATCGAGTAAGCATATCGTATGCAAATTGACGTGAGGGGTATACAAATTACTGGCCTTCTAGCGTAGAGACCTCCCTCATGAAGCCTTCTGCGCACAGTAGAAGCTGATACAACCCTCTCAGTGGCTGTTGCAAGAGAGGATCGTAACTGAGAGGGAGTAGACGTCCTGCTCCTTCGTGCTGTTAATCGCAGATATTGGTCTTGTATAGCCGTCGTAACTCTAGCCCTTCCTCGACTAAACCTCGAGATGCGAAATCCGTGATAAGAAATTGATTCCACAGTCTATGGACCACAGAAGGACTCACGTTCAGCCATTATACCACGCTGACTGACTTTGACCTGTTTCGAGCCGGCCAATAGCTCTCCACCGCAGTTCATTTGGCAAATGATGTTTCGAGGTCATTCCTAAAAAATGGCAATTTCGAATTTCTTTACTCACATTTACAACACAAAATAACGATCCACTCCAAAACACACGTTTTTATGCACCTGTCCGATTACGTAAATTGACGCAACCTAGAGTAATTTGCATACGATATGTTCACCCGGCATTACTTTACTGGTTACATGAATACGTTTGGTGAGGATCGCACAATTCTTTTGGCGAATTATCGCGATTTTTCACATTTTTCCTTAATTTATGGAACCCAGTGTAGATGGCAATGAATGTCTCGAATATACTAGCAATTGCAATTAAATTTACTCAGTAAATTTCTCGATTTTAATTCAGTTGAAAAGTCGTTAGTTAGTCTTAAATATAGGTAACAGATTTGTGCAGGTAGGAGAGAAATTTATTAGCAAAGAAGACTCAATTAAGTAGATTTCGATTTTCGTTACTCACATTTACAACACAAAATAACGATCCACTCCAATCTCTGTAGCTGGTAACGATCCACTTCAATCTGAGTAGTATAGCTCTCATGCGCTATACTACTCAGACTATGCTCTGACTACAGTTGTGAGGATATTGCTATTCATTTAATAATTTATTTTTTTATCATGTAGTATGGTTAAAAGAAAGGATATTTACAATGACTAATCATCAGCGTAATATAATTTGTGACTTAAAATGTGATGATTTTTAAAACAGATAAAGCCCAGGATAGAAAATTATACATGAGATTTCTCTCAGATTTCAATATGGGGCACACTTTTGAAAATTTTCGTGATTTTTAAAAAGTTTAAAATGGCAGAAAATTATTTATATTTATTCCGCAGCGTCAAAGAAACAAACCTGTTTTTATAAATCATTCAAAGAATTTATTACATAAATGAAAATCTTAAGCTTTTGGTTTATACTTTCTATTTTATCGTACAAAGTCATCCCAACCTTGAATAAGTACCATTAAACCAACAAGAAACAGCAAAAACACACACAAAGAATGAAGGAAAAATCGATGAAACAGAGGCTGAGAAATACGAAGAAGAGTTCATGTATCCACAATTTCAACTCTTGGCTAAATGATAACTAAAATGGTAAAAGAATAAGGGAAGATTATGAGACTGCGCAGTTCACACTTCGATAATTCTGATAGATCATTGATTGCTTGACAGGTGATTGATAGGTATTTTAATTATGATTTATGAGAATTGTCAAAGCTTCAACTGCGCAGTCTCATAGTCTTTCTGGATGCTTGTTCCCCATCTTCACCAGTTTTGATGTTTACCTCCACTTCTCTGCTCTGTTGAGAAAATGAATATCAGTGGGATTGGAAATGCCGATATCTGTATGATTGGTGATTAAAGTATAACTCCACGTGAAGAACAATAATGCCAAGTGAACTTAAAAAATCCTCTTGTTAGCCTTGATGATAAACTTACATTGATTTCTAACATTTCTCCAGTAGTCACCAAATATAAATAAAATATAAACCTATACTGAGCATTGTGTCTTGGTCGCTTAGCCAACGGTGCAGCAGAAAAGTACAGACCAGAAATAAAATAACGCAACTGCACTTTCCACGCAACGTAAATTGCTTTCTGAATAACCCAATATACGCAATTAGATTGGGTTGTTTTACCGCTGAGCGGCACTTTTTTGCACACCATGGGCTAAATGGCCAGGTCACACGGACCCTGAAGGCTCAGAGAAGGTTGGGGGAGGGGACCCACTGGAACAGCTGTTGGGAGACAGATGGTAGTCTCCCGTCAAGGCCATCCAGCGTATTCTTTAACGTGCACAGGGTATGGCTCTCCGGCACACGGGGCCACTGCTTAACGTCCCATCCGACGGACGGCGGCCTTTCCAAACCCATCGGTGTCCCCTACTGACCGTGGGCAGGGCGGGGAATTTTGCGGAGATAAATCTCAACGCTGACCCAGCTGGGACTCGAACCTGGGAACTACAGATTACGAGCCTGGCGAGCTACCGACTGAGCCACCCCCACCCCACACAATTAGACCTTTCTCTCTAAGAAATGACATTTCTGATAGATAATGTATGTACCATAAATTCGACTCCAATTCAAACACTTTGCTCTTTAACTCCCAATAATGAATATAAAATCGGATGCTTAAAATTTTTCAAGGAAATTTTTTCGATATGTTCTAAGTGATAAAACCTTAATTTGACATGCATTCTCTTTCTCTTCCTTACCTCCAATGAGAGTGATTTAGTATCAGATTGGGACAACGTATATAATTTGACTATTGCTTCGAGCCCCAGGTAAAGCATGGATGTTTGTGTTAACTTTGTTCTGAGGTCTTGCCTTCCTAACAGATCTTCTCTATGGTGTATAAACTGGAAGGCTCCTGTCAGACCTCTGTGGCAAGCAGCTGATTGAGGGGGTATTTATTCATTCCTTTATTTATTTATTTAGCACCGCTATTCGCCTTATAGGTTAAGCCGTGTTAATCGCAGATATCGGTCTTGTGCAGCGGTCATAATTCTAGCCCTTCCTCGGCTAAATCTCGAGACGCGAAATCCGAGCTAAGAAATTGATTCCACAGTCTATGGACCACAGAAGGACTCACATTCATATAGGTGATGCCACTATAGCAATGCATTCTAAAGAAAACCTTAAGATTGGGTTTATACTTTTTACTTTTCTACTATTTTCAACATTTATAACATTAATTAATAACATTGTACTGTTAATGTACTGTAATATAATAACATTGTAGTATAGATTAAAATCTTACGATTTTTGTTTTATACTACAGCTTGAGGGAATATTTATTTATTTATTTTTATTTACGTAGAATGGTTATTCACCTTACTGGTAAGTAACTACAAGTGATGTCACTATAGCATTGTATGCTTCTTTATCCTTGGGTCTAACTGTCATAGACGGTATTCAAGGAAATTTGATAGATGATAAGCGAGGAATGTTTTTTTTTTGATATTTACTTAACTGCGTATGCCACTTTGCAGAATTTATACATTTAATAAATCTGTTGATCACAAAAGTTTGCAGGTTTGCGGTTTCTGGCTTTACTAATTTTTTTGATAAAAGTTTGTGATGAAATCGAATGATTTAAGGGCTTAAAATGGTTCCTTTCTCAGGTTTCCGAGCCTTATTTTCCCCTCATCTGTCGCCAGTGGGGATAGCTTACCCAAAGAGAACGGCAGCTATAATCTCTCCTTTTAGAGCGTGAATAATATATATATATCCTAAGAAAGTTTATAAGATCAGATTACCAAGACATCAACCCTCAAGATCCCCATTTGCGATGCACATTTTCTTCTTTTAATTACATCATTTTCATATGTTCATTTCCGGTCTGGGTTCCGATACTCGTCTCCTAAAAATTTTATTCGTTATGCTAAATATATTTCTGGGTCAATTTTTGTTTAATTACATCGTAAAATAAAATGTTATAACACAATTTTTTAATGTTATCTTATTTTGCCAATCAGTGTAGTTAGCTCTATGTACATAAAAGTATAAACAAATACTGGGAGCAGCAATTCAATCATAAAGGTTCAGTGATTTATGAGAGTATGCAATGTATGAAAAATATGAGTTTCGTGATTCATCGTATTTATCAGTGGTGAAGTGTGGATAGAAGCATTTGGGGCAATGAGACTGTGCAGTTGATTCATCGAATATTCTCATACGTCAGTAATTGACTAAGCTATTAATCACCTACAGTCAAACAATGATCTCACAGATCAAAGATCAATAGTTTATTGACACGTGATCGATAATTTAATTCATCATTGACTTACAAGAATTTTTGATGCTTTTATTGCGCAGTCTCATTGGCTCAACTGCTTTCATCCATGCTTTGCCACTGTTAATATACTTGCACAGAAAAAGAATCACACACACAATGCTTCAAGATATAAATTATATTTTTGCTTTGAAATTGACTATTTTTCGTTTTTTGACTTTCAAGCGTTGTACAGTACTGTGCAAATTAGTTGGGACAATGGAAAAATGCATTAACAAAGACACAACTAAAATATTTATTTGTTTAATAGTGTACATAGTTAATAGTGAATGTGACCCCCCTTAGTTTTAATTACTTTTTCCACCCTCTCAACTATTGATGCCACTAGCTTTCCACACATCTCCTTCACTTCAGGTTCGTGGTACCACACTTTCATGACACTTTCTATCATTTTGTTTTTCGTCGTGCAATCCACCTTAGATAAGCGCACTTTAATAATGGCCCACAAATTTTCAATGGGGTTTAGATCGGGTGAATTTCCTGGCCACTCCATACCTTCAAATGTTGCTGGGTAAAAAAGCTCTTAGCAAGCTTAGAATTGTGGCATGGAGCCAGATCCTGTTGAAATACCCCATCGCCGTTAGGAAACAGCTTCTGCAGTGTTTGGACCATTTTCGCCTCCAGAACGCCTGTGTACTTTTTGCTGTCCATCATTCCTTCAATGGGGTGAAGCGTCTGTAGCCCGGAAGCTGTGAAACATCCCCAAAACATGATCTTGGGTGAGTGTTTGGGGGATTGCTGGATGTGGCCCGATTGAAGAGGTACTCCAGGCGAGTGGCGGATGAAATTTGACCTGTAGCCATGCACCTCAAAGTGGGTTTCGTCGGAAAATATCACTTTTTCCCAATTCTCCACAGTCCAGTCTCGATGTTTCTTGCCCAGGATAGCCTTTTTTGCTTCACAGCGGGTGTCAAAATCTGCTTTTTGGAGGGGCGTCGAGCCCGGCGGCCACACTCCAGAAGGCGACGACGTATGGTGCAAGCATCTCTATTAACCCCATGAGACGCAATCTCCTTTTTGATGTCTCCACTGGTCTTCTTCGGGTCTATGACACTAATTCTTCAAATTAGACTATCATCTCTAGGGGTGGTTTTTCTATTTCTTCCACAATGTCCTTTACAGGACGTGTCCACGGACCCTGTATCCTTATGTAGCTTCACAATCCGTGAAACGCTGGATTTTCCGACGCCAACTGCTTTGGCTATCTGCCTAGCAGTAAGTGAAGTGTTTTCGCCTAAAGCGATTAGTTTAGTTCGTTTACGAGGCGTGATATCCATGATGTATTTAATAAAAAAAGTTTCCAATGAAAATTGTGAACTACTTACATAATCACGTCCTCAGCCTATGAAATATCAATTCCGACTAAAGTGGAAGTGTAAATAATAGCAGAGTAACACAACAGACAATTCTAGACTTGCAGACATCGCTCTGCTGCAAGTCTAAACTTGCGCGTGTCCATTGCAGGGATACGCGCAAGTTTAGGCTTGCAGCAGGAGGTTACGAACAAGTTTAGACTTGCAGCAGTTTAGACTCTGCAGCGGATGTGACTGAGCGTTCCTTCGCTTCTCCCAACTAATTCGCACAGTACTGTAATCATGTTAAAATATAGATAGACATCTTAATGCCTTTTAAAAATATTTTGATAGGTAGTCTAGACATTATAATTTTTTATTTTGCGATCGACCTTTTTGGATGATATATATATACAGTTGGCTTCCGATTTAAATAAGGACTGCATAAACCAAACACAATTTTCGCATAGGAATTAATGGAAAAGATAGGAATAGGGGGAAACCCTGGCTCAAAACCTTTACATGTATTTCTTGCACTGTTTTATTTTTTACTGTGCAGTATTTATTTGATTCACTGATAAAGACATTATAGTACATCACAATAACGCTAAAAACGAAAGAATAACAACTTATGTAAAAAATAAAAACACAGCCTATTTATAATAAGTATGTAATAATTGTTTATGATTTTTTTTTAAATATCCTGAGGTCTGTCTAGAATGGCTTACTGGTGCTGGTTGTGGGAGACTGGAGTATGGTAGGAGTACCAGCGTTAGGTGGCCATATGGGCGATATGAATGAGTAAACAAAGGTGTAGATACTTTCTCATCTATTAGTACCTGTTAGGACGAAGTAAAAGGTTGAGGTTCAGGCTTTACGTTTTCTTCAGGGCGCCGCCTCATTGGCGCAGTGGTATCGCGCTGGTTCTCGAGAACATTACAACTGCTGGAGCCGAGTTCAAGTCCCTGAATGATATTGGTCGTTTGTTCTGTCATAGCTACAGATAAGCTAATAGCTTTGCGGGTCTGATCATGAACTGAAAGTAGCGCCGTTTTAGAAGCTTCCATTTTCTTTTAAAATTTCTTATTTCAAAAATGCGTTAATTTTAAATACGCGCAAATCGAGAGCTGACTGTAAATACTTTGCATTTCTTGACGAATACATGGGCATTTCCACATTGGATCCATTTAAATATTATAAAAGTTCATAGCTTGCAGCCACTATAGGGATATTATGATTGAATAGAGGAAGCCATTGAACTAACTTTACTAGTACTTCATTGTCTGTAATTGTAGGGAAGAAGGATAATATAGGAGTTTTTATCTTCAATGTCATCGCGAACTGTTGAGCAACTTAGCTTTAACGTTCAGGCAAAGTGTTAAATTACAAGGAAAAATATTAACTACTGTACACTTTTACCCTAAATTCACTGAGGTATTGAGATCTTAATAGAGTAAGGAAGCTAGAATAATACCGAAATTAATGCTTTCTCACCATTCTAACCGTTTCATTTATCCACCACGGTCTGAAATAGAAAGAAAATATTGCATTTAGTTGTAACTACTTTTTAAGCGTTACGAACTGAGAGGAACTACAACGTGGACTATTATTATATACACAGAAGAGCCAAGACATTATGACTAGCAATTCTTTATGCAAATCGAAGCAACTGCAGGTAAACGACTGCACATGCGAAGGTCATGAAACGATATAAATAACGCATGATACTGAGCTCTGCAACTCAGTATTATCTTGTTCTTCAGATGGGAAAGGCAGAAGACCTAAGTGAGTTTGACAAAGGCCAAATTGTAATGGCCAGATGACTGGGTCAGAGCATTTCCGAGACGGTAAGGCTTCTATGGTACTCACGGTCAGCTGTGGTTAGTCTTACAAAAAGTAGTCCGAGGAGGGAAAAACCACGAACTGCCGGCAAGGTGTGGGCTGACCACGGGTCATCGATGCTACAGGTGAGCGAAGACTATCCCATGTGGTATGAGCCAACAGAAGGAATACTTTGGCGCAACTGTCCCTTAATTTAAATGCTGGCAACGGGAGTAATGTGTCGCAACACAGAGTAGATCTAACCCTGCTGAAAATGGGGGTGCGTTGCTGCAGGCAGCCCCGAGTACCCATGCTAACCTCGGTTCACCGTCGAAAGCGCCTACAATGGGCACACGATCATCAAAACTGGACCTTGAATGATTGGAAGAAGGTCGTCTTGTCCGATGAATCTTATTCCCTGTTGCACCATGTGGACGGCCGGGTACGTGTTCGTCGTTTACCAGGGGAAGTGTTGGCACCAGCATGCACCATGGGATGAAAACAAGTCGAGGTAGTTACTGCTTTGGGTAATGTTCTGTTGGAAGAACTGGGTCCAGTCATTCATGTGCAAAAAACTATGACGTCTACCACCTATCAAAACATCATTTCAGACCAGGTACATGCTTTCATGGCAACGGTATTGCCCTCTAGTAGCGCCTTCTTTCAGCTCCTGCGCCATGCCACATTGCCCGGAATATTCGAGAATGGTTCGCAGAACATCAGGGAGATTTCCAGGTATTGCCTTGGCTTCCAAATTCCCCAGACATCAATCCAATCGAGCATCTGTGGTTTGTATTGGAACAGCATATCCGATCTGCAGCGTAACTCACAAGAACTGCGTAACTTACAAGAGTTAAAGGATCTACTGGTAACGTGTTGGTATCGGATACAAGACACCTTTAAAATTGTTGTAGCGTCCATGCCTCGCAAGGTAAGAGCTGCTTTGAAGGCATGTGGAGGACCAACATCATATTAGACAGGTGGTCATAATGTTTTGGCTCTTCGGTGTATATATAGACCTCTGTGGCAAGCAGCTGCTTGAGGGGGTATTTTACTTTTATATGGATTTATACACGAAAATAATCACGTATTTTAAAAATTTATTTCTAATAAAAATAAATTATGAGAAACAAGAACTTTTTTTTCCTTTTGATACGCCTTTCTAGTGCAGTTGTAATGATTGTGCCTATTTTAGATTCGGCATTGCACAGTTTAATTATATAAAACAGTTATATCCACGCTGTGGATAGCGAAAAATTGAGGCTTGGAAACCAAAAGTGAAGTTTGAGACAGGTTGCAAAACGACTTTGGCTAGAATTGTGCTCCGAATTGTTTAGAACATTCCAAATGCAAAATGACTTTGGCTAGAAGTGTGTTCCTATTTTTTTCAAAACTCTTCGAATGCAAAATCATTCTGATTAGAGGAGTGCTCCGAATGTTTTTTGGAACTCTCCAAATGCAAAATTATTCTGCTAGACGTGTGCGTCGAATTTATTAAATTCTCCAAACACGAAATAAAACACAAAAGCCTTTTGTGACTATCCATCCGTGTAAATCTTCATTTTTAATTTTAATTGCTCTTTTATTTTTTCAAAAAATGAATGCGAGAAGAACTGAGTGTCGAGCTGCATTTAAGACGAAATATAATATCATTTGATTGACTAACATCAATTCACGCTGTGCTTCAAAATAATATACATTTCACTCCCACTAAATACTAATAATAAACATTACACTCCCCAAAAAAATCCCCCAGGTTATTGCAAAAAATAAAAAATAAAACGCTTATTGAATTAAGTCATTTTAGATTTATAATTTCAGCCTTAAAGCTGAATAATAAGAAATATTTTACGAGGTTTAAGGTGTCTTGCTCAAAAAAATAACGAAATAATAATAAAAATTTATTTTAAAAGTGTACTATTTTTCATTCCCATTTCTCTTTTATTTCAGTATTTCTTCCATGTGTAATAAATACCAAGTTTATTTCAGATAATTCTAGAAAGAAAATTGTTCTTCATTTATTCTTTTAAAATTGTTTATCTTCAATGTCAACATCAGAATATATATTGCCTAGTCGGGGAATAAACCAATAGGAGTGGAAAAGTCTTGGAGGAGGAGGGGGGGGGGCGAAAAAGAGGGGAGAACGAAAGAGCGCATAAGCATCAGTTGGGAGGAACAGATCAGAGGCAACAAAAGCCGCCATCCTACCTCTGGGCGCTATCGGTTCCATCAGTAGCCCACTTTAATGGCTGTTGGAGTGCAATGTGCACACCAAAGGTACTGAGGTAGGCGTCGGGTAGCTTTACAGTTGCTCCATAAAACTAAAAGGCCTTCTCTGCATTGGATAGGAAGGAAACGGAGGCGGGACAATGTTGAATGCTTTTGGCATTCTTGTAACACTGGAGGCTATGGCTTTAATGTTAATGCGAATTTTCTCCAGAAAGTATAAACGACGCCAAAATTACTGATAAAAAGCACTGTTTGTTAGGTCGGCAATAATTAAAATATATAAGCAGCGTTTAAAGAACTCTGTAAGGTTGCTGGTGGTTGTTTTTACTCGTATTTAATTTCTAGCAAGAATTATTTAATAGTGTGTTAAGTAGAATTGGGCGTTTGGATGTTACATTTATGATGCTGTGCAGTGAAGACATCGAGACACTAAAATCAAGTTGGTGTGTTTTTCCACTGAGCACCAGTTTTGTGCACATAATCGTCTAAACAGCTAGGTCACAAACACCCCAAAGATTCAGAGCTAGGGAATATAACCATTGGACAAATGTTAGGAGATAAATGGGAGCCTCCCGTCAAGTCCATTCATCATGCTCTTAATTATACACTGGGTATGAGTCTCTAGCTTGCAGGATAAAGGATTAATTTCCCATCTGTCGGATGACGACCTTTACAAGCTCATTCACATCCCCTTTTTCTCCGAATTTGTTGATCAAGGATTAGCGCAGAATATCTTAACACAATCGCAGTAGGGACGAACTGGCCCGGTACTGACTGAGACACATCAGCCTATGTTTCACAATAAGTGTCTAAAAACTGCGTTGTAATTTCACAATTTTTTTTATATAATTCATTTGGTATCATGCATTAATAATATGGTCCTCATCCTGCCTTTAATGTCGAAAACCATTGTTAAATCGCATATTTTACAATATAACAGAATATCTTAAGGTAGGTGGCTTAAATTCTAGAATTTTTCTTGTACTTCTCTTAAACTAAACATAACTTTACCTACCTACTCCCTACTTTCTGACCTAACCTAATGAAGAAAACTTCCGGGGACAGTATAAAAGTAAACATAATATTTAATACCCTACTAGAAGCTCATTCTTCCTCAGGGTATCGCGACCCACAGTTTGGAAGACAATGCCTTAAAACAAATGAAACAATCAAAAAAGGACGTATATGTTTTTGAAAAGATCTTTACTGATCTTACGTTTTGAATATTGCTAGCAGTCATACACTGATGGAGTGTGGCACTGCCCATGTCGTGTTCAGAAAGAGAAAGAAAAGGAAGATGATGAAAATCAATCACCCAATTGATAAGGTTCAGCTAGATAGGCTCTGTTAGAAAAGGAAAACATCTGAGGATTTTAGGATGTAAAACGACGACTTTCTCGTCTTTATTAGCTCGAATAAAGAAAGAGGTCCTTTCATCATTAAGAAAAATGATGAGAATAGAGAAAACCTTTTATTGGCAACTAGTAGCTTAGCTTAAGTGCAAATCGGTGAGACTATTAGAATTCGTTGTTGATTTTCCGATGTTCTTATCAATGGAGAAGCGTGGATGCTAGCAATTGAGTCAATGAGACTACGTGTAATTGATATAATCAAAAATTATTATAAGTTTATGATGAATTAAACTATCAATAACATGTCAATACACTAATAATATTTGATCTATGAGAAAAGTGGTTGATGGACAAGTGATTGATAGATTAATTAATCAGCGACATAAGAGAATCTCCTATGGAACAATTGAGCAGTTTGCTTGTCCCAATTGCTTTCATTCAGACTTCGCTGCTGTTCTCATGTATCATAAGTGATCTACAAGTCAACTATCGATGCTCAAACTGCACAGTTTCATAGTCACCCCAGTTGCCATTCATATTATGCTTCTTGTGGGTAACCTGTTCGGAGGCTTTAATCAACACAGATGATAGGTTGTGTACATGGTGTCTGAAAAATAATGGTCTCGTTTCGGGAACCAACATGAAGAAAAATAATATACATATTCAAGAAAGTACTATTTTAACTGAAAGCGTACCTCAAATGGTTTTTAAAGTAATTACTGAATGTCCACATATGTTCGTATTCCTACTTATTCACGGTAGGGTATATATTTTTAAGAAAAGTATTTATTGCCATCCGTAGTTTCCCCATCAAACCTTTCTCTATAACTGTCATCCATACTGCATAAGGAGCAGGTAAATGTCACCAGAAACAACACACATCAAGGGGAAAATTGCTGGGACTTTTATGAATGTTAAGCTGAAATTTGGTTATATAGTAACTTAGCACTTTCTAAAGTTTTCTATGCTAGTGAAACTTGAACCCTTTGGTAGCAAGATAATAGAATACTTTATGCTTTTGATTCCAGGTGTTTATACAGTATCTTGAATATTAGGTGGTTTGACTGTAAGTAATCATGAAAGAAGACGAAGTAGTCATCAAACACAATTGGGTAGCATTTGTTTAAACTATATTGCATTGGTTTAGCCATTTTGGCATGCAGAACTGCAAACTAGTTAACAGAATTATTGGTAGTGTACATAAAGACCTCAGAAAAAGAGGAGAAACCTGGAACATGATGAGTGGACAATGTCAATAGGGACACCTTGTTAGAATTAGCCTGCGACCAATTGTAATAGCAGTAGCTCAGGATAGAGGTGTATGGAGAACTAAAATGTCTATGTGTACACAACAATATGCTAACTACTTTGCAGTTCGCGGTAATCATACAATTTATTAGATTCAGTTTCTGAGTTATTTCTTCTTTCCCTTTTGATCTTGTATTTGTATTTCTGAAAGAAACTTAGAAACTATGGTCTGTAAATGGTAGTTAAGTATTCACTGGAAAGAGAATAAAAATAAATAAATACTCCCTCAAGCAGCTGCTTGCCACAGAGGTCTGACAGGAGCCTGTCAGTTTATGTGCCACAGTAGAAGATCTGAGAGGATGGCAGGACCTCAGCAGTAAAACGATACACACATCCATGCCTTATCCGGGGCTCGAACCCAGGTCCCTTAGATCAGTAGCCAAACGTGCTAACCACTCGGCCATGGGACGGCGCAATGCATCAATCACCGATGATGATGCACAGAACTTACCAGGTCTAGCATCTAAAGTTCAACCCCATTTTCTCATGGTACAAACAGTTAGTACCTTTTAAAATAGATATTCTCTTCTGGAAAGGAACGGTAAGAGAAGGATGCCAGATAAATGTAGTATATTGATATACTTTTTCTATTTTTCTACACTGCTGATGAGGGGGCGATCGGTGCTGACCATATATATCAAGATGAATGGAATCTCTTGTGGAAATAAACGGAAGGGGAGGGCTGCCAAATTAGTGTGGTCTACTGATCTGGACAACTCTGGTTACTTTTTTTTTACTCTGCTGAGGAGTGGTCAACCACACAGGGTCCTGGTGCTGACCATATAAACCCACCGGACTGGACAGATATATGGCTCTGAGCTTGATTATGGATCCTGATTTTGCTGCACTGGTGGGCTTCTGTGGAGGGAAAAATTTCCGCTGTGTTTTCTGTTTGTTTGTGGGGTGACAGCCCCAAGTGAATAGATTCACAGGATATGTTTATCAGTTGGTGGATAATCCTGAGCAGAGGTCATCGCAGGCACCTGAACTCTTTGCTTCTATTGGCATCGTCAAATTCTACATTGGAGGAAGTCTTCCAGTGTAGATGGCTTCAGCCTTTAGTAGTGGGGGAACGGGTCTTTGCCCCATGTCTGCGATTAGGGGGCTATTTGATATTGTCGGCATTCCCTCTCTCAATAAACATAGTTTATTTAAACATCCCACTAGCCATTTTCTCTCCATAGGTAGTTCGAATGTGAGGACTCTGCACAGAGACTTTTTCTCTTGATGTCCTCACACAAGAATTCCACCATTATAATTTAGATATTCTCGGCTTGCAAGAGACCAGATGAACAGATAAAGGTCAGATTCTTAAAAATAATCTTAAATTTCTCTTTTCAGGGAGGGAAGACAATAAACATCAGCAAGGCGAGGGTCTGCTTCTCAGCAGACACGCTAGTGATGCTCTTCTAGTATATGAGTGCATTAATGAAAGGTTTCTTACAGCAGAATTTCAGACAAGCGTTGAAGACTTGAATGTTATCGCTGTTATGCTCCCACTGAGGATACCGATGAGGATGAGAAGGATAGGTTTTACGGACAACTTCAGGATATTTTGAATTCTGTCAAGAAAGGAGATTTTACCCTTGTTCTTGGTGGCTTCAATGGGGAGGAGTGATAGGCCTCCCCATTGAAATTTCTTGGGAAAGAGTGATAGGCCCTTTTGGGTCTATCACTCCTCCCCAAAGTGTCAGAGTCTTGTCCCAAATGCGTAAAGGATTTGGTAGCTGCAATGGCAATGGGCAACGTCTCCTACAGGTAAGTAAACTTAATAGTTTCAGAATAATTAACACCTATTGTAAACACCGAGACATACATAAAGTACACATGGGTTTCACCAGAGGCTGCATAAGAATATGATAGATTGCATATTAATTAATAGCAAATGAGGTAGGTCTGTTAGGAATACCAGGTCATATATGAGAGCTGAAATTGGATTTGGTATTACCTTGTTAAAAGTGTCTGGCAACTTAAACTTAAGAAATGTTGCGCTAAGGTTAAAAAAAATTGCCTTTAACTCTGAAGTTCTAAAACACCCAGTTATAGCTAAAGCTTGCCATGATAGGTTACTTAGTCGTTATGACAGTCATGGTTTGCTTACTACTGATGTTGAGGAAGAATGGGGCCATTTTAAACAGGTTTTGTTTTTTGGAAACTAACAGTACTCTTAGGGAAAAAGGAGCAGAGGAGACAGAATTATTTGAGTGATAAGGCACTTCAGCTTATTTCAGAAAGAAGAAACTGCAGAGATGTCCTTAATCAGTATACTACTAGTCCTAATAGAAAGGATTACATAGATCTTAATAAACGTGTAAAGGATCAGTTAGCTACTGACAAGAATCTTCTGCTTGATGGCTTGGCTGACAAAGCTGAGGATGCAGTTAGACAGCACAACAGCAGAGAGCTGTACCACATAGTTAATGTTTTGTGTGATAGAAAACAGACAGGTATACAGGGATTGAAGGATAAACAAGGTAAGGTTATAGAAGGTGAAGATTCTGTCACGGCTAGGTGGGCTGAGCATTTCAGTGATGTTCTAAACAATGTGGTTAGTTCTACTCCCATTGTTTGTGATTATGATAGATGCATTGGTGGCTTTAATGTTGGCCTATAACACAATCTGAAGTTATTTTGACTATTTCTAAACTTAAACTTTATAAATCCCCAGGGGTAGATGAAATTACTATTGAAGTGCTTAGAGACGGGACTGCTTCGGTTACCACTTGAATGACTGAAATTTTGAATATCTTTTATGATAAAGGCATGGTTCCTAAGGATTTTACCAGAGCTATTATTATCCCTATTCTTACAAAAAGTGATCGCAGTCTGTTCCAGGTAAAGTTCTTTTCATGATTGTGCTTAATAGAATTAAGAATCTGGTTGACAGTCAAGTGCGTGATGAGCAATGTGGATTCAGAAGTGGTAGGGGATGTGTAGATCAGATATTTTCACTTAGGTAGATTTTTGAGAAATATTTAGAGTTTCAGAAAGCTTTGGTTGCTAGCTTTGTTGATTTCAAAAAGGCTTTCGACTGTGTTGATCGTTATAATTTGTGGTTGATTGTGAGATCGTATGGCATACCAGACAAGTTAGTTAACATTATAAAAGCTCTGTATAATAATGCTGAGTCATATGTGAGAGTTGGTAAGGCTTGTAGCAATTGGTTTAGCATTGCTTCTGGTGTTCGACAAGGGTACATTTTGTCCCATTTTCTCTTCAGTTTGGTTATTGATTACGTTATGCGAAATTCTTTGAAAGGGAAAGATTTTGGCCTTAAATGGTCTAGAGATTTCAAAAATTCTGATTTAGATTATGCAGATTATTTGACCTTGTTGGCTAATGATGTTGATGAGATGAATTGTTTCAATAGGGCTGTTGATGAGACTGGTAATAGTGTTGGTTTGGTGATAAAAAGAGATAAAACTTAAGTGATGAAAATTGGTTAGGCAGTTGTTGCTTCAGTCGCTCTGAATGGTTGCACCCTTGTGCAAGTGTCTCAGTTTAATTATTTGGGAGTTATGTAACAGATACTGGTGATGTGTGGCATGAGATTAACAGGCGAATAGGGATTGCCTCTGGGGCTTTTAGGAATCTATGGAGAGTGTGGAGAAATAGACGTATATACCAGAGAAATAGGCGTATATACCTAAAGACTAAAATTAGACTGTATAATAGTTTGGTTATTTCTAGGGTTAGTTATGATAGTGAAACTTGAACACTTTGTAAACAAGATAACGGGAAACTTGATGTTTTTGATTCTAGATGCTTACGCAGAATCTTGGGTATTAGGTGGTTCAACTTTGTAGGTAATGATGAGGTTAGACAAAGGGGTCGGCAACCTCCTCTGAGCAGTATATTGCGCAGAGAGAGACTCCATTTGTTTGCCCATGTTACTCTTATGTATTAGGGAAAAAGGTTATGAAAAGTGTGCCTAAAGTCCTCAGAAAGTGGCGTAGACCTTGGATGCGGTGGACAGACAATGTCAAACAGGACTTTGTTAGAATTGGTTTGCGGTGGCGAGATGCAGAAGATATAGCTCAGGACAGATATGCTTAGAGAACTAAATTGCGCGGTCTGGTTGGACCTCCGCATCCATTGACAGCTTGAGGATGATGATGGTGGGCTTCTGTTAAGGGAAAATCTTCAGCAGTGTTTTCTGTTTGTTTGTATATTGACAGCCTCAAGTGAATATAAAATCAAATCAAAGTTTATTACATTTACACATAAATTTGTACATTTATGCAGATGGAGAAAGAATACACACACATACATATATATCTATCTTTATGCATATGAACAAAGAATACATATACAAATTTGTACATTTATGCAGATGTAAAAAATTCATTCATATGTTTGCTTGTGAAATGATATTTATAAGCCAAGAGCAATAGCTTTTGTAAAAAAAAGATATATATATATAGCTTTAATTGATTGAGCCAAAAATATAATTAGATTATTTTAAATCATTGTAAAATGGAAAGAAGGTGCTCTACATTGCTATTATTTTAAAGATAATCCTTCAGTAAACGCTTAAAATGATAGGCATTTCATGCATTTCGTATATATAAAGTTAATGAATTAAAATTCTTTGTCCCAAGAAAGCAGAAATGTTTATGCATAATTTCTTTTTCACGATTGGAATTACATATCTTAAGCCACTAAATTTACTATTATAATGGAATTATTTTACAGTCGCCAATGAACTGTTAGCGTAGAGAAAGTTTAGCATTTTAAAAATGTATAAATGTGTAATCGGTAAAATGCTTAAATCACAATATTTTTCAAATTACATTTAATTTCTGTCGTTACTTTTTATTACAACATTAATTATTCTGTTTGAATATAACCCATACTTCTTAAATTTTCAATATTTCACCAATCTGTCCAACTTAAAATACCATATTGGATAACAGACTGTACCCATGATAAATAAAGTATTTCGCACATATCATTATCAATAATATTTTTAAAGCAGTAAAACCTTTTTAACATTAACCTTATTTATCAACAAGATGTTTTATGGCGGTTTCCATGTTAAATTATGATAAATTAAAACTTCTAGATATCGAAAACTACAATTTTCCAACTACAAATTCTTAATTTCAATATAGAGACAATTTTTTATACAATAATAATAATTTATTTCATGCAGGGAGTTACAGTAAAGCCAAGGTACACGTAATTTTGGATATAAATTTTAACATTCAAGTGGCTTTGCATTTTGTTTTATGTATCTGTAGTAGCAACTTATCAAAATTTCAATCTTTAATTTTTTTTAAACAGAACAGGAGATATTTAGTTTGGACACATTTATAGATAGTTCATTATCATAAAACATTTTTCAGTTTTTTCTTCAATTCTGAATTTACCAAAAATTGTAATTCTTCAAAAGTAAGTTGGTACTGACTCTGACCTTTGGGGATTGGTATTGGGTCCCCTTGGTATGCTGCAATGGCAATGGGGAATGTATCTTACAGGTAAGTAAGCTTAATGGTTTGAGATTTACTTATTGCAAACACCGCAACATGTATTATATAAGTACACATGGGTTTCACCAGATGGGATGCATAGGAATTTGGCATGTTACATATTAATTAACAACAAATGGCTAGTTCTGTTGGAAATACCAGGTCATATAGGAAAGCTGAAATTGGATCTGACCATTATTTTGTTAAAAGTTGCAACTTAAACTTAACTGCTTCCCTAACAAGGTTAAAAAAAAAAGTTACCTTTAACACTTTAGCTCTGAAAGTCTTAATTATAGCAAATTCTTAGCATGATATGTTATTTAATCATTATGATAGTCATGGCTTATTTACTACTGAAGTTGAGAAAGATTGGGACCATTTTAAACAGGCTCATTCAGCCAAAGACTCATTCTTTGCAAAACACAAACCTATCACGTAGAAATCTGAATATTAGGAAGGTAGGAGTAGTATTTTTATTTCAAGGTCCTTCCAATTTTCACCCGACATCTCGAGGAGGAAATGGCAATGGACGACCCCTCTCCATTGAGGGCTCTGCATATCGAGCTACCGCCAAATTCTCTTCCAACATCAATCTCCATCGGTTCAATAAAGATAATTGCATTCATCATTTTATATTTCACGTAAAAAAAATTGTTGCAGTTAACAATATCTGACGCAGAGCCTAGAAAGGAAATGCTCGGTTTTCAGCGTCTCAGTATAGATATTTAAAATCTCTTAATTGTTAAATATCTCCTCAAGCAGCTGTTTGTTACAGAGATTTGACAAGAGCCTATCAGTTTAATACGCCGTAGAATTCTGTGATAGAGAAAATCCCAGCAGAAAGTTAACATATAAAAGAAGCATTAATGTCTTATGCAGGTTTCTAGCACAGGTTCCTTTGATTAATAGCCTAGATTGGATATAATAGATTGGAAATAAAAATGATTTTGATTGGTAAGAAACGAGGGTTTATTTGCGATTTATTTTAATGTGAAAGTAGATATATTTCTTTTTGAAATCCTTTCGAATTATGCGGTGTACTATAATCAGGTACTAGTTGCTAAGGAGTACCCGGGGGGCGTCCCCCTGGAATGGCAGGGCCTCTTCCTAATATCCGTCGTTTTGTGCGAACTCTCGAATTTGTCTAATTTTGTATAATTTTATTTTCGCCCCATGGAATAAGGACGCTATAAATGGATTAAAAGAAATATAAAATTTTATTCCGTGTAGAATGTCATTTTAACAGTTCCTGCCCCGTAGAATATTTCAGTAATTTGGACAACATACTGAAGTCTTATTCTGTGGTCGGGGGGGGGGGGGGAGGGAGGTGCTTCGGAGTCGGGAGGTCATCCCCCCCTCCTCCGAAACTGAGTTCTGGGTAACTACCTGTTATTTGAGAACTGATTTAAATTCATTGTACAGGAAAAAAATCACCTCTATGATAATTCACAAATAAATCAGTAATAATAATAATAATAAGATTCACTTAGCAAAAGGTTTAATTTTTACCTTATTTTTGGTACTGTATTTGACGGAATGCTTTTTATCGAGAAAGTTATTTTTGCTTTCGGGAATAATGTATAACTATAATATTAAAGTTTAAACCAACCAGTAACGTGTTGAGATAGTTGGAGTTGCCAATTTTTGGGAATTGTTTTAGGCAATAGCGAAGCATGGTTGTAAGCAAATTGAGACAATGAGTCTGCGCAGTTGATGCATCAAAGGATCTCTCAAAAGCCATTGATTAATTGAGCTATCAATCACTTGTTTGCCAACAAGCAATTTCAGAGATCAAATACCATTGATTAAGAAGGACTAAATCTCATTACAGTGATAATCATTTGTAAAAATTACGAGAGTGGAAGAAAAACCCACCCCATCCGCCTCGAATTCGAGATCTCCTGGTTGCGCGCCAATTGCTCACCATTTGAGCAAAGCTGGGGGCAATTCACACTTGCGTATGAAAGGTTATGATGGTTTTGGTATGAAGCTTTACCATGTGTTTCAAGATGTCAGAGCGTTCATACTCTAGTTATATCGACGAGAATCAAGCTTTTATAACCACATATCAAGAAATATTAAACCTTGGGTTACTCAGATGCACAGCATCGAAGCTCTGTATGGAAATAACCCCTCCGCTGTAGGCCGGCAACCAATTTGATCGAAAGGAATGAACCTCATGAGAGCCCCGACATTTAGAATAACGTGGTAAAGCTTCATAGCATAATCACTAAAACTTTTTTTAAGCAAGTGTAAATTCCGCAGCCTTTGTTCAAATGGTAGAACAACTGTGCATAACCAGAGGATTCCGAGTTCGTGTCCGGGAAGTGGACGAGGGGATTTTTTTTTAATTCTGCCCATTTATCACCATTGGCTGATTTGAAAATAATTGATAGTTCAATCAACCAATGATTTATGAGAGAATTCAATAAATTAAGTGCGCAGTCTCATTTGCTCAATTGCTTTCATCCAATTTTCGTAGCTGATCTCAGGTAAATTTTATTATCCAGGACTTCAAGGAAGAAAACTATATAAATTCATAACGCACCGCATGCCACAGAAATAAAGCACAAAATGATTTAAATAAACGGAAAAAATGTACACAACAAATATGACTTTGAGTAGATCGAAAAGATTCAGAATTCATTTTCATTCTTTCACTACGACCGAAATCCAGACCTAGACCCAAGAACTTCAAAGATATTGGTTTCATGCTTGTATACTTATAATGTAAGGAAGGATATTCAATGGATGTTCTGTACGGAAACGACCAATTTTCCCCCTTCTTATTCTTATTTTTTCGTTCAGTCCTGCCTTTGAATAGTTAACAATGAGAATAATCCGAAAGTAGAATAAAAAACGGAGTTAAAAAGAGCACAATAACTCATCTTTTAGTTGTAAAGTAATCGGAAGACTAGCTTCTGACAAGGACGTGAAAATGCGGCATAATTTATAACTCCGTTAGAAGAACGAGTAATTGAAGACCCAACTGTCCACTCGAAATTCTCTGGAGCGTATCAGCCAAGGCGAGGACTGCTCTTTTTCACGAAACATATTAACGTACGTCTAAGAGCTAAGAGCCGTCATAGTCAGATACTGCACGAGACCCACCCATTCCTCGCTTCCCTTTCAAAGAGGGAGGAGGGAACGTCCAGATGCCTCTGCACTTATTGCGCCGTGCATTCTTGTCTCTTTTACTGCACTTTGTTACGCACTGCGTGACATTTACAAACGTGAGTTAGATTTATTAGACCCGGTATATGAGAAGGACTCAGCGTATGGTTGGCAATGTGCTTCCGTGCTATTGCTTCGTGTGTACTTGTCATGTGATGCTAGAACTAGTCGTTGGTTGGAATTCTAAGGACCACCCAAGGCACAGTTATTTGTGGAGATACTTCACTAAGATTTTTATTTAGTAAGTCGGAAATGAATATTAATGATAATAATAGGGATGTGTAAGGTTGATGGTATTTAGTAGTTCCCTATTGCACGATAGGCCTGAGTTGAAAATTTTTTTCGTCTTCCCAAGCGCTTCGTTTGAAAATAAGACATCATTTCGATTAATGAGTTATAAAAGTTTCCTTATTGAGATGAAATGGAGCACAATTATCTTCGATTTAACTATGCTTGATGAAACAAACTAAAGGCGTTTTTGATGACATTGCATGCTATATAATTACATTGTTCTACCAAATATTAGAGAATTTCCATGTTACATCGATGGGAATCTAATTTCAAAGTTCAATAACTTCTAAAATACGCATTAAATGGAAAAATGTGATTTCGGATAAATTAATTATCATAATGAAGTCTACTTAAATCTCGATTTTCAGGAATATTCATTTAGTATTTAAAAAGTTATAGAAGCTGGTATATTTAACAATAAATTGCCTTGATTTATAAAAAAAAAATTCATTTTGTTAATATTAAAATAATCCATACTCAAACTTTGTAATAATGTAAATTTGTTTTATTGAATTGTTTGAAACAATGCCTATGGAATAAATCATGCATCTCAGACCAGTGGTAAAACCTGAGTAGAAACAACTGAGACATGAAGTTGATCATTTGAGGCATCAGTGGTTCTAGTGGTTCTCATAGGTCTTTGGTTTATTGCTATAATCATGACTTATCAATCAGCCAATGGTCTTTTGACAGGGGTCGGGAACATTTAATGGGTCAAAAACCAAAACTGGAAAAAAAAAGGCAATCCAACAAATTTTGAGAGCCACATATTATAATCTTTATTCAATCAAGATCCATAACAGAAAAAAAAAGCAACAATTTTTTTTTTCATTTAGAAAAATAAACTATAAAATATAATTTTTAAATAAGTATATTCAAATGTATACAACGAAACTACTGAAAAGAATTTGCCATTTATCAGTGTAACTTTTGAGTCAGCGTTTTCTATTTAAATCTCTATTTAATATACTATAATTCATTTATTTAAATTTGCATTTTATTTAGAGCATCTGAAGTCATTAGTGCTTTCAACCTATTGTTTGTCAAACTGCTCCGCTACTTGTTATTAAAGAAAATAATTAAGAAACATATACAGTGGACCCCCGATATAACGCGCATGTCGGGCGGGAACAACACCCGCGTTATAAGGTGAACCGCGTTATACCGTGCGGCGCGGTGGCGACACAATAAATTCCACACTGTAAGCTTTTCTTTTACTCATCATGCATACAATAATTAAACACTATTCAAAATACATGCAGGAACTCAATACATACACAATTACTGAATGCGCAGTAACAATAAAATGCGATACTCACTAACGCCGCACGGACCTGTATACACATGTTTGAACTTATCGCGAACATCGCCCGCGCTATAACCGAGTGCGCGGTATAGCGAGCAGCGCTATAACGAAGTCCACTGTACTTTTTTATAGTTGAGTATTGAACCAAAAAGTGTTAAGAGCCGTGTTTCAGATTGCTCAAAGCAAGAGCATAATATCTTTGGTTGAGCTAAAACACCACTACCTTATTGACAAGAACAATTACCCTCAAGTCCGTACCACTTACATGAGGATTTCGGAAAATCCGGACAAAACACGGGATGAGCCAAAAGATTATAATAAACGCTATAATAATTTCCTCTGCTGATGTCGTTATCATTGAAATGAAAAGTTGCGGGAATGTAATAGTCTTTGGAGTGTAAGATGCTGAGCATAGAAGTATGCAGAGACGGATATATACTAAATAACAAATCATCAACTGCAAAGCTATAATGAAGTGAAAATAGAATACAGTTAGTAGAATGCCTCAATGAAAATTTTGTTTATTGAAACGAAACTCATGATTTGTGTTGTGTCAAATAGTAGATGAGAAACAAAAGTATTTTCTTACTGTTTAATAAATGGAAGTCTGCTTCAGTTTTATGATGGATGCACATCAATGAAATACCTAAAGGCCATTCATAAGATAAAGAGAAAATCTCAACTATCTCGAAACCTCTTTGTTTATTTGCTAGAGATTTTACATTTTAATTAGTGATTTTGCGGTATGTTTGAGCTTTGTTAGCGGTATTAATTTGTGATCTTTTGCATTTAATGTTCATAATGACGTGTGCAAATCACCTGAAACGTGCACCTTCCTCGGTTCATTACATTGAAATTATACGAAATGTTATCACATAAAATGAACTTTCAAAGGCTCTTGAACTGACTTAAAAATGTCATGCCAAGCTATATTTCTTTTCTCTTTTATTTAGATATAAAGAACAACTGCTATGCAATTTTCACCCAGAATGTAATCGCATCTTCGGGAGCTTATTCCTCAACTATACGGTTCAGATATAATGACTACTTTTTGTTTTTGAAACATATTTTTACCTGGGCCAGTGACGTACCCAAACTTGCTCAAGTCTCTGATTTGTGAATTTTTTTAGAAAATATGCGCTTTTCAGTCCCTCAAGTGGGTTAGATATAACTTCCCCCAACCTTGAGTGCTTAAAAACGCATATTTTTGGTACTGCCTGGTGTGGTCAGAGGATTCTGGATGATAAACTCAAAACTGATGCTTCTGTGTGGTTTTTAGGAATATCTTGACTTCTACTTATAACTGGTGAAGCGTGAATAGGCAATTGAATCAATGAGACTGAGTTCGTGATATAGTAATAATTCTTACAAGTCATTGGTGAATAAACCTTTAAATCATATATCAATATATACTAATGTATTAGATCTCAGGAGATAATTGGTTTATTGATAGGTGATTCATAGATTAATCAATAAGTGACATGAGAATCTTCTATGGAAGAATTGCGCAGTCTCCTCCTCTTAACTGCTCTCATCCACGTTTCTCCATTGGCTTTCAGGGATTACTGTTACTGGAATTAAATGCAAATAAGTGGGCTGAGCTGAAGAGAACACCTATCTCTCGATTTACAATGTAGATAGGTTCGGGAAATCGCCGTGTAAATCGAAACCGTGCAAATCGAAACCAACAAATTATGGAAAAAAGGTGATGCAGGGTCCAAATAAACCTTTGTTATGAAAAAAACGCACAATGAAAAATATATTTATATACATTTATCTCAAATTTCAGCTCAGAAGTAATAATAAGCATTAATGTAATATTATTTTGCACTTTATTTGCATTAATTCAGATCAGCTTAGATTTAATTTCTCATACATTTCTTTTTAGTCACAAAAAATACTCATCGTTAATGTAGCAGTACATTATCGAATTTCAAGACGAAATCTGATAAGAAGGATATTTATGAACTGAAAATAAATAAATAAAAATAAGCTTTTGTACCCACACTTAGGGCTTTATTTTGCAAAATTATTATTTATATGACATTTCATAAAAGAGTGTAATTACGAATCAGCTGTATTTAGGCTACATAATAGTCTACATATTTAAATTTGTTGCTTAAAATGAGAAAAAAAAACACGATTTTTACTAGTCTGAAAAGTTCGATGTAGAAAAGTGAGATCTCGTTGACGATCCAAAACAGGTTAGGATGTCGCAAAAAATAGATTGCATTACAATAGCAATTTTAGCGAAAAAATAAAAATTTGTTACAGATAGTGATTTTTTTAATATATAGGAATTTACTCTTATCTATTTATTCTTGAAAATAACTGATATCGACTAAAACCATTTAATTGTAATTTACTTTGATATGAGAAGGTAACAATCTTTGACGCTATACCACTGGTACTTCATAATATGTACTATATCTACATACCTAAGAGAAATCTCAATCTTTACCTGTTGTAAAATCGAGTCTGTAATAGAGTAAAACTAAACAGTTTGCGTTTTTTGACCACGTTAAACCGAATGTATAACCGTGTAAATCGAAAATGGTTGCAGTTTTCTAACCGTCTAAAACCAAAACCATGTAAACTGATCACTATGTAAATCGAGGGATATGTTCTTTATATTGAAAAGTAAAAACCGAGTCTTGGGTAGATACTGAGTAGATATCTTCTTCAGTAGTTCAGGTATATTTAAAATTAAATTTACATTAGTTGAAGTCTTTAGAGTTATGCTATCGCCACGATTATTGCGTAAAAGAGTACTAAAAATTTCCTTTTCGTAAAAAAAGAAATGGAAATCTTTTTTAACATTCGGGAATGCTTCTTAGGAGCATCACAAACTAATTCAGTATAATTTACTATCTGTAAATCGATGATTTTGATGAATTAGCATTCAAAGATTCATGCTGTATAGAGTATACGGTGTTGTGTTGCAATTATCTATGCGCATTTAACGTTTCACTGAACTCTATGTATTGTTTTACTTATAGCAACAAGTTTAAATTTACTTCAGCACGTAGTAAGCGCTTTGTTACACATACTTAGGGCGGGAGGTAAGTTGGGAGGGGGCTCACTCTGTAGCGTGCCAGGTAATTTGCAGTTCCCAGGTTCAAGTCCCAGCTGGGCTAGCGTTGAGATTTATCTCCTTAATACTCTCCCCCCTGCCCACGGTCAGTTGGGGACACCGATGAGCCTTGGAAAAGCCACCATCCATAAGATGGGAGGTTAAGCCACGTGTTAGGGATAGCCATATCCTGTGCAGGTTAAAGAACACGCTGGATGGCCTTAACGGGAGGCTACCATCTGTCCCCAACAGCTATTCCAGTGGGTCCCCTGCCCCAACCTTCTCTGAGCCTTCGAGGTCCTTGTAACTGGCCATTTAGTCTATTGTGTACAAAAAAGTGCCACTCGGAGGTAAAACAACCCAACATTACCTACACATTCCTAAAATAATCATAATTTTAAGGACTTTCTTTTATAAGGATGATATCTCACATAATGCATCGTGACAGAAATGATTGACAGCTTATCAATTGTTAATACCTTTTTAAGCATTTATCTTTAAAAATAAAAATGACTTATTCTCAAGTGTCCTCCTTCTTACTGAGATCTCACAGGAGACTCAGTATTAGACGCCATAGAGAAGAATCTGTGAGAAAGGTGAGAAAGAAAATACAATGTCTTATGAAGGAATCGAACCTAGGTATCTTTGTCTCGTAGTCAAGCACTATAAATATTGTGTTCTTGGCACCCGAAGCATAGTAAAATTCAGTGGCGAAGGCGAGTGGAAACAGTTGAGACATTGAAACAAGGCAGTTGAGGAATCAATGGTTCTGACAGGTCATTGGCTTATTGAGCTATCAGTAACTTATTAATCAACCAATAGTTTCATAGATGAATCAGTGATATCAATAACGATTAATAAGTGATTGTAGCCATTAAACCAATGGCCTGTTAGAACCAATGGTGCGTTAACTGCTCAGTCTCACTGTCTCAGTGTTTCCACTTTCGTTTCGCCATTACTAAAAGTTATTTTCCACATTTTAAGGTAGGCAATAACATACCTAAACATTAATTTTCCATTAATTTCTCCTTGAATGCAGTCGGTCAGTGGCATAATGTGGATGGAAGCAATTGAGACAATGAGACTGCCCAGTAGACATATCGAAGATTCTCGTAAGTCAATGATTGATGGAGCTATGAATCACGTGTCAATCAGCCAACTATCTCATGGATAAAAGATCATAGCTTATTAACATCTGATCGATAGTTTAATTCACCAATGAATTATACGAATTTCCGATGCATCATTTGCATAATCGCATTGACTCCAGAGGCGAAGCTTGGATGAAAACAATTTAGGCAAGGAGACTGCGCAATTGCTCTATAGAAGATTCTCATATGTCTTTGATTGATTAATCTATCAGTCACTTGTCAAGCAACAATTATATCATAGATCAAATGTTATTAGTTCTATAATGCCTTGTAAGAATTTTTGATATATCAGTTGTGCAGTTTCATTGACTCTATTGCTTCCATTCACACTTCGCCACCGTTATAAATACATTTACATTTGTGAGACACATCTAGGTATTTCACACTAAATTAACAGCTATAAATATATTGAACGAAATCATAAATGATTCATGAAAACGAAAAATTTTCTATAAAGAGTTTCACCTGAGTATTTTCAAATATATCGTAGTCATGCTTTAAGAATGAACTTTATTACACACTAAAGAGTCTTTATGTTGAAATTACTAGAAGCGAAATATAGATTAATGCTAGCATTTTTATAAAGTGCAATGTATTACGCGTTTTTAACGTAACTAAATAGCTAAGAGACTTGAATTTTATTTAACAGCTATATGAAGGATCGGTGGTGTTTTTTTTTTCAGAGTTTTTTTTATATCAAGATAATTCAAATGAAAGGATTGCAATAAAAAGAATTCCTTGATTACAATACTAAGTAGAGGTCACTATATTTTGGGTTTGAACATGAATCTCTAATGGAATGAGTAATCTTTGTAGGCCTCAGCATCATGATGTGCACTTTGACATTTTTCAAACTTTTTGATATGAACTCTGACGTACATAAAGTTGCTATTTTTGTTTTTGATGATATTTCTAATTTTGGATGATTTTTATCATTATTGTGATATCTTTATGCTGTCTGTTATTAAAAAATTATTCAAAAGAGATCATTTATATGCATACTTATTTTCGTCAAATAATGTCTTCTCTATTGGCAATAAGCGGAGTTCTTAAAAATGACTTTGGGGTTTTTAGTTCCTCCCAAAAATATCAATGGAAAAGAAATATTGTGAAGAATTTTCCTATTGTTCATTTTCCATTTTTGCTTGTTGGGTCTTCTGGATGTATACATAAAACTATGTTGTTGGTTTCCACTCATTCATCCTATTTTACTTTGGATGCAACTAAGAATAATCATTCTGTAACAGGCTGCAAAGATAACACACGAGTCTTCAACTATGTAAATCAGGGGTTCTCAACGTGGGGTATGCGGTAAAATGTTTTGGGATACGCCGTGAGAGCTCAAAAGTCGCTAGATCTAGCAACAAAGTCGCTGAGTTGGCAACACTGCTGTGCAAAAATGTCATTTTTTGTGTTTATCGATATATGTAATTGATGAATACAAAATTTAATATGTGTTATTTTATTCCCATTGTTATACTTTAACTATAGTTTTATCTATCTGTACAATGAGTACACCAGTTGCATACACTTTTCCAGGGGGTACGTGAAACATAAAAGATTGAGAATCATTGGTTTAAAGAATAGTTCGAAAAGTTGTTTTTAAAATGACTCTATCACTTCAAATTCATTTAATACTTCGTGAAATGATAAAGCTAGATTTCTTCTTTCAGTAGTTAGGAACGGAACAAATTTAAAATAAATCATATCCTAAAAAACAAATTTAATTTAAAAAATTTAAAAATGAATAGTTGTTACTAATCAATGCCTAGTTGTACAAATTAAAATTCCATTAAAAATCATACTAAGCCAAGCACATCTAGAAAAGCCAACATATTCCATTATGTTTGACCATCTTTAGAAAAAGTAATTAATTTTACCGACAAAATAATGATTGCATAGTTTGTAAATTATACACTGATTACCTAAAAACATATTATTGAAAAATGTGCCTTATAGTGAACCTTTCATACGAAAAAGATAATATTACTTTACTCTCATTTCTCAGTAACAGAAAATATATTGGCAGATTTTATGTTCCTCTTGTAGCCTAGCAACTGATCTGTGTCTAAGCCCCAGATAGAGAATTATGATGACAATAACTGATATGGCTGCTTGTAAGGATCAGAGTTATAAATACCTCCTCATATTTTCCAATAATATGCAGATATTCTGCTACTTCATGAATGTTTCGTATTGCCTAAAACTCTTTTCTTCAGAATCTCAATTCTTGTATATAAGGCTCGAAATTCCAAGGGAGAGAGTGAGAAAACTGCGCAATAATGAGTTATTACCGCGCGGTGGGAACTTGAACTTTAAATATTCATGCAATCTTTGTTCTGTGTTAAATATTTATTCAAAACCATTGCATAAAATAAAAAACGTTTTTTAGAAAAAATATATTACTTTGGCCCAGCTTGAACACTTAAGTTACATGTTTGTGAATTTGATATATAATTTGGATTTAATTTTAGACAGGAGTTTTAAAAGGAATAAAAATATTAATAGAGATGGAAATTAGCTGCTGTAAGTTTTACGGTATTTATTTAACAAATTAAAAAGCTGTATTAGCAATTCTGGAAAAAGACAGTATATTTAAAATAATTCAATAGCGAAACAAGATCAAATATTTAGACTATATTTTTATTGGAACCAGATATCATTAAATATTTTCTCTGCTTTCAAAATAGGATGTCTATAGCAATTACCTGCATTCCAAGAAATAGCACTCTTTATGTCAATTTGATTTTTTCTTTGCATTTATAGTCTTCCCTTTATTTTAGCCATTCTCAGAGCAGCTACTAAATTTCCACATATGAAAGGCACAAAACTCGAAAGAATAGATCAAATTTGCTGGTCATTGAACATCGAAGTTCTTAAAGTTTACTAGCGAGAACTTTGCCTCTATTTTTATTGCAACTAAATTTCTAGAGCATACTTAGTATTTATGGAGGTAAGAATAATCCATGTTAATTTCTGTATTTTATAGGATTACTGAGACAATGAGATAGCGCAGTTGACGCATAGAAGATTATCGTAAGTCACTGATTGATTATGTGATTGATAGCTCAATTCATCAAAACTTTATAAGAATTTTTGATGCTTCAAAGACTCAATTGCTTTCATCCACGCCTTAGCCAAATGGTTTCTTACTCTTGATTTTCCCTGCTTGCATAACTTAATTTTTCTTGCTTCTATTCACAAAGGTCTTGACAACGAAGGTAAGGGTAGTTTGCTTGGTACTCCATACTGATCACCGATATACTTTTAATCTGCTCGAATAATTAATCTCTATCCGAGTGGTTAGCGTGCTTGGCTACTGAACAAAAGGACCTAGGTTTGAGCTCCTAGTTAACGAATGGATGTTTGTAACGTCTTTCTGCTCAGCACCCGCCACTCTGCTGTATAAACTGACAGGATTCTGTCAGACTTCTGTGGCAAGCAGTTGCTTGAGGAGGTATTTATCTACGTTTTCGACTTGTTACTGAAATTCTACCTATGTGTTACTGTTGCCATGCTACAGAACTGGAAAATGAGCTTCCATGAAGAATTATTTATGAAGATGTAATTCGAGGCTAGTGATGCAGAACTATATATTTTATTGATAATAAAGAAATATTTCTGTCAGCCTTTTTATCCTTATGTGCATGGATCAGGGTAATTGAGAATAAGATGCATAATTGATACACATTTGCACAATTTGATATATCAGAATATTCTATGGAATAATTGCGCAGCCTTCTTGTTTCA
The DNA here is from genome assembly GCA_038380435.1 of Ryuthela nishihirai. NCBI lineage: Eukaryota > Metazoa > Arthropoda > Arachnida > Araneae > Heptathelidae > Ryuthela > Ryuthela nishihirai. The sequence continues at coordinate 109,329,776 of JAWZYU010000001.1, forward strand.
AATGTTTTCATCCATGCTTCGCCATTCTTTTAGGGAGATGTGTTGGATTAATGAGAAAAAACATTTTTTTTGTAAATAATCAGCAGACTGGATAGTTCAATTATTTTTGAATACATGATTTATTCTGAAACTTGGAACTCGAAACCAAAATGGACTGAGATTCTAAAAAATTTGGAACACACAAGGAATTGTCTGTGTTTTTGGTTAGCAATAATAAACAATTAATTAACTTAGGTTAAATAATCCAATTAATAAATTCAGTTATTATTCCCACTTTTTTTAAGAAAAATATTTGCATATCACTCAATATTTTTATAGATAGGTGTGCGAGTTGGATGTTAGTTCGGTTTAAGAGTTCAGTTTTTAAAAATATTGAATCAGATGGTTTTTCTTCAGCACAGGGAAACTGCTCAGGAATAAGAAATGAATATTAATTATCTTATTTCAGGAATAAGAAATGAATATTACTTATCTCTTTCTCTGTCTGTTTCTACGAAGGTAGAACATTATTATTGTGGATTAAAATTCATTGCTCCTGGGAAATTAAAGGAATTATTTGCAGTTTTTTAATGATAAAAGGGAATTGGTTTCTAGGTACATCTTGAATTGTGAACCGCAGCTCATTATAAAATGTATTATACGAAATAATAATAACATTTCGAACTGGTTCTTATGAATACAAGAGCATGTCAGTTTATGTTGATGAAAATGTTTTGAGGCTTTCTTTGTTCTTTTTTTTTTATTTACATTTTTCTTTAAGGTGGAAGTTAATATAGTTTAATGGTGACGGGTGGATGGAAGCAGTTAGGTCAGTGAGACAGCGTAACTGATATATCGTTCTTACAAGTCATTGGTAAATTAAGTAATAAATCACATGTCTATAGATTAGAGGTTCTCAATGTAGAATACGCGGTAAAATTTTTTGGGGTACGCCGTGAGAGCTCAAAAGTCGCTAGATCTGGTAACAAAGCAAAAATAACCATTGTTATACTTTAACTTTAGTTTTATCTATCTATACAAGGGGTACTCCAGTTACATACACATTTTCAGGGGGTACGTGAAGCATAAAAGGTTGAGAACCACTGCTATAGACTAATAATTAATAATATTTGATCTATGAGATAACTGGTTGATTGATAAGTGATTGATAGATTAATCAATAAATGACATATAAAAATCTTCTATGGAATAATTGCGCAGTCTCCTTTGTCTCAACTACTTACAACCAGAAACCAAAAAAATATTCGTGCAATTAACCATAAAATCTAGTAAACTACACAGAGTTATGTTAAAGAAAAATATTTGGTGGATAATTCTAAATGAAGTATTTGAATTACAAATATGCTTTTCAAGAAAGAAAGAGAAACCTTCAATTCGTTACTTTACCTTTGATAATCGCTCTCTGCTTTAATCTTCACCACAATTAAATTCGAAATCCTTTATGCGAGATTCGACATTTTTTTTCTGCATTTTGTGAAAGACAGAGAAGACAGCAATATGATAGCAAACAACTTCTTGTTAAATATCAGAACGCAGATTTGATTAAAATCACTGCCAGTATACATGATTCGAAAACAAGAAACATACTCGAAAACAAGGGAAAAATCGATGATTAAATGGTTTCTACAGCAAAAGTCAGACATACGATTAAGAGGGTAATAAACATCCCCGGAGGAAATGAATTACTTGACAGCGCTCACTATTCAAGTTTCTCTGAAAACAGCTGTTATGAAGATCTTTTATTGGCTGGCGACTCTAAAGCATCAACGAGAGCCAATCAGAGATCGTAAGGATGCAATTCGGATAAAATGGCGGCATCGGATTGAAATGTCACATGTAAATAAGACTTCTCGTTAGGTTAGCTAAGCTTTTCAACGAAATGATACAATTGAAGAAAAAACGTTAGGTCGAACTGCTCTATTGCTTCGAAAGGTAATCATATTTTTCATTTCTAAATTCACTATTTCATTTTTTAAATTCTTAATAACACTATTATTCAAATGTTAATTATTTCAATAACTTAATATGTTTAGACAAATGAATCCACAGCTCATCATTAATTTACTAGGTATTTAATCACTATTAAACTGTTTAAATAATAGGATGACGATGGGTGATCCATGAATAGGATGAATATGTTTATTGTATAAAACATTGCAGGATTATGAATTTGATTAATTGAATGCATATTTGTAAAACAAGACTAGTTACTCTATATCTGAACTTTTTTAAACAGAAGCACTTTTTTCTTGCTCTATGAGATCACCAAGGCTTTTTACAATGCTGAATTTTTCAAAATACTGTTTTAATATTTATTTTTTTCTTCGTGACTGCTACTTTTGGCGCGGATTTTGGATAATCTGTTCTTCTGAAAGAGAGAATATCAGTTCAGTTTCATTTGTAATAACTATTAATTTTCGATATTGTCATAATAAATTCAAAATTCAAAGACTTACACAAAAAACAAATGACAAAAATGCAGCGTCATAAAGAACATATAAAATACTTTGCTACTCTATGCGAGCTTAATGGTACTTTTATAACACAATAGCTAATATTGCACATATGACAAAATTTATACTTTCCTGCTTCAAAAATAAATGAATATTCTAATACTTTTCGAATGTGTTTCACTTTTGAATATATTTCCGAACTGCGTAGGGGCGGGGGTGGCTCAGTCGGTAGCGCGCCAGGCTCGTAATCTGTAGTTCCCAGGTTCGAGTCCCAGCTGGGTCAGCGTTGAGATTTATCTCCGCCAAATTCCCCGCCCTGCCCACGGTCAGTAGGGGACACCGATGGGCTTGGAAAGGCCGCCGTCCGTCGGATGGGACGTTAAGCCGTGGCCCCGTGTGTGGGAGAGCCATACCCTGTGCGCGTTAAAGAACACTCTGGATGGCCTTGACGGGAGGCTACCATCTGTCTCCCAACAGCTGTTCCAGTGGGTCCCCTTCCCCAACCTTCTCTGAGCCTTCGGGGTCCATGTGACCTGGCCATTTAGCCCATGGTGTGCAAAAAAGTGCCGCTCAGGGGTAAAACAACCCAACAACCCAAATCCGAACTGCGTTTTGGGACTGAAGAGTGGTGAAAAAAAAAACCCTAGCTAACTTAAAAAGCACTGAAATTAATTCTATATGCTCATATAAATAAAGTTTCTTGGTTTAATATGGACAACTTAATTATCAGTTTTTTTTCTTTATTGTGTCTTTTAAATAGTATCTCAATATCGTTAGAGTGTATCTAATATTCGCACATACTTGTTAACAAGTATGGATTAAACAATCCATACTTGATATAAACTTCTTAAATGAGAGTAATTGTGATTGATAGTCTAATTCCCATATCGAATGCGTTTCATCGTCCTGGGAGATAGACGGTGAGAAAAATGTTTAAAATCACCTTATAAAAGGCAAAATGTTTTCGTTTGTAAAAACACTGTGATAGCTTCTATTTGTAGAAGTTTGTTATGTATAAAAAATTATTCTACTGGAATGACACTATACAAATGACTTATTTGAAAGTACCCCATAGTACCATCTTACTCTAATTGTCTAATCAAGTTGTCATTTGATTTAAGCACTAATTTTATTAAATTCATAGCTTCGTAGGAATTTCTGATAGGCAAAATAAATTGAAATTACATTATATTCTGACGCATTTTCCAACTTAGTACTTATTTCGATGTTATTTATTGAGACATATAGATTATTGCCGTCCCGTGGCCGAGTGCTTAATACGCTTGTCTACTAAACAAAGGGGACTGGGTTCGAGCCCCGGGTAAGACACAGATATTTGTGTTATTTATCTCATGAATTCGCGCCATCTTCACAGACCCTCTAATAAAACATATAAGCTGATATGCTCCAGTTATACCTCTGTGGCAAGCAGCTGCTTGAGGGGGGTATTTATTTATTTATTTATTTATAGATTATACAGTCACACCAAGTGATGATTGCTCCAGTATTGACTGCTGGGCATTTCATTCACTCACCACGTAAATGAAAGACATAATAAAAACTATCAATGTAAAATTTAAAAAAATATATATGAATGAAGTCTTCGTGGCAGTGAAATGTAAAGTCATCTAAATTTTATTACAATAATAAATTTATGTAATAATAGAGCAATCGACTAAAAGTCTCAAATTTTGTCCCATTGTAAAAAAGTCCAGGAATCTGCCACGTAACATGATCTCTTTCTTCATCTATACTTTTGCAGGAATATTATTGAATTTTCCAAATATTAAGTCAAGAAAAGCCTTCACTGACTAAAACTATGAATATTTTCTAAATTGGCCTTTGTTTTTGAATGCACATATTTATATGAATTAAATAATATTTAAATCATCATATCACAAAAAATGACCTCGTCCTTAGTTTGGATCAAAGGGACACGGAGAAAACATATGCAAATGTTCATAAGGTTTTTGCAGAATAAGCTAAAAAACATATAAACAAACAATACTAAAATCACAAACAAGATTTGTCAATAAACGAGAAACCTTTTCTCTGCTCCGTCATTTCGCATCGTTGTCACAACTAGACTGAAATATGAAAAGAAATTCAGAAAAATATTAGTCTAATAGAGTATCATATTACTACTATGTTATTCTTTTTCTTAGTGGCGAAGCGCGCATGCGTGCAGTTGAGACAATGCTGCGCAATTGTTTGATCGAAAATTCTTATATGCCATTGTGTGATTAAGCTATCCATCACTTGTCAATCAACCAATTATAAATTAAATATTATTAGTCTATTGACCTGTGATTTACCAATGACTTGTAATAATTTTTAAATATTAATAAAGTCTCAACGGCTAAATTGCTGTCATCCACGCTTCGCCATTGCTAAATTGTAATAGCCCTTTAAAGAAAAGAAGTCACAAATTTCTTTAGTTGAAATTATCCAAACATTTTCGTTTATCTCTGTGATCATCATTGAAGATTTTAGCATGGTTGGGAAAAAATTCTTTCGACATGAAAAATCCGACTAATTTTTCTCCAGTCAAGGTAGAATTCCAGAAAGTAGTCCCAGAGTGAAACGAAAAACATTTAGATAATATCAAGCAAAGGAATCTTTATGTCTTCCTGGACTTAAAATACTATTAGTTTTGACAAATAGAAGCAATAATCATTGTTAAAGGCACTAAATTTTATGTTTTGGAAATAGAAAAATTAATGTTATTTATAACTTATGAAGTGACCAGATAACTTTATTCTTCAGTGGACGTATCTTTTCATGAATTAAATCTAGGATTTTTAATTTATAAAGTTTTTCCTTGTTGTTAAGTGCAGCATTAAAAATGCATTTGTAGCACTTCATCGCAATTCGCCATTTTCAAACTCAACATTTTAAAATAATAGGAAATCACAGATATGCACCTGTTGTTGATATGATGAATAAATATAGAGGGAAAGATTTCCTTCGCTGGGTGGGATCTGAACCCACGACCTCCTGATAGCATGTCAGGTGCTCTGACCCTGATTTATCGACGGCCGGTAGCTCAGCGGTCAGAGCACCTGACATATTATCAGGTGGTCTTGGGTTCATACCGCACCGGCTAATGACAATTTTTCCTCTATATTAAATCAATGTTTCAGCTACAAAATCATAATTTCACACATTTGGTAGCGAAAATTAGATTAACAACAAATATAAAAAAGACTCCCTAAATTCGTTTTTTTTTTTGATAGAAGCATTCTTAAGTTACTGAATTCGCACTGTGTGAAATAAAGAGTAACACTTGTACATTACTGAATGTGAGAAAAACTGAAAGCTTTAAAAAGAAAGTTTGTCATAAAAAGGCCCCATTTTGTAATAACGGCTGAGGTATAAAGAGTACAAATTCACTCGCTTGGAGTCCAGAGAACAATTTGTGACTGCACTGAAACATTTATCTTTTAATTTCTGAAGTCAATGACTAGTGATGTGAAGTCGGCATAAAAACAAGCACTTCATTCAGCGGCTTGATGAGCACATCGACTGTTTGATACACGTTGCTGAGGTATGTCGGCTAGCAGAGATATCACTCAGTGGGTTTAAACGCTTTGTGCAAACAGTCATAAAATCTCTATTTATAAGCGAGGTGCAAGAAGCAAAGGTCGCAGTGTCGAGTAAGGAGTGACTTGGTTCGATGTTGTAATGTTTGGGAAGACTTTGAAGTTCAGGTAAGGCAAATGTTTTTGGCGGGAGACATTTAAAATTTTGTTTCATATTAGTGTAGAGTTGGCAACGAAAGTCTTTGTTGAATTGGAAGCGTCGTTTAGAAGCTGGAGATGTGGATGAGTTAATTTTCCTCTCTTAATTACGTTCAGGGCTTCTTTGATAAGCATTAGACGTTTCAGATGGATACAGCTTGAAATGCATGTCGAATACGAGGAGGGAGAGTTTTCAAACTTTTAACTATTTTTTGGATCAGCTTACTAATTTTTCTTTCATCTTTGGTATGTGTTTCTTTCAGAAAATATTTCATTTCTTTTTCCGATCATGGCGCAGATAGAATAAATATTATATGTATTATTTTGCTCAAGATCAAATTTTGCAAGTGGCAAAACGTGGAGGGAAGGAATTGACACAAAATTTCATATCACATAAGCATGTAGCTGATATTATATATACATTGGTGCTCAAAATTAAAGGATAATGGACAGAAAGATACACAACTCAAAATGGTATCAGCAAAGACAGTTAAATGTAAGAAAATATATTGTGGAGTTTTGTATATGAGAACGTGAGCTCCTACATATAATGTAGGTGTTGGAATTAGGGGATAGGAGATAGTAATAAGGCAAATAATCATCCCTTAGCTATGCAATGAGATCTCACACTGTTGAATTTTGGCGAGTCTGCTGATGAGGTTTTTATAGTAATAAGGCTTATTATTACACAAGATGATGTATCAGCACATGGAGTGTTCTGGGAAGGGGCTGGCGTCCTGCCATTATCTTGATGTATCAGCACATGGAGTGTTCTGGGAAGGGGCTGGCGTCCTGCCATTATCTTGATGTATCAGCACATGGAGTGTTCTGGGAAGAGGTTGGCGTTCTGCCATTATCTTCCCCAGGCGTCTCCCACGTACTAAATTAGATTCATGTGCAGGGATATATAATAGTTGGCCTCTCCATCCTAACTATCTTTACTTTAAAAAAATCGTTGATAGCCGTGAATCCTATTGTGAAGGTAATTATCGTTAATAAAAATTGAATTAGCATTTTTGAAAGCATTATATAGGGCGCCAAAATCTTGTCTCTGTGGGAGACTTTGAGAGTTCTACCGCTGAGTTTCCCGCTGAGTTGAAAGATGTGAAGCTCTGTGCAATTAGTTATCATGACCATCACCTTACTTTCACCAAAATGGTCCCTTTCTTAGATGTTACAGCAGTTGTGATGAGTTATTTGTTTCATCCAGATGGACATACGTTGAGTAAAAAATAAATATTAATCTTTGAAGAAATTATTTAACCACTGGCCTGGGCTCCAAGGGTAATGATATTTGCATTTCGTTAAGCGCCCTATTGAATGGGTGAAAAGAAAACAAATCCATTGCTATTTGCATGCAACCTTATCCATGAAGCTTCTTCTACATAATATGTCTTGGAAGGGCCGTCTCTTTGACCACTGACAGCTGTAGAGAGTTTCCCATCTCTCATTTCTCTATATTGTTTTGCTATTAAAGACAACTAACCGGTTGTGCAATCGTTCCCTGAGCAGTTGTGCCCAGAGAACAACCTTGTCCTTCTCTACAACTAAGATCTCTGATATTTTGAAATTATCTTAAAAGTCTTGAGAGAATATTTTGTGTTATGTTTTAGACCCGGGTACCTGTCTCGAATTGATCTGCTTTTCTCTTACTTATCTCTATCCTGCGTACACATTCATCCTTCAGCATCTTTGGGATATGGGTATGAAATGGCTATCCAAGTTAAATGCCAGGCTGGATGAGGCGATAATGAGTGGCGACATTTTATCTAATTTAAATGCCTTTGATCGCATTGGTCCTTCTTTAGCATTGCAAAATTTGCAGCACACTATATTTCGCATCATTCCTTTACTTAGTTTTCGAGAGATACATTATCTTTTGATTTTGAGTTTCAGTGTACATATGCGTATACACTACATGGTAAAATTATTAATCCTCCAAGTACCATGAAGCATGCGATACATGTACAATTTCTTACTGACATTAGAATTCTACGTAGTTTAGCTTTTATTAGTTCCCTATAAAAGCTGCAAAGTAATGGTGGGAATCAAAGGCAAGTGCTACATGGATAAAAAAGCTGATCTGACTGACTTCGAAAAGGAACTCATCTTTGGAGAGTAATGAACAGGAATATCCATAACAGAGATGATAGAACTCAGCGGAAAATCAGGGCACGCAACTCCCCAAGTGTGTGAAGAATAGCAAAGATCTCAAACAAGTCTGCCAATCGTGGCAAATGAGGGAGTCAAAATACACTGAGACAGGAACAGGCGTTTGTTGGCACGAAATGTAGAACAAAACAGAGCTGCTACAGTTCATCAGCTGAAAGAGATGACTGCTAGCAATGCTTTAAAATCCATTTCAATGTGAACTTTGCTTAGGGAATTGAAAACTTTTGAAATTTTGGAATTGTATCATGATACATACGACTAAGTATTAGGTAGGTGTTCATAATAATTTGTCTAGGAAGTGTTTGATTATTAATATTTGTGTCATGTGTAGCCACTGACATAAAACGTTGAATAATTGAAAAACCTACGATGTTATTTTAATTGCAAAGACGTTGATAGATAAAAACCAGTCTTTTACATAATCCTAAGAAATATAATATTGGCTCTGTGGCAAGCAGCTGCTTGAGGGGGTATTTATTTATTTGTATTTATTTATCTTTCCTGGAAACCCTCTGAAGCATACAACAGAAAGCTTCATACCTTGGCTTTAAATAGTCGCATTTCTGAAGGTGAGAGGTTGTGAATGAAATCATGAGCTCTCTTTTCAATAATTGTCGATATCCATTTCCATTGCATAGCCTATCAACACTTTGATAGCATTATGCCTAATATTGAATGTTTTTTTCGTTATAATGAGCCTGTGTAACATTAACGACAGAGTGGCTAACATAGTGGAGTGGAACATAAAGGACATAGTGGATAACGAATTAGAGTATAACATAAATGACAGAGTGAATAACGAATTAGAGTATAACATAAATGATATAGTGGATAACCTACTGGCGTGTAAAATAATTTTCATAGTGAATAACATAGTGAGTGTAACATAAATGACATCGTGAATATCATAATGGAGTGTAAAATAAATGATATAGTGGAACATAACATAAATGATATAGTGGAAAATAGTGGAGCTTAACATAATGACATAGTGGATATCACAGTGGGGTGTAACCTAAGAGACATAGTGGCAATCATGTTGTGATGTAACATACGAAATAGTGGAGGTTGTGTAAATGACATAATGTAATGTAACATAAATTAAAAGTAATTAAACTTAAATTTTGCTAATTAGAATTGGTTATAACTTATTTTTAATGAATCTCATCATTATTCAGAAAACCAAATTCCTGATAGCCATGATATATTACAAGTAATAAGCCTTAGTGGTGCATTCAGGAACTGAAAAAAGCTGGAGTGACTGTTTCAGAGGATAGCCTCTTAAACTTGCAATGAATACCTAGTATACCTCGGGATGAGCGATCGAGGTGATAAGCTTTAGGTTACATACATACTAATTCAATCCCATTTATGTTAAACGCCGCTATGTCATTTATGTCAACCTGCACTATATCCTTTATATTACATTCCACTATAATATTGTGTAAGAGTTGTTGAATAAAATATTTGAGCTAACAAAAGTGAATATATTAAATTATTAAAATTATATTAAGTATTAAAATTAGTTTTTTTATTAAATTCTTATATATAATTTTTCCGATAATGTAAAGTTCCTCCTCCACCAACCATATGATCGCTCAATTCAAGCTCTACTAGGTAATCTATAAAAGGTAATCACTAAAAAATCATCTTACTTTTTTTCAGTTTCTGAAAAATAATATTTTATTTTTACTTATTATATAATTTAATATCAAAATGCACCTCTAACGCTATTGCTTGTGATATAAAATGATTATCAGGAATTTGATTTTTCTGAATAATGATGGGATTCGTTAAAAAGTCAGTACTAATATTTGAGCAGCAACATTTTGTATATGAAGGGATTTCGTGGTTTGACCATTCTGTATGAAGAAAGAACAGAGTTCTAAATAGATTTCCTTAAAAGTGACATGCAGGAGCCAATGGGAAAGCATTGTTGTTGTTGATCTTCTTCTAATTTGAGGGAATTGGTAAAATTAGGGACATGTATATTTGGACCCTGCATTACCATTTCAAGTGTGGCTTAAGACATCATATAGTCAATAGCCAGTGAAAATTCAGTATGCATAGTCAATCATAAGTAATCTCTCCAAAAGAGAGCTTTGGCTATCGATGAAACATTGCTCTCTGCAGAAAGGAAGTTCAAGAGAAAAGGATGATAAAATAAACTGAGAAGAGGTGCAGCGGTTGAGTTGAACCTCCGTATACTGGATGAACTCTATGAGTTACAGATATCCTGATGGAATTTTCCATTTGGTCAGAAATTCAGCAAATTCCGTAAAGTCGGTTGAGAGTTAATGGAATCAAAATGCTTTGTGAAGAGGATATTTCCAGCTTGTAAAAATTTTCTGCAGTGCATTACAAAGTGTTTTACATCTTCTGTGCTATCGCACCGTTGGCATGGAGGAGTAGAGGATTTTTAAAGCGGTACAAAGTGTTCTTGGAGTAAGCAGACACCTGATCTAAGTCTCCTGATGGAGACTTGGTCTATTCTGTTTACGTTTTTCAGGGATGAAATGTTATGGAAGAGTCCAATTGATATCGAAAAAAGACTGTTGTCCTCTGCTAATATCTACTAAATTAAATACCGATAAGTCTTTTCTTGATTCTTTAGTGACTGAAAGGAAATGCTCAAAAGAAGCTGTAGCTTCCTTTGAGCATCATTACTTACAAATCAAGCCTCCTAATGTCCAAGATATTGAGTAAGCATCTAATCTGTTCTTGCTTATAAAGGGTCCAAGTTTTACTAACGGAACAAACCCTAGAAAGAACCAAACTTTACTAATAAAACTTTAAAAAATGTAATATTCAAATTACATCTTATAAAGAGCAATCATAAGAAGCGAAAAGTTACTTCTGGATATCTTAGGAAAACGTTTTCTTAATCTTTTTAATACTCCTCGTTTTAAAAGCTGCAGAAATTAACGCTTATGACACAATATTATACTGTGTAAGAATAACGTGTAATAAGTGTAATCTGTAAAGCATTACTCATGAGAAAACGATGAAAAATCCACAGTAATCTAAAGACTTTTTTCTTTTCAAAACAAATGTGAATGAAGTTTGTAAAATTTATAGTTGACGTCGATTATTTGGCTTCGTTCCGAATGCATTCAAATTTAATGGACGTTTGACTAATCAAGATGCATCTTTAAAAAGAATGACCAGTATAGCTTGTGATCACTATTTCATTCAGATAAGCAAAAAACTGCAGAGACGGTGTGATCTTAAAATTGCAGTTAAAGATGACTTCATTCCCTAAAGACCACGCAAAAACTCACAGTTAGCTTGATTCCACATCTCATAAACAGGTCACTCTGAATCCGACACAAACGGTTTTCTGGATGAAGCGATTTATTGAATTTTAATCTCCGTAATTTGAATAGCATAAATAAAAACAATATTATAGTGAAAAAGATTTTTGATGGCGAAGCGTGGATGATAATAACTGAGACAATTAGACTGCGTAGTTGAAGCATAGAAGTTTCTACTGTCACTGATTTATTGAAATATTTCTCACTCGTTTATAAACTGATGATCTTGTAAATCGTTACTTATTGACGTGTGTTTGAAAGCTTAATTCACCAATGACTTAAGAGAATTTTTCGATTCCTCAAATGCGCAGTCTTATTGGATCAAATGATCTTCATCCACGCTTTGCCATTGAAAATTTTGAAATCATTATAGATGACGATTTCATTAGTTGAATATGTTAATAAGGTGAAATGTGCTTACTTTTGGAAAATTTAAGTTAACTACGGCTCTCTCAGAGATAAAACTATTTTCGTATTTGTTTTTGGAACAAAATTACCCAGATTGACATTCTGGAAAAAGCATAGTTTGCCTTTCTTCTGAAGTCTCACCTCCCTCACATATCTCTTCCTGCTCATGTCAGATTTCCGTATGGCTTGCTTGAGGTGAAATTTCTCTGTGAAGTGTATGTATGACTCCGAAGAAAGAATTCGATGCTAACTTGTATCAAAGCATGGATGAGAGAACTAATGAGTGAATGTGACTGTGCAATTGACGCAGCGAAACTTCTTATAAATCACTGGTGAATTAAGCTATCAATCACATGTCGTTAATGATGTTTGATCTATGGGACTATTGGTTAATTGCAAGTGAGCGATAGCTCGATCAACTAAACAATGACTTTTGAGAATCTTCGAGAGTCTTATTGTCGCCGTTGTTTCCATCACGCTTCGCCACTGATACTAACTTTACTATTACACATGTACGTTATTCGATATGACTACTGCTTCTATAGAAATAGGTGAGATTCATCTTATGATTATTGGTATGTATATATATATTAATTCGAAATGTGTAGTTAAGCAGCACAAATGTGAGAATTTCTTATGCTCTGTTTATTTACAAAGGAGCACTTTAAAATTATCTCCATTTATTTAGCACCTGTGATAAATTCTTACACACTACGCACATTGAAAACACTCTACCATCTGTCCTTGACTACTGTCAACTAGATCATATTAATTATAACACAGCTTAGAATATTATGCAAAAAATGTCCCCGAGGAATGAAAACAACGCAACTCATTAGGATGTAACTAAATATCAACTGAATTGAAATGGAATTTTGATTTCAAGACTTTATGGAAAAGAAAACAGTACATTTTCTAGTATGATGAGTCAGGAAATGTGGTATTTTTGAACTGCATATTTATTTCGAATTTATTTACCTTTCAATCCGCTCTAATTCTCCTATTGCGATGCGTTATTTAGTTATTGATTAAACTCTACCTCCAACGGCTCAGAAATCGAGGACAACGAAACCCGTACCTGAGCTGTAAAAATTGCATTTCTTCGCTGTTACGGAACAGCTCTTAAAGGTAAATGTAAAGAACTGGCTGTAAAAAAGAAATTTTTATGTCCTAACCGCAGTTGGCAGGAAATCCTGCCATATAAACGAACTATCGGAGGTGTAGCCGCGGTCTCGACTTTGCAGATAGGAAAATCCTACCATGTGTACACATCAAAATTACCCGCCATAACAAACTAGGCTAGAGATAAATTCCGCATTCGTGTCATAAACGCTTTGGCTGAAGCTGCAGAAAAGCCGCATGTTTGATCTTCAGAAAGAGATACAAATATTTTCTTAGTGACAAACGCTTCAGAAATAATCTGTGAGCTTTGATCAAAAGTTCAAAAGTCGTATTAATTTCAAAAAATCATTTAGCAATTGGTGCATACTAATCATAACGATTTTGAACATTTGTATTTTAGCGAATGAAAATAAATTTATGTTTCCATAGACTGAAATTTCATTTTGACCATCAAATGATTTGTGTCCCTCAAGATGCGGACCACAGAAGGTTCATGCGACTAAAAACAACGGGTTGAATAAAGAATTAAAACAATTACATCCTGGATAAACATAATTTGATTAGCTCTGAATATCTAGTTCGTTAAAATATATGGTTAGGCCAAATTACAAGATAAATATGAGTTCTCTCTACATCTAAATCTTAAAGTTTTCTGCAAAATTAAATGGTTGATTTTCCATTAGGTAGAATAACATCGATTTCGGTATTTTTTCACCTCAGGCAGAATGCATCTTGGCACCAACGATTTCAAAATCAGTAGCAGAAATACGATGCCATCAAGAAGAGCCCGATTTCTAGTGGGAAGGTAGAGAAAGGGGCCCATGCTTCTACCCCCCCCCCTTTTGAAAATGCTAGCAAGGGTAATAGAGGCAAAATATAATTAAACTTATTATATTTCATGCACTTTTCAAGAAATTTTTCAAAGACCTGTAAAAAGGAAGGGGAAATGTTATACTTCAATGAAGTCCAGTCTCTTGCCCCCTTTTACATCTTTCCGTCTCGAATACCCCCTCTCCCTTTACTTTTTACTAGATGCGGGCCTGCCATCAAGTAATAGTTACTTGTGCACAACTGCCTTGCTTTTGCCTAGGAACAGATACTGGTTTCTCATAAAATAATCGAATTGATGGGTCATATGTTAGCTACATTATGAAATTTTTTCGACAGCTTCTACAGTTTAAAATTAATTGTGTAGAACGTCTTCATGCAACTTTTCCCAATGCAAAAGTAGAGCAAATAATACCAGCTATAAGATTCCATCAATAGACACATGTTAAATGAATTTCGATGACTGTGCCTCTCATCAAGAATCATCTGCCTACAATTATTTCTGTACATTATACAAAAAATAAAGCTCTTAGTCTTGCCTTCGCATTGTGAACTGAAGAGGAAGCTTAGCGATGTATGCATAAACCTAGCGACCTATATCTGACACTTTAAAAGTTTAACTTCATCGTGTTATACAGATGATAAAGCAACTGGTTATAGATACACATTCGTAAGCAAACTTGATGGAATTGGCATGCTTACTCAACGATGTGTCCCAACTTACAGATTGTCTTGGCTGGACTGTAAACGTTGTAGCAATAACAATGTCTTCCTGTCTCTATGGAAACGCGAAGTAATTTCTAAATGGAAACGGTTACAGCAGATAATGTGCGTCTGGAGTTCCTCAGTGTGCAGCTCGTCTCTTCAATTACCGAGTACTTGATGCACGCCTACGTTGATCTTCCTCGCCTCTTCCATCGAGCCACCTGCATGTGAATAGAATCGGTGGAGGTTCGCCATTATAGGATCTGTGAGGCCTACAATTTCAAGCACTTTGAAGAAGCTTTTAAAGTAATTGAAGATTTTCGTTACTGAAGCTCAATGATTAGCGAATGACAACTGAAATGAATAAAGAAATATTAAATTTTTATTCCTCTTAATTCTGCTATTTAGTATATTTACTATAATTACATATCTTGATCATTAGTCACAAGCATAAGAGCAAAATTTACAATGATAACTTTCAGTGTAAACAAAATATAAAATGCCAAGTGGAAATTAGTTGATTTGATTCTTTTAAACGCTTCAGTAGAATCAAGACATTTGATACGTTTCGTACTAAACTAGGATTAAGAGTGTTTAGATATAGCTTGTAATAATTCCAATAATAAAATTATCGCTTACTAAGTTTTAAGAGAGCTAACAAAACAATAATTGAGTGTGATTAATTCAATGAAGATAATATTTTGTACAGAATGATTTTTAAATTTTTTTTCTAGCCTGTCCAATGGTTAGTTTCAGTATTGCGAAGCTGTTGTAGTTTCATTATTATGAAATTATAGGCTATTTTGCTATTTTTCTGCCTACTTGTAGCCCTGCGTAAGTTGTTTAAAAGTGATTTTAAAGTTATATCTAGAAGAAATTTTTGATTAGCTTTAGAAATATCGGGTAGAATAATTTTCCATTTTTATTTTAGTTTATTTACAAAAGTCAGCTATTTTCTGTTTTAGTTTTATCTTAATATGCACTTTACCGAAAAACTCATAACCCAATTGTTGAAATAAACAACGAAACTTCTAAGGTTGAAATATCCGTAGAACAAACGTCCGATCTCACATTAAATTTCAATACCATTTTTGTTTGCAGTGTGACGAAAGATAAAAGCATTGATCTGTTGAATGACTAAGCTTTTCTGTTTCATCGTTTTATCGTAGAGACAAAACTACTTTTGAATCCTTAAAGATGTTGAATTCGATTTTCAGCACAATCTTATGATGCCAAAGTAAATATACAATGCTTTTTAGGCATTTTAAAATGCATCTGTGTATTCTATCATCTATTTAATATTTGCAGGATGCGCAAGTTAACCCAATTTGATTTTCGTGTTAAATATTTTTGTTTGTTATCATTTGCAAAAAAAGTGTCTATTTATAGATGGAATTCACTTTGCCTGAATTCCTACAAGAAATGTATCACAGATAGGAAAGCATAGAATTCAAAGTATACAATATCACTGATTTTAATTATAGGTTTTTCAAATTATGAAACATATATCAAGGCATTAAAGTAATTCTTTTACTATTAACTACAATAATAATTAATGTCAAGAAACATTCAATTACTGCAAACATTAATTTGAAACGAAGGTTTCTAATAGAATTTTTTTATGATCACAATATAATAAAAAAAAAATACCCCCTCAAGCAGCTGCTTGCCACAGAGGTCTGACAGGAGCCTGTCAGTTTATATGCCACAGTAGGAGATCTGAGAGGATGGCAGGACCTCAGCAGAAAAACGACACACACATCCATGCCTAATTCCGGGGCTCGAACCCAGGTCCCTTAGTCAGTAGCCAAGCGTGCTAACCACTCGGCCACGGGACGGCGATCACAATATACAAAAGGAAAAATACTTCAGGTTGTTTTCACTTAAGCACAAGTGAGTTCCGCAGAGAAGTAGCTCTGTTGTTTGGGTTGTTTTACCTCTGAGCGTCACTTTTTTGCACACCATGGGCTAAATGGCCAGGTCACACGGACCCCGAAGGCTCAGAGAAAGTTGGGGGAGGAGACCCACTGAAATAGCTGTTGGGAGACATAGTAGCCTCCCGTCAAGGCCATCCAGCGTGTTCTTTAACGTGCACAGGGTATAGCTCTCCAGCACACGGGGCCACGGCTTAACGTCCCATCCGACGGACGGCGGCCTTTCCAAGCCCATCGGTGTCCCCTACTGACTGTGTGCAGGGCGGGGAGTTTTGCGGAGATAAATCTCAACGCTGACCCAGCTGGGACTCGAACCTGGGAACTACAGATTATGAGTCTGGCGCGCTACCGACTGAGCCACCCCCCGCCCCAGTAGCTCTGTAAGAACAACTTATGAATTATTCAAGAGTTGAAATTTTGGTTAAAGAATTCAAGCAAACTAGAAAATTGATAATATTACAGTTATTTACGATACATTTCGGCATTATATTTAGACTTCCCAAAACTATACGATAAGAAACAGAAACCTTCCAACAGTATAAAATATGTTTAATGAGAAATGAATCAAAGGAATTTTAATATTAAAAGTTTTTAGTGGTATTGTAGTAGTTTGAAATGCACAATACCAAATCAAGATATTTAATAAGCTTATGAAAAGACAAAATGTATTTTGAATAAGCATTTACTTTTTTATAATTTAGATATGATTTGTTTGAATCAATGATTGATGGTTATGAAACTAGACTGCTCCTTAACTGCTTGCTAAAGAAATCTTACAGTAGCCTATTAGTAGGATACGCTTTAAAGAAGTTTCTGTGAGGAAGACGAGACCTTAGCAACAACACAGAAAAGAAACATCTGTCTTATCCAGGGCTCGAACCCAGGTCCTTTTGATCAGTAGCCGAGCGCTGTAACCACTCAGCCACCGGGAAGACTATTATATAAAAGTTTATGTTATTGCGATTTAGTTGTAGGCGAATGAATTAATATGATAACTAAAATGCAGCGATACTTAATTGAAGACCTGAAGTACAACAAAAGGCTATCTCACAGTATTTCAAAAATTGAAAATCTTATGAAAAATGCAGATGAGGTAGTAACTAATTTAATAATCGACTTGGTTTGCATCTGACATAGAACTGAATTCATGATAAGAGTTAAACTTCGCATCTTTACGTTTTATTTTCAGCATAAACTAAGCTATCATTATTACATCCAGATACTATCTTTTAACCTAACAAAATGAACGGAAGTCTGTAACCTATCTAAGCATTTTGCGAAAAATGCAGCAATTTTCAGCAATCCTGATCGAAATCATTTTTCAGAACAAATTATCAATTTTACTCATTTTCAGTGCTTCCTTAAAGTTTTAACGTTCTTTAATTTTCCAAATTACATTTCACATTTTTTGACTCTTACAAGTAAATTCCATTCTTTAACAAAAAATGCTATTTGCATTTTTCTTAGAATGTTGAATGTTTCTGATCGAAGCAAATTTCTCCTTTAATTTTGGTTTATAAATAATATTCAGTATATTCGTCAAATATTTAAAGGAATAAAGAATATTGAAAGTATTTTCAAAAATTTTCAAATGGGCGATACTTAATTGGAACAAAATTTTTCAAAATTTGAAAAATGGTCGATACTTAATTGGAACAAAATTTTTCAAAATTTGAAAAATGGTCGACACTCAATCTCTTTAGTTTTCTCAAAGCAGTTCTATATTCTAACAATAGCATAAACAGCAATGGTGAAAGTACTCACTGATTGAATGTAAGACAGAAAATTACTGTGTGATGTCTAACATAACTGACTAAACACCAACTAGCTACAGTTTAAAAGTTGTTTTGGTTGATCATGTTTCAACAGTAAGTTCCTGGATGAAATTTCTAGGCCATTCGTCTTCTGAGCATTCGTTTCTAGACCATTCGTCTTCTGAGCATTCGTTTCTAGACCATTCGTCTCCTGTTAGAAAAATCCCTGTTATTGGAGAGAAAAAAGAAAATTTCAAGTAGGATATTTCTAGATCTTTAAGTTTCAAAAGTGTTGTTTACATCACTTGTTCACCTAACAGACTAAGCAATGATGTCAACGCCAGTTAATTTGATTTTGTCTTTAAGCCATTTCAAATCATTGGAGTATTTCTTATCATCTCAATGTTCTATTATTTTCTATTACAGAATGTATATATATATATCTTTCAAACAGTTTTTTTCTAAGATCCAATGATGAGGTATAGATTATTATTACAGAAAAAAAATTCAGTTTTGAATTTCACGAAGATAATTTTACCATGTTTTAATCTGAATAACTTTCAAGGACCCATTTGAAAAATTTTTATCGACAGACTGGCAGGATACCGGTGAAACGCTCGTGCACTTTTCCTTTAAATGACGATGACGTCAACAATGCGATGCCTTCGCGGCCTTTTTATTCCAGATACGGGAAAAATTTCCGAAATTCTTTTGGGTATTTCTCTCTAAGTATGGATTTTAAAAAATTCCCCTTCAAAGCGTAGCAAATATCAACGTTATCATCTATCCTTATGTTGCACTTTGGTACCCGACAGAGATATTTATCTTCTTTTCAGTATTTTTCTTCTCTAAACAGTCGCCACCTTATCTCCTCAACGAAGAAGACACCAGCTAGCTCCCGCAAAAACGAACTGTCCACGTGGTCAACATTTTACAGCTTGAGATACTTTTAATATACAATATTATTTTAGTTCATCTATCTAGTAATAACTTCTGCATATAACTAATTACGGAAATTTTCGATTTGATTCTTGATGCCCGAGTTTTCGTTAAAAATGTGGTTGATAAATCCCATTTTTTCTGCCTAATGATGAAAAAAGGTAGCTCTTTCACATGGGTACTTCTTAATACACGAGTATTTATGGGTCTTGCTTTAAAAGAAATAGCTAAGCTATACATCCACAACATTAGGGTTTCATCTGATGTTTCCTTCAATTACCGTTGTTTTGATCAATAATACTTTAGTTTTATATCGGCTACTATGAACTTACCAACATAGAGGGGTGAAGCATAGATCGAAGCAGTTGAGAATGTGCAGATCATGCATCTAAGATTCTCATGTCATTGATTGATATATCAGTCACTTGTCAATAATCAATAGAGCAAAGATCATTAATTCGCTAATGAATTATAAGAAGGTTTTTATGTTCCAATTGTTAACATCCACACTTCGTCACTGATATGGTTTTACTTAGTGAACATTCTAGTGTTGTTAATAAATAATATGTATCATCCATATAGTTAGTTAGTGGCCGAGTGGTTAGCTAATGGCCGAGTTGTGGCCGAGTCACAACTCGGCCATTAGTGGATTGTTTGGGGTATTTCTCTCCAAGTATGGATGTACTAAGTATGGTATTTCTCTCCAAATTATGTCCAAGTATGGATGTACTAAGTATGGTATTTCTCTCCAAGTATGGATTTTAAAAAATTCCCCTTCAAAGCGTAGCAAATATCAACATTATCATCTATCCTTAATTCGTCTGTTTAGAGAAGAAAAATACTGGGAAGAAGATAAATATCTCCGTCGGGTATCGAAGTGCAACATAAGGCATAATAACCCTCTGCCATTAGCCGATGACTTTGAAGGGGAATTTTTTTAAAATCCATACTTGGAGAGAAATACCCAAAAGAATTTCGGAAATTTTCGAGTTGTCATCCATATAGCCGTTAGTGGCCGAGTGGTTAGCTAATGGCCGAGTTGGCTAATGATCAAAGGGACATAGATTTCAGCACCGGAAAAAGTATGGATGTTTCTACCTTTCTGCTGAGGTTTCCTCTTTGTTGTATTATACTACTAACAGAGCTCTGTGGCAAGTAGCTACTTGAGGGAAAATTTATTTTCTTTTATATGGCCGAGTGGTTAGCGCGCTTGGCTACTGATATAAGGGACCTGGGTTCGAGCCCCGGGTAAGGCATGGATGTATGCGTCGTTTTTCTGCTGAGGTCCTGCCATCCTCTCAGATCTTCTACTTTGGCATATAAACTGACAGGCTCCTGTCAGACCTCTGTGGCAAGCAGCTGCTTGAGGGGGTATTTATTTATTTATTTATTTTATTTTTTATACCAAAACAGTTTCGCTACTTTCTATGTATATTTTAAATGTCATTAATTTAATTTAGATTTTAAAACAGTGGTGATATTTTGCAATTTCTTAACGAAACTTGAAAAAAATATATAAAAAATCACCGGTTAAGACTAGAATCTAAAAATTGTGACTTATTTGATAACGCAATTTTAAGAATGTATTTCCCAAGAGGGTATATTTACAGAAAAATAACTGACACACACTCACACACCCATGTTTTCTCTCATGTTATCAATGTCTATTCAATTTGATCGGTTTTGTTCTCAATTGAACCTTTCAGTTTTCATTTATTTTTTTTTTGTAACTTTTCAGGAAGCTCTTTCTTATGCATGCTATCTAACAAGATCATAGGTTGCATATAAGACATATTTGTTAATGGGTATCACACTCTAAAATATACATTAAAAACAGGTCTGCATCATGCTTCTACACCCTGGTTACTACACTCGCAGCCATAAGGTACCAATTTCTCTCACCATAGCATCCTCCTGGAGAAACTTCAGAGTATGAGATGCTGGGAAGCTCAGGATCAACCAATCAGCTGCAAGGTCTGTTATACTTTACAGCCCCAACAGCAGGCAAGTCCCGCCTCCTTCTGTGTCGTTAAATGTGAGCCGCTAACACATAAATCAACGAACTTAGGAAGAAACTTCCTCTGGCTGTGTGCACTTGGGGAATTACTGGTAGCGGCCAGCGCTACGAGCGAATGGCGGCACGAACTCAAGCTGGGACATATCCAGGGGCTTGAAATTACTCTGGCGTAGAGTAGGTTTATCCTCGAGCAAACTGAAGGGCATTGGGAGGCTACGATAAACCAATATAATGTTCCCTAGACTGATCTAAAATTGTTTTTTCTCCTTTTGTTTTCTGTGACTTTACAACATGATTTAATTTCTTTCTTTATTTTAGTGGACGGGGAGAGAAGCAGATAACCGAGTGATTAAATGGATTGTCTATAAATTTCGGTGCATTTAATTTCCGTCGTTGTTATTACTTGTGTCTATGTAACACTTCTCTAGAGCAAATGCTAAAGAAACTTTGCGAAAAACACGGAAAGACACTATAGATTTCGAACTCATATTTAACTGCAAAGTTTTGAAATGAAATACATGCTTTACATGACAAATTCTGCAATAGAAAGTTTCTAATAGTTTTGTAAAATGTATTATTGATGTTAACAGAACACTTATGCTAACAGGAAGAGATAAGAGTAGTAGTTTCCTCCAGGCTTTTCTTCTAGAGATTGGAAACCTCAATTAAAATGCGTTTTTTTTCTTTACATTATTCACAGGGCATCTTTTTTTAATAAGGACTGGTTACAAAGTTTTTTATAGGGACTGGTGTCAAAAAAACTATTTTTAAGAAAACTAAAAGGCTTGTAGAAATAAAAATAACACCATTGGAAAGAAATACATCAGTTCTCCCAGTTACGCAATAGACTATTCCTGAAAATGGTTGCGTAAACGGAAAATGCCCAATAACATTTACATAACGCAAATTTAACATGTGCATATTTCAGTGTAGGGCATAATAATAATTTGAGTGAATTTCTTGAATTTTTTGAAATCGAAACATATTGGAAAATAATGTTTGGTAAAAAATATTGATACATTATATTTGACATTCCTTTCCGGAAAGAAGCTGGTAGTGGTATTAACGACGAAAGTTCGTTCTTGTCATCAGAGAGCAGAGCACTGACATTTTCTTTCAAAAATGATTTTGAGGCTAATATGGAGGCTAGGGATGTTGACGTGGTAACAGATGAAAAAGAAATCGACGGATTTGGTGTCTCCAAGCTTTTTCTGCTTGGTTTTTTCAACAAGGAAGACACTATGACCAATTGTTTGATTCTTTTCCTCCTTTCATGCATTTAGTAGATAACAATGATGCAAAGATTTTTTCATGTTTCTTGTTACTTTTTCATTTCTTTCTACACTTGATCTTTAGATCACAAATATTTGAGTGGATTTTCGAACATATTAATTGACCCTTGAAGTACTGAGCGGTGAATTTTCTAAATGATTTTTTTTCATTGTCGATTGTCTGGAGGGTTTTCAACAAGTTTCAATTCCTCGTAAAGCTGATTTAATTCCTCGTTGCTCACCTACTCCTTGTGTCTCTGCCAAGTGAAGCTTGTTTTACGACTTTTGAACTATAATCCGTTACAGTAAAGCCTTTTAAGTCGTGGACAAATTTGGGAAGCAATTTTTTTCCACGAACAATTTAAACAACTTCGGCTACATTACAAATTCATTACAAATTTCTACAATTAGTCAATTGCTTGCTTCTTGTTATATGACTACCAGAGCTCAATATCTGTTGGCTTGTATTCCACATCTTGAATTTGATGCATCGCATTCGCATTGCGAATGTGTGTTTTTAACAGGAACAATAAAAAATTCTTTATCCAAAAATCACATATCTATGAAACTTTTCGCATACTTCTGACAGGTGAGATATTTCTTCCGAAAGCGTGTCTCTAAGAAAACATAAATGGACATCGAGCGAAAGAACTGGGTGTATTCACAAAAAGTATTTTCACACCCTACAGAAGTTCAATATGTGCTCCGTTTGTTACTCTAAATACATCAGAGCGATGTTTAGTTTCTTGTCAAATGCCAAATGTTCTTCAGCATATGACTATCAATTTTCGCAATAGCAAATTTTATTCTCTCCTTTAAATTTCCAAAGTTGAAGGCAGTGGCGAAACAGAAACTTCATTTTTTACAAAGCCCCACAGAAGAAACCCGACGATCAAGATATTTGCCCCTAACAACTGATCCGACGATTAGGCAACTGCATAATGAGGAATCTTGGGATCTCTGTGTATATGGGTGACACATCATCCTTTTGGAAAATAGCATTCGTCTTCTCTTCTAAGAAAAACAATATTGATCGTCAAATATCGAAAGTTGTTTGGCAGGAAACTGAATATCGCTTTGATGTGTATAAAGTAACAAAAAGAATAAAGTACCCCATGAAACAGCTGCTCGCCACAAAGGTCTGACCGGAAATTGTAAACGCCATAGAGAAGATCTCAGCAGAAAGGAATCACAAACATCCGGAGCTCGAACTTAGGTCCTTTTGATCATAAATCAAACGCGCTAACCACTGGTACCAATATAAAGTGTTTCTTTCTTGTGTTATTTTCATTTCTGCATAACTTTTAGTTTTTTGAAAATTAATTTTAGAAACCTCTAAGACTATTCAAAATCACTCTGGACTTTGCTACAACTAATTACTGCAGAAAGTTTTATTTTTGCTTATATCCGTCTTTTGTGTCTTTTTGTTTGAAAATATTAAAATAAACTCAGCAAGAGAGTAAACATGCGTTTATTCTTCGATTATCTTATATTTATATGTAGTTCCCTCCATTCCTTACACATAGTAATTGGGGGGCGGGAGTGGCTGAGTCGGTAGCGCGTCAGGCTCGTAATCTGTAGTTCCCAGGTTCGAATCCCAGCTGGGTCAGCGTTGAGATTCATCTCCGCAAAATTCCCCGCCCTACCCACGGTCAGTAGGGGACACCGATGGACTTGAAAAGGCCGCCGTCCGTTGAATGGGACGTTAAGCCGTGGCCCCGTGTGCGGGAGAGCCATACCCTGTGCACGTTAAAGAACACGCTGGATGGCCTTGACGGGAGGCTACCATCTGTCTCCCAACAGCTGTTCCAGTGGGTCCCCTCCCCCAACCTTCTCTGAGCCTTCGGGGTCCATGGGACCTGGCCATTTAGCCCATGGTGTGCAAAAAAGTGCCGCTCAGAGGTAAAACAATCCAACAACCCAACCCTATCACGGACTCGATTTTTCTTCTTTAATCAGTAGCCTAGCTACCTAATCACTCTGCCACAGTAATGACTGCCCCCTATATTTTTAGAATAGTAAAAAGATATTTTGTTTACATCGTTTTTTTTTTACATTTATCAACATTTTTCTGCCACCCTACTACATTTAGCCCATTGTGTGCAAAAAAGTGCCGCTCAGAGGTAAAACAACCCAACCCAACATAGTAATTGTTAATAATTGCTCTTAACTGCCTCAATGGCATAGTCCTAGCTGCACCACTGATTACAGAAATAATGAATATTCTTTCTAATAAAACAATAAAAAATGGAGAAGGAAACACAAAGCCAGATTGCAAAAAACGAATGGACATAAGGGTGGTTTAAGTATTTTTCAGAAGTATTGGTTTTGTTTCTTTGATAGGGATGCACTGAAATGTCCATTGAAAGAATATTTCTTGGATTGAATAAAATGTGGACACTATCGCTCTGAAATCTAATTCCCCGAAATTTTTGGAAAGACTGTAATATTAAATTTCTTTACAAGAAGCACTTTTAGCAATGAGGATTTTGGTATGTAAGAGGATTTGGATTCTGCAATCAAACACGAACATTAATACTAGTGGCGAAGCGTGGATCCAAAAAAATTTAAAATAAATACCCCCTCAAGCAGCTGCTTGCCACAGACTTCTGACAGGAGCCTGTCAGTTTATATGCCACAGAGGTCTGACAGGAGCCTGTCAGTTTATATGAAGTAGAAGGTCTGAGAGGATGGCAGGACCTCAGCAGAAAAACAACACAAACGACCATGCCTTATCCGGGGCTCGAACCCAGGTCCCGTAGATCAGTAGCCAAGCGCGCTAACCACTCGGCGACGGGACAGTAATCGAGTTAATGAGACTGCGTAATTAGTATATCAAAATTTCTTAAAAGTCATTGTGACTTAAGCTATAAATCACATGTGAATTGACAATTGGTTGATTGACAAGTGATTGATAGATTAATCAATCAATGGCATGATTATCTTCTCGGGAATAACTGCATAATATCCTTGTCTTAATACTTTACGTCCACTATTCGCCACTGGTTAATGTAATATGATGTACTCAAAGACTGTTAATAGGTTTTTTTTTCATATTTCAGTAGATTTGATAATCAGTGTTTTCAGGTTTCATAATAGTGACTGTCCTATGCGAAACTTTCCCCCCCACGGGTACATTGCTCACTGCCACTTTTGATTTTACCACAGACTGTCAAAATTAAGATTACTTATTAATATTGGATATTGCTTGCAACAATTTCTAAGCTGCTGTTCAATCTGCAAGATATTATTCTAGAACACAGTTTATTTTAAAATACTAAATCATTGTGGTCTGTAAATGGTAGCTAGGTAATCACTGGAAAGAGAGCTATGCACCAATCCCCTGTGATGATGCATAGAACCAGCCAGGCCTAGCACCTAATGTCCGACCCGCCTTCTCGTGGTGCAGGCTGTTAGTAACTTTCAAAAGAGACGCTCTCTTGTGGAAGTGAACGGAAGGAGAGGGCTGCAAGATTAGTGTGGCCTACTGATCTGGACAACTATGGCTAGTTTTCTTTTTTCTGCCCTGCTGAGGAGTGGTCAACCACACAGGGTCCTGGTGCTGACCATATAAACCCACTGGATTGGACAGATATATGGCTCTGAGCTTGATTATGGATCCAGATTTTGCTCCATTGGTTGGCTTCTGTGGACACTTTGCCTCTATTGGCATCGTCAAATTCTACATTGGAGGAAGTCTTCTAGTGTAGATGGCTTCAGCCTTTAGTGGTGGGGGAACGGGTCTTTGCCCCATGTCTGCGATTGGGGGGCTGTTTGATATTGTCGGCATTCCCTCTCTCAATAAACATAGTTTCTTTAAACATCCTACTAACCATTTTCTCTCCATAGGTAGTTGGAATGTGAGGACTCTGCACAGAGCTTTTTCTCTTGATGTCCTCACACAAGAATTCCACAGTTATAATTTAGATATTCTCGGCTTGCAAGAGACCAGATGGACAGATAAAGGTCAGATTCTTAAAAAACAATCTTAAATTTCTCTTTTCAGGGAGGGACGACAATAAGCATTACCATGGCGTGGGTCTGCTTCTCAGCAGTGACACGCTAGTGATGCTCTTCTAAGATATGAGTGCATTAATGAAAGATTTCTTACAGCAAAATTTCAGACAAGCGTTAAAGACTTGAATGTTATCTGCTGTTATGCCCCCACTGAGGATGCCGATAAGGATGAGAAGGATAGGTTTTACGGACAACTGCAGGATATTTTGAATTCTGTCAAGAAAGGAGATATTACCCTTGTTCTAGGTGACTTCAATGCCAATGTTGGTACTGACTCTGACCTTTGGGGAGGAGTGATAGGCCCTTTTGGTATTGGTAGCTGCAATGGCAATGGGCAACGTCTCCTACCAGTAAGTAAACTCAATGGTTTCAGAATAACTAACTTATTACAAACACTGCGACATACATAAGTACACATGGGTTTCACCAGATGGGCTGCATAAGAATATGATTGATTACATGTTTAATTAACAGCAAATGGGTATAGAGGAGCTCAAATTGGATCTGACCATTACCTTGTTAAACGTGTCTTGCAAATTAAGAAAGAGAAGAAATTAAAAAATTAAGAAATGTTATGCTAAGGTTAAAAAATTTACCTTTAATACTAAAGCCCTGAAAGACCCAATTACAGCTAAAGCTTACCATGATACGTTACTTAGTCATTATGACAGTCATGGTTTGCTTACTACTGAAGTTGAGAAAGAATGGGACCATTTTAAACAGGCTTTTTTGGACACTAACAGTACTCTTTTAGGAAAAAAGGAGCAGAAGAGACAGAATTATCTGAGTGATAAGGCACTTGAGCTTATTTCGGAAAGAAAGAACTGCAGGAATGTCCTTAATCAATACCCTACTAGTCCTGATAGAAAGCATTATAGAGAGCTTAGTAAACGTGTAAAGGATCAGTTAGCTGCTGATAAGAATCTTTGGCTTGATGGCTTCGTTGACAAAGCTGAGGATACAGTTAGACAGCACAACGGCAGAGAGCTGTACCACATAGTTAATGTTTTAGTAGTAGAAAACGAACACCTGGATTGAAGAATAAACAAAGTAAGGTGAGGATTCTGTCATGACTAGGTTCGCTAAGCATTTCAGTGATGTTCTAAACAATGTGGTTAGTTCTATTCCCATTGTTTGTAATGATGATAGATGCATAATGGGCTTTAATGTTGGCCCTATAATACAGTATGAAGTTATTTTGGCTGTTTCTAAACTTAATTACATAAATCCCCAGGGGTATGTGAAATTACTACAGAAATGCTTAGAACTGGGAATGTTTCGGTTACCACATGGATGACTGAAATTTTGAATATCTTTTATAATAAAGGCATGGTTCTAAGGATCTTACCAGAGCTAATATTATTCCTACTTTCAAAAAAGATGATCGCAGTTCTTGTGAAAACTATAGGGATACTCTTTGTTCCAGGGAAAGTTCTTTGCATGATTGTGCTTCACAGATTTAAGAATCTGGTTGACAGTCAATTGCGTGATGATCAATGTGGATTCAGAAGTTGTAGGGGATGTGTAGATATGTTATTTTCACTTAGGCAGATTCTGGAGAAATGTTTAGAGTTTCAGAAAGCTTTGGTTGCTAGCTTTGTTGATTTCAAAAAGGCTTTCGACTCTGTTGATCGTCATAATTTGTGAGATCATGTGGTATACCAGACAAGATAGTTATCATAATGAAAGCTTTCTATAATAACACTGAGTCGTGTGTGAGAGTTGGTAAGGCTTGTAGAAATTGGTTTAGCATTGCTTCTGGTGTTCAACAAGGGTGCATTTTGTTTCCTTTCCTATTTAGTTTGATTATTGATTATGTTATGCCAAATTCACTGCAAGGGAAAGATTTTGGCCTTAAATGGTCTAGAGATACGAAAGTTTCTGATTTAGATTATGCTGATGATTTAACCCTTTTGGCAAATGATGTTGATGAGATGAACTCTTTCATTCGAGCTGTTGATGAGACTGGTAGTAGAGTAGGTTTGGTTATAAACAGAGATAAAACTAAAGTGATGAAAATTGGTCAGGCATGCTGTGATTCAGTTAATCTGAATGTTTGCAATCTTGAGCAGGTGTCACAGTTTAATTATCTTGGGAGGTAAGTAACAGATACTGGCGATGTGCGGCAGGAGATTAACAGATGAATAGAGATTGCTGCCGGGGACTTTTAAGAATCTATGGAGAGTGTGGAGAAATAGGCGTATACACCTAAAGACTAAAATTAGACTTTATAATAGTTATGTTAGTGAAACTTGGACGCTGTGTAAACAAGATAACAGGAAACTAGATGCTTTTTATTCTAGATGCCTACGCAGTATCTTGGGCATTAGGTGGTTCAGCTTTGTAACTAATGATGAGGTTAGGCAAAGGAGTCTGCAACCTCCTTTAAGCAGCATATTGTGCAGAGAGAGACTCCGTTGGTTTCGCCGTGTTGCCCGTATGGATAATTATATATTGGTGAATAGGGTTATGAACAGTGTGCCTAAAGGCCTCAGAAAGAAGGGAAGACCTAGGATGCCGTGGGCAGACAATGTCAAACAGGACCTTGTTAGAATTGGTGTGCAGTGGCCAGATGCAGAAGATGCAGCTCAGAACAGATATGCTTGGAGAACTAAATTGCACCGTCTGGTTGGACCTCCGTAGCCCATGGCTGCTTGAGGATGATGATGATGATGAAATCATTGTGCTTAAAGTTTATAATCAGTAGAAGTGAATCATTTCTAATGAGCCATAATATATTATTTTTATATTTTATATGAATAATTATAATTGTTTCTTTCTCTGCGTTTGGGTTGTCATTTTCAATAAAATAATATTTCTTAAGTTGAGTAAAATTTAAGCATTATCACTTTCAAAATTAATTACACGAAGTTTGTGAAAAACTCTTAATATGAAATAATCGTTGCAAGGAGTATTAGTTAGTACTCAAGTTTATTGCTCCATTTACATTTTGCCTTTGCATTTGAAAATCAGTGAGTTACAATCAGTACAATCAAGTTGCAGTCAGTAAAGAAATAAAGCAGTAGCTCTGAATACAAAACATTTATTATCAGTAAGCGATAAATTTAAAGCAAAGATTTTGCTAACTTACCTTAATATCTCAACAAATCAGCAATGTATTTAATTTCCTTCGTTGTTGGTATAATTTATTTTCTGAACCAGAGAGAGACAGAGAAAAGGACTTATAGAAATTCTTTTGCCAGAGTCTTTGATAATTCTAATCTTGAATTTTTGCTTCTTTTATCATTGCTGTAAAGACAACATGTGTAATGGAGATAGGGAATTATATTGCTGGTATTGTTACATTAGTTAACTAGAAGAAAATATGTAATAAAATAAATATTTATTCATACAATTTATGAGCATTGATAAATGTATTCAATATCAAGAGATACTCGTCACGAATAACTACAGTCAATAGACGAGTAATTCCTTAATCGCCGAGACCAAGAAATTTTTACTCGATGACCTCAAGAAAATCAATAAAGAAATGACTTCTAGGTTTCATTGTCTTATGTTCAGCGCAAGAAAAGTGAATCATATAAATTGAATGTGTTTGTTGCATTGTATTTTGTTATTGAAGTTCCCTCACCTTAAGGAGAAATTCTTAGGAGTTCAGTTGATGGCTGAAATTGAAAGAGAGGAGGAATGAACTGTTCAAATCGTTTAGTGGTGTGGGGGGAATGTAACAAACCACCGAGGATACTTAAAAGAACGACTTGTTCACTGGCCAAAGCCCAAAATCGAATTATTTTTTCGGACGGTGCTGGACACGAACCCAGGACTCTCTTGGTTGACTCATTTGACTCTCTAGATTTACGCCAGAAAAGCCGTCCCGTGGCCGAGTGGTTAGCACGCTTGGCTATTGATCTAAGGGACTTGGGTCCGAGCCCCAGGTAAGGCATGGATGTAAGTGTCGTTTTTCTGGTGAGATCCTGCCATCCTCTCAGACCTTATACTCTGGCATATAAACTGACAAGCTCCTGTCAGACCTCTGTAGCAAGCAGCTGCTTGAGGGGGTATTTATTTATTATTTATTTATTCTAACCACTAAACCGGTCGTCTTTCACGGTCGGCAAAACTGTGAGAGAAGACCGGTTTATCATCGACCCCAAGTAATTCCAAAAAAAAAACGGTCAATTAATTTGAAGGTGTTTAAGAGAATTTAACTCATTTTTAGTTCGTCTGAAAAATTTTTTTTCTCTAAAAGCTGCCACGAGGTACAGTTTTTGAACACTCCTCCCTCTCGACACTTTTCGTCAAAAGCAGCAATCATGTCAGAAGTTAGTTAAGGGACAAAACTATTAAAGCATACAAATTATTGATGAGAACACTGGAATTAAAATGGATATTAGTAATTCTAATTTCTACTAACAAGTAAATGACTCATGTCAATAGCGAAGCGTGGTTGCAACCAATTCATTCAATGAGACTGCGCAATTGATATGTGAAAAATTCATTACAAGTCATTGGTGAATCATGCTATAAATCACATGTCAACAGACTAATAATATATGATCTTTGAGATAATTGGTTGATTGGCAAGGGATTGATAGGTTAATCAATCAATGACATATGCAGTTTTACATTAAAAAAAAGAATGAGCATTTGTTTTTATTTTGTCTGTAGCCGAATGTAAACATTCAACATCTCTGTTGCAAGAGATAAATGAAAAATCCTTTTTGTGTTAGGTAGTTAGGTATTAATAAATATTACGATTTGCATTCTCGAACCTTCTACAGTTTGAATTTCTACCATTAGAGGGTTCTAAATTTGCAAAATTTTAAATGAATGCTGCACACAGCATAAATGCTATAGATTTTAGATTAGGTTGTAGAGTGATAGTAAGCAAGGGGTTTGCGTTGACAGCAGTATCTTATTCTGAATGCATGAATTTTGGGGAAAAAACTTTTCTTTAAGAGGTATATAGAAAAATTCTTTATAGGTCAGTAGGTAGGAATGAAACTTACTAATCAGTAATAAATTCACAGATAACCTGTTGACATATATAATTCAAGAAGTAATTCTGTGGTAAAAATGTTCGTCAAGGTGTTGTAAGTTTATGGTGAAACACACCATAAGCACCCAACAACACCATATTCAACAGCTGGGATTTGAACTTTCTAGTTGACACAAAAGCCAGAATGTAGAACTTAAGAATAATAGGTTAGATCTTGTAACTCTTCAATTCTGACATTACCTTTAAAATCATTGATAATATTATTTCTATCTATTTACAACTTTAACTCTTAACTGATTCATAAATTATCAGACAAGCACCCGATAAGAATCTGTAGTTTAGATTGTTTTTAAAGTTGTTTGAGATTTTATGGTACACTAATAACATTAAGTTACATTGCAATATTTTGTTCAAAGTTCATTTGCCCATGTTTACCGAACTATCAGGCTTTGGTATCGTTAATGTGAAGATCCGTGTTTTAGTAAAAGCGAAATTAAGTTAGTTCGGATAACTAATGTTACAATTATTACAGTAGTTGCCACATGGCACGACTTATTATTAAAATACCGTTAGAACAACACAGTCATTGAATTTGATCAATTATCGATCATTGGTTGTTTTTTGTGACGGTGGTCATGATCAGTTGTTCAAACTAGAGTGAATACACAGATTACTTGCAGATATAGAATTCAACAAATACATACGAGGGAAAAATTATTTTTGCCGACGGTGAGATGCAACCGGTTTAGTGGTTAGAGTATTCTGGCATGTATCTAGAGAGTCGTGGGTTCGTGTCCAGCACCGTCCGCAAAATTAATTTATTCCGCTTATGTAATTAAAGCTTCGATTTTGGGCTTTGGTCAATGAACAAGTCGTTCTTTTAAGTTATCCTCGATGGTTTGTTACATCCCCCCCACACCACTAAGCGATTTGAACAGTTCATTCCTCCTCTCTTTCAATTTCAGCCATCAACTGAACTCCTAAAGGTGAGAGAGAAGCCTTAAGGTGAAAGAATTTCTCCTTAAGGTGAAGAATTTCTCCTTAAGGTGAGGGAACTTCAGTAACAAAATACAATGCAACAAACACATTCAATTTATATGATTCACTTTTTTTGCGCTGAACATAAGACGAAGAAACCTAGAAGTCATTATTTTATTCGGAATCAAGATATTATGAATGGAACAGCATTATCAGTTTCATTATTGGTCATTTAAAAGCATATATTGTGCTATACTTTAAAGGGAATGAATGGATATGGCTTGGACCTTTAAAAAAGTTAAGCGGTTGGGATGTGTGGTCAATTTATTTGGCCAAGTGATTGGATTTAAGTAGAACCGACCAGATGATATTTCGATTTTCTTTTACAGTGACGAAGGATAGAGCAGTTGAGACAATGAGACTGCGCAGTTGAAACAGGGGGCAGTCATAAATCTCAATCCTGGAGGCGGCCATTTAGGAACATACGACGAATTTTGTAATGAAAAGTGTCATTTCTGGAGTGCAAAATTCCTTATATATCCTTACATTTGCCTTTGTATGGGGTACTGAAGACGTCAGGGTTTGCCATCTTGTAAAAGAAATTGGTTGGCTGTTGAAATGAAAAAAATTAAACACTTGCGGGTCTCTTGGAGGGGGGCCACGGGGTCATGGCCCCCTCCTTATGACCACCATTGGTTGAAACATTAATGATTCTCATATTTCATTGATTGATTGACCTATAAATCAACCAATGATCAATACTAATGATTCAATAATCGTCAATCAAATTGATGTCAATCAACCAATGATCTCATATATCAAAATTCATTTACTTATTGACATGTGATTGATAGCTGACTTTACCAATGACTTATAAATATTTTGAAGATTCATGTTAATTGTGCAGTCTCTTTTCTCAATTACTTTCATCTACGCTTCACCACTCGTGTGGTAAATGTATACTAGCAAATTTCCTGTTGAAATTTGACGGGCACTTGTGAGAAAATAATAGTCGTTTCGAATTCAAACTAGAGGCCTATCACAGATAGACTTAAATATTTAATTCCATATGCGTTGGCCAGCGTGGAACCCATAGTGGTAATTTGACACCTACCTGTCAAGAATTTGGATTTTTTCCTTTTTTTGGCGGGGGGGGGGGGGTTGAAAAGTGTTAGACGGAGTTTTAACAGTAAAACTGAAAAATTTTGAGAAAAGAAATTGTTTGAGGTTCGAAATCTAGTTCAGTTTGAACTAAAGCCTTGAATATTTGAATGCAAACATATTGAAAAACGAAAAAGGGGTATGAAATTTGAGACCGGACAATAAAGTATTTGCAAAATTATAGAATATCCGAATCTGTTAAGTAAAGAGTACAATTACATTGTATTTAGTCGCTATTATGCTGTTGAAGTATGATGGTGTCAATGGGTATAGAAGAAAAATTGCCTTGAGATGGGTGGAATCCGAATCCACGACCTCCTAATAATATGTCAGGTGCTCTGTCTATCCTTTGGTTTAGATGCTAAACCCATGATATTGATCGATCGAATAGAGCTATCTTGACCACTGTAGAAGACTCCATTCACGAAGCTCTCACGTATATATGAGGAGGACCAACCACAATCCTGACGCGAAGGTTTTTTTTTTTCGGTTTGAGCAGAGCTCATTAGCAGGACCACAGACTCTGTTGGTGCGTATTATTGTTCTGTTTTTTTGTAAAGTATTAACTCTTATTCTGTTAACAGTTCTTACTTACTGCTTAAAGATTTCTCCCAATTCTGTAGAACTTGTGTAGAATAAGAATTTTTTATTATTGAAAAACAAGAAAAGTCTTGCTCCTATGATGATATGGGGAGGCGAGACGCTACAGCTCCCTTACCAATCCTCGCCTGATTATTTGTTACCTTTAGACACATTTTTAATCCACAACATTCTACAATTACAAAGCATTTGACTACTATTACACGTCGAAATATGATGATGCCAATGGGTACAGAAGAAAAATTGTCTTGAACCGGGTGTAATCCGACCTCATGATCACAACCTATGACATGTGCTTAACATCTAAGCAGAAAAAACTGATCATCGGACAGTAGCTCATCGGTCAGAGCACCGGGAGGTCGTGGGTTCGGATCTCACCCTGCTAAATACAACTTTTCCTCTATACCCATTGACATCACACTTTAACAGAGTAATAAATAAATAATAAAAATAAATACCCCCTCAAGCAGCTGCTTGCCACAGAGGTCTGACAGGAGCCTGTCAGTTTATATGCCATAGTAGAAGGTCTGAGAGGATGGCAGAACCTCAGCAGAAAAACGACACAAACAGCCATGCCTTACCCGGGGCTCGAACCCAGGTCCCTTAGATCAGTAGCAAAGCGCGCCAACCACAGTGGTTAAATACCTTATAATTGTACAGTGATTTGGATTAAAAATGTGAAAGAGAAAGTCTTCCAAAATGAAGTGACGTGTTCCTCTATTGGGCTGGTTTCTTGTAATATTAGTCAAGTTTTATGCAAACGTGCATTTACAGACGTTGCTTGGAAGGCAGACGGTGAACATCGAACGATGATCTTATTGTTTATTTAATTTTTGGTTCCCTTCCTGTCATTAGAATCCTCCAGGTTAAATGTAATCTTGGATACCTGTGATTCTCAAGTTCGTCTACCACAACTAGTAGCAGAGCAATCACTTTAGAGATTTGGCATAATTTTCAGGAATAAACTTTCATTTTAGTGAATATATTGGTAAAGCAATAAACGATTTCACGGCATCATTATTAACTCAAAAGAATGGATAGCGCTTTTTTTTGCCAGTTAGATTTATTTACACAAGTACTGCAATGTGCTCTGTACATGCATGTAGGAGGCGAGCGCTTTCGACTGCACTCAGCAGTCATCTTCAGGGCGGCGTACAGTTCCTTGGAGAGGTAGATCGTCGGTGAAATGTTTCTGGTATCCTACCCATATGTAGTATGGTGAAGTGTAAGTTAAAATGTAAAAGACCTCTTTCTTTATCGAAATATTACTCAACGACAGAGTAGTAAATCGAACTTTCTAAAATTCGCGAAACTAAAAATATGTTAGTGGATGACTGCTACCGCTAAAACTTAAAAAGTACAGTTCTTTATATATATCTATTATTTGGAAGGGGGGGGGGGCAAGTTAAGGTATTTCAAGCATTAAAAAATTTTACAGAATCATTTTTAAAGAAAGGAATACTTTCAGTTTTTAGACAAAGGCAGAATTAATCATTTTCTAGCTGAAGATGCACGTCTCTCCGCAGTAAAATATAATAAACTAATACCTTAGAACATAACAAATAAATGATAAATTTGTCTCGAAACATAATAAAAAAATGCCCATTTCAGTAGTATGAAAATCACAAGCAATTTTGCTGTGAGCATGGAAGACATGAAAGGTATGTTTAAATAAATGAGTTTCGCCGAGTTGTGGATTCGTTATCCCACTCAGTTATTTCAGCAAACGTCTCGGGAAATGTCCATTTGATATTTAGTGGAGAACGTCAATGCACTTTAACGACGCTGACTTATGAGCTATTTGATTCTCAAGTAACAGAAACACGATATGGCGATTTTTCCCAACTTCAATTTGTTGAACGGCTGTCGTAAAGGCAATTCAGATTTGAATTTTGGCATTGGTTGAAACATTCCACAGATTGATGACGTAGCTTTTGATGCTAGTGAACAGAATTACTGATTTTTTTCTAGTTTTTCAAATTATGTATTATTTGATGTCTAAAAATTTCTTACTTACAAAGTTTAGTTTTGATATTTCTTATATGGCTCTTCCGTGGCTGAATGGTTATCGCTAGAGATTAACGTGACCTAGGTTTGAGTCCCGGGTATGGCATGGATGTTTTTCTTTCTGCTGAGGTCCCGCCAACTTCATAGACCGAATACTGTGGCGTATAATCTGATAGGCCTCTGTGGCTGCTTGAGATTTTTTTTTCTATTCTGCATATTAGCTGCGTAGCTGCAAATTCCAAACCAATTATTATCGCAAAATGTGTGAAGTACTAGAATAAAAATCTAAGGTTTGAAGAAACTGGCTGTGGCAATTTAGGCTCCCACACAAAAATATGCACTTTTTGAGAATTGCTCATAGGGCAGCTATTTTTCTCCCTAAACCATTACAATATATGCTTTATCTCTTTGATTTTCAAATGTGTTCACCGATTATTACATAAGGACAGAAAAATCTTGTTTTATAGTTTCATGTAAGATGTAATTGCACAGCTATGGAAATTTAAGTTCACTTTTATCTGTATTTATTATCATTTAAAAAAAAAACTAGTTTGATAAATTGGAAATTTTGAGATGGAGTAGTTAATAATGCTAAAACTTATACGAATAAATGGAACTTTCTTCACTTTTCTGTGGTTTGCAGCTGCGGGCATTGATATAATGCAGTGTCGGTACTTGGGACCATCAACATGTACAGTCGCTCAAAAAAGTATCCGAACACTATTTCTGATTACAGAATTCAGAAAAAATATCTGGCAACGATTTTTTTGGAAATTAGTGATCTGGCAACCTTCGTGTCACGTGACACGAAGGTTGCCAGATCACTAATTTCCAAAAAAAAAATCATTGCCAGATATTTTTTCTGAATTCTGTAATCAGACATAGTGTTCGGATACTTTTTTGAGCGACTGTACCTTACTATTTCCAGTGCAGGCATAAGACATTCTGCCGCCCCAAATACACTTCATTTTTGCAGCTCCAAATATTTCTTTTCCTCCTTCCAAAAATTTTATTTGGCCATCTCAAGCTAATTTACTATTTTTCCCATCATAGCTGATTTTATTTTTTGCCGTCTCAAACATCGCACCATTTTTGCCATCTCAAACCATCTTCCAATTTTGTGGCTCAAACAGCTTATTTTTCTGCCTCCATATTTGAAATAAAATGCTAACTAAACCATTAGTAGCAGGTTTTCAAAACTACAATGCTCGAAAAGTTATTAAAACCAAGCTCATCCAATTACAATCATGCCGTACTTAAAATTCTGCCTTCCTAAGCGGCCACTTGGAATACTTCTTGGTGGGCGGCTCCTGATCATTGGCCTTATTATCCTCTTCCTTTTAAATTTCGAGCACCTGATTGGAACTTTTTTTCTGAACACTTGGTCATGAGTTTTAGCTTAGTCTCGAAAAATCAGACAAAGAAGAAGTAAAGAATTTTTAAACTTCTCATATTTCTATGTGTCATTCTGTATGTATCCCAAACTAAAAAGAGGCCGTACTGTTTGGTACAATGTGATGATGTTTTCATGTTCCCATAACTACACACTGGCTTTCACGCTCTTTTCCTGCAACAGCCCTCGGTTACGGCTAGAGGAATGTTTTTCGAATTGTATTAATAAAGTCTTAAGTGTAATTGTAGATGTTTTGCAAATTTTTCTTTCCTGAAATTGCCTTCCCAGATATTCTTCAATTACCTTTGCAGTGGCAAAGTGTGGATAGAAGCAATCGAGTCATGACACTGCGCAATTGAGGCACCAGAAATTCTTATAAATCATTGGTGAATCAAGTGGTTGATAGCTCAGTCGTCAATCAATGTGTTATGAGAATTTTCAAAGTGTCAACTGCGCAGTCTCATTGTCCCAACTGCTTCTATCCATGCCTCGCCACTATCAATAGCTTTTCATTGGAGCAATTGTCTTCTCAGATGTTTCACAGACTCATTTTAAGATCATTGAATTTATGATAAGTTCAACAAGTGCAATCACGTAAACTTTTTTTGGTAAATTTTTAAAATGTCCTAAAGCATATACAGAGTCGTCAGAAAAGACTATCTATATTTCAAAGTGTTATATTTTAAATAATTAAGTATCCAAAGTAATTATGTGCACAATAAGTCAAGAAACTCTGAAACCTTCGTTTGGTATATCCATTCGTGGAGTGATATTCATTTTTCGTTCATAGTCACTCACCATATCGGGTGTAACACTTGCAACAGCTTCAGTGCTTGTTTCTTTTAAATGCCAATTTTTTCTGAATATATCATATTTTTAATATATCCAGTTCCAAAAAAAAAGAAGTTAATGATGCCAAATCAAGATTTCTAGTGGGCCATAAGATCAATCTACCTCTATCAATCTAGCGATTTGTACGTTTGGGCATTAAAGACATCACATATGATATTTGCAACAGCGGTAGCCGTTCGATAGCTTCTTGACATATTGGGCAAGAAGTTACTTTTCTTAATTGTTTCATAAAATTCAACACTTTAAAATATAGGTATTCTTTTATAACGATCCTGAATAATATAAAATGGTAACTCAGAACCAATTCTCATTTAGAATGCTCACCAAACTGTCTGCTTTTAACAGTTATGGTTTGTTACCTGATTACTTGTAACGGTGATTTGGCTCAGTCGGTAGCATGCCCAGCTCGTAGCATGTTGTTCCAAGGTCCAAGTCTCAAATGTACCTGCTTTGAGGATTATCTCCTTTAAACTCTTTTATACTGTTGGTGCGAATATTGACAACCGTGGGCTTGAAATGGGCGCCGTTCGTCGCATGGGACGTTAAGCTTAAACCCCTTGTGCATATCCTGTGCCCGCTAAAGAACACTCTGGATGGTCCTGAAGAAAGGCTTCCAGCTGTTTCCCAACATCTCTCCAGTGGATTTCATTATCCAAAATTCTCTGAGCTCTTAGCGCTTTTGCGACTTGGCCATTTAGGCCATTGTGTACAAAAAAAAAAGAATTGTATGTTCAAAGGTAAAACAACGCAACAAATCCAAACTCATGCAATATTTCGATTATAAATGTAGGTACGACTTCCACATGATTTTTATTCGTTTTAAAATTCAGAGTGTTGAGATTACACGCATAAATCCATTATCTACATATATACGACAATTTACTCAGTTCTTTTAGTGGTTTTTTGAAAGTTCGAACCATCTGAAAAAGAGTCAGAATTATGTTACCTTCTCAAAAGCTCATGTTCTATTGAAGCAGAATATCTGACATCTACTTACACATATGCTATATATAAATTTAATTGTTCGTAAGTGGCCGGAATATAAATCCATTAGACACGCAAAGCAGAACGAACAAACTGCCTCTGACCAATTCATTGAAAGGGAACGAGAAGGAGAGACCGTTGCATGATGTTTGCATATAACTGAACACGAAAGTAATGGTCTCACGGCGAATACGAGGAATGACGTTTTTATGGGCTTCTTTAACGCCTTTTCACAGTCATTTACTGATTTCCCTTCAGTAGGAGTAGCATTATGCATCGGTGTGATAACGACTGAAGTGGTGTCTTTTTTCATGGCCTTTCACTGTTCCTGAAGACTGCAGTGATGTTTTTGAAACAGGTGAGTGGAATTTCAGTTCCTTCTGGCTTCTCGCTTCAAGGTAAAGGATGACTATCTTATTTCCATCTTATTTCCGTTTTCGTTGCACCCTGTGTCAAAATTCAGTTTGCTATTTGGTTTGTGTGAATGAGAAAAAAAAAAGCTATTTAGGTCTGTAGACTAAGCTACAAAATGAAAGGTAAACATCTTTCCCATTTTCAAAACTTTATGTTAAAGTGGTTGAGCCTTAGTCGCCTGCTAATTTAAACCTAAAAGGAATCTGACAATAGAGTTGCGAAGCAGCGGAGAAGGAATCTTTCGAAGCTATCTACATTGTTTGATAATGTCTATTTCGTAGAAATTTGAACCGTGCCTAAAATATGTTTCCGATATTTCTGTGGGTGGCATTTTGATCTATTTTATAGTGTAACTCTGTAAATGAATTGTGCCGAATATTGACCGTTTAGAAAACTGAATGTCGAGCTTTTATTTATTTTTTTTTCCAGAAAAAAAAAATTAAATTGTAAAATATAATAATAATAAATTAGTATATCTACCTTAATTTCAAATAATTAGGACAAATGTCAAAGTTTCAAGCTATCGTGGTTTCGGGGATGGTTAGGTGAGGGGCCCACTAGACAGCTGTTGGGAAAAGGATGTTAGTCTCACGTCTAGGCCATCCAGCGTGTTCTTTAACGTGCGTGGAGTGAGGCTCTCCCACACACGGGCCATGGCTTAACGTCTCATCTGACGGACGGTGGCCTTTCCAAGCTCAATAGTTACCCCTATTGACTGTGAGTAGGCGGGGAGTTTAGCAGAGAAAGTCTCTACACTTGCCCAGCTGCGATCCGAACCTTAGAACTGCAAATTACGAGCCTGGCGCACTACGGATTATGAATGTAGGTTCTATTAAGTAGAAACAGGGCAGGATCTAGGGGGGGAGGGCTATGCCTCCCTCCCCTCTTGAAAGTAATAGTAATGGAGTACAAAAGTTACTAAACTTAGTGCATATTTCACGCATTTTCCATGAATCATTTTAAATACCTCTGAGACGAAGGTAAAAATATTACACTGCAATGGAAACATAGTTTCCTGGCTTCCCTTTTACCTTTTTCTGGCTCGACTGTTTCGCTTCCCCTCCGCCCTCCTAGAAATTTTTCGGGAGAAGGTTAGTAAATATTGGGGGACTTGTCAAGGAAAGGAATAAGCATATTCAAACCAAAATATGTGAGTGAAGTCAAGTATTAAGATTAAGTTATAGGCAGGATTAAATCCCAAAAGTTTCGGACCTCGCATAGCGCTATGGCGGAGAAATCACACTTTTGTGCTGCGTCCCGCAGGTGTCATTTGGGAGAAGCGTCTTCTTTAACTTGTTTTCTCATAAGCAGTGTTGTCAATTATGTGAACTGTTCCGCCATAGTGAATATAGCTAGTAAAGTTTTGCGTAACATTTTCTTATTTTCCATTTATCGTTGAGTGTTTTTCTCAGCGAAGGGAAAAGTCTAGTGTTTTGTTGCATTTTACTTCCCTGGAATT
Source organism: Ryuthela nishihirai (assembly GCA_038380435.1). Lineage (NCBI taxonomy): Eukaryota > Metazoa > Arthropoda > Arachnida > Araneae > Heptathelidae > Ryuthela > Ryuthela nishihirai. The sequence continues at coordinate 109,371,258 of JAWZYU010000001.1, forward strand.
AAAAAAAAACATACCAATGTTTCTAGTGTTGTTTATTCCGCTTACTCCAGATTTTTTTTTTTTTAGGACTTTCAGGTTCTACGTGTTTTTCTTCATTTTCCTCTTCCTTTTCTTATGCGTCTGTTCGGATATTGAGGTTTCTCATCTCTCGTTATTTCTGTTTCTTCACTTTTTTTTTGGGGGGGGGGGGGTATAATTCCAGTATACTTTTTTTCCTTTCTGATTATTCTGGTTCTTGGGTTGTTCGTTTAGGATCGGGGTTGATGAAGTTTTTAGCTCAACTGCATCTAAACAAAGTTGTTCGTCGTGTTTTCAGTTAATTCCTTGCAGAGTGAATGAAATTTCACGTTTTTTTTTGGAATCGTCGTTGGATTCTTTATGATTATTTCTTTTTTTCTTTTCTAGAATTTCTTCCACCATGGTATTTTTAATAACATCAGCAAATGATGTGGGCACTGGTGGGTGGATATTATGTTTTTTGCTTCTCGTTTAGTGGGCATTTTGAAGCATAATGATCAGGTTTGTGTCATTTTCTACAAACGCGAGTCAGGCCGAGGATATATAAGAGCATATTTTTAGACAGTTCGGTATTTCCTGCGTCATCTTGATTTTGCACATCCTGGTTCCGATTTGGACATTTTTTAATTCTTCTACTATATGCATTTCATCTTCAGTACTGATTATTTCACCATATAGCTTGATAATTTTTTCTTTATCCTAGTTGTTGACAAAAATGGCAATTTGGTAATTTGAGCTTTTCTTGTTGGTTTTCCAACTTGTAAAATTTCCATTGTTTTTCCATTAATAATGATGAGCTCAGTTTTCCGTTCCATAATCTTGTTTGTAGCTTCATCGTTTCTCCATAAGATGATAATCAGGAATCTGTTGATGATCTGTGCTATCTCAACTGTTAGAATTCTGCAGGATTTATGATGCTATTCATGACTACTAAGAATTCTAATTCTTCTTTATGGTGGATTTGGGAAACTCTTTCGAGTTCTGAATTCTTGCATATTGAAAGTTAAGAATGACTTCCCTCACTATCCTAGTGAAGTAGTTCTGAAAAGAACTGTTTGGAAACCTTTTTTTTTTTTGGCATCAGGCCGAATAGAAAAATATTTTGCTTGTTGTGGGCCAATAGTTGTAAGAGAGTGAAATAAAAAAGAGAAAAAAATAGTTGAACTTTATTTGTAACATTTCATTTGTCATACATATAGATATAAAATGGTAATAAGAAATTAAATATCAGTATCAAGTTTGTTTTGACTTCAAAACTGAAGTTGGCTTATCGAAGCAGTTGTGAAGGATGGTGACTGGTTCCTAGAAATGGGCTGGAGAACATTCGACATCAATGACGTTGTAGCTAGTTATATGATGTTATTCAAATTTTCATTTTTAGTATTATAAAAACATTCTCACTTTAGTAAAGCCAGATTATAAAAACTATTTTACACTTTCCAATTTTCACGCTGGTCGGATAAAATTGCTAGATGAACCGGAGTTTGTGAACGCCTGATTTACACATGCTTATTTTATTAAATCCTTTTAAATAACATTTATCAAGTTTCAATTAACTTCTGAAGCAAAATCTTCCGATTGCTGTTGTTAAATATCCATATTTGCATAATTTTTCAAATACAGAACGAATACTGGTGAAAAATTATGATTTAGATAGATCTGACCAAGATATTTTAACTACATTCTGTATATTTTTCTAATAAAAAAAATAAATACCCCCTCAAGCAGCTGCTTGCCACAGAGGTCTGACAGGAGCCTATCAGTTTATATGCCATAGTAGAAGGTCTATGAGGATGGCAGGACCTCAGCAGAAAAACGACACATACATCCATGCCTTACCCGGGGCTCGAACTCAGGTCCCTTAGATCAGTAGCCAAGCGCGCTAACCACTCGGCCATTCTACAAAAAAAAAAAATCCTGTTAAAAGTTATAGAGTTTGAAATATATTTTCCCATTCATATAACAAGAAGTTGCAAAATTTGGATACGAGTGTAGATTGTTCCATATTGTACATCATTAGTGCTTCAATTTTTTCGAAATGTAATTTAAAAAAAGGAAAGCTATTCTACATGAATGCTGAGAACTTTGTATGATTCTGATTTCACATGGCTGCGTGAGGTGTCGAATACTTTCTACGATAAAGGTATTCCTAAGGATTTTGATTTCATTATTTCTTAAAAGACGATCGCATTTCTTGTGATGATTACAGAGATATCAATATACTTTTTGTTCCTCCTGGTAAAGTTCTTTACAGAATTGTACATAACAGAATTAATATTGATTGGCAGTTTATTTCGCGATAAGAAATGGGTATCAGAAGTGTTAGGAGTTTGGTACATCAACTTATTCTTTGAGACAGATCCTTTAAAAAACGTTTATAGTTTCAAAAACCTGCCATCAAAAACCTGGCCATTAAAAAGTTCAACACCAGAAAAGACAAGAGATATCAAAGCCATATTTATTAAATACATAGCTTATGTTACAAGGATTAAATGATTACAAATACAACTCGGTTAGACTTGTGGAATTCAAAGAAATCAGTATCTTGTGTAACCACCATGAGCGGCAATAACCGCTGCTACAGGTCCGGCATTGAGAGGATGAGACATCGGATGTGTGTTGGGGAATGTCAGTCCATGCAGTTTCGATACATAGCCAAAGTTCATCTGTTGTAGCAGCTGCTGGTGTCTGGTATGCTAGTCGTCATGAGATCATGGATCAGACGTGTTCAATTGGGGACAGATGCAGTGAACGCACAGGCCAAAACAGAAGTGTCACATGGTGGCTATCCAGGAATTTTTGGACGATGCATGCCATATGTGGTCGGGCATTGTCCTGTTGGTAAATGGCACCAGAGAGACCCTGAAGATAAGGTACAACAACAGGCTTCAACACCTCAGTGATGTAACTCTGGTTGTTCAAAGTACAGGTAATGCCTACAAGGCCCATGCATGAGTGGAGTTCAATGGCACCCCATGCCATAATACCAGGGGCCGGACCTGTATGGTGCTGCATTATGCATGTCTCACTGAACCTGTCGCCAAGGTACCACCAGATACCGATTCGTCCATCATGGTGCTGCATACAGAAGTGGGATTCTCCTGAAAAGGCGATGCGATGCCATTCGCGCATCCATGTGCAACGTTCTTGGCACCATTGCAGTCGCATACGCCTGTGATGTAGAGTCAACGGTAGCCGAAGCAATGACCACCTAGCAAAGATGTCCCAATGCTACAGACGACGTCGAACCGTATGTGCAGACTCTGGTTGATGTGCAACACACCCTAACTGTTCAGCTAAGGTGTTTGATGTGGCTCTACGATCATTCAAAGCCATGTGCACAAGATGTCTGTCCTTTCGTTCGTTTGTGTGACAGGGCCGTTGAGATCCCTCACAATCATTCCTCCTCTACCCACTGACGCCATATTCCCACCACTGTGACAGCATTCCGTCCAACACAAACACCGATGTCTCGGTATGATAATTCGTCTTCCCGTAATCGCACATTTCTCCCTCGATCAAAGTCGGAAACCTGGTCTATGGATGCAGTGTTCTTCGACGGGGCATACTTGATCCTTTAGTGCGCAAAAACTGCGAGCAAACACAATTACAGTGCTTTACACCGGCTCTTCGTAATCTCCTCTTATACCACTTCCAGGGGGTGTTACTGTCACACATGATGAGCGTATGTGCTGCACTTTGAGTCATTTATATGTTCTCCCATGGACTACCCATCTTGCATATTTCGGGACAATCTGATGAATTCTTCCTGGTGTTGCACTTTTAATGGCCAGCAGTGTAGTTTGTGGTTCATCCCTGAAAAGTTAGATAACTAACTTTCAGGGTTGAACCTAAAATTATTCAAGTCATTCTTAACCTTCAATATGCAAGATTCAGAACTCGAAAAAGTTTTCCATATCCACCATAAAGAAGAATTAGAATTCTTAGAAGTCATGAAAAGCATAATAAAATCCTGTGGAAATGGAACAGTTGATATAGCACATATCATCAACAGTTATTAATGATGATTCTCTATAATAACACTGAGTCTGAGAGGATCGTATCCATGGAATTCCACGGCTGAGGGCCAGAGATATTCCTAATAATAATGAAAATCACTAGAATTAATTTCTCTTTTATATTTGGTAAAAGGAATATTGTTTGTTGAAGATGGTAAAGGGTGCGATGATCGATTTCACATTATGATTGAAGTCGGAAAAGACTGCTTTTCATCACTTGTTCTGTTGGTGATCAATTATCTTAAGAGGAAATGTTTCCAAGGAAAAGACGTTGATGGTGTAGAGATTTGAAAATATCATACTTAAGTTACGCTGATGATTTGAACCTTTTGCCAAATAAAGTTCAAGTTTATTATTTCATTAGAGTTTTGATAAGGCTGGTAATAGGAGATAATACAGATAAAACTAAATCGATCAAACCGTTCAAGCTGGGGCTACTTTAATTGTCTTGTGTTCTTGAGTAAAGTTTCTCAGTTTGTTTTGAAAATTATATGAGAGATGTTATTGGTGTGGAGTATAAGGTAAACAAAAGTGTAGAGGCGTTGGTGTTGAGACTTTAAAGGTTCCTTAGAATACGTGAAAAAATAGGCAGATACACTAAAGTCTAAATTTAGACCATATAATAATTTTATCCTCTCTAAACACTGATGATAACAAAACTTGAACTTTTGCAAACAAAGCAACTGAAAATTTAAATAATTTTATTTCAAATACTTACAGAGCATAAATGCGTACTATAGGGAAGAAACATGGATAAAAACAGTGACATGAGACTATTCAGTTGACGCATGGAAGATTTTCGTATCATTAATTGCTTTTAGCTATTGATTATTTGTCAAATCAAACAACTAGCTTTGATTCATAATATCATTGCTTGATTGACAAGTGATTGATTGATCAATCAACCAATGATTTACGATAATCTTCGATGCATCAACTGCGCAGTCTCATTTCCCAAATTGCTTTCATCCATGTTTTGTCGCTAGTTTAAAGCTCTGTCAAAAGTTTTAAAGGGTATTTATAGTTTGAACTTTTTGTTTAATTAATAAGTTATAATGGTCTTAGCTGTTGATGCGGTTTGATGGCAAAGCTTGGTCTTTTTCCTGAATGTGTTCTTATTGATTTTTGCATTTAAAATTTAGTTACAGTTGCATCTAGATATCTGTTATTTTTTGCTGATTCTATTTCCAAAAGTTCCTTTTAATCCTACTTCGAATATATTAATGTTCCCAAAACTTTAGTCGTCTACTCTGGTTAAGGAAGTGTATTCGGCCTTTTGTAACCATTTTAAAAGCACTATTTGAATGACTGCAATTTCTTTCGTCTGACTTGTTGGGGATTTCACCTTAAAAAACAAAACTGCATATTGTTACATAAGGCGTGAATAAAATTGCTTTATTATAAAAATAGAATATTCTCAACGCTTCTTGTTCAACAGACAAGGGAAATATCACTCTTACGTCGATCCAATTCTTAAAGGAAACATTGTTTTTAGCTGGGTGGGATAGGAACCCACGACCTCCTAATAACATGTCAGAGGCTCTTGACCACTGAGCTACCGGCCGCTGATCAAAATACACTCAAATTGATGCTATGAACTTTCTACCAACAGTACACAATTACTATGTCACATGGAGGCGTGTCACTTGATCACGTGTCACTTGATCCAGCTGATCAAGCCTCAAGCGGCAGACTACAAGGAAGCCGTGATGAGCACCTTACATGTTATCAGGAGGTCGAGGTCCCATCCGGCTCAAGACAATTTTTCCTCTAAAAATTGGATCGACGTAAGAATGATATTTCCTTTGTCCGTTGCTTTATTATATATTTTGTGTGCTATGTCATCGTTTCATATCAATAGAAAATTTACACTAACAAGCATTTTTAAATGAGTGTATCCATGGGGAAAAAATCCGCTTAAAGTTTAAAAAAAAACTCATTAGGATACTGCTATTTTAAATTTAATATTATATAGCACCCATTTAGAATCTCTCGATTTAAGGTACACAAATCTTTTTCATCAAACTCTACGTCGGATTTGGTTGTGTTGGTTGCTTTATCTCTGAACGACAGTTTTGTTTTCGTACAATTGACAAAATGGCCAAGTTACGAGGACCAAAAGGACTCGGCTAATGTTGGGGGAAGGGGCTGTTAGAAATTGAAAGACTCTCATCCAGTCCATCCAGAGTATTTTTTCACATACAGAGGGTAGGATCTGCTGTAAACGGGGACGTTCCCTGCTTAATTCGAGGCCACTGCTTAATTCGACGGAATATAGAGAGAGTGGGGGTTAGTGTATATAAATACAACGCTGAAACAGTTGGGACTAGAACATGAGAACTGTAGATTATGAGTCCCTTCTCTATAAATGCTTCGTCAGAGTGTTTATCGTGCAGGTGTAGCAGTTATGCCAGTAACTTATACAATATATAAATAAATTACCCTTTGTAAGGATTTTGCTTTGTCAGCGAAAATTTATTTATGCCGTTCTTATTTGTTAAACTATGATGGATATTTCATTATATCCCTTGTATATACTAAAAAAAAAACCCCTTGTAATCTTATGTTACATACTTCTGGAGGTAGCGACGATTTCGATATGTGTTAATCATATCTTTTTTGTGATTCTTAGTCCTGAGAAACGTTCTTTGTCTTTTGTTCTAAAAGTGCACTAACTGCTTAATTACCATCTCTAAGGATTGCTCTGCACTTATTTAAAGAAAAACTTATTGAAACATAAAAAAAAGTGGTGAAACGAACGTCTAAGTTTTTCGTTCGATTTCTGCAAAAGGTAAGAAAAAAGAACTGAAGTCTGATATTTGCATATTGTAACTCTAGAACATTAAATTTTTCAAATTACTTAGATTTATGTTTTACCTATGGAGATACAGCCACGCTAGTTTGCAACTTTCTCCAATTACATGCAATTCCACCTTTCAAAGTATGGATATTTTTACCTGAATTGCTTTGCTGTACTCCAAACTGCACAGCATTATTAAGATTTGGCCTTTCAATATTATGCTCTAAAACCTATTGATTTGTCTGCTTTTTTTCCTTTAAATAAAGAGTCAAAAAAGAAGACAAATTATTGAACGAAATAAAGAATTTTTGTTATTAAAGAGAATAAAATCCTTCAGAATGAATTTCTTCTCATGGAACTGCTTTTTAATTTCCTCTCAGTTTTTCCCCCGTTCCCATAATAAAGTTTACGTTCAAATTATTTCCTCAGTTTTCCATTAGTGTTATGGACAGTGTTGTTTCAGACTGCTGTTGCTTCATACTCACTAAGTGTTCGTCTTATTTTTATAAAGCACTCTCGTTCAAGTATAACATTAAAAAGTGAACCATTCAATGTGAAATAAAAAGGTAAAAATTCAGATCAACAAGGTAAGGTATTTAGATTCATTGGCAGAAGTGTAAAAGTCATTTTTCTTCCATTCCTCACTAAAAGAGATTGTCGTATATCTGCATAAGGTAAAAAAAAACACTTCTTAGTCGATATATTTTATTTTAATTCTAATATGAATTTGCATTAATACGTTACAAGCAACGTAGGACCATAAGCACATCTAGGTTCTTGAAAACTTAACACATGAAGCATAGTATCGTTAACAAAATTTATATAATATATAAGTTCAAGCATAAAACACTTTCAAGACTAGTTCAATTTTAATTCAAAGTGGAATACACATTCGTCTCTTCTTGGTTAAACCTGTATTTTGACACGATTTGATACAGAATTAGCAAACTTAATTGGAATATTTTTAATATAATACCTGAAATTATTTATTGTAATCTGATGTTCTCTGGTTCGAATCCCAGCTGTGCCAACGTTGTGATTTATTTTTCCTAAACTGTACTCTACCTTTGGCGAGAAAGAGACTACATTTGGGCTTGGTAAAGGCCATCATCTGCCCTATGGAACGATAAACCATGCCTGTACATGGGAAAAAACACGCAAGATAGCCCTGACTGGATGATTTCATCTATCTCCAAAGAGCCATCCAGTGAGATTCCTTCACCTGATCAGCTCTTGGGGTCTTTGTGACCTGGAAATTTATACCATTGTGTTCACAAAAGTACCGCAAATGCAGTGTATGAATGTTGCTTATAAACTACACAACACTCATCCACTGCATTTTTTCAGTATATAAAAAATTATGGAATCTGAAATGATTAACAGCAACAATGCGTCTTAAGAAACTAGATTAGAATAATTATTTTTCAAAAATTTCTGAAATATATACTTATTTTATTATAATATAGCTTGAAATAATACATATTAAGCTTTAAGAATTCTGAGGAAAATTCTTATGACTAGTATAGCTGTTGTAAAAAGAACACCCCGTGCAGTTGACAAAAAATCTGCTGAGGACCCGCCATCCTCACAGATCCTTCTACTATGGCGTATTAAACTGACAGGCTCCTGTCAGACCTCTGTGACAAGCAGCTGCTTGAGGAGGTATTTTTTTTTAAATAACACAAGACTCATCCACTGCATTTAGGAATATTAGTAAGTTCCTCATACAAACATACAACATCCTATCGATTGCACTTGAAAGTATTTTCAGGTTACCCCCATAAATACACAATGTGCGAGTTGGGTTGGATTATTTTACCTCTGAGAAGCACATTTTTCCTTAATGGGCTAAATTAAAAGAATCCCAAGAGCTTAGTTCTGAGTTGGGCAAGGAAATCCACTGAACAGTTGTTATGAGACGACTGACAGGGTTCCCTTCAAGATTATCCAGTGTGGTTTTAATGTGAACAGGATACGACTCTCCTGCATGCGACTATTCACAGGTTTCTTATATTCTGGATTCAAAAATTACAACCCTCTGCTTTGTGAATAGAAAATTATTTCTAATATATATTCATTAGCTATAACTTTTAATAAAACTATAATTTTTCATAAAAAGTTATGATGGATTTTTATAGAAAATATGGACGAATGTGAATTAAAGATATCAATTAAATCTATACCTCCATTTTTTTTAAATCAGTTTGTCTTTCGGGTTATAAAGAATTATGGGCACTAGAATGATTAGCCGAAACAATGCGTCTTAGGAAATTATATTGGAAGAATAAGTTTTCAAAAATTTGTTAAATATAACACTTTTCTCGTTACATGGTTTGAAATAATAGATAAAAAGTTTTAAGTAATTCTGAGGTAAATTACTATGACTGGTATAGTTGTAGAATATTAAGCATTTCACACTTTTTAATTACTGAATTCAAACTCTTTATGTACTGAATGAATATTGTTTAAAAATCAATATTTAGGTAGAATTGATTGAGATCTTAAAAAACTTTTAAAAAAAGGTAAAGAGAATTAATAATCAGTCGACTGTGAATAAAAAGGCAGTTGAGAAAAAAATGCGCTATGATACAATTTTTTACTGACTTAACCAAATTGTTTGTATTTAAATTTCGATCAGTTATTAATAAACGTTGAACTTTGATATATGACAATTAATAATAAATGTCAATACACGTTATTATGTTTTTTTTCTTGTGTTGTCCTACTGCGTCTCGCATTTCTCACAGACCTTCTCTGTGGTTTATTAAACTGACAATCAGTTTAATGACAGTTAAACTGAGAGTCAGTCTGAGACATATTTCTGTCAGACCTCTGTGGGAAGCAGCTACTTGAAGTGTAATTTATTTATACTTTAATTATTGTTATATGACATTGGATAATTGTGAATAACCAAAATTCTGGATTCAGTATGTAAGGTTCTAACATCAATTCCTATTAAATGCTAAATATTTGAATTATTAAATTAATATTGTTATATTAATTTAATTAAACGATAAACATATTTCATAATTACGTAATTTTAAGGAAAAATAATATGCTCTGTTATCGATTACAGTGAAAGAGACGTAACTAGATGCGTAGCTGTTTCTATAGTAGGGACATGTTTTGCAGTGGAGCCCTGACAACGTCAAAGAAAGTCACCTTCATTGCAATTCCTCTAAGGAGGGTGTGTGTGGGGGGGGGGGGTCGCAATCAGTTGCTTGTCAGGATTATAATCTGCAGTTCCCAGATTTGAGTCCCAAATATGCTAACGATGAAATTTATCTCCGCTAACTGTCCTGAGCCAGAAAGCCAGAAAGAGGACACCGATAACTTCGGAAAGGCAGCCGTTCATTAAATGGGACCTTATAGGCCGTGGCTCCTTTTGAGGGAGAGACATACCCTATGCACGTTAAAGAATGCACTGGATGGCCTTGATGGGGGGGGGCTACCATCTGTATCCTAATAGCTGTCCGGTGGGTTCCTTTCCAAAACTTTCTCTGATCCCTTGGGCTACTTGTGACCTTATCTTTTAGCCCTGTGTGTGTGTAGATAACAGCTACTCAGGGGTAAAAACAACCAAATCACTTTTAGCTACTCTTTTGGTTCTTTTTAAGGAATTTTATTAATTAAGCGAATTATATTTTGCAATTTGTTCAAGTTATTATCGGATTTGTGTTCGTTTTTTGTTTTGACAACAGCAAATGTATGATGTAATATTTTACCTCTGCGTAAGAGGGAAATAAGATTTGGAATTGAAGAACTTCATTTACTAGCGTTCTGGAAATCGTATGAATCTGAAATTTGTAAATTATTCTGTATATTGTATAAGAAAGGAAAAATGTGGCAAAGTTCGTGAACCGCTAGCAAACTCTTTTGAATCGTGATAGCTGAACAATAATAACAATAGAGAGATAATGATGTGTATGAATTATACAGCCCATTTGCTTAAAAGATTTTCTTAGTTGCTAATGGAGTAAAATTCGCCTTACAATAAAAAGCTACTTGCTCAAAAAAGCTATTTGCTCAATGAAGCACAGATAATAGCAATTTAAACAACGATACTGCGAAGTTGAAGCATCGAGGATTCTAATATGTCAGTGATTGATTGAGCTCTCAATTTCTTGACAATCAACCAATGATATCATGGATCAAAGGTTATTAGCCTGTAGACTAATAACTGATAAGTGAAATCAACAAGGTAACTCAAATTTAAAACTCTTAGGGATATTGGAGAGAGCATATTTGTAATTCTTAGAGACATCACGTTTGAAACATTTAGCCATATTAGAGAAAGCATACTGGAAACTATAAGGAGAGTTTCATTACTCATTAGAGAGAGTATACTTGAAACTCTTAGAGACGTTAAAAAATACACCCTCAAGCAGCTGCTTTCCACAGAGGTCACGTTTAATACGCCATAGAGATCTGAGGGAAGGCGGAGACCTCAGCAGAAAGACAAACATCCACGCCTTACCCGGGTTCGAGCCAACGTCTTTTTGATCAATAGTCAAAGCATTCTAACCACTCGGCTGCGAGACGGTCCAGAGAGCCTATTTGAAACTCTTAGATATATTACAGAGATCATACTCGAAATTCTTAGAAATATTAGAGAGCATACTCAAAACTCTTAGAATTATGAGAGAGCACATTTCAAAGCGTTATTAGAGTGTATATTTGAAATTCTTAGTGGCATTTGAAAGAGTATACTTGAAAGTCTTAGTGATATTTGAGAGAGTATACTTGAAAGTCTTAGTGATATTTGAGAGAGTATACTTGAAATGCTTACGGACGTTAAAAGAGCATATTTGAAACTCTTAGGGATATTAGAGAGCATATTTGGAACTCTTAGAGATATTAGAGAGTATACTTGGGAATTTTAAGGATATTAGAAAGAGCTTACTATAAACTCCTAGGGATATCAGAGAAAGGATTATCGGAGAAAGGATATCCTGAAGAGTTTCAAGTATGTATACTTGAAACTCTTCAGGATATTAGAGAGTGCATATTTGGAACTCTTAGGAATATTAGAAAGAGTATGTTTGTAATTAGGGATATTAGAGAGAATATACTTTGAAACTCCTAAGGACATTACAGAGAGCATATTTCAAACTCTAGGAATATTACAGAGATTATAATTTAAATTTGTAGTGATATTGGAGAGAGCATACTGGAAACTATTATGGATACTAGAGAGCATACTTTAAACTTTTAGTGATATTAGACAAAATATACTTGAAACTCTTACGAATATTAGATAGATCATACTGGAAATTCTTACAGATATCAGAGAGAGATCATACTATAAACTCCTTGGGATATCGGAGAAGGTATACTTAAAACTTTTAGGGATTTTTTTAACACATTGGACATTTAGTTATGTTACATTATGTTAGAATAATTGCAATTCAGCATTAAGATGCCATTAGCTCATTGTATGTATAGCCATTTAGCTCATTGTATGTATAAAAGTGTCGAGTTCAGCTATAAATAATATCCTTGGAAGATCAGGGTAGGATTAAAAAGGTCAAAGGGTGCCCGGGGCAGGAGAAAAAGTGGGGACCTCTTTTGCTGCTAATACCTGGAATTATTTTTTTTTAAATTAACATACTTTTGAACTTGGGCAAAATTTTGAATTGGTAACAAAATTATGCTGAAAGAAAAGAGGTATAAGATCGGTGGTTTTATTTAGTCATTCATTTATTTATGTTTCATTTTTGATAATATAAGGGAGGAGAAGTGGGGGGAGTAAAATAATATTTAAATGCCCTGGGTCCGAGAATTACTTAATCCGGCTCTGTGAACGGTAGTTGTACAAGTATCTTAAGTTTTGATACTTGATAGTTAAATCGTTCCGAAGCAAAATGGCAAATATTTTTTCGGTGTTATCCGTGAAAAGCATGTATCGTGAGAAACATCCTGCTGACAAGCCATGAGGCTTAGTTGGGGTGTTTTATGTATATAATACTGTTGTAAACAAAAATAAAGCTGTTTTTCTTATAATTACAGGAAAAAAAAGTGCAGTAGATTGATTCACTGATTAAAACTTTACGATCTTGAACTGTTTCAAGTACTTTTTTTATTTGAAACTCTTAGAGATATTACAGAAAACATACTTGAAATTCCTAACGGTATTGGAGAGCATACGTGAAACTCTTGGAGATATTAAAGAGAAATTATACTTGAAACTCTTAGGGATATAGAAGGATTATACTTGAAACTCTTAGGTGCTGGTTTGAAAGTATAGTATTGTATCAAAAGAAAGCATTAAACAACAAAGATTTCACGTAGATTAATGTAATATTACTGCAGAATAATACTCTATGTATATGCGTGTTAATGCTTCTCTACGACTTGCAAACTAAAATCAACTACTTCAGTAAAAAAAATTAATCAGTGAATGTTTTGCTTCAGTTTTGATTATGCATTCATGAAGATCATAATTGGAGTTAAAAACTACGCTCCTCAAAAATAATGCTAAAGTAATGTCTACGCTTTTGCTCAGATGAGTTTTCTACTTTGTATACGAACTTAAGAAAGTACAACAACGTTTAAAATTTATATCATTGGAGTTTTTCGATCATAAAGAGATTGTCTTCAAATACTCAAGAAAAAAAGAAGAATTATTTTCACCCATTTACAGAATATTTTCTATGAAATGAGATTTTAAGAATTTTTTAGTTTGCTTACAGTGCATTAAAGTGAATTTTAAATATGAAATGATAATGAAGAGTTTTCACTCTTTTATATTATTAGTTCTGAAATTTAATTTTCATAGAAATGCCCAATTTTTGGAGTCATGCACAGTTCCTGCGACATCTGCAATAAAATCATGAAAGATTAACAAATGCACAGTCCAAATTTAGTTCTCACTGCATTGAAGTTTTTATATGCTGAATCCGGTTCCGCCCTCGACGAGAAAGGGGATACGGTTGATCTAGGAAAGTCCTCCGTTAGTTGAATGGAACTTTAAGCTGTAGCTTCTTGTGCAAGAGACTTGTGCACACTAAAGAATAATTCCGAATGGTTTTGATGGAAGACTTCCATTTGTTTCCTAACAGCTTCCCAGTAGATCTCCTTCCCCTACCACCTATGAAACCCTGGAAGCCCTTTGTCATTATCAATAACCATTTGGCACATTGTGGATGCAAAACCAATAGCTTGGTTATTTAGCCCATTGTATCTGCCCATTATTTACGACCAGTGTGGCTGAGACTCGAAACAACCCAACCAAAATTTTGCATCAGAAAGCACAATAATTTTTAAAACACTAATCTCTCTTATGGCAATTTTTCTTCTTTGACAGAATATAATATTTGTGACAATATAGGGTTCAAAAATTTATTAAAACTCGAGGAGGAGTAGATCGCCGAATTTGAAACGCTCGTTTTCAAAAATATTGGAGTTCATTTTCCAATTTTAGCACCTGAGAACATCAAGTCGCAAGTCTTTCGCGCTAGTGATTAAGCAAGCCCGCTTCTTGGTTGATAAGAACGGCACCATGAGAACATGACCTTGATATTTTTAAAATCGATCCCTGAAAAGACTGGAATATCAACCTTCAATGTACAGAGAAATCATCTTGAACTGGTGAGATATTAAAGCACGACATTACAATAAAATATTATTAATTGAAGAAGCAGTTTGTAACAGGAGGTTCTGGATTCCTCTTCCACTTAAGATAATTTTTCTTTTTCACTGAAGATTGCCATCCCCTTACAAATGGCTTACATGTAGTTTTATTATCATAAAGAGACTGGAATGTGTTGATGGACGATTTCCATCACTTCTTTACCCCTTGCAACAAAGAAAAAAAATTCTGGAAGTGCTCTTTGGGTACAGGAGTGTAACTATTATAATAGGAGTTCAGGAGGATTAGTTTAAAAATCACAATCCCCTTCCCTCACTTCATCTCAAATAAAATCTCAAGTTTTACTTCAAGGTTCATGCTTATAACTATATAATGCAATAATTGGAACCACCAAAAAATCGGCTCCCTCCCTTCAAACTCAGAGGCTATCTCCGCTTTCAACTCTAGTTACGTCACTGGCGTTTCTTTGTCTCTGGCATAGCGTAAGTGGAACTAGAGAGACTTTGAAACTGTGCAGTTGATGTTCAGATAGTCTCATAAATAAGAAGTCAGCGAACCATCAGTCACTTGTCAGTGAACCCATGAGAACCAAAAAGCTTTAACTGCGCAATTTTATAGTCTCCCAGCTGCCACCCACCCTATACCGGTACTAGCTACGCCCTTGAAATAGTTTTTTTTTTTTCGCTGCCTCCAGCCTTTTCAGAGAGTTCTCATCTCATCCTAATCTGAGCCTTGGAATGCGTTAAGAGTTGACAATTTAACAACTGTGTAACAAAAAATGAGTTTCAGTTTTAAAACTCCCGAAAAGTTTTCATCGCCTTTAGACTCGTTAATTCCAGTTTTTCCCTTATATATTGCAATTTTAATTGAATGTGAAATAAATCTACCGAAGAATGAGCTATCGTTTTTCTAACATTTCGTTTGACTTGGGAAATATGCATATTTTCAGTACATAATCGAAGTTAAGTGGATCAGATGCTGTTTCGAATGGCAGCAAGCTCCCGGTATTGAGAAACGTAGTTAAACCTACTGAAGAAAAGTCCTACATGTGTGGAAACGGTGACTCTAGAAAAGATTTTAAACTACATTATTTTTATTCATACTTTGTGAGTTAAGTAGCTGAGACTTCAACTTTGTGTCGATAGGAGAAGAAGAAGAAATCTCACACTTCTTTTTACATTAAATTTGTTGATTCCCTTTTTTTAATTTTTAATATTATTCAAAATTTATCGAACTCATTCTTCGTTACAGAGTAGCTTCTTATTAATGAAACGATTTAAAGATTAGACAAAATGATTATAGAGAGCGAACTTGGTAGAAAGTAATAGGTCAGACTTGTGGAGAGACATGCTGATCTACGTAATTTGAGCTACCATGGCATCTGTTTCATGCAAGGAAGATACTATATTAACTACATTTTCTTACCACTTTTTTATATTCTTTTATTAATTTGCGTGTGTCTTCTTGTCACTTTTAAGTTATATATGTATCTGTTTAAAGCTTTGAATCTTGTAAAATAATGCTGATTTATTAATTTTTAAGATGTAATAACATATTTAAGATATATATAAACATATTTAAGATATATATAAACATATTTAAGATATAATATTGCAGCCCTTTACGAGTTGGCCGAGAAATGTTTGTTTGGTGAGTGACTTGTGCTTGGGTTCTAGTTTAAGGCATGGATATATATATTCATGGTAAGGTCTCTCTTTCTCTATAGTTCTTTCTTCTCGTCACCAGTGTTATGTTATCGGTCTGGTTGGACTTTTGTAACCCATGGCTGCTTTAGGATTATATACATGCATTGTGACACCTCTGTGACGAGCAGCAGTTTTATAATATTTCTTTTTATGCACGACAGGTAGTTTATGTTTTAAGGTCAGTAATGAAATGCAGTTAAAGTAATGTTTTAAAGATAATGCCTTTGAAGACATGTTTACTTAAGATGAGATATTGCATCATAGCAAATTACTTCTTATTTTACTCTGACTGTTATACGGTATTTTTATGATATGTATTAACCAGTGGCGAAGCGTGAATGGAAGCAATTGAAACAAGTAAAGTGTACAATTATTCCACAGAATATTCTCATAAGTCATTGATTGATTATCTATTATTCACTTGTCAATCAACCAATGATTTCATAGATAAAATATTATTAATCTACTGACATGTGATTTGCAGCTTAATTCACCAATCACATGTAAAAACTTTTGATGCATCAGTTGCGCAGTTTCGTTGCTCAATTATTTCCCCCTGCGCTACGCCACGGATTCTAACGTCTCAAGAAAAAAATTATCAAGAATTAAATCACCCAAAGAAAAATAACTCATATTTTAAGCATTGAAATAGTAATCATGTGTAACTAACAACCTTTCTATTTGGTAATCATTAGAATCACATAAAAGAAATAAATGAATAAACAAATTATCCTTCTAGCAGCTGCTTGTGATAGAAGTCTGTCAGGAACCTATCAGCTTATTACGCCACAGAGAAAATCTTTCAGGAAGGCGAGACCACAGCAGAAAAACAACAAGAGAAGGAAAATAACAATACCTTTTCCGGAATTCGAAGCCGGGTCAGTTTGATCAATAGCCAAGCAAGCTCCACTCGGTTACAGAGAGAGAGAGCAGAAATTATAGCTTTTTTATTTTATTCCTTTTTATTCAGATTAAGAAATTAATTATTCTGTATAATAATCATAGCATAAATGTATGTATATTCAGTGACGGAATAAGAGGAATGTGGGGGGGGGGCGAAGTTACTTTATCACTTTTCTAGAAAAGTTACTTTATCACTTTTCTAGAAGAATAGTTCTATTATTTAAATGTGATTTAAAAATTTATCAATATATTTGTAGTATTTATACCTTTATGTGCTAAATATTTATTTTTAGCACTTATGTATTTATATACTAAATATATATTTTTAGCATTTATTTTTAATCATGCATCCCTATCTCTAAGAAGAAGTCCTTTACCAACAATCGCCTAACTTACTTATTCTGTCTTTATATTTATAGTATCTTTTTAAAAGTTATCTAAACCTCAAGAAGCCTTATAAAAACAGGCAATAGGAATTATGTGCAGCTGAGAAATTGATTTAAAAGATAGAAAAATAGTGTACCGTATTAAAATTAGCTTTCGATTCTAGCTTTTTAATGCAACAAAAAATAAAATATTGAAGACAAAACGTTTAAAACAGTTACATTTTAAGAAGTGCTGGCCCCAACTCTAAAAAAGTCATCAATTCTGAATCAACACAGCATTATAGCTCGATTATTAAATACGATGATGATAAAGGGTTAAAAGCAGTATAGTAATAATGATAAGCAAGCACTCAGAGAAAGAACAGATAGAATAGTTGAATTATTTTATTCCACTCTTAAAACTAAGTTGGGAAAATTAAATTTTGTGAGAGACTTAACTGTTATATTTCACGCTGTGCACAAGTACATCTATGCGAAAAAAAAGTTATAAATCCTCTCTCAACTGTTATATAATCAGTCTCTGGAATTCAGGATATGGTTTCTAAATATCATCCAATTAGAGTATCATCCAATTAGAGTTTACGAAATAATACTTGTATTTGAATACACTGCAAAGAAGACGGTTCCAAATACGCAACACACTGCCTATTTTTTGGGAAAAAATAGCTATGAAAGTTAAATGGATAGAGTACCTCGAACAAGTTTAAAGGTATATATCTTAATAAAATACATATAAAGATATTGAAATAAATTTTCGCAGTGGGTATAAAAATCTGTACTTGGCTACTGATCTAAGGGACTGGGTTCGAGCCCCGGATAAGACACAGATGTATGTGTCGTTTTTCTGCTGAGGTCCTGCCATCTTCTCAGACCCTCTAGTATATGGCATATAAACTGACTGACTCCTGTCAGATCTCTGTGGCTAAGCAGCTGCTTGAGGGGTAAAATTTCGGCTCTTTATGAAAATGGCAAAAGCATTAAAATATAATTATCTTCCACTTGTTTTGTCAGTTATTTTCATCATTGTTGATTTCTGTTTAGTACTTAAGATAAAGTTTTGCGTTGAAGAATATTGCTCATCCCCTTCAAAAAATAACAGAATTCCGTATTAAATAAGAATTCCGTTGTAGACTTCTTTGGTTTTCAATAATAAATTTATTTATACTTATTTATTTCCGCCAGAGTTTTAAATGTACTCAAGTTGACCTTTAGTACCAAACTTTTTAATTTTAATTATTTACGGCACCTGATTTCTTCCGAATTTGGCCAAACAAATAGAATAATTCGAACTGTTGAGAATTTGCTTTCCATCTTATTAGAACAAAAGCTTGTTCTCGTTTATTAAACATTGTCGTTTATTATCCCTTATAACACTTAGATCTCATTGCTCAATTTATTTCGAAATGCAATATAATACTATATAGAGTCGTTGAAGGCCGTTTTCAGTCAATATTTAAAAAATATATATTACATGAAGTATACTGTACAGAAAATAATGGAAAATATTTTCATATAAAAAAGTTGTAACTCACTTAGGTGAAACAAATGAAAATATCTTCTTAGTGTTAATTTCTGAGTGTATTTAGCAGAAAAAAAAAAGAAAGTACTTGTCATTGTTTTCATTTATTTATTCATTAGTACATATTGTACTGTTATTTATCCATATACATATACACACACATAAACACATATTAACGTTGAAATTAAAAAAAAAGTTGAAAATATTCCATAGCTGAAAATATTATTTTTGATGGCATATCCATTTCTGTATGCATTAATAAACACTGATTCTCAAAGTGATTTTTAAAAGAGAAGCATATATATATATACGTTTATTTTATATTATTTCTCTAACAGTTAGCATAACTGCTGGTGGAAAAACCCGAGTTAGGCCTAGTTTCAGGTATGTTTACATTTACAGGCGACCATTACTGTAAGTGACGTCATAGTACTTTAGAATGCACTGAGCGGCCATTGGTTGCGTCCAGAGATTGCTTTGTTGTACTCAGCGGCTGTTCTCCCACTGAGACATTTGCTCAGGGTGAGGCACATAATTTACGGGGAGACATTTCTTATCAGAGTTTGTGCAGCGGGTCCCTTGACTCCGAACCGCCACTATCTTACTTTGAAGTCTTAGGTGAAATCTTAAGAAGTCTGCAACGATGAAGTGAACGGTTCAGTTGCTGTATTCTCACATAACTCAAGTTTATCGCGAAGGAGCATTTTCCCATGGTAGTGTAAATTGCATTCCTGCATCATCTGCAGCGATATTTTCTTCCTTAATTAGCTTAGTGATTTTCAGGCGTGCACTCATATAATATGTTAATCAAAGAAGCTCAATCTTTCTAAATTATTGCGTAAAATTATTTTCAAGGTATAACTGTAAACGCTTGAAAGCACGCGTTTTTTTACGATAGTTTATTTTTACCTCATAATCACCTACACATTATATCGTTAGATACATGAAATTTAGAATTCGTCAAAAAAGATTAAAAAAAAGACTCAAAGCTTTTCACTTACATAATACGAGTATTATTTACACTCGAATAATAAGTTTTGCATGATTCTGAGAACTATTAATTGACTCATAAAGCATCTGCTTAATGTTTGTAAAATAAAGCGCATAAAGCATTGATTATCCGAATTAATTGAGGATTACTTCGAATATCGATTTATTTGGTTAAGTGAAAAGCCACAATTCTAAATTGAGAGTCATATTTTATTTAATATTGGTTATTCTTTACTTTACACATATACGCAACCTATGTATAAACACATTTAAGCAATAAATGAAAATAGAATAACTGAAAGCAAAGTTAGGTAAAAAAAGAAAACTATTGACAGTTCGGATAATCGGTAGTAACTTTCTACTATAGTTAGAAGGTGAAATAGAATCTCTATAAAGTCTTGAAGCTATTGCAATATGTAATGACATATTTCCATATTGCAATGTATAATAGTTAAAACTATTATACATTGCAATATAGATATAGATATATATATCTATATTGCAAGAAAAAAGAATAGAAATAGTTATTATTAAGAATAGAAATAGTTAAACTATTTCAAAATTTTCAGATGCATAACTTCTTTGAAACAAAATTATCTAGAACTAACGGAGTTTTATTGTTGGCTGGTGTTTATTTTTTGCTGTGAATTAGATTATTTATCTCCTCAAAAATTCTAAAGTTCCACACAGATGGATTTATTTTTGTTACTATCGAAAGATTAATATTTTGTTTTACTAATATTGATTTAATAATATGTTTAAATAACGTAAAGAAATATCCAAGAAAATATGGAAAAAAGCATAGGCATTAACATGTGCAAAACGATTGAACAAAATTTGTCTTTATCACTTAACAGTAAACAAAAATTAACTCTCCAAGCTTTATTTGCATAAGATCCATGTTCTAAGTGTAGCCAGTCCTTGATAAATTTCAACTCGCCACTGGCAAGTTTCCTGGTGAAAATTTTCGACTGCTTTTGACATTGCTATTATATTTTATTTGCAGATTAAGATTGGTGTTCATCGTTTGCTCGAGGAGGGGCCTATTTCGAGTTGCCTCTCGAAATAATCACCTCATTCCTACTGTTTTAACATCACTTCTCCTGCTCTTAAATATTAGTATGGAAGAATAAATAAAATTAACCTTCAAGTATCCCACTTACTGTTGTCTGAGAAACACATCTATATAATTAGCCATAGAAAAGACTTGTAAGAGAAGCGATAACTCAACTGAAATACAAGTGTCCATGCCTTTGTTAGTTTCTAAATGTCGTCATATAAATCAACTTTCAAACGTTAAAACAGTTCAAAACTGTTAAGCTGAATACAGTCCTAATATTTAATCTCCCTCCTTTTTGTTGCTAGAGTACATTAATTTATTTTATTCAGGTTTTACTTGAGAAGGTTAGCAATAGAAAGAATACATGTCATGCTCTCTGTTGTTGTACAGGGTTGAGACAAAAGTAAAACTTCTTTTGTTTCCAAAAGATTTATTAAAATTTCTCCTTGAAGGAAGGTAAAAAGAGTATAAATAAAAATAAATACCCCCTCAAGCAGCTGCTTGCCACAGAGGTCTGACAGGAGCCTGTCAGTTTATATGCCATAGTAGGAGATCTGAGAGGATGGCAGGACCTCAGCAGAAAAACGACACACACATCCATGCCTAAATCCGGGGCTCGAACCCAGGTCCCTTAGATCAGTAGCCGAGCGTGCTAACCACTCGGCCATGGGAAGGCTCCTACTATTTAATTACAATTATATATATATATACATATGTTTTGGTCAAGCCGTCCCGTGGCCGAGTGGTTAGCACGCTTGGCTACTGATCTAAGGGGCCTGGGTTCGAGCCCCGGATTAGGCATGGATGTGTGTGTGTCGTTTTTCTGCTGAGGTCCTGCCATCCTCTCAGATCTCCTACTGTGGCATATAAACTGACAGGCTCCTGTCAGACCTCTGTGACAAGCAGCTGCTTGAGGGGGTATTTATTTTATTATGTTTTGGTCTACTTCAAAGAAACACTTTTAAGAATCCTTGAAGTGTTGTATGTATATCTTTATCATATAAGATGGGATGTACACATAGTAGATATTACACATAACTCTCCAGTTAAGAAGAAGATAAGAATTCAGAAACGCTGTCATTTTTTAAGAAAAAATGATTAAAGAACGTGTATTTAGAGGAGCAAAAAGTAGTGATGGTGATGAAAAATACGATGCAAAGATTTAGTAATTTTATTTGCTGTAAATACTTGTTCACAGAATTGGGGTTGGTGAATTGTTGGTTGACTAAATTATCAATGTTGATTTTTCTTGTGTCTGGTAAAATGCCGAAATGACGAAGCAAAATTTCGGCTGGGTTCACAGTGCAAAATAATGAAATGATGAGGATTAGTATCTTGCTTATTAAAGAAATTTCATTTAATTATGTAGCGTCTGCTAATTTCTTAAAAATAATTTTGTAATTTCAAATGGTGAAACATATTGAAGAAAACGTGTTGCTATTTGAAGTTGTATTCGAAAGAAATTTTTCCAATTTCTCAGGTGGTTTGTAAATATTAATAATATTGACACACATGAGAGTGGGATAATTCCTATGAATTGAAATTCCTTCCTGCTTAGTTATTCTTGAGCTTCATATGGGTAAAAATACTTATTGAAGTCTAAATAAAAGCCAGTTTGATTTAATGATCAGATCTCTCTTTGGTAATCCATTCTACTCTAAAGATCTCTCCGCAAGTCATCTTGTTATTCATATTCTCTCGTTAGTTACAGATTTTGCGCAAATGTTTTCGCGGAAACTTTAGGAAAAACTTACATATTATACTTTAGTACTGAGGCTTAAATTTGTTGTCTGTAACTAAAATCAAATTTGACCATTCTAGAATGATTTTGACCGATTGTTTACTGGTCAATTGACCAAATCTCTGTCAACTAATCAAAAACTCAATCCTAAGTTGTATAATTGCTATTCTCCTTTCCTTTTTTTGCCGTATCTACCGATTATGACAATAGCTTTTTACTGAATATTTAAACACCTAGATGAAAAATTTGCGCTTTAACTTGCAAATGTATATGTAGAGAGCCATCTAGTGACAGATTGATTAACTGTGATTGCTGTTGAAAAAGAAATCAAGCGACTTCTGCAAAAAGAAATATTAACATTCGTTGTTTTCGGTGTCATCAGTAAGATATCCTTAAACTACTAATCGTAAAATGTTGTATAAGGTTTTCCGCGTAATAAATTTACATTCGTGATAAAATGAGATTTAATTTTTAAAACTGCAATTTCGCAGTAGAAAATCGCATTAGATGATCAATCTTAGGAAAAACCAGTTGCTTTTCAGCCTGTTTAATATTTTAGCCTTTAGAAATAGTAGCAATCCTAAAGCATTTACTAATCCATAAAAAGGAGTTCATTATTTCCTTACATGTCTGGAAAGACATAATGACTGGTGTAATGGTTAGGGGACCTAGCCACTGTTTAAACGGTTATTCTATTTAACATTGCGTGTTAGCTCTATCTGGCTCAGTGACTCAGGAAATCTGATTACTGATTTGATGGGCATGTTCTTCTATGAGTAAACCAGTAAGAACTAGGAGACATGTGTAAGTTCTTTTAAGGGTTGTTGCTGACAGTTTAGTGATACCTAGTTCAGTGTACATGGAGGAGTGTCATGAACTGTTAATGGCATCACCTTTGTTACGTTATCGCCATGTTGTATGAACCTTTAATATTTAATTCTTTCTCTTCACTTTTATGAACAAAACGCTTAAAAAATTGATTCTCTCAGAACAAAATGAATATATCCTCAAGAACCAAGCCTTAACTACCCTACTGGTTAGGGAGCTACCCACCAGGTCTGGAATTCGAAACGAAATAGAGGGGGGGATGGAGACAAGTGATTTGATCTAGCAAGTAAAAAGTAAACACGTCTTGCAAAACAAAGAAACTGAAATTCCATTGCAGCATAAAATTTTTCTCTCGGTTTTAGAGACATTTAAAACATTTCCTGAAAAAGTGCATAATTTAAATTATTTTTTGCATCATTTCCCTTACTAGCATCCTCAAAAGAAGGAGAAATGCCTCCCCGTAGATTTAGCCCTGGTAGATACTATTCCAACAAGCATACTTTGTGTGCTGTGTTAACCAAAGTTGACTTCGGCCTTAGTGCAGCATATTCTAGTGTGCGAAAGCCTGTAAATAATAGGAGTAGCGTATTATCTGTCTTAAGTGTCCCAAATAAAATGAAATTGAAAAAAATTAAAACTATCTCCATAATGTATTGTTTCGGAAATATAGTCCTATTTTGAATTTCCAGTTACATCACCTTGTTTTTATCCATCATGAGCAACGACACCAATAAAACCCTCTGATATTGTTATTTTTTTGTTTCTAGTCAAATCGCTGAATAGGCTGTATGATACAGCAAGCCAGTAAATGGCTTCAATTTATTACTCCCATTTAATCTTGGGTCTCCCAAATTTTCTTTTCACTTATTCTTCCATTAGAGTCTGATTGGGAAAGCAATTTGGATTCATACTTTTGTATTCTATAAGTTACTGTCTCCTTCGATGATTTCTGATAATATCCAGAAAGAGATATAGAACGTAGTTTAGATTTTTTCTATATTAAAATACATGAGTTTGTGAATTTTAATAAGTTTCGGTCACCTTGTCAACTGTTGGTGTTTTCCAATCATACAGTTAATAACATTAAACACAAATAAATGTTGCTTAACTACATATGAATGCTAAGCAACAGATGATATTTCGAAATTAGATTAACATGTTATTTCTTTGTTTATGTTATTTCTTTCTCTATGTTTATGTTTATTCTGTATTTCTGTATTGTCTCTGAAAAACATTATTGTCTCTGAAAACCAAATGTTAAGTGGTCAGAAATCGATCTAATTCTTAAAGGTGGATTTTGTTGTATTCTGTTTAAATGAAGGGGCCCTTTTTGGCAGCGTTGTTCCTTGAGTCAATCGATGAAAATAAAATTAATCTCCTTTTTCTTTAAAAAAAAAAAGTAATAATAATAAATATCCTCTCAAGCTGTAAAAATAAATATCCTCTCAAGCAATATCTCTAGCTGCTTGCCACAGAGATATTAAACTGACAAGAGCCTGTCAGTTTAATACGCCATAGTAGAACGTCTGTGAGGATGGCGGGACCTCAGCAGAAAAAAACGACACAAACATCTATTCCTTATCTGGGGCTCGAGCCCAGGTCCCTTAGACCAGTAGTCAAGCGCGTTAACCAAACAAAAATACTCTCCTCTTTCTGATTCCTTTTTGGACATGGAAACTATACCATATATTTATCTTCTTTTCTCAACTTATACTTGAGCAGTATTTCGGGTATTCTCAGAGAGCATTTTAAACATTTTATTTCCCAATTGACTCATATGATTCTTGTAGAATCTTTCTTTTATTAATCTCTGTTGACTCTTATAGACGGTAGATATGAACAACAAACATATATATGCTAAAATCTATTAAATATCAAAGAATGACTCACATCAAGAAACAAGTAGGCTCAATTTTACTATTAACTATGTATAATATTTCGCCATTATGTCTATCGACTGTACCGAAACTGAATTGCTCTTCAGCTGTTCCCATGAGCAAATCAGATGGAGTCATTATGCAAGGCGTAACAAGTTAGTCTCTTAACGATAAAACTCGGTAGAAACATCATTAAAAATTCTCGATTAAAATAAATTAATCTTGGAATTGTAAATGTATAAAAAATAATATAAAACATGTGCACTTTAATATGAAGCTATCTGTAATAAAATGAAACTAATTCATTACCCCCTGAAATATTTCAAATTACCCCTAGTTAAGAAACACTGTTATAATGTGAATCAGTAGACACCATCAATTGTCTTTTGGTAAGCGTGGATCTTAAACTCAGGTATGGAGATGCCGTATGGATGTAGTAGGAGACGGCCTAGAAGCAGCCTAATTTCATTTCTAAGGAGAGGGATTTGTCTTTGGAAAAAAGTTTTCACAAATTTTAAATGTAAAAAGAGGGGTGAACAAATTAAACAGCATTACGATGGCAAATGCTTAAATCTTTCATCTGCAATAATTTAACTATAATTGTTCATAATTTGCCGATATAAACTTAATATTTTTATTATAATAAACCAGTGATTATTCCATAATAATATTCAATAAAATATGCAATAATATTAATAATTTTGTGTTTCCCGTGGCCGAGTGGTTAGCACGCTTGGCTACTGATCAAGGGACCTGGGTTCGAGCTCCGGATTTAGGCATGGATGTGTGTGTCGTTTTTCTGCTGAAGTCCTGCCATCCTCTCAGATCTCCTACTGTGGCATATAAACTGACAGGCTCCTGTCAGACCTCTATGGCAAGCAGCTGCTTGAGGGGGTATTTATTATTTATTTATTTTATTATTTTCATTAAATATTTCTCTAAGTGTTACTCATCAATAGTTCTGAATGGTTTAAACTCGCGTATTATTAATTTTAAGATTTTATAAGTCGCCGAATGGTTAGTACGCTTGGCTACTGATCTAAGGGACTTGGGTTCGAGCCCCGGGTAAGGCATGAATGATCGTATTGTTTTTTTACTGAGGTCCCGTCATCCTCACAGACCTTCTACTATGGCGTATAAACTGATTGGCTCCTGTTAGACCTCTGTGACAAGCAGCTGCTTGAGGGGGGGGAAATAAGTCGAAAGGAAGATTTTGAAGATAAGTATACTTTATATTTGTCTTCCAATATAATTGGCAATTTATAACAGTCATTGGTTTTTGTTGATATTTCTTGTTTCCATTGAATTAACTCGGTTGCTGTAACTCACAACGATATTGCGAATTTTTTTTCCTTCTGTATTACTTATTCTATTTTGATCATTTACCCTTTCTTTCATCTAAAAGTAAAAGGAAACATTAACGTATACTGTACTATAGGACTATTTTTTTTACATCTATTTTTTGATATAACCATAGTGCGAGATTGTTGATTTAGTATTAAATCATTAGTTTCAAATGCTAAATTATTTCTCTGGAATCATCTTAGGTTAAGTGCACAGATGATTCACTAAGGGACAGAAGAGTAACATCCAAATTGTTATTGTTATTTAAAAAGAAATTATTTTTTATGCTTTGTTTAGCATAGTTCAAAACATTTGTTACACTCCTCAAATTGCAAAGCGAACATTTATATCTTAAATACTAAAGAACATGTTATAATTTTGAAATGCTATTGAAATGCTTCTGCATCCACATTTTTCTTTGTGAAAAAGGAGAAGGTTAGCCATATGAGTCAATAACCACCTTTAAATAGCATGCATGATATGTGGAGGGAGATTGTTCTGCTTTGACCATTGTTACTAGAATGGAAAAAAATATATTAAAGAACAGGGTATGAACAGTGTTTCTAAAGGCTTAAGGAAAAGGGTCAGAATCAGAATGAGGTGGGTGAACAATATTAGAGGTGACCTTCTTCGAACTGATCTGCAGCGATCAAAGGGAGCAGTTATTGCTCTGGAGAGTCTCGAGAACAATCTTTCAGAGTCTGGTTTCATCTCTGTAGTTTTTCTTTGCTTGATGATTCTATTTGTATATGTGTTTTGATCAACATTTTTTGCCTGTATTATGCCATTTATTTCTACTTTAAATGTTTTTTTTTTCATCTTTAGAAGTGTTTTTTACCTTTGTGGGCTTAGCTTCCTCATTTGTATACGCTATCATGTGAGATTCAGTAATCTATGGTATGGTGGTGAAGCACAATACTTGGATTTATAATTTAATGATCTGCAATGAGTAAATAAATATGTTATCAAATTTGTGCAACAACGGACGAAATTTTCCTTAATATCGAAGTACATATACGAATATTATTTTTATTTAATTTTTTGAAACAAAAGTTCAAATGCTCTATAAAAAGAAATTAATTTTAAATATTTAGAGATTAACAATTAAGTATATAAAATTAAACTAAGTAATGTAGCGTCGATTAGGATTTAATGCTATGAGTAATACTCATCACCATTTGGACCAAGTTAAATAACATCGAATAGACATTTATGTGATTCTCACTCAGTCATGGCGTAAATTTTGATTTGATTTGCGACATATAGGACATAGAACAATCGTAGAAGCTACTCTTAGCTTTTACAGGCCTTCTCATACAAGGACATTCCCTATTAAGACCGAAGTCACTGCTGACCACTGCCTCAGTTAGAGCTAGCACAACACTCAAAGTTTCCCTTGCTGGACTAGTGGCTAATTTTAAGGTTATGTTAACAACATTAGATATAAATTAGACATGTACTGCAAACTACGCATATTTTCGATGTTCTGTAAGAATATAGTCCTTGATTATTTGATCTTATTTTTTTTCAAGGAAACCAGACTGTGAAGTTTCTTTTTTTCTTTGTTATACAAGTTTCAGTAAACTTGAACTGTTATAGAAGTCCATCTTAATCATTTAGTATTACTTTTCCTGGCACGTATTTCTTATAAAGCTGTTAAGCTGTTATACTAGTGACCTATGGCTGGTTGTACGCGTCTCAAAAGCATTCAGTAACCATCTGTTTTTATAACTTGTTTGCCTTAGAATGTTCTGTTTCTGTGTTACAGTTGCCTATTGCGTAGTGCAGGTTTTCCACTTCTGTTGCCAGTATCCAGTGATTTAAGTTTTACATGTTTCTGCCGTTCACTTAACGAGCAAAGCCTGACAGGAGCACTAATTTATAATCACAACGTCTGAAGAAACCCACAAACAACTTCCAAGTACCATTTTGAGATTTAAAGTTCAAGAGCCAGTGCGATGAACCTTCAATGTTTACCTTCCAACCGTCGAAGTTTTTTTTCTGTCTTTGTTGTTTAGCGAGGAATATAGCAAGCGATAATAAACGGAGCTTTTCTATGTTTTTACGTGCGTGCTGAATCTTTTGATTGTTGCCATATTTGGAAACAGGAGTAGGGCAATTTTAAAATTATCTTGATTTCCAAAGTACATGAAAATTAAATTTTAAAATGCTCAATGTTTTTGATCTTAGGAATTCTGAAGTAATTTGCTGGAAGGAAAAAAACCTTTTTATAAGGAATTGTAAATAACCTCTGTTGTGCCAAAATTCAACAAATCGATGCTCTTCAGAATGTTTATTTTTTTGAAAACGAAACAAAAGAGTCAGATTCTATTAATTGTTTTTAGTGTTGGTCTCCGATCTTCCAATAGATGTTATCTATGTTGCAATTATTCGTTTTCTAGCTACTCATCTAACGGGATTTTATGAAATCCAAATTGTTTTACTAAAAATTGCAACAGCTGTAGCTTAAGATAGACAAATGTGGGGAACTGAATTATAGTGTAAGTATATCTCTAAATTCTAAGGCTATTTGAGGAAATACTTGTATATGTATATTTGTACTCAAAGATATATATTCTAACGATTATGCAGATGTACATTAGTTCTAATGTCTAAAAGTTCCAGTTTATACATATAGTATATCAGTGGCGAAGCGTTGATGCAGGCAAAAGAGACAATGAGAATATGCAGTTCGCGCATCGAAGGTTTTCACAAGTCACTGACTCTTTAAGCTATCAATAACTTATCAATCAACCAATGATCTCATATATGAAATATAATGAAGCGTATAATCAAAGATGATGAAGCTTATTGAAATATATGATTAACAGATTAATTTATCAATGACTTGTAAAAGATACTTTTAGACATTATTTAAATTCTTATATTATCATCGTCGTTTATATTTACATTTTAAGCGTATGGTTGTGATTTCACAGTCTATGTTCTTAAACACATGGGGGCCCTTTAGTCTTGAATGCGTGGGCTCTTGATCCGATCTTGTTTTCAAGGTTCTTGATATTCATTATTCGTTTAAAAACGTAGTTACTAAAGTGTAGATATGGAAAATAAATTTATGAAGCATCTATTGTGTATATAATATATCCTTTGAAATTAATCTCTGTATAAGATTATAAATTGACTATTAAAAGAGGAACCTTCCAGTTATTATCCACCGACTGATCGGAGTCACTATTATAGAATACGCTTTGCCAAGAATATTTTTATGAAATGATTGTTTTCTTCCACTGATGGGATTCATAGATGACATAGATTGACATAGATGTCTTTGTCATTGCATATGTATAAGTATGTGTACCATCTACGTCTTTGTCATTGCATATGTATAAGTATGTGTACCATCTATGTCTCTGTCATTGCATATGTATAAGTATGTGTACCAAAAACAAAATCTACCCATGTAAGGGATCGAAACTTCAGTGGTAATAAGTGGAGGAGGAAAACGGATGAGAGAGAAAAAGAAGTTAGCATTTCCCACGTCACGTATCTCTGTGAAGGAAGCGACTGAATACGTGTGAAAGGTTGCACTTGCGGATCGAGGCTGCAACACGTTGCAATAGAATCGTGACTAGGTTCTTAGACAGAGAAGAAGTAATTAGGAGAAAGATCTCTTCTAGCTCTCGTTGCACTTGTGGCTTCCCTAAACTTACTCAGGAACAACGAAGTTTTGCCTCTGTTTATGGCTGCAACAGTAGCTGATGCATTTGGCAAGAAGTAGTAGAAAGTTTGCTTTTCTTTCGCTAACTTTCAGAGGATCTGTAATGAGGTAGTTCCCCAGCGCCACTATATGAGATAGTTTCTACTATAATATTGAAGATCCCGAATAACTGGCTTTGTACTTGACAAATAGCATTGGTGTATTGCTATTGATCAAATATAGAAGAGGGTTTTTAATTAACAAATATAATCATTTACGAAATGATCAAATCCGAATAACGAGTTATCAGAATTATATCTAATAGTTTACTAGAAAAGCAAAATTAGCAATGCATTTTTTGGGATAGCAAAAAGCTGTGAAGAACGAGAAGAAAAGAATGCCTATTTTTTTATTTTAAAATTTGAAATATCAATAAAAGTCATGAATCATTTGAAAAAAAAAAGCAAATTAGGAAAAGCAATATTAGAAGAAAAAAAACCTAATCGATAAACGTGAATTCATTTTTTTTTTTTTGGCAGTAAAAATAGCTGACTTTAAATTGTCTGTTAGAATAGAAAATGGAAGATTTGAACTTCGCAAATTTTATATTAAATGTGTTTCAATTCAAGGATAATTATTCTACCATTTAAGATATAGCTGCTTTAAACTTTAACGATTTTCTTATGTAACCAAATATTTGTCAAGAATCGTAAAAATATTGAATTAAATTCATCCCCCAAAAAAACACTCATTGATCAAGAAGAGTGTAACTTGAAATAATGACTTATCTAGATCATGGAAATAGTCTTCCTTACGGAAAATGTATTTCTAGCTCAAATAAGTCCATAGTGATAGCAATACGAAAGACAAAATCAGATAATCAGTAATATAGATTAGGAATTCCAGAATAAATATTACTTTTTGGAGTATCAGAGAATAAGTTGAATTAACCAAAATCTTTAAACTACTATTGTTTTCCGATGCTTTTGCTTTATCGTTCGCTGACGATAATGAAGCCGTTTAGCATACCAAAGTTGCAATCTTGAGCAGGTGTCTGAGTTATTATCTCGGGAGCTGTGCTAAAGATTCTGTGCGGCATGGGATTTAACAAGAATGGGAATTGCTGCTGGGGCTTCTAGGAATCTATGAAGAGTATCGAAAAATAAGTATATATACTTGAAAACTAAGATTAAACTATGCAATAGTTTGCCCCTTTCTAAAGTTAGGTATGATAGTGAAACTTGGACCCTTTGTAAGCAAGATAACAGAGAACTTGATGCCATTGATTGTAAATGTTTACACAGTATCTTGAGCATTAGGTGCTTTGACTTTGTTAGTAATAATGAGGTTAAAAGAAGAAGTCATTAACCACCCTCTTTGAGCAGTGGCGAAGCGTGGATGAAAGCAATTGAGACTATGAGACTGCCACTTGTTCCATAGAAGATTCCCAAATGTTATTAATTAATTGATCGACCAAGTATGTCATAGATCAAATATTATTAGTCTATTGACATATGATTTGCAGCTTAATTCACCATGACTTGTAAGAACTTTTGATATATCAATTGAGCAATCGTCGCTTCGCCACTGCCTTTCAGCAGCATATTGTGTAAAGAGAGACTGCGCTGATTTGACCATGTTGCCCGAATACATTACTACATGTTAGCAATTAGAATTATGAAGAGTGTGCCTAAAGGCCTGAGAAAAAGGGGAAAATCCGGGATGCGGTGGGCAGGCAATGTCAAACAGCAACTTGGCTTACAGTATGCTAAATACCGAATGCAGTAACTGTAGCTCAGGAGATAAGTCTGGTTGGACCTCCGTATCCCATGGCTGTTTGAGGATTTTGGTATGCAAGAAAAAAAAAATTCTGATTATGAAAGATTATGAAAGATGTAAGCGACAATTCTATGCCTAAGTATAATATAAGGTTTCCTTGCTCTTGGTTTATTTCTTGTCCTTAAATACTTATTGCTTTTTTGTCTCTTTACTGTTAGATTACATAATATTTAGTTTGTCTTCCTGTCATTTAGAAATATTATTCACAGTAATGGGCATATGGAGTTAGTGATATACAACTTGCAATACAACTCCTTCCACATTGGCAAGAACATGACTGTTAGAAGACGTATTTATTATTGTGTTGCACGAGGCAATATCAAATATCGTTTGGGGGCGGGGGTGGCTCAGTCGGTAGCGCGCCAGGCTCGTAATCTGTAGTTCCCAGGTTCGAGTCCCAGCTGGGTCAGCGTTGAGATTTATCTCCGCAAAATTCCCCGCCCTGCCCACGGTCAGTAGGGGACACCGATGGGCTTGGAAAGGCCGCCGTCCGTCGGATGGGACGTTAAGCCGTGTCCCCGTGTGCGTGAGAGACATACCCTGTGCACGTTAAAGAACACGCTGGATGGCCTTGACGGGAGGCTACCATCTGTTTCCCAACAGATATTGCAGTGGGTCCCCTCCCCCAACCTTCTCTGAGCCTTCGGGGTCCATGTGACCTGGCCATTTATCCCATTGTGTGCAAAAAAGTGCCGCTCAGAGGTAAAACAACCCAACCCAAAATCAAATATCGTTTGTATTTTGGTCCGACGTTTAGACAGCTTAGTAGAAACATATGAACCATTGGTCCATATATATATATTTCGTCAACACTGTTGTATTTCGAAAAAAACAACGATGTTTAAATATTCGAAAATTTTATTAGAAAAATTTAAAATGTTCTTAAACGCAAGGAAGAAATCCTTTTATCGAAAAGAAAAGCCTCAATAAGTGTCGCACATTTTTTTAAATATATAAATCTCAAAATATAAGCGATATTTGATATTGCCTCGTTCAACCCGAGAATAAATATGTCTTTTTAAGTCACGTTCTTGCCAATGTGGAAGGAGTTGTATTTCGAAAAAAAAAATGATGTTTAAATATTCGAGTATTTTATTAGAAAAATTTTAAATGTTCTTAAACGTAAGGAAGAAACCATTTTAACAAAAGGAAAAGCCTCAATAAGTGTCAAACCATTTTTTTTTCTTGAAGTCTTAAATAATATGCTATCCTTTTAGAAAAGTACTGTAGAAAATGCTGTTAAAAACACTGAATTTGTATATATACATATTTACTGTTAAATTAAACACTAGGCTAAGTTAGGGCTATTGAAGTGTTGGCTCACTGTTCATATCCGAGACTCGCCAAATAGAATTTGTGGCCTACTGCAAATGCATTAAAAAAAGCAAAATCGAAACAACAATTTTTTTTTGAAAAATAAATATTGAAACAAACAAAAGGGTGAAAAATATTATCCTTATTTATATATTTACCTCTGGCAGCAAAAAAAGCCCTTAATTTTTAAAATGATTTGATATGATCTGCTTGAAGTAATATGTCTAAGCAACAGAGTATTTAACAGTTTTCATATGAACCGATATTATTCTTGAGTGGCACTAAAACAATATTTCATTTAATTACCCTATTGTCCATGTATGTTATGTAAAATACATTTTTGGCTTGATAGCTTCCCAGATGAAACAAAGAAGGCTGTTATATAGCCGAATAGATAATCGTGCTCAGGAAATTCATTTTTGTGTCCGAGAAAAAACGGAATGGTGTGGTGGGTTTTGTTCGGAGGATAAACAAATAATCGAAGATGAAGTTTCTGCTTTTATTGCTCACGATTCTGAAAAATATTCTTAACTATAACATATGGCCGAGTGGTTAGCTCGCTTGGCTAGTGATCTAAGGGACCTGGGTTCGAGCCCCGGATAAGGCATGGATATATGTGTCGTTTTTCTGCTGAGGTCCTGCCATCCTCACAGACCTTCTACTGTGGCATATAAACTGACAGGCTCCTGTCAGATCTCTGTGGCAGCAGCTGCTTGAGGGGGTATTTATATTTATTTACTTTTAACTCTATCAAAGTTGTTTCTGATTATCTATAAAAGCCAAAACTACAGAATTCGCCAGGCATATACGAAATAAATATTTGAATTTTATGAGCTCTGAGTAGTGCTATTGACAGGTGGATGACAAAAATGTCTAAAATGTTCTGTGTTGTTCAGTGTTGTTTTTTAGTATTTAATTATTATAAAATTGTTTAAATTTCCCATAAATGTGATTTTAGTTCTGTGTTAATTACAAAGACTCCATCTGCTTTTCTGCTGTAGGTAAACTTACACGCATATTTCTAATAATCAGAATTAAATATTTGGTTAATGAACAAATTTGTGATTAACATTGTGAACTCAAAAGCGTTAAAGGTAGTATAGATATATTTTTTATCATTCAAGAAGATTCTTGTTTAATTTTTTTGGTTTCAAAAACCTGTGCTTATTTTAGCTTTTAGGATTTCAAGAAAGCTTTTGACTTTGTTCATTGATATAATTAATAAAAACTCGTTAAGATCTGAGGAATGTATGAAAAGTCAGCTAATGATAACTCTATAAAACTGCTATGCTGTCAATAACGTAACGTCAATAACTAATTTTTCGTGTGCTTTAATGTAGTAGTTTAGCAATGCAAAGAGATCGGAATGAATGAAAACCGTCAAGTGTATAAATAATTTTGCAATCTTCACTAATTTTGAATATTTCGGTTTTTAAGCAAGTCGTAGTTTAATTATTGTAGAGGTAGTGAAGCTTAAACAAACCAAAGAATTAGAAATTCTGCTAAAAACTTCAAGAATTTGCGAAAACAAAGAATCACACCTAAGACTAAACGTGTTTTATAATGGTTTTGTGTTTTCTAAAGTTGATTACGGTTATGAAATTCTGATTGTATATGATGCAAGATAACAGGAGGATTAATGATTTTTTTTCTTCATATGCTTACAGAGTATTTTAGGTATTGGTAGATGTATTTCAAGAAAAATAATGAGGTGTAAATAAGTAGGTAATTATAAATCGCTTTTTTATTAAGTTGCATCCTGATTTTAGAGAGTGCATTGTATTAACTTGTTGTTCTCAAGTAAAGAACTTCTTTGCAGATTGTTCTTAAAAGTGTGAGAAAGAGGTACAGACAGAAAATGAGATGCCAATGTTATATAGGATTGATCTCAGAGCATGTATAGCTGGTCTAATGCCTTAATTATTGCTTAGTGTAGAGTCTTTGGATAGCACAATTGAATAATATGTTGAAATAACGTTGACGTTGAGCAGCATTTTGCATTAAGAATTATGAATTTCTCAATTTTAAACATGGAACAAATTCTCACGTAAATACAAGTTACTAGTTTATAATGGCAGAGCGTTTTATGTTACGAATAACTTAAAATGAGCGTTATTATCGGGAAACACTATTTTCAAGAAATTCTAGTGTTTGACGTTTTGGCAAATAAGCAAATTGAATTCATTGTTCTTTTCTTATTCAATTTTCCATTCTTCGTACATTATGTTTTTTAAAATTGCGAGTAATTAGGGAAATTTCTTGTCTCCCTTTCTAGTGCTTCAGGGAATGCTATACTAACTTCATCATTAATGATTTAATCCAGTTCCATTTTTAAAGAAACACATCCTATTCCTGAACAATAGATTAGTGTGACAATATCGTAACTTACACTAACTTTTGGTGTTATGGATTTAACACAATTCTTCTTTTAATAAACCGTGGTGCTTTGTGTAGGAGAGGCATGCCCTGTATACGTTAAAGAACGACCTGGATCATGGATGGAGAAGCAGTTTCAAACAAAAAAAAAAAACCGACCTGGATTCATAAACAGGGAAAGCTTTCATGTGTCTCCTAATAGTTCTCAAATAGATTCTCTTTCGCAACTTCATCTGAGCCTTTGTAACCTTCGCATTTAGTCCACTGTGTGCAAAAAGAGATAGAGATCAATGTGGAATTAGAGATAAAACAACCCAACCCAGTCGTTTAATAAAACAACTCCAAGTCATGATATAGCAAAAAGTGTTTTAAGCCAATGTTGTATTCTATATTAGCATTTCACGCTATGGATTTAATATACTTCTTCTTTTAATACCCCTCCCAGTCCTGAAATAGAGATGTGCTAAGACAATTTCGCATTTTAAGCGTTTATAGGAATTTCAAGTTGTGTAAAAAAAGCCCGCATTTTCTTTCATACTTTGTTTTTTCATGATCCGCAAAACGAAATAAGATTTTGTAAAAGAAGATATATAATTTAGAAAACGGTAAAGATCTTTCATATTTATGTCTCAGGTTACCCTAGAAGAATATAAAGTTCGAATGGGGAATAAATTCGCTAGTAATGCTTCATTAGTTAATTTTTCACTTTAAATATATTGGGTAGTAATAAAAGTCAACTAAATCTGAATGTGTCGTAGATCTTAACATAGCTGATTCTCAGTTTTCAGAAACTGAATAATTCTGGTTGATTTAGTAAATCATAAAAACATTCTTGATCATATGCTCTTTAACATTCAACGGAAGATTAGGTCAAAATTTATTTCCATATCTTCTCAAATATTTTTTGATGAAATAAATTGACTGTTTTTTTTTCGGATAAATAATAAAATGCTAAATATCATAGTTATTTTATAAAATTCAAATAATTTTAAATTGTAATAAGATGATATTCAGAGCGGTTGAAACAACAGCGGATTTAACAATTTTCTGTGCTTCACAACTATTGCGCCTACGAAACTTTAACATGAAATATTCCTTTCTTTGTTTGAAACTGTTTCCCAGTTTAAACAGCCCTTTTCAAAAGTTGATAATATAAAAAAAAAGAGAATATATCTACTAAAGCTAACACATTTTACAGTATACATCTGAACAAACTATTAAAAACTTCCCGATATTAAGAAACTCTCGTTTCCTTTTAGAGAGGAAAATAAATCTTATATTTTTTAACAGCATTGATGTTGACGTCATTTACAATTACTGCTAACTTATTAAATTTAGCTAGTCAAAAGCAATAATATCTGGAGTTCAATGATTTAAATTCATTTACAGTACTACAGTATTCATTTACAGTCCATCCAATATCTTTGTATGAGGAAATATTAATCATACAATTACTTTCCGAACATTAACGTGTAAATCCTTACAGAAGCTGTAATAATTAATAGTAACGTTCCATTATTAAAATAGGCATTTGTAGAAAAGTTGAATTAAAATACAAATAGTTAGGATTTTTGTTATTTTTGCTGGAAACGTAATTAACTGTATTTATCTACACTATTTTTATACATCTAAAAAGAACAACAACAAACTCTTCTCACAATTAAGAAAGTTGCAAAACACTGTAATCAAATTCGTTGTACTTACAGGTGTTATGAAGCGGTTTCTCTGATAAATTCCCACTGAAACATTCTAAGAAAAATATTAAATTATTTTATATCTCTTTCATAATTACATAAAAAACAATTTTGGCCATGCACCTGATACTCCACATGTATCACACTGTGATTATTGGAAGCTAGAAAAGAATTCTCCGTTGGTGGCATTGTAAAGAAAATAAATACTAATCACATTCGTGCAATGCTCCGCCTCCTCGTAAGCCAGAAGACATTAAAACGAAAAAAAGAGACAGGAAGAGAAACGAAGTTCCTACAGTTATTCTGATACTGAGACGTTGTGTGGGGTGGGGGGAAGGTGGGGGTGGAAGAGAAGGAGATTGATGTTTGAAACATTTCTTGTCCTGAGCTGACAAGCAGCATGGAGACGTCACAGGCAGTAAAGTTTCACTGACGTTTATGTTTAGGTATTGTGTCTCTCACTGTTTCGTTATTGCTCAGTGATTCATTGCTACTTCTGATTCAGCACTGGTTGGTTTTTTTGTGACAACCCTAATTTAAGTGACTGGTAGACAGGAGCTAAAGAAGGCAAAGTAGAAATTTTTAGAAGCAGCGAAAAAATTAGATTAAAAGAAAGATGTGATGTAGGTAAAGGTGACTAGATCGTGATGAAAGATGGGAAAAAATGAAGAGGTAACCTAAGCAAATTTTGAATATATTATATGCTGCCAAACTTTTTGAAGAAATGAAAATGGAATGAGGTAATGGTGAACCTTACTTATTTTCTATGTTTTTAAAATGATGATATTATTAAATTGTTTTTTATTCTTCGAAGTTTTATCATTTTTTGAAAACGTTTTTAATATAAAATACGAATTTAGTGTTTAGTTGAATTTATAGGATTGTGTGATGATAAGAGCTAAATATAATAAGCATGAACCGTCAAAAGTAATGTGTAAAGTAGTTCATTTTTTAAAACTTTGAACTTGAAAATTTGGAACTGGTAAGTGAGGAAGCCACTTTTTGTACAAGTTTAATTATGAAATTAACTAATACTAGATTATACAGCATAATGTAGGTATGAATAAGAGTAATCTATCATTAGTAATGTTTAGGCTACACAACTTGCATTCACTATAATTATATGATTATTTTAAACTAATTTGCGAGGAAATGGTTAAATGATGTGGACATTCATTCACAAAATTCTGTTTTAGTGTGAGGTTATTTTAGAAAAAATGCAGATCAAGAAGCATTGCGAAGACTTCAAAAACGATTAAACGTAAAGAGAATCTACTTACTCAATTTGCGTTGAAAACTAATTGGTTTTATTTTGCAAGCATTTAACTTGATTTCAAAGATTCAAGCTAGACTGGAACAATACCATTGTAGATTTTCATTACTCACACTTGCTATAATTTAAATTTTAAAAAGGAGTTAAAATTTTCGATATTTCTTTGAATCTGATGGAAAATTTGACAAAAGGGTACATTAAGTTTGAAATAGACATGTTATCATAAGTAGCAGATATTTAGCTAGGGTTTTGCTAGGGTTATAGCTGAGCTTCAATAATGAGCCTCTTTATGTGAAATGAATTGATTTTACTAATACTCGAACCTATGGTGTACAGTTAAAATCGCAGTGATAATACTCCGTGTCTAATTATGGAAAACTGAAGTCTAATATTGATTTTTGTAAGCTACACACAGGATAGAAGTACCAAGAAGTTACTCCTAGTTGATCCAGCTTTTCTGATATAAGAACATAGCTATTAAGCCAGATTCTCTAATTAGTGCATCAGCCAAAGACAAAGATACTGCTGATAATATGATATGCTGAATGATACTGATGATATTGCTGATAATACTGCAGTATTGACTACACAGAAGGCTGATTATAAGTAACTAGGCTTTTCTAGCCGCTATATTTTTTAGGATTAGTACGCCATCCCGTGGCCGAGTGGTTAGCGCGCTTGGCTGCAAATCTAAGGGACCTGGGTTCGAGCTCCGGGTAAGGCACGGATGTATATGTCATTTTTCTGCTGAGGTCCTGCCATCCTCTCAGACCTACTGTGGCATATAAACTGACAGACTCCTGTCAGACCTCTGTGGCGAGTAGCTGCTTGAGGGGGTATTTATTTATTTATTATTTATAATACTGTTGACAGCTATTCTAAGGAATTTTCGTCGAGAATTGTTTCCAATGTTGCTTGTATCATCAGTATTAATCAGCATGTCAGCTTATCATCAGTATCATTCAAAATATCATGTTATCATCACTATCATTCAAAATATCAGCTTGTCATCAATATCAATCAGCATATCATCTTA
This sequence comes from Ryuthela nishihirai, assembly GCA_038380435.1. Lineage (NCBI taxonomy): Eukaryota > Metazoa > Arthropoda > Arachnida > Araneae > Heptathelidae > Ryuthela > Ryuthela nishihirai. The sequence continues at coordinate 109,411,230 of JAWZYU010000001.1, forward strand.
TCATCAGACAAAACTTATTATTTTGCTCATTATGATTGACATATATATATATAAAAGTATTGTTTTATCAGTAATGAAGAACACTAAAAACAGCATATCAGATTGTTTGGTCTCATCAGCATATCAGATTATCATCCGTATCATTCGGCGTATGAGTTGTCATCAGCATCATTCAGCATATCAGCTTAATATCACTATCATTCAAAATATCATCAGTATCATTCAGAATATCAGCTTATCATCAGTATCATTCAGAATATCAGCTTATCATCAGTATCAATCAAACAAAAAATACTATTTTTCTCTCATTATAATTTTTAATTCTACTAAATCTGAAACTTTAAAAAAAACTCTTTCATAAAATTTAAACGAAAGAAATCTCCAACTATTTTAAGTTGTACTCTCACGAATACGAATATGATGGGTTTTAGGCAAAATGTTCGATGCTGACATGAAAAATAATTGTGGAGAAAAGAATTTTCTCGTGTTGCAAATATAAACAGAATGTTTAGTTGAAAAAAAGTAATGCAAACATTTTGTTCGTGCTATTTACTTACGCGATGGTGAAATGCTTCATTTTCTGCATCGAGTGGGGCGGGGGTGGCTCAGTCGGTAGCGCGCCAGGCTCGTAATCTGTAGTTCCCAGGTTCGAGTCCCAGCTGGGTCAGCGTTGAGATTTATCTCCGCAAAATTCCCCGTCCTGCCCACGGTCAGTAGGGGACACCGATGGGTTTGGAAAGGCCGCCGTCCGTCGGATGGGACGTTAAGCCGTGGCCCCGTGTGCTGGAGAGTCATACCCTGTGCACGTTAAAGAACACGCTGGATGGCCTTGACGGGAGGCTACCATCTGTCTCCCAACAGCTGTTCCAATGGGTCCCCTCCCCCAACCTTCTCTGAGCCTTCGGAGTCCATGTGACCTGGCCATTTAGCCCATGGTGTGCAAAAAAGTGCCGCTCAGAGGTAAAACAACCCAACCCATTCCTGCATCGAGTAGTATATGATAGCATAAAAATAACGTAGTAAATATATAGCTATTTATTTTTCATTCTTTTGCTACCAAAAGTGGATGTAATGAAAAAGCTTAAAAAAAAGTATAATTCAAACTATTGAATTTAACTTATTAGGAATTTTAATGAAAATTGCACAAAGTTCAATTTTAAATAATAACATAGTTTATGTTAAAAACACAAATTTGACAATAACTTCATCTTTCATCCTGATAAATCAATTCCAGATTTCACGGTTTTCTTCATCTGCATGGAAAATCTAGGAAAGGAAAAAGATAAAGCCTTTAATTTCACTTCGCTCAAAAGTGCAAAGTTTGATATATTTTTTTTAAAAATCAGTAATATTTTAAGTGTTCCGATTACTCTAAAAAACAAATCAAATTTCTTAAAGCCACACAGTAACAGTTTAATGTTGATATTAATGTAACTTTCGTAACGTGAAGTCAGTGAAAGAAATATGAAGTGATAAAATAAATGTACAGTCGCTCAAAAAATATCCGAACACTATGGTTGATTACAGAATTCAGAAAAAATATCTGGCAACGATTCTTTTAGAAATTAGTGATCTAGCAACCTAAGTGTACGTACACGAAGGTTGCCAGATCATTAATTTCTAAAAAAAAATCGTTGCCAGATATTTTTTCTGAATTCTGCAATCAACCATAGTGTTCGGATATTTTTTTGAGCGAGTATACTTCGCTTTTGTTGAGTTTCGCTCCTTTTTTATTTTTTTTTTAAAGGGAAGAAAGTACTCCTTTACACAAAGGACAAGATAACTTAGAAGCTTTATGTTGCTTCTCCTGGTTTCTCATACAACATACAAACACTTAATACAAGCACTATACAAAACGAAGAGTTTTATTCTTCAATCTTATCGGAATTGATCTTTTGTGAAAAGAAACAATTTTTAGAAAAAATTATCAATATTCATATAAAACTATACAATGATAACGTTTACAGACATTCAAATATGTTGTTATCAGATTAGGGGATAAAAACAAAATGTTTAATTCTACTTCAAAGTCCTTAGCGTTGCTTGTAAGATTTGTGGAATTTATGATATCACGTTTCCTTAATATATGTTGGCTAAAATGATGATATCCGTGTTAAACGCGTTTGTGTTTTAAAGACATAAGCTGAGTTGTTTATTAATTAGAGTTCAAAAAAAGGAAAAATTTTTAAAACTGAAAAATATTTATCATGGAGCATACTGTGCAAATATGTTTTCATTGTTTATTAGTTATTTTATTTCGTTATATTGCTAAATCATTGGGATATTTTAGTTTTAGAAGGAAGTTTGGTTAAATGATTATAAAAAAATAGTTAAATTTTGGTTTGCCTTGTAGTTAATAGTTGCAATTTTTTAATAATATAGTTGACTTCTGGAGTCGTGTGAACCATACCTTATGTCAGAAATCGCAAATTCAGCTTTATTTTTACTTGAACACTGATATTATTTTTAAATAATTCTTCATCTGTACAAGAAATATGACACCATCATTAATACCAATTTCGAAAAGATTAAAGAATTAATTTCCTCTTTGCTTCCAAGAAACCTCATGAGTCATAATCGTTTCATGAGCCCGCTTACTTCGCATTAGGACAAATTTCAATGACGAAGTTGGATGGAAGCAATTGAATCAATGAGACTGCGCAGCTGAATATCAAAAATTCTTTCAAGCCATTGGTGAATTAAGCTGTAAATTAAATATCAGTAGACTAATAATATTTGATCTATGAGATAATTGGTTGATTGACAAGTGATTGATAGATTAATCAAATCAACGATATATGAGAATCTTCTATGGAACAATTACACAGTCTCATTGTCTCATTGCTTCCATTCCCTCTTTTCCACCGATAAATTTCCTTTGTCAACTTCACCACTACAATCAATACCAAAAGTGAATTATAAATTTGTCAATTATTGTTCAAATCAAAAATTCAAGCCCAAGACTTCATTATTGCTTAGTTAATTAAAGTTCTAATCTACCTACACCTTCTGATATAGCAACAACGAGTGAGAGAAACACAAAAACATAAATAATAACGAATTGAATAATGAAGTCTCAAGCTTTGAGTTTTTAAGTTGAACATCATCAGTGGCAGATCTCAAATCATCAACTTAACAAGTGGTCGATATTCAAATGAGATTAGTTTCATAATTTTATTTGTATCTTGATTATGATCTGCAGAATGAAGCAATTGACAGGTGGTCAACATACAGAGGAAATTAAGCATGTAGAATTCTGCATATCTTGGAGTAATATGCAATGAGATATATTTAGTAGCTGGCCAGCGTAGTTAGTGACCAATACGTAGTTTTCATTGCATTTTAGAGTAATATGCAGAGAGATGCACCCAACAGGGGCCAACATAGAGAGAAGTAACCAGATGAACAATTTTCATTGCATCTTATGCTATAAAGTATAGAGAGATGACTTCAGCATGTTCCAACTTAAAAGGTATTGTGGAATGATATAATGCGATTATAATAAGAGTGATAATAAGATTGATGAGATAATAATAAGAATGAGCTTATGTAACAATGAGATAATTAGGAATTTCAATTCTAAGACTTATACGTGGTATTTTGAAACTTCTCTATAACTCAAAACTAAAATATTAAAATATATTAATTGGTTTACAAGTTGATCAACATATAAAAAATCATATACAGCAACCTTCAATATAAGTTCAAGCATTTATGAATAACAATTATTTTCCCTCAAAGATTTGGGTTCGGTAGTTTTACCTTTGAGCCACACTTTCTATTTTTCACACAATGGGCTAAATGGATAAGTCACAAGGACCCAAGGTCTCAGAGAAGGTTGGGATAAGGGGATCCACTGGACAGACTTGTGGTAGCCTCTCATCAAGTCCACCAAGCTTATTCTTTAACCTGCAAGGGTATGGCTTTCTTGCCGAATTTCCCATAGCTTTATGTCCCATCTGACGGACGGCGGCCTTCCCAAGCCCATAGGTGTTCCCTTTCTAGGAGACTAGGAGATAAATCTGAACGCTGGTCCAGGTGAAACTCGAACCTGGGAACTGTGGATTACTAGACTAGCGCGCTATCGACTGGGCCATCCCTACTCCCCTTTCTTCAATGAAGCAGTGAAGTATAAATGTATGGGCATAGGCCTAGAACCATAAAACAGCAAACCTATAAATATTGATATTGCACTGTATGTGTAATTTATTAAGAAAATAACTCTAATAAATATATTTGCAATCTGCTTATATAAATGTACTTATTTGCGTATAGATGGAATCGAGAAAAGAAAAGCTGGAAAATGGAAATAGTAAACTTCTTTGATCTTATGAACTAATAAATGAATGTCATCAGATATCGGTGTATCTCCAGCATTTGTTTTCTACAATTTTGTGTTAGAAAATGGTGGCGGTGTGGGGGAGTATAACACTAACTATTATGGTCAAAAGCATGCATGTTTTCTCTAAGAAAATGAATAGTGTTGTAATGAATAATTTTTACACCATAATATCGAGGAGTGACTGTATGAGGAGCGAATATCTAAACATATCTATATATTTGTTATAGATCTACAGTTAAATCTAATTACCAGTTGTTTTCTTAAGAATGGATACTCTATAAAGGATGCAGAAATGACTCTATTGTAGCAAAAGTGGCTTACACTCTTTGGTCATTAAATAATTATTACATCAAAACAGCAATTAAATAAATTCATTGCGTCTTTTTTTCCCAATAACAAAGATTGCCAGCGTTTTTGGGATTAGTTTTCCTGTTTCCATTTTCTGCACAAATTATAGGACTTGTTTTTGTTTGTTTGTTTATTTTACATTTACAGTAACACACACACACGCAGAAAAAAAAAGAAACTATATTGTTTGATTTACCTTCCTTTCCATAAAGCTGCGATTTGCATCAATACAGCTGTTTTTATCAAATACCTACAAGTCACACTTTCTGAAAAGCAATTATTTTTGCCTTGGTTGTCAATATATTTTTTTTTGAGTTAGAATGAAACTGGCTGCATATCGAAATGTGCTTGATGTAATAAAATGGAGAATGAATGATAAACAGAAAGTTGAATGCACTTAGTTCAGGGGTGAAACGTGGATGACAGCAATTGGGACCATGATACTGTGAAACTGAATCATCGAAGATTACCATAAGGCATTGATCTATTGAGCTATCAATCACTTATCAATCAACCAATGATATCATAGAGAAACCTTTTAAGATTTGAAAAGAACATAACTTATTGACATGTGACTGATAGTTTAATTAATAAATGACCTATAAAAACTTTCGCGTTTCTTTGCGCAGTTTCTTTGACTCAACTGTTTCGATACCAGCTTCATCCACTGAATGACAAAGAGCTAAAATAACTGATAGAAATATTATTAGACTAAAGAAATGTCATAACTTCTTATATAATTATAAATCATGATTGCGGTAATTAATATACTTTTATACACCTTCGTTATCAATAATATCGTCTCAAGACGTTTTTAAGAACTTAAAACTTAGTTAAATTGAAAGTAGACAGCTGTGTATGAAAGGAGTAAAAAAGACCGAGAGTTTGGAATAGAAATGCCATCTTATAATAATAATAATCATGCATGCTACCCTGCGAGACGTAAACTGTAAGATAATGGAATGTGACGATCATTGTTTTTTTAATTTACACAACAAAGCTGTGAACAGTAAAAAAATGATGCAAGCAAAACTAATGATACTTGGTAAACTTCAGTTTACCTTAGGCATGAAAGCTATTTAAAGAAATATTTACAATATCTTTCATATTACATTAAACCATTGAATCAAAATAAAATATATAATATTAGAAACTGTGACAATCAGAAGCATGACGTTATTAGTTGGGTTGGGTTGTTTTACCTCTGAGAGGCACTTTTTTGCACACCATGGGCTAAATGGCCAGGTCACATGGACCCCGAAGGCTCAGAGAAGGTTGGGGAAGGGGACCCACTGGAACAGCTGTTGGGAGACATATGGTAGACTCCCGTCAAGGCCATCCAGCGTGTTCTTTAACGTGCACAGGGTATGGCTCTCCCGCACACGGGGCCACTGCTTAACGTCCCATCCGACGGACGGCGGCCTTTCCAAGCCCACCGGTGTCCCCTACTGACCGTGGGCAGGGCGGGGAAATTTTGCGGAGATAAATCTCAACACTGACGCAGCTGGGACTCGAACCTGAGAACTACAGATTACGAGCCTGGCGCGCTACCGACTGAGCCACCCCCGCCCCCCACGTTATTAGAGTGATATCGAATAATTGCAGACGAAAATTTATATTATTCCTATACATATCTTATGTATATTATGTCACAAATGATAAAATATGTAATTATTATACTGTTGACTAAAATTTATCATTATGCTTACTTTTCTTCTTTTTTTTATGATTTACACATATTTATTACTGTTAATTTCTTTACTTCTGTGGCTGAGTGGTTAGAGCGCTTGGCTACTGATCAACGGAACCTAGTTTCCATCCCCGGCTAAAGCATGGATGTTTCTATTGCCTTTCTGTTGAGATCTCGCCTTCCTCAGAGATCTTCTCTATGGCGTATTATAACTGATATTCTTCTGTCAAATATCTGGGGAAGCAGCTGATTGAGGGATAATATACAGGGTGTCCATAAAGTCTCTTTACAATTTAAAAAAATTATTACAAAGGCAATTGATGAGATATCTTAATCAAATTTGTTCTATGTACTAATTGGTTATCAAAGTTTTTAATCACATTGCATTTGTGTATTTTAGGTACCACGTTGATAAAAGAGGTATTTTTTAAAGAAACTAAAAAATGGCTACTCCTCAAGAGAAGGCAAAATGTGTATCGTGGTTTATTGTAACGAAATCAGATACGCAGACTCAGCGAAACTACAGAACTAAGTATGGAAGAGATCCACCGTCACGTCCGTCAATTCGTGCATGGCACAAGAAATTTATGGAGACAGGAGAGTGTTGTATAAAGGGAGGAGTGGACGACCAAGAACATCTGAGGAAAACATCGATCGTGTAAGACAAGCCTTTAGTCGATCTCCCACAACGACCATCCGTACTGCTGCCAGACCGTTAGAGTTACCACGTTCAACAGTGCACAAAGTCCTACACAAGAACTTGCGATTGTACGCTTACAAAGTACAACTCTTACAGGCACTCAAGCCAAATGATAAACCAAGACGAAAAGAGTTTGCAGTTAACATGCTGGAACGAATTTCTGAGGATGAAACGTTCCTCACCCTAGTTTGTTTTAGTGATGAGGCAACCTTTCATGTCTCAAGGAAACTGAACATACATAATGTGAGAATCTGGGGATCAGAACACCCCCATGTGACTGGTAACTTCACCGAGATAGTCCAAAGGTTAATGTGTGGTGTGGGATCATGTGCAATCGAATCCTTGGTCCATTTTTCTTCAACGAGGCATCAATTACTGCAAATGTTTACTTTGACCTTTTGACTGAATATGTGGCACTACAACTAGATGACCTTCAACCAACCATCATTTTCCAGCAAGATGGTGCACCACCACATTGGGGACTGCAAGTCTGTGGGTTCCTAAATCAAACATTTCCAGACCGGTGGATTGGAAGGGATGGCCCAATTCCCTGGCCACCTCGTTCACCAGATATCACTCCCCTGGACTTCTTTCTATAGGGTTATGTTAAAGATTTCGTGTATCGAACAAAGATACGGGACATCACTGATCTAAAGCAAAAGATCACTGATGCCATTGCCACCATCGATGAGGCTATGCTACAGCGAACATAGCAAGAAATCGAGTACCGTCTTGATGTGCTTCGTGCAACTAATGGTGCCCATATAGAGGTGTATTAAATGATGGAAAAAACTTCAATATCTACTTCTCATTTTGTAATAATTTCCAAATATTTATCTTTTCATTTGATTTTTTAATAAATTTTTTGATTTGTAAAGAGACTTTATGGACACCCTGTATTAATTTTTCATTATTATACCGTGGCTAACATTACCTAGCTATTGGTATTTTCGTTAATATTGCAATCGAATTAAACGTTGATAAACAACAAATATGATTCTAAATTCTGATAAATGCCAACCAAAAATCTCACGGATTTAACAGAAAAGTTATCCGGTTAAAAAAAAATTATTTCCATTAATTTTATTGTGCAAAGTACAAAATTTTGTTCTTGAATTTGCTTAGCCACATTTCGAAATTACTAATTAGCATGATTTAAGTGGAAAGAACTACCCACGAATACATCTGCCTCCACGAGAAACTTTCGCTGGCACCATTTAGGGAGTTAATGTGACGTGGCTGCACAAGCCTCCAGCAACACAGATATGAATCACTCTATCGAAATCATAAATAAAATTTAAAAGACAGGGGGCAATAATTTGCGATAATCTCTTCATCCATCTTAGCATGTCACTCGGAAACCGCCATAAAGACCAGTTCTGAGGTGAGGTCACAAGAAAGACGTTAGCATAACTGGCGCGGTTCACTTTGCGTTAGTGGCGCATCTCTTTCTCTCTGGTTGGCGCCAATAGGAGGAGATGGTGTCCTGATTTTATCTAGTGCTCCTTCCTGACTTGTTTCAGGTGGCCTATCAACACCTAAATTGAGACATCTCGCTAGCTCTTGGCGACAGAGCATCCGGTATACGAGGTAAGCCTAAGATTAATGTAGATTTTACAATTAAAGTATCGAAGATTTGTCTCATTCAAATAGTAATGATCTTGGTTTGAAAACAACTAGCACCACCAGTATCTATACTAATCACCAAGGTTAGGTCTATGGAAGGGAAGCAAGAGAGCCATGCTTTCCTCACCCTTTCAGAATTCTAGTAAGGGTTATAGAGGCAAAGAATTAGATTTGGTAAAAGCGATATGGTGAATCATGCGCAGCATTCGCGTGATAGCGATTAAATAAATAGAATATACTTATAAGACAAAAAAAAATCAAACTTTTTTCCATGAACTTTTATTTTTATATTTAAGGGAAATTTCAAAGTGTTATTTGTCCTTTTGCTGGAATCTCGGAAGAGGTTTACAAAGCGCATCCAGCTCTTAAGGTAAAAATTAAATTATAATTATAGGAGTTTGAATATTTGCATTGTTCGTTATAGAGCATAAACATGAATTTGCGTTATGGTTAAACAGAAAGCTTGATGGTTTTCCGTCCATTTTGTTGGTAAACTAATGATTTAACGAATAATAAAAGCTCGACCACAAGTATTCAACCCCTATGAACAGAAACTTAAACAGGAAGAGTTCAAGATGGTTTTAGAATATTTCTCGAATTCATGAAAGATTAAGTAAGTAGAATGAAGAGAGTATTCGTGAGAGGGTATTGGATAATTTGACGGAATATCTGACGGGTGGACGATATCAGAAAATATCTTTATTAGAATTATTATTGGGATTGAATTTTTTTGAGCAAACAAAGAAAAATGGAATCTTGATAAAGTTATGTGACAAAAATTGGCCATGAACTCATAGTTTTTGCGAAGAAAAAAATTGAAAGATAATATTTGTATTATTAGAGCATTCATATCAAACATTTGCTAACAAATTTTTACTAATATTGTATTCTAACAAGAGGACGAGATTGGATTGGAGGATGGGATTGTACAATTTTGGTTACTCACCAAGACTTTGGCTGCTTGAGGTATCAATAAATGTTCATAATAAGCAAAAAACTGTATAGTGCATAAAGAGAAATTAATTAGAAAGACTTACTTTTTATTGAGGGAAGATGCCAGCTTTATAATTTCGGCAGAGTTTTTCTGTTTAGTCGCTTTTTGTAAGGAAAAAAGTTTTAACTATAGAAATAATGAATCAAAAACAGTTCATGATTACATACTGGCGTAACTTAAAGTAGATAACTAGAAAATGTAAGAAAACGTTTTTTTAAAAGTATTCTAACTTTAAAAGAATTACATATTGATATAGCCTAAAAATTGGTTTAGCATGAAACAAAAATAAACTAACAATGTTATCGTATTATATGTAGAGATAGAGAAAAATAATCGAGCATGATGTGCTTTTTAACCGAATATGCTTAAAAAATATTTTTTCCTTTATATCCGTCCCATGGCCGAGTGGTTTAGCGCGCTTGGCTACTGACCTAAGGGACCTGGGTTCGAGCCCCGGGTAAGGCATGGCTGTTTGTGTCGTTTTTCTGCTGAGGTCCTGCCATCCTCTCAGACCTTCTACTATGGCATATAAACTGACAGGCTCCTGTCAGACCTCTGTGGCAAGCAGCTGCTTGACGGGGTATTTATATCTAATTGAGAGAACGTCACCCAGTGATATGCTCTATGTGATTACTCTAACAGATCTAGAGGCATGGCAGCCTGACTACATTCTCAAAAAGCATGTGCCTTATTCTACGAAAAAAAAACCTTGATGAACTATGTCCAAAATATTCCTATAGGTGAAATAAAGGCATTAATTAAGTGTGATTGATGTTTTTTGAAGACAGTGAACATTAAATAAATATTTAATATATTAGAAAGTAAACACTGTTAAAGATCTTGCACACATATTTGTTTGAATTACTATCTAATTACAACCGAGGTCCTGGTTTAATTTGAACTACAACAATAATTCATAATTCGCATTCCTAAGATTTCAAGGTTGATTTAGAGAAAGGTTACCAACAACAGCTGTTTGAATTGCTTTCAATATTCATTTTAATTTTAGCCAGAAAGCCACATAATTGACTTGATTAGGACGTCTCTAATAATTTTTCTATATCCAGTGGTTTTGGACGATTTACTTGTTTAAATCAGAATTCATCAGATGAAGTATCACAATTTTCCAGCAGCTCCTTGAGCATTGCTTCAAACAGACCACATTAAAGGGTGTAAGTTAATGCGAGAGCATCTCACGTTTTGTCCTTGTCTCAGCCTATTGTTTGCATTAAAAATATGTTTTTGCAAAGACATAAATCTGCGGAATTATCTCACAGATGACAGTAATCCCCATTGTTCCTATTGACTAGCACTAATAGGTTATTGTTTCAATGGCACCTGACTGTGAAATAAGAGATTCGAAAAATGGGGAAGGTCATAATCATGTAATTTGCATTTTCCCAATCCTTTAAACGGAATGTTTCGGCGTGCAGAGATTATTTATGGAAATTTAGGTTGCTGATTCCTAATATCAATGCCGTCTCATGGCCGAGTGGTTAGCACGCTTGGCTACTGATCTAAGGGACCTGGGTTCGAGCCCCGGTAAGGCATGGTTGTGTGTGTCGTTTTTCTGCTGAGGTCCTGCCATCCTCTCAGACCTTCTACTCTGGCATATAAACTGACAGGCTCCTGTCAGACCTCTGTGGCAAGCAGCTGCTTGAGGGGGTATTTTTTTTTAATATCAATAATTTAAAGTCCTTTCTTTGAATATGTCGACAATAGCATTTTACCTGATATTCCTTTTCAACATTATTAAATTTCAATAAAGTACAAACTTTGAAGACTGCTAAATTAACAGTTAATGGAAATATGTATTGTTACTGCTCCAGTTTTGTCATTTACATTGTGAGAAAATAATTCTTTTACAGTTTAATAATCAATATGGTTACTGAAATATAATGAATAATGAATGCAATAATATACAATAATAATGCAATAATATACAATAATATACAATAATAATGCAATAATATAAATAATAATAATGATACAATTATAATACAATAATATACGATAATAATGCAATAATATATAATAATATACAATAATAATGCAATAATATACAATAATATACAATAATAATGCAATAATATACAATAATAATAATGCATAATTAAAATATTTTATCATATAACAATTTGAATAATGCATTAGTGGGCAACCGTCCCGTAGCCGAGTGGTTAGCGCACTTGGCTCCTGATTAAGGGACCTGGGTTCGAGCCCCGGAGTTAAGGCATGGATGTTCGTGTCGTTTTTTCTGCTGAGGTCCTGCCATCCTCACAGACCTTCTACTCTGGCATACAAATTGACAGGCTCCTGTTAGACCTCTGTAGCAAGCAGCTGCTTGAGGGGGTATTTATTTATTTTTATTAGTGGGCAAATATCTTTTGATGAAACCATACCTGTGAAAAATGTTAATTATTTACGTATGTAGTAAAGAGCTTCAATCTATGTATGAAGTAGGGTTAGCATAAACAATAAAAAATACTATTAAGCTTTTGGCCATAAACGGAAAAGCAGCCCAATTTTCATCAATATATAATTCCCATGTAGTCAACAGTAGTGCTGCCTAGGCGTGAAAGGAATGCGCTTTTTCCGTTTGTGCGATTTTTTTTTTAATTTAATCTAGAAATGGAAATAAATATTTTAATATAATCTCGTTTCCAATCGCAAATTAATGCATACTATATATGAATTCTATTGGATCAGATACGTTTTCCACAACCATATGTGCTGTACAGTCTGGAAATAACTATAGCCAAAAAATCCCGCATCTATAGCCAAAAATTTTCGATGATTTTCCAAGATTTCGATGTTTGATAATAATCAAATGATTTTAAATGCAACATAGGACAAATATTTAATTTTGTCGAACTGAAGTGCTCTATAAATGGGTAGCGCATTATTTGAATACCGTATTTATTTAAACCAGGGATTGGGAATTGCTGTTCTGAGCACTCTAAAAAGTGGCTCTTGACGCTTTTTGGTTCATTATTCAACTTTGAAAAGTTTTTAATAATTTTCATTAGAAACAATCATCAAAGCAGGTTGGTAGATAATAGTTTGAAAGCAATGATACGATTAAATGCTCTAAATACCCTTCAATTTGATTAAGCTGGTCGAGAAGACTCAAATTCAAAGGTCACACTGATGAATGACAGTTTTTTTTAATAATAATTTTCAATTGTTTTATTATATATGCTCGAATACACCAATTTTAAAATTATACCTTGTGTTCCTTCTTTGTTAACAAAATAATCTGCAGTTTTTGTTGTTGTTGTTGTTATGGCTTTTTACTCAATAAAGATCGTCATTTGCTGCTCTCGAAAATTTGTTGGTTTATTTTTTTCTTGCTGCTTTGGTTCTTGACCGAAGAAGGTTTCCGACCTCTGATTTTAAGCTGTTTGTGAGTGTTCTAAATGTGGAATTTCTTACTCTATTTGGAATATTTTCCCTAAAGACATAACTTTTTATCCTGTGCTAATATTTAAACTAGTTGTTTAACTTGTAACTCTGAAAGTAAACGAGATATTTTATTACTATAAATAAAAAAATAAATACCCCCTCAAGCAGCTGCTTGCCACAGAGGTCTGACAGGAGCCTGTCAGTTTATATGACACAGTAGAAGATCTGAGAGGATGGCAGGACCTCAGCAGAAAAACAACACATACAACCATGCCTTATCCGGGGCTCGAACCCAGGTCCCTTAGATCAGTAGCCAAGCGCGCAAACCACTCGGCCATGGGACGGCCTTTATTACTATAATAATAATAAATAAATAAATACCCCCTCAAGCAGCTGCTTGCCACAGAGATCTGACAGGAGCCTGTCAGTTTATATGCCACATTAGAAGATCTGAGAGGATGGCAGGACCTCAGCAGAAAACAACACGAACATCCATGCCTTACCCGGGGCTCGAACCCAGGTCCCGTAGATCAGTAGAGAAGCGCGCTAACCACTAGGCCACGGGATGGCTATATCCTTAAAATAAATAAAATGTCTTTTATCACATTTATAATTATTTAAATGAACCACATAATATTCTATATTAATACGTCAAATATCATATTCTAGCTTGAAAAAAGCGCAAACAGATACAAATATGTTTAACATTAAATGTTTAATTCTATGGAAAAAATCGGCCTATGCAATTGCGATGGTATACTAGTGGCTTTGTCTATGGTTCATTATAATGATATCTAAAATAAATTGTAATATTATTCCAAGATTTTTTTTACCAATTAATCTGTATAAGAAATGACCATTCTGGCCTGCATCTGAATTCACTATTCAAAAATGCCATGCCAGCGAAAATATTGAACTTTTTTTTGTCATTTTGTTATGTTGTGTTTCATAACATTTTGTAAAGCGTATTATACAGCAGTCCTTGTGGCCGAGTGGTTATTCGCTTGGTTACTAATTCTGCTTGGCCTTTGGAACACAAACATCCGTGGAAGTCACGGATGTTTGTGTTTCCTTTCTGCTGAAGTCTCGTCTTCCTCATAGATCTCGTCTACGGTGTATTATACTGTCAGACCCCAGAAGAAAACTCCTGCCTTATAAGTAGTTTACATTTTTTTTTTGATTTCGCACATTAGCAGAATCATAGGCTCTTTTGAGCACCAGAAATTGGAAATTTAAAAAATAAAAAGTTTAGGACTGGTGAAAATCCTTATTCAGAATTTCTATCATACTCCTTGTTCGGATGAGTGTTTTGAAATGCGTCACTAATTCTTACACCTTATGAAGGCTCTTTTTTTAACATTACATTGCTGTGGTTAGTGTGATAGAGATTTGGAAAGATAACTATATGGTTTCTAATGTGTTTTGAATGTTCCCAGATTAGCTATAAGGATGTATTCGCGAAGCTTACAACCATGGAATAATGTAAAGCTAGCAAAAACAATCTGGGTATCCATTTATCACCGCAGTAACTGAGAACTGAAACTAAGTAGTAATATATTTAATCACCATTCTCACACTCTTAAATCGTTAATCAACACAGAATGCAGTCTCGTAATTCAAATTTTCAATGAGCTTTCTAACTAAAGGATCTGTTATGGATGAACAAAATGGGTAGGTTCCCTAAACTGATGGATTGCTAAGGATATCTGCTTCCGCTAAGATAAACTTTCAATATAATTTTTTCATTTTTTGACTTTAAGGGCATGTATATAATATTTACTTGGTATTATTACTCCTTGGAAATTTGAAAATCGCTAGTTGTTTTTTTTAATAAATAAAATATAATAAATACCCCCTCAAGCAGCTGCTTGCCACAGAGGTCTGACAGGAGCCTGTCAGTTTATATGCCAGAGTAGAAGGTCTGAGAGGATGGCAGGACCTCAGCAGAAAAACGACACATACATCCATGCCTTACCCGGGACTTGAACCCAGGTCCCTTAAGATCAGTAGCCAAGCGCGCTAACCACTCGGCCATGGGACGGCTGAATAAATACTCCCTCAAGCAGCTGCTTGCCACAGAGGTCTGACAGGAGCCTGTCAGTTTATATGCCATAGTAGAAGGTCTGTGAGGATGGCAGGATCCCAGCAGAAAAACGACACATACATCCTTGCCTTACCCGGGGCTCGAACCCAGGTCCCTTAGATCAGTAGCCTAGCGCGCTAACCACTCGGCGATGGGGGTGGAGGTGTGAAATTCACTATTTATAATGTTCTAGGTAAGGTGTCCTTATTATTGAGTTATAAGGTTCTTATATGCAGGCAGAACTAGGGAGGGGAGTAATCTAATAAGGGAGTGGAGACCAAAAGTTATTAAACTTGGTCATATTTCACACATTTTTCATAAAAATGTTTTAGAAACCTCTAAAACGAAGGGGTTGGGTTGTTTTACCTCTGAGCGGCACTTTTTTGCACACCATGGGCTAAATGGCCAGGTCACATGGACCCCGAAGGCTCAGATAAGGTTGGGGGAGGGGACCCACTGGAACAGCTGTTGGGAAACAGATGGTAGCCTCCCGTCAAGGCCATCCAGCGTGTTCTTTAACGTGCACAGGGTATGGCTCTCTCCCGCACACGGAGCCACGGCTTAACGTCCCATCCGATGGACGGCGGCTTTTCCAAGCCCATCGGTGTCGCCTACTGACCGTGGGCAGGGCGGGGAATTTTGCGGAGATAAATCTCAACGCTGACCCAGCTGGGACTCGAACCTGGGAACTACAGACGAAGGGGCAAAAAAAGGTTACACTGCAATGAAAAATTAAGTCTCTTGCAGCCTCGCCCCCCTTATTTTTTCTTTCTAGATTCGGGCCTCTATGCAAGGTTTGGTTTTTTTCAGTTTTGAATGGTAAACGACCCACAATAGATTAAATGTTTACAAGAAGTCATAGACTAATATTGAAAGGGTGCTTAAATTTTTATAAGTAGGATATTTTAAATAAAAAACAGGTTTTTCGATACAATTATGTTTCTTTATCACTGTTTACAACTTGAATAATTTATATAGTTTCTTTTTACCCAAAATCAGTAGCACAAAGATGTGGTTCTACAATGCAAGTGGTAATTCATTTATTTTAATGTCTGATGATACGTTTGTTATCAAATATTAAGTTTGAAGTGCAGACATGATGACACTTTAGTGCATCCTACTTTATATTGAATTCAATTAATTATTGTAAAACTTCGATTCTACTGGCCCCTATTTTACGGACTTCAGATTTTACGCACGATTTACGTCTGCTCCTCCACGCCAAATAAGTTTCATTTGTTCTGCTCAATAAAAGTTATTATTCGCTATTAAATTTCTTTAAACCTGTTACTATATATATCCCAAGTCTTCCTCACCACAAAACTTCTACTAGTAAGAAGCTCCGGGAGCATTATAGATCCTCAGAATGAAAGATTTTCTATATAGTGTACATTATTATTTGTCTTGCCGTCCTGTGGCCGAGTGGTTAGCACGCTAGGCTACTGATTTAAGGGACCTGGGTTCGAGCCCCGGGTAAGGCATGGATGCTGTGTTGTTTTTCTGCTGAGGTCCTGCCATCCTCACAGCCCTTCTACTATGGCGTTTTAAGCTGGCAGGCTCCTGTCAGACCCTTGTGGCAAGCAGCTGCTTGATGATTTTAATGCTATTACAGGTTACTACAGATATATATATATATCTTAATCTGTTTAATGGTATTCCTAATAGAATGTATTAGTTATTATACTTTGCGCTCCATCATATAAACATTCGGATTAAGCTGACTTCCAACGTTTACGGATTCCCCTTCTTTCCTAATTTTTCATTAAATCGTGGATTCACTGTATTTTTAAATAAAAGAGACCACCATGGTTCTTAAAAACGACCGGTGGTATACCTGACTCGATTACAAAACTGTCAAGTAAGTATGTTAGACCTTTTAAAATAACTATTTCTCACAAAATAAATTTGACTTTGTTATTAGGAATTTTTTTTTCTTTGAACATAAATAACAAGAATAATTTTTTTATTGTTTCTTTGTTGTTTCAATAGTTTTAATAGCTAGAAAATGTAGATTTTAGAATTTAGATTTGTTTATTTTTTTGCTGTTCAAATGTCTTGAATAATTGCAAATAATAATGTCTTACTAATGCTGCAGCGAAATGTGTAGAATAATATCAGCTCTCTTTAATGTTTTACATAACAATGATTGTGGTACATTTGGTACATACGGACTATTGGATTTAATGTCCCATAATCGATTAAGATTATAACAATCATCTGTAGTAATCCTGAAGAAATTCTGCTGTTATCGTAAATTAAATACTTAAGAAATGAGTTTAGTATTTAGATCTGCGATTTCTCGCTTTATGGTACTGATCAATCATACTTGCAAGCCATACAGGAACAATGAGTTTCTGTTTAATATACTTGCATCTGACGAAATGTTATAGTGCATTTCTCTGCCATTAGGTATTGAAGAGTTGCTGATTATTTTGCAGTTCCACATTAAAGTAATATTTCAAATACTGAGTGGCCCCTTTATTTGGTACACCAATATGATAGGAAGTTGCTCTCCTTTTTGCCCTCAGAACAGTCTGAATTCATCGGGGCATGGCCTCAGTTAGGTGGCTAAAACATGCCACAGGGTTCTGTTGATTTCATTTTTACATCCATCCTACATTCCAGTTCATCCCACACACGTTCCTTTCAGGGCTGTCTCTTACATCTTCCAAAACTTCACTTGAACTCTCATTCCCAAAATTCTAACATTTGAACACTGACTTTGCCATTGACGTGAGAGGTGGCTTCCTGAGAGAAAACTAACTTTGAAACGAATGCTTCATCGTTCTCGAGCCATTTCTGGAAGTCAAAAAAAAAAGAAATGTTACGTTTCAATTTACCTGTCGACTTGGTTGAATATACACTTGCAGTCTACTTTTAGTGGTGTAAAACCAACGTTCGTATTTCTTCCTTCGAAACATGCATGTTTTTCTCAATTTCAGCGTAGAGTATTTGATAAGGAACAATAAATCGCTACATAAAGTTTTAATCATACCGTACTTTACTGTTTGGAAAAAAAATATGTAAACGAACAGCTTTTAAATTAATATAATACGTTTCCAACTTTATATATATATATATTTCCTTATTTTACTTTTCGAAGTCAGACGTCCCATGGCCGAATGGTTACCGCGCTTGGCTACTGATCTAAGGGACCTGGGTTCAAGCCCCGGATAAGGCATGGATGTATGTGTCGTTTTTCTGATGAGGTCCTGCCATCCTCTCAGACCTTCTACTATGGCATATAAACTGGCAGGCTTCTGTCAGACCTCTGTGGCAAGCAGCTGCTTGAGGAGGTATTTATTTTTCAAGACAGTATAATGCTTTTTTATTGTTTGACCAATTTTGTTTCATTTATCTTCAACAATATCAGTCTTTATTAAAGCGATATTCCGCAGGCAAATTTTAGGTGTTAAGTAAAATAATTTATTTTTGCATAAAAAAAGGTTTTATCATTAACCCCCTGTAATACACTTATAATTGCACCAAACCTTTTCTTTAGTATTAATATTAAGTGTTTCGCCATTGAAAGAAATATTGAATTGCGAATGTTCGGGCAATTTATTTCTTTTTCATTTATATTATTAAATATTAAAGCAAACTCTTAAGTAGTAATGCGAATTTCAGAAGCAATATTTTGAGGTAAATCTGCAACAGTGTCAAAAAATCATCGATGAGTTAAAGAATCAACTTTATATTCTTTAAGTTGTCAGCAGCGATTAGATTAGAAGTGTAAAGTTGGAAGTGGAATTTCCATGAGTGAGGAAGGTGAGACCTCAGCAGAAAGATAACGCAAACATCCCTGCCTTATCTGGGGCTCGAATCTGGGTTCCTTTGATCACTAACCAGCAAGCTAACACTGAACAAAAATTCTTAATGTCCTAATGATTCACAAATTATAATAAAATAATTAATTCACAAGTCCTCATGATTGTGGCTTCTGACCATCATCATATTTTCGTGTACTTTGCAATATGCACTGTTATTCATATAGACTCATAAAGGTGATACGTTAAGATAGGGTGATTTCACTGGTTTTAATATAACATTATTCACCTTTAAAATGGAAAAGGTTTCAGAAAAAAAATTTTTTTTTCTGAAATTTTTCTCAAATTTTCTTGAAAATGGAAAATCATCAGATTAGGTTTTGCTTTAAGATATTCACTGTTCAATATACCTTTTCCTTCGTTGAACAAGATTTCTTAACGGAGTAGGAAATTCAAGTGATTCATAAATTTATCAGCATAAAATGATACTTTTTCATCTGTTTTTTGTTTTTAAATTAAAATAGAGATTGATTGTAAGAGATTTTTTTAACATAAAGACATTATGTCATGTGTCGACTTATCATTGGCGTAACGTCAGGAGCAAATGGGGAGACTATGGAAGACTACAATATTGCGCAGTTGGTTTTTCTGCGGTTTTCATAGTTTATAAATATCAATGTCTTATTCACCTATCACTAAACCTTTGATCTCAAATATTAAAGCATCAACTATACAGTCTCATAGTCTCGACGCTAATGCTACATAGTTTACTTTGCTATATGGTGGCCAAGAGTCACGAATGTTTCAGGATAGTCCTTATTTCAAGATTCTGTCCCATTGTCCCCATAAGCATAACCGTCGAAATGTCCCAAAATTCAAATAGTTCGTCAAATAGTATCAAAATGAAGCATGTCAGTTATTACAATAAAGATATAAGTTGAGAAAAACGTAAGATTTGAAAGACACAAAAGATGTAGAATTACAGACTCGAGAAACAACGCTCACAAAAACGAGCTGATCTAAATATTTTTTGCTGAATTTTGGGACTTTTTTCATGTTAGTTCATATTTTTCAATTAAGACGATTCGTTATAGATTATTTAAATTTTTATACTTTTATAAGACTTTTCAATTTCCATTAGACTGACTCTTACTATCAGAAAAAAAAATCCTTTGTTGGACCATGTGTCCCGAATTTTGGATCGAAATACTTGGTCTCTCTAACTCTAGGACTCATTCTAGGCCTAATTACTTTTTTCTAAGAGGCGGGAGAGTAAGTAGAGTTCGAATGATTATGTAGGAAAATGCGATATATATATATTGGACTTAGGTAAGAAAATAGAAAAAAAAAACTGCAACTGAAAGCAAATAAAACAATATATGCAAGTCTATTTCCCATTCAAGAAAAATCAAAATAAATTTTAAAAAATATATCCCTCAAGCAGCTGCTTGCCACAGAGGCCTGACAGGAGCTTGCCAGTTTGTAAGTCATAAGCGAGAAAGGTGAGACCTCAGCAGGAAGATAACACAAACATCCATTCCTTATCTGGGTTCTTTTGATCACTAACCAGCACACTAACACAGAACAAAAATTCTTAATGTATGTGCAATTTATATATAGATTTATGCAATGAATTCAACTGTTAAAATCATTTGCAGCAAGTCTGTTTTAAAGTATGCTTTGATCTCTCCATGGAATGGTGCTAAAAGTAAGTCGGGATAAATAAAATTAATTGAGGTACTAGTATAACGTAAACAGATGCAGCTAAATCACTTTGGCAAATGATAAAAATCAACAAATATTGAAAACATGTAAGTGTTGAAATGGCACTGAAGAAGCTATTTTGTCATCACCTTGTTTAGTGATAAAAATCTCACTGAACCTAATTTGAGTCAGAGTCTTGATATCATATAACATAATATAGAGTTTCACGACTGACGGGAACTGTCATCACCTTACTAACAGAGTGCATATTGCATAATCACTTATGATATACATTGGCAGTTTCAGAATGTACACTATGACGAAATCAATCCAGTTTTGGGATGAAAACCAATAGATCTGTTTATTTTTTTGATTATTTAAATTATTCCACTAACGTAAAAAAAGGATATTTTTCAGAATCACCTTCAATAAAGCTTTGAAATGTTAACTTCAGTATGTCCTACATTTCCTTAAAATGCATTTTTCGAGGAGTATAGTATCTGTGAAAGAAATTAAAAATATTGTTTTAAAGACATTTATAATTTATTTTTTGTGTTTTATAAATAAATACCCCCTCAAGCAGCTGCTTGCCACAGAGATCTGATAGGAGATTGTCAGTTTATATATATGCCACAGTAGAAGGTCTGAGAGTTCTGTTGAGGCAGGGCTTCAACAGAACAACGACACATACATGCCTTCCCTCGGGGATCGAACCCAGGTCCCTTAGATCAGTACCTAAGCGCGCTAACCACTCGCCCATGGGCGTGCAATATGAATTTGCTAGAGTTGGTGTGATGAGGACTAAATAAAAAAAATAAATACCCCCTCAAGCAGCTGCTTGCCACAGAGGTCTGACAGGAGCCTGTCAGTTTATATGCCACAGTAGGAGATCTGAGAGGAGGACTACTCTCGTCAAAAATTTACTGAAACTCTCACACTTAAGTTCATAATGTGAAATATGATTTTGAAGTAGATGTTGTAATAATAAAGAATGCAACGAATTGAAAGTGTAAAGTTGGAGGTGAAATTTTCATCGACTAATGTGATAAATACCAACAGTACTGTTCCTTCTACGGCGACTAGGTCTCAGAGAGTATGCGAAAGTCTTCAAAAAGGGCTGACATTATGTTCCCAATACCGACAACCCATAAGTAAACTGTCTGACAGAGAGGGTATTGGTCTTTCGGACATAAATATGTCCAGGGCAGGACAAGTTGACACCCCTTTATGCAGATTTTCGGACGACCCTTAACCTTCCCTCTGATGTGGTATTAGCTACTAAACTTTAACATAATGACCCGGCAGCTCTATGATTGGTTGTTGTGTCGTTAAGGGTGGAGCCCAAAGGAAGTTAGCTGCATTGCAGGGGCTCAAGTCACTTCCTTCCTTAGCATTGTATAGCTACGTTGATTTCGGATGTTATTTGGACCACTGTGATGACTTAATTTATATACTCTGATTAGACTGAACATTTGCATGCCTAAGTCACCTTCATACACCATAGAGCATTAATGTGTTCTCTGTAAAGATTTTGTGTTATGGAAGCTGATAATAAGATAACTGGAAAAGTAAAGATAACTTTAGAAATTATTCCCCAGTTTGACGTTTACCTTTTTCTTAGATGATATTTGAAGTGTTATTTGTTTCAATTAGTTAATATGCAACAACTGTTAAGCTTTCTGCTTTGAAATTTGAGTTTTAATGATGATTTCTTTCTTGTTTTTAACAGATAAAAAAGAACAATATCACGAAAATACTTATAGATTAATATCTTTCCAGCGCAGATGAAGGTAGGATTATACTTTCTATCACTTTCTCTTTATCTATTTTATAATTTTTTTAAATTATAAACAATTCTATTATATATGTAACTTGAATGATATTTTCCTATTTTTTACTTTTTCTTCAGTGATATTTTACACTTTGCGTAGCTAACTCGAAAATCCAGTAAATGGATAGGTTGTTGTACACGATAAACTTAGTCTTGCTACCAATATGGAAATTTAAATGATAACAATTTTAAAAAATAGTACCGAAATAAGACAATAAGATAAATAGCAGTGAAGACCAGAGTTGAGAATTCACCTTTGAATCAAAATTTCGAAAGTAATAATGCATTCGTTTGACGTCCTCTTAATATTAAGACTTTCAAGTTACGAAGTTTTCTCTGAAAAATTTTCATACTTTAATAGAAAATAGAATACATATGCGCGTTACAACATAGAAATTCTTAAGTGAAAAAACATTTCTTTTCTTGTTATTTCCAAATTTATTGGGCAGGAGTTGGATCAGTAGGTAGCGCATAAGGCTCCTAAGTTGCAGTTCCAGATTCGAGCCCCCCTCTAGGCTACATTTGAGATTTATCTCCGCTCCCCCCCTCCCTGCCCTCAGTAAGAAAGGTGACATTTTTGGGCTTGGAAAGTCCGTCGAATGGGACATAAAGTTTTGGCCCTGTATACGGAAGGATCTTACTCGGTGCAAATTGAATTACCCGCTAGATGACCTTGAAGGAGGTTTCTATCTGTCTCCTAATAGTTCTCCAGTGGATTCCATTCCCCCAACCTTCTCTGAACCCTTGGAGTCCTTGTTACCTGACCATTTAGCACAATTTATGCAAAAAAAGAAGACGCTCAGGGGTAAAATCAATTGAATTCTTCAAGTTTCAGCCAAATATGTAGAGTCTATCATCAAATTTGAAAAAATTTATTGTTCAATTCATACCTACGAAAACTTAAAAATCTATATGAATTAGCATTAGGTAAATATGAGGCCTAAAAAACTAGTTTTTTTACAATCCTTTATTTATCCATTCGGAATTGTCACAATAGGAGTTAGGGTACAATTGTATGGTAATAGTCTAGTCATTTTAATTTTTATTTTTATCAAAAGAAGTTAAAACGTCATAAAAATTTAAAATAGCATAAATTTCTCATCAGGCAATCTGTTTGTCACACAAATATTGACAAGCGACATTCAATATGATTCTGCTTGGAAAAGACCTGCAATCAGACGCATATTCAGGGGAAAAGTAAGCTGTTTAGGCTACTACAACATCCCCTTAAATCTTTGAAACCTCGAAGAGGACAGATTATAGCACTACTAAAAGGGTTTCGGAAAAACGCCGTGTTTAATGAAGTTGATTAAAACGATATTAAAGCAGTTGCAGCTTGTTAGGACATGAAAAATGGACACCATTAAATAATAAACTGAAATAAGCCACTAATTAGCAAGCGATGAAATTATCAGTCAATTTGGGAAATTTTGGTCTTCTGAGCCAATATATAGAGATAGCATTGTTTCAACAAAGCGAACCACCTCTCATGGTTCTTGTTAAAACTTTTACATAAACTACTTCGCATCGCATGTATCACAACCCCCCCCCCCCCCCCCCCGAGGTAAAATCAATTGAATTCTTCAAGTTTCAGCCAAATATGTAGAGTTCATCATCAAATTTGAAAAGATTTATTATTCAATTCATACCTATGAAAACCTAAAAATCTATATGAATTAGCATTAGGTAATGTTTCCGGATTTTCTAGGCCCAAAACTGTCACCTTTCTTACTGAGGGCAGGGGGAGGGGGGTAGCGGAAATAAATCACACCTTCCGCCAACGAAAAATGTTTTGACCTTGCCGCTTATATGACGTGCCAAAATGTTTTCAACACTATTGGAAAAGCCTTAGCCCCCCCCCCCCTCTCAAAAAATAATCCTGGATACGCGTCTGCTTATAAGGGAGGCGCGATTTCATCAGACAGCAAACCTAACTTACATACTTACCTTAACTGCGTTTCCTAACAAGTCCCGTTTGTTTCCCAACCCAGAACCTTAACAGCTCTACCATTTCGATGGATGTCAAAATCTTACCATGTAAAAGATATCAATTTTAATTTTTGAATTTATCAGTTTATTTTCTTAATCATTTGCGATTGCCGAGTAATCAATGCATTTGGTTGCAAAAAGACCAGTATTTGAAACCATATTAACTCACAGATTCAAGTATATTTTTGTTACTGAAGAGGTTGTTTATCCTCACAGGACTTTATTCTAATAATTTTATTGTCAGAACTTTTCTCAAGGGATTTGAATATCTACCTATATGATTCACCTTAGTTGACTCTTCTAGACTTTTATATTTCTTCAAACTATAACAAGTTTCATTTTTTCGTTTTTATTCATGCTTTCGCCAGTCAGATTTATTGAATCAAATGACAGGGCTTTGAGTAAGAACTACTGTTAATATAAATTAGCTGACTGTTATGCCCTGTCACATAAATGGTGAATTTCTAGCATCGAATAGGCTGTTTACAACACTTTTTGAAGTTTTTGCCGTATATTTGGCTTTGTTTAAAGTTTGTCCGTTTTCCAGTTTGAAGACCTCTGACAATGGAGTTTCAAAAAATTGCAAGATTCTAAAAATGCGAATAATAATAATAACATTTCGTTGCTTTCCATCGAGCATCCAAAAAGTTTCACTTATCTCTTAAATTTGAAAAAGTTGAATCTCTACAGACGGACAGCTCCTTTTTTTTTAACTAGGTAAAAACACTGAACTCGATTTCATATTTCTTTTTTAAGTTTGTCATCAAGTGGAATGTTCCTTGCCTTGGGACGGGATCGAGTTCCAGCTGTGTCAACGTTGAGATTTATTTCCGCTAATTTCCACTCTAGCCTTACCATGGCCGAGTGGTTAGCGCGCTTGGCTACTGATCTAAGGGACCTGAGTTCGAGCCCCGGATAAGGAATGGTTGTATGTGTTGTTTTTCTGCTGAGGTCCAGCCATCCTCTCAGATCTTCTACTATGGCATATAAACTGACAGGCTCCTGTCAGACCTCTGTGGCAAAGCAGCTACTTGAGGGGGTATTTATTTATTTATTAATTTCCACTCTTTCTCCAGTGGGAAAGGAAATGCCGATGGGCTTGGAAAGTCCACCATCAGTCGGATGGGATATTAAACCATGGTCCGTGTACAATAGAGCGATGCCCTTTGCATTTAAAGAGCTCACTGGATGGCTTCCCTCTCTCTTCTGTTCCTATCCACTTGAAGTCCTTGCGACCTGGCTCTTTAGCCCATTCTGCTCGAAAAAGTGCTCTCAGATAAAACACTTAGAGCTCCTTGACTTGGTATATTTCATATTTCAATAAAGTCTTATTAATAATTTGGGGAATTTAATAATATATGCACCTCTATCTGGAGCTTGACAGTGTGGATAAATTAGGCTTTTTATTTGATGTATGTTGGGGTTGATTTAAAAGACTTTCCTGTTCTCAGTCTTGTAACCTTGATCTGTTCTGTTGTGAGTTAATTCTGCGTGATTTCGGATATTTTGTCTTCAACATTTCTTTTGTGATTATACTTATGATTTGTTATAAACGTGAATTTTTCTTGGATTTGTTATTTTTCCATTTCTTTTCTATTTTACTTTTTATTTAAATTACAATTTTTTTCTACATAATTTAACATGAAAAGTGTATTAAACGAAGCAGATGATATTTCTTGTTGGTGAGATGCGATGTGCACAGTTTTCTTAAGGTTGCTGTTGTTTTCGCTAGGGCATCTGCAATCTCATTAACTGATGCCTACATGGCTAGGTGTTTACTAAATTGCTACATTATTTTGGTTGATCATAATATTTTTATGTATATTATGCTGGATTTCTTTAATCAGTTGTGGGTGGATGCATTTTCTTGGTTGATGCCAGAACATGACTCAGACATAGGGGTTGGGTTGGGTTGTTTTACCTCTGAGCGGCACTTTTTTGCACACCATGGGCTAAATGGCCAGGTCACATGGACCCCGAAGGCTCAGAGAAGGTTGGGGGAGGGGATCCACTGGAACAGCTGTTGGGAGACAGATGGTAGCCTCCCGTCAAGGCCATCCAGCGTGTTCTTTAACGTGCACAGGGTATGGCTCTCCCGCACAGGGGGCCACGGCTTAACGACCCATCCGACGGACGGCGGCCTTTCCAAGCCCATCGGTGTCCTCTACTGACCGTGGGCAGGACGGGGAATTTTGCGGAGATAAATCTCAACGCTGACCCAGCTGGGACTCGAACCTGGGAACTACAGATTAAGAGCCTGGCGCGCTACCGACTGAGTCACCCCCGCCC
This sequence comes from Ryuthela nishihirai, assembly GCA_038380435.1. Taxonomy (NCBI): domain Eukaryota; kingdom Metazoa; phylum Arthropoda; class Arachnida; order Araneae; family Heptathelidae; genus Ryuthela; species Ryuthela nishihirai. The sequence goes on from JAWZYU010000001.1 coordinate 109,437,998, forward strand.
ACTCAGACATACCGACAAACGACAAAGTAAAAACTAGATAAAGAGAAACTCTCTGAATAGAATTCGTTAAGATGCATGTGAGAATGAATATTTGATTGAGAATGGCTTTTTTGATATAAATCACAATTTTTTTCTACAAAATTTAACATGAAAAGTGTATTAAGCGAAGCAGATGATAAATGCTTTATCAAATATTACAATCTTTGTTTCGATTTAATATTACAAATATATTCTTTGATTATAGAAAAGGTAATAGTGTTAAAAAGATTTACTCTGAAGATTTGTAGAGTATTATGGAAGTTCAATATATGAACTTGTAACTGGCTGATTATAACTGTTGTCCAGTGGCAAAGCATGGATGAAAGCAATTGACCTTCAAATATTCTTATAAATCATAAGAGAATTCCTCTATCAATTCCATGTCATTAAGCTAACATCTTTGATGTACGAGATTATTTGTTTTGTTTGATTATTGTTATTGATTATTTGTTTGGTTGATTGACAAGTGATTGATAGCTTAATCAATTATCACCACGAGAATTTTGAGTTCGCCAACTGCACAGCCTCATAGTCCCCATCGTTCTATCCACGCTTCGCTTTCCTTTTTAACAATTCTCAGAGGATGGATTGAAGCCGCAACAGAATTATGAAACAGCATCAGGGCTACATCTAGGAGGGAAGGAGGCAATTCGTTCCGTCTCCTTTGAAAATACTAGTAAGGAAACTGGAGACAAAAAATTATTAAACTTGTACATGTTACACGTATTTTTCAAGAAATTTTTTAAACATCTCTGAAACGGTGGGAAAATGTTATTTATTTCCTAATGGAAATCCTGTCTCTAGATCCTCACTTTACATTTCAGGCTCGATTGCCTGAAAGCGGGGCGGGGGTGGCTCAGTCGGTAGCGCGCCAGGCTCGTAATCTGTAGTTCCCGGGTTCGAGTCCCAGCTGGGTCAGCGTTGAGATTTATCTCCGCAAAATTCCCCGCCCTGCCCACGGTCAGTAAGGGATGGGCTTGGAAAGGCCGCCGTCCGTCGGATTGGACGTTAAGCCGTGGCCCCGTGTGCGGGAGAGCCATACCCTGTGCACGTTAAAGAACACGCTGGATGGCCTTGACGGGAGGCTACCATCTGTCTCCCAACAGCTGTTTCCAGTGGGTCCCCTCCCCCAACCTTCTCTGAGCCTTCGGGGTCCATGTGACTTGGCCATTTAGCCCATGGTGTGCAAAAAAAGTGCCGCTCAGAGGTAAAACAACCCAACTCATACGAGACTATCCAAAAAAAAAATTGTTAACTGAAATACCGATTAAGAAACATATTTTTTTTACTAAACATTATGTTTTCTTGGTTTACAGACTGTAAAACATGTTGACAAATTATCTTAAGCTTAAGATATAAAATGCTAAAGAATGTGCTTTTGCTTTAAGAAATTCAATCATCCATGATTTTAATGTGTAGACAATTAAAATGCTGTAATGTTTATCTTAGATAATTAATGTTTCAAACTGAGGACGACTCTACTTACAACATAAAATTTTCATTTTCTAAATGCAGCCACTTGAACTATTAAAATGTTTGTGTTATTATCCAACACACGAATATTAACTCGAATAGGATATCTGATTTTGTAAAATAGACAAAATCTATGTAATTATTGCACATGTGTAATGTGCAGTGTGCAATGTTTGTAATATATTAATATTACATAATTATAATATTACATAAATAAACTATGTTCTAATGCTCAAAAACGGTAAATATTGCTAATGACAAAGTTCTCTACTCTAAGGTTACTAAGACTTTATTCCGTATAAAACAAAAAAGAGTGACTTTTTCACTTATTTCACCAGGTCTAAGTTTTTGAATTTTTTTTATAAGAAAAGGTTTTTCTAATAGATTTTCTGAAAAAAAAATGTAATATTCTGACAGAGTTAGAGATAATAATGATAATAACAAAAATGCATGAATATCCAGATTTTTAACTAGTTTTAAAAGCCAGCTGTTTTCACTTTGTCGTCTGAATGTCTATCCATCTGTAGACAGTCAACTATCTTGCCTTTAGAATAAAAATTAGTTTTGAGTTGGATGGGTATTGATGAAATATAACGATTCCCATTTTCCAAATATTCCAATAGCTGTAATAATGCCCTCTAAAGATGGAAAAAGGGGAAAAGTACCTAATATTTAAACGAATGTTACAAAAGATCTATCAATGCTAAAAAATTGAAATTTTGGCGATAGAGTGTAAAGGACAAGATTTTTACAATGGCTCCAATGATAAAGCATGAATGAAAGATTAGGAGATAAATGAAAAATTATTCTCATGCTATATAGGTACAGTCGCTCAAAAAAGTATCCGAACACTATGGTTGATTACAGAATTCAGAAAAAATATCTGGCAACGATTTTTTTAGAAATTAGTGATCTGGCAACCTTCGTGTACAGTAAACAAAGGTTGCCAGATTACTGATTTCTAAAAAAATCGTTGCCAGATATTTGTTCTGAATTCTGTAATCGACCATAGTGTTCGGATATTTTGTTGAGCGACAGTAGGTGGTCATATTATTTTGATACTAGATCGTGTGGGCTCACTCACGGAAATATTGAGCGTGTGCAGTTACCGTTCACAGCAAACTGGAGCGTGTGCAGTTACTGCACACGCTCCAGTTTGCTGTGAACGGTAACTGGAGCGTGTACAGTTGCTGTACACGCTCCAGATATTTTTCCTGAATTCTGTAATCACGTGACACGAAGGTTGCCATATCACTAATTTCTAAAAAAATCGTTGCCAGATGTTTTTTCTGAATTTTGTAATCAACCATAGTGTTCGGATACTTTTTTACATAGTGTTCGGATACTTAATGATTTATGTGGCAAATGAAAGCTTGTGACATCGGAAGTGTCATAGGTTATAAAATATTGACTCCCCGTGCTTTCTTCCCGTCCTAAAAAGGGGAAATGTGAAAACTATACCTAAGCTATATCTCCAGAACACGAAGGCCAAAAGTAACAAGCTATACGTCTAATGAAAGCTTCTGACGCGGGAAATGTCCCAGGCTATGAAAATTTGACCCCGTGCCTTCTTCCCCCCTAAAAAGGGGGTAAATGTGCAAATGATTGTTCCCCTATGTTTGCCGAAAGCGAGTGTGGAAAGTAACGAGCTATGTGTCCAATAGAAGCTTGTGACTCGGGGAGTGTCGAAAGCTATCAAAAATTGACCCTCTAGGCTTTCTTCCCCCCTAAAAAAGAGAAATGCGAAACTATTGTTCCGTTATATCTCCAGAACGCGAAGCTATACGTCGAATGAAAGCTTCTGACGCGGGGAATGCCATAGGCTATGAAAAATTGACCCCCGTGCTTTCTTCCCCCCTAAAAAAGGGGGGAAATGTGGAAATGATTGTTCCTTTATATCACCTGAACGCGAATGTAGAAGTAACGAGCTATCTGTCGAATAAAAGCCTGTGACGCGGGAAATGTCGTAAGCAATGAAAATTTGAGCCCCCTCCCGTGCTTTTTTCCCCTTAAAAAACGGGAAATGTCAAAATCGTTCTACTATATCTTCCGAAAGCAAGGGCCTACAGTTATCAGTTAGATGTGAAATGAAAGCTCGTATAATGACGGTCTAAACTATTTCGAATTTTTCCCCCACTATTCCCCGTAATAAAATATGGGGGGCGGATATTAGCGGAAGTCGACGTTAACGAGTCGTACCTCAAATCAAAGTTTGTGATGTCTCTAATGTCGTTGGCTACCTAAAACGTGACTACAAAAAGGAGGTAAATGTGCTCGATGTTTATGACTCGTATATCAAAGTTTTGGAAAGTAGGTGTTTTTAGTGACAACAAAAAAATATAAATTAAAAATTTTAAATATGCCTATCTTCCTATAGGGCCCTAAAAAGTAGAAAAATAAACCTAAAGCATGTCAATGGTGCAGTCAGTCTCTGAGTTCGTATTCGCTTCGGAGGAAGATAGGATGCCGATTTACCCACTCAGCATCCTATCTTCCTTTGAAGTGAATACGAACTCAAAGACTGATTGCACCATCGATATGCTTTAGGGTTTTTTTTTTCTAATTTATATGATCCTATAGGCAGATAGGTATTTTTTTAATTATTTAATTAATATTTTTTTAATATTACTATTTGTATTTTCCCAATCATCCATTATTCCGAATTTCGACTGTTAGAGGATGTTATGGACCGAAAATAGAAAACTTCGATAGCCCCTTCTAACAGTGTAAAATTTTGGAAAATGCCAATAATTAATACGAATATTGAAAACAAACTATTTATGCTAGAAATGTGAAATTTTGGTTGTAAAATGTGATGACCAGAAAAAGTTTACATCGACAGAAATGATTTGCCCTCTTACTTCTGGTGGATTTGACCTTACTTCTGATGGGGGGGGGGGGAGATTTTGTTTCAAGATATAAATGAAAAATTCCTTATGCGTAAAATAAAAAATAAATAACCCCTCAAGCAGCTTCTTGCCACAGAGGTCTGACAGGAGCCTGTCAGTTTATATGCCATAGTAGAAGGTCTGAGAGGATGGCAGGACCTCAGCAGAAAAACGACACATACATCCATGCCTTACCCAGGTCCCTTAGATCAGTAGCCAAGAGCGCTTACCACTCGGCCATGTAGATACTAATAAAATGTTACTATTTTCTTTTTTCCAATCATATATTATTTCGAATTTAGGCTGTTAGAGGGTACTAAAAACCAAAAATAAACAACTTCCATAAAAGAAGAAAAATTTTGCTGGTAAAATGTGTCAAAAAAGTTTTCATTGACGTAAAGGATTCATCATCTTACCTCTGAGGGAGGGGGAAAGAACTTTTTTATTTTAAGGGAAAAATGAAAACTTCTTTTGTATGTTGTGTAGATACTAATCAACTATTACTATTGGTGTTTCCTTAATCAACTATTACTACTGGTATTTCTTTAATCAACTACTCTATTGGTATTTCCTTAATCGACTATTCTATTGGTATTTCCTTAATCAACTATTCTATTGGTGTTTCCTTAATCAATTATTACCATTTGTGTTTCCTTAATCAAGTATTAGTTCCAATTTCCAATGTTAGTAAAGATTTATAATAAAAAACTTCATTTTCTTTGAAAACGAGCGTTCCATATTCGCCACATGGGAATTCTTCTAGTTTAAATTCCTTTTTAGAAGGTTACGAATATTGACTATTCTGGTTTAGCTGGAGATAAACACTACTTAACTGAATGATAAAATATTGAAAAACCTTGTCAGAAAATCGCCACATAGCAGATATCCTCTGTATATCTCTTCCATAACAAGGATTTAAACGATATGACTTCAAAATTATTGAATTACACATATCTCATGGCTATATTAAAATGAAAGAGGCATATAGGACTACTACTAATTTATTTATAAAACATACATTTTAGCGTTAAATAAATGGAGTCAGTTATTATATGAATGACTTAAGCTTTGTCAATAACTATGTTCCGTTTCCAACCCATCTCTATATATGCATTTTTCCATCATATCGGCTAGAATAATTTATAGAAATATAGAAATAATTCTTTTTCAGGAAGCTGGGAAGGAAGGGGCTGGGAAGACCCACAAAGAATCAAAACCACATTCTAGTATTTTTCTTCCCTTTTTCTTCTGAAATTATTTTTGCCATTTGGGATAAAGCAATGTTTTTTTTTAATTTGTGTATTATATATTTTCTGTTTATTTTTTTTATCTCCATTCCCGTTATTGAAACTATTCAGAAATTGTAGATCTTTTCAAATTTCCTTAGATCTTGCTCTAGTCGTGTTCATACCAATTAAAAACCTCGTTTTAGTGGTTGTATTTCGCGATATAGGCTTATAAGCATTCCTTCTGATGATAAACTTACAAGAAGTTTGATATCGAGATAATTTTTACACATATGCATGCATGTATATTTCGAATGCCTACAATTAATCTTGTTTCCTGACTTGAGGTTTCTGCCAATTGAAACTAAAAAATGCTAAAACTGTCTTTTTTTCTGTCAAGTTTTTTTTTATCTACGGAAGTAAAAGGTTTATTGAATAGACGAACTTTAATTTTTTTATTGGTGGAAGAAAAATTGCTTCATTTGGGATCTAAAGTTTAGAATTGTACACCACCAACTGTGGAAATTCCCAATTGTGACAGTGTGAACAATATTCTCTTTTAATTCTTTTTTAAAGAAGTAGAAATAGAAAGGTTTTTAAAGTGTTCTTAAAAGAATGTGATGTGATCGTTTGGTAAAGGGAACAAAACAGATCACAAAAAATAATTTGAAAAGCAAATATTTCAATTAAATCTTTAAATTCTTTTTATAGTTATATCACTCACAAAACGTTACTACAGTACCGAATTACGGACTTTCTCAAGAATGGGCAGGACTAAGAGTTTGCCATTTTTTGGAAACCGTCATTCATGGAATTTATTTATTAAAATACATCCAACAGTGGAGAAATTTTTATGGAAACAGTTATAACAAAGCAACTGCGCAGTTTTTGCATCGGTTATTCAAATATGTCAGTTGTTTTCTGGGCTATCGATTACTTGTTAATCAACCAATGATCTCACTGATCAAATCTCAGTTACTGATTGACCAAGGACTGCTCAATCAATCAGCTACCTGTCAGAAATGTCTATAAGAAACTTCAATGAGAAATTCAGAATTTACGAGAACTTCAAATGCATAGTCTCATTGACTCGGTACTTTTGGTAAAGCTTTGCCATCACATGAGCATATTTATGTACATTTTAGTAAGAGGTAAGAGAAGTGTGGGGTTTATTAAGTCGATGACGTCCTAGAACCTGTAACATTCCCTTTCATTGCAGGAGTGCCTTTGAGCCTTCTTTCTGGTAGATGAGGCCGACGCCTTCTTTGAACAAGATAACGCCAGGCATCATCTATCAAAAAAAAATGTTCAAAAATTCTGATCCTAATTTAACCACTTGAACGTTTAAATTAATATCCAAAATTACCTGTACCTTGGCTTCACTGAACCCCCTGCGTGAAATAAATTATTTTTATTATTATATGCTTGAGCGGAAATAAAAAAGAAAGTGTAATTCATAAACAAAGTGTTTTAAGTTCTACAAACCGATAACCATTGTCAATAATTTCCATAAATTTTTAGATTGTTTTTTTCCTTTGAGAGTCACTTTTTTTAATACAATGGCATAATCTGCAGTTGCCATGTTCGAGTCCCACCTGGGCTAGCGTTGAGATTTATTTCCGCAAAATTCCCCGCACTGCTCTCGGCCGGTATTGGGCACCAATGGGTTTAAAAAGTCAGCCGTCCATCGGATGGAATGTAAAGCCCCTGTGGAGGAGAGCCATACCCTGTACATGTTAAAGAACACTCTGGATTGCCTTGACGGAAGGCTACCATTTATCTCCTAACAGTTGTTAAGTGGGTTCCCTTTCCCCAATTTTCTCTGAGCCCTCGGGTTCTTTGTGACCTGCAATTTAGCGCGTTGTGTTGGGTTGGGTTGTTTTACCTCTGAGAGGCACTTTTTTGCACACCACGGGCTAAATGGCTAGGTCACAAGGACCCCGAAGGCTCAGAGGTGGTTGGGGAGGGAACCCACTGGAACAGCTTTTGGGAGACATATGGTAAAAAAGAAAGTGTAATTCATAAACAAAGTGTTTTAAGTTCTACAAACCGATAACCATTGTTAATAATTTCCATAAATTTTTAGATTGTTTTTTCCTTTGAGAGTCACTTTTTTTAATACAATGGCATAATCTGCAGTTGCCATGTTCGAGTCCCACCTGGGCTAGCGTTGAGATTTATTTCCGCAAAATTCCCCGCACTGCTCTCGGCCAGTATTGGGCACCAATGGGTTTAAAAAGGCAGCCATCCGTCGGATGGAATGTAAGTAGCCACGAAGAAGCCTTCTTCATTCAGCACGCTGGATGGCCTTAACGGGGAAGGCCACGAAGAAGCCTTCCCCGTTAAGGCCATCCAGCGTGTTCTTTATAGTGCACAGGGTATGGCTCTCCCACACACGGGGCCACGGCTTAAGGTCCCATCCGACGGAAGGCGGCCTTTCCAAGCCCATCGGTGTCCCCTACTGACCGTGGGCAGGGAGGGTAATTTTTGCGGAGATAAATCTCAACGCTGACCCAGCTGGGACTCGAACCTGGGAACTATAGATTACGAGCCTGGCGCGCTACCGACTGAGCCACCCCGCCCCCTAGCACGTTGTGTGAAAAAAAGGTAACGCTCAGAGGTAAAACAATCCAACCCAATCACACAATGGTCTAAACAGCCAGGTCACAAGGGGCTCAAGTGCTCAGAAAATATTGGGGAAGGGAATCTATTAAATTAATTATTGAAATGGTTTATAAATATAATTTATGTGTTTTATTTTCATTTCTCTGGAATGATTTCAGAAATGATTAAATAATTCAAATAAGCATTAAGACAGAATGTAAAGTTAATGAAATTCAAATTGTTTATTAAACTTATGAATACTGAGTAATTTTTACATTAACTTTATTTCCTTTTAAACACATTACTGAGATAGTAGATTCATTATTATTCACTGTCCAGTCTTACGCAAAGTTGTAAAATGATTGGTCAAATAATCATCTTATCACTAATATTTCTTGAGACCTCGAGCTATTAAGGCTAGCCATAGGTACGTACAAAGTCAAGAATATTTATAATATAAATTATTTTTGCAAATTTCACAATAAAAGTATACTTAATAATTGGCAAACTCCTTTTCCGACAAAAACTATTTATTGTTTTAATTACATTTTAGAAAGTTCGATTTGATTTTTTTTCATATAGTTTGCAAATAAAGTTATTAGAATGGAAAATCATAGGCTCCAGCTCGTTGACTCCCCCGACACCCCCCACACCGATTCCTAAGCCATTTTCCACAGAATTGGCCTGCCGAAAGACTGGAACGTCTTTTGCGGTCCGACAAACAAAATATTTGCCCACTCTTGCTTTAGTAAGACATCGAAGAGTAGGGGCAGTGGTTGGCTTAGTCGGTAGCATGCCAGGCTCTTCACTCTCAGTTCCTAGGTCCGAGTACCAGAGTTGAAATTCATCTCAGCTAATTCCATTCTGTCCTCCTTGTGAATGGGGACACCAAAGAGCTGGGAAAGATCTCCATCTGTCGGACGGAACGTTATAAGCCGTGAACTGGGTGCATGAAAGTTATACTCTGTACACATTTAAAAACACGCTGGATGACCTTGACGGGAGGCATACATCTGTCTACTAACAGCTTCTCAGTGGATCACTTCCCGACCTGGCCGTTTAAACCACTGTGTTCAAAAAGTACTACTCAGAGGTAAAACAACATAACACAACTGATTGCAGACTGTCGGAAAATAATTCATCGACCCGGATGATCACACTCCCAGAAAAATAACTCAGAAACCCTAGCAGGAAAATGAACCACCGAAAAATAACTGAAGGACTCCAGTTTGGGAAATGCTAATAAAGTATATAATAAATATAAACAAATACCCCGTCAAGCAGGTGCTGCTGGTCTATTAATTTTGATTGCATCTTATAAGTCTGTAGTAAATGTTAACACACACACACATATATATAAGCATGGTGCATATTTTTAGTTATTAGACTAGCTATAAATTGTATAATTCATCAAGAATATCACCATCTAGTAGGATTTCAGATGTAAGAATAGAAATAAAGTTTATCTTCCCACCAAGAAGCTGCCCCCCCCCCAAAAAAAAAAAAAAAAAGAAAAAGAGCTTGTCAGTATAACAGACCATAGAAAAAGTTTGCAAAGAAAGCGAGATCTCAACAAAAGGACATGTTAAAGGGTTTGAACCCAGCTCTCGTTGATATCCAGCCAAGGTATTTGTATACGGGATTACAGAAGTGGACGTAGTGGTAAATAAATATAAGAATCTGAACTCTTCATTAAGAAGAGTCTATAAAAGTAAGTTCGCCTCAGATATGCAACTGGAATTTTTATTTTGTGGGTGAGGACACAAACACCGATAAGATTGGATGGAAAAAATATAAATATAGGTATAATAGTTTTCAATTTTTCTGATAAAATAATAGCAAATATAGTAAGTTTGAAAATAATAAACATTTAAGGACATATATAACCTCGAAGCTCTATCAGGCTATTCTGATTTCTCATACAACCTACAAACACATATACGGACACACAACCATGACCTCCTGGGAACAGAACCCAGACTCCAGCAACTGCAGTATCACAGCGAATGAACATGATGCCACTGAGCAATCGAAGGAATTACCAGAAGATAAAGAGCAGGATCCATAGTAAATTCACAGATTACCTCTAGACATAAACTTCAACAATTGTTGAAAACTTCTGAAAAAATTATCGCTGACGCGGCGGGAATCGAACCCGCAACTCTCTAGATACATGCCAAAGCGCTCTAACCGTGGGTATATATCTAAAGAGTTGAGGGTTCGATTCCTGCCGCTTCATCGATAATTTTTTTCAGATGTTTTTTATAAAGATGTTGATATTTTAATCTTTGCGGTAATTGTGCTTTGTTTCTAGATTTTTTTTTCTGTGTAATACGGCGGGGGTGGCTCAGTCGGTAGCGCGTCAGGCTCGTAATCTGTAGTTCCCAGGTTCGAGTCCCAGCTGGGTCAGCGTTGAGATTTATCTCCACTCGTTAGGGGTCCAGTGTCTCCCACGGTCAGTAGGGGACACCGATGGGCTTGGAAAGGCCGCCGTCCGTCGGATGGGACGTTAAACCGTGGCCCCGTGTGCGGGAGAGCCATACCCTGTGCACGTTAAAGAACACGCTGAATGGCCTTGACGGGAAGCTACCATCTGTCTCCCAACAGCTGTTCCAGTGGGTCCCCTCCCCCAACCTTCTCTGAGCCTTTGGGGTCCTTGTGACCTGGCCATTTAGCCCATGGTGTGCAAAAAAGTGCCTCTCAGAGGTAAAACAACCCAACCCAACTCTGTGTAATACAATACTCTTGGAATACAATATGTTGAACCATGGCTTATATCCATCGAAAGTCAGGGTCATCCTCACAGACCTTTGTGTGCTGAAGGCATATAAACTGATAGGCTTCCGTCAGACTTCTGTGTCAAGCTGCTGCTTGAGCGATTATAATATCTTTTATTTAGAAGTCACTTCACTAATTTGTAAAAGTAGTGTTAAGAACTTAACATGGAAATTAATGCAAAAATTGGACATTCAAAACATTTACAGAACGAAAAATTCGACTTTTACGTAGTCAACATCCTGCATTATAATTTTTTCAAATGTATCGTATGAACTCGATTAATATACACTGCCCTATCAAAATATTAGAGACTTTCCATGCTATGTCAATAGGGATCTAACTTCGAAGCTTTATAACTTCTAAAAAATATGAATTTTATGGGAAAATGTGACTGAAGATAAATTAAACATTTTAATCAAATCTGTTCAAATCTCGATTTTCATCAATATTCGTTCATTATTTAAAGAATCAGGGAAGCTGTAATATTTAATAATTTGTCTTGTTTTATTAAAAAAATTCATAATTGTTTAATATTGATATAATAATTAAGGAAACTTCTAAAATGTTTATTTTTATCAAATGTTTGAAATAATGATTATTGTTTAAGTTTTGATTAATTTCTGAGGTCAATCTTATTACTGCTGTGAAACATTCTAGCTTCCATAACTTTAAATGCTGAATGAAGTGTGTTGAAAAATTGATATTAAACGTATTTAATTATGATCTTTAATATTTCTTGAATTGCATTTTTCCATTAAACGTATATTTTAGAATTCATAGAGTTTCGAAGTTAAATTTCCATTGACATAACATGAAAATTCTCTAATATTTTGGTAGGACAATGAAGTAGAACTACTGTCAAAACTATAAAAGTTTGGTGCCAGAAATATTATGCGTGACAAAAAGCGTCAATGATAAAAGCGTCACTAAGTTCAATGATAACACTATTATTGTTACCGTGATTATTTCTTTTGTGGAAAATGCGATTATAATTTATTTTTGCACAGTCGATTACATTTAATTTACAGTTAAATATTTGAACACCATTATTGTGCAAATGATTTCATAATTTGTGATAATTATCATTATTGCTATACAATTTTTTTATTGTTTAAAAGAAAATATTTTGTTGAAAATTAATCCATTTAGTTATGTTTCTAATATAGTAAGACAGCTGATATCCATCAAAGAAATTTTTACCATATCATAAACAACAGCGCCCCATTGTTTTTTCTTTTATATTTTAAGCCTATGGTTTCCAAACTTTCTACTATGGAATCCCTTAAACTTAGCAAATGTTTCATTGCGCCTCCCTTTCGGTATAATCACACCCCTCAAAAAGTGTGTGCAGTGGCATGGAATGTCAGTTGTTTCGTTGTGGGGTGTAGACAAAGCAACTTAAAATGCCCGTCACAATGTTGCAACTGCCGAAAACAACAGCTGCTATTTTTGATGTCGATCATCAAATCATGCAAAAAAAGACCGAAGAAATCTTTAAAAGTGTTAATTGAATGGAGAGATCTTATAGCTGTTGAGAGTTATTTTTGAGCAGTAAAAAAAAGATAAACAATAGATTTATTATTATATATTTTTACTCTTCCTTATCAAACTATATAGCACAAAATCACTTTGTACACAAATTTATCATTTTTACAGATTGTAAGCCAGTATATAATTGATATTTCATATTCCAATTATATTATTGAAATTTCATATTCCAATTATATTTAGTTATTTACACTAGTGGAAATGTAAATTGTGTTTAGGGCGAGCTCCATGGAAATAAAAAAATATATACTTTCAAGCAGCTGCTTCCCATACACGTCTAACAGGATATTGTCAGTATAATACTACTTAGAGAAGATCTATGAGAAAGGTGAGAGACCTCAAGCAGAAAGAAACATTTTCCCTTATGCGGGGCTCAAACACAGGTCCTTATGATTAATAGTAAGGCTCTCGAAATTAGAACTCTAGAAATCTTGTATAGTTTTCTGGATTTTTTTTTTCCTTGGTAGGGGGCACCATATAGTTTTTGCAGTTGAGTTTCTGACTAAACTTCCTATAAATAAGCAAACTTCAGTGACGAACTGAATCAATTGAGTCAATGAGACTGGAACTGACGCAACAGAAACTCTTATACGTCATTAGTGAATTAAGGTGTCACTCATTTGTCAATAAGCAATAATATTAATAGAAAATTATTATTATTAATATTATTAAGTTATTAATAGAACATTACAGAAGAATCTTTGATTTATGAAATCATTGGTTTATTTATAGATCAATCAATCAGTGACTTAAGAGAATCTTATGATTCAGCTGCCTTAATTACTTTCATCCACGCTTCGCCAATGACAAAATTTGATGAAAATCGATAGAACAATTTTCATTAATTTTATATTTTATATAGTGGGTTGTTTTCTCTCTGAGGGACACTTTTTTTTGTGCCCACAATGGGTCATAATTGCCAGGTCACAATGCCTCAACTGATCAGAGAAGATCTGGGGAAGGAGATCGACTGGAGAGCTTATAGGAGACAGGTTGAAGCCTTCAATCAAGGCCATCTTATATGTTCTTTAAGGCTCACAGGTCTCTTGCAAACCGGTTGGGTTGTTTACCTCTGAGCGGCACTTTTTTTGCACAACATGGACTAAATGGCCAGGTCACAAGGACCCCAAAGGCTCAGAGGAGGTTGGGGAGGGGTTGGGTTGGGTTGTTTTACCTCTGAGCGGCACTTTTTTGCACACAATGGGCTAAATGGCCAGGTCGCATGGACCCCGAAGGCTCAGAGAAGGTTGGGGGAGGGAACCCACTGGAACAGCTGTTGGGAGACAGATGTTAGCCTCCCGCCAAGGCCATCCAGCGTGTTCTTTAACGTGCACAGGGTATGGCTCTCCCGCACACGGGGCCACGGCTTAACGTCCCATCCGACGGACGGCGGTCTTTCCAAGCCCATCGGTGTCTCCTATTGACCGTGGGCAGGGCGAGGAGATTTGCGGAGATATATCTCAACGCTGACCCAGCTGGGACTCGAACCTGGGAACTACAGATTACGAGTCTGGCGCGCTACCGACTGAGCCACCCCCGCCACTTTGCAAACGGGTCATGGCTTAACATCCCATCAGACAAACAGCGGTCTTTCCATGACCAAGTGTGTTCCTTTACCACTGAAAGGCCTGACACGCTGTTGACTGAGCCAATCCCCCCCCCCACACACACACACATTTTCTAAATGCATTAAGTCAAGTATGTTAACTACTGCTTCGCAAAATGTTTATTATCATTTAAAATGTGCTTAAATATATCATTTCAATTCAATAGTTCGAGCTCTTCAGGCTCTAAAGACCTACACAGATAGAATTGGTTTATTTTATCTCTAACACTGGATAGGGAAAGGAGGTCCTTTGAATAGCAGTTAGGACACAAATGGAAGTTCTCCATTATACAATGTAAGCTGTCCAATGAATTCTTTAAACATGCACCAGAGATGGGTCTCCTGTTCACGAGCTGCCGCTTAACGTCCCATCTGATAGATGGTTGCCTTTGCAAATACCTTTTTTAGCAAAGGGCAGGGTGGGGATTAGCGGAAAAAATCTCAGTATAATCACAACGGGAACTTGAACCTGGTAATATCTCTTGTGTACTTGATGCGCTAGAGAGCTTTCCAAACCTCGCTCCCAGGCAAACAGATTGAGGCTTTCGACAACCCCATTTTCGCTTTCAGTGATCCCAAAAATGTTCCACTAATTGAAAAGAAATATATATATATCCATTCTCTTTCGCGATCACGATACGTTCTCTGCTCTTCAATAGAAAGCAAAATAAAACAAAAAAATATGTCCAAAAGCAGCATAATATTAATAGAAAATTATTATGTCATCTCCCCTGTCGTGGTTAGTAAATGAACGCTAATCCTTAAAACACAAAAGGGAAATAAAAACCGGACTGCACTGCTCTCTATACAGCAATAACTCAGAGCATTCACTTGAACTTTCTCCGGTGTGGGAAAATCGACCCATACGGCATCGCGACATTACAGAAGAACCGTGTTGTGGGGTGTGACGGCTGGGGTTGCAAGTTGGTCAGCCACCTAGGCTAGGGCTGATGTGTGATTGCAGAGCAAGCACGTTACAGCTTAATGGCCAACCGTCACAGCCCGTAACACATGGAGACTATCGCTCACAATGAGATTTATCAGATGTCACGAAATAAAGTGACGCCATTAGCCTTTAAAGCCACCGCCCATGGACCAGTAATTACCGGCATACGAACAAGGCCGAGGAAGCGGTAAAAACGTAATGTGAACCCGAGGCAATGGTTACTTCGTGTTGTCCTGAAACGTTGTTAAGTGGCTAGTTCAGCTACCGGCCACCAACTAGAGAAGCTTTTAACGACGCTAGGGCCAATACAAATCCTCTTCGCTGCCTTTTCAGTCCTTTTCTTCTTTTCTTTGCAAATGCTTTTCAAGTGACAAACATCGTGGGGGACAGAAGAGAAAAAGAAGTGGATGCTTTTATTTTATTGGTTGCCTAGCACAAAGACTTGTCTAATATATTCTTGTAATATATCTTTCCTGGTGCTTTGGAGTTGCCGCAATCAAAAGCTATTGATTGTAGTGATTTTTAAATCTTCCCCTTCTAAGGATATTGAAATTTAACAGTGTAAGTTCATGGTTTTACAAAGTGAGGAGTAAAAACAATAACATGAATTCTTTGCTGAAGTTATAGAGAAGAAAGACAGGAATAACACAAAATAACAGAGAATTGAATCGAACGTTTCTATTTGTTTTTACAATCAACAAATTCTTCAGTCTCACGCTTGTAAATTTCCTTTTTTCCACAGGCTCTTTAAAGTAATATGAAAGCCTATAAGCTTTATAATTTTATTACCACTGCTTATACGCCATATTTTCACATTTAACTACACCAATTTACGACATTTAATGTCATCATCTCTATGTATTTTTTTTTGTTAAATAATCCTTTACACTGACATTCGGTATCACTTTTAATTTCATATTTCGCTGATAATTTTTTAATGAAATCTTATCTAAAGCAAGCAATACATCTTTCTATTTGTCTCAAACATTCACTTTTACTATTATATACTAACATTAATGGAACAACATTCTTACCCTCAGGGAAATGATGCAATATCTTAGACTGCATTCATCATATGTATTATTTTCAAGTTAGAATTTACTGTCGGAGTACTTTTCCAGCAATTTCTAAAGCATATATTTAAGTATACAAATGTGTCATGTTAACCGTTCTTAGCTCAATATGACTCTCTGGTTTAGTTCCAACTGTACTGATTCACATAGAACTCTTTATTATCTAACTACAGCAGCCATTCAGAAATTTAGACATCGCATTCCAGTACCCGAATAAAAATTCAGCTGTTGCGCATTTTTAGTTAAGTGTTCAATGTAGGTTTTTTGCGAAATAAGCTGCAATATTTCAAATTATTATTATTTTTCTTTCCAGCTTTCAGTTCCAATTCTCGTATAGGATACCTATATATCTGCTTTTATATATAGGATACCAATATATCGCAACTGTTCCATTTTTAAGTCTCGCTTTCCTCACAGACCTTCTCCTATGTCTTATAAACTGAAAGGCGCCTGTCAGACCATCTACTATGTCATATAAACTGAAAGTCTCCTGTCAGACCTTCTACTATGTCATATAACTGAAAGGCTCCTGTCAGACCTCTGTGGCAAGCAGCTGCTTGAGGGGATATTTATTTTTATTACATCCACTCACACCACGGACACCGCATTACCTAATACCAGAGCCTATTCCACACCAATCCGATACTTTCCATCCACTTTTACATAAACAATACTGCCAACATGACCTAGAATTTCAGAGCTAAACGGTCTTTCTGTTGTCTCATAACCTCTCACATGCTTTGTCAAATAGTGTTCAGTGTTCATTGAACCTTCGAACGAATGAATCCAAATGATTGCGACATTACTGAGAATGCAAAACACCAATGGCGAAAAGTGAATGGAAGCAATTGAATCAATGAAACTGCTTGATTGATTATAAAATATTTTAAGTCATTGGTAATTAAGCTATAAATCACGTGTCACAGACTAATAATATTTGATATGTGAGATAATTAGTTGATTGACAAGGGATTGATAGCTTGTTCGTTTAATGACATACGAGAATCTTCGATGAAACAATTCTAAACTTATGAATTAAATTTAGGCTACAGTTAGTAATTGCATTTTGCAGTAGCAATTACTAACTGTAGCCTAAATTTAATTCTTAAGCTTAGATATTTATTAAAATTAAACTCATTAATTTAAGTTCAATTCATTAAAGTAAGTTTTATAGATGAAATACAAGTCACTTATTCTTTCGAAGAGAAAACAAAATTGCTGATAATTTTCGAGACTTTCGGAATTCCAATCCAGACTCCATTTGCTCAGCAACTAAATAGGCTAACCACTCAGGTACTAGGAGTTGGAATCTCTGCGTTCAAATGGTTTTTATTTTTTTCATTTATATTTTCAAAAATATAATCATATTATTGCATTGAATTTTCTTATAACTGAAAGAAATCTATTCATATTTTCACTTGTTCGTTTACGTATACTCTGCAGTAGTGATATTATATCAAAGTGAATTCAGAACTTGGTTACTTCCTAAATAAGCTATTTATGAAAATCTGACTGAGGAATTAAAGATATGATTTTAGAGAGTGTCGAAGCATTTATCATCTTAGCTCGTTCTGATAAAAAAAAAAGAAAAAGCATTCAAAACTGGCGAATATTGAAATAATCATTGCGGAACCAGCTAAAAATATGCTTTTAGAATTTATTAAAGTTAAATACAAAGGCTGCTATTTTTAACCTGTCTGAATTAACTTTTGAAACAATAGTTCAAATGTCATTACTGTAGTTAATTGTTCTACTTAATACTTTACCAGTGGCGAAGCGTGGACGAAAGTCATTCAAACAATGATACTGCCCAGTTGAAGTCAGCACCATTCAATACAATTTACCGCCCCAAGAAAAAAAATGTTTATGCTGTTCACCGAAAAAATTTATTTTGCCACCTGAAGCGAATTTACTTTTATTAGTTGTTACAACTCATTTCATTTTTTGCTGCCTCAGGCTACCGTAGCATTTTTGTCATCTCAAACATTTTACCATTTTTGTGGCAGTTTATTTCCCTAACAATATATTTTAAGTTCTTATGGTTCTGAATATACATTCGCCACATTTGAAAAAAAAACACTAGTTAAATCAATAGTAAGAGAGATTCCAAATTACTATGCTCACAAAGTCATATAAAGACCTTGGCACTTTATATTTATGACACTTTGAGTTGAAATTTGATCAAGACCATCATATCACTATTATATCTCCCTTAAAAAATTCCTTCTCCAGGTGACTCTTTGAATGCTTGTACTGTTGGGAGGGCTCTGGAATAAGAATCGAAAATTCTCATAAAATTGATTCTTTGAGCTATCAAACAATTGTGAAACCTTGGTTCTACAGATAAAAATTATTAGTATATTTAGAAGTTGCAGAGCCTCATTGACTCAATTGCCTCTTTCCTCACTATACTTCATTACTATTCATATTATACTCTGAAAAAAAAAGGGGGGAAATATCTATCCAAATAAATGTTTGATATAAAGTTCCCAGTGAAGAAACGTGGATGCGAGCAATTGAGACGAAGATATTGCGCTATTTTTCCATAAAGATTTTCTAATGTCATTGATTGATTAATCCACCAATCACTTGACAATCGACCAATCATCTCACAGATCAAATATTATTAGTCTATTAACGTGGTTTATAGTTTAATT
This sequence comes from Ryuthela nishihirai, assembly GCA_038380435.1. Classification (NCBI taxonomy): domain Eukaryota; kingdom Metazoa; phylum Arthropoda; class Arachnida; order Araneae; family Heptathelidae; genus Ryuthela; species Ryuthela nishihirai. The sequence continues at coordinate 109,456,836 of JAWZYU010000001.1, forward strand.
CACCAATGTCTTGCAAGAAGTTTTGATTTGTCAATTGCTCAGTCTCACTGAATGAATTGCTTTGCATCCACGCTTCGCCTTGCAAGATAGTAATATTCATGAAAGAAAGATGATAAGGAAATAAATAGATCTTACCAATTTGAACAAAAATGAATAAAGTGTTCAAAAATAGAGTTTGAAAGAAAATTTAAATATAACTCCAAACACATGTAAATTAGCTTTTAAAAAAATAAATGTTCTTTACTTTATTCTTTTTTTAAAAATTAACCTTTAAAAACTAAATAAATTTTAAAATGTTCTTTTAAAGTTCATTTTTAATGAGAATATTTATAAAATTTCATAATAATGCAGAAATGTAGAACTAACTATAAAGTTGTCACTTTATCTTCACTCACATTTTTCCATTAAAAGAAGTGATTTCTAATAGATTAGATCAAATCTATATAAAATAAATTGACATATATAAATAAATTGACATACATAACTATGCTTCTCTTTCAATTGACCATTGAGTATTATATTGTATATATTACATATAACATTTTACACATATAATCTGTAACCAGTAACACATTTAAAATTCAAGTTTCCTTTGTTGCCTACTTATAGGAGAGATGACAGATAAATTTTGCTTTGTTCAAATAATGCATCAGTGACCAAAGATTTATCACGTAATTTAGACCAGTGGTTCTGAAATGCGGCCACCAGACAATTTAGGTACAGCCTCCAGATAATTTAAATAACTGAACTAAAAGAAAGTATTAATGAAATATTTTTCGTGCAAATCCTCTCCAAGGAGAATATTTCAAAACACGCGATCAACATAAATTCCCAACGTATTGCATTCCTTATTTTATTATGAAAGCCTTTCCTTGAACCAAAATCGAATAAAGTATGGTGGCCGTACACATTCTATGTATATTTGATCATGATTGACTAAGCATATGATATAAATTAAAAATACAAGCTTTTATATTCTCAAAAATATTGCTTTACAGTTATAAATTTAAATTACAAGTCTATACATACACGTTAGCATTACATTTTATTTAATATTTCTAATTGCTGCCACGAGAAAATATTTTTTTAGAACTACTGATTTAGACTCATATTACTTATTAATCTAGTTTGAAAAGGAATTTTTGTGATCCGAATTTAGTTTCTATTTAGTGTTTGTTTAACATGATCAAAAATCTAATAATTTAAACGAAAAGTTCTTATTTAATAAACCCTTCAATTGGTTAAATTATTACCTCTCGTATTACATATAAAGTATGCAAAATATGGAACAGAACATTGCGAACCATAGGAAATATGCTTTTCCTTTTTTGCATCAACTAGATTAAAAAAATTATAAATTACCCCTCAAGCAGCTGCTTGTCCCATAGGTCGGACAAAAGCCTGTCAGTGTAATACGCCATAGAGAAAAATCATGAGGCAGGCGAGACCTAAGCAGAAAAAGAACACAAACATCCATTTATGCAGGAATCCGGGGCTCGAACTCAGATCTCTTTGATGCGTAGCCAAGCGCGCTAACCACTTGGCCACTGGGACGGTCGACTATATTACACAGCACGAATTTGCACAGAGCTGAAGGAAGAAAGTATATAGTTTGTTATAAGTCTGTTGTATATTTTACCAATTCACTATCTTTACCAATAAATTTGATCATGAGGATAGATGCCTTTACACAACACTAAGGTTAACAACAAACGAAAAGAAAATTAAACTTCAGATGTGTTAAGATGTTGCAATGATTTTTGAATAAAAAAAAGACTGGTTAATTCTAGATGATGCGAATATCGTTTTTGTAATGCTGTTACCGTTAACACAAAGGGATATCGGTATACGATTCACACACGTAGAATTTAGTCACATAACTCTTTCTCCATGCAAAGTGTGCGAGATTTACATTAGGAACAATTCTGCATATTAATTATCCACAACAGAGATTAGAAACATATGACCCGTGAATCAATGCGACTTGCATTGTTTCTTTTTTAAGTGGCCCGTGGATCAATGCACCCTTCGTCTTTTTTTAAGTGGAACGTGGATCAATGCGATCTGCGTCTGTTTTTCGAGACACCGTGGATCAATGCGACCTGCGTTTCTATTTCAAGTGACCCGCGGATCATTTGAGCTTTATGACATAAATTATCCGCCAGCAATATTGGTACTAAATTGGCCAAAAAGATGTAAAAATCAAAAGCTTCTCATTAATATTAGATGGAATTTTGTTATTTGTTGTCCATACGAATAAGTTTTTTGTACATTTTTCATTTATTCAAATTTTTTTTGAGATGTAAATAATCGTAAAGATATGCATATACATAAAAATGTGCTTGAAATAATAAATCATATGGAAAAAATCAAGCGCTTATTTTTGTACATATTACCCTCTTTCTAAATCCCTCTAATGCGGTCTGCTTAAAAATTTCATAATTCTAATCTGACCCAGGTTAGCAAAGTTTTGCCGACCCCTGATCTCCAGTATTGTTTTTAATCCTTTTTCGGTTTGTGTCAATCCTTTTTCGCTTCCGTTATTTTCACTTCATCCTTAAATATAAATTTATTTTTCCCTTTTAACAGAAGATAAAATTCGAACATTAATGCATTTAAAACTTCGTTTACCTGATCATAACTCAAATAATAATAGCAAAAAAGAAACTGTAGTTTAAAATATCGTTATCGAGTTCTCATAATCTTGAAAAGAATTTAACTTTATCACAGTATTTAAATTATCAGATAATTTTAAATAATGAATACGTATGTGACGTCAGTGAGATATGCGATTACTAACAGTTGCCTAGTGAATCCCATTCTCATATCCAGCTCTGAGTCTTTTGGACTCCTTTTGACATGGAAATTTAGCCCATTGTGGACAAAAAACTTAAATTGCATTGATTTTGGATATTCTTTTGAAATCTCGTTTCAAATATATTTTTGTCAATAAATAGAACATGATTTTTTTAATAAGAATTTATGAAAATAATAATTTTTCAATAATAATTTTTAATTTGCAAAGAAGAAAAAAGTCTTTCAAATGAAAATATGCAAACTGTTGATTGAAATTAAAAGATGAAAATAAGAGTTTTCCAAACGAAAAGAGGAAAATAACTGTTCTAGAGGTAATGTTGCGTAGAGAAACACGAAAGATTGGCTCACTTGTTTTGCCTTTGACACCTTTGCGCAAACAGGGTTTATAATGAATTATAAGCTGTTAAAATATCAAAATAATAATGATTATTTTAAGACAAAAAATAAAATCACAATGATGTTAGGATATGAGAATTCTGCAAATAATTCATATAAACTGAACATTTATGACTAGCATATCGTAAATAATATGGGTGATTGATTAATGAAAGAGAATATCTGAAAAAATAATACTTATTGATTTTAATTATTAAACTCTGATTAAAAAGTTATAAACGTTAGCAAAAGAAATTATTTGCTTTTCTTTGTTTACCTTTTTAAAATAATTATAAACAAAGTTGAAATTGTGACTGAGACCGAGCTTGCCAGATATCGAAGCCACCCGTGATATATCAATTCCCGGCTCAACTGATCTTTAAAACTTAGGAAAGTTAATTATTAACAATTCTACATTTTAAAATCTCGATTTCGTTCAGCAGAAAAGTTGCAATCGGAACTAAACAATTTGAATTCTTCAATTTTGCTCATGTCATTTTTAATAATGCTGCACATCAGAGTTGTTGAATTACTTCTATAATTGAGTTATACAATCCTCTTTTGGATTTTAGGTTTTTAATATAGTTAATTTATAAGATACGCTTCATTTTTTTCACTCCATATTTGTTTGTTTTTTAACATTTCCTAACGAAAACAAATACGTTTCTTGGTTTGTTTGCTTTTTGTACATTTCAGACAGTAACCGACTGTCACAACATTTTTTTTTGTCTCCTTCATAGGATCAGTGGGACTCATTTTGAGTAGTTTTACTGCGCAGTATTCTTAGGGAAGGGTTGACTAAAAAATGATTCTAGTTTCGCTATGTTGTCTCCATTCACTACTGAAGCAAAAACACTATCTGAAACTAGGTAATACATATAAAATATGATACTTTAACTCAAAGCAAGAAATGTCATTTCATTTATATCATGCAGTGATAACTGTAGTCTAATAGTCAGGTAATAGTTGTTAAGCAATTCTTACATAGGATCCCATTTGAAGGTGAAAGTAAATTTGTTTCAGCTATTTCGATCAAAGATGCGCATTTCTGGTTTTTATAGGAAGGTAATAACATTTCTGGAAAAAAATTATATTCTTTTCAAAAGGTTCAGTTGTGTTATGCTAAGCGAAAATTACATATTTCAATATTTAATGCTAAATAAAGAGTAACAGCAATAACAACAACAACACAACAAATACCAAATCGTGGTAAGATTTGACTGATGAGTTGAGACAATTATTTTGACAGAAGAAATCCTTTTCCTTGTTTTCAGATTTCTTGTTATTGATTGTATTATAGTGAAGAAGCTTGTATAGAAGGAATTTGTGAATGAGACTGAGAAGTTGAAGCATTAAAAATTCTTAAAAGTTATTGATGAGTTAAATCATCAGTCGCATGTAAATATGTTAATGTTATTTGTTCTATTTTATTATGGGTTGATTGACAAGTGATTGATAGCTCACTCATTCAATGGCATGAGAATCTTCGATGCTTCGACAGCGCAGTCTCATTGTCTCAATTGCTTCTATTCATCCTTCGCCTCTGGCTTTTAGTTTTTTAAAAGTATCATGACTCTCTGCTTAGCTTACAATTATCAATACTCCTTTGGACTCTTTGTACTATTAGTACTCCTTTGGGAGTCTACCTACCTTTGGGACTTCAATCAAGTTAGCCATTAACATGATCATTGAATAAAGGTTTTTTAGAGAGAATACTAACATGTATATTTGGTAGGAATGCTACACATAGGTAACTTCCTGGGTTTGGTGCTTTAAGTAATCCCGTTATTCGACATTACATCTTTTTCGTGAATACTTTTCCATGGGAGCCCAACATCTCCCGAGGATTGACTATAATTTTTAGTTGTATGTACATTGAACGATTTCTATAATGATAAAAAAGTTATTGGTACTTCCAAGTCTATATTACTTTACATGGATCATATATCTAAGAAGAATGTTTTGCCGCTATCCCGTGGCTGAGTGATTAGCGCGTTTGGCTATTGATCAAAGAATCCTGGGTTCGAGCCCCTGGTATGGCATGGATGTTTAGGTGGTTTTTCCGTTGGGTTTTCGCCTTCCTCACAGATCTTCTTCTATGTCGTATAAATTTTCAGGCTCCTGTTAGATCTCTGTAGCAAGTAGCTGCTTGAGGTGGCATTTTTTTCCCACTTTTTTTTAATCAATGAATTGTTAGTATTGCATCAGGAGGTAGAAAATAAATGATTTCTTATTGGGGAATGGAATAAAAATAAAAAATAAAATAAATACCCCCTCAAGCAGCTGCTTGCCACAGAGGTCTGACAGGAGCCGGTCAGTTTATATACCATAGTAGAAGATCTGTGAGGATGGCAGGACCTCAGTAGAAAAACAACACAAACGTCCATGCCTTATCCGGGGCTCGAACCCAGGTTTCTTAGACCAGTAGAGAAGCGTGCTAAGGATTAATAAAAAGAATTAAGAAAAGCATTTCTCGTTATTTTGATTTGGATTTAAGGTTTGACTATGCTAAATAAAGCACTAAAATAAAGCTTATAAAAAAAATACCCCCTCAAGCAGCTGCTTGCCACAGAGGTCTGACAGGAGCCTGTCAGTTTATATGCCAGAGTACAAGGTCTGAGAGGATGGCAGGACCTCAGCAGAAAAAAGACACAAACATCCATGCCTTACGTTAAATCACTATATATTTTACACAGTTTTTTTCGATTAACTTACATTACTATTTAAACACTATGTAATAACACAGTTCTTTTTGGATTATTATACATTACTTTTAACCACAATGTCTATAACAGCTAATTTTTACTTATAGAGTACCTTTTCTGATACAAGTTCTTGCGATGATCTTTAATTCCAAGAGAAGACTGAACATTACACGTATGCTATTTTATGATTTATAATGATTGCTCCTCAGATGACTTTTCTAACTCTTGCTTGACATAATTCATTGCGACTTTCTTAGGAAACTTTTTTTGCAGTACCTTGTTGATGAGAAATTTGTTTCTTTGATTTCGTAAAAACACGTAGGAAACGGAAAGACTTACATGCTAATTTAAAGAAACCCACAGCACTTATTAGCATGCACTCTTCAATCATAGGTAATTGCTTTTTTCTTATGGAAAATCGCTATTTTTGTGATATCGTATTAGCAATAATCTTTTTAACTTAGCAACATATTTTTTCGTCTCCTATCTGGTTGCTAGCATTTTCAAAGGAGGGGGGAAGACACTGTTGCTCCCTTATATATCCGACCCTAATCCTTAAGAAGAAGAAAATTTAAAAATTGTGCAAATTTATTTATTCAATTGCTTAACCAAATTCTCGACAAATGTAAGTATTTATTATTCTTGAATAATAAGCAGACTTGTAAACTGCTTCAATAATATATATAAGTGGTCAATTTCTTCCATGCGCTGCATTGTATTGTATTGTATAACCTTACAGCTTACTGAGACGTCCGTTGCCGGCTTTCTCAATGCGGCAATAGAAAATCAGGAATTTTTGAGATGTTTCAAAGAATGATAGCAAAGCAAAAATTGAATTATAGTTAATCTTTTGGTTAAAAATAATTTTAAATATTTTTCCACAACTCAGCCTCGTGTAGAAATTGTCCAACTAGATTAAAAACTTTTTTCCTTATATTTAGATTTGAATGATTCAAAATATTAAAAATAGTAAATTCTTTAATACCTAATAATTCTAATTCCTTAAAAAAAGTATTTCGTGCAGAAGAATATTTTGGACAGTTTAGAATTACATGATTGATGGTTTCGATAGAATGGCAAAGAGTACAATTTGGAGTAATCTTTTTAATTGTAAATAAGTGCTGATTAAGTGTGGTAGCTCCTGTTCTTAGTTTGAAGATTTTTATTAGCCGTGGTCTAGGAAAATTAAAATTGCAGGTATATTGGATGTTAGAAGAAAGACCAAATCTGAAATTATTATGAAGATTACCGTTAATTTTAAAATAATTATTTGTTAAATGAAATTCATGGAAATTAATAATTTTTTGAAATGAGTATAAAAATATAAAGTTTGCGAAATATTAGATAGAGTAATTACATTTTTCGCGAGTTCATCATTTTTTTTCATTTCCTTCAATGTTACAGTGGGCTGGTACTCACTGTAAAGAAAATTATTTTTTAAATATCTAACATTAAAATCAGTTAAAGTTAAAAGTTGATAAATAAATTGGGAATAATCAGTATAATAGAGATCCTGTTTTAAAATGTTTAATGCACATTTAGAATCTGTATAGATAATAAATATTTTTTATGAAAGTTTTTAGTAATGTAAATTAAATTTTTTAGTTTTTAGTAATGTAATTAAATTAAAAAGTTTTTAGTAATGTAAATTATTATAGCTATAAGTTCGGCTTGTGTGATTGATATAATAGAGGGTAATTTAAAAGTTTGAGAAAAATTAATCGCTGGAATATAAAACGCAGCTGATGCTGCATTACAATTTTTTTATAGTGATCCATCAGTATATATATACTGATGTGTTTATTATAAGTTAAATTGCAATAAGAAGTTGTATGAACTTTTAATGATTCTGTAAAGAAATCTTTTTTTGAGAAAATGCCCAGTAGATTAGTTTGTATGTAATTTTAGCCGATGGAAGCTCCAATCGGCTATAAAATTGAAAGTCTCCCTTGAGGTGGAGCGATTAAAAATAACTTTTAATAATACATCTTCATCAAGTTTGTTGTGATATTTTTTTAAAGATTTTTGAATTATTGAGATAATTTTGTATAAAAGGATGCGTAGGGATTTTTAAAAGAAGTCGTGTTAAATATTTAATTAAGAGAATTTTACTTCTGATTTGGAATGGGGCAATAGCCGTTTCTCCTATTAAAACAATAGTTGATGTTCTTTTATAAAGGCCTAATGCAGATTTAAGGAATTGATTTTGAAGGACATTGAATTTTTTAAAGTTTTGGTCGCTAGTTCCGACAGTAAATTCAAGTCCATATTCTAGTTTTGAACGAATTAAATTTTTATATAAATAAATTAAAAAATTGGGAGGTGTGCCCCAGTTAGTAGCTGAAAGACATTTTTAAAAATTTAATAATTTGCATCCTTTGCTGTGTTGTTGAAGAAGATGAGTTTTCCAGTTGAGCCATGAGTCCAAGTGAATTACCCAAATTTTAACTGAATTAACTTGTTTTGATTAATGTTGCTATATATGTAAGATGATTTCAGGTGGGACAGATTTAAATTTTATGAAGGGTATACAAAAAGTTTTCTCAAAGTTAATTGAAAGATGCCAAAGTTTGCAAAAATCTAATATTTTATTAATTTGTAATTGTAATCTGTATTCAAGTTGTTGTATATTTTTATCGCAGCTCCCGATGACAATGTCATCTGCGAAAGTAGCAAATCTTATTTTTGGGTCCATGATTTTTGAATAAATCATGAATGTATAAGCTAAAAAGAATTGGGCTCAAAATTGAGCCTTGAGCCAGTCCTTGGTGCACATTAAAAGATTTTGAAAAGCAATTATTAATTTTGACTTGAAAATATTTTTTTGTTAAGGTAAAAAATAAAAATTGCAAAGTAGACCGCTGATGTTTAAATTTAATAGCTTAAAAAGCAGACCCTTAGGTCAGATGGAATCAAAAGCCAAAGAAAGATCGAAAAATATTGCCACAGTAGTTTGATTTTTACTTTTGGCGATTTGAATATCTGAAATCAAGGAAGAGACACATTCTTTGGATGATTTACTCCTTCTGAAACCAAAGTAAGAATTAGGAAGAAAATTATTACTTTCAATGAACTAAGTTAATCTTCTGAAAATTCATTTTTCGAAGAGTTTTAAAAAATTTGAAAGCAAGGATATAGGTCTGAATGAATTTGGTTCTGATGCTATTTTGCCTGGTTTTTGCAGAAATATTATAAAAAATTTAGACCATGATAATGGGTAAGAATGTTTAAGCCAAATAAAATTGATAATTTCTAAAAGTTTGGATTTCCATAAGGGGGGAAGATAGACAAAAAATTTGTTCAAAATTTTATCTGGGCCTGGGGTGGCTTTTAAGTTTAGTCTATTAATTGCAAAGTTTAATTCTTCAATGGAAAATTTTGCATCCATAATAGGAATGTCGGGCGTGAAATTAAAAATTTTTTATCGACTATTTTTTCAATTTTTTTTTTCTCTAGGAGTAAGTAAGATGTTTTTAGCTATTTTAAGTTGTTTCCCATGAGGTCTGCAGTTTGAGCAATTGATAAATTTTTTATCAAGTGCTATTTCGACTAATGGTGTAGTTTGTTGTGGCACTGTAGTCATTTTTTTGAAGACCTTCCGCATATTCGATAGTGAAGAATTAGGGAACAATGAACTCGCGAAAACTTTCCAGTTTTCTCTCTATAGCTCTTTTAACTTTCTTCTAACCATGGCTTTAATTTTTTTTAAATAATTAATATCTTTAAAGTCATGAGTTCTTTTTGCCTTATTTTCAGCTTTTTTTTTTTCCTATAGTCGTAATTTTGTTCATATACCATATATTTTTTATGGATTTTTGGATTTTTATTTATAATTTCTGAGACACATGATTCAGTTAATTTTTCCAAATGATTTAAAAATATAGAGTAATTGATTGTGTCAGGGTTTGGGGAATTTTGAATAAGAATTTTTTGAAATAAATACCAATCATTAAGTTTAATAAGTTTTTTTTTTTTCAGAAATTTTTAGGCAAGATGTAATTAAGATGGGATGATGGTCGCTTCCTCTAGTATCTGTGAGGAGGGACCATGTAAGTTTATTGTAAAGACAAGGAGAGCAAAAAGGTAAATCAATGATAGATCTGTCATTGAAAGGATTTTCATGAGTACAGTTTTTGTCGTTAGTAAAATAAAATCATTTTTTAGAATAAAATTATTCAGATGAGTACCAGCTCTATTAATGTCATAGGAATGCCATGCTGTGTGGTGTGAGTTGAAGTCACCCACAAATAGTAAAGGAGAAGAAACTTGCGAGACAATATTTGCATATGTTTCCTCATAAATTATTTTGCATGAATTGCAAGTATTAATTATAGTTAATTTAAAATTATTTAGAAGAATTTCCAGACCTAAGACTTCAAGATTAATATTATTAGACTTTATCAAGATAATTTTATGCTTTAAATTTTTATGGATAAAAAAATCCAACTCCTTTTGAAGAATCATTAGTAAAATTAGAATAAAATAAATAAGACGGAACTTTTATAGTTTTTTTTGTAATTAACTCTTGAAGAGCTATCACACTTAATCGCTTGTACTTACCTAGAAGGACAATTTCTTCTTTCTTTGAATAAACGCCTCTGCAGTTCCACTGTAGCAGGGCAAAGTCATTAGCAAGGTTGTATTTTAAAATTTAGTATAATGTCCTCAAGAACAGAGTATTCATCTTGGGATTGGCATATAAACTTGCAAAGATGAAGAATCAGGTCAATCACTAGATTGACAGAGATGTTTTCGTTTTTAATATCTTCTTCTATATATATAGCCATCCCGTAGTCGAGTGGTTAGCACGCTTGGCTACTGATCTACGGGACCTGGGTTCAAGCCCCGGGTAAGGCATGGATGTATGTGTCGTTTTTCTGCTGAGGTCCTGCCATCCTCTCAGACCTTCTACTATGGCATATAAACTGGCAGGCTCCTGTCAGACCTCTGTGGCAAGCAGCTGCTTGAGGGGATATTTATTATTTTTATTATACTATATGGGGACTGCAACACCTTTTTAGGCTTTTCAACATGAAGAAATTTTTTTGTCACTTGTGCATATGAATCTTGACATTCAGTGCTAGTGGAAGGTTGAGGTTCCATTTTTTCCCCCTTTAGGCGTATCACAAATTGGAGTTTTATTCGTAGACCTCTTCGGTAAATTATTTGCCTTTTCAGTTTCAGTGATTTCAAAGTCATTATCTGAGATACTTTTTCCCCCCCTTTCCTTTAGAGAAAATGTTGGAGTATGACTAATATTTGAGTTGAAGTTGATGATGTTTATTTATTTATTTATTTATTTATTTATTTATTGGTTTACTGTGTTCTCATTATCAGTTAATAATGATATTGGATCGGTATCGGAGCTTAATTCGATGAGAGCCTGTTTGTAAGCAGCGTTCCAGCTGCACTCATGCTGATCTTGAATTCTTTTTGCTCTGCATGCTGTTTTCTTCACAGGGCAGGCAAAATAAGTAGAGAGATGCTCACCAGAACAGTTGGGACATTTTAATGTGGTGGAATTGCAATTTTTGTAATAATTCGGCCCTGAGCATCTTTTGCAACGGAGCTTTGCACGGCATGCAGATCCTAAGTGTCCGAAGCGACTGCATCTTAAACAAATGGCTGGAGGAAAGAAGTAAAGCCTTACTCTAACTCTTGAAAGTCCTATGTTTACAAATGAAGGAAGCGAGTCAGCAGCAATTTAATTACAACGTTGTCAATTGGATTTTTCGCTACTACAGAATCATTGGCATTAGGAGAGTATCTATTCATACGCCTAACATGAAAGATGTTATATTTGTCAAGCTCTTTGAGAAGATAACTGTCGGAATATTTTACATCTACACCTTCTAGGATTCCAAGGAGGTAATCACTTTGTGGGAATCTGAATTCAACTTTTGTTTTCAAGATTTCATTAACCTCCATTAATTTTTGAAGATCTTGTTCTGAGTCAGGGAATAAAATGAGAACACCTTTTTTTGTGAAATGGGCTCTGATATCTTTTTTAACAGGTTGAAGAAAAAATCAATCACTTTTGTATCGTCCAAATCCACTAGTTTGGAGTGATTGTTGAAGAAGGTTAAAGGAGTTATATTTTCTTCTTCTTGTGAATAGTTACTATGTTCAGATATGATGGATTTTTCATCTTCATTCGATGATTGTTCAGAGTTTTCAGAGTGTTGTTCTATGTCAGTAGATTTGATATCATTATTATTTTTTTGCTTATTTTTCTTCTTTTTTCCTGATTTTGTCAAAGTTCAAGAATATTTCATTATTTGCCATATAATTGCTTATATCATTGGAAGATAGACTTCTATGCAGATTGGATAGTTCCATTTTTTTATGTGCTTTCCTAGTTTGTTAATTTGCTGATTATCGCTGGACTTAATTGGCACTTCAGGTGTCTTTTTAAGTTTTGAACTGGGCTTTTTACTTTTACCCATTTAGGACATTAGTAATCCAAGAGATATTAAGAATGGAAATTAATCGCCACTCCAATGATCAACTTGAATAATCCACACATACACTGCCAACATTGGCACATCCGAAAACCAGAAATTCCAGGATCGGAATCCTCCATGCGCTGCTTAGAAGCAATTGAAACAAGAAGACTGCGCCATTCCACCATTGAGACAAGAAGACTGTGCCAATTAAATGACATATGAGAAGATTCTCATATGACATTTGATTCATTGATGATTCAATCACTCATCAATCAGCCAATCATCTCATAGATCAAATATTATTAGTCTATTGGCATGTGATTTACAGCCTAATTCACCAGTGACTTGTAAGAATTTTGATCTATAAATTGCTTCCATACACTTCGCCACTTGTGTATATATATAACAATGCTTATTAATGTCGAGTAATTACTGCCGAAATTTTTGCCATGAACGTTCATTAAAGGTTTTTCCAAAAGCGCAGAAAAGTATTCTCCATAAAAAAAAAGAAAATTTTTTGGTCAGAGGAAAAATGTTGATAAAAGTTATTCTGTCTTACTTTTATATTCTCTCTACTTTTGCCTCAGTATGATCCATTGCCAATAAAACTATATCTTATAAAAAAAAGTGTAAAATCTTCAACGTACCTCTGCAGTGTGACATGTTTTTAAACCTAGTGATAATCCCAAAACAATAAGAACTATATCTACTTGTATTCATTATTCATTTTTAATATGTCTTTCTTCTCTTACCCAGTAACACTTTACTGTAATATGTTTCATTAAAAGATTTGGCAAAAAAAAACAGATACCTCTTGAGTCAGATACTTGGCACTGAGATTTGACAACTGCCTATCAATGTAAATTTCTAGATAAAAGATACTATAACGCAAACATCCAAGTGGAATAAAAATTCGTTATATGACGTCTTCTACATTTGCTTCCGGTATGATCTATCATAGTAAATATTGAAAGTGAATAACATATTCAAAGAAATAACTCTTTTCACATGACGTTAGTAGTTTCAAAATTCTAAAAAAGTCTTGAATTTTATCAAACAAATACCTGCACATGAATGTTTCACCTTCTGATTATTTGGTGAGATTTCAAAAGTTTTTCAAATTCCGGTGGTTGTGAACACATTTGCAATCACAATTCCAGTATTACTATTTTTTATCACATGAAATAAAGTAAAAAAAAAATTCCAACGTAATCTGTATACTCTATATCAAAATTTGTTATTCTTTAGCCTTTAGTAATTTTTATATAATATTTTTATTATTGTCATCATACATTGCGATAACTTACGATAATATTCCCATTTTTGCAAGTTTGTTACTAATTTGATTAGAATCATATTCGAAATAAGATCTCAGGATATATATATTTACTGATTAGAAGTATAATTACATCAAGTGGTCAAATAAAGTCCTTGCAAAAAAATGAAAGTTGCTACTAACTTATTTTGGCAGAAAATGGACTTTGTTTGTGTGTGTTTGAATAATTAAATTTGTTCTAGTATGTGTTGGTCTTTACAAGTAAAAGTTAACAAATATTAAATGTAAATAGTATAAATCACATAATCAATTTTAATCATTTCTTACTGTTCAAATAGGAAAGTATATTTCTTAACTAAATCAAATATTAAGATAATACAACATAATGAAAGAGATTATTCAGTTATATTACAGAAATATATTCTGCTCTTGATGAACGAAAACAATTCCTGAAGCCTTAGTTTGTGTAATGCACTTTTGTAACTGTATTGAAGGGGAAACTTTGTAGTTTTCACCTCTGCAAAGTAAAATTTACCAGTTCGCTGTCTAAAGGACATTATTGTGATATTTACTACTGAATTACCAGTTCGGTTTGACAATTACTGCTTCCGCCACATTAATAGTAGCAATAATAGGAATGTTTGATCTAATATTTTGCTCTTACAAATTGATTTTAACAAATTGTCGCATCCAGAAAAATATTTTGTTTCCCTGAAAGAAATCTCTAAGAAATATCCTTACCTTTACGAAAGAGATTGCATATGCTCTTAACCTCTGTCTTCTAAATTCTTTCTAAGCATGTAACATCGTGGCCGATATTTTGTTGTAATGCTATATGAATTTGAATGAGACTGCAGAAAAGAAATCATATGTAATCTTTTCTTAATATACAAATCGTCACATAAATCGTCCTCTGAACTGAAACTGAGATTAACACCCATGTCATTAACATTGTTAGCATCTGGTAATGGCTGATCCATTTATCTTTCAACTGAGGGACGTGACTGGTTGACTCCCGACGTCATAAAAACTTTGCGCTGCATTTTACAATGGGTGATGACGTATTGCCACCTCCATCGGAGGGGGGGGGGGCAAACAGACTGTCGCTGTCTTATCGCTTCTAATTGGACTGCTTGAAAGCTAAGAAACTCCTAGGGCTGTTAGCAAACAACAGAGGAAATTTTAACGCATGGCAAGAAAGCACATGGTGAAAACAACTGTTGAAGAACGTAGTTTTCGTAAGTACTTTCTGAGAATTAATATGGAATAAACTTTAGTTTTTAAAATTGACGTCGAGGATTAGCACATTCAAAATACACTGCGCTACCAAAATGTTAGAGAATTTGCATTATATCAATGGGAATATAATTCGAAGTAATATAATTTCTAAAATATACATTCGAGGGTAAAATATGACGGAATATAAATTAGGCATAATCAAATCTATTTAAATCTTGATTTTCCACAACATTTCCTCAGCATTTAGAGATTTATGGTAGCTAAAATGTTTCACAACAGAAATGCGTCATGAATTTAACTCAGAAATTAATCAAAGCTAAAATAACTATTTTTTCGAACCATTTAATGAAATAAATGTACCTTTTAGAAGTTTGTACAATGATTTTTTTAATATTAGATAATTATGAATGATTTTTGTAAAACAATATAATTTATTGCTAAATATTCAATTTTTCATGACTCTAAATACTGAATGAATATTGATGCTAATCGAGATTTAAATGGATTTGATTTTAATATTTAATTTATCTTAAGTCACATTGTATCATCAAATGCATGTTTTAGATGCTATGAAAGCTAGATTCCCATTGACATAACATGGAAATTTTCTAATATTTTGTTAGGGCAATTTGGTTTGATCATGTTACCTAGAACTTTCCTTTTTATTATTAGCTATAGTTGAAGATAATTAATCTTACAATTTAAAAACTTAACACTGCTTTAATAGTAAAGCTGTCAATTTCCAATGATAATAAATTCCAAAACATTTTCGAGATTTTAGAAAATAATACCTTATAATAAGATATTTTCTTTTGTTCGATTGTTGTTTTGGTAAATTTTTTTCTTTATTGAAAATGAGATGCAACACCATGATTCTCCTTAAAACAGCCTTTTTTATGTAGTTAAATCCTATTTTATGTACTATCTCTTAAATATTTTCTAAAGCGGTTTCAAAAAAATCCTGGTTTATTTAACAATAATTTGTTGAACGAAAGGGATTATACATTACTAATGCTTCCACTATACATCACAAGCAAAACATCAAAATATAGATTGGGAACATATCACTTGAAGATACTGTTGGGAATTATTATATCTATGTGCCTAGAATGAGCAAGATGTGTAAGTATTATGTCTCTATTGTAGAAGCTATTCATCACATTAGATGTTTTCATAAGAGAGAGAAAGTATGTGGTTCACGAATGCGTACAGGAAACCTATAATAAAACAGAAATAAATATTATATTATTAGAAAACAATAATTAGTTCAAAAGAAACAAATGCAACTACAGTATTGATATTATTTTAATGCAATGTTTTATTTAATAAATTCGCACGTTTAATGTTATTCAGTGAATAAAAGTAAATATTAACCTAGAAACTGGATCGTAGAGATTATTATGCAATCCCTTCCTAATAAAGTAGTACAAAATAGGTGAAACCCAAAAAATACAATGCAAAATAAATTTATTCAAGACTGTTACTGAAAATTATTTGCAATATATTAGACATTTTCATGTACTAAATGCAGATGATGGTAAAAATACTGGAAAATTTTTGATGCTACATTTATATGAAAAATCTCTTCATTTAAAGCAGTAATAAACTAATTCAAATCTGGTATTACACCTATTTTTCTCGTTATTCAACCCCAGAAAAGGTTAGAAATTATAAGGATTATTAAAAATATAACTTCGCATAGTGTTTGCATGTAATAATTTTGCTTGTATGCTGCTTGTTTGTGCGTTAGTTTCAGTAGTAACTCTTTTGTAAAAGTTTCTATTTAACTTTTATAAACGATTTCAATATGGTAAAGCATTCTTCCCGTTTATTAAAAGAAAAAGATATGGTTGACATTTATATTCTGGTGAATAAATTCTATCATATTGTACCATACTGAAGTAAAAACAATTTTTTTTTGCTAAAAACGTAGCTGTTTAATATAGCGCAAATGGGTTGGAATATCTTCAAAAATTATCGTGCGAAGGAAACAACAGCATTTGATTCAAATATAAATTCTTCATAAATCGTGTAGAAATAAATTAAAGCATCGAGAGCAAAAAGAAAAAAAAATTCTGCAATACTTTTTAAAATCTCCAGTGAAAAAAGAAAATTGTCCTGAGAAGGGTATTATACGAACTAATCAACGAACTAATGACTTCCTTATTATATATGAGGTGAGCTATGGGTGAGATACGTGCAACCGATCAACTTGGAGAAGAAATTCGACATCACATTTGTTTTCCATTTGTTGTCTATGCAAAAATCTAGTAAGTTTCATAAAAATAATCTAAAGAAAAATATATTTAGTCATTCGATTGTTATTGCTTCGTTTCCTACTAAGCTACTATTTAAATTTTTCTGTTTTGGATGATTTAAAACGAAATTTTCTGTGCTGTGAAGGACCCTTAAAATCATGAGTGTTGATTGTACGATTTGATACGAGATTGCAAAAAAAATATCTGACTAAAGAAAACAAAACTGGAAATTATAATGCATATATATAATTTTTTAATTTATTATAATATTTAATACATTTTACTAAATCTTAGAGAGAGAGAAAATTCTTTTCGCTATATTTCAGAGACAGAATACTTTTAAGAAGCAGAAAAAAATATGTGTATTATGAACAGTAGTGAATGTGAGCAATTGAGTCAATAAGCCTGTGCAATTCACTCATTAAAAAATTCTTATAGTCATTGGTAAATTAAGCTCTCAATCACATGCCACTTCGTTAATTATCTTTGGTCTACGAAATGATTGGTTGATTGAGAAGCGATTGATCACATATACAATTAATGCGTTATGAGAATATTCGATATGAAAAGCATAGTCTCATTTTCTTAATTGCTGACATTTAAGCTTTGCTACTTCTCCTAATATGTGTTGGAGAAGACTGTATATTAATATTTTTACTAATGAAAAATAGTGTACTATCAAGTTTTATTTTAGCATTTAAATGCATTTATTTTTAATTGTCATTAAAAAAATTCTTCTTAATGGTCAGAATTTGTATACTATACATACATCTATACTATATATATATATAAAAATCAGTATATGTATATTAACTTATAGCTTAATATTTCATATAATTTAATTCATGAATAGCTTTTACATTTATTTATATACATTATTTCTTAAAATATTTTTTTACAGCTACTTACTTTACGGACCATTCATTTCAGTAATTGAAAAAATTAATTTTTAAAACTCATTGAGTCAGTATTGCTAGATTCTAATAGTTGCTAATAAATAGTCAGTATTGCTAGATTCTAATAGTTGCTAATAGCTGCTTGAGTGGGTAGCGATCTTAGCTACTAATCAAAGAGACCTGAGTTCCAGCCCAAGATAAGTTATTGATGTTTCTTTTTATCTCGTTTTCAAAAAAAAGGGGGCGGGGTTGTTTTCTCGTCTGTCCCTCTGTCTGTCGGTTTCTAGACATCGAACTTTTTTTATTTATGGTCACAAATGAAAAATTTTCTTTGTGTTGGATAGGTATTGACGAAATATTACTATTCGCATTTTCCGAGTCTCTCAAAGTCTGTAATTGTAACCTATAAGGGTGGAAAAATTTGAAAAATTCAAATATTTTAAACGTGTGTTACAAACGATGTATTTATGCTAGAAATTTGAAATTTAGGTGATGGATTGTCAAGAGATATTCCACTGGCAGCTACAATCTACTCCTTTTTCTCAGAGGGATTTGAGAAACTCGCTCTGTTTTCTCAGAAGGGTTTCTCTACTCTCAGAGGGGGTGAGAAAAGCAACTTTTTAAATTTAAGAAAAAAAAAGACACTTTTAATTTTACATAATTAGTAATAAAATACTACTATTTGCATTTCCTTCACCATCCAGTAGATCGAATTAATACTTTTAAGGAGTAAAAAGTAGGTGAGCGAAAAATTTCATTGTCTTTGAAAACGAAATTTTCATATGAACCAAAGGCGATACGCGTTCTTCTAGATTTACTGTTTTTCTGTTTAGGTCTCGCCTTTCTCACAGATATTCTTTATCGCATAATTACACTGAGGGGCTCTTTTCAGGATTCTGTGGCAAGTAGCTGCTTGAGGGGATATTTAATTAGTTTTTTATAACATAATAACCAGTCTGTATTTTTTGCGTTGGTCTGGTTTTAACGTAATTGGCTAGAGCACAGTCAGACATGATTCAGATCCTACATAAGGGCCGACTTTTGTGTCTGCCCTTGTAGACTTCTTTCAAAAGGATTCTTCGAAAGCAGTTTTTATAACGTCAGACATCTGTGACAAATAGCTGCCTGGGGAGAAATTTCATTCCATTTAGCGTAATAGCGTTTATTGAAATGCAAATAATATGTTACAATTTTTAAGTTATTGAAACATGCACATGATAGCATAAGGGAAAGAAAATCGAGCTATAGTAGTAGTTTATTTGAAGCTGTTGTATTCTGCTAATACTGGGTATAGGGGAGGAAATGTCTCATGCCGGATGGGATCCGAACTCACGACCTCCTGTTAATATGTCAGGTGCTCTGACCGCTGAGCTACTGGCCACTGATACAACAGCGAAGATAGAGGCTTCAAATAAAATTAATTATCGCTACGAATGCAAAAAGATAACAGTAATAGTTTTTTCTTCATCTGCAGAAATGATAATTGTTTGATTTCACTGTTGGTAAATTGTAAAAACACTTACATATCGATGACAAAACTCAGTAAAATACCCTTTCTTGTATATTGTATTAAAACTGAAACTAATTACCATTAGCAACAACGTTTTCCTTCATGTTGGGTCTTCTCAATTCTTAAATTGCTCTTGGTCTTCATTTAAAATGAAAGAATATATATATAAATGTTTGAAATAATTGTGTAATTGATATATATCTGACTAGCAATAAAATAAACCATGTACATGCACTCACCTGGTGCAAAATTGCAATGGTGGAACCTATCAAAGCCCGCTCTATTTCATGTATAAACGAAACCCACTTCCAGTGCATGAAAGCCACGTCCGTAGTTGTTCGAGTTTAGAACTGATTCCATCATTTATTTTTTTACGTTGAATTATTGATGAGCATTTCAGATGGAAGGCTCATATTGATCGCCTATGTGATATGCTTAAAAAATGTGCTTATTAATACCTACAAATTATAAAGTGCAGTTCCCTCTAATGCATGTGTCTTAGTTTACAAATCTACCTTTGAATCTTATATTTGATATGGCTTATCAATCTGAGGTACAGCCTACTTCTCTCTCATTGACCATATTTTTAGAGTACTAATTATTTTATAAAAAAAATATTTTTTCATATTCTTTTAAAAATTCTAATTTTAAGAGGGAAAGATTTCTTACTTTAGCGGTACTACCAGATGACGATTTAATTATCACAAAATATTTCTTTAATAAGGATTTTAAATTGAAAAATTCTATTTCTTCTTAGAAGTTTGTCACTACTAATTATTATACATTTCTTAAAATCAAAAACAACTACGGAAAAAATTCCGAAGTGTGCAAAATACCATTTATCTTTAGCACAATGTCTGTTAGAATACCACATATTACTACTTTTTTTTATTTCTCTGCTTAATTTTACTTGTTAAGTATTTCACTCTGTGAATTTTCCAACTCTTTGTGATCGTAAAATTTTCAATATTTAAAATAGAACTATTCCATATGCTATCCATATAAAATAAAATCTTCCTGAAGATAAATCTTAGGTTTAACGGATCATTGTGTATGTATTACATTTTGTATTAAATACGAATAAATTTTAAGATTAAAGAAAAATTCTTTTAGTAACAGCCATATTAATTTAATCATACTTAGAAATATTACCTGGTTTGCCAATATTAAAGACGTAAAAAATTAATAGCATATATATATATACGAAAAGGATGTTTCAAACAATTGTTTGAAATTAATTTAATGAATCCTAGTATGATGTACGTTATCTACAACTTTTAATACAAGATACAATACTTTTAGTTCAAGAGTATAATATATAAAATGAATACGGAAATCAAATATATACATTTTCTAAGTATCTATTATTTATTACGGATAACTGAGCTCACTAATTAAATGAATAATGAATGTATCATAATCTGTAAATATTCCAAATTATATGCAACTTATATCTATTGTTGTGAGATATTTAATTGCTATACACGTAAATCCAAGTCATGATCTACTGAAAGGGAGGGGGGGGGGGCGCTTCTTTGAGATGGTCTTTTTATATCAGAGGTCGGGAACCGGCCGCTCTGAGCACCCTAAAAAATGTCACGACACTTTTTTGGTTCAAATTCAACTTGAAAATTTTTTATGATATTCATTAAAAATAAGCATTAGAGTAGGTTGACAGACGATAGGTTTGAAAGCAATGATGCAGTGTAAATGATCTAAATTTGATGAAATTAATCAAGAAGACACAAGCTCAAAAGTCACACTGATGAATGGCAGTTTTTGTTTTAATTCTCTTCAATAGTTTTATTGTATGCACTTGAATATACTATTTTAAAATTAAACGTTAAGGATTTATTTTTGTTAAAAATAATCTGCGGTTTCTTTTTTCCTGTTATGGCTTTTGACCCAATGAAGATTGTAATTTCCGGCTCTCAAGGTTTACAGGTTTTGTTTCTTTTTTGCTATTTTGGCTCTTTGCCCAAAAAAAGGTCCCGACTCCTGGTCTACACACTAGGCAGATATTTCACCACACACAGTTGATATATTATTTACTCTATCAACTATCTCATTCTTCTTTAATCATGAAAAATTATTTCAATATATTCATTTCTCTTCTTACAATAACTCTTTGGTCCCTATTATTTACTCTTTGTGCTTCTTATTCCGAGCATAGAAACAAAAATAAATAAATACCCCCCTCAAGCAGCTGCTTGCCACAGAGGTCTGACAGGAGCCTGTCAGTTTATATGCCACAGATAGAAGATCTGTGAGGATGGCAGGACCTCAGCAGATAAACAGCACGAACATCCATGCCTTAACCCGGGGCTCGAACCCAGGTCCCATAGATCAGCAGCAATAAAATCTATACGCTACATTTCACCAATAGTGAAATGTTTATTGAGCTATTTTCCAACATTGATAGTTCTTGTCTTAAAGTTTGAAAGAATAAATACTTATACACAATTCTTGCAATCATTTGAGGGAAATAAAAATAATTTTTGGTAATCCATTCGCACTAAGAATGCTTTCAACTGTAATTCAAACATGGTTTCTTTCATCAGAAATCTTTCTATTAGACGTAATGCAACAAATATATAAAACGACTTTCTCCCCATTTTCCCATGGCTTTCAATTTAAGCTTTATTTCACTCAAAACATTGTAACCATCAATATTTTACAGCATCAATCCTTTAATTTTTAATATCTTTTGATATGGTTAATTAACTACTGCATGTGCTGCATAAACCTAAGCAATGAGTAACACCGATGAATCTGCATACAATAATCTATAAACTTCGACACTTACTCAAGATTAGTAAATTTGACTCTCGACCACACTCAGATATGTATTGATTATGGTATTAAATCCGCTGTCAGCATAATTTCGCACTTTTCGAAGACCATAAAAACTCCTCAGCGATTCTCAGATACTTCTCAATAATTCATGCAGTTCTCTGGGTGGAATTCATTCACTAAATTTCATACTTCACTTTTTTTTAAGCAGTGAAGCATTTTTAGCACATCGCTCACTCTTTGCAATATCAGTTTCACTGGAAACCTCTCTTAGTTATTCAAGCAGATTGTCACATTTTTAAAAATTGGTAATTCTGTTCAGGAAAATAATGGCGTTTTTACACCTAATATTTTGATATAATGAATGGATTATGACACGCTACTATCGAGAGCCTAATTTAGAGAGAAAAAAAAAAGAATTAAAAGGGAGTTAAGTGATTCGAATGAAAGGGTGGGGGAGGCAAGATGGAGCAAAAATGAACTTGTACACTTTTTTGTTTTAATAATCCTTCAGTCTTTAACATTTTTTTTAAGGAAAATAAGTAAAATATACATAATTTAGTAATAAAGTATCACAAGAAATGTCCTGTTGACAAGCAACGCTTAAAAAAATATTTTATCATAAGTGAGATTGAACCTACGTCTCCCAGTATTAACCAAGTTCATAACCACTAGACAATCAGACACTAAGCTTTATTTCAACAATGTGACATATAAGCATTCCCACATATTTTGCTTATTCGGGCAACCTAGCTGTTTTATATGATGGGAGTAATATTTGTCACTCACGCTCGCAGCGTCATATAATATCAGTAGCAAAGTATCACAGGAAATGTCCTATTGTCAAGAAACACTTGAAATTATTTCCTGAAAAAAGAAAATGATTCTGGGAGACGTTGGATTCGAATCCTACTCAGGGCGAAACAAAATTTCAAATATATAATAAATACCCCTTCAAGCAGCTGCTTGCCACAGAGGTCTGACAGGAGCCTGTCAGTTTATATGCCATAGTAGAAGGTTTGTGAGGATGTCAGGACTTCAGCAGAAAAACAACAAACACATCCATTACCCATGGCTTGAACCCTTAGGTCAAGTAGCCAAGCGTGCTAACCACTCTTACACATGTTTAATATCTTTTACTCCTTCGTACCGGTTACCACTACCACTCTGCCTCCTAGATCCAGAACAAAATGGACCGAAAAGAGAAATATGCGGGAATGCTTATATGTCACATTGCTAAAGTATGCTACTATTATATCTTTGAAATATGAAATGACTGTGAGTACTTGGAATATTGTCAGTAAACTGTGATTTCACGTGACTAATAAAGTTGTGATTTTCATCGTTAAAAAATCTATTAAAATACTTAAAAATGTACCAATCTTACTTATTACAATGTCCAAAAAATTATATCCACAAAACTGCACATTCATTACCTTCTAACAATATTGTGTTTTTCATTATACCGTTACTTTTTGCAAAATTTCATAATGATATGAATTATCGTGAAATAAAAAACTTAAGAGATTACACTAAGTAAAAGGTAACTTACTTTTAATCACGAGAGTTACCCATAATTTCGAAATGGGGTCAGTATCGCTATCGTAGCAGAACTTATGTGATAATTTCTTGGTACTGTGTTTTCTTCTAATACAAGAGGATACTTTCTAAAACTAGCTATAATTGAAATTCAATTTTAAAATAATTATATGAATAATTGTTTTGCAAAAAAAATTTTTTTTTTTTTTATCCTCAGATATATGGTTTTGCGGAAAAACAAATCTGTGGGGATGTTGAGGGTTAAAAATATTCCAGAACAAAAGAAAAACAAAATGTATAATGAAATACACTTAATCATTTTCACCAAGCATATTTTAAAAAAAAGGCAATCTTTATAACTGAGTAATTTAAAAACCTTTTCTGGCAATTTTGAAAGTTTAAACGAAGTTGTGGGTCAAAATAAACCCTCACCCTTGTTAATGTAAGAGTTGACGATACTCAAAAATTGATTAATTGAATATTTGTTTTATATTTTTCTGGAAATATACTTATCATTGCATAAATATTTATATAGATAAATCAAACACAGGTTGAACAGGCAAACATTATAAGCCTCTGCTATTATCGAAATGCTTCCTTAAAAATGCAAATACTAGTGAAATAAAATAAAAACTTTGTAGGTCATAATTTGTGATAGCAATTTACCAATGATTACCTAAAATATTGATTTTTTTTATTTTAATCGATAAAAATTTGTTGAAAATGTACACAATCTTACATAATCGCAATTACTGTTAGAAACAGTACTAGAAGATAACGAATGTACAGTTTTGTGAATATCATTTTTTACATTGTTATTAATAATTCAAAACTGATTTCTATAATATTGTTAAAATATGTTATATTCCTTGCCTGATTTGATGTTTTCAGGGATTTTCTCATTCCACATATTAGCAGCCACCAATATTATCTACTATATTTTCACCTAATGCCTTTTTTTAATGCAAAAGTAACCTTAATTTATCTTTTGTTTTAGTTTCAGATTCTTATTTATATTTACTTATATTTAAAATCTTATATAAATCTGTAGTTTATAAATCTAAATTTTACAGCATATATAAAATTTCCAATTATCAATTTATACATATTGCAAATATTTCACATCTTATTATTATTCATCAACTGTTTTATTGGATCATTATAAATTCAAATGTAACACATGTCCTAACATATGTTTCTTCAAAATATAGATAGATGTTCTTTCCTTCAGTTGCATTTCACCAATACCATAAATAATCTATGGATTCGCCGATGCATAATACAAGTCCATTGTTTTTTTTAGATTAACAACAGTTTTTAATTTTTTAATGCACCGGATTTTTTTTTAAATTATAATTATCAATTCTATACAGAGCGGACTGGCGATCAAAATAGGCTCGGGAAATCACTTGAAAACGGCCCACGAACCCAGTTTTTCAACCTGATCGGCCTATTTGAAAAAGACGGCCCACAGGAAAATTTCCTGTAGCCCCCCAGATCGGTCCGTCTTGATTATATGCATATATACATACATACCTACATACAATATCCTCATGCAGCCATGGGCTACGGAGTCCAACCAGACTGTAATTTTCCTCTCCAAACGTGTCTGTTCTGAGCTATAGTTGCTGAATTTGGCCACTGTAGGCCTATTCTAACAAGGTCCTGTTTGACATTGTCTGCCCATCGCATCCTAGTGTAGGGAGCCTCTCATTGGAGGCTAATTTCACTATGAAGTCCCAAAACCTTGAATTTTGAAACCCTCTTTCTGAGGCCTTTAGGCACACTGTTCATAATCCTCTTTGCCAATCTGCAGCTCTGCAACTGTTGCTACGGGCAACAAGGCAGTCTCTCTCTGCCTAATATGCTGTTAAAAAGAGGTTGATGACTCCTTGTTTTAACCTAATCATTACTTACAAAGTCGAACCACCTAATGCTGAAGATACTGCGTAAGCATCTAGAATCAAAAATATAAGGTTCTTGTTATCCTGCTTACAAATGGTTCATGTTTCGCTACGATAACTAACCTTAGAAAGAACCAAACTACTATTATACAGCCTTAATTTAGTCTTTTGGTGCAGACGCCTATTTTTCCACACTCTCCATAGATTCTTAAAAGTCCCAGCGACAATTCCTATTATTCTATTTATCTCAGACGCATATCACCAGCATCTGTTATATAGCTCCCAAGAAAATTAAACTGAGACACTTGCTCAAGAATGCAGCCATAATGTTTTAAATGTGGATGAAATTGGACCACGAGACTGCTCAGTTGACGCAAAAAATTATAACAAGTCATTGATTGATTTCACTATCAATGGTTTGCAATCAATCAATGATCTCATAGATTAAAGATTGTTATCTTATTGACATAAAAAAAATAAATACCCCTTGAAGCAGCTGCTTATGATAGGTTAATTCACCAATGACTTAAAAATGATTTTGATATATAAACTGCGGTATAATTCCATTGTGAGATCTTGTTTCTTTGATTTGTTGCATCCATTCTTATTTTTATTTTTTTGCAATCAAATGTTGCAAAGAAATAAAATTGCGTAGAAAATGTCAAAGACTGAAATTAGAGACACATTTGAGTCTATTTATCACACAAAGATAAACATAGTTATGAAAATGATCCAAATTTCAGAGTCGTACATAATAAAAATGATTTGCAATTAAAAAGATAAACAAAGATTTTATTACCTGAATAGATTTATATGACAGCTACAGATAGCCTCTAAGGGATTCTGAAAGTTTATATCTGAAGTTCCTATTTTCTAATTTAATGAACCTCGTTTTACACTTAGCCAGAAATATGTGGCGAAATCTCTCTTCCCGAAACCTTTATTAAATCTGTATAAAGGAAAAAAATGTATCTATTAACTCTTGTTTTAAGCCCTTTAAGAAAATTAACTTAAGCACATACAACTATATCTAAAAATATGTTAAATCAACATGATAAGGGAAATCAGCAAGGCCTTTCAGTTTTCATGAAATTCTGTTAGTAAGTGTTAACAGTTACGAATAAGCGACCAATTGTAACTTCTTTAGTCAAATGTGCCCGAAAGTTATAACACTCGGAAAATCGGTGAAAACTTTAAATTCAGGATATTTAAGTAACTTCTACGAGTGGTTAGAGAACTTAGCTACTCAACATTAATAATTCAAAAGTAAACTGCAGATATAAAGGCATTTTTAAAGCTAGAGAGAAAACTTTTCTCAGCCAAGTAAAATAAGAATAGGCCTGTCAACTTTCGTAACACGAGCTAAAATTTAACATGCTCATAAAATCCGTAAAAATTTTCAGATGTTCGTAATATTACTAAGAAATTCCAGGAATTTAAAGAATATATTCATCTTCTACATTCCCATTTTTCAAAGCATTGCAATTTTGATTTTAATAGACACAAATTAACAGAAGCAATTTCTACTAAAAAGATTTATGAGTTATATTTCATGTATTTATTTAATAGAATCAGTTTAACTTGAAAAGTTCCATTTCATAAAAGAAACAGTTTGGTTTCTGCATTGTTGATCAAGATAGTCGAGTACCCAGGATATAGTTTCGGGGAGGTGGAGGGGGGCGTTAAAGAAAACGACTTGAGAAGGGTTTCCCAAGTACAAAAATACTCCACCGAACAGAAAAGGTTAAAACGAAATCCTGCTTGGAATAAAATTGTTTGTCTTTTAAATCTATTTCTGGCAGAGGCGAAGTGTGAATGAAGGCAATTTGAAATAATAAGACTGAGAAGTTGACGCATCGAAGATCATTCATTCAGTTATCAATCGTCATTCAACAAATAATCTCACAGATCAATGATGATTAGCTTATTGACGTGTAATTGTTCATTTAATTCACCAATGACTTAGAAGAATTTTTGATATGTCAATTGCTCTGTCATCTATCTTCTAACAGTTGTCCATTGGGTTCTCTTCCAATCAGTCTCATTGACTCAATTGCCTCATCCACGCTTCGCCCCTGATTTTTAGAGTCATCCATATAATCCATATATATGTAAATTGAAATTACACATACACTTCTATCATCATATTTCGAAGCAGTTAGACAAGTTCCAGAGTTCGTTCAAGTCGACGGGATTTCGGGGAGTGGGGTAGGGGGGTCGCCCCCCGGAATATCCTCGAACCAAGGAACCCATTTTAGTGTTACCTCAAATGGTAAATATAAAGCCTACCTAGTTAATCTGGAGTTATAAGATACATATAGTTTACAGTCAAACTACTTGAATACCATAAGATTCGTATAGTTTACGAATATCATAGTGCTTTCCTAAAGTTAGAAAAAATTCCTTATGATTTTTGCAGTAAGTCGTGTTTTCTGACAAACGCAAAAAGGAGAAGTCAGTCTCTATTGATTTAAGCCTTTCATTTCAAATCAGACTTAATTACACTGCCTATCAAAACATTAGAGAATTCTCATGCCAGTGGAAATCTAACTTCAAAGCTCCATACTCTTAAAATATGTGTTTAATAGATAAAGGTGATTGCTGATAAAGAACAAAAAAAATCTATTTAAATCTCGATTTTAAACAATATTTGTTCATTATTTAAAGAGTTATGGAAGCTGGAATATTTCACAACAGTAATGCGTTATAATAATACACCTCTGAAATTGTTAAATCTTAAACAAGAAGTATTGTTTCAAACCATTTAATAAAATAAATATACATTTTAGAAGTTTGCATAATGATTATTTTAATATTAGACAAATATGATTTTTTTTTATAAAGCAAGATTACTTAATGCCCACTTATTCCAACTTCCATTACTCGTACATACTGAACGAATACGTTGAAACCAAAGTTTTAAATATATTTAATTATGATCATTAATATGTCGCTGTCACATTTTTCCGTTAAATGCATATTTTAAAAGTTGCAGAATTTCGAAATTAGACTTCCATTGATAAAAAAAATAAAATAAATACTCCCTCAAGCAGCTGCTTGCCACAGTGGTCTGATCAGTTCATATGACATAGTAGGAGGTCTGTGAGGATGGCAGAAAAACAACATGAACATCCATGCCTTACCTGGGGCTACAACATGAAAATTCACTAATTTGATAGAGGACTCTACAAAGTATATGAAATAGATGAGAATCCACGAAGATTCCTGGTTAAATTGGAATCAACACATTCAAGAACAAAACATAAAAGGTAAAAAATTATTAAACTTTCTTAAATGTACTAGATGCTTTTGATTCTAGATGCTTACGCAGTATCTTGGGTATTAGGTGGTTTAACTTTGTAACTAATGATGAGGTTAGGCAAAGGAATCTGCAACCTCCTTTAAGCAGCATATTGTGCAGAGAGAGACTCCGCTGGTTTGGCCATGTTGCCCGTATGGATAATTATAGATTGGCGAATAAGGTTATGAACAGTGTGCCTAGAGGCCTCAGAAGGAGGGGGAGACCTAGGATGCGGTGGGCAGACAATGTCAAATAGGACCTTATTAGAATTGGTGTGCAGTGGCCAGATGCAGCAGATGTAGCTCAGGACAGATATGCTTGGAGAATTAAACTGCACGGTCTGATTGGACAGTCGGTCAAAAAAGTATCCGAACGCTATGGTTGCATACAAAATTCAGAAAAAAATCTGGCAACGATTTTTTTTAGAAATTAATGATCTGGCAACCTTCGTGTACGGTACACGAAGGTTGCCAGATCATTAATTTCTAAAAAAATCGTTGCCAGTTGTTTTTTCTGAACTTTGTATACAACCATAGCGTTCGGATACTTTTTTGACCGACTGGACCTCCGTAGCCCATGGCTGCTTGAGGATGATGATGATTATGATGAAATGTATTGCTTCAATAAATTGGGGAGTCCACAGAATTTTTATTAGGAATTTCGGACACAAAAATTAAAAAATTTAATACTATTCAAAACCAATGCTTAAAATTTTTTTATAAATTTTCTCCTAACATATCTTTAATTGAAGAAACGGTTATTCCACCATTCTCTATTATAATAAAAATTTTAATGATCAAATATATTTCTAGAGCAGTGTCTATCAACCTTTTATGCTTCACGTACCCACTGGAAATGTGTATGTGACTGGCGTACCCCTTGTATAGATAGATAAAACTATAGTTATAGTATAACAATGGGAATAAAATAAAACTATATATAACATATATATAGCGACTTTTGAGCTCTTACGGCGTATCCTAAAAAAATTATACCGCGTACCCCACGTTGAGAACCCCTATTCTATATCATTCTTTAAAATTCCAGATCATGCTTTCATAAAAAATTTCTTTAATAAAAATTTTCCTACAAAGTACCAAATCATAATTAATGATGATAATTTTTTCTATAATATCTTTCATCTAAATTATTAGGAGATATTTTTGAAAATATACTTGCATGCAATTTTACTGGATCAGAAATCTCAATTGACATTCCAATTATAAAAAATTAAAATTCTATACCACAAGAAATAGTTTCAAAAATAGTAAAAACTCACTGCAATATAAAATATAAAAACTACACAGATTTCTATACACATGGTTTAGTACAAGATGCAAAAAAAACTACCTCTGCAACATTTTATTACCCTCCACAAACTGTTGAAAAATTATTCAAACTTCCTACACATAAATCTATTCTTTCAACAGAAATATTTGCAGTTTTTGAGATAATTCATTGGATAACATTAAACGAAAAAAACAAAAAAAAATATTATCTTTTCTGACTCTAAAGGGGTTCTTCAAATTTTACTTCATGATTACAACTATACACCTTACAAAAAATATATTTATGATCTTTTATATCTAAATTCAAAAAACGTAATTGAAACTAATAATTTAATTAAAATACAATGGATTTCCAGTCATTTAGGAATGAAAGAAAATGATTATGTTGATCAATTGGCCAAAAATGCAGCGAATCTTCAAAATATCACACTGAAATTCCGCCTTTTATATAGAGCTTGAAAAACAAATTAATAAATATGAATTTGATCTAACAAATAAATGTTTCAAAAATTTATGGTTCATTTTATAATAATTTTAGATAAAAATCAATCTAATAATATAAATTAATTTTCACCAACAAATTTGTCTAGAAAACTATTAATATAAACCAATAGACTTAGAATTGGCTATCCCGGCCTAAATCCTTTTCTATATAAAATATAGAAAATTAAATCTCAAAATTATCAACATTGTAAATTACCAGAAACGGTTAATCACATTCTCTTAAACTGTCCACTGTATGAAACAGAAAGAATTACATTTCTGCTAATTTTACAAAAACTAATTATATATGTTTTTACCACAGAAAATATTTTATTCTACAGTGATCAATCTAAAAGAAATAAAATATATAAAGCACTCGGTGATTTCCTCCACCAGACTTCATTATGGGAAAGAATTTAACTCAAATTTCATTCTAATTGTTTGTAATTTGAATTACTCAATTTTTATAACCTTATCTGTTTGTGTATTCATCTTATTGAAATTGTTCTGAACCAATCATTATGATCTTTTCGTAATTTTAGTTCTTGTAACCTATTATCTTTATTATGCATTGAAATATATTGAAATTGTTCTCATATTGTTTTAGGAAAGCACGAAGACTTTTGGGTTGTTTTACCTCTGAGCGGCACTTTTTTGCACACCATGGGCTAAATGGCCAGGTCACATGGACCCCGTAGGCTCAGAGAAGGTTGGGGGAGGGGACCTACTGGAACAGCTGTTGGGAGACAGATGGTAGCCTCCCGTCAAGGCCATCCAGCGTGTTCTTTAACGTGCACAGGGTATGGCTCTCCC
The DNA here is from genome assembly GCA_038380435.1 of Ryuthela nishihirai. Classification (NCBI taxonomy): domain Eukaryota; kingdom Metazoa; phylum Arthropoda; class Arachnida; order Araneae; family Heptathelidae; genus Ryuthela; species Ryuthela nishihirai. The sequence continues at coordinate 109,488,480 of JAWZYU010000001.1, forward strand.
GCACACGGGGCCACGGCTTAGCGTCCCATCCGACGGACGGCGGCCTTTCCAAGCCCATCGGTGTCCTCTACTGACCGTGGGCAGAGCAGAGAATTTTGAGGAGATAAATCTCAACGCTGACCCTGCTGGGACTCGAACCTGGGAACTACGATTCCCAGGTTCGAGTCCCAGCAGGGTAGGCTCGTAACAGATTACGAGCTATACGAGTCATACGAGTCATAGCGCGCCAGGCTCGTAACAGATTACGAGCCTGGCGCGCTACCGACTGAGCCACCCCCGCCCCGGAAAGCACGAAGACTGATTTCCCATTTGTACGTTACGTTTAATAAATAAATTTTAAGGTTTCAGTCACTATTAGTAAAATTTTTTATTCCGGAGGTTAATTGCTCAACATTGGAGCACCTAAAATGTTATTGAGAGTTCGTGAGTTAGTATTCCATAGTAATGATGGCACGTTTCCTCCTAACCTTAAAATATCCTAGCTACTGATTTATGTAGCACATCCTTTTCTATTTCGTGTCAGCTCTGACAAGTAAATGAGGTCAGAGAACTTGACTGTTATTTCAGCTTGCATGTCCTTGAATTCATGCGTATATACCTGTATAAGCTGGTTTGCCTTCTATATATATATATCTTGTCCTATGTGTAACATTCCCAATAAAACGAATAAATAACTCCGTGCAGAGAGTACCGGGAATTTCACACATGTTTTCGGGGAAAACTTGCAGGTTGAAAATTAGATCCGCCTACTGAAAACTAAAGCACTTCATGCAAGACAAAACGTTCTCTTAAGAAGCAAATTCAGAAACAGCTGTCCAACCTTCTCTGAGTCACCACAACTTTCGCCTCTGCCTCATTTTAACTGTATTGGAAATAGAAAGACATACACAAGATAGAAAGCGCCCAAGTCACCACTGACCAAAAAACAGTACTACTAAAATGCGTTCAAAAATAGTAATGCAGAAGAAGGATATATTCTTTAAATTTCTTAGTAATATTACGGACATCTTCTACCTTAAAGTTAAAAATTTAATGAAAATATTGAAACGAAGTCATTTCCGTGAGGGTGGATTAATTGAAATTTTTGAAGAAAAAGAAGTATAATTTTTATTATAGTCAGAGAGAAACCAGGAGAGCCATAACCTGTGCACCTTAGCCTTGTTGGGAGGCGTCCATCTGCATGATTATACGGATTTATTTTAATCAGGGATTAAAAAATGGAAATATAGATTCGTTTTAGCTCGAACATAAAATGGCAAGGGAGTTGGCTCGGCCGGTAGATCGCTAGGTTCATTATTTGCAGTTCGAATCACAATTGGGACTACGTTCATAATTTTCTTCGCGATCTTATTATACCATCGATGAGAAACTGGACATTGCTGGGGCTGATTGACAGTGTTTTTTTTGTTTTTTTTCAGGAATGCAGCTGTAGCAGGGAAGCACGGGCTGCGATAAATAAAAGAATTCGATTCCCTTTTTCAAGATTTCAGTGATTCTTTTCAGAATTCGTACGCGAAGCTTAAAACTGGTTTTTTCCCCATTTCTGTGGAATTTCTGTAAATGACAATTACAGTCGGCCCTCAACATTCGCGAGGGTTAGAGGCGCAGGACCGCCGTAAATGTGGGAAAACAGGCGAATATATCTGCCCCCCCCCCAAAACTTTAATTCCTAATACTGTTAACCATATTTAACACGCACAAAAAAAAGTGAAACAATACACTGTACTACAAAAGTATGTTTTAAAAATTTAAAATTACAGTATGAACAACAAAACCACTCCAGGAAAAGTGTTCTTGTTGACCAAGCCTTATTATTATGCATCCAGAAAACTGGCAGCTGGAATTTATCCTTTCCCTTCAAGGCTCGGATGTTAGTGGCTTTATAAATTAGAGTAGGCTTTATCATATGTCCGGTTGTGTTTGCACAAAACAGCATGGTCAGCCTATCCCATCCTGAGAGACAAAACACGCAAGTGAGGCTAGCTAGTACAGAAACAAAGACCGTGGCGTCCCCAGAGTGCGTAGTCGGAAGTTCTTTTAGCGCACTGAAACTTTTTTCAAAATTTAACTTTTTATAATAAATTTGTGTATATATTTATGGTAGTAAATGATGAAATAGATTAATAATGGATATATTTTATGCATTTATGACTTACTGAATTTTTTAGTTATCTTGGCCGAGTGGTTAGCGTGCTTGGCTGCTGATCTAAGGGACCTGGGTTCGAGTACCAGATTAAGGCATGGACGCTTGTGTTGTTTTTCTGCTGTGGTCCTGCCATCCTCTCAGACCTTCTACTATGGCATATAAACTGACATGCTCCTGTAAGACCTCTGTGGCAAGCAGCTGCCTGAAGGGATATATATATATTTTTTTATCCGAATGTGCTTCCGAATGTGGGTGTATATGTGGTCAGTGCTCAAATCAGTGTAAATGGTCTTGTTTTTCACAAACCAGGTAGCACTGACCAGAGATCTGAGGATTTTATTTTGGAAGTTCTGAAGCTTCCTGACATTGGTGTTGGTAGTATCACCCCATACTGGTGAGGCACATGTCAGGACTGGCTGTCATATAAAGATTACATCGCGGAATCGCTTAACTGCTAGTTTTCTTTGGCGTCGATGGTATTAGTCGCTAGTGGTCAATTAAATGCCAAGCAGCACATTGTTAGATGATTTAAGGTGTAAGAGAGATAATATGCAACTGGAATAACTTCGTTGCATATTGCTTAGTTACAGTAGCTAGGATAATGTAGCAGAAAATGAAAACTGATAATAAGAGCATGTTAGGTTTGACACTACTATTGAAACGAGATCAAAATTAAAATGTAATAAAAATTAAGTCATTCGAATAACGCATACAAGCAATTAGTATATTTGTAATTGCTGTTTCTTATTTAGTTACAAGATTTTTTCGCCATAGTTCCTATACATGGATCTTTATTCAAGGCCGGAGCTAGGGGGGATGCCAGAGGAACATGTCCCCACATTTGACATTGTTAGAGAGCCAAAAAATTTTTAACTTGTGCATATTTCACGCATTTTTCAATATTTTTTTTCAAAATCTCTAAAACGAAGGAGAAAATGTTACACTGCTATGGAAAAAATCTCTTGCCCCTTCACCCTCTTTTTTTTTACTTTTTTCCTGCTCCATTGTGTCGCGCATAGGGGCTCCTCCTTAATTTGTTTTTAGATCTAGGCTTCTTTATTCTTTAGAATATAAAATAACCCTTTCAAGTGATTTACTAATTAATTAATTAATTAATTTCCTTTCATTTCTTCAATTTAATTCAAATGTATAATAAGTAATTTCGAAATTGAAAACAGCTCTAATTAAAAGCGTTTTTACTTTCACCGTGAAGTACTTAAAAAATACTTTTCACATTATTGTTCTGAAAAAAAGAAGTATTAATCAAAGTTAGATTGCATTTATATGGGTTTAAAAAACACTCAAAGTGTGTTGTCGTTAAATAACGCAAAAAAACTTTACGAAAGGAGAACGTCCCGTACTGATAAGTATCAATACTCAGTGAACCGCGTTTTCTTTGCGATCAATAGAGCGCTGGCCCGCAGAGACAAAAGGCTGCCCCTTCTGCAGCATAATCGAACTCCAGCCAACGGCAGAGCTACCTAGAGACGAGAAGGGCGCGCGCGCAATGGCGAAGGAGCCAGAGACCTCTAGCAGCGAGCGGGGAAACGCAGCCACCTTCCGGTGACGCAGGCCCTCCCCCTGGCCGAGCACCGCAGCCTCCGTCAGAGACCGAGGTTCAGCCCCACAGGCGCGAGCTGCCAGCCCAGCCGGCGCCATATTTGAAGCCAGCTCGTTTCTTTGTTAACACAACTTCCATCGTGATTGCTGTTGAAGGAACTGCAACCACTGCAGCCATTGACGTTCAGTCTTGTTGACTTGCGACGTGTGCCTGTTCTGATGCTGTAGTTTGTCGCATACAGGCAGTAGAAATGTTTATTAAGGTCGCTTTAACTTTGTCGCAGGCATCAGCGGAGTGATACGAATTTAAGGCGACAAAGCGAAGCGGTAGGCTATTCGCCACGTAAACGAAGCAACTGAGTTGTTTGGTGTAGGATAAAAACATTGATTAATCTTGAAAGGTGAGTTCGCATTTATTTCGTTTTGTATTATTGCATCTACTAATACAGTGAAATAAGAGAATGTTCATAAAAATTTTGATAATTTTGCCATGTTCTGTTACGATTGTGTGCTGTGTTCTTTTTACTACCTGTGTCATTCATGGTAGGACAAATCTCACTAACTATTAATAAATTTAAATCGGAGTAAGAAAATTATACGAAGTTTGTTCGGTTAGTTTATGATTAAATAATCGTGACTGTAATATAAAATAATGCATATCAATAAAACCAATTATAATATAAAAATTTTTCACTGAAAATTGATCAAAATATTTTTTTCTTTTTTACTTTTCTAATCTCTAGAGTGACAAAAGAGTAGGAACTACCGGTGCGTGCTGCTGATGAGTTGACTTCGAACTGTATTTGCAACTGCAGTCGGTGAAACTTTTGCCGAAATTAGAGTTCCCTGCTACGTATACTGAAGGTATACCGGAAAGTATAAAACTCAGGATACATTCAGTATACGAACAGGTGACCCTAGAAAATCTTCTGTTCTTGCCATCTCCTCAAGTTCCATCGGTCTCTTAGCTCCTGATCCTGCGAGAGAAAAAGAAGACAGTCAGGAACGGTACGCTTCTGCCAACGCATCTGGTCTAGGGCACCCTGCAAGAGAGCGTCCGTGACACGTACTCTCCCTGCAGCGTGCGTGAACTAGCCATTGCGTCTGCGCACTTCGTCTTTAATCCTGTATGGCGCAAAAGCCCCGGATGCTCACTGCAATGCCGGCTCTTCGAACTTTTAATCTTAACAAGATTAAACGACTGACGTAGTTGGGTGCTGCAAAAAGAATGCTCGTTATCGATTGATTTCGCGTTTTGAGCTTGTGGGGGTATATTCTAAAACACCTTCAAATATTAATAATTAAAAAATTTGAAATATTTATTTTATGAATTTCAACTATATTAAAGTGGAATGAAAATAACGTAATTCTTGGGGTAGGGGGCAAAATTAACTTTTAATTTAGTTTTAACGAAAAACTAAAATGAAATAAAAATTAGGTTAGGAACTAGAAGTTAATAAATTGTTAGTTCACAATATGGATGGATTGTAAAAAAAAATAAATATCCCCTCAAGCAGCTGCTTGCCACAGAAGTCTGACATTTATACGCCAGAGTAGAGGGTCTGTGAGGATGGCAGGACCTCAGCAGAAAAATAACACATATCCATGTCATGCTCAGGTCCCTTAGATCAGTTGCCAAGCGCGCTAACCACTCGGCCACGGGCCACTTGTAAAAGAAGCTTTTTTCATATATATATGAATATTTTAGGACAAATTTTCATATATATAGTTAAGATGTAACCACGCTATATTATTCAGCGTTTTTGCAAATATTAATGCTTCTTATTTGTACTAAACATTTGCACTTTATAGAGCAGCAGTATTTATATAACATGCCAGATATTTGAAATTAATAAACTTAAGTGGAACGAGACACCAATGGCAAATAGAGGACGTACAATTAAAATGTTTGCTTTATAAATGGAAAATAGAGAAAGTTAAATACACAGAAGGTTCCAAGAATGGTGAACTGAGGTGATTGATTGGAATTCAAATTTAGTGGATGTCTCTAGTCCTATAATAAACTGCCAGCATCGTAGACGAGGTTTATACTTCTGTGTGCTGCTAGTACTATAAGCATTTAATTATTATTTAAGTATTAAAATTTTAATAATGAATAATAACTGCCCAATTGGCTCATCAAAAATTCTTAAAAAGCCATTGGTGAATTAAGCTCTCAATCACATGCCAATAAGCTAATGATCTGTGATATCATTGATCGATTGACAAATGATTCATAAATCAACCAAAGACTTATAAGAATCTTCGATGCCTCAACGGTCTCAATTTCTTCCACGCTTCGCCATTGATTAAACATAATAGTCCAAAATAAATGTCTCAAGGTTTAATTTCCAGCACAATAAAGAACGTCTGAAGCTAAAATTTCTGGTTCAATAATAAATTACTAAAGCTTAAACAGCTAGTTCAATGAAAAGGTTTAGAACCGGAGCTTTTAGTTCAGTAATAAACACCCAAAGAATAAGCTATTCAATAATAAACATCTAAAACATAAACTTCTAGTTCAATAAAGTCTAAAGCTTAAACTTTTAGTCCAAAACATAACGCAAAAGCATAAACTTCTAGTTCAATAATGTAATTTATTTCAATAAAAACGCCTAATGCTTAAATTTCTGATTCAGTAATAACGACTAAAGCTTAAATTAATTGAATAATAAATTCCAAGAGTAAAATAAATAAAAAAAAGATAACTCCTAAAGCAGCTGCTTGCCACAGAGGTCTGACAAGAAAGTGTGTGAGGCAAGCGAGACCTCAGCAGAAAGACAACACAAACATCCATGTCTTACTCGGACTCGAACCCATATCCCTTTGATCAGTAACTAGTTCAAATATAGATGCTTAAAAGCCTAGATTTCTAATTTCAGTAACAGCCGTTTAAAACACATTCAACAAATCATTCAGTAGTAAACATATAAAGCCTAAACCAACTGGTATACAATATTATATTAAAATATAAATTTATATATTTAAATCTGAAGTTAGTAAGAATTTCAATCGAAATTAAAGTATTAAACGAGTTATGAGTCTCTTTATCAAAATTACTTCATCAGAAAAAAAGTAAATTCAAATTTATTCAAATGAATATTTATTAAATCAAAATATAATTTTTGATAATAATAGAATAAAATTTGACATTTAATAGGAAAACATGATAATAACAATGAAAAGGAGTGATTCAGGGACAAACTTATAATTATGAAACATTGGAACTCATTTAAATGACATTCATGACATTTAGTTTCACCAAACCAGGTATGGTTGAAAAATAATTTTGCTACGTCAGAGCAATTGTCACATAAACCAAGATATTCCGTGTTCGAATACGGAAAGCTGATTGGTGTTTTATTTTACTTCTTTTTCTTAAATTTACATTTATTGAAGCCGAATTTCTAGTTTAGTGATAAATATCAAACCAAATCAACGCTACCATATTCTGTAGCAAATACCAAGTGTATGAACAGAAATTTCATCGAAAACAAAGTTTAGATAAGTGTGACTTGAGTAATTGCCTGACTTCGGCACACAGCAATGTCTATGATCATTGTACAGATAAAAATATGGATTTTTCTGAAATAATTTATATTCCAAATACATTAATTATACTGAAATTAATGCTTTTAGATATCATTCTAAATTTGCTACATTTGATCTAATAAAAATCATTGCACAGCTAATGTTAAGTGCCATGTTTCTGTGAGAATTACAATTTCTATCATTAGTGATTTGAAGCTGAATACTTACATCAGTTTCTTTAAGAAAAAGCTTAAAGAATTTGTTCCAGTACTTCTCTAGCTTCATTAAATTCCGATTTTATAACTTTTATTCCATGTCTTTATATTTTACAATGAAACAAATTGAATGCAAATTGAGGTTCAGAAATGGTCTCAAGTTTTTGAGGAAGGGGATGGGAGAAAAAACAAATAAAAAATGTAGTTTCTCAAAGGAAAATCACGATTTTAAAGTTTACAGCTTAAGTTTTTTTGCGATAAATGCACATCAGGAATACTTTTTAAACTTTCAAGAGAGGATATGACTATTTTCTCTGCTCTTTCTCTTATACTTTTTATACATTTGGAGATATCAACGGTGAAGTTATTCAAAAAGGGGTTGCGTGAGCATTAATTGTCTTAAAAACTTTGCAGCATTAATTGTCTTAATAATATTGCAGCATTAAATGTCTGATATTCATTTTTATATCCGCTATTATTATTATAATTCTGATGGATATTTTCAGATTTTCCATACTCGTTTCCTTGTGTACTTTTAAAGTTTTCTTAATATCTGAAAAAAATTTATCTAAGCTGAAAATAGATTATCCCGTGTGGAGAAATATCATATGTATAAATAAATAATAATAATATATATCCCCTCAAGCAGCTGCTTGCCACAGAGGTTTGACAGGAGCCTGTCAGTTTATATGCCAAAGTAGGAGGTCTGTGAGGATGGCAGGACCTCAGCAGAAAAACAACACGCACAACCATGCCTTACCCGGGGCTCGAACCCAGGTCCCTTTAGATCAGTAGCCAAGCGTGCTAACCACTCGGCCATGGGAAGGCTAGTCATATGTATATTATATTAAATTATAAATTTATGCATATTAATCTGAGGTTAGTAAAAATTTAAATTTAAGTTAAAATATTAAACTAGTTATGAGAGTCTTCTTCATCAAAAGTTATTTTATCAGAAAAAAATAGAATTCATATTTATCCAATAAATTTTCATTAAATTAAAATATTAATTTTTTAATGTCCGAGGGGTTAGCGCGCTTGGCTTCTGATCTAAGGGACCTGGGTTCGAACCCCGGGTAAAGCATGGACGTTTGTGATGTTATTTTGCGAGGTCTTGACATTCTCTCAGACTTTCTACTGTGGCGTATAAACTGATAAGCTCCTGTCAGACCTCTGTGGCTAGCAGTTGCTTAAGGAGGTATTGTTAGAGTAAAATTTGACATTTAATAGGAAAGCGTAATAAAAAGCGGTGAATCAGGCGAAAACTTATAATTAAGAAACATTGGAACTCAATCCAGCGACAATCATGATATTTAATTTCACCAACTAGGTATGGATAAAAAAACCTTTTGTAACCGTCAGACAACTGTCGTTTAATCCAAGATATCCCATGTTCGAATTTGGAAGGCTGATTCGTGTTTTCATTTTCTTTTTTTCTTTCTTAATTTACCCTTATTGAAATCATCCTTAAAAAAGAATTAACAAAAAAAATATATATTTTTTAATGCTAAGAAATCGCAAGATCTTCAATTTAAAGGATTAATTGTCTTCTCCATTTGGGATACTAATCCACCACCTTTCGATAATATGTCAGGCACGCTGCGGTTGAGCTACTGGAAGCTAATCAAGATTGCTGCTATTAGACATTTTTTGTCTATAATTAATCTTGTTTCCTACCTAAAATAATAAAGTATTATTAAAGAATAAGCCCGTTAAGCAAAGTTCGATATAATTAAATACCAATTTTTAGTGACACTAAATGTGTGACCCTCTGATCGACGAAGAAATCACGGATATTTCTATTGATTGGAGTCATCCTTTCCGGTTAAAAATTATTTCTGCTGACGGGTTAGATGTACAGATTCCATAGTTGTTAAGAGAAGAAAGCTTGATCAGTGTTAGAGCACTTGACAAATCATCGAGAAGGTCATGAATTCGCATCCCACCTTGTTCAGTACAACATGCAAATAGATATCAACCGGCTACAGATTTTCCTCTGCACTGAAGATAATGAAAGCCAACTTTAAGGTCCGCTATTGGTATTTGATTGTCTAGTTATTCCCAATCTATACTTTAGGAATTACAATCAGCCTTCTTATCTTTTAGCAAAAATGGAAGTGTTGTGATAATATTATTAGGATGTCTAAAATTATGTTGAAGAGAACGTTATAAATAGATAATGAGTGACAAAAATAGAGTGCTCAAAAAAGAGAACAGGAAAAAAAAATAGAGAAACAAGCAAATTCTTTAATCTCTCTAAGTTTTGAATAAATTCACATTTATTCTATTCTCGGCGGTTTTTGTTGAAGGCTTATACAAACGTTTGTGTGTGTGTTGGGGGGGGGGTCCCTAATCTAGGGTAGTGGTCTACAAAGTGGGGTAACCTCACCCTAGGGGATGAGCAAAGAAAATTTAATGATTCTAATTTATTTATTTTTCAATTTAATTTTCCAGAAAAAAATACGAAGGGAAAATATTTAAATTTTGTGGTTATTTTAGATACGCTAGACCGTTTAGTTTCATAAAGATATCTCTGCTGTCTGTCATAAAGATTCCTTCTAATCAAACCATGTTTTTCAGATATTATGAAACATCTTCAGTCACACTGTTCTCATTAAATTAAATTTTTATGTTTATTTTCATTTCATTTAATTTGTACACTTATCAATGTATAAAATAAATATATCACTCTATGTATAAATATTCTTCATAGAAATTGGGAGTGCGTGCTGCTTTTTTTTGATGATATAGTGATGTGTGATGAAAAAATTTCGAAGACCACTTGTTTAATGGGCCAATCCAAAAGCGAAGAAATGCTTTCATTTATTTTTTCAGACTCTAGCTAGTTTTTCATATCAATTAACATAGCGAATGAAGAAACTACTTAAATAATGCTTTCTTCAAAAGAAATTTCTCATTCTATTGTAATGTGTGAAAAAAAGTAGTAAAAGAGAACGAAAAAAAACCCCACAAGATATCAATAATAATATTTGCATGATACTCTTGACAGAAAAGTGTAAATTTTTTAATATATAACTGAAAAAATATTATTTACAATTTATAACATGTAAGAAAAAATTCATGTAAATATAAAAAAAAAAAGTGAAAACGATTTATTTTGACTTTTAATAATTACGACAGTGTTTTGAACATGATTGACCTCTCAGTAAAACACGCTTATACTGAAAATGCAAAAAAAAAATGAAAATATGTCTCAAGAAAGAAGAAAGTCGAATCTTAAAACATTAACGAATTAAGATTTTTGTTAACTGGAACATTTTTAATGGAATTTAAATGGTATTTATATCATATTTTATCAAAATCAAAAATTAAGATTTCTTTCCCGTTTTGAAAAATGGGTCAGCATTGATCAATACAAATAATCTTTATATAGAAAATATAAAAAAATGGGAATTTTAAATAATGCAAATATACATTATTTTCATCTTTGTTACAAAGTGAAATTTCAAAATAATAACTTCTGAAATTGCATGATTAGGGGAGAAACTTGTGATTGCTTTTTAGGCATAAATAAAGCACATTAGTACCCGGTCGATATCAGACTACGCTCGTAACCTGATGTCCTCAGGTTCGAGTCGTCGCTCTGCAAGCTTTGAATTTGCTCTGCAAGCAAAATTTTTCTGCTAACATTGATTCTGTCCTACGAGAAAAAGTGAACACTGATGGCTTCGCCTCTTGTCTGATGGGACGTTAGATCACACATCAAATGTGTGAGAACCGCACCCTGTGCAGGATAAAGAACACGTTTAAATACACTTGTCTCTTAACCAAATGAATCCCATTCTCCTACCCAGTTCTAAGGCTTTGTGGTCCTTATGACCAGTGTATTTTGCTCAACGTGGGCACAAAGTGCCTCTCAGATAAGACAACTGAAGATAATTAAAATAGCTTCTTTTAATAATAAATGTGCTGCTAATCAAAAGCATACCTGTGTCCGACGATAAGCATTTTTCTGGACGAAGAGGACATAATTTCATCCTTGTCCTCCAGAAATCGACCCATATAAATATCAGAACTTCCAGAATAGCAGCCTAGATGTCTCTTGTCTGAAATCAGGAACATAACCATACTTCTGTATACAAATGAACATATGTTTGTATCAAGCGTTCTTGATCCAATATTACAATTATAACACCCTAAAATTATATAATCTCCAACAAATAATGACGATACAATGCTCTCCATCGCGTGGCCCAGTGGTTAACGCGTTTGGTTACAGATCAAAGGGACCTGAGTGCGAGCTCCGGAAAAATCATGGATGTGTTGTCGTTTTCTGCTGAGGTCTCGTCTTCCTCACAGATCTTCTATTATGGCGTATAAACTCATAAATTCCTGTCAGACCTCTGTTGCAAGCAGCTACTAGAGGAGATACTAATTTTTTTTTACAATACTCTCAAACTTATGCAGTACTTGCTACTTGAAAATAAATATCCTTTTATTGATTGCTTAGTAATAATAATTTTAATGAGTAATTTAATTGTATTAATCACAAATAAAAAGAAATAGATTACCTCCTCAAGCAGCTGCTTGTCACAGAGATTAGATGAGAGCCTGTCAGTAAAACACGCCATAAGAAAATCCGTAAGGCAAGAGACCTCAGCAGCAGAAAGACAACACAGAAAAAAAAACTATCTTTTCCGGGGTTCGAACTCAACTTTAACAGTTAATAGTCAAGCGCGTTAATCACTCAACCACGCTTAAATCTAAAGACAAGTGAGTCTTTTATCCGCTAAACAAATGTAATCTTAACAATTATGTATCAGAAGGAAAATATCAACTAATACAATATATAAAAAATTAATTATATTAATTATAACATCAACTAATACAATATATAGAAAAAAGTGAAAACGATTTATTTTGACTTTTAATAATTACGACAGTGTTTTGATCATGATTGTCCTCTCAGTAAAACACGCTTATACTGAAAATGCAAAAACAAAAATGAAAATACATCTCAAGAAAGAAGAAAGGCGAATCTTAAAACATTAACGAATTAAGGTTTTTGTTAACTGGAACATTTTTAATGGAACTTAAATGGTATTTATATCATATTTTATCAAAATCAAAAATTAAGATTTCTTTCCCGTTTTGAAAAATGGGTCAGCTTTGATCAATACAAATGATCTTTATATAGAAAATATAAAAAAAATGGGAATTTTAAATAATGCAAATGTACATTATTTTCATCGCTGTTGCAAATTAGTATTTATAATACTAATTATATAATTCAAACATCTGTGGAGAAGCATTAAGAAACATAAAAGCGTATTTCAGAATTAATTGTTTTAACCTTCTTAACATAAAAGTGTATATATCATGAATTAATTGTTTTAACCTTCTTTTGACGCCGAATGAGCAATTTTTTTCCAACTCGGATAGTTGTGTTTGCAAGTTTTTAAACCAAGAGTCACACCCTTAAACATAAAATCCCCTCCAGCAGATACTTGCCACAGATGTCTGACAAGAGCTTGTCGGTTTAATACGCCATATTAGAAAGCCTGTGAGGAAGGCGGGACCTCAGCAGAAAGAAAACACAAGCCTCCATGACTTACCAGGTGCTCGAACCCAGGTTCGTTTGATCAGTAGCCAAGCACGTTAACTACTCGGCTACCGGACGGCTCATAACTCATACATAAAAATATCTTTCAAGTGATTTATGATTTTGTGCGATTTACGATCTTTCACCCACTTCTTTACTTCAATTACTACGGTAATCGGGAGCATACGCGTATAAACTTTTTTAAATAATTGATCATTGGTTATTTTCTTGCTTTTGTCAAGTCTGTGTAAGAGTAAGGTAGTAAATTCCTACATGTAAAAAGAAGTCATAACAACCATCAAATTACGCCACTAATTTCAACAAGGAAATATCATTCATTATAATGGATCCTAACGTGTTCGTGTTTGTTTACATAACGCCATAACGGCAATAAAAAACAACGGCATGAAAAAGGAATTACAAGAGAAACAGGTGGCTGGAATAAGGAAGTTATTCGGTAGAAGAACTGGGTAAGAGATAAACGGGGAAAGCTGTTTCTAAACACAACAGCCGCAAAATCATGAAAAGCAAACATGAGACGCCTTATGCGTGTTTTATTGGCACATAAAATGTAATGCCTCCACTTACAGTGGGCAAGAAATGTCGAACTGTGAAGTTTCACCGAGCCAGTGTTCCGTTCCTCTTGCAGTTAATTATGTAGTAAGGACAGCCAAGAAAATAAATCGCCTTTCGTACAAATCAGAGGCCTTCAGTATATTAATATTGTTTCGTCCTTTTCCACTTATAAGCTTCAATAACTAATGGTGGAGCCTAAGACATGGAGGGTAAAATATTGGGCATTCCAGGATCATCAACATGACTTCGAATTATTTATTTGCACTATTATTCTTTTGGCGTTGGTGCGTATATTGCCAGTAAGAAGCTTTATTACTCTTGCTGTGGAATATTTTTGCTTTTATTTCCTGAGATTGTTGTTTCTGTTGATAAAAGATTGAATTTCGTGTTCCCTATCTACTATGGCATATAAACTGACAGGCTCCTGTCAGACCTCTGTGGCAAGCAGCTGCTTGAGGGGGTTATTTATTTATATATTATATATTTATTTATGTTTTTGTAGGTATAGATAACTGGTAGATCTTTGCCCTTCAGAAAGATGTTTCGTTTCTCAAGTATACAGTATGTACTAGTCTATTTATTGCAAGCATATAATAGTAGTCTATTTATTGCAAACATATAATACTAGTCTATTTATAGCAAGCATATAATACTAGTCTATTTATTGCAAGCATATAATACTTGTCTATTTATTGCAAGCATGTAATACTAGTCTATTTATTGCAAGCATATAATACTAGTCTATTTATTGCAAGCATATAATACTAGTCTATTTATTGCAAGCATATAATACTAGTCTATTTATTGCAAGCATATAATACTTGTCTATTTATTGCAAGCATATAATACTAGTCTATTTATTGCAAGCATGTAATACTTGTCTATTTATTGCAAGCATGTAATACTAGTCTATTTGTTGCACGCATATAATACTAGTCTATTTATTGCAAGCATATAATACTAGTCTATTTGTTGCACGCATATAATACTAGTCTATTTATTGCAAGCATATAATACTAGTCTATCTATTGCAATCATATAATACTAGTCTATTTATTGCAAGCATACAATACTAGTCTATTTATTGCAAGCATATAATACTAGTCTATTTATTGCAAGCATATAATACTAGTCTATTTATTGCAAGCATATAATACTAGTCTATTTATTGCAAGCATATAATACTAGTACTATCATTTAAAAAAAATTTACCCCTGGAGCTTCTTTTTTCCGGTATAGCGAAAAAGGATATAACTGGTTAACATCTTCCAATTATTCTAATAAAAAACAGTCTTCTTCTGATCATCAGCCATCGAAATTCTCTCATTCGTAATGATCAAAATGAATAGTTTTTTTAGGTCTTTTAGTACACCACTTCTCAAAAATTGTTCGGTATTTTGACAAGAGAAAAAGTCACCAGTATGTCTTCCGTTTTACGGGATTCAAATTTTTTTTCTCATCTAATGTCGTTAAAATTTCTCTAAAAACTATGACGTTGAAAAAGTTAATTTGATATATCTTAGTATAATCAGATACAATAACCTAGAGATTAAATGATTCATTTAAAAAACGTGAAAGGATATATCAGAATATTTTTTCAGAATTAGGAATATTCTGAAATTAAAAACATGCGAATATAATGCACACTCATTTTTGGAAAAGTACTTGTGAAGAAAGTATGCATTATAGGGAAAATATAGCATTTTACTACTGTAAATGAAAAGTAGCTAGAAAAGCAAATATGATCCAGAAGAGGATTCCATAAATAAGAGAAAAATAATGTCAAGTTACAAGAGGCAAGACACTAGATTTCCAATGCAACATAACATTTCTCCCTCTGTTTTAAATAAAAAATAATAATAAATACCCCCTCAAGCAGCTGCTTGCCACAGAGGTCTGACAGACATACATCCATGCCTTACCCGAGGCTCGAACCCCGGGTAAGGCATGGATGTCGTATGGAACCCCGGGTAAGATATGTGTTATTTTTCTGCTGAGGTCCTGCCATCCTCTCAGACCTTCTACTGTGACATATAAACTGACAGAATCCTGTCAGACCTCTGTGGCAAGCAGCTGCTTGAGGGGATATTTATTATTTTTTTTATTTAAATCAGAGGGAGAAATGTTATGTTGCATTGGAAATCTAGTGTCTTGTCCCCCCCCCCTCCTCGATTTTTTTTTTCTAGAGAGATATTTAAAAAATTTATTTAAAAATGCATTGGATATAATTAAATTTAATAGTTTTTTTTTACATCTGTTACCCTTACTAGCATTGTGAAATGAGAACCATAGCCCTCTTTCCTCCCCCTCCCCCTCGATCCGGCCCTTCAAGATAGGATGTTATTAAATATTTCAATACTAATAAACCACAGAGTGGCAGTACCAGTTGGCAACTTGGGGATCTTAACGTCTAAAGGTAAATCTGTTCCTATCCTTAAGATTATTAAAATTTGCTTTTAATTCCAAGCTGTTATTTTTTTGAATAAAGTTCAATTATTAATACGCAGAAAGAAGTGTTTTAATATTAAGTCCGGAACTAGAAAAAATTAAAGGATTGGATGGTAAGAGAAGTGAAAGTGATTAGATTCAACTGGAGTTGATCACAGTTCCAGTGAATTGCTATATATTTTCTTCCGCTTCTCCATTCCAACTATTCCAAAAGTCTTTTAAAAAGTACTCTTGTGAAATATGCAAAATATATAGTAATTAGGCAAGTGGGAAAAAAAATCGATCCATCTGCCTTCCGGATTCAAAAACTGTTGGTTACCAGTTGCTTTACCATTTCAGATAAGGCGGGTTAAATTCGCACTTCCTTAGGAAAGGTTATAATGATGGTTGTGCTATGAAGCTTTACTTTGGGATTCCAATTGTCGGGGTGCCAATGGCTATTTCATACTGACGAGAATCAAGCATTTATAACCCACATGTCAAGTAATATATACCTTCGGTTATTCAGATGCACAGAATCGAAGTTCTAGTTGGAAATAATCTCTCCGCCGTAAGGCCGGCAACCAATTTGATCGGGAGGAATGAATCTTACTACAGTGGCAATCATTTGCAGTAATAAATATCCTCTGCTTTAGCTCAAACGGTAGAGCAACTGGCGCGTAACCAGGAGATCTCGAGCCTGCGAAGCGGACGGGTGGATTTTTTCATAGTTGCCTAATTACTACGAATGATTATCACTGCAATGATTATCACTGCTTCCTTCCTATGTATAATATTTATTACTTGTGCACCTCTATTCCAGTTATTTAAATCCTTGTCGGATTGGGGGCGGGGGTGGCTCAGTCGGTAGCGCGCCAGGCTCGTAATTTGTAGTTCCCAGGTTCGAGTCCCAGCTGGGTCAGTGTTGAGATTTATCTCCACAAAAATTCCCCGCCCTGCCCACTGTCAGTAGGGGACACCGATGGGCTTGGAAAGGCCGCAGTCCGTCGAATGGGACGTTAAGCCGTGGCCCCCGTGTGCGGGAGAGCCATACCCTGTGCACGTTAAAGAACACGCTGGATGGCCTTGACGGGAGGCTACCATCTGTCTCCCAACAGCTGTTCCAGTGGGTCCCCTCCCCCAACCTTCTCTGAGCCTTCGGGGTCCATGTGACCTGGCCATTTAGCCCATGGTGGGCAAAAAAGTGCCGCTCAGAGGTAAAACAACCCAACCATTGTCGGGGTTGGCATTGCTTTGGCAATGTCTAATATTATGTTTAAAACTTTCTTATGGAATAATGAATAGGAAACATGAATATGAAGATCATTGCATATTATTTTTCTTTTTAAAAGGATGAAACTAACATAAAGGTATGTAATTAATAACTTCCTTTTTGCGTATTTCAGTATTACAATGAAGGGAAATTTCATACAGCAATGCAATAGTAGTAATCTTAAACTACAGCTATCGTGATTCACCCATATGATATATTGATAATACAAAGATGGAAAACTTCACAATATTTCTCAAGTAAGCAAGGTGAAGGGAAGTTGGCAATTGACGATTGACAATAAAAATGTACTAAGATGGTCGCACAACGCTGCGTGATTGAACGTTACTAAAAGATTGACGTTTATTGTTGCAGGTAGGCTTTCCTATTTTATTACAAAAATATTAGCAGGCAAACAAAAAGGTGGGGGTAGTCAAATTAGAACAATATGATAAAAAGAAGAAAAAAAATCAATACAAATGAATAAATTTTATTTTATTCAGTTAGAATGGATAGTGCGTTTGGCTATTAAACAAAAGAACCTGGATTGGAATTCCGGGTAAGGCAAGGATATTTTCTCAGAGGTAAGACATTTTTAATGGCCTTTTCTAATGTGTTGTCTTTCAGCTGTGATCTCGTATTCTTCACCGATCTACTCTATGGCGCTTTATACTGATAGACTCCTGTCAGATAACTTTAGCAAGCAACTGCTTAAGGGATGATTTATGATTTTTATTAGAATTTATAATTACACATAACAGAACAATAAAATGGTTGAAAACTGATGTACACAGAAATTCGCTTCTTAAAACTTAATCTCGTAAATTGAGTTACCTTCCTGCAGTTTCTAGTGGAGCTGGCATCTTCCTGGCTATGTGTTACATTCCCCTAACTTCCCCCTGGCTATGTGCTGCAAAAATACTTACTTTAATCAACGGCTCAGCTTGGAAGCAACTGAGACAGTGAGATTAAGCAGTTGACATATCGAGATACTTTTAACTCATTGATTGATTGGGTTATCAATCATTTTTCAATCAACCAGTTATCTAATAGATGACAAATAATTAGCTTTATTGGCATTCGATTGATTCATTAATGACATAGGCTCTCTGCTAGACCTCTGTGAGAAGCAGATGCTTGAGGGGGTATTTATTTATATATATATATATTTTTTTACTCATATATTATATCAATGCAATCAGTTAATACAGTAAATAAAACATCAGTCGCAATCTCCACTGTTCAACAACATTTTTTAGTTCTTTTGAGAAAAGTATTTTATTATTTATAATTTTCGTGTTATCTGTCTGGGTTATTTTACCTCTGAGCGGCACTTTCTTTGCACACCATGGGCTGTTCCAGTGGATCCTCTCCCCAACCTTCTCTGAGCCTTCGGGGTCCTAGTGACCTGGCCATTTTTAGCCCATGAGGACCCCGAAGGCTCAGAAAAGGTTGGGGGAGAGGACTCACTGGAACAGCTGTTGGGAGACAGATAGTAGCCTCCCGTCGAGGCCATCCAGAGTATTCTTTAACGTGCAGACGATATAGCTCTCCCGCACACGGGGCCACGGCTTAACGTCCCATCCGACGGACGGCGGCCTTTCCAAGCCCATCGGTGTTCCCTACTGATCATGGGCAGGGTGGAGAGTTTTGCGGAGATAAGTCTCAACGCTGACCTAGCTGGGACTCGAACCTGGGAACTGCAGATTACGAGCCTGGTGCGCTACCGACTGAGCCACCCACTCCCCATGTTATCTGGCAGTGAGTTGAATAGTTTCAAGCCACTATATCCTGTAATATTTTTTGAATAACTCTTTGTTTAGCTTTGGAATGCAAATATCCTGAGCGAACACCGCTCTTGTAAAATATTTATTAACCACTACATCAAATTTGTCCTTAATAAGGATTACATGCTTTGCTAAAGCCGTTTGGTGTAATTGTTTTAAGTTGAGTATTTCAAGTTTTTTTAAACTTTGCTCAGACGAGTCGTAGTTTCTTTTAAATGTCATAATCTTTACAATATATTTTTGCAATTGCTACAATTGATTTAAACAATATGAAGATGCTCCTTCCCAAATTAGAATTGCACACTCTATTCTGGAATAGATTAATACATAATATACGTTCTTTAAAATGTTTATATTCATCATACGTTTTAAAAGATACATCTTGGGAATTATTTGTTTGATTTTTAATGCTACTTTTTGAACATGATCATGCCTGGTTAGATAACAGTCGAAATTAACTCCTAAAAATTTTATTGCTTTAGTACTTTTAATTCTTGGGTAAGCACAGTTTAAAGACCCAATTTTATCTTGTTCGAAAAACTTGTGACAATAGCATCTAAGAATCTGATAAGAAATTGGTTGATTGAGCTATCGATCATTTGTCAATAAACCAATGACCTCAGAGATCAAAAATCATTAGCTTACGTACATGTGATTGATAGCTCGATTCTTCAAGGATTTGCATAAATTTTTTACGCATTGCTTTCATCCATACTTCTCCATTGAATGCAAACAAAGCTTTGAAATGAAGTTTTGAACTACCAATGGTGCTTAAGTGGAAGTTAATTTTTTTTTAGGCTCGGATCTGTCGTTAATTAAATAAAATATTTGATTTGTTTTTCCGAAATCATGGTAATTATTTTAATTTTATGCACTTGCAACGTAAAGTGAGTATTGTTATTCTAATTCATTGTTTTACCAAAGAATAAAATGTTTAAAATGCACGAAACAAAAATTAAGGTTTCTGTCTTACTTCAATAAAACTTCTAATCAAGATAACTTTACATACAAAATTTGCTAAAATTATTTCTGCTGATCAAAAAAGAGAGTATAGCATTCAACACTTTTCTTATTTTATATACATTCCACAATCCTGCATTTCCTTTTAGAATAACAGTTCAGTACCAGCTAAATGTTTATATTAAGCACAACGAAACTGTGAATATGCATTCATTTTCTTTCTGATTAACATGAAAATTTAATGTTTATATTGTTCTGTTAAGGGAACTATATTTTAATAATTAAAATAAATTACCCCTCAAGCAGCTGCTCGTCACAGAGATCTAACAGTAGCCTGTCAGTATAATACGCGATAGAAAGATCTGTGAAGGCGAGATCTCAACAGAAAGATAACATAAACGTCTATACTTTATCCGGCGCTCGAACCCAGGTCTCTTTGATCAGTAGCTAAGTGCGCTAACCACTCGCCTGTACTCCTTTATTAATAAACTTGGAAAAAAAAAACTACGGAAATAGGAAAACAAGAGCATTGTATATTATCTCGAAGTTTAAATTTTTTTGCACAGAGTAGGCTTAATGGCCAGATCACAGTTACCCCAAGGCTCAGAGCTAACTAAATAATAAATAAGGTTCCACTGGACAGGTTAGGAGAGAGTTGGAAGCCTCTATTCATTTCCATCCATCCGTTCTTTACCACGCACAGATTGTAGCTCTACTGCACAGGGAGCCACAGTTTAATGTCCCCATCTTAAGAATAGCGTCCTTTCAAAACTAATTTGCAGTTGCGAAGCGTGGATGCAGGCAATTGAGAGACAATGAGACATCAAAGATTCTCATAACTCATTGATTTATTGAGTTATCAGTCACTTGTCAATGGAGCAATGATCTGAAATATTAAAGATCATTAGTTTATTGGCAAGTGACTGATAGCTTGATTCACCAATGGCAATAGAATTTTTGATGCATCAAATTGTGCAGTCTTATTGATTCAATTTTCCCGCATCCACGCTTCACAACTGATCATTTGTATCCCATTTCTCACCAAGGGCAAAAACAGTGTTTAGCAGAGCAAATCTATTCACTGTGTTTTAAACTGTAATTTAACTTGTTATATTCTTTACTATATAAATAAATAAAAAAATAAATACCCCCCTCAAGCAGCTGCTTGCCACAGAGGTCTGACAGGAGCCTGTCAGTTTATAAGCCAAAGTAGAAGGTCTGAGAGGATGATAGGACCTCAGCAGAAAAACAACACGAACATCCATGCCTTACCCGGGGCTCGAACCCAGGTCCATTATATCAGCAGCCAAGCGCGCTAACCACTCGACCACGGGACGGCATTTCTTTAATAAATACCCCCTCAAGCAGCTGCTTGCCACAGAGGTCTGACAGGAGCCTGTCAGTTTATATGCCACAGTAGAAGATCTGAGAGGATGGCAGGACCTCTTTACTATATGTAATTTATAAATGTAAATATGTATGAACTGAACAGATGTTATTAATAATCAATTTCTTGACATAAAATACGACTCGTATTTTGAAAATACAGCTCTAATCCGATGTTTGCAAACAAATTTAGTTCACTGCACAGTTAAATTTCAAAAACTTTGCGGTACACCACAATGAAAAAAGAATTAATCAATAAAACTGGATTTTTTTTCCTGCCAGAACGCCGATCCGGATGTTATTTATAATGCAACTTATACGTAATATTTCCCCTGTTTTCTTGAAACAAGAAAGTAGTAAAGTTTGAAGTAAAAATTTAGTCGAATATGCTTTAAAATGTTACCTATCCTTGAGGAAGGCGTTCAATTAACTGGGCGCTAAGTTTCAGTATAAAGGGTTGAGGATAGACATCAAGAGCACAAAGTGATGTGATAAATAGGTAATAACACGAAACGATATCCCAACAGTAGCTATTGTCCTTTGATTTTCTTAAATTCGCAGGGTCTGGCTCAAACCAGAAAGGCCTGATCGAACAATTTTGAATCGCAAGTTAATACTATTTTACTTTTGTTTATCAGTGATGATTTATGGAAGCAGGCTCGGAAAAATAATGAAGAAGGGGAAAAGTTACTGAATCGAGCCTGGTAAAAGTGAACGTTTCCATTGCAGGGTAACATTTTCATCTCTGTTTTAGAGGTCTGTAGCCGATTGGTTAGCGCGCTTGACTACTGATCTAAGGGACCTGGTTCGACCCGTGTAAGGCATGGATGTTTGTGCTCTCTCTATGCTCTCTCTATGAGACCCTTATAACCTCACAGATCTTCTACTATATCCTCACAGACCTTCTACTATGGCATTTAAACTGACAGGCTCCTGTCACACCTTTGTGGTATGCAGCTGCTTAAGGGTTTTTTTTTTTACAAACTCTTGAAAAATGTGTGAAATATGCAGAAGTTTTATAATTTTTAACTCCATTACCCTTATTGGTATTCTCAAAGGAGGATGGGTTCTTCCTTCCTCCCATATCAGGCAGGCCCGGTAGGAAATTTTTGGGCATTTTCACTGCACACCTAAGTTACTCCCACAGCACACCAGTGTACCGCCGTACATAGTTTGCTGAATACTACCCATATCAATGGGCGAGAAAAAAATATATACAGTGGACCTTCGTTATAACGCTGCTCGCTATACCGCGCACTCGGTTATAGCGCGGGCGATGTTTGCGATAAGTTATAGATAGTGTTTGTTTTTACATATTTTCAAGCGTACCTTATGTACGTAAATAAAATAATAAATATATGTGCTTATTAAGATGTATAACTATGTTATGTGAATTTTAATAAAACACTTAATAAATAAATTGCTTTTTTTATTAAAATACATAATATATATAGTTGATGGGATGTTTCAGTATATAGCTGAAATCGTTCTGAGTAAATTTATTGTGTCGCCACCGCGCCGCTCGGTATAACGCGGTTCACCTTATAACGCGGGTGTTGTTTCCTGCCCGACATGCGCGTTATATCGGGGGTCCACTGTATTATAAAAAAATATTTTATTAGAAATCACATAGAAATCAATATGTGGCCGAAACTAATTTCATAAAATTTATCTTTTTTTTCCCCTCATACGATTTTATTATTGATATACAGAAGGAGTTTTTAACGAACCATTCCTTTTTTGGTTGGATTAATCGCAAAAATTTTCATAACCGGAAAAAAAGGCAAAGTTGCTTAATCCGTCGCCACTAAATTTCTTCATATCATTCACTTATACTTAAACAAATTCTGATATCACAAAAGTACAAGCGTTTACAACATTGTTTTTCAGCTCTGCTTATGTTAACTACAAATTATTCAAAACCCATGAAATTTCATACAAGAAGAGCTTTGAAAAAACAGCAATATTTCATCCGAGCTTCCCTTTGCGTCTCTACAGGTGGTCATCAGAATCCAGCCACAGAAGATTTTCTTGTCTTCTTTTACGAAATTTATTTGCGTTGCGTGAGTGGAACTAAATAATCTGCTATCGGCAGATGTTAAGGGTGGGAAGGAACAAACGTGGGACCAGCTTTAAGACACGCATAGAGGCCATTGAGGACTTGTAAGCATGGGATCAGAGGGGCGTTGCTTTTCAGTTGGTTTATCGCTTCTTGACTCGGGAGTCAATAATCTATTAGGTATGACGTCCTTGAAGCGTAGAGTTTAATTTTTGAAAATGCGTTGCGATTAAAATCGTTTAAATTTACATAAAAACTTTAGAAAAAAAAACGTAAAATTGGTATTATTGCAACGCTTTTCGTGTTGTTACTTTTTTAATATCAGATGTGTCATGTATGAATATTTCATTTTACATTTTGAACAACATTCAAACTTGCCTGGGGGGAGAAGAGAAAATGCTCTCTTATGATTTCCAGATGAAATAAAATTTTATTAAAAATTTCTAAAATGATGGGAGAAATGCTACTTTATTTGTATCCCGTGAAATACATGAAAAATCATTATTTTTTATTTTTTTAATGCCAAATATACTACTTTTTGCTAATTAGTATTTCAATATTTTGTTATTTATAGAAAATGTGTATGAAGAGCATTGCAGTTGGCATGGTGAATCAAGAACTTCTAATGGTGTTTGAGTTTCTTAAAAAATATTATTAATGTCAGGGGTCAATCGTCGATGGAAGCGATTGTGACAATGAGAATACTCATCGAACATTCTTATACGTCATTGGTGAATTAAGCTATCAATTACATTTCAAATAGCTAACGATCTTTGATCTATCAGCTCATTGGTTCATTGACAAATACTCAAGCAATAACTTATGAGAATCGACGATACGTGAACTGCACAGGCTCATTGTCCTCAACTGCTACCATTCGCGCTTTGCCACTGCTTAATGAAACTATTTAATGAACTACATTTACTACAGCGATAATATTAAAAAAAATATTTCGCAATTCATTTGCTAAGCAAGTGTGACTAAAGCCTTTAAGTGTAGGAAGAAATCTGGGAGAAATCGCGAGTCACTTGCCAATCAACCAATGATCTCATAGATCAAATATCATTAGCTGTTTGACATGTGATTGATAACTTAATTCACCAAAGATGTATAAGAATGTTTGATGAGTCAACTGCGCAGTCTCATTACCACAATCGCTCCCATTTAGTCGGAAATTTAGTTTCAGATTTCTAATTAGTTTTAGATGCTTTTGAAATATAGATGTGATTATGTATATAAAATATTACAATAATATAAATCATTAACAGTCAGACTAATTTTTATTCTCTTATAAATTCCATTTGGTTTGCTACTGTTTATTAAAAGAGCCTTTGTAACTGATAGTCTAGTGAGAATGCAGTACACAGATGTAGAAATAGTGCTCAAATGCATAAATATGTATGTATCTTGAAAAGAATAAATATGTACATATTTTCTAAGTATTTTAGGCTAAATTGCTCAGACATTCCATGCAATCCATTCAGCTGGAATATTTTGAAAAAAGGCACAATTTTGTGTTTTAAATAAATACTTTTTTTTAATATTAAAGCTCTTTAAAATATTAATTAATGTAGAATGAGAAACTGACTATTTCATTTCCTATTCTAATTTTCCATACCCCATTTCAAAAAGAAATTGCCACAAAGGTAAAGTGCTTTTAGTAGTTCCTTTTTTAAAAATGAAAAATAAATACCCCCTCAAGCAGCTGCTTGCCACAGAGGTCTGACAGGAGCCTGTCAGTTTATATGCCATAGTAGGAGATCTGAGAGGATGGCAGGACCAGGGAAGATAAAATGAAATCTTTCTGACGCAAAACGAAGTAAATTTCCTTAAAGGAAGCAAAAAAAGTAAAATTCTTATTTGGTGTGAATAAAGAGTTATTTGTAAAAAATATATATATAAAAAATATAAAAAAAGGAAACTTCTATGTGGAGGTAAAAAGGAGCCTTCGTTTGGACACTGCAGAAAGTAAATTCTCTTTCGTTCAACAACAAATTCACTTAGGTGCGACAAAAAAACGTTTTAGGCTATTGGGTTTTCTTTAATCAGCAAAATATGTTAAGTCGGCTGTTATAGCGTTTAAGCTTTAGTTATTTATGATTTCGAGTGGTTTGCGCGCTTGTTTATTGATCTAAGGGACCTGGGTTCGAGCCCCGGATTTTTTCTGCTGAGGTCCTGCCATCCTGAAGGCCTTCTACTAAGGCATTTAAACTGACAGGACCTCTGTGGCAAGCAGCTGCTTGAGGGGGTATTTATATTCATTTTTATTATACCTACGTAAAGAAAATAAAAATGAGCAGTAGACTCATGGTGAGCTGTCGTACTGTGCTACTGACGGTTTGCTTAGCTACTGATCGAAGGGACCTGGGTTCGATAACATATCGATAAGGTAGTGATGTTTCTAGTGTTGCATTTCCACTCAACTCTTGCCTTCCTCACAGATCTTCTCTATGGCGCATTATATTGAGAGACTTCTGTCAGATTTTTGTGGCAAGCAACTGCCTGAGGGGTAATTTTTTTTGTTGTTGATGTGATTCGATGCTTCAAAATTTTTCTGGAGTACATTCAAATTTTTTCCTGCCACTATTTCTGGAGTATATTGGTTTCTTTTGAATAATTTTGAAATTAAGTTTGCATTTTGAACTAATCGTAAACTATGAATACTTAACAATAGAACGGTTAAAAATAGAATGTTTCTGCGGAAAGAAACATTCAACAGGAGTAATAACAAAAAATTGAATGTTCTTGCAAAGCTAACACAAAAAAATGATTGTATGAATAACAATAATAAGCAACGTTAAATTTATCCGCATACGAGTTCTTAATTCTTCTGCGACTTTTAAGAATCTATGTAGAGGCGGATAGTTAGGTGTATACACTTAAAACGCTAAAATAAGGCTGTACACTGAAGTGACATTGAATTAGGAATAGAAACCTAGTATGAATAGCAACGTGTTGGACTCCCTCTGGCCCTGATAATGCCCGCCACACGACAAGACAAGGACTCCACAAGCTTGCGAAAATGTTCCACAGGTATGGCGACCCATGCATCCTCCAGAACTGTTCACAATTCTCTCAAGGTCGTCGCTGATGGGACACGGACCCGAACACTCTACTCGATGGTATACCAAAGATTTTCGATGGGATTTAAATCTGGGCTTCTAACTGGCCAATTCATTATTTCAAAGTCAGCAGAATGATCCTGCAACCATGCAGTAGCCAACCTGGACTTGTGAGATGAACAGTTGTCTTGCTGGCAGACGCCATCTCCATCTGGATGTGCGATGGCCATAAATGGGTGTAAATAGTCAGCCATGAGTTCTACATACTGGGATGCACTGAGAGTCGTCAGTACACGTACCAAAGGTCCCACAGACATCCAACTGAAGACACCCCATGCCATAACTGAGCCACTACCAGCTTGTACTGTTCTGACCTGACATGCAGGATCCGTGAGTTCATGGGGTTGGCTCCATATCCTCAGTCTCTCATCGGCGTGATAAAGTTTAAATCGAGATTCATCACTCCAGGATATCCGTTGCCAATTTTCGATGGTCTAGTTTCGAAGTTCTTTAGCCCAGACAAGGCGTTGAGCCCAGTGTCGTGCCGTTAGAAGTGGGACTTTCGTAGGTCGGTGGTTCACAAAGCCGAGATGATAAATAAAGTGAGTATTGCACAGTCCGTGCATTGAGTTCCTGGCTGGAACCCACGTTCAGATGGGAAGTGATTTCAGATAATTCTGGCCCCTATCGGTCCATATGATGCGGGTCAGACAGCAAAACACACGATCATTCAAGGCTGGTCAATTTTTTCCGGGTGCTTGTTTTTTGCCGGAATTTTCATATTCCTCGAGCACTCTTGAACTTGTCATACGAGAAAATCCAAGTTCGTTGACAATTTTGGAGATTGAGTGTCCCATCTGTCGGGGCAACTGCGATCTTTCCTCTGTAAATGCATCTAAATCCCACGCCTTTTCCATTACGCTTCTTACGACGAATGCTTGGGGAAGCCAAAGCTGAAAGCTATATATAACCAGAGTTTCAGCCACGCATGCGCGCAAATATGCGGGACTTGCGGTACTGAATTTGGATAATCTCCTATCCATAATTCAATGGCACTTCAGTGTATAATGGTTTGGTTCTTTCCAGGATTTGTTACGGTAATGGACTCTTTTTTAAGAAATATAACAGGAAACTGGATGCCTTTAATTCTAAATGCTTAAGCAGGATCTTGGGCATTAGGTAGCTTTGTAAGTAATGATGAGGTTCGGCTAAGGAGGCTGCAACCTCATTTGAGCAACATATTGTGCAGAGCGAGATTGTTGGTTTGCATGGTTGCAGGTATGGACAACTTCGGATTGGCGAATAGGGTTATGAATAGCATGTCTAAAGGTCTCAGGAAAAGCGGGAGACCAAGGATCCGATGGGCAGACAATATTAAACGGCACCTTGCTGGATTGTCGTAATGGCCAACTTGAAGCAGCTGTAACTCAGGATACACATCTGGAGAACAGATTTACGCAGTATGGTAGGACCTCCTAAGCCCATGGTTGCATGAGAATTTTACATAGACCCACAATCCTCAACGATCCTTCTGCTATGGCGTATAAACTGACAGTCTCCTGTCAATCTCTGTGTCAAGCAGCCGCTTAAATTCATTTTAGCATATATTATGCTAATTAATTATTTTATATGCATAGCAGTGGCAAAGCGTGGATGAAAGCGATTGAGACTGTGCAACTGTCACATCGAAGATTCTCATATGTCATTGGCAAATTTTAGCAATCAGTCAATGGTCTTATTTATCAGAGATCAGTAACTCATTGATGTCTAATTGATAGCTTAATTCACTAATGACTTATAAGAATTTTTGATGCATTATTTGCGCTGTCTTATTGACTTAATTGCTTTTATCCACGCTTCACCCTTGATGCAAAAAGAAACTTGTTTACCTATTGTTGATTCCGTAATTCGATTTATTATTATATCGACTGAAGTTCTCTTTAGGAATTGATATTGCTGAAGAAACTCTTCTGAAGAGGGGTTCCATTTCATTAAGGATGGGATATGAGGGATTAAGAAAGACTAAATTGATAATACTTTATTCAAGTAGTTGACACTAAGATGGAAAGGATTTAGAACGGTGGTTCTCACCCTTTTATGCTTTACTTACCCTCTGGAAATGTGTATGTAACTGGCGTACCCCTTGTATAGATAGATAAAATGGGAATAATTGACGTCTCGTGGCAGAGTGGTTAGCTCGCTTGGCTACTGATCTAAGGGACAATTGCCGTCCCGTGGCCGAGTGGTTAGCTCGCTTGGCTATTGATCTCAGGGACCTGAGTTCGAACCCCGAGTAAGGCATGGATGTTTGTGTTGTTTATCTGCTGAGGTCCTGCCATCCTCACAGATCTTCTACTATGGCATATAAACTGACGGTCTCCTGTCAGACCTCTGTGGCAAGCAGCTCCTTGAGGTGGTATTTATTTTATTTTGAATAAAATAAAACACTGACTTTGTTACTAGATCTAGCGACTTTTGAGCTCTCACGGCGCAACCCAAAAAATTTTACGGCGTACCCCACGTTGAGAACCCTAGTTTAGAGAATTCAAGAGGTGTAGGCAAATCCTGCTTCTCACAGTCCATTAAGTGGCAGCTACTATGTTTTATTTTAAGTATATATTAACGTTTTAGGATCAGCATAGAAATACAAGCACACGTATTCAAATACAACTATTTGAATGAAACCCAAAGCTATACTTTTTATATTGATGATCAAAACCTACCTACAGGTTATGAGAGAACGAACAATGCCATATACAGGATACTGAAACCCGGACCACGGCAGCGCAGTGTCATAAAGAGGTTATGAGATTGCGCAGCTGACATTTCGACAATCTCAAAGAGAGTGATTTGATTGAGAGGTGATTGATAGTTGATTAATAATTAGTCTGTGAGAACAAGTGAAGTATAAACTGCCAAATCTTACAGTGATCCTCAATTGTCCGTAAAGCAATGTCACTTGAGGTTAATTAAATTCTGAATATTGTTTAATATTCAGAATTGAGTTAACCT
This sequence comes from Ryuthela nishihirai, assembly GCA_038380435.1. Taxonomy (NCBI): domain Eukaryota; kingdom Metazoa; phylum Arthropoda; class Arachnida; order Araneae; family Heptathelidae; genus Ryuthela; species Ryuthela nishihirai. The sequence continues at coordinate 109,518,034 of JAWZYU010000001.1, forward strand.
CAAGAATTTAGTAACCGTTACCGGGACTGTTGAAAGTGCAATCTTTATCTCAAATTATCAATGTGTGGTCTCACATTCTCTATTCTTTAAAGTGAGGCGGAGCTGGTTCAGTTAGTAGCACACCAGGTTCATAATCTGATATTCCCAGGTTTGAGTCCCAACTGTTGATATTTTTTCCGCAAACCCTCTCCTTGAGAAAGGAAACATTGACGGACTTGGAAATGTCACCCTCCGTCGGATGAAGCTTTAAGCCATGTCCCCTTCTCAATAACAGTCATTTTCAGTGCAAATAAGGAACACATTTATCCCATTGTGCGCACAGGAGTGCTCTCAGAATCAATTTAATCCAACCCTTGTAATTGTATGAAAAGTCTCTGAGCCCCATGATCTAATTAGAATAAGGAAATTAATTTAAATTTTGGTTTTGAATTATTTTTCATACTCTAAGGTTTCTAAGAGTAGCCCAACCCAAGAAATCAGTCCTTATAATTACGTTCTTATTTATGAAAGAAAAAAATTAAAAATTTCAGTTGTGTCTAATTGTCGTCGTTTAATCATAAAAATTTACCTCTCTCATCATTGATTAGTAGAAACACTTTGTATAAAACTAGAAATGCACCCAGAAAGTTTTAATGTCCCATCAGAACAATGTGCCTCTGGACGGGCGTTTTCAATGAGGATAGATATGAGTTCATTCCGTCATAAGAATTGAGTTCATCAATTTTCCATTTCCAATTGAGAAGCGGTCTGGGCAAGTTGAAAAATTCTTGGCTGGGGCAAGATTATATATCGATCTGGAGAACTTCGACTTATTATCTTTGAAAGCTTCCTACTGGACGCCTGACACGACTAAGAAAGAAGTCGTTTTGAAATTCATCGTTATTAGCTACCAATTAAAATTGTAATCTAGCACGAAATATCTTTTCTGCTAGGATTCGCCTTTTATACATACATTTATTGGTCTCGCTTAATTTGGCTCATTTGAATTTTTTGGGAGATATTTTCCGTGCAGATGCTTGAAGTTTCTCACAATTTGGAGGTCTCGCTTAACTACCCATCGGCCAAAATGTAACGACGTCAGAATGTCTGCAAAACTTAGTTCCTGGGTAAAAGTTTCCTCTGGGAAAGCAAAAGCCCCAGTGAAGTCATCCTTGTAGACGAATAGGATTAAAATTGCTACATGACGTGACATTTAAAATATATTGATGCTGAAAGAAAAAACTGCTTCCTGTGGTTGATCGTATCTCTAACGAAAGCTCAATATTTATTGTTTTTAATAGGATAATCATTGAGGTTATTGCACAAATAATGGTTTTTATTTCTTTCACTTACGATCAAGGTTATCCTTAATTAAACTCCTATCTTTGTAATCACTATTTCCTGAATGCGAACTGGAAAGAGGAACAGAAAGACAGGCGGGTGATCAGATCTTCCTGCGTAGATCTATCGAAGAGGAAAATCTTTGTCGTTGATTTGTGTGTTAATATTCAGAGAGCAATCATTGGTTGAGATGGCTAGCCTCTGAATATGCATTACTTAGTTGAAACGTAAGCTGTGATTTAGTGCTCTTGGTACTCAGTTTTTTTTTAACGTAAATCCAGAGAAGTTAATGGAATATTTATATTATCATCTAGTTGAGAACTATCCATTCATAGTTCTTGCCAATGATGTTTCGGAAGCCTGTTAAAAATGGATGGTGACATTCCTGAAGGAAAAAATTACAACAGGAGCAGTGTTGTGGACTGATTATTACATTTTACTTTTAATAATAAAAAGCGAATTTTTTTAAATTAAAAATGGTTCATTACAATGGGTTATTTCAAATGTTTTGCAATTTATTTCTTATGTTAAATTCTGATAGCAAAAAACAAAAGCTACCATATATATAGTATCACAGTTTTTCATGTAGTAGATTACACGAAGCCAGAAATATTGGTATATTCGTAGTAAAGTATCATAGGACATGGGATTCATGAAATATTCAGCTGGAAAAAAAATGATTTTACGTTACTTTATTGTTTTCATTGTAGTTAAACTTATTACCTGACTCATTATTGCTTATGTATCTAGTTAAAACACATTAATGTTTAAATATTGATTTTAATGCTACTTAATACTTTTAATATGATGCGTGAAAGAATGATGAATGTATATTATAACTATGATCCTATAAATTAGACTATTGTGTTTTAAAAAGAAAAGACACATCATAGAAACAGATTGGATTTGAAAAGAACTGAGATTTGCAAATGGTTTTAATAAAAAAGATACCAGCAAGCACTAGTGTTAGGAACACTTGCCAAGTGGAAGGCGGAAACAAATAAGACAATGAAAATACACAATTTTGATATTAATAATTCCGATAGGTCATTGGTTTATTGAGCTTTCAATCACTTGTTAATTAAAACGATATTTCGTTTCTTACTTAACTTTCCAATGACCTATCATTCTTTCAAATTATAGTCTCATTACCTCAATTGTTTCCATTCACGCTTCGTCGCTGTATATGAGTTTTTGTTATTCTGTTCTCATTTTGAACTAATAATTCATTTATGATGAAGAACAACACGTACAGAGTAGTGATGATTTACGAAACGCATCGTTACAAGACATCAGAAAATTCATAGTAAGTTTTACCTGTTACAGATGTATCTGAGTGACTAATAGTGATAATGCTCCATGAGTTGCTTGAGAGTCCCCTTTTAGTTTCATTCATAGCGTTATTTTCTGTGCCTTGCACCTTTTTCCTTGCTATTATCAGATGATGAATAAATAAATTATTGTCGATTCAGGTTTGTTCTAAATTTATGGAATGTAATCTGAAAGGAGAAAAAAGCAAAAGGAAAACAGCACAATTTGTGAACGAGATTGCTCTGAAGTTGTTGTCTAACTTTATTTAAAACACTGAACAATAACCATTAAAATAAAATAAACATTAAAATATTTATGTTCATAACCTGTATATATAGTAATAAATTTACATTTCATTAATTTTATACAATTAATAATGTGCGGATTCTGAATTAACTGTTTTCCTTCAGCTAACTCAAGAAGAAGCAGACAACTAGTTTATATAACCTCCAGATTTGCATTTTACAGTAAAAAAGTCTAAGCATAAGTAAAGACCCACACTATGGAAAACTACACGAATAAATAGATGTATGTATAACAGTAAAAGATAAGTTGTTTTAAAGAACATACTGTGAAATACGGAGAAATATGTCCTTATGCTATTAAGTAAAATTATGCAAAGTTAAATGAAGCTTAAAAAATGTCGCTCCACCATTAATCAATGAAGTCATTTTCATAAGCAAATTTAATCACAATCTTAAATTTTTATTCCTATTTTAAATTTTATTCCGTACACTGCAAAGAAAACTGCGCTTTTTTTTTATTTCCTAATTTATGAAGCAACGTGGTTTCTATTGGAAACAAAGATTTACCTGCTGTGTATTTCTTCATTAAAAACCTAATCAAACCCATCAATTTCTTTTAGCGTTTTTTAAACTTAACTTTAAATAAGCAGATATCAATATTATATCATCAGGCTAGGAATCATGATTATTAAAAAAAGAATGGAGATATATTTAAAGCAGTCATAAAACCAAAAAAAAGAAAATGATCTAGTAGGAGTTACGGATGTTGTCAGTGAAATAATTTGCAAAGCACGAACTGTTATGCTCCTAGTATGTCTTCTGATCTTAAGTTTTTGCAACTTTATTTTTTTAAAGTTCGTGTGTGAAATTTAAAACAAGTATGTGGCTCTTCCAAAGTTTGTGTCGCAAACTTAAAGACGGCTGAATAATTAGCTCGGTTTCCTTCTGAAATTCGTTTTCATTAGAGTCTTTATTTCTGATTCTTTACGAAATATAAAGAAAGAGACATACACCTGGAAAAACCTGAAGGGCAAAATCGTTTCTGTGCAATACAGAGGTTATAAAACAATAATTTATCTACTATGGAATAAAAGTATCATTCAATGAATTCAAAATAAAGTAGATAGAAATTAAGAAAACATATGCGCAGATTTTTGCTACGAACCTTTTTTCCCTAATGCATTACTTCATGCCATTGGAGTCTCATGGGGTGGGGTGGGGGGAACGGTGGTGGTGTAAAAGTGTCATTACCCTTTTGAAATTAACGAACAAAACAGATTATTATACATTATTCATTAAAAAACATAAACAAAAAACATAAAACTTCTCAGTCATGAATTTTATATATCGTATTTCAAATTTAAGTGTTAAAGAACAAATTAAAATGTGGATAAGTACATAATTTTTTACAATGTTTTTTTCAGTGTAAACTCATTATTGAAATCAAGTTGCTGTTGAGCGTCATTTTCTTTATAGATCTTTTCATTATACTGAAAAACTCCGGTCACATTGAAGTGGCAAGTGGGATGCTTAAAGAGAAAGTTCTTTCATTTGTTATTATATTTTTTTCTTGTCCCTCCTGGCAAAACTTGCACGAGTTATTTTGCTTCACCACCACTCAATTTATGGAAAAAATCCTTCACACTCGCTTGCTTCATTCATACCACGAAAAAATGCTTTCTGATAAACTCTCATGCACATTAAAAAATTTTCTTACTGTGATCTTTATCTGCGAAAGCTCATTAGTGAGAAAAATACTTTTCTAACGCCATTTATGTTAACCAAAGTGTATTTATTACTTCTACTATAACATAAATTAAAGATTATAGCTTTATTTAGTGTTTGTTATTTCTTTTATTTCATACTTTCGTGATTTCTCTTTAGCAAAATGTTTCGGACTGTTTTTTATTTCGATTGTACCTGAGTTATAAATGCTGTCTGATAAATCTTGAACAACGCCCTCTCCATTTATACTACACTTAAGGAATGAGACATTGAGATGCAATTGGAATGTTGCCAAAAATGTTAGTATTAACTCAGAGAGCTTCAAAAGAAATGAATCCTTCAGGATTTCAGATAATGAACAGTAATATTTTTAAACTCAGAGATCCAAAAATAAAGAAGCCTTCATGGTAATGGACTTAATGATTACACATTCAATTATACCTGGCCGCAGTGGCAAAGCCTAGATGAAAGCAAATGAGACAAAGAGACTGGGCAATTGTTCCATAGAAGATTCTTAGATGTCATTGATTGATTAATCTATCAATCACTTGTCAATCAAGTAATTGTCTCATAGTTCAAATATTATCAGTCTATTGACATGTGATTTGTAACTTAATTCACCAATGATTAATAAGTTTTTTTGTTCTATCAATTACTAAGTCTCAATTTACTTAATTGTTTCTATCCACTCTTCGCCATTACTTCTCCGTAATTTTGTGCATTCATAGTAACTTCTGTTGCGCACGATTTACTCTTTCACGGTTAAAAGTAACAAAACTAGGTGACAAGAATGCGAACGTTAACATTGTACCAGCATTTGCAAATTTACACTGCCATTGAGCGACAGCGGAGGAAAGTAGATTGTGCGATTCTAAAGAAGTTAGTGGTTTTCTAAACTTAATCCATTTTAATTCATTATGACCCCGAAGTGTCCTTCTCATTATGAGTCCTAAGTAATAAAAGTGGAAGTGATGCATTAAGCTAAAGAAAGCATAAAGCTTGTCTTTGACCGAAAAGATAATAACAAGCCTTAAGACTCTCGACCATCTAAAACAGAAGGTAATGGAGATTGATCCATTAGTGGAAAGGGACATCAGCTTCTATAGAAGCGCCGACTCCTCTGTAGATAACTAGAAATACAATATATCATGATTTAAAAGCGAAAGGAAGGCAGCTGCAAATTACAGCATTCATAGCTCTTCTTCGCATTCCAATTAAGGTCACCATTCTCCATCTCCTCAACTTAACTTTGTCTACTGAATATTATAAGTTAAATAATATTTAATATTTTTTTTATCTTGCATTTCCTTTGTTTCCTTGCTGTCAGTGCGATAGTCCCAAGAATGAAAAAACTAAATTTTTTTTATCTCGTCTTGAAGAAAGTAAAAAAAAATAACTTTTTAATGTGTTTATATATCTTTTAACCTAAATTTAAGTTTTTCATTTTATTATCTGTCTCTCTGTAGACATTCAACCTTTTTTGTTTTTAGATATAAATTTAAAGTTGTTTTTTGAATGAAACATTACGATTCGCATTTTCCGAATCTTCCAGTGATTTGAATAGCGCCATCTTACTGTGGAAGAATTTGGGAATTTCCGAAACTTTAAACGAATATTATAACGATCTCTTGATGCTATAGAGATTTGAAATTTTGGTGATAAGCATGTGATGTATAAGGGGTTTAGGCTGTCAATAATTGCATTTTAAGAGACAAATGTCAAATTATCGCTTTTTCTGGTTGGATAGGTATTAATGTAATATTACTCTTCGCATTTCCCTATCAACCTTTAGCTCGAATTTCCGTTGTTAGAGAGCCCTAAAGGCGGAAAATAAAAATTTTATTCTCTTTAAAAACAATCATCCGATATTTGCAAGAAAGGTATGTTATTTTTCTTATTTCTCCCTCCTTTATTCATTTTTTTGTCAAGCATGTGAATTTTCTGGAACCTTAATTCCAGCAAATGGCAAAGTATTACTCTATTACAACTTCAATCATAAATTCTTCCATCTCTTTTTTGTCTCATGTTAATTACAATTCATGTGGGATTATCGATTCCATATCTTCAGAAATTTGGATGCATTTTTCACTACAAAGAAAATAATTCCAGGCTGCAGATTTTGCATTAACTACAAAAGCATTTTCATCAACTATAAAGTATTTGGATTTTTAACGTTATTGTTAAATATTATTACTAGAAAATGTTTATTCTAAATTATGCTTCAAATTACTTAGCGTGAAAAAGCTGCCATTAATGTAAGCAATATGTATACCCGTTTGTAATAATTACTGTCGTTTAGCAATCATACTGTTTTGCATGAAGAAAAGAATGGACAGGAAAGTAGTGTCAACCCAGAATAGGTCACCCCCACGCACTGTGCTTTCCCTCTATGACGTCACCGGACCCAAGCGTCACCGGCCCCACTTTGGATTTTGACCCCTATGTCGCAACCGCCCTGGACTTTGACTCTATGACCTCCGCCTGGACTTTGACCCCTGTGTCGCAACCGCCCTGGACTTTGACCACTATGTCGCAATCGTCCACGTTTCCTTCTCAGATTGAACCCTATGTCGCAACCAACCATGCTCCCTTCTCGAATAGTCTCGATTTTTCTTGATTTCCCCTGGTTGACCTATATTTTAAGCCCCCCTTCTCGAATAGTCTCGGCTTCCCCTGGTTGACCTATATTTTAAGCCCCCCTTCTCGAATAGTCTCGATTTTTCTTGATTTCCACTGGTTGACCTATATTTTAAGCCCTCTCTCTAAAGACCCCCTGGTTGACCTATATTTTAAGCCCCCTCTCTAAAGGGGCTCTAAAATATAGGTTGACCTATATTTTAATCCCCTCTTTAAATAAAAATGCAAATATTGCCCCAAATGCAAATATTGCAGAGCAGATAGTGTGCATTTCTGTCTGCAATCACCCGTTGACCCCCCCAACCCGTTAAGAAAGTGACCTTGTCACGTACACACCCCGCTTCTTGTGAAATGCACGATGAAAGGTCGAACTCGCAAAATACGGGTAAAAGAATTGCGACACCCATTCGGATCGTTGCCATTCAAAAAAAAGTTTAGTGGACTTGGAAAAATTTCAGATGAGGGTAGAAGTTTAATATTTTTTTATCGTTAAAGGTAATCCATCAGTAAATCGTGGTCCCCTTGTGATTCACCGTTTAATATTTTTTAATTTCACAGGACTTAACCATCCGTCAATAAAACGTGATCCTGTACTGAATACTTGTTCTAAAGCGAGACTTTTAGGTCATCCATACAGGTCACCATATTACCCCTTTTTACATAATGACGAATAAGTTTTTAAATCAGATTATTTTTTTTTACCCAACGGCATTTTTCTGTGGGACAGTTTTTTAAAACAGTTACTGTAGAATAGTCCTTCTTCTAGTAAAAATGCGATAACCAACAGTAACGGAGTTAAAAGAAATAAGTGTTACTGAAACGGACTTAAAATACGACGGTTAAAGAAATACATATATAAATATGAAAGGACTATCGGGGGTTCATTATAAGAAATACGTAGAAAAAGCTAGTTATAAAGAAATAAATACGAAGGTTGTAAAAACGTACTAGGTTCTAAAATAAAATCTAAAATAAAAAACTCAAGCTATAGTAAAGAGATACGTAATTTATAACGATGGGCTATACACCGTTTGAGACACATCGAAGCCACATCATCAAGTAACAAGGCATAGTCGATTGCGATAACGCTCCAGCTATCGGTAGCGAGATCAAATCACTCTGTCAGAAGGAATTTTTTTAAATACAGGAGACGTACTAAAAATAGTATGGACGTTGGATGACAACGATTAATTGTGCAAAGAGACCAGTGGAAATCAAGAAAAATCTAGACTATTCGAGAAGGGGGGCTTAAAATATAGATCAACCCGGGAAACCGAAACTATTCGAGAAGGGGGGGCTTAAAATATAGGTCAACCAGGGGAAATCAAGAAAAATCGAGACTATTCGAGAAGGGAGCATGGTCAGTTGCAACATAGGGTTCAATCTGAGAAGCCAACGTGGACGATTGTGATATAGGGGTCAAAGTCCAGGGCGGTTGGGACAGAGGGGTCACAGTACAGGGCGGTTGGGACACAGGGGTCACAGTACAGGGCGGTTGGGACACAGGGGTCAAAGTCCAGGTGGTGACCTCATAGGGTCAAAGTCCAGGGCGGTTGCGACATAGGGGTCAAGGTGGCCTCGCGCTTGGGGCCGGTGACGTCATAAGGTCAAAGTCCAGGGCGGTTGCGACATAGGGGTCAAAGTCCAAAGTGGCCTCGCGCTTGGGGCCGGTGACGTCATAGGGGGGAAAGCACAGTGCGTAGGGGTGACCTATTCTGGGTTGACACTACTCAGGAATATGGTAGGTTCCAATGAGTGCTGTATTTGCCAATCAATTTAAATTCTGCCAAGAAGGTAAACAAAGAACTAGAACTGTAGAGCATAAATTTGAGGGGGAAAAAATGTGTTTCAAGTGGATTACAGAAAGTTTTTAAAACTCTAGCATATTTTACTTGCCTATGTATGAAAGGCACACATTTGTATGACAGCATGATAATAATTTAAACTCGCGAGAAAACTTGTTATGTATATCTTGATGCATTTTAGCATAACTATAATACTAGCTATAAAAATAAAAAATACAAAATAAAATAAATACCCCCTCAAGCAGCTACTTGCCACAGCGGTCTGACAGGAGCCTGTCAGTTTATATGCCAAAGTAAAAGATCTGAGAGGATGGCAGGAGCTCAGCAGAAAAACAACACATACAACCATGCCTTACCCGGGGCTCGAACCCAGATCCCTTAGATCAGTAGCCAAGCGCGCTAACCACTCGGTACTAAACTACAAACTTACCTACACTTGGTCATGCTCACTAAATGAAAACATATTCTACAATTAAGGAAAGAGTGTTTAGAAGTGATATTTCTTATCCTTCGTCACTTATCTTTCTTCATTTCTGAAACGAAAAGCGAATTCTTACATGCTTCCGATTGTTAACCATTAGACAGTTGTAGTTAAACTACTATATTGACTTTGTTAAACAAGAACAACAAAAATAAATAAATACTCCCTCAAGCAGGCTGCTTTCCACAGAAGTCTGACAGTAACCTGTCTGTTTAATACGCCATAGAGAAGATCTATAAGAAAGACTAGACTCTTGCAGAAAGACAATACAATAAAGAAACATCCATGCTTTGTCCGAGACTCGAACTCATGTCCCTTTGATTAGTAGCCGAGTACGCGAATCATCGTCCACGGAATTGGTCTGATGACTTTGCCAGCTGCTGATATTCTTAATACTTTTCAGGCATTATAAATGCTACTGTTTTTCATTCGTAATGTTTAGCCATCATATCATGAAACTGTATTTCGCTGACGTACGAAAACACTCTAGAAATACCTGGAGGTGTTGTGAAAACCCTGCGTAACCAATTTATATATTTTTTTAGTAAAAACCATTTTGGAGATATTGAATATTAAATAATTGATTATTATTAATGTTTGCTTGGAAGAATTGTCTAGGTTGTGACGCTTTTACTATTAAAAATGTGCAGTTGCTTCTGAACCTGAAATAAGGAATAAAGACCAATAGTTTATATAAATTTTGGAAAAAGTCTAACTTTTTTATAGCTTTTTTTACATTGATATTAATAAGAATTGCATAAACAACAAAGATATAATTTGTGAGAAAATTTTATATCACGATACCAAAGGACTTTTAGATGTTGCGAACATTCATTACTTTTTTTCTATCCAGAAATAAAAGAAATATTTGTTATAAGCAACGAAAATTTAAAGTTTTCTTTACTCAGCAGTGAGCTAGGATGTCCAACTTTCAAATCAGCCACTGGAGGACAGGTCGTTCTCAAGGGAGTCACAGAAGTTTGAACTTCAAAGGAATTTGAAACATATACATACATTCATATTAATGGTGAAGTTGAATGGATGCAATTGAGACGATGAGACAACAGTTGGCACACAGAAGATTTTCATAAGGCATTGATTGACTGACATATCAATCACTTCTCAGTCAACCAATAATTTATGACATAATTGATGGCTTAATTCACCAATGACCTATAAGAATTTTTAAAGCTTCAATTTTCAAATTCAATTTTAAAGTCTCAATGACTCAATTGCTTCCCTCTACGTTCCGCCATCAATCTAAGATAGTCTCCAATTAATTATTTATTTATTATTTTTCTGTAGGTCAATGATTTTTAACTCATATAATCTATAACTGCATTTATGCAATTTTAGATTATTTTATTATAATTGTAATATAATTGTAGTTATAATCATATGTATTATTAAAAAACATATATTAAGAACTTCAAGATTATTATTTTGCTTCCTTTTCTTCCCCATTTCCGGGAGAAATCATAATATTTTAATTGCAACGTAAATTTTATTACTAGCATCATGTTCTTAATAATGCTACGTAAAGAGGAAATTGTAATTGTTTTCTTACGAAATTCTTAAAGTAAGTAGTTTCGAATTTCAGAAAGATGTTTTCACCTTTACCGTAGCTTTGATCTTCGCGACAAAAACAAATTCCATCGTAATATCATGACACGATTTAGCGTGACGTTGTATAACGCAGAAGCAGAGATTTATTCTCGTCTCTAAGCATCGGGGGAAAAAAGCCCCATGCTTAAGACGGAGAGCCTGAGCGGAACTCAGAGCGAAAATTTATTGCCACTTAATGAGGAATGGGAGTGCTCGAGCTGGTTACGCGAGGTAACGGCTGTGCATGCGGTATAAAGAGAGCCTAAGTCATGGTCCATAGTGCTCTTGAGATGAGCTGTCAATCACTGGGGTGGTTATTAGTCACGGAAAGCTAGCCAACCACGTCTCATCACAAGTGAGGGGTCAGAAGTTGACCCTCTTTCTTCTCCAATGCCAGAGGTCGTGATAATGAAGGTCTCTTGTTATGCACAACAAACGTTCCACCCGGCTTGACGTAATTAGAGAGCGGTCGATACGAGAGTAGAACATGCTCCAACCACTTCGACGATAAAGGTGAGTTACGATCGCACATCATGTTAACCTTACAGGCTGCTGAACATGAGTTACTTTATCTTGTCTAGTGAAATATATTCTTCTATTCAGATTAAATCAGTCCTCCTCCTTCTTTTGGCGAAGCGCGCAATTAGCTTTCTGATATTTCCTTAAAACCTCTCTGTTGTTTGATTGTTAACTGAAATGAATGAAAACCGAAATTTGTGTTTTTCTGGCATTTTTAAGGTAAGGAAATGTACTTTGGAGAAACCAAAAATTCGCAAATCTTCTCTTTATATAAAACACTTCTTATTCTTTCGTGTTTTATGAAGTATGCATTATTTCAAATGTTGATTATAGAGTTTTATGGTTCTTATTTTTATTTAGTATACAAATCAATAGGAAAGATTAATTTTTTTTCATATTATGGCTAGTGATATAAGAAAAAGTGTGTTTCTGATTGTATTCATTGCAATCAAATTTTAAAGTAGGAAAACTATGCACCGTTGCTTATTTAACCTTTTACCAAGGAGTGTTATCTAATTTTTTTTTATCTTTTGTATGAGAAACCAGGACAAGTTCAATAGAACTTCTAGATTATCTCTCCTTTGCGTAGGAGAATGCCTCCTTTCCTTTTTAATTAATGTGTATACATAAAATTAGAGGTAATAATACATGAAAATACTGCTGTGCAAAAATGTCACTTTTTGTGTTTATCGATGTATCTAATTTATGAATACAAAATTTAATGTGCATCTATATATGTTTTATTTTATTCCCATTGTCATAATGTAACTATAGTTTTATCTATCTATACAAGGGGTATAGATATATACCCCTTGTATAGATATTGTACGCCAGTTACATACATATTTCCAGAGGGTACCTGAAAATAGTCTCTCAGCCATTGTCTCCAACTGCTGACAAGTTAGACCAGAATATTCACCAAGAGCAACATAATGATATGTCACAACGCAACTTCAAAGAGAAGGCAAAAAAATTTTTTTATGTATCTAAGGCAGTGGCGAAGCGTGATGGAGGCAATTGAGACAATGAGACTGCGCAATTGTTCCATAGAAGATTCTCAGGTGTCACGTCATATCTCATAGATTAAATATTATTGCTCAATTGACATGTTATTTATAGATTAATTCACCAATGACTTTTAAGAATTTTTGACATATCAATTGGACAGTCTCATTGACTTAATTGCTTTCATCCATGCTTCGCCAATGATTTAAGGCAGGGGTTCTCAACGTGGAGTACGCGGTAAAAATTTTTTGTGGTACGCCGTGAGAGTTCAAAAGTCGCTAGGTTGGCAACACTGCTGTGCAAAAATGTCATTTTTTGTGTTTATCGATATCTAATTTATGAATACGAAATTTAATGTATATATATATTTTTTTTATTATATTCCCATTGTTATACTATAACTATAGTTTTATCTATCTATACAAGGGTACGCCAGTTACATACACATTTCCATGGGGTACGTGAAGCATAAAAGGTTGAGAACCACTGATCTAAGGTATTAATTATTTATTTATCATTCCTCTGCAATTCGAGTGATTTTTAACTTATACCAAATTGAGTTTAAATTTTATAAATTGCAACGAAAAATTTGTTCATACAGTAAAATTCAACCAGGATTTGTGCATTTTGAAATATATTTCAATCGTTATTTTATACAAAAGTTTTGTAAAATACAGTTTCCAATAACGCAATTTGTTTTAGGAATACAACTTTTGCATTAATCAAGCATTACTTTATGTATATTATGTATGATAACCAAGTAAATTTTAAATTAATAAATCAAATGCAACTAAGGGTAAATTATAAATTAATGGTCATAATGAGATTTTTATTAACACCAATCTATAAGCGTCCAAAAGAAGAGGAAATTTGCTGGAAAACATTTATCTTTTCATACATACTAGTATACATATATATATGTACATAATTTTGCCGAAAAAGATGGCTTTTCTTGTCTGATTTTGTGAGCTATACTAAGGAATTTCTTTTTCTGTTCGATATGCTGTGGTCGAGTGTTTAGCGTGCTTGGTTGCTGATCAAAGGAACTGGGGTTCGATTCCCGTATATGACATGAATGACTCCTTCCTTACATTGCCTTTTTTTTCTCTGAGGTCTGGACTTGCTAACAAATCGTCTCTATGCCGTATTATACTGATCGGTTGCTTGAGAAGAATTTTTTGCTTTCACATTGAGAACAATGAAGCTACTCCAAGTTTGTATACAGGCCTTCACAAATAAGCTTTTTATAGGCTTTTTCATATAACTCCTACTTTATGTAGGCTTAGCCGAGTTCTAGCTTATAAGCATCATTATATAAGGACTGATTCCCTAAGAGAGATGCCAAATCTTCTAAACAGCTTCGGTTAAAGCTAAACACAATACACATGTTGTGCGTACTGGAACAATAGTTGACACCCAAAGCACAAGTAGCGAAGCGAGAATGGAAGCAGTTGAGTCAGTGAGACGGAACAATTGACGCATCAAAATTCTTGTAAGTTATTTGTGAATTAAGCTATCATGTCAATAAACTAATGATCTTTGATCCATGAGATTGTTGGTCAATATTTAACTGATTTATACCTCAATTAATCACTAATGAGAATCTTCGATTCATCAACTGCTCAGTCTCATTGTCGCAATTGCTTGGATCTACGCTTCGCCACTGCTAAGCACTATCCCAGTAGGATGCCGAACTTTTATTTATCATTTCCCTTCTGATTTTTGTTTTCGCTTTTGAATGTTGAAGTAGAAGTTTTTCTTCGTTTGCTAATTACGTAGAAACACATTTTTTGCTGTTCCCAGAATATTTACAGTAAAATAATTCTATTTCAAACTACAATTTCCTTCTGAAACAGAATTTTAATATTCCATGATCATTAGGGAACAAAACTGTTTTTATAATCCCCTTATGAAAAGCAATACTTCAAAAGAAGAAGTCAATTTTCATTCAGTACATTTAATTAATATTATGCGGCAACCTTATCTTTTGTTAAATAGACCGACATGATCAATGGCGTTAAGAACTGAACTCTGTTCTTCTGCATTTTTATAGACAACAACATATTGGGTCAGAAAAATGAAAGGTGTGTAATATGGAAATAGATATCTAAGATTTTCTAATTGGAAATTAGATTAGAAATTTGAATAAAAGATACTAATATTTCATAAACTTTCAACGAAAATTTAAATTGAAACTGACCTGTTAAAATTACCTTTTCGCATTCAGTTTCATGTGCTACTAATCCTGTTTGTTGTTGTCGTGGTTGCTCAGTGAACTGGTATACGCTAAAGTTACCATTTTACTTTCTGGCTATTGATTTCCTTTTATTTTCTTTCAATTGCATTCATTGGTTATCGAGCTGTAGAAATATTCAATCATTTATATTAAAGATGTCAACTGCAAAGAAAGCAAAATATATATTTTAGCTTCCCCTAAATTTTTTTAATATTTTGACATTTCTAAATAATATGAAACAAAGTGTTTGCATTCAATACCTAACTAAAATTATTAAATATGTGTTAATGCAGAAATCTTTTAAGTATTTTAGGACAAAATTAATTTACGGAAAGCCTCAAAATAAGCCTGAAATTTCAAATTCCACATGGAGTCCACTGTTTTTATGCCAACATCACGGATCTTTTATAATAGAAATTGAGAGCAAAAAGCCTGAATTAGTACGATTGTTCTCCAATTTCTTTCGAACCCATGAACAATTTTCGAGCCAAGAATTTAATATATTTCTTGTGCTTAAAAGCAAAAAGAAATGCAAATACTAAAATTCAATCAGCTTCTGTATGAATTGCCATCGAAATTTACAGTTTTTATCAATGATTCAGAATTCACTAACTTTGTTAACGATCACAATTTTTGCAACGTTTCAATTTCTTTGGCAACTGATAGCAACTTTTGCGACACAAAAGAATTTGATGTACGAACTATTTTATTCATAACATTTCATTTCAGCTTTATTAATCGATTATCTGTATTTAGTAATCAACATTGAAATTTACAAGAGGGAAAAACATTTCATAGGTTTTGTAAATTATGTAAATGTGCGAGTCTCTTGGTCTCAATAGCTTCCACTCACGCTTCGGCATTCTTCCAAAGCATGGTTTCGTAGCTTTTCTGATAGATATACCAAAACCTTGCCGCCCCATGGCCGAGTGGTTAGCGCGATTGGCTACTGATCTAAGGGACCTGGGTTCGAGCCCCGGGTAAGGCATGGATGTGTGTATCGTTTTTCTGCTGAGGCCCTGCCATCCTCTCAGACCTTCTACTCTGGCATATAAACTGACAGGCTCCTGTCAGACCTCTGTGGCAAGCAGCTGCTTGAGGGGGTATTTATTTATTTTTTTATACCAAAACCTTTTGTAAGGTACATGTTGTCAAGCTCCTGCATTACAACTTAAAACAAAATATTTTAATAACTAAATTTAAAAAAAAAACACATCTGCAGAGATTTTAGGCTAGTTGTAGGACTGCATGAAGTGAAATATTTAGCTACGTCTATAAAGGTTGGTTAGAGCAATTAATCTACAATTAGTTACCACTTCAATTTATTGTTTAAACTAATGGAATTATAATATGATATGATGTCGATCATTTGTTGAGTTTAAAACCCGATAGTACACTATCCAACTTTGAGAAAAATAAATGACCAATTAGAAACGCCGGATATTTATATATTAAGGTAGTCTTGATTAATTGATGAATATTTGCTGTCACTTTTTTTCGTTACTGAGAATGAAGGACTATATGTGAGGCTTTGTCAATCAAATTCACAATTTATTCATTAGTCTTATATATTACTGATATCTTTCATTCTTTTTATGAGCTCCAAGCCTAGGGCTTATATCTCGAAGTTTAAAATAGTGTCTGTTTGGCAATAACAAAAGTTAAAATACATAAACTACAAAGAGGCCACAATGGCAAAAGAAATTTGCTAAAAATGCACAACTAAAAGTATTATATATTACTCATTGTGTTTATCATAATATAAAACAGAGTAAAAAAAATAGAGTGGTAATTTTTATATTAAAATTCGATTAAGAAAAATTAATTAAAATTAAGTAAATAGATTAGTTAAATATTATTAATTTCCAGACACCTCAGAAAGTAGAATTTCAAAAGAACACAACAAGCGTAAAAGTAAACACTGCTTAAATTTTTGCTTTCATGCTTATTTCACTATAGCCATATTTGGTCACACTTCTCAAATCTGAAAACGTTTACAATGATTTATTCACTAAAAATACATTCCATTGGAAATCTCAGTACGTGAATTCGTCATATCGGAGAAAGACTAATCAGAAATACATGCATAAACATTTAAAAAAAAAATGTTATTTGTATTTCTAACATTCTTTTATCTCTCAAAAAGAGGAATAAATTGAAATCATTGTTTGTTTTCGATTTCGCGTCTGCTTGTGCGTCAGAGCGTCTGTAGACATTAAACAGACAAACTTAAAATTCTTTCTTTTTTAAGGTTGGATAGATGTAGATGAACTTTTTACGATGCGTATTATCCGAATTTCCCAATAGCTTTAATAGCGCCTTCAAACGTTGGGCAAAGTTTGAAAAATCGCAAAATTTTAAACGAATATTGCATAGGATCAATTTATGTCAGAAAAATCGATATTTTTTCTGGTAGAGTGGCGTAGCAATCATTACTGCCATTTTAAACGTCTTGACTTTCACAAAGAGGTTTACTTTGGCAGCAGTGGTTTTCCTATTTGCCCCCAGGGGTGTAGGTGGGGAGGGAACGATATTGTTTTTTAAAGAAATGAATGAAAAATTATATTTATGTTCTATTGACACTAATAAAATAATATAATTTGCATTTTTATACATTAAGTCAAGCTTGCCACTGGTAAATGATTTTTGATCTATGAGATCATTGGTTTGATCAATCAATCAATGATTTCTCAGAATTTTGGATGCGTCAACTACGCAGTCTCATTATCTCAATTGCTTTCAGCCATGCTTCGCACTATTATTCTTCATGTTTTCTCTTCAGATTTAACAACGTTTTTGGGCGCAGTTAGTAAAAAAAAATTGTCATTATTTTAAATTAATGAACACGAAGGACGGAGATAACATGTAAGCTTTTGACATGTTCTGGTTACTCATAAACACTTTCGTAAGGACAAGCCTATTGGCTTTGCAGTAACTAGCCGAGTGGTTATCGCGCTAGGCTACTGATCTACGGGACCTGGGTTCGAGCCCAGGGTAAGGCATTGATGTCCGTGTTTTCTGCTGAGGTCCTGCCATCCTCTCAGATTAGATTTATTTACTCAGAGACAATTATTTATTTAGGTGATATTTTAGTTTGCTTATGATATTCAAATCAATTAATTGTGAACAAATACAGAGATTGTAAATAACTCCTTTGAAGCATAATTGCCAGTCTATTAATAATTAATCCTAAAATTAAAGAAAGAAATCTCTTAGTTACTCCAGGATAGTGGTTTGCAAACTGAATAAACATTTATCGACGAATATAACTATTGATAAGGTTTTTAAATATTAATTTTTATGCTATAGAAGTGCAAATTTTTGGTTAGATAGGTAAATTGTAGCTAGGTATTCACTGGAAGGACCACTATGCACCAGTCCTTTGTGATGATGTACAGAACCTGATAGACCTAGCACTAAGTCCAACCCCGTCTTACCGTGGTGCAGACCGTTAGTGCCTTTCAAAAGAGAAATTCTCTTGTGGAAAAGAGGGAAGGGGAAGGCTGCCATATCAGTGTGGCCTACTGATCTGGACTACTATGGCTGCTCTTTTTTTCCTATCCTGCTGAGGAATGGTTAGTGGTTTGCCACATAAGGTACTGGTGCTGATTGTATATACCAGCCTGAATGGAATACTGGCTGTGAGATTGATTACGGATCCTGAACTTGCTACACTGATGGGCTTCTGTTGAGAGAAAATGTTCCACAGTGTTTTCTGTTTATTTTTGGGTTGATAACCCCAAGTAAGCAAATTCACAAGATACATTTTAGCAGCTGGTGGATGATCCTGATCAGAGACCGTCGCGGGTACCTAAATCCTTGCTTCCATGGACATCGTCAAACTTAAATTGGGGGAAGTCCTACCAGAATACATGACTTCAGTCTTGATTAGTGAAGGGGAACAGGTTTTTGCCCGATGCCTGCGATGAGGGAACTGTTTGATAGTGTCAGCTTCCTCTCTCAATAAACATAGTTTCTTTAAACATCCTACTAACCATTTTCTCTCCGCAGGAATGTTTTAATGTGATGACTATACTTAAAAATAATCTCAAATTTCTCTTTTCAAAGAGGGAAGATGGAAAACATCTTTAAGGCGTAGATTTGCTTCTCAGCAGACACCCTAGTGGTGCTCTTCTAGGATATGTGTGCATTAATGAAATGTTTTTGACAGCAAAATTTAAAATAAGCTTTACAGACTTAAATGTTATTTGTTTTTATTCCCCCACTGAGTAAGCCGATGAGGATGAGAATGATAAGTTTTACGGATAACTTCGTGATCTTTTGAATTCTGTGAAGGAGATATTATCCTTGTTCTAGGCGACTTCAGTTATAAAGTTGGCATTGACTCTGACCTTTGGGGAAGGGTGATAGGCCCCTTTGGTATTTCGTAGCTGCAATGGGCAATGTCTCCTACAGGTAAGAAAACTTAATGGTTTGAGAACAGCTAACACTTATTATAAACAACGCAACATACATAGGAACGCGTCTATTTCACCATATGGGTTGCATAAGAATATGATTGGTTACATATTAATTAACAGCAAATGGGGCTAGTTCTGTTAGGAATACCAGGTTATATAGTGGAACTGAAAATCAATCTGACCATTACCTTGTCAAAAGTGTCTTGCAACTTAAACATAAAAAGTGTTGTGCTAAGGTTAAGAAATTTACGCTTAACACTGAAACTCTGAAAGACCCAGTTATAGCTAAAGCTTACTATGATAGGTTACTTATCGTTATGACAGTCATGGTTTACACTGAAGTTCAGGAAGAATGGAACAATTTTAAACAGGTTTTTCTTGAAATTAACAGTGCTCTTTTAGGTAAAACAAAGCAGAGGAGGTAAAATTATTTGAGAGATAAAGCACTGGAGCTCATTTTGAAAGGAAGAACTGCAGTGATATCCTTAATCAACACTCTACTAGCCCTAACAGAAAGCGTTACAAAGAGCTAAATAAACGTGTAAAGGATCAGTTAAGAGCTGATAAGATTATCTGCAAAGGAGTCGGCAACCTCCTTTGAGCAGCATATTGCGCAGAGAGAGACTCCGTTGGTTTGGTCATGTTGCCAGTATGCATAACTGAAGTTTAGGGAATAGGGTTATGAACACTGTGCCTAAAGGCTTCAGAAAGAGGGTGAGACCTAGGATGCGGTGGGCACAAAATGTCAAACAGGACCTTGTCAGAACAGATCTACACTAGCCAGACGCAACAGATGTAGCGCAGGACAGATATGTTCGGAGAACTAAATTGCATAATCTGATTGGACCTCCGTAACCCATGGCTGTTTGAGGATGATGATGATGATGATGATGAAGCTTTACTGCATTAAAATATTTTGTTCATATTTAGTGGAAGAGCCGGTGGTGTGTTCAGTTGTGGAGAAAAGGGAATCTGGGTTCAAATCCCCAATAAGGCATGATATTTTTCTCCGGTTTATGTTAGCTTTCAGCTGAAGTTCCGTTTTTCTCACAGACTTTCTTCTCTATGAACATAACTTACTCACTATTATCCGATATCCAAGGCAAGTGAATGTCTGAAGTTAAATTAATTTTTAAATTACTTAATGAAGAAGAACCAATTTAAGAGGAAACAACATCAAACCCATTTGTTATATTCATGGATCAATTAGTTTTCAACTCTTTTATGCTTATGCTACTTAAAATCAAACTTCTGAAGTTTCAGAAAAAGTCCTGATGAATTTTCATGAGGTCATCAAGAGAAATTCGAGTGAAATTTCAACGAGCTTTCCGCATGGCTCGTCATGAATCTACTGAGTAAAATTACACAAAAAGAGATGGGAATATCGAATTTTTTTTTTTTCGAATCTGTTCTATCCATTACTTGATGGATAAATTATTCACTAAGAGGAGCTTTTAACGGCAACAAGCCAGAAGATGGCAAAGGTTGAGATCGTAGTGGAAATCAAGTGACGGCTGATAGAAGAGGACCCTCCTGTTATACGAGGCAATAAAAATTTAAGGACGACTTTACGGAGTCTTCAGTGACTGAGTCTACCACTCTTCCGGCTCGGCCCGTCGTTCTTATGGTATAGACCCACGGTATTATGACAGCGCCACCTCCACTCCAATCAAGTGACTTACTTTAGTAAGCTTTCTAGCCAGTCTTGGTTTAGTCCAACCAGATCGATGCTCTTAAACAGTGGTTAATCGGGGTCTGCATATCTGTCAATAGAACATCTTCACGGTTAAATATCGCTTGTCAGAATCTTGTATTGCAAAAGTTGTTTGTTTTATGTGGCCATCAAATTCGCCAGACAGACAGTTATCGGGCCTCAGTGGAGGGTGACCTCGTTCCGTACGTACACGGTACTATGAATTCATTCAGTGCAAGCTATCAAAGCGTCACCTCTGCTTTACACGGAGGTATTTAAGTAGTAGACAAACGGCGATAAACTTTTGCTTCGAGTAGGGAAAAACTGTTGAGAAAATAATAACTTCAGTCGTTACCGATGATCGGATGTTTTTCATGTGCCCAAAATGTCGTTCTTCTGTATAATTCAAAGCAACAGAATTCAGTGAACAAAATTATCTCACTTTGAAAAAATTGTGCTGTAAGAGGCTTATAAGAGGGTAAGTCAGCTAAGCTATGTACGAGTCTCAAGATCTAGGGCAGCCTCGAGATTTTTCCCAAATTATTACGGAATTTTCAAATATCAAGACATGAAAAATCCTTTAATAAATAAAATGTAAAAATTTTCCTGCTAAAGTTTTTGAACACAATAAGTAAATTAACAGGTCACAAGGACCCCAAAGGATCAGAAAAGTTTAGAGACGAGGAATCTACTGGACAACTGTTAGGAGACAGATGGAAGCCTCCAGTCAATGACATCCAACGTGTTCCTTAGCTTTCCCAGGCATGCCCCTCCTGCACACGGGACCACTGCTTTACGTCCCATACGATGGACGGCATGCTTTCTAAGCCCATTGGTGTACCCTTCCTCACCGAGGATAGAACGGGAATTAATGGTGAAAATTCTCATCGCAGGCACAATTCAAACTCGAACCTGGGAACTGCAGATTACGATTCTGGTGCTTCTGAGTCAGCAACGCCCGTTTTCTTTTTTCGGCGTAGCTTGTTATGTTTCATTTCATATACCTAAATAAATTAAATGTATGTTACAGCCATCGTTTTCATCATTAGGGGATATCAAATTTTAAAAATGGCTTGGACTTCGGTCTGGCTCTGAGAGGACCTGAGGAATTGCTAATGGTGGATGGAAACAACTGTGTCAATGAGACTACGTAATTGATGCATCAAAAATTGTAGTAAATCATTGGTGAATTAAAATATCAATGATATGTCAATACGCTAATGATCTTTGATCTATGAGCCAATTGGTTGATTAAAATCGTGATTGATGGCCTAATCAATCAATGGCTTATGATAAACTTCCATGCGCCAACTGACCAGCGTCATTGTCTCAATTACTTTCATCCACGCTTTGTTACCAGATTTGAGTTTTCATACATATGCATCATGCTCATACATTAAACATAGTTATTGTATGAGAATGATAAACATAGTTTATGCTCATACTATTAAACAGAGTTATTTATTCGTGATGTATGTAAATATCAACCGTAGTGGAAGCTGGATGATACAGAAAAGCTGATATTGAATAAATAATTTTTTGTGGTAGGGGATTAAATTGGGTTAAGTCTTTTAACTCGCTTGTAATCGTGTTTATTTAGCAGCGATAAATAAAGATTAGTCTTTGATCAAAGCAAGAGAGAAGTTGAACACAAATGAAAATAGTTTGAGTATCATACATTAGATTTCAAAAACACGCTAAGCAATATTCATTTTATGCATTAATCGTTATTGTACAATTTGTTGGCCTTCTTGTAATAAGCGGGAATACCCCAAGTCCCATACTAGCATGATCGATGCGTTCTTCCAAAAATTCGTGTAAGGTGAAATCGTGTTAATGGGACACGAATTTCTCTTATTATTATGTTCTAAATAGGTGGTGATGTGTTCTAGAATACTAACCTACTTGACAAAGTTTTAAATTTATTCCTTTGTGTTATTATCCTTTGGTTAATATTCTTTGTTTCTTATTTGTTTATAAATATTTCATACATGTAGCTCATTTTTACCAAAAAAAAAAGAAACAATGATGAAGATATAAACAAAAAACAACTAAATGCTGTTTTATTTTAATACATGGTACCTAAAGATGATGATTGTCGAGTAATGAAGATTGAAAATAAGAAATTGTTTCCTGCAAAAAATATTGCCCAGTAATGAAGATGACTAACTCTATGCTTTCAAGCGTTTCTACTCTATAAAAAAATAATAAATACCCCTCAAGCAGCTGCTTGCCACAGAGGTCTGACAGGAGCCTGTCAGTTTATATGCCAAAGTAGAAGGTCTGAGAGGATGGCAGGACCTCAGCAGAAAAACGACACATACAACCATACCTTACCCGGGGCTCGAACCCAGGTCCCTTAGATCAGTAGCCAAGCGCGCTAACCACTGGCCATGGGACGGCTTTCTACTCTACTCGGGACAATTTATAATCCTTAACCCATCGGGGTGAATTTTTATGTGTGTACATTATCATTAGTCAGCGACAATTCAAATGTTCTTCATTGTTTTCAAATATATTAGGTGATTTAATTATTTAAAAAGACTAATTTGTATAGCCAAATACGAAAAATCATTTAGGAAGTGTATAAATTATGAACAAGGATTGATTAGATAGGCATGACAAGAAAATCATCCAAAGTGTCTTCTTATGTGGTAAATACAATAATAGAAACGATGTCAGAGAGGTAGTGGAGAAATTGTTTTAAATCGAACGACATTAGTCGAAAACCAGCCCTACTGCAAAATTCGAATTGGCAGATTTATTATTAATTTGGCATTGGGTGTACAGGTTATCTTTAACAAAAACTGGGAAATGTATTGTCATGTACATGCATCAGTTGTATTTTAAAATTTAATTCACCTAAATTTATGTTCAAATAATGTTTTGAATAACGCATATTGTAGGAAAATCGACATGATTCCGAATTTTTAAACAGCTTTGAAAGGACTCTAATATGGCAATGGCTACAAGATTAAGCATTAAATCGGGCAACTCTTTTCAATGGGTGGCAAAATACATAGCAGTGACGAAGCGACAATTTCCCAATGAACAATTGGGAGCAATTGCTTCATTGGGAGTGTGAATGATTCTAACAGGTCATTGATTTATGAGCTATAAATCACTTATTAATCAACCAATGAGCTATGACAGTGGTTCTCAACCTTTTATGCTTCACTTACCCCCTGGAAATGTGTATGTAACTGGCATAACCCTTGTATAGATAGATAAACTATAGTTATAGTATAACAATGGTTATTTTTAGGGGACCTGGGTTCGAGCCCCGGGTAAGGCATGGCTGTTCGTGTCGTTTTTCTGCTGAGGGCCTGCCATCCTCTCAGACCTTCTACTATGGCATATAAACTGACAGGCTCCTGTCAGACCTCTGTGGCAAGCAGCTGCTTGAGGGGTATTTATTTATTTTTTACTAGATCTAGCGACTTTTGAGCTCTCACGACGTACCCCAAAAATATTACCGCGTACTCCACGTTGAGAACCCCTAATCTATGATATCATTGATTGATCTCTGAGATCATTCGTTGATCGACAAGCTACTAATGATAAGTTGAGAAGTGATGGAGAGCTCAGCTACTAATGATTTATGAAAAGCATCGTTTCGCAATTGCTCAGTCTCATTGTCTCCAATTGCTTCCCCCTCACGCTTCGCCGCAGGTACAGTGTAAAATGTTTCCTTAACATACGGTCGTTTAATGACGAGTTGATTTACATTTATTTATCATTGTGCATGTAAACTGTTTTTACAACATTGTAAATCTCAGATTTAATTCAATGCTAAGTTGGTTAATCTTTGTTTCCCAAACTGGTTCCCAATGCTACTAAATCTTGTCAAAACACGATGTCATCCATGAATTACAGATTTAATGAGTTGTTTCCGCCTTGGATTTTCATTTCGATAATGCACAGAAAATTTACCGCCATAAAGTTTTGAAGATTTTATTTTGTGTTAATTCTTGCTGTTGAAATTGCTGCTGGAGCTCTAGTTCTTTCCATTCGTATGGGTTCAAGCATAGTACAGTTCTCTCTAAACGAAATATAATGCCATTAATACGTAACAGTCAGCACAGTGTCGGAGTAGACGATACCATAAAATTTAAATGCATTTGATTTCTTTCATTACATTTACGAGTTCGTAATAATGTCAATGTTTTATAGAAGCAACATGCAATTCTGTTAATCAACTCTAAAAGAAATTTAAATAAACATAAAAGGGATGAACATGAGCACGGACATCGTGGAAAGGCATTTGGTATGTTATTAGGAGATCGTGATTCTGCTCGCACTCCAGCAGAAACTTAAATGTTTTTAGTTAACTCTTCCATTGTGGCTAGCATATTTCTGCAAAAATCCAGTTATCTTACTTTGAAAAATAATATTGTGATCCTAATTATACAGAAAGATGAAATCAATTTCATTTTCGATCTCTTTCGGCCTTTAAAATGACACATTTGACTTGAAATTCAAACTGTTTATGCTTTTTAAGGTCGTTTGTCTCAAAACTTTATTTGAATATCTATTGTGTAGCATTGCATGGATCAACTTAATTAGCACTTTTGGCCTATGTACGGTTAAATATCACGTTTTTTTTCAGTAATAGAAGGAAGCAGATAGACGCTATAGTGTAAAAAGTTTATTTTTTGCTTCGGCACATCATTGATGTTTTAAACACAACTTAAATAAATACCCCCTCAAGCAGCTGCTTGCCACAGAGGTCTGACAGGAGCCTGTCAGTTTATATGCCACAGTAGGAGATCTGAGAGGATGGCAGGACCTCAGCAGAAAAACGACACACACATCCATGCCTAATTCCGGGGCTCGAACCCAGGTCCCTTAGATCAGTAGCCAAGCGTGCTAACCACTCGGCCACGTTACCTACCATTATTTGAAACATAAGCTTTCGGCACTACGTCTTGTACTCACAACTCACATAGCTGTCATCACAAAAAAATTCCAATCAATCAATCAATCGTTTATTTCCACATATATCAATATATGGGTTACATCTGCATCTAAACCATTAGCAAAAATATAGCTACTGCAGAAAAATAAAGGCAGTCGCCTGTGGTGTTAGTAAATTAAAAGTTTGAACACTACTTTAATTAAACGTTAAGCAACAATTATATAAAACCTCTAGTAATTTTGAAATAAAAGGCAATTTAAAATAGTTGCTTGATAAAATTAACTCTTCATAGCATGGTTTAAATATTTTAAATTTCATCAACATATTTGTAAAGCTTTCTGAATATTTGCAAGTACTTTTTCGCTTTCAGTTGTAACTGCAAACGAACTAAACAATTTTGGCATCAAATAAATGTAATGTTTTTTTATGTAATTATTTCTGTTGGTATTATGGCATAAATATTGGTATAATTACTTTGCCTAGCATTGTAATTTGTTATTGCAATATTTGATCAGACCACTTTCTAACTTCTCCTTATATAAAAAAGGTATCGCCATTCCCTATTAGTCTATTATTGTTTGTGGGGCGGGGGTGGCTCAGTCGGTAGCGCGCCAGGCTCGTAATCTGTAGTTCCCAGGTTCGAGTCCCAGCTGGGTCAGCGTTGAGATTTATCTCCGCAAAACTCCCCGCCCTGCCCACGGTCAGTAGGGGACACCGATGGGCTTGGAAAGGCCGCCGTCCGTCGGATGGGACGTTAAGCCGTGGCCCCGTGTGCGGGAGAGCAATACCCTGTGCACGTTAAAGAACACACTGGATGGCCTTGACGGGAGGCTACCATCTGTCTCCCAACAGCTGTTCCAGTGGGTCCCCTCCACCAACCTTCTCTGAGCCTTCGGGGTCCATGTGACCTGGCCATTTAGCCCATGGTGTGCAAAAAAGTGCCGCTCAGAGGTAACCCAACTATTATTGTTTGTCCATAAATTAAGTAACGCTCTTATAACCGAATTAAGACCTCTCCTTCCCTCTATATAATGCAACAACATATAATGTTCGTCTTGACCCTTCATCTCTCCATGCTGCACAATATTTTTTTTTAAAGATCTTTACTTATACTGTAAAGAACATAGCAAGTGAATGTTGCGGTAGTAGTATATATATATCAGTGATAAATAATAAAATTAACTGATTTTTCCAGAAATTGGAATCAAAAATGCTGATTTTAATAAGACTAGTATTTCAAATTGTACATAACACATTCTCCTATCAAACCGATATTGAAACGACGTAATAAAATCACTAATACCCTTCTCCCTTCCTTCTACGATGCGCTACGTAATTTCTGGATTGCTCCTTTGTAAAGATACATGATTTTACACAAACTTGCCAAATTTAATATCAAAACTATGGAATTCAAGGTTAAACGTTTTGTAGAACGATAAGTTTTTAATCTGCTATTAAATTAACATGTAATTAACTTCTTTGAAGCATAATTCAAGACTTTTAAAAGAAGATCAATTTTTAACATTTTAGAGGAAATAGAATGCCAGTTTTTAACGTTTAACTGAAATTCTATAATCGAAATTTTACAATGTTTTTACTCTTTTGAATGCATATAGTGTGAAGACTACTGAACACATAACAGAGAAATAAAATGGATTAGTTTTTCCAGTTCACTTAAAAGTAACACAATTATACCAAATATCAATGAAATCGAAATTGACATTGGGAGCTATATTGATTTTTGGCAACTGGGGAGACTATGAGATTGCGTAGTTGACGTTTCAACAGTTCTCATGAATCAGAAGCCAATGACCTTTCAATTAATCTGCGATCTATGAAAAGTCTCGAAGTATGAACTGCTCAGTCTCATAGTCTTCCCAGTTTTACTCACCATATTCCCCTGCTACAGATGATAGAATAAGCACACTGGAGTAGCTATGCCTATAAAACCTAGGTAAAGCGTTAAAAGCTATTTATGAGAACACATCAAGTTGTTGGTAGAGGATGTAAAATGTATTGATTCTAATCAGCAGATCAGTGGAATCCAGTTACATCAGTGATACTAGACATATTGCACAAACTTTCTTATAAAACAGACAGTACTAATTAACCAAAGCAGAGTGCAGACTCAGTGATAGTTCAAAATTATACCAATTTATACTCCTTTAAACTGGGATATTCTTTAACGGATGAACGAAGGTCTGTTATCTAAACTGTCATGTTATCAATAAATATACTTTATTTTAGGATGTGAGCATTCACTCGTAGTCTAACGTCGATATCACATTAGAGTACAAAATATTCTTTATCCGGGTGGTCCTTAGCCGAACCCACAAACTTCTTATAACATGACTGTAAGCTAAACCGCTGAACTACCGGCCACGAATCGTGATAGCCCTAATTGACATTAAAAACTTTCCTTCCTGCAGTACACAACTCTATCTCATGAAGGATATCACTTAATAAATGAACGAAACACTCAATGTTTTTGTCAACTCTCAGGTGAGTATTCACTCTTAGTTTAACGCCGATATCACATTAGAGAAAAAAATCGGCTTTAACTGGGGGGTGGGGGATACGAACCCATGACCTCCTGATAGCATGGCAGATGTTCTCACAGGACACGGTCTTCCACTCGGCTAACGACGATTTTTTCCTCTAATGTGATATCGATGTTAAACTAAGAGTGAATACTCACCTGATAGTTGATAAAAACAGCGGAGGATTTCTTCCATTTATTAAGTGATATTAACTGTAAACGAGTGGCATACAATTTACCATCTATAATACTTCGTAAGACTGTTTGGGAAATAGCGAAGACACTGATTTCTTGAGACACAGGGTTGTGTACTGCAGGTAGAAAAGTTCTTAATTTCATTTAAGGGAGATCTTGATCGACGGCCGATAACTCAGCGGTCAGAGCACCTGACATGTGGTCAAGATATCGTGGGTTCTTATCTCACCAGGCTCAAGACAATTTTACCTCTAATGTGTTATTGACGTTAACATGAAAGTAAAAATTCGCTGGATAGTGGATAAAAATGTCGAAAGATGTCTTCATTTCGTTAAGTGATATTTTATTACATATATATAGTTATCTCTTGAAGATATTATATAATTAATTTTATATTTATTTTTATAGTATATAGTTATTTTTAGTATATTTATATAGTTATTTTTTGGAGCATTATGTACTTGCAATAGTGTTTGGGATAGAGTTAGTTCGAGAACCATGTTTACTGGAGATCAAAATATTACAGACGTGTACTAACTCTGGAGTGCTCGGACTCAAATATAAAATTTTTATTGTAATTGTGAAAAAAGTTTTCAAAAATGAAATCTTTTGATTATAATTTCAGCCTTTAAGCAGTGTTGAGTAATTCAAATCTCTCTTTAATAATTCATTAATCAAACTCTTTTAGGTTTATAAAGCTTTTAATCGAGAATTCTCAGTTTTAACGAGGGTTTCTAATTTATTTCTTTACAAATAACATTAGGATTTCCATTTTCTCATCAAATAATTCTAAACTTCGAGCGGTCCCATGGCCGAGTGGTTAGCGCGCTTGGCTACTGATCCAAGGGATCTGGTTTCGAGCCCCGGTATGGATGTATGTGTCGTTTTTTCTGCTCAGGTCCTTCCATTCTCTCAGATCTTCTACTACAGTATGTCATATAAACTAATAGGCTCCTGTGAGACCTTTGTGGCAAGCAGTTGCTTGAGGGGGTATTTATTTCATTTTTCAAAATTTGCAGTAGCCTGTAATACAAAGATAATTAAAAATGGTTTAGCGGTATCCATTTGTGCATTAATGTTTTAAGACACGTGAGAGATAATTTTTTCCTTAATTGGGTTGGGACTGTCTTGGTATCGAAAATTTGTGCCCGAATTCATCTTTTGCTTGGATCTAAACTCCACATAAAGAGATAAAATTTAATTAAAATCATTCCACTCATTTTTCCAAAAATCTCTATTTTTTAATATCATTATATGCGAAATATCGTTAATTATTTCTCGCAGATATGGGACAAACTTTTAAACCAACTGTCATTCTTTTAAATGAATATTAAGAAACTGAATCACATAAACTGAGAATGTTGAATTGTTTTTGTTTCTAAAGTGCGAGTATCATTTCACATCAGCTGTGATTCTTGTCGTTTGTCTTTTTTTTTATATCTCTTCATTACAAATTTACTTTCGAAAGTGGGATATACTTTGTTTATAAATAACCAGACAATAAAAACTCAACTATAGTGTTTTTGTGCTAACAATGTTGCTTTCTTTCCAACTCCACATTTTATTAAACTGTTTAAACCCACATGTGAGTTTTTTTTTAACTCTTGTGGATGTTTCAAAATCCCCAAAGTTGGATATTTGCTTTTTCAGAGTATCGTCATCATCATC
The DNA here is from genome assembly GCA_038380435.1 of Ryuthela nishihirai. Lineage (NCBI taxonomy): Eukaryota > Metazoa > Arthropoda > Arachnida > Araneae > Heptathelidae > Ryuthela > Ryuthela nishihirai. Next base: position 109,548,357 of record JAWZYU010000001.1, read on the forward strand.
ATCCTCAAGCAGAGATATGCAAAATGTAACTTTATATGAAATGTCTAACATGTCTATGTAATGGAAAGAAAATTTCTACTACTACTGAGTTAATATTCGTAGGGTCAGTGGGCTTCATAGACATATGTGAAATATGTAATCTCACCTTAATAGTTTGAAGCTGTTTGGCCGAGACCAATTAACTCAGACAGACAAAAAAATAAAGTTGAGGCACCCATCATTTCCTGTTCAGGCCGGACCTTATTTTCCAAATTTTTAACTGTTGAAACGAGGAACTTAAGAGCCCTTTCACCCAACAGTCTTACTCTCAGATAATTATTCATAATGAAATAAACAAATGCTTAGTTTATATTTTTTTTTCTATCTCCCTGAACAACTTAAACTTTTTTTTAATATTATCTATATTTTGGATTTAATGTAACCCATAGTACGGAATAAATTATTATTATACTATCAGCAACCACTTTTCCCGTATCCTTTTTTTATATGTGCATCGTTCTTAATATATTTCAAAATAAACTTTTAGAATTAATATTGTGTGGCAAGCAGCTGCTTGAGGGGGTAATTATTTATTTTTATTATCAATAATTTATTTTGATTTATTGAATTACCTCTCTGTTATTATATGAACACATATGTTTCGTTTAACATCATTCGAAGGTTCATTCGAGAGTTTCTTATTTTTCCTACAGATTAAATAAAATTTATTTAGTGGCAACATCCGTCCCATGCCAGGATTTAGTTTCGGGGGGGGGGGGGGGGGGGGGCTGAGACTTGAATAGGGTTTCCCAATTACTAAAACATTCCATCGGACAGGAACGGTTAAAATGATATACCATATGGAATAAAATTTGATAGTTTTTTTTTTAATCTATTTGTAGTGTCGGACATATACAGTCGATCAAAAAAAATATCCGAACACTATGGTTGATTATAGAATTCAGAAAAAATATCTGGCAATGATTTTTTTTATAAATTAGTGATCTGGCAACCTTCGTGTACAGTACGTACAGTACACGAAGGTTGCCAGATCACTAATTTATGAAAAAAAAACGTATTATTTCGATTTCAGTTCGGATATTTTTTTGAACGACTGTATATGTCCGACACAACAAATATATTAAAAAAAGCTATAAAATTTTATTCCATATGGTATATCATTTTAACCTTTCCTGTCCGGTGGAATGTTTTAGTAATTGGGAAACCCTACTCAAGTCTCAGCCCCCCTACCCCCGAAACTAAATTCCTGGCATGGGACGGATGTTGCCACAAAATAAATTTTATTTAATCTGTAGGAAAAATAAGAAACTATCGAATGAACCTTCGACTGATGTTAAACGAAACATATGTGTTCATATAATAACAGAGAGGTAATAAAATTATACAAAGACAACTTTTTTCTTTTTTTTTTTTGGATTTTAAAGCAGGTTGACAAATTAGAGATTTCGTATAAGGCAACTGGATTTTCGGCGGGTGGGTGTGGAGCTCCCCCTGGGTACTCCCCTTTTCCATGCATTCCAAAACCTTGATTCTTGGATATTTGAAATGCGATCCTAATAGTAAAACTTTGATATCGATGATTTCGGAAATACAATTTTTCTCTATTAGTCGCGTGAGCTGCTTGAAAAAGAAATTATTTATTTAAAAGAATTCCTTCATTAACAAGAACGTAGTTTGAGATGGTGGCTGATGCTCTTTGGAGATTTTACTCGATACAACTATACTAAGAAAAAAGAATGTATCTGTGCCGTCTCGTAACAGAGTAGTTAACACGCTTAGCTACTGATAAAAGTGACCTGGGTTCGAGCCCCGAGTATGGCATGGATGCTTGGGTTGTCTTTCTGCTGAGGTCCTGCCTTCTTCACAGCCCTTCTACTATGGCGAATTAAACTGGCAGGTTCCTGTCAGACCTCTTTGCCAGGCAGCTGCTAGAAGAGGTTATTATTTATTTATGGATTTAAACCAATTTTTACTATCGAGACCATCCGATATTGTATTTAATAAATTTGACATTGAATTAAATTTGGGATAACAGTCTGCCAATTTTCCCTTTCTCCCGTTCTCCTGTTATTTGGTTTATCCTATTATTGCATTTAACATAAGTGAATGTGACTTTATCATTTAATGCGAATATTCTGATTGAAATTCCCCATGAGTTAGTTTTAAAAGAATGATCTTTGAAGATGAAAAGTTTTCGTTGTTTTTATTTAAAGTTTAGGAACTGCTAGTTTAGGAACCTGAAAGGGAAATTCGCAATTTCGCCAGCGGAATTAGAAATGGAAATTCCGGGCCAGAGGAGCAAGAAGTCCAGAATGACTTCCGGAGTAACAGTTTTATTTTGATGATGACAATGCTAAGATCAAACAAGTAACTTCCAGGATCCAATAATACAAGACTGGAGCAATTGTTGATTCAGTTTAGGTAAAGTGTACGGAAGAAGTGCCCCGGAAGAAATTCACACAATTAAAGAATGGCCGAGTGGTTAGCGCGCTTGGCTACTGATCTACGGCACCTGGGTTCGAGCCCCGGGTAAGGCATGGATGTTCGTGTTGTTTTCTGCTGAGGTCCTGCCATCCTCTCAGATCTTCTACTGTGGCATATAAACTGACAGGCTCCTGTCAGACCTCTGTGGCAAGCAGCTGCTTGAGGGAGTATTTATTTTTTAATGAATTTAATGTAACTTTAGTACTTGTGCTTCTTTCAATTAGCGTTTACTCATAATTTTAAAATTTTCTTCATTTCGTCTTTTTATCTACCATGCATTGAATTTCTTATTACATTTTTTAAAGAAATATTCTTTGGAATTATCGAATCCCTTGTAGCTGATTCCAAAGGTATCATTTTAGAATAACTTAGAAAATAACTGAAAAGAAAAAAGCATGTAGTATGAACACACTGCAGTTTGTAATCTCGTATAAAAATGTCAAAAATTCTACGCAATAAAAAAAAATTACCACTCAAGCAGCTTATTTACACAGTGGTCTGACGGGAATCTGCCAGTATAGCACGCCAGAGAGAAGACTTGTGAGGGAGGTGAGACCTCAGAAGCAAGAACCAAGGTCCAAGGACCAAGGGCTCGAACCAAGGTCCCTTTGATCAATAACTAAGCAGGCTAATTTTCTTCCACCAAAACGGTTTATATAATAAACATCAAGAATATGTTCTAAGCTCTTGTATAAGGTAGAACCATCCCATATAAGGTAGAACCGTCCCAGTAACCGAGTGACTAATAAGTTGACTACTGATCAAATTGCTCTGGGCTTGATGTTTCTTGTCTTGGTGAGGTCTCGCCTATCTCACAGCTCTTCTACTGGCGCATTATACGATAGGTTCTGTCAGACCTATGTGACAAGCAGTTGCTTGGGCAAATTTTTTTTTTAATATAAGTAGATGATTAAGCCAATTATCTAGCAATTTCTTTAAAATTTCGGGAAATAATAGTTAAAGAAAATTAGAAGTCTAAATCAAAATTAAATTTTGACTTTCAAATTTCTATTCGGTCAAAATTTATAAAGAAGCTTTAATATTTAATATGGATGTTGTCAGTACACCAAAAGTCTATCTTCAACGCTAATTAAAAGGAAACAAAGATTTATATTAAATATTTTTCATAATTTCAATTTTAATTAATTTCAAAATTAATTTTATAATTTCAGTTTAATTGAATCCCATCATTTGACCGTGACCGCTGATCTAAAAGAATACGCAGGTGAGGGGGAAAGTAATTGGTTTAAACAGGAATGGATCAAAAAGCCATGTTTCCTTTTCTTTTGAGAATATTTTTATCGAAAGGCGCAATATTTGTTTTTTCCCATCCGTTCTAATGCTCTTAAAAATTATTTTTACATAAATAGCTGCAATATGTATGTAAAAATTATTTTTACATAAATAGCTGCAATATGTATGCTTGTTTCATATTTATGTATTCCACTGAAGTTCATAAAGTCAAATCATAAACAAATCTTTATATTTCCTTTCGTGTCAGGTTTCGAAATGTTTTTACCCTGCTGGTTTTTTAAAAACGAATTTGAAATTTGCATGAAATTTATTTTCATTCTACCAAATAGTTCTTGTTCGGTATGTCTGATAGTATCTGTATTTAGGCACGTCTGAAGATTGTACACTTTACCTAAGGTTTTAAACGATATAAGAAACTAAAAGTAGAGTAATTTTTTTTTCTCTCCCAGTTGCTTTGAGGAAAGTAGTGTAATGCTTCACTTCGATTAAATTCTCTGTTAAAAACTTTAATGGGTTCTAAACGATAGGGTGATTCGTTCCAGTCTACTATAAATTTTGGGATGCTTTACCCCATCCAACATGGACATTCCATCCTGCTCATTAGGATAACAATTTAATTTATATAAACTCAATAAACTCTCTTTAGCGTCTAGAAGAAAAAGATGCTGTCTCTAGTCACGATGTTTATTTCAGTAGTTGCGGCAAAGCGTGAGTGAATGTTATTAAGAAATGACACTCTGCAGTTAACGTAAAATAATAAATATATATTAATCCATATATATTTGTCCTCGAGTACTTTTATTGAAATCAGAGCACTCCATTCAACCTCCAACCATAACATAGTCCATCAACCTCAAAATTGTTGCAATCGCATGTGTCATAGTGATGGTGCCGGCCATTTCTGTTTTTATTAGTCAGGAGCCTGTGTCATTCAACTACAAACATAATGTTCTTTACCCCAGTGGCGAAGCGTAGATGAAAGCAATTGAGACAAGGAGACTGCGTAATAGTTCGGTAGAAAATTCTGATAGATCATTGATTGATTAATCTATCAATCACTTGTCAATCAACCAATTATTTCAAATTAAATATTATTATTCTAGTGACATGTAGCCGAGTGGTTAGCGTGCTTGGCTACTAATCAAAGGAACCTGGGTTCGAGCCCCGGATAAGGCATGTGTGTTTGTTTTTCTGCTGAGGTCTCGCCATCCTCACAGACCTTCTAGTATGGCACGTAAACTGACAGGTTCCTGTCAGACCTCTGTGGCAAGCAGCTGCTTGAGGGGGATATTTATTATTATTTATTTATTGAAATGTGTGTAGTATCTCGCGTAAAATTAAGGAGTGATTCTTTTAGAGTTTAAGAATTGCGTAATCATCATAGATATTGATTTTTTTTATTCAAATATTTTCTTGATCATTGTACATACTTATGATATGTGTGACCCTTTTGTTCTTGTGGCATGGTTATTGCCTGTAGCTATTTCTGTTGTCTGGGAACGTCGAGTTGATGATACTGCACCTAGTACACAAAATGCATCGAAAATGTGTGAAGACCTATAGAGGAGATCCACTTCCTATGATGATAGGAAGGGAAGCCGCTGTCATTGCGGGAGGCCATGATGAGGCACCCTCCCTCACCTTCTCTTGTTCGTTAGGAAGGTGTTGGCCACGGGTGTTGGTGGATCACGAGATGGAACTTTACGCACCACTGAGTGGTGCGGTCGCTGTTGCCAACGGTTACCTCGAGAGCAAGTAACGGCGTGAGAAAAAGGGCTCAACGAGGGGACGGGCAGATTCGTATTGGACGTCAAAGAATTGAGTCATGTGTTTCTCGGGAACTGAGACTCTCAAGGAAGATCTCAAATGCAAGGTTTGATAGGATTTAACACGAGTAATAGTCTGTATGACTATAAATAACCAGAAATCTGTGTGACCATATATATATAAATCTTAGAGGTCTGTGTGATCAAATGAAACAAAGGTCTGCGTGACTCAGTGTATTATATTTCTTTTAGTCTAAGAGACTAATCGTAATCAGAGAAGGGAAGATATCACTAGAAATGATAGACAATATCCTAAGGCGTATCCCAGCAACAGAAATGCATCACTGATGAGAATGAGATGAATAAAGATGAAGTTAAGTTTAAATAATTGTCTGTCAATTATTCACCAATCAAAAAGGACTGTGCACTTTTGGGACATACATCTCTCTCAAATGTTGCATAGCATTGGGAAGGGGTTATTCACTGGCATGTGTTAACCTCTACCTTTACCACTGAAGGCCAGCGAAGTGCGACATCTAGTAACCATTCGAGAGAGCTTAATTCACCAATGACTTGTAAGAATTTCTGATATATCAATTACACAGACTCATTGATTGAATTGCTTTCATCCACGCTTCACACCCTGTTTTACCCCATCCACTAAGGAAGGTTCATCCTGCTTATTACGTTCACAATTTAATTTACATAAAAAATAAAAAATATCTCCTCAAGCAGCTGCTTGCAATAGAGTTCTGACAGGAGCCTGTCAATTTAATATGCCTTAAAAAGGATCTGCGAGGAAGGCGAGACCTCAACAGAAAGACAACTAGATTCTATAAATTCTCTACAATGAATCCTCAAGTGCGAGCACTAGACAGTTTAGGTACGACAACCATAAAATTTTAATAATTCAAATAAAAAAATACTATTTATAATAATTTTTATTCACCACACAAATTCTCTACAAAAGTAACATTTGCAAGCAAATGCATCATTACATATTCAAACTTATAGCATTCGTTATTTTATTATAAAAGACTTTCCAGTATCAAAAAACTGTGAATATTCAATAACGATTAACTAATTATGTGTTTGAAAAGAAAAATCAAACATTTTATATTCTCGATAATTTTTTCTCTGTAAGTTAATCTGAAAAGTCTACACATAAATGCTTAGCATTAAATTTTCTTTAATTTTTTTTTAAATAGCCACAGTGAATTACTTGTAACCATGAGAAAAAATCTGAGAATCACAGCTATAGAAGAAAAGAAGATGCAGTCGCCAGTCACGTTGTTTATAAAGTTTGTTTTAGTTGCAACGGCGAAGGGAGAGCGAAAGCACGATAAGCTAATCAGGAAGCAGCATATTTGTTCTAATCATATTTTACCAATCGACGAAGATTGATTTTTGTAGACTATAGTTATTCGATGGAGATAATAAGATGGATCCAGCGTTTCTAGAATTGTCTATTGAAATGGACTTTGCAAGCTAAACAGGGCTTAAAAAGATTAAAAATATAACAGGGCTGAATACACATATTAGAATTCAAGTCGCTAATTAGCATTGTATTTATAAATTGAATTATTTATTAAATGGCAAATCGGACAGCGATGCATAGAGTTAGTACCTGATTAACTTCATAGGTCTGTACAGCAATGGCGAAGAGTGATTGAAACAGTGAAACTCCTTAGTTGAGGCATTAGTGGTTCTCATAAGTGTTTGGTGTTTGTGTTGACAATCACCTACCAATCGACCGAATGATCCACGATATCATTGGTTGATCTAAGAGATCATTGGTTTATTGACAAGCACTTGATAGTTCAATCACCAACGACCTATGAGAATCATTGTTTGTTAACTGCTCAGTCTCATAATCTCAAAAGCTTCCACTGACCCTTCGCCGTTGCTATACAGTTTTTACCAGTGTCCATCCCACATAACTCGCACTGATCATCGGAGGCGCAGAGTGAGTAAAAACAGGGGAGGCTAAGGGAGATCATGCAACTGCAGAGTAAATGCTTCGATGGTCTCATGAATGATAGCTCAATAACTTATCAATTACCTGTCAACCAACCAATGATCGATGAGAATGATCGGAGAAGCATCAATCCTTCAAGAGCAACAGCTGTCGACGTTTCAGTCTCGAAAACTGAGCAGTTCCATAGTCTCGCATAACCTCACCAGCCGCCATTCATGCTACTCGATTGCTGACCATTCTTCGTACCAGCTATCCCTTCCACGTGCTGTAGTCATTATTTCACAGTAAGATGATATATGTGAAAGTTCGCTATGGCTTCCAGTGACGAAGCGTGGATAGATAAATTGAGTCAACGAAATTGCACAATGATGCATGAAAATTTCTCATAAATCATTGGTTAATTAAGCTATCAGTCACATGTCAATAGGTTAAGTAATAAAAAAATTATCTCAAGCAGCTGCTTGCCACAGAGGTCTGATAGGAGCCTGTCAGTTTAATACGTAATAGTAGAATATCTGTGAGGACGACGTGACCTCAGCAGAAAGACAACATAGACAACAGTGCCATACTCAAAGCTCAAACCCAGGTCCCTTTCATCAGTAGCCTAGCGAGCTAACCATTCGACCACGGGACGGCTCAATAGGTTAATGATCTTCGATTTATGAGATCATCAGTTGATTGACAAGTGAATGATGACTTAGGAGAATTTTGTTGCGCCAACTGCCCAGTCTCATGGTTTGAATTGCTTGCATCCACGCTTCCGTAACACTTCATTTTAAAGCAAATATTTTGCGATAGTTTCATTAGCGTAACGCTATACTATACAACACAGATTTTGTTACAGCATTCTTAGGAAATAGTATACTATACAACCAAGATTTTGTGACAGCATTATTAGAATAATACTGGGAGTAATACGAGCGTCAACTGAGCAATCTCATTGTTTCAGTTGCCTTCTTCCATGCTTCGCCACTGAATGGACCAGGCTGTTGTGCGCGAGAGCAGATTTCTATATCCTTCCGCGACGCAAACAACAATTACACGATTGGCACTATTTTTAGGAGCCAAGTGGGTCGTTAATGGTGGTCACTATTGACTGTTATTCACGCCACGTGCCCCATTCATTTTAATCCTTTCCACGTATTATTATTAATGACTGCGGCACTTGAACGACTACGAATGATAGAGTACTTAAATTTTTTTTAACTTAAAGGAACAATTCCGCAAACCACAACCCACGACTGGCGCAAATCTAATTGTATTTTGCAATTTCCAGAGCTGCGCTAATATTAATTGTAATTTTATAGCGCATTCTAAATATATACACTTGAAACTAGCCAGCGTCGACTTCCTTCACATTACGTTTCAAGGCTCCTGTCAGACCTCTGTGACAAGCAGCTGCTTGAGGGGGTACGTTAAAAAGAATCTCATAGCTAGCTGATTTAATTTTCTTCCCTCGCATTTCCCACTGAGGTCAGCAAGCATCGATAGAGCATTAATACCTGAATCGATGGAGTATCACTAAAAAATTCATTAAAAATAGAATGCTTCAAACAAAGATAAAGAGAAGCACATTATTATTAAAATGTTTATTTTGCTTTCCCTTACATTGGCGTAAAAATAATCAAACTTTCTTTTCACTTTTGTACGAGAACTATAAGTTTATTAAGTCAATATTGATTATTGTTTCATTAGTTTCGACTTGTTCATTATCAGTGATTTTAAAACTGTCTATTATCTCTTGAAGGCTTTCGTTTATGACTGCGTTGCATGCAATTTTTGTCAATTTAATAACTTCATTTCTCATTTGAACTTCTTTAGAAAACGAACTTCGTTTTTGTGGTGTAAAAAATCTCTCTTCCCTCTCTTTTTTTCTCTACTTGTTACACTCCTGTTTTGTGTTTGACGTTCGAATTGATGTTTCAAATAATTTTATTTATCATTTAAAAAAATGTTAAGAATAACAAGGGCGAAATATCAGTAAAAGCAATGGAGACGATGAGGCTGCGCAGTTACCGAAACAATGGTTCTCATAGGTCTTTAGTGATTGGACTATAAAATGCTTGTCAATAGACCAATGGTCTCTTAGATCTAGCAATGATGTCTATATTATTGTTAACACAATAAATTAAATACCTGTGAGAACCACTGATGCTTCAATTGAACAGTCCTATTGTCTCAATTGCTTCGGCTCACTCTTCGCCATTGAAATATAATGTTCTACAAAATACATCAAATATTGTATTTAGGTTAGTGAACGATTTGTTGTAGCAGTTGTGTTTTATCTTCTGAAATAAATTTTCGTGAGTAGAAAAAAAGTTACAGTTAAATATTCAACCTCTATAATTCATTAATTATCAAAGGAATATTTCGAAAAATATATATTTAAAGAGATTTGAGTGAAGTCTTCAATGTATAACCAGTAACATTTTCATAAAAAACTTATTTTAAAAGTTAGAGCGCTTTGGATGTTGCTTTACATTTACATAACACAAAAGTGTCTGTTACTTTTTGTAATATAGTATATGCCTGATACTTATAAGAGCGAAATAAAAATAGGCTTTTTATCATTTATTTTTTTCATAATGGCGATACAAATTCTTCCATACAAGAAACATATTGTACTTATGTATTGTGGCCTAGATTTGCTCATGAAACCGACACTTCATAACTAAGCAATAAAAAATTTTGTTCACAAAGTTAGTGCAAAAGTTGTATTGCAAGTTTTAAGATATATTAAAGTTGACAACATTCACAGTTTTACGAAGTTTTTATAGTGTCGTTGTTAGGAACACAAATCCCGTCAATTGATGCCAATAAATGTACTCTATTCTTACTTAACGGAAGTTCGCTGCGTTTAAAAAATTGGACTACATCAGCATAAATCCGTATAGAACCGGATGCCGTTTCATTCCTGCAATATTCAGTCCGTTGGTAAGTGCTGCTTTTGTGTTCTTATTGCTTTTGCGTACGATATATGGGTTCTTGAGCTTCTCTGCTTGCTATTGGTTGAAGATCGAGAACGTTCATATAAGATCCAATCAGCATTGACCTCTGAATATGCTGAGCTCTGATTGGTTACCTTTACAACAGAGGCATGTTCTCTCTTGAAAGGGACTGAGTTATAATTTCTACAGCAAGTATTTTTTTAGAGTTCCTTGGATAGTTATTTTGTATAATTTATGACCTAGCTTAGACTTACTCATCAGTTTTCTTTCCCTTATTATGCTAAACAGGAAGAATTAGGTAATATTTTTGTATTTTAAGTTTTTGTTCATTATTGCTTCGTTGAGTAGGGAAAAAAGTTAGTAACTAATTTAAATTTCGCAAATCAATCAGAGTGATACTCTAGTAGAATCAAAGGTTAGGCGATATTTATGATGAATGGGAGACTAATCACAACGAAATTTAAATGGGAATAAAACTTTCTTTTCAATTGAGCAATCTTTTAGTGATCCAAACCATGGTTCCGTAAATGAAATATGATAGTTTCAATATCACAATATTGTTTCCAATACTTCAAAATTCCCTTAGAGTTTCAAATAAAATGATTTCCAAAACAACAACATGGGCAATGCTTAGAAATTGGCTTGTTGTAGTTTTAAATGGGATAAAAACAAAGCTTTTTTTACATCCTACGAGATTGTTTCTTAACATTTTTCTCTAGTAATCAACTATACACTCACTGACCGATTCACTGTTCAGATTCAGATCCAGTAACTTCTTAAGAAAGCTATGGAAAATGCGACTGAAAACAATCAGAGATTTCAATCATTTTCTATAGAGAACTCGGGTTTCAAGACTATTCGTTCAGTCTTTATCGTCAGCGATAATTAATTGATCTGAAAAGTGAATTCACAAACAGGCAAAAACTAAAGCAAAGATCTTTAATATCAACAGCGAAGCGTGAATTAATTGAGATAATGATATTGGTTAATTGAACTATCAATCACTTATTAACAAGCTAGTGATTTATGACATCTTAGTAATTATTAGCCGATCTATAAGACCACGTCAGCCGTCCCGTGGCCGAGTGGTTAGCGCGCTTGGCTACTGATCTACGGGACCTGGGTTCGAGCCCCGGGTAAGGCATGGTTAAGGGAGCCCGGGTAAGGTCGGTAAGGCATGGCCCCGGGTAAGGCTGTTTGTGTCGTTTTTCTGCTGAGGTCCTGCCATCCTCTCAGACCTTCTACTGTGGCATATAAACTGACAGGCTCCTGTCTGACCTCTGTGGCAAGCAGCTGCTTGAGGGGGTATTTATTTTTTTATAAGACCACAGCTTCATTGAACAAATGACTGAGAGCTCAATTAACCACTGATTAATGAAAACCAGCTATTTGTCAAATGCTCAATTCATTTTCTCAGTTGTTTCCACTCACACTTCAAAGCTGCAAAGTAACTTTATATTTCAACGAAATCTTTGTCATTGTATTATAATACCTTAATGTTTGATTCAATAATGTTTGTTTAGAGTATTAAATCCCGTGATTTCTATGAAGACTAACATCAAACTCATAAGACTGCAATCTTATGAGTTTGTAGTCTTACGAGTTTGATGGTAGTCTTCAGAGTATGCAATCACAAGCAATACTACAATTCATTGTAGATTTTCCTATTGTTCAATTCCTATTGTAGAGATAACGAAAAACGTAAGAGGCTAAGAAATTTGCTGTAGAAGGATAGGTTGCAAATCTTACGATAGATTTAATACACGTGTGAGGAGGACAGCAAAATTTATGAGGTCAATGCATTTTTATCATCGTCTAGGGAGAGTGTAATGAAAGTTAATTAAAATTAATATCAGGTTGGTGCAATTTATAGGAGTCGGCAGGAATTATCGTGATAATGACACCTATGGTGCATCTATAGCGTGAGTGGAAACAATTGGGACAATGAAACTGAACAATTGAGCTATTTTTTTCTAACAGGTCTTTGTTTATTGATCTATGAATCATTTATTAATCGACCAATGGTTTCACGGCAATATCATAGATCATTGGTTGATTAATTAGTAATCGATAACTCAATAAACCATTGACCAATTAGAACCACTGATATTTCGTTTTAAGCGAATTTTTTAAACTACATTGTCTTTACCATTGAATCATCACACTGAATGAAATGTTTGTTCAACTTGAGCAGTTGTCTCAATTGCTCCCACTCACACTTCACCACTTTAATGAAGAGAGTAAATTCTGCTCCCGAAGATATATTTTTGCCAAGTGTGGAGTTTTATTATATACAAGATCTGTGTAGAAAAACACCCACATTTCAAAGTGCTGTATTTTATGAAATAATTATGTAACAAAACAAAATATGGACTGTGAAAAGTATCCCTTGTTATGACTACGTGGTGTTAGTATAAGAAGACTTATCTAGTAGAGGACCGATTTTGTATTCTAGAGAGATCTCGATTTAACACTACTGGACTTTTTTTTAAGGGAGAATACATTTTAACAGCATCGACTATGCCGAAAAAAATGCAATTTAACGCATTTAAAGAAAGAATCACTGCAGATGGTTCAAGTGTTACACCAGACCGGCTGAGTCGAGTATGGGAAGAAGTCGCATCGCTTGGATTTGTGTGATAATTGACGTCTGTTGAACATAAATGGAAACTTTGTTTCATCATATTTGCATATACAAATCCGGATATAGAAGAAAATTAAGGCGTGTGTGTGTGTGGGGGGGGGAGAGCTACGCAATCGAGCTGAAAAAAAAAAAGTAAGGACGGTCATGAGACTGGCTTTCCATTGCTGCAATGTAACATTTCCCCTCTTCGTTTTAGAGGTTTTTTTTTTAATTCAGGAGAAATGCATCAAATATGCATAAATTTAAGAATTTTTGGCTTCCATTTTCCTTACTGGCATTCTCAAAAAAATGAGGAGGGAGCATAAGCCCCCTTGCTCACCAGTTTCTAAATCCGGCGCCGTAGACATATAATCACATTGTTACTTATTTATTTAATAAAATATATTACTTGAAAATAAGTGTATTTTTTTATAGTGACCCTGTAATATTATCTTTGAAATTATATTAAAACTGAAAAAAAAAAGAGTAGGACAAGCGATGAAACAAAATAGCAAAACTCGAATAATTTTTAATTTTTATTCAGGCTGGGAATCTTTTTTGTTGTAGTTGCAGGTTGCTCCTTAAAGAATGCGTTGACTGCCTCGCAGGTTTCGTTTGTTTCTCGGATATGCTGAGAACTTTTTTGTGAACTACACAGATCGGAGAACTGTGTTCACTGTGGTAAGATTCATCAAAAAGACTGTGGGGAAGCGGGAGTGGGAGCAACAGAGACAGCGAGACTGCACATTTGATGAATGATGGTTCTCTTAAGGTTCACGATTGAGCTGTGAATAATTTGCTAATCAAATTATGGTGTCATAGATAAATAATGTATGATAATTGATTCATTAGTGTGATTAAGTGATTGACAGTAAGAACCACCGATGTCTCTACTGCGCAGGCTCATTTTCTCTATTGCTTCTACTCACTCTTCGGCTCAGAATTTGTAATTTATGTTTCTATTCCGTAGATTTGTGTTCAGTTATTTCTTAGAGTTCATTATTTAACATGGAACGGAAAATCTTATTAAGTTTGTTCTGTTTCTATAATCATGAACTTTGAATTTTGTGACGAAATGGTTAGCTTTGTTAGTTACTGGATCAAAGGGACCTGGGTTCGAACCCCGGAGAAGGCGTTAATGCTTGTGTTATTTTTCTGCTGATGTCTCGCCTTTTTCAGTAGATCTTTTCTATTAAACTGACAGGCAAGCTTATGTGCAAGCAGCTGCTTGAGGGATAATTTGATTTCTATTAACTTTTCAAGGATAAACTTAATTTTACAGTTGTACCTCTTTTCAGAATGCATTTTTGGCAGAAGTTCAAAAGCTAATTAGTTAAACATTGCAGCGTTTCAGTTGTGACCTTCTGTTGTGAAAAGTTAGTTTCCGGTTGTGAAAAAAATGCGGTGGAATATTTCTCACAAGACAGTTTTTCTTGTTTTGCCTCAATTTTAGGAGCACATGAGAAGGGAGGAAAGTAAGGGGAGAATGGTAATCTCCTTTTTTTTTTTTCTAAACGGCTTAATTAATCCCACATTGCAAAATGACGAAAATGTTTTTTTGCGTTTTAATGTGACAGTGGCGAACGTAGATGGAAACAATTGAGTTAATGAGACTGCTGAAATGAAGTATCAAAAATTCATATAAATCTTTTGTGAAATAAGCTATCAATCAATGACTTACGAGAATCTTCGATTCGCCAACTGTGCAGTCTCATTGTCTCAATCGCTTTCATTCACGCTTCGTCACTGCATTTTAGTAACACCTATCTGCGATTTCTGCAATTGGGTTTATGGATATTTTATACCGTACCCTAAGAGCACACCAGTTATCAATACTGCTCTGAAATCAAAGCCTCCGACACTGCCGGTTCCGGCGCTGAAACGCATTCCAATTTAGTTCTTAAAAGTACCCAGAGCCACGGGCTGATGCATGAAAAGAAATAATTTATGGCCGATGAATATACGTGTCTCTTTATATTCTTTTTCGCTATCGCTCTTTTTTTTCTCCCCTTTCTCTCCGTGAAAGTGAGGCAAAGTTTCCGATGTTATCGCAGCCTTAGAACTGTGAAGAATTCCAGTTGCGATAACGGCGACAAAATGAAGGAGAAGAAGAAGATAACAGTTAGATACAACCCCTCCTCCTACTATCCCACCCGCGGCCGAGTTTTATGACTGCATATTATATCGAGCGGTTATTATGATTAGGCTGGCTGAAGCCGCTGCTCCCATGGAAGCTCTCCTAACAAGTTTCGCCAACAATGACAATACAATTAGTCGTTGATGCCGCACCAGCAGCCTCAGCCACGTTTCTTCATTATCAGTTCCTCGGAAATTGATTGGCTTTCTCCATTCTCCGAAGTCAACACAAATTTGCTTTGTAATTTATGTCTACTTCAAAATTACGGCTGAAATTATGGCTCCCGAAGAATTTCTCATAACTGTCAGAAGTGCAGTTGTTTATTCGTCCAACCCCTGTTTCAGATAACGCGACATCTTCAGAACTGGCTCTTATTCTTCTGCGGCGGCAAAAGGACGCTGCGTCGATTTTCTTTAAATATTTAATTTCAAGCCCAAATAAATCAAGGTGTGTGTCCCGGACCATTCTCTGCTTTGAAATTAAGTTAGCGCAATGACGAGGCACTTACGGAATGTTTCAAGAACAGCTGAGAAAAAGGTTCTCAAAGAGAAGGAGCCAATAAGGAAACACTAACGTTCACTTAAATTTTTGCTTTCTTGTGTGTTTCGTTGCTTCAGTATTCTAGTCAGGCTGGCTGTTCCCATTTTTTTCCCTAGCGGTTCAAAGTAAGAAAAGGATTGTTTTTTAACACTTGAAAAAATGAGTTGAAAAAAATTGGTTGTCCTGACTGTCTTGAACAACCCCAGTCTCATTGCATAACTTGAGATACATAAAGCAAATCATCAATATATTGAATCTGCCTTATTTTTTCCTTTTTTTTTTATCATTTTTAAGTCCATAACAAAACAATTTTACCAATTTATTTAAAATGCGTGTTATTTTTTTTTTCAATTACGGTATTTTCTTGATTTTTATCCAATTTATTACACATAAGAAATGTTTTGTTTCTTATAAGTTTCTTTTTTAAGTAGAAAATTTTTTCCTGCTACTTTATTAATATAGTTTTCTTCTGTAGGAAGGATTTTGTGACAGTATTAGTAGCGTAACATTACACTATAAATAAAAATTTCTAAAGAATTGTTATTACAACAATATACAACAAAGATCTAAAGTAACACCCCATTGGCGGGGCGTGGAGGAAACAATTGGGTTAATGAGACTGCGCAAATGATGCTTGAAAAATTCTTACAATTCAGTAATAAGGGTTGGGTTGTTTTACCTCTGAGCGGCACTTTTTTGCACACCATGGGCTAAATGGCCAGGTCACATGGACCCCGAAGGCTCAGAGAAGGTTGGGCAGGGGACCCACTGGAACAGCTGTTGGGAGACAGATGGTAGCCTCCCGTCAAGGCCATCCAGCGTGTTCTTTAACGTGCACAGGGTATGGCTCTCCCGCACACGGGGCCACGGCTTAACGTCCCATCCGACGGACGGCGGCCTTTCCAAGCCCATCGGTGTCCCCTACTGACCGTGGGCAGGGCGGGGAATTTTGCGGAGATAAATCTCAACGCTGACCCAGCTGGGACTCGAACCTGGGAACTACAGATTACGAGCCTGGCGCGCTACCGACTGAGCCAACCCCGCCCCTTCAGTAATAAGATTAAACTATTATACCAATAAGTTAATGATCTTTGATCTATAAGATCATTGGTTGATTGACAAGCTCAATCAATCAATGACTTACGAGACTACCCTTCGTCAACTGCGCAGTCTCATTGTTTCAGTTGCTTTTATCCACGCTTCGCCACTGAAATACTTTAAAGCAAATATTTTGCGATAATTTTATTAGCGTAACACTCTACTGTACAACATAGCTTTTGTAACAGCATTCTTAGGAAATAGTATACTATAAAATAAATAAAATAAATACCCCCTCAAGCAGCTGCTTGCCACAGAGGTCTGACAGGAGCCTGTCAGTTTATATGCCATAGTAGAAGATCTGAGAAGTTGGCAGGACCTCAGCAGAAAAACAACATGAACATCCATGCCTTACCCGGGACTCGAACCCAGGTCCCTTAGATCAGTAGCCAAGCGCGCTAACCACTCGGCCATGGGACGGCAGTATACTATACAACAGAGATTTTGTGAAAGCGTTATTGAAGTAATCAACAAGCATGTTATAACAAGATTGGATTATTGGAGTAACACAATTTTTAACCATAAATATTATTAGCTTAGCAAGGTGACGCTAGGCTCTGGTTAATATTTCGTAACCAGGCTCCCTCCCTCCTTAAAAAATAAATTAATATATATATATGATGATATCAGCAGTAAAATATTACAGGATATATATATATATCCTGTAAACATGAGGATCATGAAATACTTATCTAAAAAAATTTGGTTTTCCCGTGAGAGGGATTCGAACCTACATCTCCTAGTAACATTCCAGGTAGCACGATTTAGCACCCATGTTATTGGAAAACATAGGTGCGAATTCCACTCAAGGCAAAACTAAAATTTTCAATTGAATATTTCATAAGTGGATATAAAAATACCTCCTCAAGCAGCTGTTTGCCACAGAGGTCTGACAGGAGCCTGTCAGTTTATATGCCATAGTAGAAGGTCTGAGAGGATGGCAGGCCCTTAGCAGAAGAACGACACAAACAGCCATGCCTTACCCAGGTCCCTTAGATCAGTAGCCAAGCTCGCTAACCACTCGGCCATAAGTGGATATACTTTATTGAAAATGAACAGTGTGCAACATAAAAATCGTAAGATATCATATCTGTATCATCTGACCTAAGACGTCCCATGGCCGAGTGGTTAGCGCGCTTGGCTTCTGATCTAAGGGACCTGGGTTCGAGCCCCGGATAAGGCATGGTTGTATGTGCTGTTTTTCTGCTGAGGTCCTGCCATCCTCTCAGATCTTCTACTTTGGCATATAAACTGACAGGCTCCTATCAGACCTCTGTGGCAAGCAGCTGCTTGAGGGGGTATTTATTTTTTTTTTATCATCTGACCTACATTCTATTTCACATAAAGAATGGTGCGGTAAAATTTGAAGATCAAAGAAGGGAAAGCCAATTAAAAAATGCCTTACCCACATGAGTTCTAGCAAGAACAACTCGCAGATGTGTTACTCCGCCAGAGCAAATAGTTTCCTGACATGCTAGAAATAAATACTTTTTTTCTAACGTAAATTATTATATATATCAATTATGGAACTGAGCAATTGAAAATGCTGTTTTTAATTTCAGAATATTATAAAGCACACGACATTCGCAATGTAAAACACTTACTGAAGCTACCTAATGATTTGTGATTGATACAGTTTCAATGTCATTTCTTGCGTTTCATTTGCTCCTTCAGGTTAAGCATAATAAGTCACAATTAAACAAGAAACTCAATGAGAGAGACTCTTCGTTCCATTTTTCATGTGAAACAGATTATACATAATTTTACACATGCAACGCTATTTGACAATTTTTTGTTTTCCTTCGAGCATTGTTCTCCTCCAAATTTCCTATAATTACTGAAGTACCAATTAATAACACGCTTCTGGAAAACAAACATGTCGAACCCACTACCTATCGAGCATTGGATCTTGGGTTATCTGAACTATTGGAAATATGGTAGTAATGCTTACTAATAAAACATTTACTAGAATAGCAATAATTTTGAAGTTAATAAGTTCGTGTCATGGGTTTCTAATTATTAACAATTTTCTCTAAAGATCTCCTGATATCATTATTATGGCAATGCCTAAAATAAAAATAAATACCCCCTCAAGCAGCTGCTTGCCACAGAGGTCTGACAGGAGCTTGTCAGTTTATATGCCAGAGTAGAAGGTCTGAGAGGATGGCAGGACCTCAGCAGAAAAACAACACGAACATCCTTACCGATATATGCCTTACTCGGGGCTCGAACCCAGGTCCCGTAGATCAGTAGCCAAGCGCGCTAACCACTCGGCCACGGGACGGCTACTTTTCCATATTAGTAGCCTACATATTTTCATTACGCATAGATTTGTGATTTGTATAGTATGGCAAAAGTATCCTATCGCCTTTACGAGAATTGTTCTCTGTGGATTTTTCATTTACAAAAGCATTTATTTTCAGAATAAGTTGATAAGAAGAAGCCGTCCCATGGCTGGGTTCGAACCCTGGGTTAAGGCATGGATGTGCGTGTTGTTTTTCTACTGAGGTCCTACCATCCTCACAGACCTTCTACTGTGGCGTATAACTGACCTTTGTGGCAAACAGCTGTTTGAGGGGGTGTTTATTTTTATAATTTATTTGATAAGAAGAATAAAGGATGATTTTGGAATAACATTTAATTGCTTTGCTTTAAATTGCTTAATGAAATATCATAGCCATCCTGTAGCAAAGCTTTTAATAATAAAATAAAAATCCTTCAAGCAGCTGCTTGCCACAGAGGTTTGACAGGAGCCTGTCAGTTTATACGCAAAGAGGTCTGTGAGAAAGCGAGACCTCAGCAGAAAAACAGCGCAAAAAACATCCATGTCTTACCGGGACCCGAACCCTTTCATCAGTAGCCAAGCACGCTAACCACTCGGCCACGATGTTTGGAGAGTTATAAATTTAAAACTCAAAATTAAAAATGAAATAGTATGGAGAATCATGTTTTAACCAAGATAAACATTTCCTATTGTCATATATTTTATTAATATACCAAATAACTAGCTTCTTTCTTTTAAAGATAGCTTCCGAGGACGGTAAAAATTTTAAGGAATTGCTAGATAGTTAAATAAAACGCAACTTCAGTCTCAGTTTTGTGATATAAAATATGCCAATTGAAACGCCTCTGCGGAGGTCATCGAAGGAAAAATAAGTTTTATCTTTGGGCAAAAAGAAAGAACGCTATTTGACGTTAACGATATTGCTGGATGTATGAAATGGGGAAATGGGGAAATATTTGATCCTGTTGAGTGTAAAAGGTGGGTTTGTTTGTCTTTTGTGTTATTTTATTCCTGAACTGCACTTTTCCTGCGTAAGTGAGCAAAATACAGGTCATAAATGGTACCGTTGCTCAGACTATGATCTTCACGTGGCAGCTGTTAAGGGCAGATGGTAGTTTTTCATCAAAACCACTAAATCAGTGTTTAGCATGCTCAGTACTTCTCCTGCTCAAAAGATTAATGCATCAAATGATTAACATCCCATTTGATGAATGGCATACTTTCAAATTCAATGAGTACACAATTTCGCAAGCACTTCGTTACAAAATGCAATCTAACTGAATATACAATACAAAATATTTTGAATCCCGATAATTCTTTTTAAATTGGTTATCTTCGAACTTTTAATTGGTTTCATTCGAGAATCAATTCTATATATTAGAGTATAAGCATAAACTTGGACTTCGATCCCGTTTATATGTCCAAAGGATATAAATATCTGATTCAGTCAAAGAACATTTTCAAATTTTCTTTGACTTTCTCAAACATATAAGAATTTTCTTCCTTGGTATATCTTTATTATATTCTCTGTGTCAAGCAGCTGCTTGAGGGGGTATTTATTTATTTTTATTTATATGATCTAAGGGACCTGGGTTCGAGCCCCGGGTAAGGCATGGATGTATGTGTCGTTTTTCTGCTGAGGTCCTGCCACCCTCTCAGATCTTCTACTATGGCATATAAACTGACAGGCTCCTGTCAGACCTCTGTGGCAAGCAGCTGCTTGAGGGGGTATTTATTATTTTATTTATTTTATATGTAATGTTATTATTGAAATTAACATATTTTAAGAATTGCAGTTTTTTTAATTGCTTTGGGGTAGAAGTGTTCAATTAAACACCCCAGATGCGTGTAATGTTATATAATAATATAAATAATAAGGCATGAAAACAACTAATCTGGGAGTCCAGGGACCAATAAGTATATGTTAAAACATGCCAGATCTACTGTAGTAAAAATAAATAATTAAATAAAGATGGGCGGTGGCAGGGGGACAGGCTATCAGAGTAAAAAGGGGAGACGAGTTCGAGCCAGACCACCATTCCGGTATAATAATTTCCCCTCGGTTTTAATGGTATGTAAAATAATTCTAAAAAATAGATGCACTGTGTATATTTTTAACATATGTTTTTCCCATCGTTTTAATTACTATAATAATAAATACCCCCTCAAGCAGCTACTTGCCACAGAGGTCTGACAGGAGCCTGTCAGTTTATATGTCATAGTAGAAGGTCTGAGAGGATGACAGGAACTCAGCAGAAAAATGACACATACATTCATGTCTTACCTGGGGCTCGAACCTGGGTCCCTTAGATCAATAGCCAAGCGCGCTAACCACTCGGCCATAGGACGGCTTTAATTACTAGCATTTTCAAAAAGGGCAGAAGCGAATTCGGCTCTGAATGGAGATTTACTCAAAAGAAGTTGTAAAATCTGTTTATTGCTATGTGTGTATTGAGAATTTTGTGATTGGCATATATTGTTGTTGTTTTTTTTAAGTAAAACTTACTGCACCTTAATTTCTAAGAATAATTTGTATAATGTATTATCAATTTTTTTAAGTATAACCATTATTATATTCGTTGTATCATATATTTGATTTATTTCGTGTTACAGAGAAATTTTCTTCAAGTTTTCAATGTCGTCGTGCCATGCAAAAACAGAAGAAAACCTCAATTTTAAGCGTTATAAACATTGAATCTTTTAATTGCATTAATACAAAGAATGATGTCATTGACACAGTTAATTTTACTATCTACCGTGTTTGAAAGTTAGGTTCAGGAACTCTGTTATTTCTGACTAATAAGTATTTAATTAAGATCACTTTTTTTCTATAAGATTTTTAGAAGCCAAGAGGCGCATAACAAAAAAAAAAAATCATGGCAGTACCATTGCAAATATAATAAACACCCCCTCAAGCAGCTGCTTGCCACAGAGGTCTGACAGGAGCCTGTCAGTTTATATGCCAAAGTAGAAGATCTGAGAGGATGGCAGGACCTCAGCAGAAAAACAACACATACAACCATGCCTTATCCCGGGCTCGAACCCAGGTCCTTTAGATCAGTAGCCAGGCGCGCTAACCACTCGGCCATGGGACGGCTGAACACTAGTGCTGAATTGGCTCATTCGTAACTTTGAATCAATTTTAAGTCAATACTTAGAACAACTATTTTTACTTCATTATTGAACATCTGTGGCATTTTGCAGCACACATTTAACAAAGATATTCGGTACAATTCGAAACACGCCACTTTTAACGAGGGAAAAAGAGCCTTAAGCTAACGATTGGCATACTGGAACTAATGTCAATTTTTCAACAGCAGTATTTTAAAACGTCTGTTAGGAGATGCGAAATACTTAATTTGTTTCATTTGTCAATGAGTGTAATGAAAAGGAAGTGACTTAATAAACATATTAGCTTATTTGATCAAACCTATTTCAAACTTATTTGAACTTGTTTAAAAAAATCATATTTCAATCAAAAAATCAAAAAGATTTGAACTTGTTTCTTCAAAAAAATGCGTTCGGTATTTAAGAATTACATTTGGTTGAATATGTATTGCCTTAGAACTGTCAGTCACAAGAATTTATCTAATGGCATTGAAATGTGGATAGAGATTTACATATCAAATAGTTTGTTATAATAAACGCATTTTTAGAAGTCTATAATGGATTCTGCTAGTTTTCGTCATAATACCGAGGAGATATTTTTAAAACTCAAGATAAAAAAAAGTTTCCTTTCATTTTGATTTTTTTTTTTGGTGGGGTGAGGAAGAATGTTCGTTTTAGAAGTCACGTGACTTGAAATTTTGGTTTCCGTTTATATTTAATCAGGAAGTTACATAGCGTTTTTGCGAATACGTATATCAATGGCGAGTGAATGTAAGCAATTGAACTAATGAGACTGCACAGTTGAAGGATAGAAGATTCTCATAAGTATTAATGAATTGGCCGTCCCGGTGACCGAGTGGTTAGCGTGCTCGGCTACTGATCAAAGGGACCTGGGTTCTAGCTTCGGGTAAGGCAAGGATGTTTGTGTCGTTTTTCTGCTGAGTTCCCGCCATCCTAACAGACCTACTATGGCGTATTAAACTGGCAGGCTTCTGTCAGAACTCTGTGGCAAACAGCTGTTGAAGGTTTATTTATTAATGAATTGAGCTTCTCAATGTCGTCAATCAATCTGTGATCTCAATGTCGTCAATCAACCTGAACCAATCGTTCAAACTCGTCAATCAACCAGTGATCTCATCGTTCAAAGATCGTGAGCTTATTGACATTTGATTAATAGCTTAATTCTCATTGATTACTAATACTCGAATGACTTATAAAAACTTTGATGATTCGATTGCGCAGTCTCATTGGCTCAATCGCATCCATACGCGTTGTGCTATCGATACATATCATACTCTTGCGTTTACATATAATCCTTTATATGCATTGAACATCTTAGATCTTCTCAGACCTACTATGGCGTATTAAACTGGCAGGCTCCTGTCAGAACGACAGAAAGCTGCTATTGTTGCAATGTACAGTAAGTCTTTTTACAAATTATTTACCTTATTTTCTTCCAATTATTAGACTCCTGTGATAGTGACGTTGATAAGAAATAAAGTCAATAATAATAATAAAACAAATTCAATAAACAAATAATGTTAAATAATAGTTAATGAGTTAAAGTTGCTTCTTTGATAGTCAAGTTTTAGATAAATTTGATTTAAAATGTTTTGTAATATATCATCAGCCTTTTTTGCTCCAAAAATTACTCATTTTAGTAGTTAAGGAACATTGATGTTCTTTTTTCACTGGGATAGCATGGAAATTCTCTAATCAGTTTGTAGTGAAGCGTAAATAATATACAACAGGATTGTGCGAATTAAAGATTTGTTGATCGACTAAGAACTCTAAAACGATTAGTCGATCTAGTTCCAAACTAGTTTTTAAAAATGAGTCTAACGTGATAGAGGAGAATTAAGGCAAATAAAGCAGAAACAAGCTCCCTGTCATTTTTTTAGCCATTAAAATTGACGGCTAATTTATAATTTACTTCACTAATGTAAAATTTCATTTTCAGTTTTATTAATCGAAATATTTTATTAAACTTTTCGAGTTCGGTTTCTTATGAGTCCGGTTTTCAAGGAAAATGAACGAACTGTTAGATTCAGTAAAACTTAATTCACAAATCATTGGTTGAAATATTTACTATAGATTATATATCATGGTAAATGTTTAAATAGCGAAATAATACTCTTAAGTTTCATACTAATGAAATATTTCATTTTGGGCCTTATTAATTGAAATAGTAATGGTAGCATGAGAGAGAAATCATGAAGGGAGCCGAGCTCATTTTTTAATTTCGTTAATTACGAGTCCTATTTTCAACCAAACTGAACGAACTGTTAGACTTGGTAAAATTCAGTTCACAAATCATTTGTCGAATTATTAATTACAAATCATATATCATAGTAAATATTTAACAAGCGAAATAATACTCCGAAGTTTCATTTACAAGAGATAATTTGCAAAAAACGAGTAAGGCATAAGTATCGTTTCTAAAACAATATTTTCATTTCAAGATGAACAGAAGTTTTTTAAGATTATTGCTTTCAGATGGTTACCATTGCAGTAATAAGTTGCATTTTTTAAAAGCATCACGTTACTTTAAAAAGTGAAAGACATTTCTGTGTTTTTAAAAGCGCGTGTTATTTTCTTTAACAGCACAATAAAGAAGAACATAACTATTGCACGCGACTCGTTATATGTATAACTCTATTTACAAGAATCTGACTTACATCAAAGCTATAACATTTATGAGGGAAGTCACACGTTATTTGATATGCCACCCTTTCTGCGACGTTAGCTCTAAGAGGAAATATTTTTCTTCTGTGGTATATAACCCCAAAGCCTACGTCTGCCCATGACCTCTTCCATGCTAATGATGAGATTCCACGTTCTGAAGTCACCGAAAACAGCATATGGGCAGAGAGTAAAGCTGCAGCATATAGGCTGGACAAGATGAGGAAATGTTCGAGATGCCATCCCTTTCGGTGCTTGCTTATCGTACACAGAACAACGGCCTTATTTCGTGTATGCCGATGACATGGCATTTAATTTATGGTCCATCTCTGCGCGATGCGGATACCTCTGCAGAGTTGGAATTCTCTTCTCATAGTTGGTAAATACCGTCGCCTTTTACGAGCGACGTTGACGGATTTGCTGGAGCTCACCATGTCAGCGACCAATATAGGGTTGTGTACCATAGCTCTTGCTAGGCCCTATCCCATCAAGTCATGCAGCTTACAAAGCCTCGATTTTCCAGGGGCAATAAAAACAACGAGCAGTCTGTAAACTTCAATGCCTGCAAATCCTACTAAAATGCGAGTTTTCTTCTCTAAGCGAGTTTTCGTATATATTGCGTCAAAAAAAAAGGTGAAAAAGCAATGCTTTTAAAGCTTGACTCAACTCTCGCTAGTAGTACAGGGGTTAAAATACGAAAAAGTAAATTCCTCGGCTTTTTGCCTTCGTTTACTTAAAGTAGCAAATGTGCGAGAAAGAAGAAGGAATTCTGGCCCTAGATAACTTTATCAAACGGTAATATGCTTAATAAGTCACTTTCCTTTCATTACGTAACAAATGAAATAAATTAAGCATTTTGCATTTCGTAACAGAAGGTTTAAATAATGCTGTTAAAAATTTGGCACGTTTTCCAGTATGTTAATCAAATGTTTAAAACATGCATTTCTTTGAAAATTTTTGCCCTCTCACTAAAACAGTAAAGTTATTCCACAGAATAACTAGGAATTATGTGAAATATCATTATATTACACCTTATCTCTAACATATATGTATACATATGTTTACTTCTATAGCTTGTATGCTGTGTAAATAGTTTCTTCAGTAAAGAGAGGTCTGGAAGTTGCATTTCTCTATAATAATAAGAGATAACTGCGGGAGTTGATGACTGTCTTATTTAAAGTATTGATATGGATCAGGGATGAAATGAATTCATTCTGTATGTTTTGATGCATACAGATATTAATTCATTTTCTAACAAATAATATTCTTTAATCATAACATACGTTTTCAGTAAAATAATTGTACGTAATGAATACTAAATAATTATATTTCAAATGATGGCTACAATGTATTGGATGCCAGAAAATAAAACTCATGACTTCAAGTTTCTACAGAAGGACTGAATAAATTGTGTGAAGCATAAACTATACATTCTGACTTCTGAAAACTATTAGATTTAATTTCTTCTTTGTATCTTGGATAGAAGGATTCAGTTAGAAAGACAAAAATTAAATACAACCTCTCAAGCATTAGAAGACAACGAAAATAAATATATAAAACATATATTCCTCTGTTAATTTTTGTGCCTCCACTAGAGCATTAGTGATGGGTTTGTGACAAGCAGCTGCTTGAGGGTGTATTTCTTTTTTTTTAGAATAACCAAGAATTATACGAATAACTAGGCAAAGTTTATATTTGACTGAATGAGATTATATACACTTAAAATTCTAAGGTATATACTTGGAGATAAGATATCTAGCTACGTATTAGAGGTAACATGTTTAGGTGGTATATTATGAATGTTGAAGTAAGCGATAGATGTGGATGAGCAATGGCGAAACGTAAATGGAAGCAACGCAGTCAAGTCACACTGCGTAATTGATATATCAAAAATTCTTTCAAGTCATTATGAATTAAGCTATAAATTACATGCCAATAGACCAATAATATTTAATCTACGAGATGATTGGTTGATTGACAAGTGATTTAAAGATTAATCAATCAATGACATACGAGAATCTTTTATGGAACTTTTGAGCCGTCTCCAAGTCTCAATGATTTTCACTTTTAATTAAAAAAAAAAAAGTAAGTTTTTAAAGTACAACCTTACACATGCTTTCATCCACGCTTCCCCACTGATGTTGAGATAACATACCTCACTGGTATGATATGTATGTAGAGGTATCTAGGTTTATGCTCTGTATGTGGAGGTAATATATACGTATATAGTATATATTACCTCCACATACATAGTAGCTCTGTATGTGGAGGTAATATATACGTAATATATGGTATGTTCTCTATGCTGAGGTACCATTTCTAAGTGGTATGCTACGCATATGGATATAGCACATCTAGCTGGTATGCTATGTATGTGAAGATAACATATCTAGGTGGTATGCTATGTATGTGAAGATAACATATCTAGGTGGTATGCTATGTATGTGGAGATATCTATAGGTAGTATAATTTATATTGGTGGTGATAATGTATTTTGGTGGTACGTTATGCATGTTGAAGCAACATATTTATATGATATGTATGCGGAGGCAACATTTCTAGGAAATTTCCCATGTAAACAGATTATTCAGCAGAAATAGAAGTCTAGAAGGAGCATTTTGTATAATTGCAATTGACAATCCCTCTAATAGAGTCCTCAGCAGAAAGACAGCGCAAATATCCACGAGCTACTCAATACCAGGTGTGTATACAGAAAATATATACAGAAATGTATAGGATAATCACGCCAAACACTCGACAATAGAGATCGCAATCTATTCTAAGCAAAAGTAAGCTCCTCTCTGAAATCTGTGATTTGCAATAATTTGCCAAATTTCATTATACTGCATGGTGACTGAAGACTTATCATAGTCTTAAATTTAAGCAACATTTCATTAAAAAGGTTTCATAAATTAAACTAAACGGCCAGTACTTTATTTACAGTATTGTCTGAAAGGCAAATACAAAATAGACTCTAGAATATATTATGATTTTTAAACGTGTGGTTAGCGCGCTTGGCTACTGATCTAAGGGACCTGGGTTCGAGCCCCGGGTAAGGTATGGATGTTTGTGTCGTTTTTCTGCTGAGGTCCTGCCATCCTCTCAGACCTTCTACTATGGCATATAAACTGACAGGCTCCTGTCAGACCTCTGTGGCAAGCAGCTGCTTGAGGGGGTATTTATTTTATTATTTATTATTATTTCTTATTAAATGACTGTCAGTGGAACGGTTTATTATTGTGGTTATTGCGTTTTTCTGAGGAGTAAATGGACCTGTGTTCGAGTCGCGAAAATGGCATGAGTGTTTTTTTTTTCTGATGTTATCTTTCTGTTGAGATATCTCCTTCCATGTACATCTTCTCTGTGGAGTTTTATACTGATAAACCTCTGTCAGAAATCTGTAGTGAGCAAGCGCTTGAAGGACAATTTATTTAATTTTCATTTAGTAAAAAATAAAAGCAATAATTTATTCGAAAATTTCAGAGATTCTAAGTAGTCATTTCTTGCTAAAGCACAAAAATGAAAAGCAACCTTCTCTGACAGGAATATGAGTTATTTTCTATTAAGATGTGATAGTAATAAATTAGAAATATTAACGGTTGCAGGTTTGCTTTCAGCATCTCTATCACGATTTATTTATTAATTGCTGTTGTTTTAAATACTATAGTTTTATATTATATGTATACTATAGTTTCTCTATATTTTATATTTATTGAAAAAGAGTGAAATGGTAAAATTATTACATGTAGAAGAGCTATATTAGAATTTTCAAATGCCGTTACTGATGTTCAATTCTACTCTGACTACTAGCTGAAATGCAGTGTACTGTCATCAATACCAGAACTTCATATCATCATTAGTTCAATTTCGAATTACGTGCACTGCCAACTATTTATTTTTTCATTTTTATTCTTGCGTTTTATTGTCTGTAAGAAAATACCTGGAGATTCTCTGTTACAGAAAGTTGCTTTGAAAACCCACTTTTATGGGAATAAATAAAGCAAAGTACTATGTCAGCAATGGGTGTTCATTTTTTCTCTTAATTTAGAAACAGTAAACAAAGGAAAGTGAAGAAATAATATATTCCTTTGTCAGTAAATTGTAGTAATATGAATATCAGGAGCTCTATTTTAAAAAATCTAAAACGATTTTAATACTCATGATTAGACTCAGCACAACCTATAGTATACGAAAATCATGTCACATGATCTATGCTTTCAAAGTATATTTTAACAAAATATAACCGCAAAGGAAGCTATACTAGAGTGTGCTTATCGTAAATGAAGAAAAACTCTCGATTATAGTGTAAACTAAAATTCTGAATTCTGATGATTCAACATTACACTATACCAGCGGTTCCCAAGTTTTTTTTTTTCTCATTCCATCAAATATCTAACATCTAACATTTCTTTTTGTACCATTAACCATTACTGGGTAACATGGGCATTGGCAGAAAATTTTCCAGGGGGGGGGGGGGGGGCAAAGCTTGGAGACAAATAATTACATCAATAAATTTTTATTTAATTATTTATTTTTTTAGGGGTTTTTGTTTTCACAAGTAGATTATAGAATACAGTATTGCATCAATACAAAAACACATGTATAATGTATATAAATTAATTACGTTTAAATTGTTACGATTATAATTTGTGAAATTTTTTACTCGATCCCAGGGGGGCGAAGTGCCCCGTTTGCCCCCCTCTGCGGACGCCCATGCTGGGTAAATATGAACTTACAAAACATTCTTTTATTAATGAAAGATACATTTTTAAATAAGGTATATGGATGAAATAGATGGGACGGAAAAACGTTTTATTTTCTTGCATTATTCTTGCTACAATATTGTACAAATGCATTTGTGAATAATTGCTGGCACTAAATTCACATACCACTGACAAAAGTTTCGTGCATCACTAATGGCCGAGTGGTTAGCACGCTTGGCTACTGATCTAAGAGACCTGGGTTCGAACCCCGGATAAGGCATGGTTGTGTGTGTTGTTTTTCTGCTGTGGTCCTGCCATCCTCACAGACCTACTACTTTGGCATATAAACTGACAGGCTCCTGTCAGACCTCTGTGGCAAGCAGCTGCTTGCGGGGGTATTTATTTTATTTTTATTACTGGTAGGCGTATCACAGTTTGGGAATCGCTGCTCTATACAATTTATTTACATTTGTAACATTTTTAAGTTATTAACAGAATTTAACATATCTATCGTTATGTTTATCTGAACTTTCTTTGTGTTAGTTACAAACATTCTTTGCCAATAGATTTAGGTTCTTTAGAAATATCCCATATGTATATATTTGGCATAAACTGTACGCAATAACTAGTCTTTTTGTTCGAATTCTTTTACTTATTAAATGAAAAAAATGTAACGATTTATTAATTCTCACTAAATATAATTTTAACAATTGACAGTATGTGAATCAAAATGAAAAGTAAATAACTAAACTACTCCTCAAGCAGACGTGGAGGTCTTACAGCAGTTATATGCAAAACAGAGAAGAACTTTGAGAAAAACCAAAGGCTTAGGCGAAAGACAACTTAGAAAAGAAATATCCATTCCCTATCCGAGTCTCAAATCCGGGTCTCTTTGATGAGTAACCAAACACGCTAACTACCCAACCACATTATTACTAATCAAATTGAAGTGACTAATTTATAGCAGACTTTTGAAACAAATGAAAGTGCAAGAGAAAGGAAAGAAAATATATCTTATTTTCTTTTCTCGGGCAGGGTTGGGTT
Organism: Ryuthela nishihirai; assembly: GCA_038380435.1. Classification (NCBI taxonomy): domain Eukaryota; kingdom Metazoa; phylum Arthropoda; class Arachnida; order Araneae; family Heptathelidae; genus Ryuthela; species Ryuthela nishihirai. The sequence goes on from JAWZYU010000001.1 coordinate 109,579,006, forward strand.
GTTTTACCTCTGAGCGGCACTTTTTTGCACCCCATGGGCTAAATGGCCAGGTCACATGGACCCCGAAGGCTCAGAGAAGGTTGGGGGAGGGGACCCACTGGAACAGCTGTTGGGAGACAGATGGTAGCCTCCCGTCAAGGCCATCCAGCGTGTTCTTTAACGTGCACAGGGTATGGCTCTCCCGCACACGGGGCCACGGCTTAACGTCCCATCCGACGGACGGCGGCCTTTCCAAGCCCATCGGTGTCCCCTACTGACCGTGGGCAGGGCGGGGAATTTTGCGGAGATAAATCTCAACGCTGAATCTCGGGCAGGCAAATTGCCACGGAGGTACGCCAGGAGCCTTTCAAGTTCGAGATTTCATCCGAAAGACTACGTAAATATCTATTTTGATCAGGGATTTCTAACCATATGTTCTTTATATCATAACCAGTGGCAGTTTGTCTACAGGCTTATAAACTCAACCCCAGAGAGGTAATTTTTTGATAAAAAGCAAATAATTATAAATATTAAAAGAATACATTTTCTATTAAACGAATGTAGATTAATTTATTAACATAGAAAAATAAATGTTTGAAACACTTTCTATAAATAAATTAACTATTTTAACGTAATGGAATCTTAGGAGTGGGAAAGATACTTAGAGTCTATGTGGGGTGCAAAATGATAAATCCGTTTCTGATCACAGCCAAACATGTCCCTTAGCCTGTAGGACGGCAATGAAATGAGACACAGAAAACTAGTAGGAAGTAAGACCTTGATATTTTCATAGGCATACTTATATATCACATTGCACCTAATATTATTTTTCATTTGGACATATAAGACAGAGAAGAATCCTAGAAGCTACTCGTAATTTTTACAGGCCTTTTCGTACAAGGAAATACCTTACTAAGACCGAAGTCACTGCTGACCACTATTTCAGTTAGAACTGACAAAACACATAAAGTTTGCCTTGATGGAACAGTCGCTAACTTCCTTACCACTATGTCAGTTAAGGCTTAAGTTTTTAGTTAAATATTAAATTAACTTCTTAGGTAAATATAAGAGAACCTACATACAGAAAAAAATATTTAAAAGGCGCCATTGCTAGATTCTCAGAGGACTTATTCAACTTGGTTTTCATTATTTAACAATAATTTTGCATTAAAAAACAATTTCGGTTACAAACTAAGGAAAAAACAAAACAAAGTGTTTCTTTATAAGTTTGTCTTACCAGTTTGAATGATCTTTTCTTTCTCTTGGTGATCAGGCAATCGAACTTAATGCTGACTGATTTATCATTGAAATCTCTAGATCTTGCTGAATTATTATTGAAATCTCTAGATCTTGCTGAATTATTATTGAAATCTCTAGATCTTGCTGAATTATTATTGAAATCTCTAGATCTTGCTGAATTATTATTGAAATCTATAGATCTTACTGAATCTCTAAACGTTTACTTTCACTGCGACCGAACGCAAAATAACGTAAATAGCGTTAAATAGTAATGTAGGATTTTTCTTAACATTATACTTCTCAGATGAATTCTTCGAAAACAGCATTCGGTAACCTCTAAACAATTTTCACCGAATAAATTGCAGAAACGACCCTTGAAATATCCTAAATTAGAGAAATGATGGAGACGTCCTACTGACACATGCAGACCCGCACTAAAGCAATCCATCACACTGATCGTTGACAGCAGCTTTATAGTAGATAATTGCTTCCTCTAAGAGGAGTGGCAGAAATCCAGGGTAGGTATTTTCCCGATACCTGCAATTGGCCAATGGACGACAGAAGAGAACAACATTGTCCATCCAGCTGCAGGCCTCTTACTCCCCCACAGTGACGTCATGGGGATACAATCTGAAAGAAATTAAGGCGTAACATTATCTAAAGAAGAAGAGATGACAGAGGAAAGGTAACAATTATATGAGATTTTTAAATGCTTTTTAGTTTGATTAATTTAAAAATTGTATGTTATACTTCAATAAGCCGTCCCATGGCCGAGTGGTTAGCGTGCTTGGCTAGTGATCTAAGGGACCTGGGTTCGAGCCCCGGGTAAGGCATGGATGTATGTGTCGTTTTTCTGCTGAGGTCCTGCCATCCTCACAGACCTTCTACTATGGCATATAAACTGACAGGCTCCTGTCAGACCTCTGTGGCAAGCAGCTGCTTGAGGGGGTATTTATTTTTATTATTATACTTCAATACGATAAAAAAAATGCAGAAAAAATATTTATAATAAAAATATGCATTGCAAGAAAGCATTGAAAATAAGTTCACTGTGCTATTAATATTAAACAATATATTTACAAGCAAATGGAAGGAAATCATTTTAAAAAGTTCTTTAATATATCTAATTTAAACGATTTTCAAATTGTACATTAAAATCTTAAGGAAACTATTATTTTATATACGATTACAAGTCATTTTTATTATATGGGATTTAATATGTCACTGTGGATGGTCGTTTTCGTTGTTTGAAATTATAGTTTTGTGCAGCAAATTGTAAAAGATATCGAAAAATCTTAGGAAAAATTGTTTGGCTAAGATAAATTGTAACTAGAATGTAACTAAGATTTAAAAAAACTCCTAAAATGAGCTTTAGCTTAGTATATGATTCGTTCATATAAAATTCTTAAAGATTTAGGTGTGTTATTTTAAAATATTATATTATTTTTATTGAAAGATATCTTTAATTTGCTCTCAGTGATTTGCTGTATGCTCATGGTCATTTCTATTCTTTGATGTATCAGAACTATGTAGGTTCTAATGTTGTTGATACGTAGCAAAGTGTAATACATAGGTGATCTTGAATATTATGTTGAAAATTGTGTTCTGCGTAATGTAATCTCGGAATATTGTGAGCTTGAATATTATTCATGAAAAATCACCCTAAATTTGAGAGATTATAAAGTTGAGAATATATTAAACCTCTTCTGACAAACAATCTCTTTTTTAGAAGATTTTGATCGATTATGAATTTGAATTTTTTTAAAGACTCCTAAAACATAATTGACGATATATATATAAATATAATTTGTCTCAGCATTTAAGCCAACATATATATGTTGTCATATATTTGAGTCAACATGTATATGTATGATGCACAATTTAATCTGGTTTTGAAGTAAGCTAAAAATTTTCAGTAATAAACAATGAAAATTTAAGAAATTGCATATATCATTCACTCATCTCGTCAGATTTCAGAATTTTTAGTGACTAGGCTGCTATGTGTTAAATTATATTGCAAAGGGATAGCAATAAGATTTGATACTGGTATTGCATTACTTTTCAGTCATCACTTTTCTTAGCAGCAGCTTTTAAGTTTCGACAAACAACGTGACAAGTCTGGAGGTAAAAATTTCCGAGTGAAAATTTGCATGAAAAATTTTTTTTCATGAAAATTTGCATAACACCATTACTATACAAATTATTCACTTGGAAAACCAGTAAATGAAGCGAAATACTTTTATATTTTCAAAGAAATTTAGAAATAAAAATTAATAATCATCAAATTCTTTTATATGTATCACATTCCTTTAAAAATTTTAAGAAATACCTATAATTTTTTTTAGGTTTAACTTTTTTATTTTTCAAAATTGAGTTCAAATGAAATTTCTATATTTGCAGTATTTCTCAAGCAATCAAAATATTCTCGTCTTAACATCTCTCAAATTCTGGACAGTTCAGTATAACATGGTTTATACATTCTTTTGAATTGCAGCAATCACACAAATTATCAACTTTCTTCATTTTGAACAGTTTGTTCTTTACAATCTCCAGCTCTAATTCTTTTTATTTCAACAATATCCTGTTTTAGGAATGTAAAAAAATGACTGAAATTTATAACTTTAGGATGCACAGAAATTATGTGGTTGAATTTTAAGGAAGTGTGGAAGTCAAAATATCTTTGTAGATTTTCTTCTTGGTAGACCTTAATTTTCCGTTTTAATGTAACGAAAATTTACTTCACAGATGGAAATAATTGTTCATCAGTGTCAAATTAGTTGCAGCCAACGAAATTCTCATAAACAAATAGAATGATATTAAAAGTATTTAGTTAGCTAAGTTTGTAAGTAAGGCAGCTAAAAAGACGAGGTTTGCATTTCACTTAGCTTTATGTGCAGGTAATATGTTTAATGACAAGATCCAGATGTTCCTCAATAATGCACTACATCTATTGGGAAAATGCCATATTTTACCACTATCCCTCGTCGCGGCTGAACAGTACTATAGAAATCCAGCCTTTTGCAAAACTTAACTTTAATATTCGTCCTGGATCGCCACAGAGGATATTGAGAATCCAAGTTGACACGGCGCCAGTGACGGGATAGATTTATGTACAATGCAATGAGTTTTAATCTATATAAAAAAAATAGGTTGTAAGCTTCAATTAATAGAGTAGTTGAGCTTTCGATAACTATCATTTTAAGCCAGCATTTGTTATTTTCGCAAAGAGTAGCTACGGAAGCAAAAATTTTGGTATTTGATGCTGCATAAGGTTAGAGACCAAATAGTTTTGTATCTGCATTGAAAATTGTTTCTAAGACCTGACCTAATATTTTATGCTTGTCTTGAAAAATGGAATAGAACTAGGAGAGCTTTCTAACGCTGCCATTGTTCGTTGGAGTAAAAGGTAATTTTGAGCATTTTTCAACATTTTTTTCACTTTAGCCAAAAACTTTTAGTAGAACCGGTTTATTTGCTCAGAACAGATCATAGAACACAAGATAACTTGGTGTCTTGTCAGACTAAGGTTAGCCCATGCCTGCTTCAGAGAATACCTGCTTCTGTGCCAAAGGCGATGAATATAATAAATGTTGGCACAGAAGCAGGTATTCTCTGAAGCAGGCATGGGCTAACCTTAGTCTGACAAGGACACCAAGTTATCTTGTGTTCTATGATCTGTTACTGAGCAAATAAACGGTTCTACTAAAGTTTTTGGTACATACAGTGAAAAAATGTTGAAATGCTCCAAATTTACCTTTTACTACAACGAACAATGGCAGCGCTTAGAAAGCTCTACTAGTTCTATTCCATTTTTCAAGTACAAGCATAAAATATCTAGGTCAGGTCTCTAGAAACAACCTTTCATTACCACGCCATGTTGATTTATGATGACAAAGAAAGAGAATATAGAAAGAAGATAATTTGAATTAAAGTAAAAAAGTTATATCACAAATGCAATCGAATAATTCTGCTGTAAATGATTGTAAAATACATTTGTCCATTTCGAGATATTGTAAAAAAATACGTATCTCAAAAAATAAAACAAAACTATTTTGCGAGATCTAATAATCGAAATTTTATATTAGAATTACTGAGAATAAAGTAACAAGTCCTCCCAGAACCAGTCTCAATTTTCCTATTTCTGACAGAACTAATATAATACCATTTAACATTTTTGACGACTAATTTGGTTTAAGAGTACTTAATGCATTGGTAAAAGAAATATTTATTCGTCAAAAATAATTTATGTTTTATTATTACTAAAAGCGTAAGAACAAATATATACTGAATGTTTGTTTAACATTACTTGTTCTCAAAAAGTCAAATCTCTCGAACTCATAAAATAGCAAGAGACAAGGAAAAATCTCATTAAACATAAAGTGAATACATCTCTCAATTTTCTCTAAATCTCTCTATTTAACACTACTCAATTGAAGCTGGAACATTTAGCAGCAGATGTTGCTGTTACGCTCCTCCTAAACACTTTTCGCTAAAAATTGACGAAAACTGAAACGAAATCCAAAGAGAAGCTTTTAAAATTGCATTTACTTCATTTGTGTACATATTTGTAAATTATATTCTATTTGTAAATCATTTGTGTACTAAATTATTTTTTGCCTTTTGAATAACGTTTCATTTAATTCTGATGACTAACAATGTTTGTTGTTTTAATGTTTCAATTTCTATAACTACTATATCCATAACTCTGAATATTAAACAGCTGTTGTTGAAATTCAACATTAGGTAAACTTGTATCTTTAGTGTATCTCCCATGATAGTTTAGAATATTGTTTTCCGTTCATTTAATCACAAATATCCCAATGCTTTTGGTAATATGATTATGACGTATTTTGCTTCGCTCTACTTGATATATGTTATTATACTTTGATCGCGTTTGATGCGAAAAAATATTTTAGGTGAACAGATGTGTTCCACGCAAGCCACTTGGACATCTTACTCATTCTTTAAAACTAATTTTTTTGTTACTTTTACTGTAACCCCATAGCACGGAATAAATCATTATTTTAATAAATAGTAGTAATTTTCTACTTTGTATATTGAATAGTCCTGGGTTTAATTTATCACTGTTACCTCCACGGTCTTTCATGTAATTCAAAGCAGGGTTGTTGATGGCAGACAGCTAGAGAGAATACATTTTTGTTTTTATTTTTAAATTTGAAATGAAGAGCGTATATAATCTACTGTGTCACTAAAAACATGTTAATTGTGCATATCTAATATTCAAAAAGATGCAAAAATATAATGTCTCCAAGCATCGTTCTTTATCACAAACTCAAGTGCTGGTTCAGCTTTCGAATATTGATTGACTGATGATAAAACAGATTTTGTATCTTTTCTTTGAATATCTGTGTAAGCAAAAGAGTCCTTCGTATTTTAATGAACAACAAAACCTGTGTTCTATAGAGATCTGCCGGTAAAATAAGGTAATCGGGAAAGTCTACAAGGAAGGCGAGACATCAGCAGAAAGACAACATAAGAAGCCTAACTCAGAAGTCAAATCCAGATTCTTTCGAACTCTAGTCAAGCACGCTAAACACGATGTCACCGAACACTTAAAATTATTTACTTGCAAATGGCTTAGCAGAATACACGACCTAGGGCAGTGCTGTCCAACTTCTCTAAGACCGTGGGCCATTTTTTCTTTCGCCGATATTTCGCGGGTCAAAAAAAAAGAATAGGACAGGATAGGTAATTGAAAAGTCAGTTCATGTCACCTCAAAAAGTTATTTTATTTATACGAAAAATAATAAGTAATAATAAACCAATGTAAATTTTCTAAACCTTATCAAATATTTAATAAATTTGATGGGAGCATTATGGCCGTAGTTGTTGGGCAATAAGAATGGAATGAGTAAGTTGAAATAATGCAATAATAATTGCAAATAGAATGAGTAAGTTGAAGATTGCATATCAAGTAAAGTAATATAAGTTGGCAAAAAATTATAAAGTGGATTACAAATATTTGTTTAAAATTTCAAGTAAAAACTTGATTTTGTTCGTGGGCCACAAAAATCCTTGTGCGGTCGCTAGTTGGACAACGCTGCCCTAGGGGATCACATTTTTTTTTTCTTGATATTTTTTTCAATTTACCTTCTTTTGTATATCAGAAATCGTCTTTGAACATTTATCTCAGCAATAACCACGAAAATCGATTAAAAAAATGGGTTTAGAAAGAAAACCGTATACATAGCAGTAAAATATTTTTGGGGAAGGCGGATAAATACGGAGCAGTGACGAAGCGTGGCTGAAAGCAATTGAGTTAATGAAACTGTGCTATGGATATATCAGAAATTCTTGCAAGTCATTGGTGAATTAAACTATAAATCACTTTCGACATATTAATAATATTTGATCTATGAGATCAGTTTTTACTGACAAGTGATTGATACGCAAGAAGATAGATCAATCAATCAATGGGATCCGAGAATTTTCGATGGAACAATTAAGCAGTCTCATTGTCTCAATTGCTTCCTTTCACGCTTTGCCACTGACAGGGAATATTTCAAAGTTTAAATAAAAAGGTTAAAATAAGAAATCAGTATAAGTGCAATATTGTTTATTTACTGCAGTCGAAGTGTATGATTAAATAAAAAATAAATAAATACCCCCTCAAGCAGCTGCTTGCCACAGAGGTCTGACAGTAGCCTGTCAGTTTATATGCCAAAGTAGAAGATCTGAGAGGATGGCAGGACCTCAGCAGAAAAACAACACACACAACCATGCCTTATCCGGGGCTCGAACCCAGGTCCCTTAGATCAGTAGCCAAGCGCGCTAACCACTCGGCCATGATTACATGCAGTAAAATAATAAGTGGCTTATAAACAACTCAATACATGCAAAAAATAGTTATTTTATTAGATTTTACTGTATTAGAATATTGGTGTGAGAAAGCGGGGGGGGGGAGAACGCTCCCTTGGTCACTTGCCTGAGAAAAACATACCATACTTTATGATGTGAATCTTAGGATGTAAGAATGCTACTATTTCTTGTTTAAAGGAGAAAATTCTTACTTGCTACTGTTGTTTGGATTCCTATCATAATCGACATAAAATGAATTACTGAAAAAGAAGTATTTTCCATTATTTACATCCAAACTCTTGAACTATTATAGGACCTTCTACTGAAATTCAACCAAATATATTACAGGTATTGGAAAATTACTTACATATTGATCTTTTCCATTCTTGAACTGACTATCTCACTGTAATATAAAAAGGATCAATGGCGAAGTGTGAATGTAAACAATTGAGGCAATGAGAGTGAGCAATAGATGCATCAAATATTCTTGGCAGATTAATCTATCAGTCACTTGCCAATAAGTTAATGATCTTTATGAGATCATTGGTTTATTGATAAGTGATCGATAGCTTAATCAATAAGTATGAGAGTCTTGGATGAGTCAACTGAGCAATATCGTTGTCTCAATTGCTTCCATCCATACTTCGTTAATGAATAAGAAATTTATTATCAGTACTGTAGAATAGTATTCGTAATTGTCCATTTCGTATATGGTATATATACGTATGTCTAAACTTTAAAACATAAACCAAAATGCAGCAGTAGATAGATTAGATAACTTGATAATAGTGATAATAACTTGATAATAACTTGATAACTAGATAGATAAGATAACAGATCAGATAACTTGAAAATTAGATAGATACTTGATAATAACTTGATAACTAGATAGATAAGATAACCGATCAGATAACTTGACATTTGGCATTTCTAAAATGAAAATGCCAAATGTCAAGAAAAAATGAAATGCCAAATGTCAAGTTATCTGAAGGAAAAATATCCTTTATTTAACACTAGAGGAATGTTTACAGTAGTGCTTGACGTTAACAGATATGCCAATGCTTTGTTCTCTTCCAAGAACATATTCTTAATGCTCATTCCTCACAGCTTAGTGCAATAAAATTGTGCATTTCCCAAATGAATCTTCAGATAAGGGTATGCGTGAGAAAAAAAATGCACGATCTATTTTCTTGATGTCAGAAAAACATGTTAATCTTCAGATGCGTGCAAGTCCACTAGAGAGGCAATAACACCTTCATTAACATAAATCGTAAATACTACTGCAGTGTCAGAAAAATCCTTGTAATACTGGTTGAACAAGCATGCATGCTTTTGGTTTCACACCGTATCGTTATTATTCTGGTCGAACAGGCTTGTACTTAGGTTTATTACTACACAGCATTTTCATTTCCCTTAAAATATACTTGGAGAACTGTCAACTGAAATTATTATTTTCTGGTTTAAAAAAAAAAAGATAATAGAAAAAATTAAATATTTGGACTATTTGCTTGTTAGGAACAACAGGAAATATTTGCTTTTACATATCATTTACATATATTTAGTTATATTACAAAAAAATAAGAATAAAATACCTGCTAGAGCAGTGTTTCGCAAATGGTGGTCAATGAAGTGAAAATAAGGGTTTCACAAAAAAAGTTCCATTGTAATATTAAATAAAAAAGGGTAATTTAAATTTTTCTTCACTTTTCGTATACATGAACTATGTTTTTGTTTCTAAATGTGCAATTTTTGAATCTCGTATCATATTTAACATTTATTTATTATTATACTTACTTATTTGTGGTACAGTCGCTCAAAAAAGTATCCGAACGTTATGGTTGATTACAGAATTCAGAAAAAATATCTGGCAACGATTTTTTTAGAAATTAGTGATCTGGCAACCTTCGTGTCACGTGACACGTGGTTGCCAGATCACTAATTTCTAAAAAAATCGTTGCCAGATATATTTTCTGAATTCTGTAATCAACCACAGCGTTCGGATACTTTTTTGAGCGACTGTACAGTTTTCTAACTTCGTGCAGGTGGCCGAGTGGCTGACGCACTTGGCTACTGATCAAAGATACCAGGGTTAAGGTATAAACGTTTCTGCTATCTCTTTTTTTTTTCTGAGTTCTCACAGATCTCTATGTCATATTAAACTGACAGGTTGCTGTCACACCTCTATGGTAAGCAGCTGTTTCAGTAGGTACTTTTTTTTATAAGAATTTTGTTAAGGACACCGCAAAACATTTTTCGAGTGCGAAAGGATTACGTGGCCAAATTAAATTGGGAAACATTATTCTAGACCAGACAGGCATTAATATTTTCAAGTGTTTGGAAACTGATGTTCAATTAAAACAATTTACGCTTCTCTCTGCAAAAATATTGTAAGAAATCAACCTGAAGTATGTATATGTGTCTTTGTTTATGCTTCACGACAATTGTTTCATGGACGAAATATTCATTAATATTCTGACCTGTGTGTTGGTCCTATTACACTAAAAATGGTCCCTTCTCTACACACCTCATAGAGCTTCGAATTTTTTTTCAAAACAGTAAATGATGATATGACTGAAAGCCATCTCTTGAAAAGTAAACTCTATTCACTTGAGCCCTACTCATTTGAGGATGAAGCCCTAGTAATTTGAGGGCTGAAGATGGCTCATAATCCTAATATGTTCTTTACTTGATATTAGATTATTCCTTAACTTTTTAAGAGACATTCCGTGGCCGAGTGGTTAGTACGCTTGGCTGCTGATCAAAGGGAGCGGGATTCAAGCCCCGGGTAAGGTATGGATTTTTGTGCTGTTTTCTGTTGAGGTTCCGCCATCCTCACAGACCTTATACTGTGGTGTATAAACTATCAGGCTCCTGTCAGAGCTCTGTGACAAGCAGCTGCTTAAGAGAATATTTACTTTAAATTGGTTAAAGGCTCAGACGAATACATTGTAAGTTAATGGTGTTATGTTAGATAATACCAAAACGTTTCGACAAAATATTTTTGTTCATATTTTATGTTTTCTTTTAAAGTTAAAATATTTTTAAAGCTACATATTAATCTTTGGAAACAGAAATCCTTTATTATTGCCAAGCATGGTAATTCTTTCTGAAACTTCTATTGAGGCATATTCATACCATTTTGATTGCGATATGAAACATTTTATGCCGCTTCTGCTTAAGTTATCAACTTCGCCTATGGAAGAGAATATGAATAGTGAAACATCCTTAGTATTTTCGTTACAATTACGGTTATTTTTAATTAGCAAATTAAGAGTCCAAGAAGTTTGAAGGGACATTATTTCAAATTAGCAAGTGAATTTCTGAAACTTAAGGCTGACCTTACAGGTTCTTAATTTTTATTTTAATATCAGTAGAATATAATTTTTGGTGAACACGTAGGCATAATGACTTTTCTCTGCGTAGAAATTAGTAATCATCAACTCTTTGTCAATAAAAGTTACCAATTGCCATAATGATAGCAAAAATCTTGATCATTCTAGTTTTTATATTCCTTTAATCATTATATTATTTGATCCTTTGATTATTCTATTATTTGATCATTTGATTATTATGTTATTTGATTCTTTGATTACATTCTAAAGACTTAATCAAAACTTCATCATCATTATTATTATTTAAATTTAAGAATGTAATTAGGGAAATTAAGCGCAATATTTTTCTTTTTGCAGAGAGCCTTTACTTTTAAACGTACGTTATTGATTTTACTCTCTGATAGAAGAAGCTTCGCAACACCAAATATTTTTTCCCGTTAGAAAAACCATTACTGTAACTGCATCATTTTCACCCAGGCTGTGAATTTTATTGATCATTTTAGAAGCAAACATGAAAATGCAATAAGGATAAAAATGCCATTTTTTTTTTTATTTGAACAAATTATTAAGCTGAAAATGTTTACGTTGCTTTCGAGTTTCTAAAAAATATGTTCATATTGGGGATGGTTGAAATTCGTAGAGAATTCTAATTGGGATTATTAATTAATATTCAATTGAAGTGCAATTTCGTTATTGCAAACCTGAACAGATTCAAACTCTTTCGTTTTGCATTGATTTAATTCGTAATGATCCAAATTGGGATAAAAGAAACTCGATACTTTTACAAAGTTATTTGCTTTAATTTCATTGTTAGGCTTTTTAGAAAAGAAATTGAAAGTCTAATCTAATTTGCCAAAACAGTTAAGATTATTGGATATACTTTCCAAGACTGAATTATAATTCGTACATAGAGGTAAAGAAAATATTCCAGAAAAATAAAATATTAGATCACTCTCATAATGCTTTAGTTAAGAGTGCTATCGAGTTTTTACTTATTTAGGAATATATCGTTTTTGTCTCTTTTTCTAACAAATGCAGTTTTTTTTTTGTGGTTAACCCTAATTAGTCACGTTTACCTTCTTTCTGTTGATTCTTACAAGGGATGTAAGTCCCTTGGCAAAGCATTAAAATTTTTAAACTCAGAAACTTGTCATTAATTATAATAATTGGAAAATTTATCTACAGAATTGGCTTCCATGAAATAATGTGTTTCTATAACATTCCTCGAATTTTGGAAATAGCTTCTTGATTTTTAATTATCTTTTTCCTTCCAAAAAATTGTGCTAAGATAGACAATTATGGGGTTTTTATTTTTATTGTTGCTAATGCATACAACCTCAGTTTGCATGAATAGTTAAGAATAATAAGTAATCTCTAATTAAGGGTGTCATTCAAATGTTTGCATTTTTTACCAGTTACGATGCCGTGTTTAAATTGTTAGTTTTAATCAAGTGACTTGAATTGGGTTTTTGTTAAACTCAATTGGAAGAACTATCTCCATCGCATTTTATCAATATACAGATTGTGTGATCTACTCACTTACTGAGTTCAAATATTTCGATTTCAGAGAAATAATCTGAAAAATGTTTCACATGAAGACACCTCGTATTGTTTAGCAGTAGCCATTGCTGGCTCACTGAGAACTGCATACTTTGTTTTCCACAATGAAGTTTTAACGAATACTAAAACGTCGTAATTTTAACTGCTTCGAAACACTAACATTGAAATAAAGACAAAGCTGGTTTTACCTTGTGCTCTAAATTTGTTGCTACTAAACATTTGTAGTTGGGGATTAAGCTCTTTCAGTTACTATCTCAAAAGAAAACTGTTTTCTCAGTTACGAAAAAAAAATCTTCATTTTTTAAAGAAATGTTCAAACTCATAATAGTTCATTATAGCATGCAATATATAGAGTTACGTTCATGGAACTCAATAAACATTGACTCAACCTCAAACCAATGTTAAAACCCTTTTCTCGATATTTTTACCCTTATTACGCTTTAACGCTACTGCTTTTATTTTAAAAAATTGATAAAGGGACATAAATAACATAGTATTAAATATTTAAACTACTATCCCAGGAGCTGCAGATGACGAAAATTCACGAAATAAGGGCTTGAAAACCGAAGTAGGTCTTAAGAACCTTATGTAAAAGAACAATCTCCCTTCCTAAGGAAAAAGAGTTCCAGCTGGGTCAGCGTTGAGACTTCATCATCATCATCATCCTCAGGCAGCCATGGGCTACGGAGGTCCAACCAGACCGCGCAGTTTAATTCTCCAAGCATATCTGTCCTGAGCTACATCTGCTGCATCCGGCCACTGCACACCAATTCTAACAAGGTCCTGTTTAACATTGTCTGCCCACTACATCCTAGGTCTCCCCTCCTTCTGAGGCCTCTAGGCACACTGTTCATAACCCTATTCGCCAATCTATAATTATCCATACGGGCAACATGGCCAAACCAGCGGAGACTCTCTCTGCACAATATGCTGCTTAAAGGAGGTTGCAGATTCCTTTGCCTACCCTCATCATTAGTTACAAAGTTGAACCACCTAATACCAAAGATACTGCGTAAGCATCTAAAATCAAAAGCATCTAGTTTCCTGTTATCTTGTTTAAACAACGTCCACGTTTCACTACCATAAGTAACCCTAGAAAAAACCAAACTGTTACACAGTCTAATTTTAGTCTTTAGGTGTATACGCCTATTTCTTCACACCCTCCATAGATTCTTAAAAGTCCCGGCAGCAATCCCTATTCGTCTGTTAATCTCATGCCGCACATCACCATTATCTGTAACATAGCTCCCAAGATAATTAAACTGTGATACCTACTCAAAACTACAACCATTCAGATTAACTGAATCACAGCCTGCCTGACCAATTTTCATCACTTTAGTTTTCTCTCTGTTTATAACCAAACCTACTCTACTACCAGTCTCATCAACAGCTTGAATGAAAGAGTTCTTCTCATCAACATCATTTGCCAAAAGGGCTAAATCATCAGCATAATCTAAATCAGAAATTTTCGTATCTCCAGTCCAAAGGCCAAAATCTTTCCCTTGAAGTGAATTTCGCATAACATAATCAGCAACCAAACTAAAGAGAAAAGGAGACAAAATGCACCCTTGTCGAACACCAGAAGTAATGCTAAACCAATTGTAACAAAACTTACCAACTCTCACACACGACTCAGTGTTATTATAGAGAGCTTTCATTATGTTAACTAACTTGTCTGGTATACCATATGATTTCACAACAACCACAAATTATGACGATCAACAGAGTCGAAAGCCTTTTTAAAATCAACAAAGCTAGCAACCAAAGGTTTCTGAAACTCTAAACATTTCGCAAGAATCTGCCTAAGTGAAAATATCTGATTCACACATCCCCTACCACTTCTGAATCCACATTGCTCATCACGCAATTGCCTGTCAACCAGATTCTTAATTCTATTAAGCACAATCATGGAAAGAACTTTACCTGGAACAGAGAGTAGGCTGATACCCCTATAGTTATCACAAGAACTGCGATCACCTTTTTTGAAAATAGGGATAATAATAGCTCTGGTAAAATCTTTAGGAACCATGCCTTTATCATAAAAGTTATTCAAAATTTCAGTCATACAAGTGGTAACCGAAACATTCCCAGCTCTGAGCATTTCTGTAGTAATTTCATCTACCCCTGGGGATTTAAGTTTAAGTTTAGAAATAGCCAAAATAACTTCAGATTGTGTTATAGGGCCAACAATAAGATTTGTTTCAGATTGTGTTGTAGGGCCACAACTTCAGATTGTGTTATAGGGCAATTGTGTTAAAGCCACCAATGCATCTATCATAATTACAAACAATGGGAGTAGAACTAACCACATTGTTTAGGACATCACTGAAATGCTCAGCCCACCTAGTCATGACAGAATCCTCCCCTTCTATAACCTTAACTTGTTTATCCTTCAATCCTTGTATGCCTGTCCGTTTTCTACCACATAAAACATTAACTATCTGGTACAACTCTCTGCTGTTGTGCTGCCTAACTGCTTCCTCAGCTTTGTCAGCCAAGCCATCAAGCCAAAGATTCTTATCAGTAGTTAACTGATCCTTTGCACATTTATTAAGCTCTCTGTAATCCTTTCCATTAGAATAGTAGGGTACTGATTAAGGACATTCCTGCAGTTCCTTCTTTCTGAAATAAGCTCAAGTGCCTTATCACTCAGATAATTCTGTCTCTTCTGCTACTTTTTCCTAAAACAGTACTGTTAGTGTCCAAAAACGCCTGTTTAAAATGGCCCCATTCTTCCTGAACTTCAGTATTAAGCAAACCATGACTGTCATAATGACTAAGTAACCTATCATGGTAAGCTTTGGCTATAACTGGTCTTTCAGAGCTTCAGTATTAAAAAAAAAATTTTTAACCCTAGCACAACACTTTTTAAGTTTAAGTTGCAAGACACTTTTCACAAGGTAATGGTCGGATCCAATTTCAGCCTCCCCTATATGACCTGGTATTTCTAACAGAACTAGCCCATTTGTTATTAATTAATATATAATCAATCATATTCCTATGCAGCCCATCAGTCGAAACCCATGTGTACTTATGTATGTCGTGGTGTTTGTAATAAGTATTAGTTATTCTGAAACCATTTTTACTTACCTGTAGGAGACGTTGCCCATTGCAGCTACCAATACCAAAAGGGCCTATCACTCCTCTCCAAAGGTCAGAGTCAGTACCAACTTTGGCATTGAAGTCACCTAGAACAAGGGTAATATCTCCTTTCTTGACAGAATTCAAAATATCCTGAAGTTGTCCGTAAAACCTATCCTTCTCATCCTCATCGGCATCCTCAGTGGGGGCATAACAGCAGATAACATTCAAGTCTTTAATGCTTGTCTGAAATTTTGCTGTAAGAAACCTTTCATTAATGCACTCATATCCTAGAAGAGCATCACTAACGTGTCTGCTGAGCAGCAGACCCACGCCTTGGTGATGCTTTCCATCCTCCCTCCCTGTAAAGAGATCAACAGTAATATCCCTCCCTGTAAATATCAAACAGCCCCCTGATCGCAGGCATGGGGAAAGACCTGTTCCTCCTCCGCTAAAGGCTGAAGTCACCGATGCTGGTAGGAACTTTAGGCACCATCTTTTCAAGTGGACTTTTTTAAGAGCCATATGGCCTACCTGAGACACATTACTCCAGTTTAGGCTTGACGATGCCCAACTAGCTAAGTAAGGTTCAGGTACCTGCGATGGCCTCTGATTAGGATTATCCACCAGCTGATATAAGGTATCCCATGCCTCTGTTCACTTAAGGCTGGCAACCCAGAAGCAAACAGAAAACACAGCGGCAGACTCTCCCTCAACAGAGGCCCACCAGTGCAGCAAGTGCAGGATCCATAATCAAACTCAAATCCAGTCTAGTAGGTATAAATGGTCTGCACCAGGACCCTGTGAAGTTGATCACTCCTCAGCAGGTTTGAAAAAAAAAGAAAAAAGTGGCAATATATGACCAGATCAGTAGGCCATACTGAACTGGCAGCACTCCCCTTCCGTTCCCTTCCAAAAGAGAATATCTCTTTTGAAAGTTACTAACGGCCTGCACCACGAGAAGGCGGTGTCGAACATTAGGTGCTAGACCTGGCCGGTTCTGTGCATCATCACTAGGGATTGGTACACAGCTCTCCTTCCAGTTTACGCCTAGCTACCATTTCCTCACGGATCATCATCCCCACCCTCCTCACGGTCAGTAAGGGACACCGATGGGCTTGGAAAGGCCGCCGTCCGTCGGATGGGACGTTAAGCCGTGGCTCCGCGTGCGGGAGAGCCATAAGCTGTACACGTTAAAGAACACGCTGGATGGCCTTGACGGGAGGATACGATCTGTCTCCAAACAACTGTTCCAGTGGGTTTGCAATCTTCTCTGAGTCTTCGGGATCCTTGTGATCTGGCCATTTAGCCCATTGTATGCAAAAAAGTGTCATACAGAGGTAAAACAACCCAACCTAAATCCTAAGGAAAAAATGCATACACTAGAAAAAATTCGAGGGGTATGTGAAAGAGTTCGACAGCCAACCGAGTCCGAATCTAACATCTCCAGCATTTCTTCGAATTCAGACAGGAGAGCTCTGATTACAGGAGATTTTGAAAGGACTTGGCTTGGAATTTCAAAAAGGACCTTTTCTGGATTTGGAGGTGGACGCACTGGCAGAGGACGCCGGAAGGAGACGACAAGAGAAAAATCTTTAGCAAAATCCCCAGCTGTCCAATTTTGAGTCGTTAGTCCGAAAATTTGGAACGTATGTCCGATCATGGTTAAGTTAATGGGATTGTATATGCGTAAATTCGTAAGTCGGTAAGTCATAAGTACACAGACATACGGCGATAATAAAAAAATACGTCATTATAATACAGGGTCACTTTTGTTCCAGTATTATCGCAGTAACATCTGTATTTGTCGAGAAGTGGGTTTGAATGCTTTAATCATTGTTGTGTTTGTCAAGCCTTGAGATAAACTTGAATTTGATATTCTAAATATTAATGTAAAGAAAGAAGGAATGAGTTCAGTTTTTGATAAAAGTAACGTAAATGCAAAGATAATGCTTGAGAATACAGAACACTAATTTTATTAAACTCAAATTCTTGATCCTACCTTAATGACATGAACGAATGCAAACAATGTATATCTTTCTTTTTCTGATATCAAGGTAAGATTTATTTTTCCAAAAAAAAAAACATTCTCTTTGTAAAATATTGCTCTCTGTTTAGCAAACGTCTAAAAATTTCTTATAAAAATGCTTAGATATTAAAAGTCGTTTTTCAAAGCAAATTAAAGTGCTGCGAGCACGGGCATTTTCTCCATTTAGACAAACAAGGCAGCTGTGTGTGGTAACAAATATTAGGGAGGTTCATATGAATCGATAATGAATACTTCAGGAACAGGAAATTTTTGTTAATACCCAATGAAAGAAATTAAGTTTTCTGCAAAAAACAACAACAACAAATATTACATTTTATTTTATTTTTATATATTACTGTTAATGTTTTAAAAGTCCGTAATTTTATCATCTCCTGTAGCTGAGGACAGACTTGTTTGGAGAACTAAATGGCACATTCTGGTTGGACATCCGTAGCACTTGGATGTTTGAGGAATATGCATTTAAGCGTATATTTGTGTTAATTTTTTTTATCCATAAATTAAAAAGCATTGATGATCAGAGTGAATATTTGCAGTTGAGAAAATGACGATTCCAAAAAGAGTTTTAATAATTTACGTTACGTTTGTACAATCTCGCAAGTCATTTACTAAATTGTGAAACTTTGATTAATGCATTTCAATATCAATCTTCATTTAAGGCGTTACGATAATAGAATATTAGAAGTACAATATTCAGTTAAAGCTTTCATATTAATTATTTACATACAATTTATTACACTCCTACATTATCGTATATAACAAGCGTTCATGAGACTAACGGAAAAATTTAGATTTCGATATTCAAGGAATTCTTATTAAAAACACTTGGATGTTGACAAAAAAAAGTGAGTTTTATCGAATCAATTCATAATTTAACCTACATAGGAGCTTCAATAGTTTTTTTTCCCCTTATTCGTAAACTGCAGTTGAAGAAAGTTTCCGTGAACTTTGTTTGTTCGCGTTTAAAAGTTGAGCACAGTTTTTTATTACAGTTAACTTAAGAAGAAATTCCCTTAGATTTCGAAAAACCTTTCCTTTATGTATTTCTCTAAAGACATTTTCTTTGCTTACTTTACGCTACGTACTCTTTGCTCAGAAGTTTTTATAGTGGGTCCCTTTCAGAACGTCCCTAAATCAATAACACGTTTCTTCGTAGTTTCCACTTCGAAATTCTCCGCAGTTGTGGAAGAAGTAATCGATGCAGCAAATTCATTACCGTGCGGTGGTTCTCTGACCGTTATGTCGTGGGTGGCTGCTGCAGCGGCGACGGCATTGGCGCATGCAGCGGCAGAGGCAGCGCTTTTCCTTTCCATTCCGTGTCCTTAGCTCTCCCTTTCTCTTCCTTGTCTTCGACATCGAGCAGCTTCTAGGTCACAGGCATCGTCCGTAACGATAATGTATGAGGAGAGATGCCTTGCTGTTCTGTTGCTCGCACAGAGGCTGGCGTGAAAGCAACCACTTCGGCCATTTTGGCATTGCTTAGGAAAATCAAAACGATTGGAATTCCGCACAAATTCTCTGGCATAAAAAAATAAATAAAGACAATTTTATAATTTTCATTGCAAATCATGTAAAATACAATTTATACAATAAAAAACAGTGTTTTAGAATGACTAAAAAATTTTAAAAACTGTCATTAACTTTATTGTTGAGTAATATCGGTTTTGGATCAGGTGTATCAATAATTAATGTTATTTCTTCAAAGAAATGTAAATCTTGTTTTTTACGTTTTCTTTTGTTTTGGGAAGCATAATATTCATTGTTATATATTGTTGTAAAAAAAGCATTTTTTTACGTATATGTTTCAATGATGAGCTTTCCTTTTTTGCTTTAGTTTTTGGGCATCCTTAATTGTATTATGGTATGATGTAATTTGGAACTGCACTGATTAATGAAAGACTCGACTTTCTGCCAGCGCCCATTTATGCCGACACTAACCAAAAAAAAATTCCATTGGGGGCTGAATTTGATAAATCAAATGACTTTTGATTAAATATTATGCTTGTAAATTGCATGATATTAGGTAAGTAAAAAGAAAAAAAAAAGTTTGGAAATTGTTCTTCGATAACGATAATTCTGCACTTGTGACATTCACCCCCCCCCAAAAAAAAATCGAATAAATTCTAATAATACACTTTCATTGTGATGGCACCTTTGAAATGGTGTTTTATCTTATTTGAAAAAGTTGTTTCTTCAACATGAAGCAACGATATATGTACCAACTTCATTGTAAATTTCAAAATAGTGTCTTTATTGATGTTAAATTCTTTGATGAAGAGTTGCACACAATTTAAGGTGTAAAAGTTGCGCATTAACACACTTTTTACATATGAAAAATGTGCACAATACTCACCATGGATATTAAATTCTTTGACAGGAACACCATTTAAGATGTAGATATGGTGAGTATTGTACAATATTCTCCGTGAGTGTTAAATTATTTGACACATTTTTACGCCAGTTTAAAGTCTAAAATTACAAACAAATATTCACCGTGGGTGCTATTTTTTGACAGACACTTGCACTTCGATTTAAGGTGAAAAGAAGGGCATTTGTGCACCTTTTAACCTTTTATACATAAAGGATATGTACAAAATATTCACATTCGATTTCAAAATAACAATGCATTTTTCTTTCAGCAATCAATGATTATTTGAACAAGGTCACAAATTATGTTTTAATGGTACATTCATTTGCTGAATGTAGTAACGGATGTAATAATTGATAATATGCCCAAAAAAGAAATTATCTGTGGAAGAAATAGCAAACAATTACAATAACATTTATAATACACTAATTCTACAGATAAGAGATACAAATCACCAAGACGATGTAAATTATGTTCCAACCAACCAGGAGACAAAGAATCTTGAACTCTGTTTATATAACTGAAATTACTGAGAAACAAACTGATGAAATAATTACTACATTAGACACCAATAAATCAGATAGTTACGATAATGTTTATATTAAATATATTAAATTTAATAAAGAAATACTACTAAATATTATATCAAAAAATATAAATCAGATTATATTTACTGGGAACACACCTACTGAACTCAAAACAAGTAACTCATGAAATGATGAGCTGAAAAAAAAATCATCTCATCATTTCATGAGTTCTTTGTCTACAGGACTTATCCTGTGATCATTTGCTACTGTTCAAAACAAGTATTTTAAACCTATTTTTAAATGAAGTATTAAGGAGGACTTTTCTAACTATAGACTACCTATATTTTCAAAAATAATGGAAAAATACATTTATTATACTGTATATACAATTTTTTACTTACGCTATATATACAATTTTTTACTATATATACAATTTAAGCTATATATTAATTTAAGCTATATATACAATTTAATACTGTATATACAATTTTTTACTTACGCGCAACATAATTAATGAAAATCAATTTGACTTTCAAAAAGGAAAAAAGCGCAATTCAACTAATTCCTAAAATTGCAAATACATTAACAAATCATTAAATAATACAGAAAAAATTGTAACTATGTTCTTAGATTTACAGAAAGCCTTCAATACAATAGATTTGACTATATAAATTTGAAAATTACAGTATTCACGGTAATGTTAGATTGGTTTCGGAATTATTTATATACAGACAGATACACAATTACTAAAATAAAAAACTTTTACAGCAGAAAAGTAATTACACCATATGGAATTAACAAGGTTCAATTTTAAGTTTTTTATTGTTGCTGGTATACATAAATGACTTGTTCAATATAAGCTTAAAAAGTGCTATTTACCTATATGCTGACGACATAGTTTTAATAAACATTCACAAATAATTAAATGATAGCATTTCAGAGATTCAAACAGATTACAATAATATAATTAGATGGTTAAGTCATAATAAAGTCTACTTAAATGAGAAAAAATAGCAAATTACCAGGATTTAATATTAATCGAAACCTCTTTATCAAAACATTAAATAAATTGCAATAAAAAGAATGCTTCTAATTGTAAATCATTATGTAGTTATCCACGTGTGGAGCAAGTAAAGCAAATAAAATACCTAGGAATCATTTTTGATGAATTATTTAGGTGGAATGCTCACATATCCCACATATATAAAAACTTGAGAATATCAGCGATAAAAATTCAAAAACTAAAACACCTACTAAATATAGAAACCTGTGTGTTTTTTTATAAAGCAATGTGCGAATCGATTTCAAATCATGGAATAATTGTGCATGGAACAACTTGTTTAAGTAACATAAATAAAATAACAAAACTGCAATCTATAATAACTAAAACTATTATTCCGTTTCATTTGCAAAAAAAATTACAAAACTTCAACAGATAGACTAAAATTTTTAACCTTTTATCCTACAGTAATGTATATAAATACAATTAAATAATTAAAATTTTTTGACGAAACATGCAAACGAAAAATTTAACACAATAAAAATACAAGACTTCAAAACCAAGTGTATTACTTAATGCCTACTTTTCGAAATAATTACGGAAAACGTACCTCCGAATATTAAGTACCACTTATAATTAATGTTGTCCCAAAAGAAACACTAAATATAAATTCTTTAAGTAGACTGAAAATCGTATTTAAAAAATATTTGGGAATATCAAATAAGCTGAATATTATGTGATGTATTTTGTGAATTTATTTGATACATACCATTTTTGTGGCTGAATGATCTATGCTAAATTTAATTTATTCATTTCCCTGGAAATAAGCTATTTACCTTTGCGGGTCTAATGGTAAATGTACTGTATTCCTAACTTTTATGAATAAAAATATACATTCTAAAAAAAAATGGCATGAGATGTTACTGGTCCTTGTTCAAATAGAGCTTACAATTGCTTCATATAAATGTGTACTAAAAAATTTTGAACTTCTCTTTTACTTTGTTCAATGAACTGTCATCATGTGATAAGAAGAATGAGTTATCAATAATTTTATGTAAAATCTAATTATTTAAACAGATAACTCACTATTGTTGTCATAAGTGATGTCTATCATTGAGAAATACAATCTACGTACATATATACATACATAATCCTCAAGCAGCCTAAGTCTAACCAGACCGTGTAATGTACTTTTGCAAATATATCTATCCTGAGCTGCATCTGCTGTATTTGGCCACTGCAGTCATTCAAACATTCGCTTTGCTCATGCATCAAAATTTGCATCATACAAATTTTTTTACTAAACAGCTTTAGATATTAGAATGCTGTGTTTAATATGTAGTAATAGAAAGCTCAAGAAGTGAAATTTGATTATATCGAGTATTATGTGAATTACTTTTTATTTATCATGATCTTGAGCAATTGGCTATAAAACTTAGGTTTTAGTTTTCTAAAAAGTTTATCTCATCTTAAAAATAAAAAGTAATAAATACCTCCTCAAGCAGCTGCTTGCCACAGAGGTCTGACAGGAGCCTCTAACTTTATACCCCATAGTAGAATGTTTGTGTGTTCCGCCATGGGACCTCAGCACAAAAACAACACAAACATTCATTCCTTACCCGGGGCTCTAACCCAGGTCCCTTTGACCAGATGTCAAGGGCCCTAATCACTCGGCCACAGGACGGTGAGCTTAAACACTTTTTCACATCATCTTTCATGCAAACGTCCTTAAAAATCCTAAAACAAAGGAAAGTTTGGAGAGCCTAATGTTAGGAATTAACTAACACTTATTACAAACAGCACACAATATATAAATACACATGGGTTTCACCAGATGGGCTGCATAAGAATATAATTGATTATATATTAATTAATAGCAAATGGACTAGTTCTGTTAGGAACACCAGGTCATATAGGGAAACTGAAATTGGATCTGACCATAACCTTGCTAAAAGTGTCTTGTGGCTTAAACTTAATAAGTGTTGCGCTAAGATTAAAAGAAGTTACCTTTAACACTGATGCTCTGAAAGACCCAGTTACAGCTAAAGTTTACCATAGTAGGTTAATTATTATGACAGTCATGGTTTGCTTACTACTGAAGTTGAGGGAGAAAGAACTGCAGGAATGCCTTAATCAGTACCCTACTAGTCCTAAAAGAAAGCATTGCAAAGAGCTTAATAAACCTGTAAAGTATTAGTTAGCAGTTGAATCTTTGGCTTGATGACTTGACTGACAAACACAACAGCAGATAGTTAATGTTTTGTATGGTAAAAAAATGAATAGTCTGAAGTTATTTTCGCAATTTCTAAACTTAAACTACATCAATCCCCAGGATTAGACGAAATTACTACTGAAATGCTTAGAGCTGGGAATGGTTTGGTTACCACATGGATGACTAAAATTTTGAATATCTTTTATGATAAAGGCATTATTCTAAGGAATTTACCAGAGTTATTATTATCCCTATTTTTAAAAAAAGGCAATCGCAGTTCTTGTGATAACTATAGGGGTATCAGCCTACTCTCTGTGAGCCTGGATCACACCAGGGAAAGTTCTTTGCATGATTGTGCTTAAGAGAATTAAGAATCTGGCTAAAAGGAAATTGAGATATGAGCAGTGTGGATTCAGAAGTTGTAGGGGATGTGTAGATCAAATATTTTCACTCAGGCAGATTCTTGAGAAATGTTTAGAGTTTCAAAAATCTCTGTTATCAGCTTTGTTGATTTCAAAAAGGCTTTTGATTCTGTTGGTTGTATAATTTGTGGTTCAATGTGAGATCGTATGGCATACCAGACAAATTAGTTAACATAATGAAATATCTCTATAATAACACTGAGCCTTGTGTGAGAGTTGGTAAGGCTGATAGGAATTGGCTTAGCATTGCTTCTGATGTTCGACAAGGGTGCACTTTGTCTCTCTTTTTCTTTAGGTTGGTTATTAATTATGTTATGCGAAATTCTCGGCAAGGGAAAGATTTTTGCCTTAAATAGTCTGAAGATACGAAAGTTTCTAATTTAGATTATGCTGATGATTTAGTCCTTTTGGCAAATAATGTTCATGAGATGAACTCTTTCATTCGAGCTGTTGATGAAACTGGTTGTAGAGTAGGTTTGGTTATAAACAGAGAGAAAACTAAAATGATGAAAATTGGTCAGGCAGGCTGTGATTCAGTTAATCTGAATGGTTGCATTCTTGACCAGGTGTCACAGTTTAATTATCTTGAGAACTATTTACCAGATACTGGTGATGTGTGCGGCATGTGATTAACAGATGAATAGGGATTGCTAGAATAAGGATTGCGAATACTATTAATAGACGAATTAGTGATCTGGCAACCTTCGCGTATTGTACACGAAGGTTGCCAGATCACTAATTTGTAAAAAAATCGTTGACAGATATTTTTTCTGAATTCTGTAATCAACCATTTTTTTGAGCGACTGTAGTTCAGGAGCAATAAATATGGGCGACAACCCCATATTCTTTTCTCATAAGCACAGCTATATTGCTAAATTTTGTATGAAAATGTTATTCATCAAGGAGTACCCAGGAATCAAAATCTGTGATTATGATACGCATCTTCAGTTTTTTTTTTTCATTTTTGGAAGAAATTTGGATCATAATATAGTTAATAAATCATGCTGAGCTACATGTAATTAGAGAATATGCAATTTTACATAGTTTTTATTATTATTACTTTACTATATTATATGTGTGCTAAAGGAAAACTTTTAATTTGCATATATTTCTTACTAGTGCTAGTGACAGAGCATTGGCGGAAGCAATCGAGACAATGAGACTGCGAAATTGACGAATCAAAGATTCTTAGGAATCATTGGTTGATTAAGCAATCAATCCCTTATCAATCAACTAATGATCTCGTAGATAAAAGATTATTAGCTTATTGATATGTGATTGATAACATAATTCACCAGGGGTGGCTCAGTCGGTAGCGCGCCAGGCTCGTAATCTGTAGTTCCCAAGTTCGAGTCCCAGCTGGGTGAGCGTTGAGATTTATCTCCGCAAAATTCCCCGCCCTGCCCACGGTCAGTAGGGGACACCGATGGGCTTGGAAAGGCCGCCGTCCGCCGGATTTGACGTTAAGCCGTGACTCCGTGTGCGGGAGAGCCATACCCTGTGCACGTTAAAGAACACGCTGGATGGCCTTGACGGGAGGCTACCATCTGTCTCCCAACAGCTGTTCCAGTGGGTCCCCTCCCTCAACCTTCTCTGAGCTTCGGGGTCCTTGTGAACTGGCCATTTAGCCCATGGTGTGCAAAAAAGTGCCGCTCAGAGGAAAACAACCCAACCCAACATAATTCACCAATGACTTAGAAGAATGTTTGATACGCCCAGTCTCACTGATTCAGTTGCTTTCATCCACGCTTTCTGATTGTTGCTTATTCATAATTCTAGAGCAAAAAAATGTTCATAAACTTTCATTACATTACACGCGTTTTATATACAGTATATATCAGTCATTACAAGGATACAAAATGTCAAACACAATTATATTAACCCTTATGTTATTCAAGCTTTTTTTTGAGTAAAATATTTTCTTTAAATCTTACATGGCAAACAAAGCGACAATAATGAATCATTAAGAAATGACAAAATTTAGATCATTAACAAATAAGGAATTTTACAATTTCATTGTATTTGTTCAAGTCACCATGTTTCATGGGTCTAAAACTAAGGTTATACAGTAATACTTCTTGTCTGCCTGGAGATCTATCGACCCTCCGTGGTCAAGGTCAGCCTTTGTGACTCGACCCTTTCTCCCCCATAGTGAGGAAGTACTACTGTTCAACTGAGTTATAGATATTCTGCAGCTTTGTTCAAAGGAAGTTTACCCCTAAAATGTTCAATGAAGTGAAATAATAATACTCATTAAAAGAAGTTTTCTTTTACGAGTGAAATAACTTGATATAATCTTGTTGCTTGAAATATTTATACAAATTCCATGAATCAAATCAGGAATCATGTACGGGATAGAAATATAGTTTGACTCAGCATTTCGTACAGATAGATAACGCTTATTTAGCATCCAGAATTAATTTTGTGGACTTCAATAAAAACCAGATGACCGTATATGAAAATCAGTGGCCATGGCATGTTTTAATTCTCTTGCTACTGCCAAGATCAAATAGAAAGGAATCTTCCAGTATTACACATTACTTTCACTCGTGAAAGAAATTGTGTTCATTAACGTTTTTCGCATAAACCAATGGAATATGATATTCCGTGGTCCATAATTTGTAAAATAAACTTTTTACAAAAACATGTGACTGTAGATAAATTAAAGATCTACATCAAGTCTATCTAAAGCCTGAATTTTAAAACTATTCCATCAGTATTTAAAGAGTTGTGGATATTGGAAAAGTTAACAGCAGCAATGGAGAAATTAAAAGATTTATGCAAAACTGTTAAAAGTTGAAAGAACTGTTTGCACATGCTTCTGAAATATCCGATTATATTAAATGACTTTAAAATATACTTATTATTTAAATTTTAACTGATTTCTGACAAAAATTCTTTGATTAGCATTGCTGTTGTAAATATTCAAACTTCCATGACTTTAAATAATGAACGAATATCGTTGAAGATCGGTTTTAGATCATTCTGATTGAGATCTTGGCTTTCATTTTTCAGTGATCATTATTAGAATTACAAAAACATCAATTACTAAAATATGTGTACAAGTGAAATTGCATGTTGTGAACTTCTTAGGGTATGAATACAGCAATGGATGTGTGCAAGCACATGCGACAGTGAGGAATAATTATCGCAATGGATACTGCGAGTTAATCGTGTCAGTACATTCGACGTTATGTGCGTAGCTGTTTTGCTATATCAAATATTAGTTTTTAATATCCCGAGAAAAAATGCCGCTTTTCATTTTTAGGGATGAAACAATTCTTGGATCTCGAAGAAGTGAGGAAAAAGTATCTATTTTATAAACATGAAAGACATTAAGCGAGTTGTGTATAATGTTTGCCGTTAGAGACAGGACACTGAGCAGGTGTAATTGAATGAGAAGCTTGCACATTCCTATAAAATTGTCATAACACAGCGTTTCTTGAGTATTCCTCAGTAACGTGGCTATCCAATTTTGCGCAGAAGGCATGCAAGTTATTTACTTTCTATGGATAGTAAATTTTTGTATTTAATAAAAATATGTCCTTAAAATGTATCCTAAGTTTGATTTGCACCGCCGGTGCAAGTGCCGCTCTATCTTATCTTGGCAAGGCCGTTACTGAACATTAAATTTCATTCAATTTGCTATAAGAGTCAGAAGATGATAAAATGATTTTAATGTGTTAATATACTTTCCAGATGGTTCCTGTATTTTGATTGTATTGATACCAAGATTCGTGAACCTCTCTCCAACCTTAACAGTAATCACTCAAGAAAGCTTTCCAGCATCCATGCTCAGAATTAAAATGACATTAGCCAAAAGGCCATGAATACGAAATATAGGGAAGAGCTCTCGGTTGTCCGAATAAAGCCAGCAAAATCCCAGATGGAATCCTCTGGTTCTAAAAGATGCAGAGCCGGATGGGTTTAGTATAAAGGTTGGGATGAAGGATAAAATTTTTGCAAATAAGAAAGCTTGATAGAAAGTTCAGCAGAGGCAGTAAGATGCTTGACAAAGAAGTCTCATGAGAGAAACTTTAGAATGAGTAGGAGAGATCTATACTTCCGTTGATCAAAGTCTCATGTGTGTTGATGCGCCTGGGAGACTTGGGAGTACTATGGAGTTTCACGTAATAGAAACTTCTTGGATGTTACAGGAATAAATCTAAATAAAGAGTGGGACAGGTTTGAAGTTTCAGAGGCAATTTGAAAGGCACAAAAAAAGCATGAATTTTGTTTAAAGATATAAAACTCACAAAGAGAAATGAAGTACTTACTGCTGTTTTTTTCTATTAAAAGGGAAAATACTATTTTAAAAGGAAGTATGATATAAGACAAGGTTCCCTAATTCCTTGATAACTATTTCAGCGATTTAGTGGTATATTGTCGAAGAGCGGCGAAACAAGGACGAAAGCAATTGAGACAATAACTAGCCCTAATTTGAGAATTTTTGTTCAGAACAATAATTACAATTTTGCATATATTATGCTTATTTGCACGGTCTGTTTGGTATTTGAAACTGAGAGGTAATCGCCTTAGGGCACCATTTTTGAGAGGTTCAAGAATTCTGGGTAAAGTGCACTAACATTTGAGTTACCTTGTCACTGTTATCAAAAGCAATAAAGTAACTCACAAAACATGAATGTAATTTTAAAATATTGCAATTCTTTATATTTTCTAACATAGATACTTTGGGTTTTGGGGTAGTGCCGAAGCATGAATGTAAACATTTGAGACTGCGAAATTTTTCCATCAAAGATTTTCAAATGTTTTCAATCACATATTAATTAATTGATTGATTTATAAATCACTTATCAATCAACCAATAATCTCTTAGAGGAGCAAATATTATTCTACTGGCATGTAATTTATAGCGTAATTCACCAATAACTTGTAAGAATTTTTAGTATATATTTGCGTAGTCTTAATGACTCAATTGCTTAATCCACGCTTCTTCACTGATAACAATCAATGTGCGAGTATTAATGCATCAAATAAAACGAAAGACAAAAAAAAAATTTTTAAAAATCACGGAATTAGGCAGTTTTACCGGTAAGATAGCCTGATTCGATGATATACATATATATTTGATTTTACTTAAGTTGTTTATTGTTGAAATTAAATATAACTGTTCCAGATGAAAAACTACCCCATGAACAATTTTTTATTATTAAAATTATACCCTCTAAAGCCGCTGTTTACCACAGAGGTCTGACAGGTAGCATCTGGTGTGACAGCAGAAGCTGTCATTTTATACGCCATAGTAGAATGTCAGAGAGGATGCCGGAACTTCAGCAGAAAAACAACACACATATCTATGCGTTCCCCGGGGCTCGAACCCAGGTCCAGTATATCAACAGTCATGCGCGTTAACCACTCGGCCAATATCCACATAATTTTCGGGCTAAACAAATGCTGCATTTTTACATAAATCATGTCTCCCACAACATTCCTAAGTCCTGAGAGCATACCTTATTCCGTAATAATGGTATCCTAACTCCATGCCATACAAAATTTTTAAACTCACGTTGATGCATTTATTCTTGCAGATGGAACAAATATAAACGTCTTTCTCAAGTCATCCCAAGTTTCTCATGATACCACTAAAGCGCTGAAATTGTTATCATGGAAATAGGCAACCTACAAGGTTTTTTCTTTCCTGACAATGTCATTATTTATGATAAAAAAACTAATTTTCGAATTTTGATAAGAGATCTAGAAATTTGCATTTCTGGCTTATTCTACGTGCAATTTTGGATCATTAGGAAAGAAGAGAAATAAAATAATATGAAAAATGATGCAAAGAATTTTAATGCTTGTTTGAAAAAACAAAACTCCAGTTTATCAAAATTCTCATTACTCAACACTAGAAAAGCATGACTGCGAGAAAGCCTATCAGTTTACAGCATTACACACTTTTTTCTCTTTTTGTCAGCATCAAAAATTCACCATCTACATCAGCACACATTTAATGCAACGTACCAGTACTTTACCACTTTTGTCTGATTAATTAAACACTACAACTACTTAGCGCCTACAGCAGCCAGAGCAAAATTTATCCGCATTTTCCCCCCAATTAATTTATTTAGTTCTGTGTAAATGGATTATATTCTATTTATGGTAGTAAGAGCACTCTAGTCAGCGCTACTGTACTCGGTATTCTGAACACGTCTCGGAACTTTTCCCATTAGCAAGTACCATATTGCTGGCGCGAGAAGTAATCGATGCAGCAAATTCATTACCGTACGTCGGTTCGCTGACCGTTATGTTGTGGGCGGAGGTGCTTTTGATTCCATTCCTCGGCCTCCCTCGGCTTTTCGCTTCTCTTCTGTGCAATGCGGCTGCCTCGACAAGCTTCAGGTCACGAATATCAGAGCCAATAGCAGCAGAGCAGAAGTAAAATCGAGCTCCACAGGAAGTCCAGCCGCCCTTGAGAACTATGAAAGGACAAAGTAAGAGCATTGTGCGGATCACCCTACATGTACACTGGCAGATCGATTCGCTTGACACAAAAATCTTTAACTTCAAAATATAATATTTGATTCTTTATTGTGGAAAATGAACAACTGTGTGTGTGTGCGTATTTCATACGTGAAACCTAACAAAAGTAGACTTTTTTTCAGTTATTGAGACAATGCTTAACGAAGAATAATCAAACTTTGGCAGAGGTTTCTTTCTCGTAATTGCTGTAATGTATAGACTATGACTAATATCACGAACTGTAATCATTTAACGTGACGTTAATTATTTAAATGTGTGTTGTTATTTTTTTGAGTTAGATATTTTCAGATGCTAATGGAAACTTTACTGCACATTAAGCAATGGTGTAGAAAGATTAAACATTGTGTTTAGAAGGGAAAATCAGGGAGCAGATTTGTGTTTTTGAGAATGTTAATTTGTTACATAATCTATACCAGAATTATTCAACCGTCGATCTCGAGTGTTTTTTAGTTAGATTCGAGTCTATTTTTCATATTCTGACCAGTAGGTCGATCAAGGCATACATTTTGCTCGATCGTGCCTTCAATGCGAATTTTTTCACATTAGATTTTTATTGTAAGTAAAGGTTTCTATCTATTGTAATGTTTAACTGTTTAACAATTTTTTTACTTGCAATTCATTGGGTCCAGGCTTATTTATAGCTATATCCTGGTCCAAACCTACTCTTTTGTCAAGGAGTATGATTTAAAAAAATAAAATAATTTACCTGATAAAAAAATGCGTAGATCGCAGGTTTCAATTAAAAAAAAAGTAGCTCGATGCACTAAACTTCGTCTGACTGCATACCTGTGTATGCAGTCAGACGAAAGGGCCCTGCAGTTTACTTTTCCATCTGTTTGCAATCTTGTGATTATCGGATGATTCTGGTAGTGGGCTTCTAGGTGGAGGGATAAATACAGAGCAGTAGACATCAATTAATTTTTACTAATATAACGTGGTTACATAGCATTTCCAAAACTTATGATGAACAGTACAATAAAGACAAATTAATTTGGATGTTGTGTCACAATGCTTGAAACTAAGGTGATTAATTGATGGAGGGATGAAAACAGTTTTGTCAGTCAAGTTGTGTAAATTTTAATAATAAATGCCAAACAAAAAAAAAAGTGTAGAATTCTCACGATGAAATAAATTGGTTGAACTTTCAAAATTGATCGTGATGAAAATCGGGGTGGAACTCATGACTTTCAGCACCAATATTGGGGTCAGAGAGATCAAAGATCACGAAGGTGTCAGAGACGGATATTGAGATCGAAATAGTCTCAAATACAAGTATTGGAGTCGGAACATCAAAAATGTTCTTCTGAACAGTGTCGGAGCATAGATAAAAACAAATGACTCAATGAGACTGAGAAATTGAAACATTAAAAGTCATTGGTGAATTAAACTATCAATCCCATTTCAATACGCTAACAAACTTTGAATTATGAGATCATTGGTTGATTAAAGTGTGATTAGTAGCTCAATCATTCAATGACTTACGATAAACTCCGATGCATCAAGTGAGCAGTCTCATTATCTCAAATGCTTTTATCCACGCTTTGCCTCTGTTTATGAAACCACTCTGTTTGCCTAACTGCTTTCGATTATTGAATCTCTATAAGAATTTCCCCCCCCCCTGGATAATATAAAGTTATTAAAAACTTAGGACATAAGAAACGCAGTATTAAAAAAAAATTCATGAACTGATCTGTTGATTGAAAACATACACAAGGAAAATAACGAATAACCGTTTCTTACGCTAATAAATTAATGATATTCTAGGTAGGTTAGTTTATCAGAGTGAAATGAATGAATTAAATTTGGTTTGTCTGTTAAGTGTGATTGAATAAGTTAAAACCAAAGACATTCCGAATAAACCAGACTGTCGGTCACTTTAACTGTACATCATTCTGGGTGATTCTAAACTGCAGCTGCGAAGCATGAATGGAAGCATTTGAGGTACTGATACTGCACAGTTGATAAAAAGATGATTTTTATAGATCATTGAATTAGCGATTACTTGCCAATCAACCAATGGTTTTATATATCAGTCAGAGATATCGTAGACCAATTGTCGATTGATAACTGATGCATAGCTCAACAAACCAAACGACCTGTGATGATCATTGATGCCTCAACTGCGCAGTCTCATTGTCTCAATTACTTCCCCTTACACTTCGCCACTGCTAAACTAGGTTTTAATTTCGATAACTTGTCCTGGACGTACCAAGTGTTATCCTATTACTAATTTTATTGTAATTAATGTCAATTATGTTTCAGAAAAAAAATATTGGACTAAAGAAATGCATTTTATAGCAACAAGCACCTGTAGACACTGTTGAACATAGAGGAAAATTTGATTACAGCCCGATGGTATACTTACCTACTCCTGTTAACATATGAGGCGTTCTGACGGCTGACCTAACAGCCGCTAATCGGTACCTCCTCTGTTAAATGCTATACGCTTTTTACCATGGTCCATTGAATAAAGCCGTCCCATGGCCGAGTGGTTAGCACGCTTGACTACTGATCTAAGGGACCTGGGTTCGAGCCCCGGGTTAAGGCATGGCTGTTTGTGTCGTTTTTCTGCTGAGGACCTGCTATTCTCTCAGACCTTCTACTATGGCATAATAAACTGACAAGCTCCTGTCAGACTTCTATGGCAAGCAGCTGCTTGAGGGGGTATTTATTGAATAGGCATTTAGAAGTTGTCTTGACAGAAATTGAAGAGGTTAGCAGAAAGGCACTATCGCTACGTGTACATGACCAACACTATTCAATAAATAATATTGGGATGCAATTTTTTTTTTCGATTGCTATATCTACTTGTGCCTATTTAAAACAATTTCATAAATAAGAGGCCTTATGCATTGATAGAAAAAATACGATTTTTCAGTTTCGATTTTTTATACAATTTTTATATTTCTTATTTCGGAGTCCGGGTGAACGATTTTAAGAAATGAATCTGTGTGTTTATATATCAAGGGTAGAAGATCGCATTCGTTAAAAAATTGCATGCACGTAATAATTGTGATTATTCTAAGATTAGAGAAAGGATTTTAATACAAATTAAAATTTAAAAAATGTGAAATCTCTTTTAGGAAAAAATACTCTCTAGCAGTGGCGAAGCGAGTATGAGATCAATTGAGAGAAGGAGACTGGCCAATTGTTTCATAAAAGATTCTCGTGTGTCATTGATTGATTAATATATGAATTACTTGTCAATCAGCCAATTACCTCATAGATAAAATATTATTAATCTTTTCACGTGTAATTTATAGTGTAAGTCACCACTGACTTGTAAGGAGTTTTGATATCTCAATTGCGCAGTCCCATTAACAACTCAATCGCCTGCATCCACGCTTCGCCATTGCTATGCAGTATTTCATGCTTGTCAGACAGAAAAAAGATGCAATCTTCCTACAATATTTTTGAACCTTTTCATGATAGAATTTTATGAGTGCGATCTTTATTGAAAAATATCTGCGACCTTTATTAGATACTAAAGGTAAATAATAAGTTCTACGTTTTTATCACAAGAAAAAAATAAATCCAAAGAAATTTTTTCATTTCCAAAAATTGTAAACAAATTCTTAATTCCGATTGCTTGTTCAGGATCAACTAATAAATATTCTTTCAGTCATTATTGATAACTAATTGATGCCAATTACTACTCCAGTAAAAAAATTCAATTTGAAATAACAGAGTTGTATGAGGAATTGTTTTCTGCTTTCATTGCACCCTTGTAGCAACACCAGTAAAGAAATATGGCAGAAAGCAAAAAAAGTGGACATTTAACATCTGCAGTAATTTAACATCTGCCCCGTGGCTATTGTGAATGGAGAAAACACAACATTCCTAAGCAGTTGTTACCTACCGTATTCATCAGTTCGCCTGTCCACTGCCTGACAGGCCAAGGCTAACAATAACCAGACTCATGTAAGAGCTTTGCGTCTGTCCGGACGCTGCTCGCTTGACACCGAAAAGTTTAGACTTAACGGTTTTGAGCTTTACGATGCATCGATAGGAAATTGGCGTAAATTGGATGCAATGAAGATATAAAGCACACGAACTAAGAAACGGGCACAAAACAGCGTTAATTCAATAGCTTGTGGTTGTTGAAGAAGTGATAGCGGCATATTTATTAAACAATGGGATTTTTTTTTTTATGTTGTTGAGACAGCAGTGGAAGATGAGGAAAAAAAAGATTGACACAAATTATGATACTCTTTTTTAATCTGATGAAGGATTCTAATATATTAAAGATACGTGTAGAATAAGTGATAAAGATATTTTGATTAGAAACAGTTGTAGTAACATAATTCCGTTTTTCCGGTGTTTATATGGTTTGTTCTAGGTAATGATGAGAGTAGACGAATAAGTTATCAACCACCATTGAGAAGCATCTTATGTAAGGGAAGATTGGTTTAGTTATGTTTCCCGCATGAAGGATTATAGATTAGCGACTAGAGTTATAAACTGTGGTTGTAAGACTTCGGAAAAGAGAGATACCTATATGATGGACAATGCCAAACAGGACCTTATTAGAACTGGCATGTAGTGAACAACTAGAATAATAGTGGCTCAAGATAGAACATATATGGAAAACTAAATTGCACAGTCTAGTTGGATTTCGTATCCCATCGCTGCTTTAAGATTCGGGTCTATGTGTGTATATATGGAAAGCAAAAGTTTAAGCATTTTCATATATCTATTACACTTTAAAAACAATGGAAACAAAAAATATAAATACTTAATTAATTTAATGATATATTTGTTAAATTTTGTGATCAAGTATTTCTTAGTTACATAGAACTCTCTTGATAGACCTTAAAAATGCAAAGCTATTTTTTTTAGCGCGCTTGGCTACTGATCTAAGGGACCTGGGTTCGAGCCCCGGATAAGGCATGGTTGTATGTGTTGTTTTTCTGCTGAGGTCCTGCCATCCTCTCAGATCTTCTACTTTGGCATATAAACTGACAGGCTCCTATCAGACCTCTGTGGCAAGCAGCTGCTTGAGGAGGTATTTATTTTTTTTATTTTTTATTTTATGGAATAAATATGTGTATAGGATACGAAACTTTCTATTCTCTATAGTTTGAAGCAGCATGTTTTCTAGATGTATGGACATTAAAGGATTTTTTATGACATTATAATTGAAACTGTCTTGTAACAGACGGTTCAAATATTGTTGTAAATCAACAGGAGATTAAAAATATTGCATATAAGGCACTATTAGCCTAACACTTTTGTTACGACAGATGAACATGAAAAGACTATGATGCGATATGTCATTTGTGTTACTCGCGTATAGTACAGCGTGAAATCTACGTCATTAACCAATTGAAACAGAGAATATAATAACGGTAAGTTTTTAAGAAGGATTTTGTGAAGAACTGGATGGATTGGGGCTGTGTAGTTAGTCTAGACAAGATAATCTTTATTGCAGTGTGCGAGGGAGTTGTAAAAATTGCATAATAAGTTGTAAAGTAATCGAAAGAAGGTCGTTTGAGAAAAGTTGAGTTGCTAGTTTTTGCTAGGATTCGAGCGAAGTTAGCATTATGAAACCTAATTCTGATGGCATTAAGGTGGCGAAGTCTGATAGTGGAAAAAACAAAAAAAGGATTAGTGTAAAATAAGGTGTTTAAGGTAAATACTAGAATTTGAAAAGTAAACTATAGGTTTATTCATAAAGATGATTGTGTTGCTTATTTAATGTTAATTAAGATTATTTATGTTTTGAATAGAATCTATTGAATTGTAATTCGAATGTTTCAAGTGTGGTTGACACTCTTACAAGTTTAATTTTATGACATACATTTGTGATTGATTTGAAGTTTTATATATGTTAACTGTTTGCCTAAGTAATTAAATTAGTTTATTTATATTTTTGTTTGGTAAGCTCAGTTTTTCGTCTATTAAATTCATAATACATAAATATATAATACTGCATATGAAGCACTATTAGCCTAACACTATTTATGAAACAATTTGCACAGGCGAAACGCTATTCCTTAAAAGCAAATATTATGACATTTACATAAAACATTTACTCTAGCAAAACTTTTGAAGAATCTGAGACGATTTGAAGCATTATTTCATGATGCAAATACTTAGCATGTATATGCAATGCTATTATAATAATATATTTATAATAATATTTGCTAATCAGTTTACTTTCAGTATTTCTTATACACATATTTAGCACGCTTGGCTACTGATCAAATGGACCTGGGTTCGAGCCCCGGGTAAGACATGGATGTCGGTATTGTTTTTCTGTTTAGGTACCGTCATCTTCACAGACATTCTACTATGGCGTATTAAATTGGCAGGCTCCTTCATACCTCTGTTGTAAGCAGCTGCTTGAGTGGGTATTTTATTTTATTTCTTTTATACTAATAGAAACTGCTTACCAGAAACCAACCAGCATCTAACACTTGTTATACATTCATATATCAATACTTCTCAATCAATACAGTTTGTTGTGCTATTATAAAACTTGCCCATATTATAAACCTGACGCTTTTCCTGTAATTAAAAGAGACTAAAAAATAAATAAATAAATACCCCCTCAAGCAGCTGCTTGACACAGAGGTCTGACAGGAACCTGTCAGTTTATATGCCATAGTAGAAGGTCTGAGAGGATGGCAGGCCCTCAGCAGAAAAACGACACAAACAGCCATGCCTTACCCGGGCCTCGAACCCAGGTCCCTTAGATCAGTAGCCAAGACTACATACCGATAAATCACCTGCTTGGAATACTTGCAGTGTCTGTTAATACTTCTCAATGATTACAAGAAACGAGTGAGCTGTCTTTTGTATAATTACAAATGGCAATATTTACCTGAAGTGATGAAAGTTATTTTGAAAACGTGCTTCAGTTAAACATGTCCAGAGAGTAGATTGTCTTCTCAGAAATTTAAGATTAATATTTGCCAGTGATCATGAAGATAATTGTAATAGAAATCAATTATTTTGTCTGTTAAGTTTTGCTTTGGAAAATAGTCTGTTTTATGTTAACATACCAAAAACAAGCAAAGTTATTTATAATAACATTTTGATATCATTTGGATGTCATCATTGATGTCATACTTTCTCTAACCCAGTGGTTTGATGTGACGGCGGGATTCTGCTGGGGTTGTGGTAACTTTATTGAAAACAAATGCACTTTAAAGAACACTGAAGTATTATTCCATGATACAAACACTTAACATGTTTATGCAATGCAATTATAATAATATTTGCGATCAGTTTTCTTGCAATTCAGTATTTCTGTCAAAATACTTCTTATACACATATACACTAATAGTGACTTCTTATCAGAAACTAACTAGATTAGAATAGGTAAAATGTGGTAGAAAACTTAGAAGTCTTTGAACTATGGGGTTTCTTCTATCCCAAAAAACTAACCAAACTTGGCTGCATATAATGTATATATCAATTGTTAATCAATACCGGTAATTGTTATGCCATTAAAATACTTATCAATCAATTTATTTGCAATATGTACATATATCAATTGTTAATCAATACCGGCATTTGTTATGCCATTAAAATACTTATCGACCAATTTACTTGCAATACTCTTATACTAATTGAGCTATATATAGATAGATAGACTATATACGGTATACTAATGGAGCCTGCTTACCGAATAAACCCACTTGCTTAGAATATTTGCAATATTGTATCTGTTGTACGAGTATACATATATTGTGATGGGATTATTTATAACAATGATTTAATATTTGAAATTTATTAGCCATTGTTAAACTTTTACATATATAGTACATTGCATTATTAGTAGTTTTACATAAATAATTTATGCATGAATCCAAAAATCGAAAAAAAAGGACAAAGGAGGCGTCAACAACAACAACAACAACAAAAAAAAAAACCGGACTCGATATATGCTGGTTACTAGAACAACATTGAAATTCTTTTTATAAAAATAACTACTTAAATGATACTTTTCTTAAAGAGAAGAAGGTACTGTCCTACGCAAAAGGGCGGAGCTAACACAGATGATCTTTTGAGTTAGTCTTAGTTTCTCATACAACCATAGTTATAGGAACACGTCCTCCGATTTAGTAGTCAGGTCCGTTAATCACTATACCAGTTATGGACTACAAAAAACTTGAAATAATTTTCAGGTATTGTTTCGTGGTTGAATTCTGCACTAAAGAACAGGGGAATTTCATTGATTATCACTTCCAAAAAAAAAAGCCTGCTTACATAGCAATTAAATGCAGTTCGCAAAATTTCGCATGAACATAACGGTAAAAAATAATTTCATTTAGGTCAACTATATGTGAATACAAGAAAGTAAAGGTGATTTAAGCAACAGTGAAAGTCTGTAAATATTCAAAGTTGAAAATATAACGAATGAAGATTACCACGGTGAAATTAATTGGCAAAACTCTCGACAATGATAGAAAAACTAGGGGAGAAGGGGGATGCAGTTGGAATAAGGGGATTGCGATACAGAAAAATACCGAAAACCGCTGTTCTAAAACACAATCTACAAATAATATATATATTTTTTTCAATTTTTAATGAAGACCGAAATGTTTAAATTGGCGCCATCTACTTGAGTATAAGTTTCTAAATACTATCAATCGTAAACAATGCGCCTTTCAGAAAAAGGAAATCAATATCACTCATTTAAGCCACCACACCTTCCTCATAGGTTACACTACATTTGTCAGGAGATCGTTTAGTAGATTTATGATACATTCGTATACATGACGAAGCTAAATTTCGTACAACTGAGACAAGACATCTAATAGCAAAAGGGAAAAGTGATGACAAATTCTCGCGACCTAGAGACCTGTTGTTGCAAAAAAGAGCACAAGCGAGGATTAAAATATGGGAAATGTGATCTAAAGGTCATTAAACTGCTGAGGGAGTCGAAGCCTTTTGCTCTTGGCTTGATCTCTGACACAACCCAGTTCCTGCAATGCATTTTGGAAATCTAACTCCTGAGCTTTTTCTCTGCCTCTCTACTCCTCTCAGATCTCCTACTGTGCCATATAAACTGACAGGCTCCTGTCAGACCTCTGTGGCAAGCAGCT
Source organism: Ryuthela nishihirai (assembly GCA_038380435.1). Classification (NCBI taxonomy): domain Eukaryota; kingdom Metazoa; phylum Arthropoda; class Arachnida; order Araneae; family Heptathelidae; genus Ryuthela; species Ryuthela nishihirai. Next base: position 109,619,149 of record JAWZYU010000001.1, read on the forward strand.
GCTTGAGGGGGTATTTATTTATTTACTACATCAATGCTCCGAGTTTCTGCATACACTATAAAAGAAAAATAACGGCTTCGGTAGCTATATCATAAACTGACATACGAATCGTGTAACGGAAATAAATAAACTCAGATGAAGATTTATAAAGCAGACATGTTTTCGTCCAGTCAGTATTACATTAAAAGATTGATGTTTTTTCGTTACTTTATCCTTTATGATGTTAAAATATATGAGTGGTAAAATATATCACACACATATTTGGATCACAGATATTGATGATGTTAAAAATTTATTTTTTTAGAAATAAGAGAGTGGCCATTGTTATTTGCAACTATACTTCTTGTCCTTTTATTTCCAATTTACTTTTTTAAAATTTAATTGATAAGTATATATATATATGAGTTATATATAATTGTAAGTAATATCACTCATATTACTTACAATTATATATAACTCATATATATGAATAACTCAATTATATTATCATACCAGGCGTGCTGACCACTAACTATCAAAGGCTAATGTTTTTGTTTTCAGCTAATGGGACATATAAACTTCCCCGAATATTATTTAATTCACTCATGGCGTCATCTATGTCGGGAAACGGACACCGAAGTTGCCTCATAAATAAAATATAAAATAAATACCCCCTCAAGCAGCTGCTTGCCACAGAGGTCTGACAGGAGCCTGTCAGTTTATATGCCACAGTAGGAGATCTGAGAGGATGGCAGGACCTCAGCAGAAAAACGACACACACATCAATGCCTAATTCCGGGGCTCGAACCCAGTTCCCTTAGATCAGTGGCCAAGCGGGCTAACCACTCGGCCACGGGACGGCAGTTGCCTCATATGATGGAATTTAATAGTTTGTCACTCACGCTCGTGGCATTAAATCAATAATTCAGTTTTTTCGGCTATCTCATGAATCCCACGTTTACAGGACCTCTCCTGTGATACTCTCTTTACTACAAGTATATAATTTTATATTAAATATGTTCCTTATTCTCAAATTCCATATGTTCAATAGCTTATTACATAAATATGTTTCGGTGCGATTTGATTTTTTTTCCAAAAGATTAAAAGAGATAATCAATACGTAATTGTTAAAAAAGGCAACGATTAAGTAAATAAAAACAAGTGGTACATTTTTCATCGATGCATAGTTGCTAAATGTTTCCTAAGTATAAAAATACAAAATAATCTTCGAAATATACACATTTGGGATGCCCCCCAAAAAAAACAATCCCTCAAATAAGGCACTGCTTATTAACTAAACGCTTTAAATGCACTTGTGTGTTTGAATTCTTGTGAACGTTTAATTATTCCTGAAGTTGGATGTATATTTATTTAGAGAATAAGAAGTATAAAATTTATTTCATAGGAAATGTATAACATGTCTATGAAATGGGAATAGAAAACTGCTAAAACTGTTTGAATTGAAAATCACACAGAGCACTGTCATGGTACTGAACTTTTTTGAGAAACGAAGGAAAGAAAAAGGTACATTTCACTGTTTGCTAAAAAAAGTATACTTTAAAAGTCGACTTTAATCTTAACTCCACATTTTGTATATTTCGCTTACATCTTTGTTGTTACAGATTGTCTAGAACGTACATATTTTCAGAATTTTGAGTACATTTGTTTGAATAGATTATATTGCCTAATTCATTTGTCAATGATATAGAACATATGTATTCAATATTTCAGTAACAAAACTAGTATGAATATCTATAAAACTTATGAAAATTAAAATGAACGTTGTACAGTCGCTCAAAAAAGTATCCGAACACTATGGTTGATTACAGAATTCAGAAAAATATCTGGCAACGATTTTTTTTATAAATTAGTGATCTGGCAACTTCGTGTCACGTGACACGTAGTTGCCAGATCACTAACACGAAGTGGCACGTGACACGAAGTTGCCAGATCACTAATTTATAAAAAAAATCGTTGCCAGATATTTTTCTGAATTCTGTAATCAACCATAGTGTTCGGATACTTTTTTGAGCGACTGTACAGGCTGATAAATTCTAAATAAACTGATATACTTATAACCATTATTTAAATTTAGTTAGGTTCCGTGAAAAACATACAAAATGAGAGAATTTCCGTAATGATAAATATAGAAAGAAAATTATAACTTCGGAATACTTGCACAGATTTTCGTCATCCGTCAGCGAAATCAAATTACTATAATAGCAATTTATATTGTGATTAAACAGAAATCTGTCGATGTAAATAAAAATAATCAATAAGAGAAAAAAAAAGGATAAGCGAAAAGTTTTCAAACACTTTAATTCGAAAACCCGTTAAAAAAATTATTACTATTCACGTTTACTTTTAGCATGATGCCAAATCAAAAGGAATAGATTCTACTAAAGAAAGGAACCTGCCATATAAGTTAAATTTTATTGCCATAATAAATTTATATGACATTTTTGTTTTGTTCAAACACGAAAAGACCAACAACGATAGATGCTTAAGGTTTTTAATTATTTTACAACTTTAGATCTCAACGAATGGAAAAGGCTTGAATAAAAAACGAAAGGTTTCTCTGCAGTTTTTGTGTTAGCTACGTAAGAGAACTAAAACGTTCCCTCGAGCAAAGAGATGGTGCAGAGATGGCTGCAGGAATTCACAATGGCGAGCCGAAGAGAAGTGAGAGAAAATCAATAAGCCGAGGGAGAAGAACAGCAGAGAAACTCGATAACGTTGGCTTGCCGAAGGAACTCTTCTGTTATTGCTGTGGCATATCAGGTATGTCTTCTTGGTAACAAATCGAAATTAGTATTGGTTTCCTCATTCAGTATTTCTGATGCTTGTTGTTTAGTAGTTCAATGGTATCGTAATAGCAAATTTTATTCCAAAGGGAATGGTAATAAAGTATACTGTGATAACGATTAGATGTCATTGTAATAAGAATTAAACGTATTGTGCTGATTGTTAGGTAATTATCCATAGAGAAGCGGCATCTGCCATTCTTTATTAAGAACTGATCAGCTCTATCAGAAGAGGGAATAAGGTATGCAGCTCAGTAACTTCCTAAAAATGCTTTTTTAATGGAAAAATGTGACTAATGATAGATTAAATATCTGAAACTTAACAATATATAAAAATTCGTTCGTATTTTAAGAGTTAAAGATTTAAAGATCACCGTAATTGTAATATTTATCAGTTGCAATGCTAGTTAAAATAATTTAGTGACGAAGCGTGGATAGAAGAAATTGGGATAATGAGAAGCATTGACAAATGAATATTTTCATAGGAAATTGGTTGATTGAGCTGTCAATCACTTGTCAATCAACCAACAGTCTCACAGATATAGATTTTTAGCTTATTGACATGGGATGGATAGCTTAATTCACCAAAGATTTATAAGAATGTTTGATGCATCAATTGATCAATGAAAGAATCCATCTAAAAAGTAAACAGGTAAACTGAAGCAATAATCTTTTATAGTAAACCTTACTAGCATTTTTAAATATATTCTTTTGCAGTTTAGGTGATAATTTTGTTAATACTGGCTATTTTTGAATGATTTTTACAAAACGAACCGAGTTGTTTCATTTTTTCAGCTTTCATAACTTTTTAAATACTAAACGAAAACTGTTGGATGTCAAGATATAGATTTGATTAGGAGCTTTGACTTCAATCTCCTTTTCCACAAAAACTTTAAGGAGTTTAGAAAAGTCAAAATTTGACTATTGATGTTAAGTGAGCCTTTTCCTACTTAAAACTGCAACTGATGTGTTTACGAATATCATAAATATCTTTAAATATGAAGATAATTATAAAAGAGTTCTGCATTTTCCAACAAACTACATATTTAATCAAGAAAATTATTAGATGGAACACAGAGCGAATGCAGATTTTTATCTATAATCATCTAACTTTAAGAGAAAAACAGAGAGTTGGTTGAAATCTTAAAATGGAGCTTATATGATGATCATCGTAAGTATCTGAATCGAGTGTTCATAAGAAATTCAGACGACGTACAGAGAGACAGTTTGAATCATTACTGTCGACTGCAATAGTACTTTCAGGAAAATTCGATACTTGTGATAAAGTGCAACTGCAAATACGGAATTATATGGTAATCAATGACTTCTGAGAATCTTCGATGCATTTACTGTGCAGGCTCATTGTCTCAGTTTCTTCCAGCCACTCTTCGCTACTAATATATATTCAGAACAAAATGATTACAAAGAATTCAATTCAAACAGGACACGAAGAGCACGATTATTTTAAACAATAAACTTTGATTAATGTGTCAAACATTAGTAAGTGCATCCTCATTAAACCTCCTATTTTTAAAGAAATCTGAAATTTTTAGTGATTCAGTGACCTTTGATATTGCCGTTTCATAAAATTGTTCATCGTTAATTTCAGAAAATAAAAAGATTTTTCGAAATCCTCGTCATAATTCGCAAACTTAATTAGAGAATTAGAGTATAAAAGCAGCTTCTAGCCTCGTGTAATTTAACCTTTTCTCCTTTATTTCTTTCTTCATCTTCCCTTCCCGCTTCACCTACAGATTCCCCCCTTCCTCAAACTTCTGTTTCTATTTCTTCTTCTGTCGGTAGATAATATCCCGCTTCATCCCCATCTTCTTCTGTCTATGTTCTTATATCCTCCAAACTAATATCATTTTCGTCATTATTCAGATACAAGTACATTGACACATTCAGTTCCATTATTGTATCCCTCTAAACTAGGGGTTCTCAAAGTGGGATACGCGGCAAAACCTTTTGAGGTATGCCGTGAGAGCTCAAAAGTCGCTAGATATATGTTACATATATATGTTTTATTTTATTCCCATTGTTATACTATAACTGTAGTTTTATCTATCTATACAAGGGGTACGCCTGTTACATACACATTTCCAGGGGGTACGTGAAGCATAAAAGGTTGAGAACCACTGCTCTAAACTATGAGGAATAAAATCTTTCGCAGATTTTTTTCATGCCTCAAGAAAAAATAAATGGCGAAAAGGATGGAGTAATAAATTGTAATAATGTATTAAATTAATATAATACGTTTATCATTGATATTATCTTCATTGATAGGTTTCAAGAAACATCAAAATAAAATTGTCCATATTGAATGAGTAGAAGCTGAGATATAACATTGTATAATATAAAAAGTTAAAAAACTTAAGTTGAGAAAATTATTAACAGCAGTCTGAATTAATGAGGTTTCATTGCATTTCTAAAATTTGTATAACGATACACTAAGGATTGATATACCAAAAAAACCTGGTATTATATCAATATTTATGCAAAATCAGAAACTAAAAATTGTAATTGTTTTTTATAATGTAATGAAACGACAATGAATGCAATATGAGCAGATGTCAAAACTTTGGCACCACAACAATCACACTCTCACATCTCTACTTCCTAACCAGTAATGTCGATACATCAGATTTCAATATTTATGAGGAAGGCAACATCTGCTTCAAGTGACTTTGGTCATCAGAGATAATTATATTTCGAGTATCTGTACCCCAATTCCTTTTATGAATTCATTACAAATACTTAGATAATTGAATAATAATAATAATAATAATAATAATAAATGGACGGAACGTGGGGGGCAAGAGAGCTATGACCCTTCCCCCTTTCAGAATACTAGTAAGAGTTATAGAGGCAGAAAAAAAAATGATTAAACTATTTTATATTTCATGTATTTTTCAAGAACTTTTTAAAGACCTGTGAAACGGAAGGGGATAATGTTTTGCTGCATTGAAAATCCAGTGTCCCCCGCACTTTTCTTGCAGTTTTCCAGCTCGGTTGTGTTTCTTGGCTCCCCCTTGATTTTTTTCTAGATACGTGCCTTTATGTATATATATATATGTGTGTGAATGCAGGTATGTGTGTGTTTGTATGTGTGTTTGTATGTGTATATGCAGGTATGTGTGTGTTTGTATGTGTATTTGTATGTACGTATGTATATAAGCGTTTTTGATGTTATTTTCATTACTAATGGACCTACTTCTTTTGCACATGAGCTATCACGTGCAAAAATTTTTGAGCATGTGCTATTGCTCAAAAACTGTTTATAACTCCTTAATCCCGAACCTTAGCATTATTTGCATAATTATCGTAACACCTAAGAGAATATGAATGGCCCAGGAGTCAAAAGAATCAAGACTTGCTTATCTATTTACACAGAATTCAAGTTTTTCTACTGCAGCAAATTCTAACAAAGGGAAATAGAGTAAATCATTGCAAAGCCCATTTTTATTCACTAGGTTTATTCGCCTGATTTTTCTGCTCTGTAGAAATCTTAGTATTTTCCATATCGCTTCTAATTCTCCAAATACCTGAAGCTGTATGTCGCTTCTCTCAGACACATAAATGTCTTTTAACTCTACAAGTGCCCATTTCGCTTATTCAGTCGCATGAAAATGAGAAAAGTTTGCAAAAGCAACTTTTGTTTACCTAACAGTTGCATTTTGCTTTTTCTTCCACGTTTAATGCAAATTCCCAAAAGTCTCACACGAATTCATCCATCTGTGTCAGAAACAGGCTTAACTAAGTTTCTTTTGTGGGCCGTTAGCCAGATATATGATGATTATGTAAATACAACAAACATCTTTTAAGATTATAGTTCTTGCACATCTATGCTCATAGTAAAATCTAATCTACTTCCTAAACAATACTTCTTAACGTTTTTACTTTCTTCTTGACGTTCTTCTAAGAAGTATCACCCCAGCATTGTTTCTCAGATATTTAAAAAAAAAAAAACTCATCCTTTATGCTAATTTTTTTTCGACTTCTTTCATCCAAATCTTGGTGAAAGGCTACCGCTTTCATTAATAAACGATACTCTTTCAAACATAACGAAATTACGTTCACCGTAAGTTGCTTACCAGAATGACCCATAAACGTCAAGAAAAGTTAAACGTAAACAATATTAACGTCCCCGACGGTTGCTGTCTAGATCGTTACCTGTTCTCCCAGGAGACGAAGGAAGTCTGCATTAGCGGTGGATGCTGGCAACGAGTTCCTTGCAACTCGGTTTCCTTTTATCTTGTCTCGCAAGCCGATTACGCCAAAACTCCCGAGGCTCGCTGTTGCCCTTTACAGGCGAAGAGTCAGAAACCAAATTAAAATGATGGTTGTTGGGCGAAAAGAGTTGATCTGTAGACTGCAATGCAATGAAACCATGGAAGGAGACTTGATTTAAGATTATTTCAGGAACTCTGCGATTCATTACAAACGTGTAATGCATTTCTAGCCTATGTGGTTCTAGCATTTCAGTGGATATACCTATTAATGGAAAGGAAGTTTGTTTCTTATATTAGAACTGCATTATTAAGTTTTTCAATTTATTATATAATAGTGGTATCGTTTTAAACTTATTATATTACTTTAAATTATGTTACATATAATACACGATATTCCTACATCTAGAAAAAGTTTGGCCCTTTTCTATCCTTAATGTACTCTACATAGTATTATTGAACATTGCATTGCATGAGCTGTTTTATATGCAAATAAGATTTCACTTACAAATACCAAATTTAATTTGGAATCAGGGAATAAATATTCCATACAGGATTGTGTTGTTTCACACCTGAAAATGTTGAATTGTTTTACATGAGAATGTTGAATTGTTTTACATTTGAGAATGTTGAATTGTTTTACATCTGAGAGCACTTTTTTGAATACAATGGGCTAAATGGCTAGGTCACAAGAGCTGCAAGGGCTCAGTGAAGGCTGGGGGAAGAGAATCCCTTGGGCAGCTGTAAGGAGACAGATGGAAGCGTTTCATCAAGGCGAAAATGGGCCTTGCACAAGGAAAATTCTCTTATGCAAGGGACCAGGGCTTAACGTTCCTTCCGACGGGCGGGGATATTTTCAAGCCCATCGGTGTCCCCTTTCTAATGATTATGTCAATGATAAATCAACGATATCATAGATCAAAGATTATTAGTTATTTCCATGTGATTAATAAATTATTTCGTCATTGATTGATAAGAGTTTTTGATGCATCAATTGCGCAGTCTCATTGACGCAATTATTTTCATTTATGCTTCGCCACTGCAACTAATAACGATGAAAACGATCAGTGCTTAAATTAACGACCGACGAAAAATGTCGAAGAAGCAACTGCGCAATCTCACAGTCTCACCAGTGTCACTTGTTGTAAGTCAGTCTACGCCACTGCTAGTATTAAAACAATTTTTCCAAGCGACTACACAAGTTCCACACTTCAAAATCTACGCTTTTAGGTTTCTTCTCTAATTCAGTCTCTTTGTCTTAGAGGACTGGTGGCCAACACAAACTTAACGAAGAGCAACTAGGAAAAAAGAGCCGCAGGAGAATTTCTTTACCGAAAAACTGCTGGCTCGGTGGCGCAGTAGTATTTCGTTGGTTCTCAATGACATTGCAACTGCAGCTTTCAGGGTTTGAGTTCTGGGATGACATGATTGTTTATATGCTGATTGCTCTAACTGAGGCAGTGGTTGGCACTGACTTCTGTCTTAGTAGGGCATTCCTTGCATGAGACGATCTGTATTATATAATAGTATATTAGTATAATATAGTATATTAGTAAATAAAAAATAAATAAATACCCCCTCAAGCAGCTGCTTGCCACAGAGGTCTGACAGGAGCCTGTCAGTTTACATGCCATAGTAGAAGGTCTGAAAGGATGGCAGGACCTCAGCAGAAAAACGACACATACATCCATGCTCGAACCCAGGTCCTGTAGATCAGTAGCCAAGCGTGCTAACCACTCGGCCACGGGACAATATACCATTAAATAGTATAATATACTGTTATATATTATTATATAATAGTATATTATACTATTATATAATGTAGCATATAATAGTATATTACACTATTATATAATGTAGTATATAATAGTATATTATACTATTATATAATTCAGATCTGCTAGTAGCTATTCTGTTAGTAGTAGTTTCTAGAACCCTTCTCCGTCTCATATGTTGGAAATGAAAAAAAAATTAAAAAACTAAGAAAAAATTAAAATATACACCTCCCCCAAAAAATGATTTTTAAGAAATCAAAAAAAGAAACGTTTTTAATGAGCGCTATGAATTTACAAAACCGTTTAGTTACGCGCCTAATTTTTATTAAAACAAAAACTTTGTAGGAAATGACCAAGATTAAATGCGTTGATTATTTTTTTTAAGAGCCTCAAGTTCTTTTTTTAATCAGACGCAGATTGGCCAGGCTTTCCTTTTACGATTAAGTTGTAGCATTCTTACACAAACGAAATGTTTCCTCAAGCGTTTAGTGACCATTGAGATCTGACAGCATCACAAAGAAACGTCTTGTTTCATTCCTTTATTAATTCAAAGCACGTACAGCTTATGAAGATAAGGTGATTAGTGTTCGTTCCTGAAAGCTCGTGTTGCCGACCATGTACTGCAAACAATTTGCATGAAATTAACGTGTATTAAGAATGCAGGATATTATTTGTTCTCTTGTATGGTTGACAGACTACGAGGACATAATACTGAAAGGATGCAAAGACACAGAACAGGGAGAACATGGGATAATGGTAAAAATATTCATTATGTGATAAAAAGTGGTAAAAATAATTTTTTCTCTCTGAAAAAGGAGATCGATGTAGATATCGTAAATTTTTATTTCCAATATTAAAACTAGATATAGAGATTGTGTAAAAATTTATTATCTTTGTATCCATATTGTAAAATGACAGTACAGATAATATTTTCTGTAAATATTGCTTGTATTTGTTATTTGAGTTCCTGGAAAAACTTTAAAAATGGTATAGTTGAACAACAGAATAACCAACTCGTGTTATTTTGTTCAACACAGAGATTTCGGGATAGAGAGAAAAATCTGTGGAAAAATCACGATTTTTTTTTCCTTGGGTCAATATTTTTTTAATTTCATTTCATAATAAATAATTTTCCATCAAGAATGCTTTTTCAATCAAAAGCACATTCAAAATTCTTCCAACAGGAATGAAACTTTTAAGTTAATTTTACCAAAATTTGGTCGTCCCATGGCCGAGTGGTTAGCGCGCTTAACTACTGATCTAAGGGGCCTGGATTCGAGACCCGGATAAGGCATGGACGTTTGTGTTGTTTTTTTGCTGAGTTCCTGACATCCTCACAGACCTTCTACTATGCCAGGCTGACAGGAGATTTTTTTATATCCGATTTTATCTATATCCGAGATTTAAAAAAAGGTATGCTTTCTTTCCAATAAAAAAAAATATAAATTTCCTCTCAAGCCAGATGCTCGTCAGACCTCGGCAGAAAGATAACCCAAGTAAAGAAACATTCATGACTTATCCCGGCCTTTTTAATCATTAGCCAAGCATTTAGTAGCGAGCTACTTGCCCACTGGAATGATTGTTTCTCAATGGTTTATACACGTTTACTCATAAAAATATGTGATATACTAGCAGTGGAATCAGAGCTGAGTGTTACTACAAATCAGCACTGTGTTATTGCATTATCCAGACGGCAATGACTACTGTTGGTTAAGATTATCACCCCTCTTGAACTATTGATCCAGAAAAAATCTGCAAGTTACAATATTTATATTTTACCTTCCACTCTAACAACTCAGTAATAAACAATTATAATGCGTTCTAAATTGAAACTTGCCTCTACTTATTTTTTTCCGGAATGATTAAAATCCATCGATTTCTTTTCAAAAACTTTTGAGTGATAAAATAGTATTTAAATTTTGGTAAATAAATAAAAATAATAAAATACCCCCTCAAGCAGCTGCTTGCCACAGAGGTCAGACAGGAGCCTGTCAGTTTATATGCCATAGTAGAAAGTCTGAGAGGATACCAGGACTTCAGCAGAAAAACGCCACATACATCTATGCTTTACCCGAGGCTCGAACCCAGGTCCCTTAGATCAGTAGCCAAGCGCGCTAACCACTCGGCCACGGGACGGTTCACACATCATAAGGAGTAGTTAAAACATTCCGTTATTATTATTCATTGTTGTATATATAAATATTGTATATAATTCAAAGTGGGGGAGGGGTCTAGAAGAATTAATTGATAATAAAATACCCCCTCAAGCAGCTGCTTGCCACAGAGGTCAGACAGGAGCCTGTCAGTTTATATGCCATAGTAGAAAGTCTGAGAGGATACCAGGACTTCAGCAGAAAAACGCCACATACATCTATGCTTTACCCGAGGCTCGAACCCAGGTCCCTTAGATCAGTAGCCAAGCGCGCTAACCACTCGGCCACGGGACGGTTCACACATCATAAGGAGTAGTTAAAACATTCCGTTATTATTATTCATTGTTGTATATATAAATATTGTATATAATTCAAAGTGGGGGAGGGGTCTAGAAGAATTAATTGATACTGAAATTGATAATTCGAAAATAAAAAATGAATAGAACAAGATGCATAATTAAAGTTGCATACGAATCGAAATTAATGATTTAATTTTGATATCATTTCAGCTTTTGCTTCTTGTTTATTCTTCACCTGAAGCTGAGAACTTGAAGAGCTGCGGTTCATCAAATAGGATTTTAAGGCGTGGTAAACCGTGCAAAAAGTTTAATATATTACTATGTACACATTAAATGCCAATGGATCACCTTCCTCTATCAGCTCTGAGCAAAATTGGGGTCTTTCCATTGTACTCAGTCCTTGAAAGCTTCCCTTGAAACATTACTTCCATTCTTACGAAAGGTTTTAATATCGATGCTCTAAAACATAATTCTGCGTATTCCAAGCTTGAAATCTGCCTAAAAGCATTCGGACATATATGTTTAAACAAATTGCCCACTCGCATTACTGGTCACAGTGAATCTCTCATTGATAGGATTTTCTCCAATAGATCTTCACTCCACGAGCATACACTTACTCTCTTCGAAGACATTTAGTGACAATTTTATTATTAGCACATCTGTATTGTATTATTCACCTCGTGCACCTAAAGTTTTAATTTCAAAGAGATCCTTTAAAAATATCAACAATGATGAGATTTTTGAGTTTGCAAAATATCTCCCTTTCCACAAGAGTATTTCCGAATGCACAACTCCCATCTCAAAAGCACAACATCTCTCCTGTTTAATCAATTTTGCACTTGATACCTATGCTCCTTATAAAACTTTCAGAGTTTGTCCTTTTTGAAAGCCTTGGATTACAAAAGAGCTTCTAAAATTGATCATATTAAAAAATAAATACTTTAAGAATGCTATTAACCCTAATCATCCAAACACATGTGAGAACTATAAAACTTTACCCTATATTCTTACACTCTATATTCTATTACGACATCGCCACATCCTTCGCTCTGATAATAAAATATTTTCTACTCCCAAGATTTCCAAAGCTAAGTATGGTGAAATTTCTTTTGCCTTTCAAGCAGCCTCAACTTGGAACTCTCTACCGAGCGATATCACTTCTTTAAATTCTGAAACAAAATTCAAAAACTATATTACTCCACTCCGAATATTGAAACGTTCAACCAATAACATCTCCTCACCCTTATTCCCACTCCCCATCTTTGCCCTTTGTCTGGATTATCCGCAATCCTTTTTCTTTTCCCCTTGGAGAACTAAATTGCACGGTCTGGTTGTACCTCCGTAGCCCATGGCTGCTTGAGGATGATGATGATGATGATGTTCATTCATTTAATATTACTCTCTGTTGTCTTAAGCCTTCTTTTTCTCTCCCTTAAGTATACTACGTTTCTTTTTTATCATATTTCACATTATATGTTTGTCTTTGTCTCTGCAACTTGTCATTTTGTTTATATGCATCAAATAATTATGCATTTTCTGTACATATGTTTGTATTTTTGTACTATCATCAATATTTCTTTTTAATTTCTCAAATGTACTGAGGCATCAGCCACTTGAACGTTTAAATTAATATTCAAAATTACCTGTACCTTGGCTTTACTGTAACCTCCTGCATGAAATAAATTATTATTATTATTATCTATCAATCAATCAGTGAAGATTTACTATGTCATTGATTGATTGATCTATCAGTCACTTGTCAGCAATGCAGATCAAATATTAATAGGCAATTAACATGTGATTTATAGCATAAGTCATCAATGACTTGGAAGAATTTTTGATATATCAATTGCGCATCTCTCTGACTCAATTTCTTTCATCCACGCTTCTCGATTGATACACAGAAATGCTGCTCAGAGATAAATCAACACAACTCTCATCTGAGGATTATTTGATGTAACGCCAATTAAACCATGATTGCCATTTTTCCAAAAATGATATCATCACAAAATGAATTAAAAACTAAGAGAAGGCATATATCGTCTATGGCGCATATGAGAATCTCATTTTCAAAGAGAATGAAGTTTTTCCTTTACCTACTGTTTCATTCATTAAAAGCTTTAATTTCAGCTAGCGGATGATAGGAAAAATGCAAATAACATTTTATTAGTAATTATACAACATAAAGGTATTCGTCTTTTAATTCCTAAATCTAAAAGTCGCATTTCCCACACCTCTCTCAAAAAAGGGGATACATTATTGCTGTCAGTGGAATATCTCTTAAAAATTACCACTAATTTTTCAAATTTTTAATATATATATTATTTATAAAAGTTGATAGCAATTCTGCCGTTTTATATTTAGTGATATGTAAAAGGTAACGCATGGACCTTTGTGTTGTCTTTCTGCTGAGATCTCGCCATCCTCAGACTTTCTACTATGGCATATTAAACTGACAGGCTCCTGTCAGATCTCTGTGGCAAGCACTACTTGAGGGGATATATGTAAAGATAGATCTATATTAAAATTACTAAGTATTTGAAAAATGCGAATTACAATATTTCATAAGTACCAATCAAGCTAAAAAAAAAGTTTTCTAATTATCGTTTCATTGTTTCCAATCGAAAATTCATGACGCTCACATTCCACCACCACATTTTCAATTTCTATCATTAATACATCGTTGCAATATTCGTTTGAAATTTTGGAATTTTCAATCTTTTTCACCGTTAAAGGCGCAATTATAGTGTTCGAAATATTCCGAAAGTGCGAATCATAATGTTTTATCAATTCCTAACTAACCCTAAAAAGTTTTTCATTTTTTTTTTAAAATAAACAATTATCTGCTAAAACGAAAAATTGTGTTTTCCCACCCCCTTGGATCTAAGAGGTCAATTTATTGTTGCCAATGGAAACATCATGGCGTTCACATTCTACCACCAAAATTTAAATTTCCTAGCTTAAATACATCGTTTGCAATAATTGTTTGAAATTGTGGAATTTTCAAAAATTTTCACCGTTAGAGTTAAAGTTTTCGGAAGATTTCAAAAGTGTGAATCATAATATTTTATCAATTCTTATTTAACCCAAAAAGATGTTTTCATTTAACTCTAAAAACAAACAATTATTGTTAAAATTAAAAAGGCGTGTTTTCCCACCCCTTCTGGTCTAAGGGGTCAACTCATTATTGGCAGCGGAAACTTTCTGGCCTACACATTCCACCATCAAAATTTCAACTTTCTAGCATAAATACATCGCTTGCAATATTCGTTTGAAATTTTGGAATTTTCAAATTTTTCCATCGCTAGAGGGATTAATTATAGCTCTAGAGAGATTCGGAAAGTGCAGATCGTAATATTTCATCAATGCCTATCTAACACAAAAATAATTTTTAATTTATCTCTGTAAACAAAAAAGTTCGATGTCTACAGAGAGAAGACAAAGTAAAACAATTACCTCATTTTCTTTGAAAACGAGATAAAAAAAAATTGAATGTGTAAAAGGTGTTAAAGCGAAGAAAAAGCTAACGATATTTAATTTTTTTTCTTAGCAGTCTAAGTGTCCTGTTTCTGGTGATGCCTGTGTGGCTAGTGGTAGAAGAGAGTGAGTAGTCATCATCATCAATCGATCCTTGGGAAGTCATTGTCTAAAATCTCGCAGCAAACATTCCCAGGTATATATTTCAGGTACCACTAAGGCAGAATATTAGGAACGATTGAAGTAAAGAGAATAAAGCATTAGTAGCAATTGGGAGACTATGAAACTGTGTAATTGAAGCTTCAACAGTTATCAATAGATTATTGGTTAATTGGCAGGCGATCGGTAGATGATTGGTCTATGAACTATGAGAGTTGTCGAAACATCAATTGCAAAGTCATAATCTTCCAAGTTGCTATTTACTAATCTACATTAAATACACCTTAAGCCATGCCTACTAATAACTCACTA
This sequence comes from Ryuthela nishihirai, assembly GCA_038380435.1. Lineage (NCBI taxonomy): Eukaryota > Metazoa > Arthropoda > Arachnida > Araneae > Heptathelidae > Ryuthela > Ryuthela nishihirai. Next base: position 109,634,336 of record JAWZYU010000001.1, read on the forward strand.
TTTTTTGCTTTGTTAGTAAACAGTACATGAGCCGTATGAGAATTTCTATTTGCTATTTATCTTTGAGAGTAGAGAATTTAAGCCATCGCATTCTAAAATTGTTAAATCTTATAAGTTATGTTACGTATCATTTAAAAAATATGTAGCTTTAAATAAGCTGTTTGCTGAATTTGCTCTAATAAGGCATAACATAATCAATTTGTATAACTGGAAGTGATAATTATCGTTTAAACAACATTGTTCAATTTGCATAACTGTAGCCGAAAATTGCATTTAATATCTGGAGGATATCATTGAGATATTACAGAGCTATTTTCTAATTTGTTATGGAATACAGCAAAAATTACAATATTTATAATTGTTTTATATTAGAATATAAACTCTAACTCAAATATGTAATACGGTCACAAATCATTTACAGCACAATAAAACAGATAATTATTAACGAAAGACAGGCAACTACCCTTATCTATATTTCAATGTATTATAACTCTAATAACGTTCTACATTCTGTGTCTGACCAGTCACATGATCACAGACAAGAATATGAGAATTTAAAATTCACAGGAGAAGGAATTCATCCATGATATTTAAAAACCTTCTTTAATGATCTATCTGGCTCTTGTCTTTCGTTTGTCATTTTGTCGGTTTGTGTGTTTGTCAAAATGGATATTGCAGCATATTCTTCCAGGTCATTGACCCATTCAAACCAGTTATGTATCAAATGAAAGCTTGTGACGTGGGATGTGCCATCGGATATTAAAAAAATTTCCCTGTTTTCCTTCCCGCCTTAAAAAAGGGAAATATGAAAATCGTTCTTTCGCTATATCTTCCAAACGGAAGGGTTGGATTGTTTTACCTCTGAGCGGCACTTTTTTGCACACCATGGGCTAAATGGCCAGGTCACATGGACCCCGAAGGCTCACAGAAGGTTGGGGGAGGGGACCCACTGGAACAATTGTTGGGAGACAGATGGTAGCCTCCCGTCAAGGCCATCCAGCGTGTTCTTTAACGTGCATAGGGTATGGACTTTCCCGCACACGGGACCACGGCTTAACGTCCCATCCGACGGGTAGTGGCATTTCCAAGTCCATCGGTGTCCCCTACTGACCGTGGGCAGGGCGGGGAAGTTTGCGGAGATAAATCTCAACGCTGACCCAGCTGGGACTCGAATCTGGGAACTGCAGATTACGAGCCTGGCGCACTACCGACTGAACCACACCCGCCCCATCCAAACTAAAGAATCGAGAGATACGAGTAAAATATGAAATGAAATCTTTTGATGTTTGAACTGTAGTAGGTTACCTTGAACGGTAAATTCTTCCCCAGCAAAAAGAGGACCGAAATTTGGCGGGGATCGACGTTAGAGAGTTATATCTCAAATAATGTCGAGTGCTAACCCGAATTACTCCTCTTTTCCACCCCAACCCCAATTTACAAAAGAGAGGGAAATTTTATGGGAATCGATCTTACATATCTTTGTCAAATCAAAGCTCGAGAAATTCAGACTATCAATGTAGACATTTTCTGTTTCGACGATAGATAGATTTGTTTAGCAAAAGAGAATATTTTCACTTTAATATGCAATGCAAAACAAACATAGCAATGTTGTTGATGGAGATCTTGTACTATAGATGAGATTCCAATTTGATTTTCGTCTCAGTTGGTGGATGGACGCTCCAGTAAAAAGAAAGAGAAATATTCCACCAGCACAGCATGTCGTTAAGACCACTGGTAGTCCGACATTTTTAGGTACACCCTTGAGCTAATTGTGAGACTACCTGAAGAAGATTTGTACCTGACCTATCAAGGACAAGAAGTTTTCATCTTTTCCACTCTGCAGAGTTACCACGGCGGGGTGAAAGGTCGCCGCCACCGCCTAACGAATCTGCTGGAGTCTCAAATGGCGTCTTGGGGTTGGCTGGTGCGGCAGAGTTTCCCGCTGAGGCTTCCTATAACAGGATGGCTGGTTTCCATGGTGACCATTGCAGGGATGCATAGGGAATGAGGCCATGTCACTGTAAATCGGCGGTACTGCAACCCAGCCTGCAATATTTCAGTCAGAATCGTGATGGAGGTTTCTTCATATGCCGTAATGTTCAGGTCGCTGTCTCTACACAGAAAGACCTGGAGAAAATAGAGATAAATTGGCAATGCTTATTGTGTGATGAAACGCATAAAAAGAAGATACCTTTTCGTTCTTAATTCCAAAAGCCATAAATTCCTGTTCATTACAGGCCTAAGAGCAAAAAAGATATCAATATCCTTAAATTACTTTAGTATCTCTTCAACTTATTTCACTTCTTTCAGCTATCAAGATATCAGTTATAAGAATGTTGATATAGCAAATGTAAGATATAACACTTAGCTATAAAAAAAGACATATGCCTAAACCATACTATAAAGCACATAAGAAGCAATCACAATAAAGCGATTATGATAGATATGTAAAAAGGACATTCGATTACGGCTTTAAACGCTAATAACATAAAAGTAACAAAATATTTTATAAACATGATACAATTAAAGATTATTAAGGAAGAATTTATAAATAAGCGATTTATTTATCGAACTTTTCCCTTTACATATAATTTTTGAAATTCATTTAATAGTTTTGATCCAGTTTATCGTCTCTTTTCTTCTTTTATTTTTAATCTATTCGAATTTCTGACAAAAATGTTTATTTCATACTTCACTAATAGCTATTTTGTTCTGGGACTTACCGTATATCAGAATATATTGAAACTTCCAGTGCCATTTTAACACACTTTTATGTTTTTAACATTAAGCTAATATTTACGATATTTGCATCTGTACAGTCGCTCAAAAAATATCCGAACGTTATGGTTGATTACAAAATTCAGTAAAAATATCTGGCAACGATTTTTTTAGAAATTAGTGATCTGGCAAACCTTCGTGTACTGTATACGGAATCACAAATTTCTAAAACTTTCGTGTACTGTATACAGATCACAAATTTCTAAAAAAATCGTTTCCAGATATTTTTTCTGCATTTTGTAATCAACCATAAATAAAAAAAAATACCCCCTCAAGCAGCTGCTTGCCACAGAGGTCTGACAGGAGCCTGTCAGTTTATATGCCACAGAAGAAGATCTGAGAGGATGGCAGGACCTCAGCAGAAAACAACACGAACATCCATGCCTTACCCGGGGCTCGAACCCAGGTTACGTAGATCAGTAGCCAAGCGCGCTAACCACTCGACCACGGGAACGGCGAAATCAACTATAGTGTTCGGATATTTTTTCAAGAGACTGTACATAGTGGCGGTCATAAGGAGGGGGCCACGAGAGCCATGCCCCCCCCCCTCCAAGAGACTCGTAATTATTTTATTTTTTTTTCATTTCAATAGCCAGCCAATTTCTTTTCCAGGAAGGGAAACCGATGACACCTCATTATGCCAAAGGCTAAATAACAAGGATCTTATTACTGAAAAACTAACAAGGATCTTGGAATAATAAAAAAGGATCTTGGAATAATAAAAAAGGATCTTGATTACTAAACACTGCATTAGTAAATTAAAAGTGTCATTTCTGGACTACAAATCCTTCGTACATCCCTAAATGACCTCCTGCAGACTTTAGATTTATGACCTCACTTATCTGCATATTTAAAGCTATAAAATACATTTCATAAATTCATTTCAAGATAAACAGATAGTAAATATTATAGAACTATACAAAAGCAAAATTTCTGAAAAAACGCTTTTAAAAAATCGTTTTTTAAACGTAAGCAAATTTTTTGTTCACTCTGAAAATACTTTAAATTAATTCAAATAATATCCCAGCTCAGTCAACATAGCAGTTTTTAGGTGTATAAAACGATTTGGTAATATTATTTTCTGCTGAGATCCTCCCGTCCTCAGAGATCTACTATGGCATATAAACTGACAGGCTCCTGTCAGACTTCTGTGGCAAGCAGCTGCTTGAGGGGGTATTTATTTATTTTATCTTTATTAACTTTTCGTTATATCCTTGACGTTTAAACGTAATTAATAATTACAAATAGAATTTTTTTTAATATTTTATTTTCCTTGTTTTCAATTAACGCTTTCAGAAGATGTTCCTAAAATCAATGCCGCAAGAGAGTCCAATTACAAACACTTGTCGATACATTGAAGGGGGACTATGCGATGGCCAATGGCGATACATCATCCCGCTCGTAAAGGCCCAGCTGCAGATAACTTGCTAGAAGTCTCCGCTCTTGATGGGCCCCATCCTAGAAAGGATGGCGACTTGCACGCTAAGCTCCATCTATGGCTTGCTCTTTCTTATCATTCTGAGTGATCTAAAGACTATCAGCTCCTGTGCGTGCGCAATAGGCATCCCTGGCTAGTAGTTATTGCCCTTGTCAAGGACGCACACGTATAGGTCGATCACTAATCTGAAATGTTCTGAGAGAACGGAAAATATTGAGTTTTTTTTTTGCTTCATCGTGGCCCACTATCGAACCAGTTAGTCTTGTGTTGTCCGTAATATTAGGAGGAATAAGGATTTGTGGTAAGTTTGGGTATTATATAATAAATCAAATATATTTTTTCTCTCCTTTTTATATATTATGGTGTTAATTTTAAAAGTTTCTGTTAATGTTTCAAAATGAGACGCTACATATATTTATTATTAATGAATATAGTGATGTATTATTTCATTTTGCAAACATTATATGGAGCTTGGTATAAGTTTAATGTTTTGATTAGTATCCAAACATCATGGTGCTTAAGTTCATTGAAATTCGTGCGTTAAACCTTTTGTTGCAATTAAAAAATATTTTAGTTATTATTGTTATTGAGCGAAAGAAATGAATATGATCCTATTGAAATTTCCGGTATTTTGTGTTGTTTATTTGTTTTGCAATTACGCTCAAAATTTTAATAACTATTAATTACTTTCACAAAGAATAAAAAAAATAATCATGACACTTTTCATCATAACAATCTCATGTGATGACGGTTGATACGACCATTTGACTTTTTTATGCGTAATTTTTATACATAAAATTACGACTGAAGTTTAAAGGCAAATTAGATTAACCCAATTAAGAGATACCAATTAAGTTACCAACTAGAGAACCCAATTAAGGGAAAAATGACCAAAGAACCGTAATCGTTTTGTAGTTAGAGAGTTTATCTTCTGTTCTAATCCGTTGGAATATGTGTTAGAAATAACTGTTCCAGAGGTGAAAGATTAAATAGTAGGACTACTGGTTCACTGAACATAAGTATCTTTGCAGAGAAAATCTGCACAAGATTTTTCTCTACAAAAAGTGTTTCTCACGGTGGACAAATTTAACCACAAGAGATTTTTTTTATTGGATGCTTACATTTATTTGTAACAGATTGGAAACATGTTCAGCTGAGTTGAATACGACACTATCTGAGTTTGCTGAAAAGCAATCAGAGTTAGTCTCTTGTTTTCGTGTAGAGTTCATAGGGTAAGAATTGGTATTATTTTTATATCGGAAAACTCTAAAATTATAATTTTAAGAATCAGAATCATTTTGTTTATGGAAGAAATAAGATTAGAAATATTCTAAAAACTTATATTGTTAAGCCGCCTCGTGATCGAGTGGTTAGTATGCTTGGCTAGTGATCAAAGGGACCAGGGTTCGAGCCTAGGGTAAGGCATGGATGTTTGTTATGTATTTCTGCTGAGGTCCCGCCGTCCTCTCATACCTTTTAATGTGGCGAATTAAACTAACAGTCTGTTGTTAGACCGCTGTGGCAAGCAGCTGCTTAAGGGAATATATATTTTAATTTACATTGTCAATAATATATATATTGTGAATTTGATACATTTTCCCTCGATTTCTGGGTGATAAGTTAATGATCTTAGCACGAATTAAACAAACAGAGACCTACCAAATGATTAGACAATCACGATTTTATTTCTTTGCAAACAAACTAGAAGCTCGGAATTTTCAAAAATAAGCTTTTATGGGAATAAGAACGAAAATAAATTAAAGAGCTAATTCAAGTCTATTAACATCTTGAATTTCAGCAATATTCGTTCAGCATTTAAATAGTTATGGCAACTGAAATATTTAACAGCAGCATCACCTACTTTAAAAGTTTCAAAATTGAAAGAATAGTAGACGAACTTTTAAATACCCAAATACTGTAGTAAAGTTTACTCTAACAATTTTTATTGTTTCGATTAGCCTTTGGAGATAAATTATTCTGACAACTTATTAAATATTCTAGCTTCTTAACTCTATAAATACTGAACGAATATAAAGGAATTCAAGATTTTGATAAACTTGATTTAGATCTTTAAGTTACTTTTAATTTGATTCTCGTAAAAACTTATTCTTTAATCTAATGAGTTTTTGTTTTTACTGTCCATTTGCCTAACATGGGAATTTTCCACATGTAGTAGAGCTCTGTATGCATCACCAAAATGAAACAAAAATCATCATCTGCTTGAGGGATATTTTATTATATAAAAAAAACACTCCCTCAAGCAGCTGCTTGCCCACAGAGAACTGACAGTAGCCTATCAGTCTATACGCCACAATAGATGATCTGTGAAGAAGTCGGGACCTCAGCAGAAAGACAACACAAACATTCATGCCTTATCCGCTGCTAGAACCCAGTCCCCTTGGCCCCCAGTTAGGCCGAAGACGCTAACCACTCGGCCCCCGGGTGCTTCTACGATATTTGTTTAAATTTTAAACCAGCACAAATGTTAAAAAATGACTTTCAGTGTCACATACTTCGTTTTTGATTGTTATATGCTTAGAATATTTTGCTATTGCATCAAATTTGCGACTTATTAACTGCTGGAAACTTTGCCTTTCAACAGGATATAGTTTGGAATATGCTGCTTTGTTACAGATTTGTTGTGCTTGAAAGATAGTTCCTTTGGACACATATATAATGAGAACTTTGTATATTGAATAGTAATGCAATAACAGCACTCCAGTGGCGAAATGTGTATGGAAGCAGTTGCGATAATAATACTGCAATTGGAGCATCAAAAATCTCACAAGTCATTGATTGATTGAGCTGTCAGTCACTTGTTAATTAACTAATTAGCTCATAGATAAAACATTATTAGTTTATTGACATGTGATTGATATGAGAATTTTTGACATAAAAATTTTTGATGCGTTAAATGTGCACTTCCATTTATCAATTGGTTCCATCAAAGATTCTTTACTTTAGAGTCTAAAGTAAAGAATCTTTGCCACTGTAGCACTTTACAGGTAATGAAACATTTTGGACAAGATCTATTGGTCAGCGGCATGCTAATTTTTTTTTTACATTTTGAAGTCTTATATTTTTAACTTTTCAGCAAACTTTAAATATGTGTCGACATGTGCAAATGGAATATCCCCGAGTCGACTAGTTAGCGTACTTAGCATTGTAGTAAAGGCACTTGTAGTCAAAGTCCTTGATAAGTCAAAATGTTTCGTTCTTGTGCTTTCTGCTGAAGATTCGATTTTCTCACAGATCTTCACTGCGGTGTATTATACCGACAGGTTTCTTCTCTATTTCTGTGGTAAAGGTTGTTTGTATACAATAAATAGGATAAATTTATTTCATTGTAATTCGCAAAATTTAACATATTTCACATGATAAAAAGATATCCAGCTTCATTCTTCAAATTGCAGGGTTTACAGACCGAACTGAAAGCAGTTTTAATAACTTAAACACTAAAAAAAAACTTTTCCAAATCAACACACCCAATGTAGATAAATAGTTTCCAAAAGTGGGGACGGGAGTAGTAGTTTGGTTGGAAGGGTTTTCTTCTATTTTTCGGTAGAAATAGATTAAATAGAATGTCCAATACTTCTTAGATCAGCATAGTTATACATGTTTTCTTTCGTCAGATATTTTTTTTAGAAATTCATAGATGCAGTATCAAATTACTCGTAAATTTCTGTTTACACTAAATAACGTTTCAACTAGTTTTATGCAGGAAAAAATATTTTGAATTCCTTGTTAGAAAGGGTAGTGTGGGGGCTGGATTCAAATATATTTGAACCACTGGCTTAGGGTAATTATTTCACACTGCATCTATTAATTCTTCCTGTGATTTGAGTAATAAAAACAAAATATTAATTACTTTTAAAACTGAACGAAAGTGATAATGGACAAAAAATAACTAATTATGCACTGCCCTACCAAAATACCAGATAATTTCCACGTTATGTCAGTGGTAATCTAATTTCAAAGCTTTAAAATAAAAAAATAAATACCCCCTCAAGCAGCTGCTTGCCACAGAGGTCTGACAGGAGCCTGTCAGTTTATATGCCAGAGTAGAAGGCTTTACAACTTCCAAAATCTGCATTTAATGGAAAATTGTATCTTGGAGATCATAATCATAATTATTTAAATCTCGATTTTAAAACAATATTCACTCAGTATATAAGGATTATGGACCCTGGAATATTTAAGTGTAAATTATCTTGTTTCATAAAAATCGTTCAAAATTATCTGATATCGAAAAAAATGATTACGCAAATATCTAAAATAAATACAGGGTGAATCTGAAAAAGTGGGCAAAACTTTACGGGGTGGTAGAACGCAGCTATACGAGCAATATTCGTCATAGAAAGTATGGGCTGAACGCAAACGGCGAGCCGCTAGGTGGCATTGGAAATGGTATAAAAGGGTCGGTCCTCGCACCCAACAGCATTTCTACCATGGATTGCCGAGAGGATGGCTGGTTATACTAACCACGAAATGGCGGATATGCACTTTGTGTACGGTGCTGCGGACGGGAATGCAAGTGAGGCACAGAGTATCTCCTCTCCTTCTTGTGTCCATTCTTTAAATGTGACAGTGGAAAACTACCTTTTAACTTCTCACCGCTTGCGTTCCGACCATACATTCTATGACGAATATTGCTCGTATAGCTGCGTTCTACCACCCCGTAAAGTTTTGCCCACTTTTTCAGATTCACCCTGTATATTATTATATGGTTTGAAACACTACTAATAATTTAAGTTTTATCAATTTCTGAAATAAATTCTTATAATGCATTACTGTTGTGAAACTTAATCCTAAATTAAGCTATCAGTCACATGTCAATAAGCTAATTATCTTTTATTTGTGAGATCATTTGTTGATTGATAAATGATTGATAACTCAATCATCATATTCAATGACTTATGAGGATCTTCGATGCGCCAAGTGCAGTCTCATTGGTTCAATTGCTTCCCTTCACGCTTTCCCACTGAGGATTTGTTTGTATTGATTTTGTAATAACAGAACTGAAGACAAGGTAAAAAAAAAAGTTTTTTTAAGAATTCCGTTATGTACATATGATGAATGCATAAAATGTAAATAATCCTTCAAGCAGCTGATTGCCACAGAGGCCTGAAAGCAGCCTGTCAGACCTTTGCCATAAGAATCTGTGAGAAATGCGATACCTTAGCAGCAAGACAATATAAATAAAAAATACACCCATGACCTTGCCGGACAAGCTAATTACTCGGCCATAGGAATGATCACATACCATGAAAACACATTCAAAATAATCATGATTTTAAGCAATTCATGATTAATAACTCATAAGCTATTAATCGATCACATGCAGATGAAGTTGGGCAACGCAAATAAATACTACTGATGGTTTGTTATTGCTTACATATGGCTTCTTAAGAATTATCAATGATAAGTTTTACACTTATAATTCTGGATTGACTTGGTGGGCTATAAAATTTAATCTCTCGAAATAATATTTCGTCTGTTTCATGCTCCCCAGTTAAAATATAAATCCGTATTGTAATACTGTAGGTTGGATATCTTCATAGTAGAGATCTTGATCAGAGATCTGTGACTCATATGTAGAACAATTATTTGAACATAGATGTTTCAAAGAACATCTGTATCCTTACATATGTCAGTAATGTTAAAGCGCAATGTCCTCTAAAGTCAAGTAGCGTACTGATATCGTTTGTTCTACGAAATGACAGCATATATAACAGCATAGCAACTATCCAGTGCATCCCCTTTCACAGCCATTTTCTCTCTATCCTTGTGATGTGTCCATTTAGATCACTCTATGGGAAAAGTGCTATTCAGGGATGAAACAAAAATTCTTTGAAATGGATGTATTATTTTTTGTGATACTTATAACTTTTAGAGATTATAGCCCATGTCCGAAGCCAGCCACTGAAGTACCGAGATTGCTTCCTGAATAGTCATAATTTAAATTTACCATTTTGTTTTATATTATTTGTCATAATTATATATTTATATTTTTGTCATAATTATCAAGAATGCTCATCAATTGCTTTATAAAAATAAGGTGAAGTAGAAAGCCCAGTCTCCTATGGTGGATATGAAACGTTCATTTTCAAAGAAAATAAAGTGTGCGATTTTCAGTTTAGTGTTCTCTAACGATGGGAATTGAATATAATGGTGATTAGGTACTATCTTATTGGGCGAAGGGTCCTATCTTATTAGAAATCAGAGAAGAACTTTCATTTATCTTTTAAAATAAGAATGATTTTTTTCCCCATCAGCTTGGATGACAGGTGCAAATTACAATTCTGTACCACAATATTCTACCACTTAAAGTATCAGCTTTCCATTATGGAAAGAAAAAGGCTTTACGGTATCCGTTTCTAACGATGGTAGTTAAAACTATTAGATAATTTGCAAAATTTTATTAGTATCTATCCAAGCAAAGAAATAGTTTTTCACTTGCAAAAATGGTGGAAAATAAATAGCATTCTAAGTTCATGGATTATTGATTAAATATCAGCAAAGTTATTAAGTGTTAAAATTATAAAAATGTTTCGTAACGTTACGTGACAAATTATAAGGGGAGTAATAAAAGACAGCAAACAATTTATTCCTGTTTTAATAAGCAAAACTATTTTAAACTATTGGAAAAAACATAAATGTCTCAGAATCAGGAGCTATTATTCACTTTGAGCTTCTGTTTAAAACAATAGTTTTCAAAAGGAGGGGGAGGGGGACCACTGGTCTGAGTTTTTCGCTAGAACAAATAGAATGTATAATGATCTTAGATTAACATGAATATGCAGGTTTTGTATATTCATGTTAGAAATTCATGGATGCAAAATACTCGAAAATTTGTATTCACTGTTAATATTATTGCAAATAGTTTTATACAGGAGAAATTATCTTTAATTCCATGAAGTAAAAAAGAGAAAAGTGCATTGGAAAAGTGAAAGAGCTCGAGTCAAAAAGTTATATTAAATTAAGTAATATAATAAATAAGTTGGTAAGTATTAAAAATTTTAAAAACCAGAACAAGTTAAATTTACCAAGCAATTCCGCCAATTTCTTCAATAAGTGAAATTGCATGGTGGGAACTACCACTCAGCCACAAGGGTAAAATTTCATATTTTTAGTAATATCATATAAAATAAGTGGTTCAGAGGAGAGAGATGTAGATGAGTTTTATTTTTTATGACTGACGTTGAAATAGGGTATTATAAATATTCATGCATTCCACATCTAGCTAACTAAACTGTAAATCAAGCAGTCCTCTAATAAATCAAAGATTAACATTTGCAATAACTTTTTCGAAATATTTATTACCAGATGAGTATTAAGTGCACCATTTTTTTTAAAAGGATTGTATATTCATAAAAAATAGCACATGTTATTTATTAAATATTCATCAACACCAGCTTGGCCAGCATTTATTCTTATCTCACATGCCTTGTGCTCCATTGTGAAGTTGTCATGTTTTCAGACCAATGGTGTTGAAACAGACCGCGTTTCTTTTAAAGATAAAATGAACAAGATAAGATCTGTCATCTTGCTTCCTGCCCTTTTTATCATCAATCAGCACAACACCTGCACTGTTACAACTGTTGACTACGCAGTTGCATTCTGCATTACAAATAGAACAAATGTTAGCGAATGGCGGAAATCCTGAGTTATACACCTTTAACGCTTAAAATGGTTTTACTAAAAATCTGATAATAACCTCGTTAGGAATGAAGCGCAGCTGTCTCCCTGAACTTTTTATCCTTTCGCCCATTGAAACATTCTCATATCTTGAATGTAACGATCCTTATTTATGCTCGTTATGGAAAAAAAAAAAAAGCACAAATCACACTGTTAGTAGTGGGTATTAAAGAATACTTCAATTAAATTAGTTGACACTGAAGTCAGTAAAAATTATTCATACCTCTTTATTATACTTCTGCAAAAATGATATCTCTGTGGTCAAGTTAATGAAAAGTATTTAAATATATATGCGCTGTCCGTTTTTCTGCTGAGGTCCTGCCATCCTCTCAGACCTTCTACTATGGCATATAAACTGACAGGCTCCTGTCAGACCTCTGTGGCAAGCAGCTGCTTGAGGGGGTATTTATTTATTTTTTATCTATATTTATAAGGGTTCACTTTTTTCTTCCAAACATTGAGCAATGTTTTAATGTTATACCTAAGAAAATGCAATAAAATAGAGAGTTCTAACATGAAAGAGTTAAGGCCATTAACAAGAGTCAGTAAATAAATTCAAAATAAATATAGTTATAATTTTATTCAATTTTGATTTATAGCTGTGAAAAAATGCCTTTTAAATATTTATAACGTTATAAAATAGAAACTGTTAGCTTCTTTTATCCAGTTGGATATGAATTTGTTACATAAATGAAATTTTTGTTTATTTGGAACCGTTAATTGCTCTTGAAATTTGAGGTTTCAAATGTGGCATCTTGCAGTATAATGCACTCCAATTAAGGATTTTTTTCGATAATGGTATGAAATGTGTAAAAATTGAAACTAGACTACATAATTTTTATAATAAGCTGAACATAATCTGCAATATCGCTTTAGAAAACGCAAAAAATCTAGTTTTTTGTGCTATGTGAAACAATGGTTTTGAAATGATATCGTTAATTAAGAAATTGCTTTATTTTTAAAAGCTTGTTTTTTTAATTCAGGCTAAATGAACTAAACAAAGAACCACACTCTGATTACTGAATTATTACGTATAAACCGAATCAGAAAAAAAGCAATTACGCTACAAATTCCGCTATAACTTTCCAATCAATTGTTTTAATATTTATAGATTGAAATATTTGATCTGAACTGGCAAGTTTATAGCATAGTCTCTGTAATCAATAAAATTGAGATACCTAAGAGGAAAAAATTAATAAACGTTTTACTGAAAATCTAACACCTTTTGAAGCAGCTAATCCCTTACTGCACGAGAAAAAAGAGTTTCCAAAGCAGCCTATAGTGGGCACCACCGGTCAGCTAGAAGATGTGGGACCCACAACTGTAAAAGCTACCTCTCCGCCATTTTGTGTTCTACACTGCAGCATCGGTCTCTATCTGGACGATGTTCCAGTGTCTTGTGCTCCATATCGATCAACGGTTCCTCGCGTGAGAGTGTCGACCCTCCGTCCTCTAGCAGCGGCCAACCGCGGCGCACGTTAAAGTATCGTATGGCCTATTATCTGAAGGAAAGGGAGCAAACACAATTTTCTCGCGCAATGAGAAATACCTAGACATTCTTGGTCGGTGCCACGTCGCTATCGATCCGGACAGCGCGCCTCCACTTGTGTCTAATTTGTAGGGATCCGTGCTGTCTGAATGTCCGAGATCATTGCGGACACCGCGCAATCTCCGTCTCCGAGCCTGACAGAAATGATGAATAATTGACGACGTTGCTAGGAAATGGAAAAACCTTTTGTTCCTTGATCACTCCGACGGAGCCTCGAAAAGCTGAGAGACGTCACGTGACGGTATAAGTCTGCAGACATAAAACTCACTTGCGCGCTTGCGACCGGGCCTTTTACATGCACGCCTGCAGTAACAGAAACGATATTTATTACAGCGACACCACAGAAAACCAAAATGACACTGACACGAAGTTTCGCGTGACTTACAGTAATATGTGACATGTTCCCAATTTGGCACAGCGCCGTAATGATTTGGGCAAAAGTTTCGGCAAAAGTTCACGTTCTAGTCGTGACGTTCGAATTGACAGTGAGAGTTTTGCAGGGAAGAACTAAACTGAAATACAACTGTCTAATGAAAAGTGCTATAGTTTAAGACACATTCCCTCCAGCCTTGTTTCCTTAACTGGGTTTTCTTCTTTATCTTTTTCCTTTTAAGAACATTGACTTAGGCATTGGAAGAAATAAAAAAATAACTTTTGCTTTCTTTGAAGTGTGCAGTGTTTCTTTTTGTAATAGGTTCAAAGGTCAATTGCCAGCTTTCCTAGGTTATAAGATTCATAGAAACTTATTAATATACTAATTTTTTTACGTAATGATACATAAATGAAATAGTAGCAAAATTTTCCCATTAAATAATAAGAATTTCTATCAACTTTTCGTTATTATTCCTTGTTACAGTTGTGAGCAATGGAATAAGAAGCTTAAAATTATCACCCAAGAATGATTTTTGTTTATTTTCAAAGCCACACCAGGTATTATATATACTATATATCGCCACGTATTAATTGCATATTCCTTTTATTTAAGAATAAATAGGAGTCTATCTTGAAATTGAGCGAATTAGATTGATGTATAAGCTGCGCCAATGGCGAAGCGTGGATAGAAGAAAGTGAGTTATTGAAACTGCGGAACTGATACGTCAAAAATTCTTGCAAGTCGAATGGAATGGAAGTTGAATTAAGCTATAAATCACTCGTCAATAGACCAAAAACATTTGCTTTAGGAGAAAATTGTTTGATTGACAAGTGATTGATTGATTAATCAATCAATAACTTATGAGAATCTTCTTCACAATTGCACAGTCTCCTAATCTCGATTACTTCTATATACCCTTGACACCTGAGCTGCGGAGTTTTTTAGAAAATTGCTGTGATTTAGGAATTAACCTAATCACCTAGTCAAATTCAACATGAATAATATTTAATTAACAGTAAATTTTAAATAATAAAATAACAAATAAATATTCTACGATTTCAATCTTTTAAAATAATATTCTGCTTTCGTATAAAGTGAGAAAATGTAAAACAGCAATGTAAATAGTAAATTCAAAACCTGTGTATTCACTATTTACGTAATCGAATTAATAATAAATCGAAAAGTTTCTTCAGGTGTGAGTAGTGAGTTCGCACTATGGGGCACTTTTACCCCCGTGCTTTCCCCCTATGACGTCACTTCATGTCACGTCCCTATGACGTCACGGATTATGCCCCTTATTAATATTCATAATTAATTATTAATAATTAATAATTAATTAAAACCCCTTCCTTTCCCCCCCTTTTTTAAACCCCTGGCGCCATCTGGTGATTATGAGGAGTACTATTTTCGGAAAAACCCCTATTTTAGATCTAATTTCCCGTTTTTTGACTCCCCTTTATAAAAAATTTCTCCCCCTTATTAAAAAAAAACCCTTCCTTCCCTCCCCTTTTTTTAACCCCTGGCGCCATCTGGTGACTATGAGGAGTACTATTTTTGGACAAAACCCTATTTTAGCTCTAATTTCCCGATTTTTGACCCCCTTATTGAAACCCCCCTTTTTTAACCCCTGGCGCCATCTGGTGACTATGAGGAGTACTATTTTCGGAAAAACCCCTATTTTAGCTCTAATTTCCCGATTTTTCAGCCAACCCGTCATTAAAGACCCCTGGTTGGCCCACCTATATTTTAAGTCCCCCTTAATCTCCGAATAAGTACCTTACCAACTAAATTTCGGGTGGCAACGATCGGATGATGCAAGCCTCAGAATAACTGCATGGGGGGCAACCTCATGCAGAAAGGGATGATGAAAGTCTCTAAATTATTGCAAAACTTTCGATTGCAGTCACTCACAGCAAATCAACTCCCAAAGTTGCATTACCCATTTTTATTCCTTATTAATTAAACACTCATTAAAACCCTCTCCCCTTTATTAAACTCCCTTATCAAAAGTTTGCTCTATTAAAACTTCACTGATTGCAAACTCCCATCCTTTTTCCAAGTCCACTAAACTTAGAAAATCAACTCCCAAAGTTGTATTACCCATTTTTATTCCTTATTAATTAAACACTCATTAAAACTACCCTCCCCCTTTTTTAAACCCCCTTATCAAAAGTTCACTCTATTAAAACTTCACAAACTCTCTTGTTATCAACATTCATTTTGCCAAGTCCGCTAATCAACTCCCAATTCTCTAGTAATTAATCACTTATGAAAATTCCCTCCCCTTTATTAAAAATCAAAAGGTACCTCTATTAAAACTTCACAAACTCCCATCCTTTTATAAGTTCCCTAAACATAGCAAATCAGCTCACAAAGGTACAATTTTTGTACAAAGTTGTACAAAGTTGTACCCATTTTTATTCCTTAGTAATTAAACTCTTATCAGAAAACCCCTCTATTAAAACTTCACCAAACTCCTTTGGTAATGCACGTTCATCTGAAATTTTCCAAGTCCACTAAACTTAGAAAATCAACTTCCAAAGTTGTATATTCCGTGTATTACCCATTTTTATTCCTTAGTAATTAAACACTTATCAAAAACTCTGTTCCTCATCATTAACCCCCCCCCCCCCCCCGATCGAAATAAAGCGTGGTAAATCAGTTTTCTCTAGGCGCGTTTAATCGGTGTCATCCGACATCCTGTATTTAAAAAAAATGTTTTTAAACCATGTCGCGTAACGTCTGAGAGTAATTGAGACAAACGTAAAATCACTTTCCAAGACAAGTCCTGACGCGGAAGCACAGATATCTGACGGCATCAACCCGATGGAGAATAATTCGCTCAAATCTTGGAGGTTTAGGGCGCATAATTTCAAAAGTCTACATTGAAACGCTGACCTATCATTGAAGGGTAGAATTGGGAATGCAGAGAACCGTCTCTGGACTTGTAAAAATTTCGGGATCTAAAGCAGTGGTCAAGGCTGCGAGTGGGTTTTCATGTTGTAAGACCCGATTTGAAAGTAGCGCAGATCCAAGATTCATCCGTCAATAAAACCCTTGTGATTCCCCGTTTGGAATTTTTTAATATCGTAGGACTTAACCACCCATCAGTGAAACGTGGTCCGGGGTGAGGATCCGAACACGGTTCTTTTATGTCGCACATACCCTATTTTCTTCAATATTTTTCATCATGACGAATAAAATCAGATATTTTTTATTAATTTTTTTACCCAATAGCATTTTTTATTAATTTTTTTACCCAATAGCATTTTTTATTTTCTGCGGGACAGTTACTGCGGGATAGTCCTTCTTCTAGTGAAGGTCGAACTCCCAAAATACTGGGACCTTGTTCAAGGATTGCATCAACCATTCAGCGAGGGGTTGCCACCCAAAGTTTAGCGGGACTTGACAAATTTCAGATGAACGTGTACACCAAGGTAGCGGGTTCAAATCACTGCGTTGGGAAGGATTTTTTTTTAAATACAGGACGTTGGATGACACCGATTAAACGCGCCTAGAGAAAACTGATTTACCACGTTTTATTTCGACCAGAGGTTTTTAATGATGAGGAACAGAGTTTTTGATAAGTGTTTAATTACTAAGGAATAAAAATGGGTAATGCAAGGAATATACAACTTTCGATACAATGCGATACTGAATATAGAATTTATTCGATACAAGGAATATACAACTTTGGGAGTTGATTTTCTAAGTTTAGTGGACTTGGAAAATTTCAGATGAACGTGCATACCAAAGGAGTTTGGTGAAGTTTTAATAGAGGGGTTTTTTGATAAGTGTTTAATTACTAAGGAATAAAAATGGGTAATACAAGGAATGTACAACTTTGTGAGCTGATTTTCTATGTTTAGGGAACTTGTAAAAGGATGGGAGTTTGTGAAGTTTTAATAGAGGTACCTTTTGATTTTTAATAAAGGGGAGGGAATTTTGATAAGTGTTTAATTACTAGGGAATTGGGAGTTGATTAGTGGACTTGGCAAGATGAATGTGGATAACAAGAGAGTTTGTGAAGTTTTAATAGAGTGAAATTTTGATAAGGGGGTTTAAAAAAGGGGAGTTTAATTAACGGGGAGTTTTACATTAAAGGGGAGTTTTAATGAGTGTTCTAAGGGACCTGGGTTCGAGCCCCGGATTAGGCATGGATGTTTGTGTCGTTTTTCTGCTGAGGTCCTGCCATCCTCTCAGATCTCCTACTGTGGCATATAAACTGACAGGCTCCTGTCAGACCTCTGTGGCAAGCAGCTGCTTGAGGGGTATTTATTTATTTATTTATAATTAATAAGGAATAAAAATGGGTAATACAACTTTGGGAGTTGATTTTCTAAGTTTAGTGGACTTGGAAAAAGGATGGGAGTTTGCAATCAGTGAAGTTTTAATAGAGCAAACTTTTGATAAGGGAGTTTAATAAAGGGGAGAGAGTTTTAATGAGTGTTTAATTAATAAAGAATAAAAATGGGTAATACAACTTTGGGAGTTGATTTGCTGTGAGTGACTGCAATCGAAAGTTTTGCAATAATTTAGAGACTTTCATCATCCCTTTCTGCATGAGGTTGCCCCCCATGCAGTTATTCTGAGGCTTACATCATCCGATCGTTGCCACCCGAAGTTTAGTTGGTAAGGGACTTATTCGGAGATTAAGGGGGACTTAAAATATAGGTGGGTCAACCAGGGGTCTTTAATGACGGGTTGGCTGAAAAATCGGGAAATTAGAGCTAAAATAGGGGTTTTTCCGAAAATAGTACTCCTCATAGTTACCAGATGGCGCCAGGGGTTAAAAAAAGGGGGAGTTAAATAAGGGGGAGAAATTTTTAATAAAGGGGGAGTCAAAAATCGGGAAATTAGAGCTAAAATAGGGTTTTTTCCAAAAATAGTACTCCTCATAGTCACCAGATGGCGCCAGGGGTTAAAAAGGAGAGGGGAAAGAAGGTTTTTTAATAAGGGGGAGAAATTTTTAATAAAGGGGGAGTCAAAAAACGGGAAATTAGATCTAAAGTAGGGGTTTTTCCGAAAATAATACTCCTCATAGTCACCAGATGGCGCCAGGGGTTAAAAAAGGGGGAGGAAGGTTTTTTAATTAATTATGAATCATGAATTATTAATTATGAATATTAATAAGGAGCATAATCCGTGACGTCATAGGGGGCGTGTCAGGAAGTGACGTCATAGGGGGAAAGCATGGGGGTAAAAGTGCCCCATAGTGCGAACTCATTACTGGTGTGTTTTAGCATTACTAACTTGCTTAAGTAAAGCATCCTTTTTAAACAATAACGACTTAATGTCGTTAGAAGTGTCAGTAAGAAGAGACTATCTTTTTTAAAATAGATTCTTGGGTCTTAATTTGGAATTTAACATTATTACAATTATCTTTTTCTATTAGGAAGAAAAATGTTTTTTTCTCTTTGACTTTATACTATAAGTCTTATGACTTTAAAGAACCATACATGTTCATTTTATTAATCAGCCGAAAAATATATTTCGATAGGCCTTAACTTAAGGGTTCTGTCAAAATATTAATAAAAGTTCGACTTCATTGATTTTGTTAAAAAAAAATGGCTCACTCATTTTAGTAATCCTGCTAAAGTCATTTAGTCAGGTAAGATTTCATGATGTTTTGTGCCAAAAAATATATAAAAGTAGTTATTTGTTTCAAATTGACTCTTTATAGACAAATTTAGACGTTATTCCTCAAGCATATAAACTAAACAATTATTATTGTTATTTTACAACAGCAGCTACTAAACTCAACCCTTTTCAGCAACAGAATGAATCCCTTAGTGCTAAAAGGATATAAAACTACTTTTCACTCTAAAAATGAATCAGGTGCTAAATTGTTACTGCGTTTAAGATATTTGTTGAGTTTTTTTTTTCCGTAATATATGATTCACCACAGATATAAATTTTATTTAGTCTTTGAAGTAATTCATGGATATATATATATATAGGTAACAGAATCCCTGCGTTATCTATATAATAAAAGAAGGTGTTTATGTGTGTCTCTCTCTGTGTGTGTAGTGCATATAATAAACACGTACTGTTTTTGCTAATGATTCAGCAGAAAGCATGCTTAACTTTGGAATAAATTACCTAGGTTTAAACTCAACCCAAGTTAGAATCAGAAAACCAAAAATAATCCTCAGGACTGCTGTGTATGGAAAACATGGGCAGAAAAACCAAAACTTAAATTGTTGCTTTTCTATTATCGATTTTCCCTCCATCTCATTCTGGTCTATATCAGTTTGTACCATTTCATTAAGTTATCGTTGCTACTTGACGAGTATTATTGAATGATTTTTTTTTTCTCTTCACATATACATCTAAGCAGTGGCAAAGCATGGATGAAGCAATTGAGCCAACGAGACTGCGCAGTTGATGCACCAAAGATTCTCTAAGTCATTAATTGAGCTATAAATTCCTTGTTAACAAACCGATGATCTCATAGATCAAAGATTATTAAATTAGTGGTATGGCATTGGTAGATTAATTCACCAACGAACTAGAACTTTTGATACATCAGTTGCGCAGTCTCAATAATTCAATTGCCTACATCCAGGTTCGCCACTGATTCTAAGTAATTTTTTTTTTTCCGCATGGGAAATTTTAAGTTTAAATTTTTTTTCTGGAAATTGATTTTCATAGCAAAATATTTAACAAATAATTGTCGAAATAACTTTTAATAGACAAAACGCAAATGTTTTAAACGATTATTTGTTTTTTGACTCATTATTTATTTAGGAATAGAGTGCAGAATCAAATCGCAATGTTTCATGTACGTGCAATAAAGATATGTTCAATACTAAAAATGTGCATACAAGAAAAAAAATAGCTTTTTAAACATGAAGTTTGTAAAAAACTGAAATTCAGGAGAAATAAATGTATAGCGATTATCTAAACAACGTTCATTACAACGACTGATACTGTTTTTAACATAAATTAATTCTACTTATTATTATCATTCAGTGGCATAGCGTGTATGAAAGCAATTGGGTCAATGTGACTGCGAAACTGAGGCATCAAAAATTCTTATAAATCATTAGTGAAACAAGCTTTTAATCACATATCAATAAACTAATTTTCTTTGATCTATGAGTTCATTGGTTGATTAACAAGTGATTGATATCTCAACCAATCACTGACTTTTGAGAATGCTTGTTCGATGCGTCAGTTGCAGTCTCAATTGCTTTCATCCATGCTTCTGCAGTGTTATCATTACACTTTGTACGTTTACGAAAACAGAAAGAGCAAAACATTTCAAAAAACCAATGCTGAGAAACTTTATAATACATGGATTTTGTTCGAGATGTATTTGCTTTGAGTAACTTTTACTAAAACATGTGGGTTTAATGAAATTATTAATTGTTTTGCTCCCATATCGGATTAAAACAAAAGCGTGAGGTATACTGTCCAACAAAAAGAGACCACCAAAGCCGATTCTATACGTCATACTCTAATGATCGACTCTGATTCTCTACGATCTGATCTTTTCGGTGGTTTTCAGCTCCTCCTCTTCTGGGCTAGTCTTTGATTTCCTTAAACATAAGTCGTTTCTCCTTAATGATTAACCGTCTTAATTGCTGACAATTGTAAGCGGGCAGGGGAAAGATAAGCTTAGCATTTCTTAATTGGTCGCTGAAACGCACAATATAATTGTGCAATTATCATTTGAAACTCTCCTGCTCTTACTAAATACCTTGGTTGGATCACAACACGTAACACCGAAAAGATAAAGTGTCTTTGTACGACAGAAAAGATGTATAGCTATGATTAAGTAGTAAAGTATCACAGGAGATATCCTGTACACATGGAACTCATGAAATGAATAGCTGAAAAAAATGAATTAATCCTGGAGTGTATGTTATTTTCTTGCGTATTCATCTTTTGGATACATGCTCGGATGTCCGCCCTTTAATTAACGTTTCATTGAATTATCAAGATATCATTATCAGAACAATCTTGTTGTTAGTTCCTAGATATCATGCACCATTTTAGAGAGACGTGAACCTACTTAACAGGTATTATCCTTTCGTGTTCTAATTTATTTCCACTACAACTTATTTAAAATAACGCGGGAATACTTCTCAAGTTGCCAACTCGTTAATAAGTAATGTTTTATTCTTCTTACGCTATTTGGGAAAGATTGGACCAGTTTTATTTTAATCGTCATTTTTATTTACATGCTCAAAATTTACAAGAAACTAGCACTTCTCTATATGTTGTACTATTCACGTACACCTGCATGCCTTAAAATGAAATGTTAAACATAAATGAACATGCATTCATAAAAGAAACTGTAATTTTGACATCGTTCACAAACATATCGTACATAAGCAGAACTACCTTACAAATGGTTCCTAGAAAAATTTTCTACGTTTTAGTCCATCATCTTAAATTGAGAAACATAGATAAGCAAAGTGGTAGCTCACAGACAACTTGAACAACATGGTACGTGAACCAGGAAAAGTGAACAGTACTGCCTTTGCTCAACCAATAGAGCAACTGGCACGTAACCTAGAGATTTCGAGTCTGGGAGGTGGAGTAGTGGCTTTGCTTACACTTGCTCAATTACTGGAAGTAAATATGTCCCTTAAGAACATTACAGATGTGAATTCCATTGGTTCAAAGAAAATGGAACGATAAAGAAAGAATACGATAAAGAAATACTATTCAAAATGGAAAACTTTAAATCATTTGTTAAATCTCAATGAAATGACATTAGCCTCAAGGTTTTCCATCCTATTACTAATATTAAAAGAAAATAACAAAAGATAAAATATAAATAAATACCCCCTCAAGCAGCTGCTTGCCACAGAGGTTTGACAGGAACGTGTCAGTTTATATGCCATAGTAGAAGGTCTTTGAGGATGGCAGGACCTCAGCAGAAGAACAACACGAACATCCATGCCTTACCCGGGGTTCGAACCCAAGTCCCTTAAATCCGTAGGCAAGCACGCTAACCACTCTGCCACGGGACGAAAACTCTGACAGAAAAGTAACTACTCTGAAATTGAAGAGATATTTTTCAAAAAAGAAAAGAAGAGAAAAAAATAAAGAAGGAAATAAGAAGCCTTAATCAATATATTTGCTTAATATTACTTTTTTTTAATTTCAGTAATTTCACTAGCTCAGGAGGTTAAGGCATTTTTTTCCGTACACCGTAACAGTTTTATGCAGCCAAATAGATTAAAAAACTATATCAAAAGGTATCCTAAGGTTCAGAACAGGAAAAAAAAGAAACTTGCTGGATAGTAATTAGGAATGAGATTAAAGACTCTCTCCAAGATCATTTATCGCTTTTAATGTACACAACGTTGATGTACACGTTTAGTACAAGATGCAAAACCCATTAGAAAATAAATTGGATTATGCTAATGAGAGAATACTTTCTACCCGAACAATTACCCTGTCAGTGTTTTTTTTTTCGCATTACTTTTCTGAAGTAGTGAAGCGTGGATGAGACAATTGAGACAATGAGATACGACAAATTGACCCGTCGAAAATTCTCAAAAGTTATTGATTGATCGGGCTATCAAGCACTCAGAAATCAACCAATGATTTCATAGTAAGTTAGTAATTTTTAGCTTAATTCATCAATGACATATAAAAACTTTTGATGCATCAATTGCCTGCATCCACGCTTTGCTACTGCTGTTCTGAGACTTGGAACTTTGCGAATTGTTATTTACGAACTGTCTTTGTGAATTATGTCCCGTAAGAACATCACAGATGTGAGTTCCATTGGTTCAAAGAAAATGGAAACTTCATACCTTATTATATGGTAAAGAAATACTATTCAAAATGGAAAACTTTAAATGAGTTATCTAAATTCAAAACTGCATTGAATACGTTAACATTCTGTGGTTAATGTTATTGAATATGTTAACATTTTTCATTGAATATGTTAACATTCTGAGTTTAATGAACATCGTTTAAGTGAGTAAATTTTACTTTTCAGTATTTTCCTCAAATTTAGCATCATTTTCACAAAAATTTAAATAACAGTAAATGACATAAATTATTTAATTATATCAAGTGATATTCTACGAAAAAAAAATGTGTATTCCTTATAGCAGAATATTCCTAAAACCGTAAAATATGTCTTTTTGAAATTCCTTTCTGAGAAGTTTGATTGTATTTCCTACTTCCGATTATTAAAAAAAAAGGATTTTATGTCAATTTTTGTTCTTCGATCTCACTTTACAAATTGAAATCCCTGCAGATTCGAAAATATGAATCCCCAATATAACAGAAGCTTTGTACACCTGACTAATACCCGCCTACATGTTCTACCTTCCCATCGCTCTGTGCAGCGAGCAGCCATGACAGCAAGTCTGCTCTCTGCTAGTACGAGTTCGCCGGCGCACCTATGGCGGCGCTGATACCACACCTAGCGGCTGCCGGCAATGCCGCTCTCCGTCCATTCTTACAGAGGGGATGGTCGCGATTTTTACCAGGCCGTATCAACGTTCCGTCACTAGTCGCCGCGTCATACATTCTCCACACGCCTGCCTCTTCACGCGTATTAAAACTACTCCCTAGGCATTAATCGTTGTCGACATTTCGTTTAGGTGTTTTCCTTTCTCACAATCGACGAAAGAACCGGTCAAGCGCGTGTCTCACCCACGCCACAACAACACGCGCTTGTTTGCCGCTTCCGTCATTTGAAACCTCTTAAAATCGTAGCAAAGAACGCTACAAGTGTCTTCATCGGCGCACGAGATATGTAAAGTTTTATTGCTTGTTTATTACATTATCAATTGGGTTTATGGCTGCTAACACGCAATCGCTCTCGGTCGGCCCGTGTGCCCCACTAAACCGAGGTTTGTGTCGTAACTCGGTTGACGACCAACATGGCGGCTGTGATGGCTCGCCTCAGCATAGTCAGGCAGAGGATTTATTGCCGTACATTGCAGACGTATGCCGAGACCTGCGGGGGATTCCTGGGACCATGGGCAAACCAACGACATTCATCCTAACGGCGATTGGAGGGTCGAACAAGTTCCTAATTCTTCGGAAACTTCATAGAAGGCCAATAGGTTACGCTGACATATTTAGTAAGTGGCATATTTAGTAATATATTAGTTGTGGTGTACATATTTAGTAAGTTTTTTTTCTCTCTCTGCACATGTGGTTTCATATAGGAGCTGAATTAGTTTTTCTTAAGGTTATCAGTACTTGTACTTGCGGCAGCAGAGATAGCATTCATATTATCTCAGAACTCTGCATAGCGGAGAAAAAATAGTAATGATGATGCATCAACAGTCTCATAAGTGGTCAGGTTACCAGGTAAGTATAACTTGAAAAGAATGTTATATATATTTAGTACAGAAAGTTGCAAAGCTACCAGGTGAATGCTTTTGGTTGATTTAGTGAATGTATTTTTATGTTAGAATTATTATCATCTCTGCTCGATCTCTGAAGCTTAAGAAATGATGTAAATTTCATTAGTTGAACAGTTGTCTATTAACAGATAGTTTGAAGAGTTTTAAATTTTTTATTATTGAGTTGGAAAGTGGTTGAAACGTCAAAGATTAGATTGTCAGTACCTGTGTGCTACATGATCTCACAATGCACGCATTAACGAAATCTTGATAATATTATTATTAAAAGCAATTAGTTGAAGGGAAAAGAATTTTAATTGTGAGTGCCGCAATCATATTGTTAACTGTACGTCAGAAAAAATCACAATAAATATTTTCTAACAGTCTTGGATTTAAAAAAAAATTACGAGGGAAGTAGAGGCAAGAAGCTGGATTTCCATTTTAGAATATTGTTTCCCCCCTTCGTTTTAGAGATTTTGTTTTTGAAAAATGCGTGAAATACGCGCGAATTTAATAACGTTTTTTTTTTTGCCTCCGTTACTCTTATTAGTATTATGTATGTGGAGAGGGGGGGGAGAGGAGGTCATGCACTTTTTCTCTCCCTAGATCCGGTCCTGTTTTTAGCATATTTAAACTAAAAAAAGCAAGAGTAAGAGACTCTCTTAAGAATATATCAGAAGGAGTTCCTTTGATTTTGATATTCCTCTTCTAACATAGTGGTCAAGTAGACTCGACTTTAAAAGATCTGTCAAGAATCTTTATCCCAGGGTTCATTCGAAGAGCGGGAGTCCATTTTTGGGGCTTGAAGTTTAGAATATCGGGTAGAATTCTAGAATTGGCACGAATGCGAAAACGCGGTCTTTGGTTTTCTAGAGAGAAAGTGAAATGGAAGAATGAGATTCAGAGAAAAGCATTATCCAAGTTAAAGACAGGGTGACCAGACGTCTAAGTTTTATCGGGATTATCCCTTTTTCCATGAAGTGTTCCGTTAAATTATTTAAAATAGATATATTAACGGTAGAATTCTAGAATGGGTACTACCGGGGTCTAGAACGGGTAAAATTCTAGAATTGGCACGAATGCGAAACGCGGTCTTTGGTTTTCTAGAGAGAAAGCGAAATGGAAGATTGAGATTCAGAGAAAAGCATTATCCAAGTTAAAGACAGGGTGACCAGACGTCTAAGTTTTATCGGGATTGTCCCTTTTCCCATGAAGTGTTCCGTTAAATTATTTAAAATCAATCAATAAATAAATAAAAAAATTCCGTTCAAGCAGCTGCTTGTCATAGATGTCTGACAGGAGCCTGTCTGTATAATGCTCCATAGAAAAGGATGTGAAAAAGTAGAAAGCCAACAGAGAAATGATACATCCATTCTTATCCGGGGCTCGAACCCAGGTCCCTTTGATCAGTAGCTAAATCACTCGGCTATGGAAGGGTTTAAATTTTTTTAACAAGATGTTATTTGTCTCATTTATTCGTTTATTTTTGTGATTGCTTTATTCCCAGTAGACGAGCGGTTAGTGTGCTTCTGCTCTTCATCCACTGAGAATTTTTCTGTAAGCCTTCGAACGTCTTTTTTTATATACGACTAAACTAAAATGCCTCGTCTTTTTCATTTACAAAATCTAGTCACCGTAGTTTAAAATATTTATAAATTCGGCCAGATACGTATAATAAAGGGTTTGCTCAATATTTATATGTATCACTGAAATTTCCGTTGTACGAATGGTAAGTGTAAATTGTGCAGAGATTTTTAATGTTGTTTGTAATGTTCCGTAACTTGGTTTAATTCAGATATTATTTGTGTATCATTGATTCCTTGTTACTAGCATTATAATATCTCAGCTGGACACCAGAATGTTGTTAATTTATAGCAGGAGGCTGGTTGTATATAAGATATAATACAAAAGAAGCCTTAACTGCATAGTGGTTAGGCAGCTAGCGACTATTTCAGCAAGGCAAACTTTGTGTGCTGTGTTAGCTCTAACTAAGGCAGTGGTCAGCAGTGACTTCGGTCTTAGTAGGGCATGTCCTTGTATGAGAAGGCCTGTATTAAGCTAGGAGTAGCTTCTAGGATTCTTCTCTGTCCTATATGTCGAAAAAAAAAAAAAGAAACGTGAAATATTTTATGAAATGATAGATGAGGCAACCAATTTTAAAAGGTAAGATCATCTGAAAAACTTCGGAATCGAAATGTTGTCTGCTGAAATACAATACATGATTTGTAATGCATGTGTGAATCTACGATAAAGATATTTTTATAGAATATCAAAATAGAATTAAAGTTAGCAAACGATAAAAAAATGCTAATTCTGGGCATTTTTTAGAAGTCTTAAATCCGTTTTAGAGGTGTTTAAAATATTTCTTTAAAAATGCGTGAAATATGCATAAATTTAATCACTTTTTTGCCTCTGTTACCCTTATTAGTATTCTCAAAGCGGGGGTTGCATGGTCCTTTGTGACCTTTCCCCAGATCTGGTCCTGACTACTTGCAATTGTTTCGGAATGCCACTAAACTATTCTCATGTATATTTTCACAAATGAAATAAATCAGTCAAGATGTCTTCTCTTTTGGGCTTCTGACTATTCGAAAATAACTGAATACTCTTGTAATTATGAAACATCCATTGGGCAATCTTATAATGAAAATATAGCTGAAGAACTTATAAACGAAGTCTCAGAGAATGTTATCTGCATTTTCTTAGAGGTATCCTTGATTATTAATCTGCATAATGCAGCAGCTGCGTATTTTATTACTTAACCTAATGCTGAAATTATTAAGGCTATTAATTTACGCATATTCTAGTACGCTTACTGAATTTAAAGTACTTACTGAAGCATTACTGATAACGACTCTGGATTGTTTTGCTAATCAGGAATCTTTGAATTTCTACATATTTTTTGATTCTAAGAGTACATTACAAATTTGTGAGTACTCCCCACTTTATGGATAAATAGATTCATCCCAAACCAAACCTCATGAATTGCTTTAATGAAATATTCTTAGTCATATCAATAACTTTGACAAATCCTCAAAATAAGTTTCAAGACATATTTACAAGAAGAAATATTGCCATTCGAGGACAATGCAATGACTCTCCCTCAGTAGATGTGCAACAAAAAAAAAATAAAATAAAAAAAAAACCTCAAGCAGCTGCTTGCCACAGAGGTCTGACAGGAGCCTGTCAGTTTATATGCCATAGAAGAAGGTCTGAGAGGATGGCAGGACCTCAGCAGAAAAACGACACAAAGAACCATGCCTTACCCGGGGCTCGAACCCAGGTCCCTTAGATCAGTAGCCAAGCGCGCTAACCACTCGGCCATGGGATGGATGTCGTGCAACATTATTTTTTTATTTAACATTACAGATCTCTAGATTCACACTTCTTACAGTTCATTATTTTATAATCAAAGTTTGGAATTGTGTCTAGAACAAAGAGATACGTAGCACGAGCTCAATAAAAGTAGAGGTTAAAAAACTAAAAGAAACACTAGATTTGTAAGAGAATATTTTGAATGAATGACTGAAAAAGCCCCTCTGTACTATATAAACTGGGAATCTATCAACACTAGAATGAAATCCTTGATCTGTATGAGAATGTTTTAAATGAATGACTGAAAGCAGTTTGTGAAAAAGTTGAAAGAGTCTTCGAAACTGGAAATTGATTAATACCAAGTTATATCTAATGTTTCTAATGGTAGAAAAAACATCAAGCAGTTGCCTAAAACACAGCGGTATGTGAGGAAGGTGGAGACCTCAGGAGAAAGACAACACAAGAAATAATAATTTATTACCCAAAGCTCAAACCGAGAGTTCTTTTATCAACACCGCTGAATGAAATATGCAAAAAATAGTAACATTTGGGATGCAGATAATTTATACTGGAAGAAATAGGATATTTGTTTTAAGAGATATCACACCAAGATGGATAAAAAGAAAATAAGGGAGGCAGCACATATTGATAGTAAAGCTCAGATTGAAAAAGAAAATGAAGAAATAGATTATAATCAAAGATATTTGTGGAAGTATTTAGGTATAAGCAGCATGATAAATATGTATTGAAATTTATTTTTCTGAAATTAGTGAAATTCGGCTGGGAGACTCCAGTCAAAGCTTGTTTTACGTGTACACAGTATGGCTCTTTGCACACGATCCCAAGCCTATCGATTACTCCGTCTTCATCGATAGTAGGGCGTGAACAGGCGGAGAGAATTTAACGTTGGCGCACTGGGGGGGGGGGGGGTTCAAACTGGAAACTTTCACGAAAAACAATTAATAAACTGATGAGAGAACAGATTCTAGTATTGTAAGGAAATCATCGATTATCCCGTATGAACACATCGACGTATTTGAAGAATTGAAAGCCACCTCATATTGAAGATGAAAGTGCTGCGATGATGGCAAGTGCTTATGATGGTTAAGCAAGGGCCTTGCTAAAAATTTCAGAAGCAGGGACAGTTGTTACCTGTATACAGTATAGCTGGCTTTCTTAGCAACAACAGCAGTTGATTACCTGAGTTTATTGATCTGTAAGGAAAGATTTTATGTTTCTTTGAATATTTTCTTTCATTTAGAGTATAAACTGCGTAGACTTCATGGTTCACGCGTTTTTGTAATTTTATGTGATATATGAAAAACATGTCATCCGTCAAACAAGCAGTTCATGTGGGCATGTAAAAATGAATATATGTACTCAGAGCCAGGCACCGGAGCTATAAAAAAAAAGTCGGGGTGTTGGTGTAGAGAATGGATTTCCATTGCAGTTAACTCCGTTTAAGAAAAGAGTTTAAAATTTCTATTGAAAACGGCGAGAAGTATGCACAAGTTTAATAATTTTTTGTCTCCATTACCCTTACTAGTATTTTCAAGTGGGTGGGGGAAAAGGAGCATGACCTCCTCCCCCCTTTCATTGCTCCGGCCCTGCTCAGAGTTGTGTATGCAGATACCATTTGTCCATTCCGTGTACGAAAATTATAGCATACAGGTGAAAAAGTCTGATTTTTTGTCGTTTTGCAGCTTTTGATTAAGCATAAGGTTTTAAAAAATTGCATCATTGATGAGATCTGAGGTAATACAAAATATTCTCCCTCCTCTAAAAACCGTCTATATGTAGCTTAACTAATTGAAAACACTAAGGAAATACACTACCTAGTTCTTTTGTCAATGGAGACTGAATGTTTCGGCATCATCAAGTTACTTTGTAGATTCGAGTAAGGGCCACTCTGTGCAGGGTCTCTTGTTGGAACCGCGGCTTAACGTCCCATCTGATGGACGGTGGCCTTTCCAAGCCCATCGGTGTCCCCGATTGACCGAGAGCAGGGAAAGGAATTTTGCGGAGATAAATTTCAGATGGGACTCGAACCTATAATATAATAATATAATATATATATAAATTTCAGATGGATAATCCCAGATGGGACTCGAACCTGGAAACCATTAAGCAGTTCCACTGAAACCACCTGAGGTTTTTCTAGTTGATATTTTAATATTGTTTACGCTTCCCTGTGGAGATTGCCGAGCAAACGTTGGGACACCTTAAAGCAGAAATATCCCGTTCGCTGTTTTTCTCCGATAGTACTGCCAAAACAACAAAAGATTGGAACACAAGATGATTGTCCTCGTGGAGAAAGTATTTTACTCTTTGCATTACTCCTCTGCCGTTTATAAGGAGACGAGTTCAACCGAGAAATTCGTGCAACACTAATTGGCAGAAACGAAATATCGGGCTATTTTTTTTATGTCGGACAATAAAATCTCTCAAATCGACCATGTGCTGCTTTCGCTTTTCAGAAATCTGGTCACCTTGTACAATACGCCGTAGAGAACATTTGTGAGGAAGGCAAGACCTCAGGAGAAAGACAACACAGAAAAGAAACATCCATATCTACCACGGGCTCAAACCCGGATTCCTTTGATCTGTACTCAAGTTCAATAATCACTACACACATTTTTTTTTTCTTTTCAGATACTTTTTCTAACTTTTTTAAAAATGTTACTTGATATTATTGGAACAATGTGTAGTACCTTCAACGTTAGAAACGTTCAGAAATTCTAAACGTGATGGGATGTATTTACTTTTGATTTCGGTATTTATGTTTGCGTTACTCCAATTATTCAACATATACACGTATGGAAACCTTGGCCTTTTAATTCATTTGGAATAATCACCAAATCTCTCAATGGGTCACAAAACTTTGACATAGATTGACAGTGGTATAGATTAATCATGATCTTTAAAAAAAAAAAAATTGGTTGTCCTGACTGCGGTTCGAACTCAGGTCTCCCAGTCAAGACAACCACTGTTTTTCTGTCTACAGGACTTTTCCTGTGATAATTTATTATTGAATAATCTTGATCTGTTTGAAATATATTAATATTGTGCAGTGGCGAAGAGTGTGTTGTAGCAATTGAGACAAAGAGTCTGCGAAGTTGTTCCGTAGAAGATTCTCATATGTCATTGATTGATTGATCTATCAATTATTATTCAATCAACCAATTATATCATAGATCAAATATTATTAGTCCATTGACATTTGATTTATAGCTTAATTCGCCAATAACAGTAAGAATTTTTGATCTATCATTTACGCAGTCTCTTTGACTCAATTGCTTTCATCCACGTTTCGCCACTGATATTCTTCCTGGTAGAATACAAACTTACGAGTACACGTAAAATCTTGCTGTACCATGAATCATATAACTGACGAAAATAGAAAACTCCAACCAGTTTTTCACTTTCTCTGTTCTTAATCTGATAATGTCTGTCTCCTTTCAATTTCAATGAGTTTCCCTTCATAAATTAAATGCTTTTCTTTAGCTGAAATAGTAAAAAAAAATATCAATGCAGAAAATACACTGGAAGTGACCATTTATCAGTATGCATTTGTATATATAGCTGTTAAGAATACATTATCATTATATTGGTTGTATTTAGTCCAAAAGGTCACAGTGGCTGCCATTGTATCCGTTCCACCATACACGTCTATTAATATCGCTAAATGCCAAAATTGTACCAAAATCTGTATTCTAAAATATACACATCCGCTCTTGATTATCTTTGCTACATATTCTTCTAGACATCGAGTTATGAATAATGCATGCCTTACTTAGTACATGAACTGTCAGCTATAAATTAAAAGACAGGTGAGCTTGTTGGGGATGAAGAGTAAGAATGATAGTAGGTATTCAGATGCAAAAGAAATCAGCAAATTCGAAACCAGTTTTTTTGCTAGACTATTAATTATGTATTAGTAAAAACAAGTGGGGATGTGTGGATGAAAGCAACTGAGTAGTTGACACATAAAAATTCTAAGCGATTGGTGAATTAAGTTATTAATCACATGTCAATAAACTAATGATTTTTAATCTATGAGATCATTGGCTGATTGACAAGTGATTGTTAGCTCAACCAATCAATGACTTTTGAAAATCTTCAATAAGTCAACTACGCAATTTCATTGTCTCAATTTTTTTCATCCGTGCTTTGCCATTGGTACAAATATTCATTCAGAATATCCTATACGTCTTTCGTAAGGACAAGGGATGGCTCAATCGCTAGCGCGTCAGGTCTGCAGTTCCCAGGTTCGAGTCATAGGGCACAGACAGCACCGAAAGGCCACCGTACGTTAAGCTGTGGAATACATATGCACAGCGTATGAGATCCTATTTAGCTAAGACCAGCGTTTATTTACAGAAAAACCGACGTTTCCATCGCATTATGGGCAAGAATACCAAAATCGATAGTGTGTGTGACGTAAAACTGAGCTCTGCTGCATTTGAAAGCTGTAATTGGTTAGTGATTACTGTCTTTGTCCAATTTTGTTTCCTTCTTGGTCTCTAGGCTAGGTCCTACGTATGTAGGTGTTTCCACTGGCAAAACTTTAATGAAAGCAAAAGTGTCAATGAGACTGTCCATCACACTTTCTTATAAGTTATTGATGAATTTAACTATCAGTCATATGGCAATAAGATAGTGAACTTTTTTCTATATGATGATTGGCTGATTGATAAGTAATTGACAACTCAATCAATCAATGACTTATAAGATTTTTCGATGTGTCAACTACTCATTTTCATTGTATCACTTTCTTCCATTCACACTTCGCCTCTTATGTATTTATACATATATATTTGAAGTAAGTGGCTCTCAAAATATTTTAGTTGAAAAAGAAACTGATATTGCTCTTTTGAAAGGTTTTCAATCTATGGTTTAAAGATTAGTAGAATTATTACCCTCTAGCGTGAATACCCTAGAGGGTAATAACTCTATAATATTTTTTAGTATTCTGCAATTTAATTTATTTAATAATTCTACAATTTGACTGGCCATGAAATGTGTAATGTTGATAACCACTGGGGAAAAGTGTTTGATTTTAACGTATTTGTCGAAAAGCAATATGTCAAATATATATTTTCTAATTGCTTTTTTCGGTTGTATTACAGACTGAGAGCGAATGTAATGATGTAAAAAGCATCTTGCCTTCACTTCGTTGAATTCATGGGATATTTAGCTCCTCCGTTTTAAATCCAAATCTGTAGAGTTCCTAAGAGGCTGGCACAAATGGCTAAGAATTTTTGCAAGTAAAATAAAAACAGATAATAAATGGATTTCATGCTGCAACTGAGTGTTTTAACAAAATTTACGTGAAGTCTGATGAAATTTTCTAGCTTGGGAATGTAGATAATTTCTGATAGGGAGAAAATGTCTCGCAAGTTTTCTCCTATGGGCTACGAAATATACGCTCCTTCATAAGGAGCGTATATTTCGTAGTCCATTGAGTCTGAAGAATATAATCACTGAAATTCTTATGTTATCCATGCTTGGCAACAGAGAATGAAGTGATCTCTTGTTTCACATTGTCCACAGTTGAGTCAATCAGTGTTGTTGGTTAGATGATATCTGTCGAGGAATGCTTGTAGTAGTGCCAGGTCGAGACGTAAGCGAGTTAATAAGATTTGCATATTTCTTGAAGTTTACAGATTCGTTGTTTTTACAGAAAATCGATTTAAATGTGAAATATATTTTGCAGAGCAGAAGATTCCCTTTCGATCCTCACATCTTTATATTTTCCTTACGAAATAGAGAGATTATATCCTTTGCATAAAAGGTTGATTCAAGGTGCAAATTTAGAATGCAGAAAGCATAGAAAAGATAAATAATAATGATGTTTTTAAAACTAAAGTAGAGAGCGGTATCAATCACTGTCAGTTCAAGAATAATACATTTTTGTATTTAATTTGTATCAAATGAGAATAGACGTGTAACTTGTAGATTTCTTGTATTTTTTACCTTAGTATTTCTCATAGAGATCTGTTTATGCTTAAATGTATATCAGTAGGAAGGAAAGAAAGTATCTTTATAAAAGAATAGAGAAGTTACAGGTAATTTTTGGTAGAGAGCTGCATTAGAGTTGAAGTTATTTGAAATAACTGTGTTTTCCAGAGCTATGTCATCATTATTTTATTTAAAATTTTAAAAATGTTTCTAAACTTTAAATGGTACATTGCCTTAAAGAAACAACAGAAATTATTGCTTAAAAGTGTGATAAAATATGTGACTATAGAGAAGGAAATTGTAGTTATGTTAACTTATTAGAGCGGGAAAAACAACTTACTTACGTTAAGTGTGGCTCGTTTCTCTGCATGATTTGATGCAATGATGAAAAACTAAACGTGTTAGAAGAGTTGGGTTGGGTTGTTTTACCTCTGAGCGGCACTTTTTTGCACACCATGGGCTAAATGGCCAGGTCACATGGACCCCAAAGGCTCAGAGAAGGTTTGGGGAGGAGACCCATTGGAACAGTTGTTGGGAGACAGATGGTAGCCTCCCGTCAAGGCCATCCAGCGTGTTCTTTAACGTGCATAGGGTATGGATCTTTCCCGCACACGGGGCCACGGCTTAACGTCCCATCCGACTGACGGCGGCCTTTCCAAGCCCATCGGTGTCCCCTACTGACCGTGGGCAGGGCGATGTTAGAAGAGTGAAAATTGTCGATGATGACAGAATCCGGTACAGAGCTTGTGAATTCCGTGTTCACATGCAGTGCCGTATTTAGTAACAAGACAAGAAAACCAAGGCTTAGGTTTTCATATTATGAGAAACCTTTAAATATATCGGCTAAAACTAAGAAGATCTATTGTAATTGAAATTGCCTTCGTTTAAATTGTCATTTATATAAAATTTACGCCTACCCATCCCAAACCATACCCAGTTAATTCAAATTCCACAGTTTCGTACATTTTTATTAGGAAATGGTAAGATATTTTATAATGCAAATAAGGTTTTTTGAAAGATGAATGTTCTAGTTGTTTATCGTTGCATCTTTGCTACGTATGTATGCTAATAAAACATATTTATCATTTATTTTTTATTGCCCATTTAGTTAAGTGCAGTACACTGAGTATTTAATCACTACTAAAGCTGTTTAAACAACAGGATGACGAGGGTGTAGAGGAAAAATTGTTTTGAGCTGAACAGGAACTGAACCCACCACAAAATGAACCCATGCACAGACTAGATTTCTAGCGTGCTTCGTTTCTCTGCATGACTTGATGAATGATGAATAAGAAGCATGTTAGTTCTTATTTATGATATCTTAATGGACAGTGAAAAACTTCATTCGACATGATGTTAAAACGCATTTGTTCAGCTATGTACTAAGATTACGTAAAGAATCACAATGGTGAAGTGCATTATTTTTTTTCTCAAACACGACATATTTAGGGTCACAACATATCGTAAGC
Organism: Ryuthela nishihirai; assembly: GCA_038380435.1. Lineage (NCBI taxonomy): Eukaryota > Metazoa > Arthropoda > Arachnida > Araneae > Heptathelidae > Ryuthela > Ryuthela nishihirai. The sequence goes on from JAWZYU010000001.1 coordinate 109,670,250, forward strand.
CGGCCCTTGTCATAGTTATCTAAGATGTGTGTGGAAAAAGATAAACATCTATTATTTCATGTGCAAATAAGAATAGACTGATTTAAACTGATGAGTGGTAAAAATAATTGGAAGGTGGATCAAAGAGTTTTTTTTTTACATTCTAATGTTCATTTGTCATTTGAATTTATATTCTTAAACGTAAAATAATTAGCAGTTTCCTAGTTTTATCTCTATTGTTAGGAAGAAAATTGAAAACAATTTTCTGAAACTAGAATACCAAAATGCATTCATAGCAGATTTTACATGTATTATTGACAAAACATTTTTGCAGTTTTTCATTTAGTAATGCACTTTGTTAAGTAAGTTAACTGTGGTATAGTGTAGTGCATTTTTAAAATTTAGAGGAAAGCAATTACAGATGGTGAACAGTAAAACTGAGGTACGATTTTCGAATCTCATCTTCACTGTTTTAACTTGCTGAATAAATAGATAAATACTCCCGACTTTTATTTCCCAAGTTCGATTGCAATGACACTCAGTGATATGACCATATCCTTAGACTGGATGTAGGCATAATCGTATATTAAAATCGCAAGTATCTATCTTCTCAAGCAGTACTTGAATGATGGAAGAAAGGACACCTAAACATTCTTGGAGTGATTAAAGTAGAAATGTTAAATACTGCTTTATTTCTAAGATAGCTCTACATAAAATCCTAGAAATGCTCAATGATGGTTATCGGAATGGCAATCAAATATTAAAGTTGGTAATTAGAGTCGGAAGGTTTTAATTCATGATTTCTTAATAGATAGTGAAAGCTTCATTCTGTATGGTACGTCTGTTCAAATGCATTTATTCGGCTGTGTATTAAATTTGTATAGAGCAGTGGTTCTCAAACTTTTCGAGTTTACCCCCCTAACTTAAACTTTTCGAGTCTGCGGACCTTCTAACAAAACTTTTCGAATCTATGGACTCCCAACTGAAACTTTTCTAGTCTAAGGATCCCTAAATCAAACTTTTCAAGTCAGCGGACTCCCTAACAACACACTGACCACTAAAAAACCTATTACCCCTCCTCATTTAAATTATCTGCATTTCAACTTAAAACAAATTCAAATAAAATATTTAAAATGTTTTAATGCTTGTACCATGTTTGCAAACCTGTTACAGTGAAAGTCTTAGTCATTTAATGGGAATTTTTTTAACATACTAGGAAAATAATATTAATTGTTATTTATGCTTAAATTATAATTTAAGCATAAATATCACTGAAAGTTAGAAAATAGAAGGATATATATGTACAGTCGCTCAAAAAAAGTATCCGAACACTATGGTTGATTACAGAATTCAGAAAAAATATCTGGCAACGATTTTTTTTAGAAATTAGAGATCTGGCAACCTTCGTGTTACACGAAGTTTGCCAGATCTTCCCCTCCTCCAAATTCCCTCCCTCCTCTTCAAAAATGTTCCCGAACCATAGTGTTCGGATACTTTTTTGAGCGACTGTACTGAAATTAAAAAAATTCGAGCATAAATATTATGAAGAGTAAACTAGAAGGATATATATATATATCAATTAAAAATTTTCGAGAAGACATAATTGTGAGAAATTCTATAAAAATATATTGGTTAAAATCCTACATATGATGTAAAGATAGATATCACACATGAAATAAGAACTACAAAAAAATGATACTCTCTCACATTTTGAAGAAATTTCTTTTTCGGAGCAACGCAGATTTCGAGGAAAGCCATCAAGCCGGGGAAAAAGTTTTATATGTAGCCCAATAGAATTACTAAGAGCGCAAATGTTTGCGTGAGTTGAAAACGTAGAGGAACATGCAAGAACCCTTATATATTTATAAACACAATTTTCGTGACACATCGGTGCAGTAATTCTGTTTGTATCTTAATTTGAAAAATGAATTATTTATAATTTGATGATTAATGAATCAACGTAAGTTAATTATAGTTGTTCTATATGTACTTTACTTAGAAAAAAATCATTAAAATGCTAGGCGCTAGTTATTTATGATTAACGTTTGAGCAAGTATATCACAGATTGATTTAAACTAATGAGTGGTAAAAATAATTGGAAGTGGACCAAACAGGACTTCTTTAAATGTACGACGCTTTGTTTTGTTTATTACAGTTCTTATGAATTATAGAAAATTAGAAGTTTGCTAGTTTCATCTTTATTGGTAGGAAGGAAGAAATTCTGCAACTAGAATGCTAAAATGCTACATAGCAGTACTTATACATCTTATTGCAAAAGAAAATCGGCAATTTTTCGCTTAGTAAGTGAATAATTGTGGGCGGAAATTTTGTCAGGGTGAATGGAGGTAGGGGAGGGCAAAAAACTGTTTCAGGATGGAGAAAAAATTTTCAGGTGAGGCGCGAAAACAAATTAATGATTCAAGAAAAAAATATTTTGGTGGAACCATTTATTAATGACTGCAGCTGCGAATATAGCAATCATGCCTCCATCATACCACAATGCAAATAAGAATCCATGAAAACAAAACGAAAAAAAAAAGGAAACTTGTTATTGAAGAGAAATATAAAAATGTTTCGTTATATTAGTAAATAAATGATATGTTTCTGAAAACAAAAGAAAACGTAAAAACACAAGATTACAATTCATTAAGGAAAAAACGACATGATTCTTTGGTATACCTGATATGAAATTCGTTTTTAATCAATTTTTCCAGAGGTGGTCTGTTGCCCTTATTGCATTCCCGTCCCTCCATTCTTGCCAAGGTCAATGGAACTGTGGTATTATTTCATGTAAATTTTTTTTTCCGATTTATAATTGCTTGTTATACGTTTTACGGAAATACTTTATATTAATTAGATAAAATCTGATTTTGTATTAATTTGAAATTTAAATGTTTATTTTGAAAAGTGTTGTATAAACACTACAAAGCTGAACTTTATTCTGCGGTTACTAGTAATAATATTGGAATAACTAACACTACAAGTTTTTTATTATTACTCGTACTATTATTACTAATAACAAACACTACAAAGCTGAACTTTGTTCTGCGGTTACTAGTAATCGCAAAGCTTCACTGCGTTGAGCAAATAAAATGTTGAAAGCCACATATTCTGTTTTATGTAAGAAAAGTCATATCCTGGAAAACTTAAAAAGACGGATTTTTTTCTTATGCATATGAGAAACAAGCATTGCATTCTTCAACAGTCTAGATTTGCATATTACTAATAAAATAAAGTTAGTGAATTAATCATAAAAAGAAGTTAATGCAATAAAAAAGCATATAATGTAAGATTAAATTAATTAAACAAATTATTTAATAACAGTTTATCATTAAAAAGTATTAAATCTAAAGAAAAAAAAATCCAAAGAATATTGGTTCCAGAATATTCCTCTGGAAGAACAAATGTGTGTCTAAGATCACTAGTTGGCCATCACTGCTACAAAAATGATGATATATATTTACTTCCAAAAAATTATTTTGTGTAGAGAGAGAACCTCATTTGCATGTAAAACACCAGTGACTAAACGTGGATGAAAGCAACTGAGACAAGGAGACGCACAATTGTTCCATAGAAGATTCTCTTATGCCACTGACTGATTATTCTATCAATCCCCTGTCATATATATCATAGATAAATATTATTAGCCTATTGACAACAATTAAATAATATTAGTCTATTGACATGTTATTTATAGATTAATTCGCCAATGACTTGTAAGAATTTTTGATATATCAATTGCGCAGTCTCATTGATTCAATTGTTTCCATTCACGCTTCGCCAGTGTTAACTTTCAATGACAGTCGAATCGAAAAAAAAATTGAATTTTTCAATTTTTTTCAAGAAATTCATTGCACAAGTATTAATTATTAGTATTTGAATAATTCTTGATACAAGTGAATTTATTCAGAATTTTTATTGTGGTTACACAGTCTATTTCTTTCCTCAACTTTAGCTTTGATATATATGTAAGGGTGTTTGTTATATAGAAGGATAAATATCAATTTGTATTTCTAAGACGAGATTGTTATCAGAAGCATCGCAATTTGCAATAGGTGTACCTGTCAAGAATTCTAATATTACCCTTTTAGAATGAATTTACGGAAATTTTCTTTCTGCTATATTTTATGTATATATATTAAGAATTTAAAATCTATGACATCACTCAGATTTACTATGACAGTAAGAAGGAGAGTTTTATGGACAGCGTCAAATCATTTTCTTTAAAACATTTTTAGTTCTCTTAGAAAATAAACATTGCTTTTGTTCTTCGCGACAAAATGCATAAACCAACACTGATTCTAACCTTTGAAATGTAGAGATAAAATAATTTATCACGGAGGCTGTAGTTGCGACAGGAAGTAAGGAAGTTTGAGAATAACAGGCATCTGTTTTAATTTTGAAACATAATTTCGTTTTATCGGATAAGTCACATAAAAATGTGATAATAATAATTATCGTAGCGTTTTTAGCAAAACTACATATTAATTAATAATCATTTTTGTTAGAAACGCTATTAGATGTAAGGGATTCTGATTAAATTTAATAATTTCTTCGTCAGAAGAGTTTTATAGTTGAAACGTAAAAAAATTAATAAGTAATAGCTGAATTCATGTCTATCTTATAATAAGTATTTAATTTCAATATAGGCTAACCTTAGGAGAAAAATTCACGTAATTATAAATAAATACTCTTAATAACTTAATTCCAGATAGGGATAATCTTCAGAATAACCCTCTGAAAATGATCCCTGCCTGAAATTGGAGTATTAGTAGTATTTATTAATAAGTAAGTGGATTTCTGTCATAAGTTTATTTTATATTGAAATTAAATATTTTATGATAAGGGTAAATGGATTCCATATACAGCTGAGGTTTTGAGCGACCTGATGATAATGAAAGCTTATTAAGATGAATCTTAATAAGTACGTTAAAATGGTTTGTTAACTACTGAGGTTGAGAAAGAATGAGAGCACTTTGAATGTTCAATAGTACAAAAGTCGGAGACTTAATTTTGATAAAATGGAATGCAGAGATTATTTTATCAAATAGCTATGTAGAAAGCGTAATAAATTTTTCAATGGATAGGTGAAAACTGGGAGAAATTGTAGTTTGATAATTTGACAATAGAACAAAGGCTTTTAAGAGCAATAGAAAAGTGTACCAAACAATGATCGTATTGGAAAAACATAATTTTGCGAAATAATAGAAGTCAAGGTCTCAAAGTTATTATTTCATAATAAAATCAAGTGAGCATTTTTGAGGGTATTGGTAGTTCTGCTCTTTAGTTTACAAAAGCGAAAATAGTATTTCTTGTTTAAATGCTGGTTTTACCCGAGGTTGCTCTGGTGATCTGTGAATCAATGCCAAACATTTCAACAGAGGTAGATTAAATTTCAGTTCAAATTATGAATTACTGAGGATACTGTTGTAACGTGCTTTACCGAAGTGCTGAATATTTTATATGAGCGTTTTCTAAGAAAGTGGCGTATTTTTTAGAATTTTAGTAAATGTATATTTCATTTACTTGTTTAAAACTTGAAAATTAACACTGGGTTCAAAAGTGGCAGGAATTTTGCAGTAAAAGCATTTCCTTCAGAAAGATTTTTGAGAAATGCTTATAGTTTCGAAAATTTCTGGTTATTAATTTCGTTGACAGAGCTTTAAAGATTGGAAACGTAGGCGAATATCATCATCATCCTCAAGCAGCCATGGGCTACGGAGGTCCAACCAGACCGTGCAATTTAGTTCTCCAAGTACGTTGTCCTGAACTACATCTACTGCATCTGGCCACTGCTGCCACCTTAAAATAGTTTGTTCCTTGCTAAAGTTTATTTTGGTAGAGAAACTTGCTTTTTTTCTGTAGGTTAATACTTGTAGAGAAACTTGCTTTTTTCAGTAGGTTAATGCTTTTAATTCCTATACTTACGTGGCATTTTAAGTGTTTGGCAGTTTAATATTCGCAATTAATAATGATGAAGTCGCTGAAGGTATCATCAAGCCCCTTTAAACAGTATTTTGCAAAACGGGAATATTATTTCTTTCTCCAAATTATTCGTATTCAAGACGACAGATTATCAGACAGATTTCATTTTCATTCCTAAGAGAAGTCGACAAAGGGTAAGCAGAGTAATCAATTTCAAACCATATATATATTAAGAACACATCAGAATTAGCTTTATTAGAATTGTCTTTCAAAGGCCTATTGCAGAAACTAGTGACGAACGTGGATAGCAGCAAACAATGAGAAACACCCTTTTAGTGTTATTTGACTTTTGTATGTTATTGCTATATTTATACCTTTGTATACGAGATGCTTCTGGGATGTTTTAATTTTCATTACGTTTTCATAATGATGCTATAATAAGTTACTATTTTTGCAAATGTCGTTTTCTCCCATGCAATAGTTAAAAAATGAAATAATGATGAGTTTTAAAAAGAGTCGTGTCCTCTGGAGTAACATTAAAGCCATAGTCTCATGTTTAAAGAGTGTCATATATTGAGCTTGATGGATAACCTTGACGAGAAGATACCATATACCCGTAAAACGTGACCAATATGTCTTCTCACCTAAATCAGCCTAAGCGTGTGATCGTGTGCCCTGGTCATTTAGCTCATTTTAAAGAAAAGTATTGCGCTCAAAGTTCAAACAACTCAAACCAACTCCTATTGTTGTCGCCATCATCATCATCATCTTCTTCTTCTTAAACGAAATCATAAAATACCTCACAGCCATGGGCTACGAAGTTCCAACCAGATCATGCAATTTAGTTCCCCAACCATAGCTGTCCTGAATTATCTCTGTTGCATCTGGCCACTGCACACCAATTCTAACAATGTCCTGTTTGACACTGCCCAACGCATCCTAGGTCTCCCCTTCTTTCTAAGGTCTTTAGGCACCCTGTTCATAACCCTATTCGCCAATCTATAATTATTCATACGGGCAACATGGCCAAACCAACGGAGTCTCTCTCTACACAATATGCTGCTCAAAGGAGATTGCAGACTCCTTTCCTTAACCTCATCATTACTTACAAAGTTCAACAACCTAATACCCAAGATACTTCGTAAGATTCTAGAATCAAAAGCATCTAGTTTCCTGTTATCTCGTTTACAAAGCTTCCAGGTTTCACTACCTAACTAACTCTAGAAAGAACCAAACTTTTATACAGTCTAATTTTAGTCTTTAGGTGTATACCCCTACTTCTTCACACTCTCCATAGATTCTTAAAAGTCCCGGCAGCAATTCCTATTCGTCTGTTAATCTCATGCCGCACATCACCAGTATCTATTACATAGCTCCCAAGATAATTAAATTGAGACACCTCAAAAGTGCAGCCAATTGCCAGTGAAATCCCAGCCCAATGAAAGAATTCATCCCATCAACATCATTAGTCAACAAGGCAAAATCATCTGCATAATCTAAATCAGAATTTTTGAAATCTCTAGACGATTTAAGGCCAAAATCTTTCTCTTGCAATGAATTTCGCATAACATAATCAATAACCACACAAAAGAGAAAAGGAGACATAATGCACCATTGTCGAACACCAGAAGCAATACTAAAACAATTGCTACAAGCCTTGCCAACTCTCACACACGACTCTGTGTTATTGTAGAGAGCTTTCATTATGCTAACTAACTTGTCTGGTATTCCATACGATCTCACAATCAACTACAAATTATGACGATCAATAGAGTCGAAAGCCTTTTTGAAATCAACAAAGCTAGCAACCAAAGGTTTCTGAAACTCTAAAACATTTCTCAAGAATCTGCCTAAGTGAAAATATCTGATCTACACATCCCCTACCACTTCTGAATCCACATTGCTCATCACGCAATTGACTTTCAACCAGTTCTTAATTCTATTAAGCACAATCGTGCAAAGAACTTTCCCTGGAACAGAGAGTAGGCTGATACCCCTATTGTTATCACAAGAACTGCGATGACCTTTTTAGAAAATGGGGATAATGAAAATGGGGCTCTCATCCAAGTGGTAACAGAAACATTCCCAGCTCTAAGCATTTCCGTAGTAATTTCATCTACACCTGGGGATTTATGAAGTTTAAGTTTTGAAACAGCTAAAATAACTTCAGACTGTGTTATAGGGCCAACATTAAAGCTACCAATGCATCTATCATCATCGCAAACAATGGGAGTAGAACTAACTGCATTATTCAGAACATCACTGAATGGATCAGCCCACCTGGCCATGACAGAATCCCCACCTCCTATAACTTTTCCTTGTTGTTCCTTCAATCCCTGTATACCTGTCCTTTTTCTACCACAGAAAACATTAACTATATGGTACAGCTCTCTGCTGTTGTGCTGTCTAACTGCTTCCCTGCTTTCCTCTTTGATGCCAAGCCATCAAGCCAAAGATTCTTATCAGCAGCTCACTAATATTTTACACGTTTATTAAGCTCCCTGTAATGCTTTCTATTACGACTGGTAGGATATTGATTATGAGTATTCCTGTAGTTCTTTCTTTCTAAAATAAACTCAAGTGCCTTATCATTCAAATAATTTTGCCTCCTGTGCTCTTTTTTTCCTAAAAGAGTTTTAATTTCAATAAAAGCCTGTTTGAAACGGACCCATTCTTACTCAACTTCAGTAGTAAGCAAATCATGACTGTCACAATGACTAAGTAACCTATCATGGTAAGCTTAAGCTATAACCGGGTCTTTCAGAACTTCAGAATTAAAGGTAAATTTTTTAACACTTCTTAAGTTTAAGTTGCAAGACACTTTTAACATGGTAATGGTCAAATCCAATTTTAGCTCCACTATATGACCTGGCATTCCTAACAGAACTAGCCCATTTGCTGTTAATTAATATATAATTAATCACATTCTTATGCAGCCCATCTGGTGAAACCCATGTGTTCTTACGTATGTCGTGGTGTTTGTAATAAGTGTTAGTTATTTTCGAACCATTAAGTTTACTTACCTGTAGGTGACATTGCCCATTGCAATTGCAGCTTCCATACCAAAAGGGCCTATTACCCCTCCCCAAAGGTCAGAGTCAGTACCAACTTTGGCATTGCAGTCACCTAGAACAAGGGCAATATATTTTTTCTTGACAAAATTCAAACTATCCTGAAATTGTCCGTAAAACCTATCTTTTTCATCCTCATTGGCATCATCACAGCCCATTTTATTGTCTTTTGTCTAAAGTTAAGAGTTGGGGATCATTTAATAACCTAGTAGCATTTAGTTGGTAATAAAACAAATGGGAACTGAAAAAATATAAAAATTCTCATTTCGGTAAATGTCATTCGTGGAAATTGCAAAATAAATACTCGAAGAAAGCTTGGGGATAGTAAGTTTTATTGAATCTATCTATATTTTAGGAGCGAAGAGTGGATGGAGCAATTTAGATAAAGAGACTGTGCAGAAGACACACCGAACATTCTCATAAGTTATTGGCTGATTTCAGCTATTATTTTTTTTTTTGATTAACCAATGATAATAGCCTAATAACCAATGATCTCATACCTGAAAAATTATTAACTTATTGGAAGCTAACTGATAGCTTAATTCATCTATGATTTATATGAATTTTTTGATGCATTAATTGCGCAGTATCACTGACTAATTGCATCCATTTACGCCTGACACTACTGTTATATATTCATTAGCAAAATATTATTGTTTGATACAAAGGAATTACAAATATAAAAAAATATATAAAATACTCGTCATGCAGCCTGACAGGATCAGACCTCATTCATCAAAGTTCTGATCATCAACTGTAAGTATAATACAGAATAATTTAATGTTCATCATTCAAAAGAATCTTCTTAATCCATCATATGCTACTGATCTAAGGGACCTGGGTTCGAGCCCCGGATTTAGGCATGGATGTGTGTCGTTTTTCTGCTGAGGTCCTGCCATCCTCTCAGATCTTCTACTGTGGCATATAAACTGACAGGCTCCTGTCAGACCTCTGTGGCAAGCAGCTGCTTGAGGGGGTATTTATTTTTTTTATTATTATTCTAATATGTATATTACAGGCATTAGTTTAGAAGTTTTGGATGTATTTTTTACGTTTTTTTTATGTTTAGTTTGTTTACTTATAAAATTTTTATTATTTTAAAGTATTCTTAGTTCATGACATTTAATTTGAAGCTAAGTCTGAGAAGTCTTAAAATTCGGAATTTCTTAAACTAATTTTTTATAATAAAAACTGTTCAAGGATATGAATTATTTTAAGCTTTGTCATCTTCACTTTATTTCATATATTTTCCTTTCTTTCTACTCCAAAAAATACTGAGAGTTCTCATGCTTACAAAAAAACCCGAAGATTATATTTCGTTTAGTTATTAAGTTTTATAAGTCTTTAATATAAACTGCATTTGAAAAGTATCTTTTCTCTGTAATCAATTAATTTACAAAGGATGTCTTTATACTTTTTTATGATAATCTTATTAGAAACTTCGATTATTAAAAAGCATAAAAATATATAGAGAGAAATGTAGCAAGAATTATGTAATTTAGTTTATTTGGTCAAAATTAAGTAAGATTTTAAGCCAAATTATAGCGAATGCAAATTTCAAATAACTGTGATTTTATTGCTATAACTAATAGTATTTATACATGAAACAATATTTGAAAGATATAAAAGTTTTATATAGCTACTGTCAAGATTATTTTCAATATAAATTTACAAATGTTACTTTTACACAACATAACATTTCACATACATTTAAGAACATTACTGCTTTCGTTACATATCATACATATAGATGAGAACTTTTCATATTCTTCTATATAGATGGTTTTTTATTATTTGAACATATTCATAATAATCAATGCACACATAATGTAGCAGCATATCTGTGATAAATAAAAGCTGAAAAATTAAATTTATTGCTAATATAACTATGCATGCTTCAGTTCTTACAATTTAGATTGCATCAACAAAATATTTCGTTTCATAAGTAATGTTTTGTATATATATTATATGAGAGATTATTGTACACAATGCATTTCTTATAAGTGCCATTTGCATTGGCAATAACATTTCAAATAAAATTTCAGCAGTTTATTCTTGAAAATGATAGAAATTAATGATTTACTTCACTAGAAAAAATCTGTCTTTTGACCATTTCGCATAAAAGAAGTAAAGAACTTCAATAAGAAAATTTATAGCGCTATGTTTTAGCAAACGTTTTTAATATCTAATAAACGAAAATTGTCGTTATTTAAAACTTACAATAATATAAACAATGTGCATTTGATTCTGTACATAATATATCCATAAAAATAGAATATTTTAAACATAAATCGATCGAGAAAAGATAATATTAGACTTCGAAATCGAAATTTATTGTGACTTTTATATTTGCTTGTAACATATACATCAGCAAAGTTAAAATACTGCCTTGAAGAAATTCATATTGGTAGCATGTGAAATTGAGGCACAATTCTTTTTGTATAGCATGCAAAATTAAAAAAATATATATATATAGTAATAATCATGATACTCAATTTTATAAGAAATATACGTAAATATAATTAACTAAACTGACATCACTTTTCAACAATTTCCTAGAGAAAAATTCACCGTCTAATAAAAAAAGGAATTATGTTTAAAAGTAATCAGCCAAAGTTTACTAATATAAAGCTTTGTTCAAGAAACAGTGTAATTAAAAGAAATATTTTTCCCTTTTTATTATTTTCCCTCTCTATTTATCACGTTTAAAAATAAGCCATATTTTGAATGTAATAACACATTATTATTTCTCTATCAGGCTAATCCAAAAATTTTCATTACATAAAATCTCGAATCTAAACTATATTCTCGATATAAAAATTAGCAAGAGTAAACATTTGTTCAAATTTCGAGGTAAAAATTACATAATAATTTGAAAACAATCTCATTCAATATTTTCTTGAATATGAAACTCGGTTTCGAAGCGTCATTCGCTAAGATATCGAACCAATTAAAACCTGGTACTTACCTCGAGTTGCTTGCATGTATCAGCACTTTTATGAACGATGCCTTCGTTCTTCCCGTTACTCCAGTAGAGACAAATAAGATGGCGACTGACGTGTGGGATGGTCTCTAGCCACTATCGTAATGGTAGGTGTTTATAAAGCTATCTTTAGTGTTCAGCTAGTTCTAGATCTGTAAAAATGAATTCAAAACATCATTGCTATTGTAAGTGCCGATAAAATATCTAAAAATTCAGTTACTTTTTGATTGAAGTTTATTTATTTCCATGGAGGAAATAGCCGCGCAAAACACATTGTCAGCAGCACGCTATTTCGCCAAATGCATGAGGGAGTTCTAAGCCTAAATATCCTGATTGGAAGGGAACAGTCAGAGAGTTTGTTGCGGAGTGAGTTTTTAATGCTGATTAGCGAGTTTTGTAGTAAAGAAATGATACAATTAGTTATCTTCAAAATTATAAATTCAGTCTCTGTTAGAATTATCGTCAGTTTTTTTAAACATAACTTTTACCGAATTACGTGAAGGACTTGGCAAATTACGTTTAATTTGTGAACTTCATTTTATGTGGAGCAAAAAAAAAGTGGCTTTTTTTAAATGCTACTTAATTTACGTTTTCAGCTCAACACTTTATCGTTCAACTAAAAGCACTTACGATATTTGTTACTTATCTGTGTTAGATAATTAATATGTTGATGAGCCATTTACAAAGTTTCCTCTAAGAAACCATTTTTACACAAAATTATATCTTAGATTATTAATCGTTTAATGTTTCTGTTTGCAAAATAGTATAAAGTTTTTAAAACAGGTAGATAAAAGTAACATTTGAAGTAGGTTAAATTGCATTTTCAAATGATACCTATGTAACAAATTTTTGAAAGATATTGTTGCGGATTACAAAAAATGGATAGCCACTGAACGTGAGTATTAAAAGCTATATTTCAAAACCAAATTCAATACAAGGTAAATTGTTACAAAGGAAATATGGATGAAATATCTTATTAACAAATCAACTATTAACATGCACAAGTCATCAATCTTCCTGCGTAGAGCACACAATATCAGCTCTGTGTATTTTACTAAATACTACCTTTTACTTGATTTACCAGGTCACCCGAAGATCTTCACTCGTAAACCAATTCTCGTCCTGTGCTAATAACTTTTCACACAGTAGCCGAACAAAAAGACAGTCCGTGTAGACATTCGAAGTTAGCCATAAAAGTTCCCACTTTTATACTTCCGCGTATACACAACACATCAAGTTACTTCTTGATACTTAACGATAAAAGATCCCACTTTTATCCTTCCGCATATACACAACACATCAAGTTACTTCTTGATACTTACGCGCACTGTCTCAGAACAGCTCACCGTCCATTTTCGAACTCACCGACCGTTACAACACAACGACCGTTACAATACAACGACCGTTAACGCTCCACTCTTCTTCTCCAAATTCTCCCAACGTTCTTATTCGTTGGCTGAAACTTTTTGCTTTCGGTTGCCAGATTCCTTCTGTCGTAACACTGCCCCCTTCCTAGGTCTTGTTCGTCCCGAACAATTCTGGATTCCAAAGTTTCTTCAGTTCTTCGATGAAACGGGGCCAAACGATCCACGTGAACCACCTTGCACTTTGTAGCTGGACGTCGACGAATGCGATATACCACGTCATTAATCCTGTTAACTATTGTATATGGACCTTCCCAAGGTTTCTGAAGTTTTGGAGATAGTCCTTTCTTTCTATGTGGACTGTATAGCCAGACAAGATCTCCTTGATTGAAAATAGTTCCATTTATTTTACTGTCATATCTTGTTTTGGTTCTGTCACTTGTTATGTCGATGTTATGTCTAACAGAGTGATGGATTTCTTCTAGTCGTTGTTGCAATTCTTGTACGTATTGTGGAGTGGACACAGGCATTGCTTCGGGCCGACCATATAAAAGGTCACAGGGAAGACGTAACTCTCTTCCAAAAATCATCATGGAAGGTGTCTGTCCAGTTGTCTCATGCACTGCCGTTCTATATGCCAGCAAAAGGAGTGGTACATGGCGATCCCAGTCACGTTGGTGGTCGTTCACAAATAATGCTAAATGCTGAGCAATTGTTCTATTGAACCTTTCAACCATACCATCCGACTGAGGGTGTAAGGGAGTTGTTCTGGTTTTCTGAATGCCTAATAGTTGACAGATGCCTTTAAATACATTGGATTCAAAATTCCGTCCTTGATCAGAGTGGAGTTGTAAAGGTACTCCATACCTACTAATGAAGTTATTAACTATCATCTCAGCCACTGTTGTTGCTTCCTGGTCTTGGATGGGATATACCTCAGGCCACTTTGTGAAATAATCCATTACCACTAATAAATATCGATTTCCATCATCAGTTCTAGGAAACGGACCCATTACATCAATGGCTATTCTTTCAAAAGGGGCACCAACGTTATACGTCTGCAGCTTACCCCGACTCCTAGTCTTAGGGCCTTTCTTTGCTGCACAGGCTTCACATTGCCTACACCATCTCTCAACGTCTGCCCTACTTTTCAGCCAATGAAATCGTTCCCTGGCTTTGGCTAATGTCTTATTAACACCGAAGTGTCCTCCAGTGGCACTATCATGTACATCTTTCATCACAAGTTCCACTCGGGATCGAGGAAGGATTATCTGCCAACGGATCAGCCGTCCAGTGGGATTCTCCCATCTTCTGTATAATACTCCGTCTTCCATTTTTAAGGAGTCCCACTGTGCCCAGTAACTTTTAGTAGTTGGACTATACCTCGAGATTTGCTCCCAATTAGGTCTTACATCCGATTTTTCAATCAATTCTAATATTGGTTTTATGTCTTCATCATCTAGTTGAGCCTTCCTGATTTCAATTGGATTCCAGATGTTAGGGGCGTCACTGTTTGTTTGTGTCGATACTATTTGTCTTATGGGCATTATCTCTTTAGTTTCAAATTTCAGTTCTGCATTATAGCAATGTTTACAGTTGTCAATACATGGGCGCCTGGAAAGAGCATCTGCATTCTTATGCATTTTACCACTTCGATGTTCGATGGAGAAATCGTATTCTTGTAACCGTTGTATCCACCTAGCGATTTGTCCTTCAGGGTTTTTGAAGTTTAATAACCATCTAAGTGCAGCATGATCAGTACGTATAAGGAATTTCTGGCCATAGAGATAATGATGAAAATGTTCTATTGCTTTTACTATTGCTAACAGTTCTTTGCGTGTTACACAGTAATTCCGCTCTGGTTTGGATAAAGTTTTACTAAAGTATGCAATAACTCTCTCTTGTCCGTCTTGTTCTTGTGAAAGCACAGCACCAACTCCTGTGTTACTTGCGTCAGTATCTATTACGAATTGTTTTCCAGTTTGTGGGTACGCTAGCACTGGTGCTGTGGAAAGAGTTTTCTTTAGCTGTTGAAAGGCTATATCGCATTCGGTGGTCCACATAAACCGCTGGCCCTCTTCTGTCAGACGATGTAATGGCCTTGCGATGTTGGAGAAACCTTTGACAAATCTTCTATAGTAGGTGCAAAGTCCAATAAAACTACGAAGTTGATGAACATCTTGTGGTGGAGGCCAGTCTCTTACAGCTTCTATCTTACTAGGATCAGTCTTAATCCCTGCTGTAGTGATCACATGACCAAGGTAATGAACTTCTTGCTGGAACAGTTTACACTTTGTCGGTCCCAATTTTAACTTGGCTGCCTTAAGTTTTTCAAATACTTGACGAAGATTTCTCAAATGTTCTTCAAAAGTTCTTCCAAGAACTATGATGTCGTCCAAGTAAACCAGGCAGACCTCCAAAGACAAACCTTTGAGCACTGACTCCATTAGTCGCTCAAATGTGGCAGGTGCATTACAAAGTCCAAATGGCATCACCTTAAACTGCCAAAGTCCATTCCCTGTACTGAAAGCTGTTTTCTCACGGTCTTCAGGACGTATACCAACTTGCCAATAGCCGCTCTTTAAATCTAATGTTGAGAACCATTCTGACCCAGATAAAGTGTCTAGTGTATCGTCAATCCTGGGTAAAGGAAAGGAATCTTTCTTTGTTACGTCATTTAATCTGCGATAATCTACACAAAATCGTGTAGATCCATCCTTTTTCTTGACAAGAACTACTGGTGATGTCCAGGGACTCTGTGATGGTTCTATAATGCCCTGAGCTTCCATGTCCTTTATGAGTTGTTCCGTCTCCTCTCTTTTTGCCAATGGAAGCCTTCTTGCCGGCAGATGGACTGGAGGAGAATCACCAGTGTTGATTTTATGTTCTGTCAGGTTAGTACGGCCATAATCATTTGATGTGGCAGAAAAAATGTCCGAAAATTCTTTTAATAGGTTCTCGGCCTTAACAGCTTGGTTTTCAGTTAATATTTGTCTTGTTTCTCTCCATAATTCAGTAAGATGAGACGGGATGTCTGTATGATTTTGATATGAATCGGTAACTTCTATTTTATTTATACTTGTTACACAGGTAACAGCTTCACATATTGCTAATTCCTCACCTTTTTTTAACAGTCTACTGGATTTGTTACAGTTCATCACTCTGATAGGGATCTGTTCTTTATCTATTCTGACTAAAGTCCTTGCAACCAGGATATTATGAGCCAAAGCTCCTTTACCAGAGGCATCAGTAACTGCCAATCGGAAGGCCCCAGAAGTCTCCGCCCGATGTCCCCGGACTATAACTTCACTTTGTGCTGGGATCTCTGTGTCTTCCGTCACTAAAATGGGAGTTACGCTTGATAAAGAATCAGACGTCCGGCTAAGCAGAGGAATCTCTTCTGTCTCATAGATGAGTAGGTTATCACTGGGTCTAATGTTGAATCCATGTTTCTTAAGAAAATCAAGGCCTAATATGCATTCGTCGTAGATGTCAGCGATGTAAACAGGATGGCGAACCAGACAGCTACCAACTCGAATATTAAGTTCTATTTTTCCATGAACCTTTGCACGATCTCCAGTGGCCGTTTGTAGGCTTATTCTAGACTGTGTAGTATTCAAGTTTGGGTGAGGTATTATTTTCTTTATTATATCCGTTCTGAGTAAAGTTACATTTGCACCAGTGTCGACTATCATACGGCAAGGCATTCCATTTATGGCTCCATCAGCTACTAATCCATTATTATCCCCATGTAATGTTGAAACGTGGGCGACTTCCCCTGGGGTCAACCAATCAACAACCAGCCTTTGCCTCGCAAGATTGACTAATTTTCTGTTTCCCTGATCTTGTTGTCTAGTTGATGGACTTGGACTCCTCATTCGTTTCCTAGTGCAGTTGGTACGAATGTGTCCGGTCTTGCCACAATTCCAACACTGAAGGTCTGTTGTAGGTTTTGAAGAAGAACCTTTTATATCTTTCAAAACGGATAGCATCGCTTTAGTTAGTTCTTTCATTTCATTATCCTTTTCTACAGTTTCTTCTGCACTTACAAATCTCACTGTACGTTTGTTCGCTCGGGAGGAAAGCCTAGAGCACTCGTATTTCATAGCATGTACCACAGCTAACTTTAAGGATTCACCTTCCAACATCCTCAGAGATTGCTGAGTGTCAGGGTCAGCAATAGCATCAATAAATTGTAATTGAGCTAAATTATCTTGAATTTCTGGTGGACAGTTACTATAAGCCAATCTAGCTAGACGCTCAATATCACTAGCAAGCTCTTGCAAAGTTTCACCATTTTTCTGCATGCGATGTTTAAATTGAGTCACGTAATATTGTTTTAAATAACTATCACCAAACCTTAGTTCTAATGCAGAAACTAGACTTTGATAATCAAGTCGTTTTTCTTCTGGAACAGACTGCAAAACTTCCGCAGCAGAATTTCTTAAGGAAGCTGCAAGAAAACTGGCCTTTTGGAATTCATTCCACTCATTGGCTGTAGCGATAACTTCGAATTGTGTTTTAAATACTGTCCAAGATGATTGACCATCATATGTAGAAGGTTTAGTTGTATTTTTAGCGATATGTGTAATAACATTATTTCCACTAGAATTATTATTATCACAGGCAGAAGGTAACATTTCATTTCTCAAAATCTGAAACTGGCGTTCACAATCAGTTTTTACAATTTCAATTTCATGTTTATAATCTAACTTAACACTATCAAGATCATCTTTTACACTATTTAGTTCGGTCATAATGTCCTTACACTTATCAGAAATCTTATCAATTTGAGAAGCCACTTCAGCTCTCATCTCAGTATTTTGTGCGGCTATTTCGGCTTTCAAGTCAGTCCTCAACTCATTATTTTGTGCGGCCATATCGGCTTTCAAGTCAGTCCTCAACTCATTATTTTGTGCGGCCATATCGGCTTTCAAATCACCTATTTTATCGCTTTGGGCGGCCATATCGGCTTTCAAATCATCTTTTTGAGAAACTATCTCCGTTCTCAACTCATTTATCAACTTTACTAATTCATCCATACTTCTAGTTAACGGCATTCAATAAATTACCCCACCTCTGACACCAAATGTTGCGGATTACAAAAAATGGATAGCCACTGAACGTGAGTATTAAAAGCTATATTTCAAAACCAAATTCAATACAAGGTAAATTGTTACAAAGGAAATATGGATGAAATATCTTATTAACAAATCAACTATTAACATGCACAAGTCATCAATCTTCCTGCGTAGAGCACACAATATCAGCTCTGTGTATTTTACTAAATACTACCTTTTACTTGATTTACCAGGTCACCCGAAGATCTTCACTCGTAAACCAATTCTCGTCCTGTGCTAATAACTTTTCACACAGTAGCCGAACAAAAAGACAGTCCGTGTAGACATTCGAAGTTAGCCATAAAAGTTCCCACTTTTATACTTCCGCGTATACACAACACATCAAGTTACTTCTTGATACTTAACGATAAAAGATCCCACTTTTATCCTTCCGCATATACACAACACATCAAGTTACTTCTTGATACTTACGCGCACTGTCTCAGAACAGCTCACCGTCCATTTTCGAACTCACCGACCGTTACAACACAACGACCGTTACAATACAACGACCGTTAACGCTCCACTCTTCTTCTCCAAATTCTCCCAACGTTCTTATTCGTTGGCTGAAACTTTTTGCTTTCGGTTGCCAGATTCCTTCTGTCGTAACAATATGAATAATATAAAAATTTATATATATTATCCTGCTACTTTTCTCTAATATCTTTACAGTGTGCAAACAAGGCACTCAAATTTAAAGAAACATTCAAAATTTATAAATTATCAAGAAATGCGAAGGGTATGTGAAACATGTCAACGCTTCAAATGCATTTAAAATAATTCACTAACAACACTAAGGAAAGCGTTTGTTATTTCGCTGTCTTTTAAAGATGGAAATGGGTGTATACATGTGCAACCACATTCTTTTTATTCAGTTATATTCTGAATTGACAAAAGTTTATAATACATTCCTATAAATCAGTATTAGTTAGTTTTGTATAGTGCAGTAGTGTTAGGCAGAAAATGAAACCTATTTACATATTGAAGAATTGAATAAATATTATAACTATTTATTCTGATGCATTCCGGGCAGGTGGGGATTTGGAGTATTTTTACTGCCTTTAATTCTTCAACTTTACAAAAGATTTCAGGGGGTTTCATATTGTCGGGACTTTATAAATCCTTAAATAGGTACATCCCCAGGGAGGGTTTTGAATATCTTTAATATCGATAGATAATAGGAAAATCCAATTTTAGTTGAATAAACGTTAATTTTAGTTAAAAAGAAGTTTAAAGGTATTGTTTTAGTTTTAAAGAATTTTTAGTTCAATACAATATCGTAAGTGGCATTTTTCAAATTTTTAGATAGGTTTAATTTGCATCTTTAGAGATATATATATATATATAAACGATATATTAAAATATTAAAGGGCACTGGATATGGAAAAGATGAACCTTTTAAAGAATACTGCACAAATTATTTATAGCAGAAATTTTAAATTTCGGTGTTAAAGCAAGAGATACTCAACTGACAGCAACAATCTGCCCTCTTTTTTCCTTGAAATATTCTCATAGAAGAATTATATTTTCTTTATAAGCATCGAAATATCGCCGATCATGTGTACTTAAAATTATATAGATATTTTTGGAGATATTTTTATACACATATGAACTCTTTATCAGAACTCAATGTTGAACATTTAATTATTATTACTATACTCATATTGAAAACTTTTAACACTAATAGTTCGAACCATTAAACTCAACATAATATCTTGAAGTAAAATTAGTCAATAAGAAGTACAATTTATATATCAAATCTTAATGAAAGCACGAACAAGAGCAATTTTTTTCCATTTGAGGGGAACCAAAATTCTCTTGTTTTACATAACACATTTCATGTAGCACATTGTACCAATTTCATTTCATATAGCACATTGTACCAATTTCATTTCATGTAGCACATTGTACCAATTTCATTTCATGTAGCACATTGCACAAAGTTTTCCTTTTTGTGTGTTTTAGCTGTTTATCATCTACTATAAGTCATCACTGGAAACTATTTAAACCAAAGAAAGACAATTGTTTATTTTATCGTTTTCTGAAGTGTTTCATGGAGTTCTATGTAAACCTATTAATATTACTGCTTAGAATAGTGTTTACCAATATGTGGAGGAAACGAAATCACTTGTTTGTTGCCATACATAACGATTTAAAATTTAGAAAATTCAATATTTTGGTTATATACTACAAATCATATACCTTACCCATATGAATCTTAGAGCCCGATTTATGAGAGGAGTAATATGATAAACTTGGGATATATCAGCTCGAGGAGACCACTGGATATCTTGCTTGGCTACTGATCAGAGGGTTTTGAGTTCGAGACTTGGGTAAGGCATGGATGTTTGTGTTGTCTTTCTGCTGTGTTCCCGAATCCTAACAGACCTTCTACTATGGGATATAAACTGATAAGCAACTGTCAAACCTCTGTGGCAAGCAGCTGCTTGAGGGGATATTTATTTGTTTTAGGACTAATTTCAGCAAAATAGCATGTCAGTTTTTACGACATAAAGAAGATCTGTGAGAAGAGCCAGACCTCAGCAGAGAGACAACACAAATATCTATGACCTACATAGGGCTCGAACCTAGGTGCATTTGATTAGTTGCCAAACATACTAACTACTCTGCCATCGGACGACATCATAAACTTTAACGCTCTAAAATGCTTATCTTCCTGGGACTTCAAGGGAAGAAGCAGAGGAGAGGAGTGAGTGGCTAAAGCTGTTCGTATGGCAAAGTTCCTGGCTGTATGTACAAATGTATCAGGTGATGATAATGAATAGGAACGAACAAGTTTTCTGTAGGTAAAACAATTAAATTTCTTTGAAGAAATTTTAAAAGGAAAACTTTCAGACTTAAAAGAGCAAAGCTTTCTGGTAGATAATATTATTTACTTTCGGCTGAGCCTGTAACAACAAACATGAACTTAATAATACGATAATTTTACATTTCGATAAATTGATTACAAATTTGAAAATGTATCAAATGCATTAGCGAAGCGTGACGGAAGCAGTTGAGAAAATGAGACTGTTCAATTGACACATCAAAGAGTCTCATAAATCATGAGTGGCAAATTATCAATCCAGTGGCAAAACGAGGATGGAAGCAATTAAGTCAATGAGACTGTCTAACTGATAACTCAATTCACTCTAACTAAAACTTATTGCCGATTCTATTCTGCCAGACAATTTGATGCATCAAAAATTTTTGCAAGTCATCGCTGAATTAAGCTGCCAATTACATGACAATAAATTAAGGTTCTTTGATCTATGATGATGATCTATGTCAATGACTTATGAAATACTTAGTTGCATCAGCTGCACAGTTTCATTGTCTCAATTGTTTCCATCCATTCTTCGCCATTTTATCATCACTTGTCAATCAACCAGTGATCTCATAAATCAAATATCATTAGCTCTATGATATTTGATTAATAGCTTCATTCACCAATAATTTATATGCGATTTTGATAGATCAATCACACAGTATCATTGACTGAATAGCTTCCATCCAAAGTGCAACTAGAATTTATGTTTTTAATAGAAAAATCAAATACTTGACATAACTATTTAAGCTCATGAATTTTTATTACTTATTAACTGTTTCGCAATTGCAGTATTTTCATGTTTTTCTGATGTCGTGTAAGATTCTCTGACATGCCATCGGGAGATCGTGGGTTCAGATCCCACCTAGCTGAAGATAATTTTTCCTCTGTTATTAATGTTTCAGAACAATAATATGAAACGACAACAAATTCTTACTGATTTGTTCAATTAAATGTCCAACGTGACCATTTAGGATGAAAACACGATATGAGAACGCATCGTCGACGTCAGAATCAGCAATATCAGTGGCAAAAGCATTTGACTCAGTCTTCTAAGTTAATTTATTTCTTATTTCAAAACCCAAAACCAAGATATAATCTTGAAACTTAATTGCAAATCATAGTATTGTTGATGGTGCAACATCGTCATGTTTGGAAGTATCATAAGTATCATAGTATAATTACTAATATAATCAGTTGCATCGACGGCAGCACAAGCTTCTGATTTAAGTCAAAATAATTTTCCGGAGTGAAATCAAATCAGTACACAATATTTTGAAAAGTGTGATGGACTTATTGTCAAAAACGAAAAAAAAGTCTGCTCAATTTGTGAAAAATACGTAACATCAACTGTTCTAAAGAGAGATTATTGTTTGCATATTTCTAAAGAAAGGAACGATTGTTGTGTAGAGTAATGAAGAATAAACAAAACAGTTGAACAAGCATCAGTGAGAAAAAAATAAATTAATATGCATTTAACTTCCAGAGCATACCAAAAACTGTAAAATTAATCAAACACCTTTCCAAGTCATATCGATAAATGAAGAAAACTTTGTCTAGCATCTGTAAAGTATTAAGGCGGTTTTGTTACGAAAAAGATGGCGAATAGGAATTGCAAATAATAAATGGACTTGTCATGGGCATTGGTCTTCATTCCCTATCTTCGTCAATCGGAATAGTAAAACACATTTTCAAACAAATGAAAAAAAAAATAATATTAGCAAAATTATTAACAATGATTAAAAAATTTGTATTATACTCGTAATTGACGACTATTAAAGGATCGACTCAGTCTTAGTATTTTTAACTTTAAATTTGGAAACAAAGTGCAGCGATTTTTGTTGACTTAGTAGAATTAGAAACACAAGCAGCCGAAACTATTTAAAATGTATTATTGTCCACCGTAAAAAAATGAGTTTTGATAATAATTTTTTAAATTGAAACCTAATCGGACTTGCTCTGATGGGGCGAATCCGGTGTTAGTATTTGGTTAATTGAAGGTGCTCCCGATATTACTACATTTTTAATGAAAAATGTATATTGAACTATCTCCTTCTACTGCTACTATATGATTCAGTTAATGATATAAACAAAATTAATCATTTAAAATATTCATGGAGAAAAATATATTTTTTATCGTAAATCAAACAAGGACTGATACGAATTAGAAGCAATTTGAAAAGAGTTAAAAGTAACAGTAATTGAAACTGGTGGAGTTCTTGGACCAAAATGGCAGCGTGCAATTTAGGATCGGAAAAAGCTGTCTGGTGAGCATATCCAGTAATTTTCAAACATTTTACGAAAAATTAAAATTTGGAATCGCTTTAATGATAGATACATTGCATGAAATTTCTATTTCGTCAGATGCTTTTCAATCAAGGTCACAAAATGTTATAAATATCCCTCAAGTAGCTGATTGCCACAGAGGTCTGACAGGAGTAGGAGTGACGGATATATATGCCATAGTAGAAAATATAATATAATGCCATAGTAGAAAAAGTTAATAATAAATACTTTTTATTAATAATAAAAAAAGTTTAATAAATAAAAAAAGTTAATATATATGCCATAGTAGAAAAAGAACCTCAAAAGAAACACAACTCTCCTTCTCTGTGAGAAAGGAGAACCTCAAAAGAAACACAACACACACATCCATGCCTTACCAGGGGCTCGAACCCAGATCCCTTTGATTAGTAACAAGCACGTTAACCACTCGTCCACGGGACGATGTAACAGCAAGCAAACTAATTAAAACAACATATATAATGTATATATAATATACAATATAGACAGATAATTATCAGTGATTGACGGTTAACTGACAAGGGATCGTGCTAATCTAGAAGGTCTGTGAGGATGACAAGATCTCAGCAGAAAAATGACATAAATATCCATGCCTTTGGATTCAGGGGGGTCCTTCAAGGTCAAACTAACTATTATGCAGAAATGGTAGTGCTCTGAAAATTTGCACCTAAGGGTAATCCGTATCGTAGATCTTGGGAAAAATCCGAAATTTGATCTGCGACGTATTCTTCAAGGTCAAATAGACGTCTCGTAGAGACCAAACTTTGATCTATGAGTGCTAGAAACATGAAAATTGGTGTCAAATAGGTCAAATAGGTCGGAGTGACGGGCCAGAAATCAAGAGGTGCCGAAGGCATCGCTTTTTCTAGTAAAATATATCGGCTCATCAAGGACTAAAAGAATCTATAGGTTATAACAAAAAACAAGTAGATTAAGTGATACAAATCAATGGCTTTGGAAAAATATGTTTTGAAGAACACATAATCTATGGAGATTTCTCAAGAGAAAGTTTGATAGAAAGTATCAAAATATTAGAAAGCAAACGGCACTTTCGGCACCTCTTGATTCCTACCCGTCACTCCTACTCCTATTTGACCTCGAATGCAACACCGGAGCTAAAAATTTCTCTCATTTCTGAGTTCTATTGCTGGAATAACCCTATTCACCAATTTTTAGTTCTCCACCGCCGGTATATCAGGTTTTGAACTTCAGCCTCGAAGGACCCATCACATGCAAAATTTGGCATCATTTATGATAGCTACGACCCAAAATACTCCCAGAAACCAATTTTTAGCTCTCTAGTATCGATAGATCTGAATTTAACCTTTGATCTTGAAGGACAGACGAATCCGAAGTTTCTTAAAGTTTCCTACATCATCCACCCGAAAAAAAAACAATACCATATTTTCACGTTTCTAGCACTCGTAGATCAAAGTTTAACATCTATGTGACCTCTCTTTGACCACAAAGGACACGTCAGAGGTCAAAATTCGGATTTTTCCTGACATGTACGATCCTGTTTACTCCTAGCAGCAAATTTTCAGAGCTCTACCATTACTGCACCATGGTTAAAATTCGCGTGTACCTCTCTCAGTGAGTCAACCGTCAAAACTTCACAATCATCTATGTAGAAACACGAGAGCAAAGATGATTGAACTCTGAGAATTATTAGGGAGGAAAATTATTTCTTCAAATTATTAGAATCGAAAACCTGAATATGGAAGAAATACTCTCTCTATGGAAGGAAGGCTAAAAGAAATTAGAGTATATATGCAAAATTATAAAATTTAATGTTGATATCCATAACTTCCGCTAATGTGTTGGAAATGCAATTTGTCGTAAAAAAAATCCCCCAAAACCGTAAAAACAGCCCAAACGATAATAAAAACGTTAGCCATCGGCTGAGCAAAAGCCGAAAGAGAATTTTCTTTGATGAACAATATATGCACAAATAAGAGGACGTCATTGCCTCTTAAATCTAATAGGGATCTCATGAGAGTAAAATTAATTTACCAACCAATTGACTCCTGGAATACAGAAACATACGTGAAAACATGGTTACGGAAAAGACATTCTAGAGAGGATTCGAGAGTCCGGCATAAAAAAGTGAAAAGTTGTAGTAAAGAAAATCAGAAATTTATATGGGTTGGGTTGTTTTACTTACCTCTGAGCGGCACTTTTTTGCACACCATGGGCTAAATGGCCAGGTCACATGGACCCCGAAGGCTCAGAGAAGGTTGGGGGAGGGGACCCACTGGAACAGCTGTTGGGAGACAGATGGTAGCCTCCCGTCAAGGTCATCCAGCGTGTTCTTTAACGTGCACAGGGTATGGCTCTCCCGCACACGGGGCCACGGCTTAACGTCCCATCCGACGGACGGCGGCCTTTTCAAGCCCATAGATGTCTCCTACTGACCGTGGGCAGGGCGGGGAATTTTTGCGGAGATAAATCTCAACGCTGACCCAGCTGGGACTCGAACCTGGGAACTACAGATTACGAGCCTGGCGCGCTACCGACTGAGCCACCCCTGCCCCAAAATTTATATGGTTATTGTCTGAAAATTTAATACACGAATAAACTGTTTGTTGATTTTCCCTCGCCGAGTTGTTGTTTCTCCCCCCCCCCAAAAAAAATGTCAGCGAACCCCTTGATTAAAAATTAACTACTCCCCTACTGTGCTTAAACATTTAGAATCAAAGTCATCAAGTTTCTTGCTATTTTGCTTATAAAAGGTCCATGTTTCATTACCATATCTAACTTTAGAAAGGACCAAACTATTGTTTAGCCTAATTTTACTCTGCAATTGGTTTAGCATTACTTCTGGTGTTCGACAAGGGTGCATTTTGTCTCCTTTTCTCTTTAGTTTGGTTATTGATTATGTTATGCGAAACTCACTTCAAGGGAAAGATTTTGGCCTTAAATGGGCTGGAGATACGAAAATTTCTGATTTAGATTATGTTGATGATTTAGCTCTTTTGGCAAATGATGTCGATGAGATGAATCATTCGAGCTGTTGATGAGACTGGTAGTAGAGTAGGTTTGGTTATAAACAGAGAGAAAACTAAAGTGATGAAAATTGGTCAGGCAGGTTGTGATTCAGTTCATCTGAATGGTTTCAATCTTGAGCAGGTGTCACAGTTTAATTACCTTGGGAGCTATGTAACAGATACTGGTGATGTCGGCATGAGATTAACAGACGGATAGGGATTGCTGCCGGGACTTTTAAGAATCTATGGAGAGTGTGGAGAAATAGGCGAATACACCTAAAGACTGAAATTAGACTGTGTAATTGTTTGGTTCTTTCTAGGGTTTAGTTATGGTAGTGAAACTTGGACACTTTGTAAACAAGATAACAGGAAACTAGATGCTTTTGATTCCAGATGCTTAGGCAGTATCTTGGGCATTAGGTGGTTCAACTTTGTAACTAATGATGAGGTTAGGCAAAGGAGTTTGCAACCTCCTTTAAGCAGCATATTGTGCAGAGAGAGACTCCGTTGGTTTGACCATGTTGCACGTATGGATAATTATAGATTGGCGAATAGTGTTATGAACAGTGTGCCTAAAGGCCTCAGAAAGAGGAGGAGATCTAGGATGCGTGGGCAGACAATGTGAAACAGGACCTTGTTAGAATTGATGTGCAGTGGCCGGATGCAGCAGATATAGCTCAGGACAGATATGCTTGGAGAATGAAACTGCACGGTCTGGTTGGACCTCCGTAGCCCATGGCTGCTTGAGGATGATGAAGATGATATATACGCCTATTTCTTCACACTCACCGTAGATTCTTAAAAGTCCAGCAGCAATCCCTATTCTTCTGTTTATCTCATGCTGCAGATCACAGCGTTCATTAAGTTAACTAAATTGTCTGGTATGTCATACGATCTCATGATCAACAGAATCAAAAGCGTATTGAAATCAACAAAGCTAATAACCACAGGTTTCTGAAACTAAACATTTCTCAAGAAACTGTCTAAGTGAAAAACCCTGATCCGGCACATCCTCTACTACTTCTGAATCCACACTGCTCCTCATACATTTATCCATCAACTAAATTCTTAATTTTATTTACCTGGAACAGAAAGTAGACTGATCCCTTATAATTAGCAAAAGAACAGCGATCACCATTTTTAAAAAAAATAGGAAAATAATAGCTATAGTAAAATCCTTAGGAACACCTTTATCATAAAAAAAAGTATTCAAGTCAGCCCTCTGATAACAGAAACATTCCCATCTATAAGCATTTCAGTAGTAATTTCATCTACTCCTGGATTTAAGGTTGACGGTGATATGTAAAAGTTCCAAAAAATTCAGGTAATATATGGGACAGTGCAGAAGCGTGGATGCAATAAAGCAACTGAGAGAATGAATCTACGTAGTTGATGCTTTGGAGAGTTTCATAAATTATTGATTGATTGATCTGTTAATCATGTGTTAATTAGTGATAATAAATAAATACCCCCTCAAGCAGCTGCTTGCCACAGAAGTCTGACAGTTTATATGCCTGAGAGAAGAGTAGAAGGTCTGAGAGGATGGCAGGACCTCAGCAGGAAAACGACACAAACAGCCATGCCTTACCCGGGGCTCGAACCCAAGTCCCTTAGATCAGTAGCCAAGCGCGCTAACCACTCGGCCATGGGACGGCAAATCAGTGATACCAGAGGTTAATTAAATATCATTAGCTTGTTGACGTGATTGATAGCTTAATTCAGTGGCGGAGCGTGGATGAAAGCAACTGAGTCAGTGAGACTGCATAATTAATATATCAAAAATTCTTACAAATCATTTGGTGAATTAAGCTATAAATCACATGCCAATAGTCTAATAATATTTTATTCATGAAAAAATTGGTTGAATAACAGAGACTGATGGATCAGTGACATATTAGAATCTTCTATGGAACAATTGCGCAATCCTTCGTGTCAATTGTTAACATCCACGCTTCGTCACTGGCTTAATTCACTAATGACATAAGAATTTTTGATATTTCAATTGGGTTCATTGACTCAATTCCTTTCATCCACCCATCGCCACTCATTTGAGAAAATATTCAAGTTGATTGAGATTCATATCTGAAACGTTTTCTGTAATAGAGCATGTTTTGTAATAACTATTGACTATGGGTTCGAACCTCGGGTGAAGCATATCTGTTTGGTCTGTCTTTCTGCTGAGATCTCGCCATCCTCACTCACTTTGTACCATGACAGGCTCCTTGTTAGATCTCTGTGGCAAGCAGCTGCTTGAGGGAGTTTTATTTTTATTATTATGATAAATAAGAGTGAAGTTGATTGCAAAAACTTGAAGTAAATTTGTTAAACATTTAAGAATATTTTGAGTGAGATACGTTCAAGATCATAAGTACAACTACTAAAGGAGGAATTCGATTTCTATTTTTATTTCGACGTTGCCCAAAGCTCTTACTTGATTGCTGCAGGAGTCACTGGGAATAAATGCCAACTTGCATCTTCTCCTATGAACTTATCAGCTGTCGAATGCGCGGAAACCTCTAAGGTAGAAGATTCAACGGAAAAATCGATTTATAGACCAAAAACGATGAAGTTGTATTAATGATAGTAGGATTGTTCACTATATTATTGCGCTATATTATCACTATAAGGTAATATAATATAAGTTTTTCTCTTTAAAGTTCAGTTGTCTGTGGAAAGGTATATGGGCAGAAATTGTTCTGTGATGGGGTGATTTTGGCCCTAAGCAAATCTGATGGAAGAGAATAGGAGCGATTCTATATATGAGTAGCATTTTGCACTTACTGCTGGGAAAGTAAGCACTTTCATGCAATAGAAAGAGAAATGGATTAAAACAAGTGGCGAAGTATGAATGGAAGCAATTGAATCAATAAGACAATTAGCTCATCAAAAATTATATAAATTATTGATGAATTGAACTATTAATCACATTTTTAATACCTTTAATCTGTGATGTAATTGGTTGATTGACAAGTTATTGATAGCTCAATCAGTCAATGACTTATGAGGATCTTCAATGAATCAACTGCTGTGTCTGATCGTCTCAATTATATCCATACACCCTTCTCCACTGACGTTTCGTGATTGGCGACACATAAAAAAAAGGTTTCTTAAATTTTAATTTAAAAAATATCCCTTCAAGCAGCTGTTTACAGCAGAAGTCTGATAAGAGTCTTAATTTATACGACAAAAAGAAGATCTGTGAGGAAAGAGAGACCTCAGCAGAGAGACATCACAAACATCCTTGACTAACACAAGACTCGAACCTAGATTCATTTCATCAGTAGCCAAACATGCTAACTACTCAGCCATCGGACGACTTCTTGAACTTGAAAGCTCTAAAATGTTTATCTTCCTGGGACTTCAAGGGAAGAAGCGGAGGAGAGGAATGGGTGGCTAAAGTTGTTCATATGGCAAAGTTCTTGGCTGTATGTACAAATGTATCACGTGATGATAATGAATAGCAAAGAACAAGTTTTCTGTAGGTAAAATAATTAAATTTCTCTGAAGAAATTTTAAAAGGAAAACTTTCAGACTTAAAAAAAGCGAAGTTTTCTGGTAGATAATTTATTTGAACTTTCGGCTGAGCCTGGAACATCAAATGTGAACTTAATAATACGATAATTTTTATTTCGATAAATTGAATACAAATTTGAAAATGTATCGCATTAGCGAAGCGTGATGGAAACAGTTGAGAAAATGAGATTGTTCAATTGACACATCGAAGAGTCTCAGAAATCGTGGGTTGATTCAGTGGCAAATGATCGACTCAGTGGCAAAACGTGGATGAAAGCAATTGAATCAGAGAGACTGTCATCTATCTGGTATCTCACTTTAACTAAAACTTATTGTGAATTCTTTTCTGCCAGACAGTTCATGCATTAAATATTTTTAAAATTCATCGCTGAATTAAGCTATCAATCACATAGTTATAAGCTAAGGTTCTTCAATCTATGAGATAATTGGTTGATAGCACAATTACTGAATGACTTATGAGAACCTTAGTTGTATCAGCTGCACAGTTTCATTGTCTGAATTGCTTCCATCCATTTTTCACCATTGTATTAAGCGCTTATCAATCAACCAGTGATCTCATAAATCAAATACCATTAGCTCAATGATGTTTGATTAATAATTTCATTGACCAATAGTTTATATGCAATTTTGATATATCAAGCCATCCCATGGCCGAATGGTTAGCGCGCTTGGCTACTGATCTAAGGGACCTGGGTTCGAGCCCCGGGTAAGGCATGGATGTTCGTGTTGTTTTTCTGCTGAGATCCTGCCAACCTCACAGATCTTCTACTATGGCATATAAACTGACAGGCCCCTGTCAGACCTTTGTGGCAAGCAGCTGCTTGAGGGGGTATTTATTTTTTTATTTTGATATATCAATCGCACATTATCATTGACTGAATAGCTTCCATCCAACTTTGTCACTGATCAAAGTGCAATAAATTTTATGTTCTTAATAAAAAATTAATAAAATGCTCGGCATAGTTGTTCAATTTCATGAGTTTATATAACTTGTTAACTGTTTCGCAATTGTATTATTGGCATGTTTACCTGATGATATGACCCACTCGGCTCAAGACAATTTTCCTCTATGCCAACATTGACCTACAGCATAATAGTGTTTAATAATAGTGTTCACATGATGTGATAATAAAAAAGTTGTTGATGTAACGGGTAATGTATACTAGTAGAGTAGTGGTTTTGAATTTCTAAAGAAGATTAAAATTCCCATGCACGAATAGATAAAAATCTGGTGAAAACTTTTCATGCCGGAAATTTCTTTATTATTTAACAATCTAAGTGCAAAATTTACATATTAACTCTGCATTGCAGTCATAAAAGAATATATTTATCTCTGAGGAAAACGTAAAATTACTGATTCAGCTGTAGTTATCTGCTTATAGTTATCAGTCATGGCCGTCGGAAAGAGTGTAAGTGTAGTGTGTGTTAAAGGACAATTGCCTTCCCTCCCACTCCCACTGGAGAAGTTGTCCGAAAAATTAACTTATTTTGAATAATATTAGGTGGGCAAAGAGTATTGTCGTTTATTTCATTAACGAAATGTAATCTTGGTTTTAAATGTCGACA
Source organism: Ryuthela nishihirai (assembly GCA_038380435.1). Classification (NCBI taxonomy): domain Eukaryota; kingdom Metazoa; phylum Arthropoda; class Arachnida; order Araneae; family Heptathelidae; genus Ryuthela; species Ryuthela nishihirai. The sequence goes on from JAWZYU010000001.1 coordinate 109,701,910, forward strand.
CAGGGCAATCTTTTTTTACAAAGTCGGTGATGTCCCCCCCCCCCCCCCACACACACACACTTTGGTAAATATTTTGTCTACTCTGTCTCATGTGCTTTTTCTTGTCTTCTCTTCCTCCTGAGTTGCATTCCAAAAAAATGTATATATAAAATTAATACTTAGATATATATATATGTATAATTAATATTTTACATATATCAGAAGTGAAACGTGGATGAAAGCATTTGAGACAATGAAACTGTGCACTTGCGGGCCAGTGTTGACTCAGTCGGTAGAGCGCCATATTCGTAATCTATAGCTCCCAGGTTCGATTCCCACCTGGGTCAGCGTTGAGATTTAATAAATAAAATAAATAATAAATAACCCCTCAAACAGCTGCTTGCCACAGAGGTCTGACAGGAACCTGTCAGTTTGTATGCCATAGTAAAAGGTCTGTGAGGATGGCAGGACCTCAGCAGAAAAACAACACATACATCCATGCCTTAGCTGGGGCTCGAACTCAGGTCCCTTAGATCAGTAACCAAGAGTGCTAACCACACGGCTTTTTTTTATCTCTGCTAAATTGAGAAAAGACTACCCTAAATACCTAAAAAGCCTACCCTAAAGATCTACCCTAATTTAGGTACCCGACCTATCCTAATTGAGAAAAGACTACCCTAAAGACCCTAAAAGAGCAATTCTCTTAGAGTAGCTAGCTTCCTATTAAAGTATAAATTTCAGAAAAATACATGATTCTCAAACATGCATGACACGTTAAAAAGAAAAAAAAAATCATTGCAAGGTGTGAGTAGAATGGGATATGTATGCTGGACAGTGGAATTGAGTAATAGTTTTTTAAAATGCTTCTGCCCAGATAACCTCGAAACCATTAATTTTGGGATGCAGTGTAAATCAGTGTTACTCGTAGGAAATGTAAAATCAATCTTCGATAACCACACACTTATTGAAAACACCTTAGCGTATTTTTTAACTTAAAAAGGCTCTATTTCTCAAAGTGAGTGGAGACGTCTGTGTAATAATTATTAAAAAAAAATTACTCACTCAAGAAGTAGTGCTTGCTACAGCGGTGTGGCAGTAACCTGTCACTTTAATACGCCATAGAGATGAACTGTGAGGAAGACGATACTCAGCAGAAGAACAACATAGAAAAGAAACATCCATACTTACCCAGAGCGTGAATCTGGCTCTCTTTGATCAACAGCCAAACGCATTAACCATTCGGTCACCGGGACGATCATAACACATTTAAAATCCGTTTTTAAATCATTTAGAATGGGAGTAAATATGAAATGTTAAATATCGCAGAATATGAATATAGGGTCAATTTTTCTACATCATTGTTTCTCAAATGGTGTTCCGAGTAACCTTGGGTCCATGAAGTAAAATAACTGTTCTACAAGAAAATTCCATCATATTATGAATAAAAGAAAATTTAAAATTTTCCTCACTTTTCGTATACATGAATGAATAGGTTTTTGTTTCTAAATGTGTGCAATTAAATAATATATTGATCCTACACCATTATTTAATATTTATTATTTTACTTATCCACTTATCAAATTTTTAGCATCGTAAACCTACAAATATTTTTCGACTGCAAAGGGCTCCATGGCCAAATTAAATTGGGTAACACTGATCGACACTGATAGGTAAATATATCTAATATTTATATCTTAACGTTTAATATTGGTTATTTGCATCTAATGAAAAGTGGAATTACAAGTGTAATTATTTGAGAATTGCGGAAATATATATGTATAAATCAGTAGTGAAAGTTTGGATGGAAGCAATTGAGTCTGTGCCTATGCAATGACAAAGCTACCAATCTCATTTCAATAAGCTCGTCATCCTAGATTTATGAGATCACTGGTCGATTGAGAAGTGATTGATAGCGCAATTAATCAACGACTTATTCGATGCATCAACTGAGTACTTCAACTCAGTTGCTTCCAACTCATTGCACCGCCACTGGTATGTATCATAATATGACAGTTTTGTACTGTCATAATATGATACGAAAGAGGCAGTAGTTTCGGCATTATATTCAAATGTTTGTTTTGCCTTGGTTGCATGTTTAGTTCTTAACACACATCAAACACCTTTCAACAGATTTTCATTTCCAACAAAAAGAAACAAGTGCTATTCAAAATAAAATGTCTTCAGTAGCACGCTTGGCTACAGATCTACGCTTGGCTACTGATCTACGAGGAGGGGTTCGAGCCCCGGGTAAGGCATGGATGTATGTGTCGTTTTTCTGCTGAGGTCCTGCCATCCTCTCAGACCTTCCTCTGTGGCAAGCAGCTGCTTGAGGGGGTATTTATTTATTTTTTTTTTATTTACGTTAATATATTTTAAGATAGAGCTACATTCGTCTTGCAAATAGTAACTGAGATCTATATCACGCTGCATTTAAATTATTACTGCTGAAATTCTAAACAACATATTAATTTGTAAGAATTTTGCTATTATTGATATGATTATTTAAGCGAATTTCAAACCAAAAATATTATATTTCCAAGCTTATAATATAATGTTAAAATATTAAGATAAATAAAATAATCTGAGTCAAATTTCACCCTCTAATCAGTGCCTCAATTACTAATTAAAGTAATTTCTGTTACTCATATCAGGAGCGAAATCTTTGACTGATCACTCTTTTTTTTTCACCCCATGGCGTGAAAAAAGAAGTCTTTACAATTTTATGCTAATTGTGCCAAATATAATTATTTAGTGTTCATATGTGATGAGAGAACGAAGCAGTTACGTCACTACACATCTTAAGGTTATAGAGATATTTGAATTCAAGCTTCCCGAGAAAGGTTTGGTTGAAAAGAAAAAAGTATTCGCAATTTTCTTCCACGATTATTTAACGTTAGCACATTAATAAATTTAATAATCAAAGTGAAAATTTCAACTACTAATTAGAGTGCCTTAACTACTCATATCAGTAGCGAAATCTTTGACCAATCTTTGAATGATAACAAGCTTAAACTTCCAAATGAAGTTTGTTAGGAAAAAGTGCAATTTTAAGCTCTATTGCTCTAAATATGTTGTTTATTGTTCGTAAGCACTAAGGAAACGGATCAATTACATCAGTACTATTTTTAGGGATATCGAGGTATTTAAATCATACCGAAACAACTTATATTTTAGAAAATTTCTAAAATTATGTTTAATAATGCATAATCAATCCATAGTTAAAATTAAGAGTAAATTAAAAGGAATATGCAATACGAGTAAATCGATTTGTTGAAAATATGAAACGCGTTGCTTTAGCTAAATGCAATTAAAAAAAAAGCAATGCATTTAATTTACATGTAAAAATACAATAGTTGTGTTTCAAAACATTAAATAGCCATTAAAACGACCATTCCGTAATCGTACAAATTGTTTAAAGGCTATAAAGCAACGCAGAGCTTAGTACCACTAAGCTGTGTCAGTCAAAATGATTGACATGACCCTAGTTCCAACTCCTGCGTTTGATTGGCGGAGTTATCTGACTCCGCCTCTCCGTGCGCTGTATCTAATTACAATGCACGAATATGTAATACGGAGGGACTTAAACACAGCAGCTCGTTTGCATGAGTGTCGATAGCTGGAGAGACGCTGAAACTCATCATTACTAGCCCTATGGAGAAATAAAAACGTAGGGACTGAAATATAAACAATCACAATCACTATAGTTAGTGTTTTTTTGTTTAAAGATCGTTATCAAAAACGTTTTATGAAATAAATTTGTTGACTCTTGAGTATTAAATTTATTGCAATGAAAGCATTTTAAAGAAATTATTGTTTTCTATCCTTTTTGTTGTTTTTTTAATTAAGGCTAATTTTTCGCTATTTTTGCTGTTTGTTTAACTTTAAGCGTGATTGTTTATTGCGATATTAATAAACTATGCAATTAATTTAAAATGAATTAATTATATTCAAATGACCATAATTTAAATATTCTGATTCTTCTACTTTGTATGACTTTGTATTATGATAAGTTTTATATCATAATAAATGTAAATAAATCTAATGATTATTTAATATAATAAATAAATAAAAAAATACCCCCCTCAAGCAGCTGCTTGCCACAGAGGTCTGACAGGAGCCTGTCAGTTTATATGCCACAGTAGGAGATCTGAGAGGATGGCAGGACCTCAGCAGAAAAACGACACACACATCCATGCCTAATCCGGGGCTCGAACCCAGGTCCCTTAGATCAGTAGCCAAGCGTGCTAACCACTCGGCCACGGGACGGCTGCCTATAAATAATAATAGAACAACCGCGAAAAGGAATTTTTTTTTTTGTGTTTTGTTTAACTAAATAAATAAATAAAAAAGTTTTCAGGATACTCCAAGCATATAATCTTGTAACTTTTTTACTCTTAGTTCTTATTTTGCAAAGAGAATAAATGTTTTTTTAAATGAAGAAAGCACTTCCCTATATAAAGGACGGAGATAACCTAGAAGCTCTATAGGACTTATTCCGGTTTCTCATATGCAAACACATACACAGGTACATGCTCTTCGGTTTGCTAGTCAGGTACACCAACTACTAGAACCAGTAAACGCAATTGATAACGTACATATGAATTACGGATAATTATAAATGCAAAATTAAGATGAAATTAACTTGACTCGCATGTAGGATTCAATTTATATTCCAGTCAGGTTGAAGGAATTGGAATGCGATTTCTAGAAATTACTCTAAAAGCTTTCCCTTTAATTGGAATAATTGAGGCTTAGTTGTTAGCATGCCAGACTCGTAATTTGATTGTTCCAGGTTCGAATCCTCAATGAACCTAAATTGAGATTTATTTCCGCTATCCCACATCGTGCTCTCGGTGAGAAAACGCTAATGTCCATCGGATGGAGCATTAAGCCGTGACCTCGTGTGAAGGAGAGTTTCTATTTTTTTAAAGGGAAGAAGATACTCCCCTACATAAAGGACAGAGATAACATCGAAGCTCTATTGAGCTTTTCCTACATATTGGCTTCTGATATAACATGCAAACACAGATACAAGGACATGTCCACTGATCTTAGTACTCAGGACCAGTGACCATTGGACCAGGACCAGTGACCAGTGACCTCAGGACCAGTGACCAGTGGACCAGGCAGGGTTTTGAGGTGAGAGCCATACACTATTCACGGCTAAAGAACAAGCTGGGTGGATGGCCTTGACGGGAAGTTTTCATCTATTTCCCAACAGGTATCCAGCGAACCTTTTTCCCCTATTCAACTCAGCCTTTGAGGCTCTTATGACTTGGTCATTTAGCCCACTGTGCATATAAACTTGCTTCTGAAAGTTAACCGAATCACGAATTTAATATTTTCTACTCACTGGATAATAAACGATATAATTATACAAAGAATTAAAGCAAATCGATATATTTCCAGAAATGGGAGAATGTAATTATGTGTCGTGTAAAAGAATTGTAATAAAGCCAACATATTGGAAATTTTAATTATTTTTTTAATAAATGCAAATGATTTGATTCTTCGGAACCAGTAAGTTAATCCCAATATTTGCAAATAATTGAATATTTTTTTCTCAATCATTAATATTGCATTACTGTCTGATAGAAATTTCTAAATATGCATCGTCGTAAAGAAGACCTATGAGATATAAAGTACCTGGTTTTACTGCTTTGTTATATATTTAACTGAATATCCCTGAACCTATCCAGTTTTTTGAACAGTATTTTTAATCACGTAGAAATATTAAAATATTAAGACTGAATATTTTAAATTGTGATACAAGTATTTTGAAATTTTGAATGGATTTAATTTTAGAACATATAGCTTTAGACAATTCAATACCTTCTTAATAACTTTTCTGATTATCACAGTTCTTAAAGAGTTATTGAACTACTTAATTATAATTGATCACATGAATAATAAATGGTGTGGCGTAAAAAATGGTCATGTTAAATCTAACACTTAACGGTCAGAAACATGTTGCTTCGTAGGAATTCGAAATATGTTCCTTTGGAGGTATATATCCTTCCTTTCTGATAATAACCTAGCTTTTGGGGCAGCAATAAAAAAAAACATCAAATAATACAACAAACTGAAATTTTCTTTCGCTACCCAACTTTCTCAATTGCACACTTACACGATTTTAATTCCAACCTGTGTTTCATTAAGTTAAATTTAAATGATTTATTTATATATTATCCCTCAAGCACTTGCTTGCCACAGAGCTCTCACAGGAACCTGTCAGTAAAATACGCCATAAAGAAGGTCACATATCAGCAGAAAGACAACACAAGAAAGGAAACATCAATGTCTGATCCGGGACTCGAACCCACGTCCTTTTGGCCAGTAGCCAAGCACTCTAATCGTTCGGCCACACTGAAACTAATTTAAATTAACTAATGACCGAGTGGTTAATGTGCTTGGCTTTTGATCAAAGAAACCTGGGTTCTCTGTAGCGTATTATGCTGACAGTTTCCTTTCTGACCTCTGTGGCAAGCAGCAGCTTGAGAGATAATTTATTTATATTTTTATAAGTTAAATTTCTGGGCAAGTGATGAACGAATTGAATAATTTGTTTGTTCCTTGAATTTCCTCACAGATCATCTCTATGGTGTATTGTACTCACAGGTTTCTGTCAGACCTCTGTGTCAAGCAGCTGCTTGAGGGGTAATTTATATATATATATAAATTAATATTCTAGGCAAATGATGAACGCATGGACAATTTGTTTGCCCTTTGAATTTCATCACAGATCTTCTTTGCGGTGCATTATACCGACAGCTTCCTGTCAGACTTCTGTGGCAAGCAGCTGCTTGAGGTGTAATTTTTTTATGAAATAAAATTCAGGACAAGCGATGAATGAATGGATAATTTGTTTGCTTTTTGAATTGATATCGGTGGGGGAAAATTACAATTTATCTTAAATGTGGGGAGGATATAAGTTTTTTTTTTAAGAAGGGGATCAATTAAAAGTTTGTTTTTTAAAGAAGGGGATCAATTAAAAGTTTGTTTTGTCGTTAAGGGAGAAGGTTGGGTTTATTCGATGGTGTGCCAAACATAAGTTGATGTTCCTAGTTCGAGCTTTCACCGTGCTTGAGTTGGAAATTTCTGATTTTGATTTCTGATTTCAACACCAATGGGTTTGAAAGGCTGTCCTCTGCCAATTTAACATTAAGCCGTAATTCCATGTATAGCAGAGCCATGCGCTATTTTCTGTAGACCATTTTTATCCACATAACTGGGTAAAATCGGTAAAATCAATACTTACCATTTGAATGACTTACATTATTTCAATAATCAATATCGTAGGTAACAGCAGAGAAGTGGAAGAAATTGAGTGGCATAGCCAGTATGAATAGTAACTAGGGAGCATATGACACCGTGTGTAGGACAGCCATACTCTGTGTATGTTAAATAATATGCTGGGTGGCCTTAATAGAACGTTACCCTTTGTCTTCTAACAGCTGGTAATTTTGTCTAACAGCTGGTGATTCTAACAGCTTCTAACAGCTGGTGATTCTGCAGATCACAATGCTGTGATCTGCAGATATGAGAAATGTAGATCATAATGGAACTGTAGAGCCACAAAGAACCCAATGGTGATCTGCTGGTGAACTGTTGAAGGGAAAAATGATCCTCTTTTCAATATCTTTCATCGTGTTCTTTAAATGCATTGAATATAGTATAAATATATATAACATATAAAAATTTTTGCTTAAAGTCCAGATGTAAAGAACCCCTTACAATCAGCCACTGTCACATCAACAAGGATCAAGCCTGAACTAGCAGAGAAAAATCTTATAAATGCCACTTTTTAGACACTAAATGAAATGTATTTCAGCATTTTTTTATTCTAAGGGTGAGAATTGGCTCAGTTGATAGAATGCTAGGTTCCTAATCTCCAGTTCTTAGGTTCGAGTCCCACATATGACACAGATAAATTTGTCTCTGCTAGCCACTACCTGTCTCTGACATTAAGGGGATGCAGATGGGCTTGGAAAGGCCATCATACATTGGATGAGACATTAAACCGTGGTCCTATGCGAAGCATACTCTGAGCACGATAAAGAACATGCTGGATGGCTTTGGCGGGAGTCTTTATCTATATCCTAAGAACTGTCCAGTAAATCTTCACTAAACTTCTTTGAACCTTTGAGAGTCATTTTGACCTGGCCCCATTAGCCCATTTTATGCAAAAAAATTAGCCTCCCAAAGATAAAAAAAAACCCTGAAATGTCTTTTATTTTACTTTTTAAAGCTAAACTCGAGACAACTGTTTCTCAGTAGGAGAATGATTCGGGTATTTTCTTCAGTACAAAAGGGTCTAGATTTGATTTTGGCTAAGTCATCGATGTTTTTTCCTCCCTTCTATACGTTATTTTTGTGTTGAGGTGTTTTTTCCCTCCTGCTACCGTTGTTTTTGTGCTGATGCAACCAACTCGTTCAATCTATCCTCGTTAATCAAGTGAGAGCAATATTCACATGTTCATTAGCTATTCATAATTATATTTTGCTGCGCCTCAATTTACAGAGGTATACGATATCATTATAAATTTTTAAATCTGATTCAGTCTTATCAATAATTCCATTAGGAAGCCCATTCTTATTTTGAAATTAATCACCTATTAAAATTTAATATTATTTCATAAATTATATTTTAAAATCAAGCAAATTTTTTTTTGCTTTTATGTCACATCATTTGACATATTAGCATAAAATTGTTTACATATTCAAAATACCTATTTCAAATGCATATATAAATATTTTAATACCTTCTGATTATTTTTTCTCGATTCATTATTATGTTTACTGCTTTAATTAAATAATTTTTTTATTTCGTCAAAGCATTGCATTTTTCTCGCAATTTTTACTTCTTTTTGTCTATTTCGTTGTATATTTTATCTGTCCACTCAATCAAAAAATGTCAAAGTTTCATGATAATTAAAATTCTACTAAAATTGAAAACATTGATTTATTATAGACTATTTTGTACACATTTGGATATAATAATTCAAGATACGAGGCTTTTGCGATAAGTATGTTATGGTCAAATAAATTAAACAATAAAATTAATCATTAAGTAAATATATTATTACTGAAAATAAATATATATTCAATATTATATGAGATTCATTTAGTAGAAAGAAATTTTTGTTTTATACTTCTGTACTTTAAATTTGGCCATTAGCAATATTTTTTCAATTTAATTTTTACCAATGGAATAATTGTCACAAAATTAATAATGATATTTAGAGACAGTAATGAAAAAATGTATTTAAAAAAATTTGTTAATATTTTTGTTGTGAAACATAAAACTTTCTTTAACTTTAAGTATCATTGCACTTTTACCTGCTAAATATATATATAAAATTAAGTCCTATAAATTGAAATCCTAAAAATAATAATAACATATAATACTTATCCACATAAATGATATTGAAACAAAAAATATTTTCAAACCTTAATCAAAAATTTATTATAAAAAAATTATTATCCAAAATATTTATTATCAAACCTTAATCAGCATAATTTTTTAAAGACAGTTATAATTAATTAATGCACATATTGTTACAGAAAGTGAATAATAATAATTTTTTATGTAAAAATTGTACTAAATATAACTTTTCTAACAGTTTTTCAATTATGTATTAAATTTAATATATACATTATTACTATTGAAACATTGAATAAAAAAGAGTGTTTATGAACAAAATGCAAATAATAAAAAAATTAATCAGTTAATTCAGAATCTGAGGAAAATAAGCTAGTGCAAATTCACCCATTAAGTCAGAAGTTGCACCATGTATAGCAGCTTTATTTCTTTAGTGACTATAAGATCATAGTTGCATTCAAGCCTACTATATTATAAAATGCTTCATTTAGAGTTATCCTTCCTCAACGAATGAAATTAATTCTAGCTGCTGTTTATAAATAACATAATATTTAATTATCTGTTAATTATTATTTTTAATCAATGAATTACAATATTTTGCTTACTGGCGAACTTAACAGCAAACAACTGACTTCCGAGAGCAACAATTCTAAAAGTCATTAAAATTGTTAACCTATTATGTCATTTTAAATGACAGAATAGAAACAAAAAAAAAAGTCCTGTATATATCTTCCCTTGAGCCTCATGTTTTAAATCGCAGTTATCCAGCTCATTGCTGAGTAATGCAGTCGCCTGTTACATGGTCGCATCAACGGAGCTGAAGACACGTATTACACCGTGTCGTAAATTTTGTTTAACGGCCCTGACAACACACTACCATTTTAATGCCACAGTAAATGGTGCAATAAGCTGCTCTTTGAGTCCAAGTAACGATTCACTACGCAGTTTCTCTCTCAATATTTCTAAGAGTGATGACTTTCTCCTGGTAACTTTCAAGTTTGTTTTTAACTTCCTTGACAGAGAACGCACTGCTTTTCCCGGAGATTTTTGATTCTTTAAAACATAACGATAGATGGCAGTCGAAGGTCGCTTGCTATCATTAAAAGCAAAGGAGTTTCCCTATAGAGAAAAAAGCCTTTCCTCTAGCGCTGGTAATCTATTCGGAACGGAAACGACGAGTCATTGGCTAGTGGAGAGCCTGATGCCTGTGATTGGTGTGTCTTGTTTACGCGCTCCAAGCAGCTGATGTTCAGTGCCCATTAGGACTGGGAGCCATATCCGTGGTATAAAGCAACTCCTATTCAAGTTTTATAAGGAATTATGATGTAAAATGACTTCCAATTTCATGGACGGAGTTCTGGGGAGTAAGTTTCCCCCCGATCCAACGACTCCCCCAACAGCACTGCCAGGCTATGGCCACAGCCAGCACAGAATGTATCCGTACGTGTCGCTCTCACCGCAGTCCTCCATGTCGGTCACGGGGAACCTCTACTACACGTCGAATGCCGATTTCGCCAAGTCCTGTCGTTATAATAGCAGCCAGACAAACGGCCTGGATGGAGCTGGACCTGGTTATTCTTTCAATTTGCAGAACTGTGCGGCGGCTGCAGCAGCGGCCGTCGCTGTGTCAGGGCCCGGAACCACCCCTGCAATGATGGCTCCGTCGCAGTTTTTCCCGCATCCCGCCAGCACAGATCTTGGCTCCCCAATCACTTCTTGCTCTCAGCTGGGCATGCGGCAACTCGAACCCATCCCTGACGTCCCACGGTACCCTTGGATGTCCATAGCCGGTAAGCCTTTTCAGCTCTTGCAGCGTCGATACTCGTCCCCTACTCCTAATTCAGTTACAAGTGTCGTAGCGACCCATGTAATAGAGCCATACAGTCGGCCAACATGGCCGCCGTTAGGCCTAACTGCCGTTGACAACGATGCACCGAGTGAAACGACGCCGTTAGGGCTAGCTTGGGGACGCTTTGCAACGCGGGGAGTGCATGTTTTGGCAGTATATCATGCCGCTCTGCTGCGAACGGTTATGCTTTCAGCCTGCGTTCCAGAAAATGTTGTGTGATAGTAAGTGAATGTTTGTTTGTAAATATATTACATAAATAGCTCCTATATCCTGTCGGACATCTCTATACGAATATATCAACGTAGACAAGGTATCAGAAATAAACAATTCCCTTGTTATGTTTTCAGAATAGTTTTCTTCGCTTGTTTTTATCCATTCGGTTTTGCTTAAAAAAAAATGATCCGCTTTGTAGGTCAAATATAGTAAAGGTGAACAGAAAAACTTTTACCTCTTTAAATGATAAATGATAAGAAAAATAGTTCATAACATTTGAAGTAATTACAGACTCGTTAATTAACACAGAGAAAGCAACAAGCTAGCTTATAACTTTTGTTTGTTAGTGTATATTAAATTGTAAAATTGTAGTAGTAAAATTAAATGTTAATTTAAGAAAACTAACTAATATCGAGTATATGGAACAAGCTCTATTTTATAATTGTTAAATATAGAAATAATTTTTTTATGTTTTAAAATATGGATATATTTTTGACATTACTAAATCACATTTTGTTTTAGTGTAATGAAATGGCAATAGCCTAAATGAATGTTATCGCATAAATGGAATTATTTCTTTGATAATATTAGTATATTATCAAAGATTAAATTTATTTTATTTACAACAAAATTTCGGAAACAAATTTTTGCAAATTTTTGCATTTGATTCGCAGCATTGAAATATTAATTTGTAATTATGTCTTATATAACAAAATATTGGCTGTTTCCCTGTAATTTTTCCCCAAAACAGAATAGGCAATAAAATTTTGTTTTAAGTACATCCACTTTATTGAAGGAATGCAGCATCAAGGAAATATCTGTTTATCATTAACAGAAGTAGAAGAAGGATTTAATAATATATTTCCACATAAAATTATATATTTCTCATGAATATTTTTAATAGTGATTCAGATTTTTTTTCGGTGTTTCAATTTAATGTCGTCCGAATTTTACATATCAATTGTTGTGTAATGAAGCTTCATCAGCCTCTGATTTATAATTATATACGTTTGTATATAATTTATTGTTATTTTAAAAGTATTTCAATAATCTTTCATTTTAAAAATTTTAATTAATTTCTTTTTATTTAAATTAATATTTTTAAATGAAAAGGCTTGGAAATGTCTTTCATTGTTTATTGAGTTTCAAATTTTTATTAAGAATTTTATAATTCAATGTGTCAGGTGATTTAATTAGAACATTTTACACCATGGACAATATATTTATTTACTTTCCAGTACATAAGCCTAGAACTTTGGGAACTGCACATTTCTCTATTGTGTATATTGCAAAATAATATATATTAAACAATAAGCACATATTAATCAAGCAGCATATAATATTTATAAAGTATTAGATGAAATCTTTGTGAAAAATTATTGAGGTCAATTACTTATTGCTCGTGTGAGTTTTGAGCAAAGATTTTGTATAATGTAATATACCTGTTATTGATACGTTATGCATTATCATTTTATCTGTTTGATGTACAGTCGCTCAAAAAAGTATCCGAACACTGTGGGTGATTACACAATTCAGAAAAAATATCTGGTTTTTTTTTAGAAATTAGTGATCTGGCAAACTTCGTGTCACGTGACACGAAGGTTGACAGATCACTAATTTCTAAAAAAATCGTTGCTAGGTATTTTTTCTGAATTCTGTAATCAACCATAGTGTTCGGATATTTATTTGAGCGACTGTACAGTGTAAAGAAGCCCTGCAAATAAATTTCTGTGCTTATGTAGATATAAATTTTAAATTTATGAATAGTCAATCTGTCCTGACCAAATATTAGAGAATTTTGATATTATATCAATGAGAAGATAACTATGAAGCGCTATGATTTCTAGAATAAAATCTCCATGGGAAAATGTACTGAAGATAAATTAAAGATGTCAATCAAATCTAAATTGCAATTTTCAATAATTTCACTATTAAAGAGTTCTTGAAGTTTAAATATTTAACCACAACAGCGCGAATTGTAATACTTTTCTTTAGCAGTTGATTAAATTTTAAATAGCTTTTGTTACAAACTATGTAACAAAATAAGTGTAGTATATTTTAGAAGTTAGTGCAAATAGCTTAATTTTCTTAAATTTTGTATAATATTTTAGGGTATGCATTGGCTGCTGTTTAACAATTCAATTTTTATAACTTTTTAAATTCTGAACGTTTATTATTTGAAAGTCGAGATTTAGGTAGATTTAACTGAGCTATTTCATTTATTATTAGTAACATTTTACACCAAAAGGGTTGTTTTAGAAGTTATTTTTCTTCGAGGTTAGCCTCCCTTTGACATAACAATATGTAAAAACAAAGAAATGTTTCTTATCAATCAACCGCTTGCCACAGAGGTCTGACAGGAGGCTGTCAGTGTAATATAAAATAGAGAAGATCTGTGAGGAAGTCCAGATCTCAGCAGAAAGACTATGCAAAAAAAAATCCCTTTGATACAAATAAACTTCAGGTCCCTTTGATTAGTATCCAAGTATTGATTAGTATCCTAATGGGACCGGGTTCGAGCCCCAGGTTAAGGCATGGCTGTTTGTGTCGTTTTTTTGCTGAGGGCCTGCCATCCTCTCAGACCTTCTACTGTGGCATATAAACTGACAGGCTCCTGTCAGACCTCTGTGGCAAGCAGCTGCTTGAGGGGGTGTTTATTTTTTTTTTAATTTACAAAAGTTAATCTAACGGAATTTTATTTAGGTACCAGATTTGGGTGTCACATGGCTACTTGTGGGAAGATTTGTCTGATTATTTTCCCAAAAAGAATAAGGAAATATATTGAAAAATAAAGTAATTTTAACAATATTTTTGATTTAAAAATATTTTTCTACTTTATAAAACATTTCATGCGATTGCATTTGCATTCGAATTTTTTAGAATGTAGGAAAAGAATAACGAAAACGAACCCTCCAACGTCAGTAAACACCACGAGGTTTGAGAGGATTACACTTTTAGGGTTATGTTAATGAGAATCTAACTTCAAAGCAAAAATGTCCCAGATAAGACTTGCAATATCTCGAGGCCTGTACCCAAAAAAAATCAAACTATCATGTTTTAGCAGTGGTTATCATCAGAACCATATGCACCATATCTAAAGCATTCGGCATAATAAATCATTGCGACAAAACCACTTGAATAAATGTAAACAGTAAAGAAAAAAATTGTTGAAATGTTTACCATATCTAGCCGTTCTGAGGAAAAACAACGTAGAAGCAAGAAAGTAAAGCGTAATTTTCAGGAATACGTTTCTGACGTGTTATGAAAATGTCTTTTTAATTTATTGAATAAAACACTTCAAATATAAATGGTAATCATTGACTCTCAGAGGCTTCTCTCTCACAGCTGTTAAAAGATTTAAATTTTAAGTGTAATTAAAATTTAAGCAAAAATAAAAGTTTAATGGGAAAAACGAAAAGTATAAAAAATGATTCATTTTATTGGTATACGATTGTTTTAAAAAATTTATATTAATTTTTTATTTTTTATTCATAAGATCAAACATTATAAATATAAGAGTAATCATTGACTGTCAGAAGCTTATCAATTCTCTTTAAATGTTTTAATATATAAATGTAATTAACAAATTTAAAACGTGAATTAAAGTGTAATGAGAAAAAGCAAAAGGATAAAAAAAAAGACAATTCATTTTATTGGTATACGATTATTTTAAAAAAATTTTAGATTAATTTTTTTTATTTTTAATATATAGGATCAAACAGCTTAAATGTAGCAATAATCATTATCTATCAAAAGCTTCTATGTTTTGTTTAAATGTCTTAAATTTTTAAGTGTAATCGCTTTAAACAAATAAATAAAAGTGTAATAGGAAAAAGTAAAAGTATACAAAAAGAATTCTTTTATTGGTATTATTTTATTGAGGTTCAGTTGTTTATATAAACAAAAATCAAAGGTTTCTAAATAATGCAAGTTTAGTTTGCATATCAGAGGTTAATATAATATTGACTCATTCCCATGTCTGTCTATGCTATCATAACGTTCAGGCAGATTGCTGTCAATATATTAACAAAGTTGATTTAAATATTTCTTATCTCAGTTAACTTTACAATTGCCTCACTTTTTATTATTATATAATCACAGTGAACAATGAAACTTTAGCGTAAGCTAACACCTTCAGTTATGAGTTAGCACTTTTCTAAAAGTTCAGAAGTTTTCTTGATTTCATCGTGTTTTATTTTCAAGGATATGATCGAAAAATTGCGATTAAAGGCGTGGTTTTAATGTACGTTTATCGATTACGAAGTGTTTTTCAAGATACTTGTATAAAAGCTTTACCAATATTTTATATCTGTATTAGAAATGTTGAATTCGGAGGTTAGATAATATGCTTATGCTGTTATCTGCCAAAGAGTTATTAAAATCTGAGTTCGATTTAAAGAGATTTAGTAGATAGCATTCCCCAATTTTAATATTATTTAACATTTCTTTTGTAATTCATAATACTTACTTCTTATATTACCTTCAGGCCCTCTTGATAGTGTAGAGATGATTCCATTTGCACTATATACTAAGTCAGTCTTCAATCACGTATGATCAATGCTCTTCAGAATATTTATAACGTAATCTAACAATTTATTATATACACTACAACGCAGCAGTTCGCAAGCATTTTTTTAAAAATTCCGTATCCCTTGAAGCAATGTTTGGAAACCTCGCACCCCTATCAGTTCCCCTTTCACTTCCGTTTATAGGTTATCACTTCCTTGCTTTATTTTTGAAGATAAATAAGATAAAAATAATTCCTTCCAAATATTCCTCTCTCATTTCCTGGATCCTCTTCTCACATCCTGGGGTTGGCGGCACCCCAGATTAAGAATCCTTGCTATAACTGCAACCACATAAAATATTTGTTTTTAAATTTGGGACATGACTAATGCGTTTTACGGAATTTTTATTTGCTTTTTATCTCATATTTTAAAAAAAAGAGTTAATGTTTTCCCTTTATTATTGAGTATAATATGTCATCTGCAATTTTGTTCATCTCTAGGTTAGGTTGGGTTGTTTTATCTCTGAGCGGCACTTTTTTTGCACACAATGGGCTAAATGGCCAGGTCACGAGAACCACGAGTGCTGAGAGAAGGTTGAAAGAAGGGGATCCACTGAACAGAGGTTAGGAGACAGACGGTAGTCTTCCGTCAAGGCTATCCAGCGTGTTATTTAACATGCACAGGGTATGTCTCTCTCACACACACGGTACCACGGCTTAACGTCCCATACGACGGACCGTGGTTTGTCCAAGCTGTCAGTCTCTAGACATTGAACCTTTTTTAGAGATATATAAAGAATCCATTTTTGTGTTTTATAGGTAATAAAAAGTATTACTATTTCCATTTTCTTAATCATCTATTAGTTCAAATTTACACTGTTAGAGGGTGAGAAAAATCTGAAACAGCGCTCCCTAAAGGTAGAAAAAGATGTAAAATGCCAAAATTTATAAATATTAGAAACGAGCTGTTTATTCAAGAAATTTGAAACTTCTATGGTGTATTGTGTGGGTCAAGAAGTTTATATTGGTAACAGTGAGTCTCACCCCTAGGAGGGGGAATAGAATATTTTTAAGAGTTGAATGAAAAGTTCTTTTCATGTTTTGCAGATATTAGAAAAAATATTACTATTTGCATTTTCCCAAATCGTTCATTGGTTCGAATTTTCACTGTTATAAAATAGGATGTTAGAAAGTGAAAAGAAAGACTTCTTTTTCTTTAAAAACCAGTACATTTACCCCTAACAAAAGAATTTAAAAAGTCGCGATCACAGACTTCAAGGATTATGCAAATAATTGCGTTACCCGTTGGTTTGTCTTGTCATCAGGTGTGTAAGAAGGAGGTCTGAAAGCGAAAGATGAAATCCTTGTTAATCCGTGAATATCAGTGATAACGAAATTCTAAAGTTGTGTTGTCATTCCTCATCACCATGCAAAAAAACAAATGATTATAGGATTCAAAATCTGAAATGGAACAATTCAAGTTTACTTAGCATCCAATAGCGTTTGCAGATTTTGTCTAGGAGAGATAAACGAACGAATTTCTCTAGGGGGGTGGGTAAAAATGAAAGTACGATATGTTGTTTTAACCTTATATATAAATTTTTCTTAATAAACAAAGCAAAATTCTGTAAGTCGTGAGAGATGGGGGGAAGTAGAAGTGCACTTATTGATTTCTCATGTGGATCACCATTGATTTCGAAAGACAGATGTCAACCATCGAGGATTTTTTTTTATGAAATGCATTCAAATAACAGATTGCAAACAACATACAGCTCATTATCAATCTCAAAATTTATTTTCTTCTCTGTAACGATTTAGTTTTGCTATATAATCAATTTTGATTAATTTGGTTCCAAACATTTGTTTTTAATTACTGTTAATCTGTTAATGTAATGGTAATATAGAACAAAATTACTATTGCTGATTTTTTTTTACCTTCCTTTTAATCATAATAGTTTCTTTTACTACATTGTTTAATTTTTGAAACGTGTTGCCTCCTAGATATGTGAACCTCTCCTAAACTTCAGAGCTTGAGGTAAAACATAACCTGAAAAACATGCCTCATCTGAAGTTCAGGGCACTCAAAGTTCATTAAAAATGAATTGAAAAGAGAATAATGAGATTTTTATCCTTCTGAAATGCGATTGATTTCATGCACAGCCCCGTCTCCGATTCTCTAAGCTGGTTATATTCTTACTGAGTTCTCTCTTCGATAACTAGAAACGGGTTTTTGTTAAATTCTACATAATAAATACACAGAACAAAACGTGAAGGTAAAAAAGCGAGGTAAAAGGAAAAATAAGTATAGGTAAAGGTAAAAAAGCGAGGTAAAAAGAAAAAATAAGTATAGGTGAAGGTAAAAAAGCGAGGTAAAAAGAAAAAATAAGTATAGGTGAAGGTAAAAAAGCGAGGTAAAAAGAAAAATAAGTATAGGTGAAGGTAAAAAAGCGAGGTAAAAAGAAAAATAAGTATAGGTGAAGGTAAAAAAGCGAGGTAGAAAGAAAAATAAGTATAGGTGAAGGTAAAAAGCGAGGTAAAAAGAAAAAATAAGTATAGGTGAAGGTAAAAAAGCGAGGTAAAAAGAAAAATAAGTATAGGTGAAGGTAAAAAGCGAGGTAAAAAGAAAAAATAAGTATAGGTGAAGGTAAAAAAGCGAGGTAAAAAGAAAAATAAGTATAGGTGAAGGTAAAAAAGCGAGGTAAAAAGAAAAAATAAGTATAGGTGAAGGTAAAAAAGCGAGGTAAAAAGAAAAATAAGTATAGGTGAAGGTAAAAAAAGCGAGGTAAAAAGAAAAAATAAGTATAGGTGAAGGTAAAAAAGAAAGCAGTAATATATACCAAATAATCCGAAAAAAAATTTAAGATAAGTGAAAAATTGAGTTAATTGTATGGCGTGAAAAAAATGCTTAGAAATTGTAAACGGATAATTTATGTTGAATTTAAGAATAAATCTATATACAGTGGACCCCCGATATAACGCGCATGTCGGAAGGGAAACAACACCCGCGTTATAAGGTGAATTGCGTTATACCGAGCGGCGCGGTGGCGACACAATAAATTTCACACTGTAAGCTTTTCTTTTACTCATCATGCATACAATAATTAAACACTATTCAAAATACATGCAGGAACTTAATACATACACAATTACTCAATACGCAGTAACAATAAAATGCGATACTCACTAACGCCGCACGGACCTGCATAAACATGTTTGAACTTATCGCGAACATCGCCCGCGCTATAACCGAGTGCGCGGTATAGCGAGCAGCGCTATAACGAAGGTCCACTGTATTTGGAACTTCTGTGTCAAAAGATCTTTCCGTTAATTATGAAGATAAATAAGAGAGGAAATAATATTAAGTGTTAAGACTTTCTTGATTATTTTAGCAGTAATCCATAACTAATTCTGAGGTGCTAAAGATTAGAAAATTAATAATTACTGTTTAACATTATCTAATTCGATTAGCTGTATTTCAAAACAAAATTAACTCAACTTAAAGTTCGTTAATCCTAAATCCATCCTTTAAATAGAACTCCCGGTAAAATTAAAACTTATATATCCATTGCATACATAGTTCTGAAGCTGCCATAGGCTATGGAGATCCATATAAATTGTTCAATTTATGTACATCACCCAACACAACTATTCAGAGCAACAGCTTTTGCCTTTAGCTACTATGAGCCGAGTCAAATAATTTCTTGTTGGATATTGTCTCCCATCTCACTCTACGTCTGTTCCTTTTCCTGAAACCTTTGTAGGAATTATGTTTATAATCTCACTATTCACCAATCTGCAGTTAACATGGCCAAACTAGCATAATTTTCTCTACACAAGCTACTACTTAAAGGATATTTATTGATGACGCCTTCTTCTAACATTATAGTTTTTTACATTATTTAATCATCTAACACCCAAAATGCTGCTTAAATGTCTTAAATGCAAAAACCTTCTTTATTACCTGTAAAAAATTAATTTCTTCTTAATAAAAAAAATTTGATATTAGCCAACTTTTAAAAACTTAAATTACCTTTTGTGTTTAGTATTAATTTAAAATATAAATTTATACTTATATTGTTGACTTTTCATCACTGCCTTAAAAAAAAAATCTCTTTTGTGAACCTTACAAGAACACATAGTTTACATATGGGTAATTTTAATCATGAACGGCATTTATTTGTTTCATCGGCTTTCACTTAATTAATGGGCAAGTCCCTAGGATCTAAAGGCTTAGAGGTGGGTTCTGAAAGAAATTCATTGAGTGGTAGATGAAATCTCTCCCCAAGTTTACTCCATTTTGTTACAATATGATTGTTTTATGTCCAATTTTTACCCGAGTTGTTTATACTTGTGTTGATTTTATCACGTCTGCATTTTGATTATTTTTATACATTCGTTTTTATTATACTTTACGCAATTTATATTTGATGATTTTTATCTTTTCTTTATTTTGTTTGACTTTTGGCATTTATTTTTACAAGTGTAGAGATTTTTGATGTCGATTACTTTTCTTTTGTCTTTTGATTTGGTGCATTAGTTGTTAATGTGCTTTTGAGCCCAAAACAGCTAAACCAAATCATATATGTAATGTTATAATCATCCCATTTAGCACATTTCAGTTAGCACTCTCTCTTCCAGGACTGCATTTTGAATGTTAAATATGGTATTTCTATAAAAGGAAAATATATATATATATATTTTTGCACACCAAATACAGAACTCAGTTAGACTTGAAAGAGCAAACTTTGTCCTCGTAAGTCAGCGTTCTCTTTCTCACAGACATCAGAGCATTGGCAAATGAAAACCTCAAAGCTAGTAGAGTGGGATTCAAAATGTATATTCAGTGTTTGATGTCTGCCATCCTTTTTTCATATACCATCTGGAGGGTCTTGAATGAAAGCAACAATATACATTTAATTTGTAAAATCAGTTACATACTGTATAAATGAATGAATTATCATTCTTTATCGGGTCTGGTTGTTGTGCCATTAAACGGAGGGGTTTTTTTTATTGGGGGAACGGAGTTCACGAAAGGTTGAGGAAGGGGAATCATTTGACATATTTAGGAGACAGATGGTTGTCTGTCGTCAAGTTTGTTTAACCTGCACATGATATAAAAGATCTCCAGCACACAGGGCCATGACTTTTCATCCCAGGCAACTGACGGGAGCCTGTCCATGCCCATCGATGTAAAATAGCCAAGTACATAAAGTTAACAATATCAAAGTTAAAACTGTTGAAGAAAATGTGTACCACAGATAAAACTGCCCATCTCCATGCAGCTGGAAGATTCAAAGTGGCATTTTTCCATATTAGCAAATCTGATAGAAGTATGCAAGTCGTGTCTCGTAGTTCGCTGTTAATGTTTGATGGACTTGTTTGCTCCTTATATAAAGTTAATAATTACTAGGTGCGACCTTTCGAAATTTGACACAATTTTCTTGTAAGAAATTTAAAACGAAATGTGTATTTTGAGAGTCCGTCGGCTCAAGGGTCACACTGTGGGTCTGTGCTCAAATCCCACGTGGTCATATTGCTAATTTTTTGGTATTATCTGTAAAAAAAATCATTTTAAAGAAGCTTTTATATTCTGCAAATTCACCGCTCATATAATACGTTTTGTGTGTAGAAGGAACTTCCTCTTTCATGACCTAATTGTCTTGTTTCGCGATCCCATTACTGTCGCTCTTTAGTCATGATCATCACTTACGAAGTGAAACACACCCAAAAACATTCTTTGTTTTTCAGGTATGCTGATTACTATGTCTGTGACAGTGGTTAGGGACAATAACTCCAAACACGGTCGGTCAAAGGAACCATATTTAATTATTTAGAAAAGTGTGTTGGTTTGGCCATGTTGCCCGTATGCATAGCTGCAGATTGGCAAATATGCATTATGAGTAGTGTCCATCAGGAACAGGGGGAGACCTCGGATGCGATAGTCAGATAATGTGAAACAGAACCTTGCTAGAATTTGCCGACAGTGGCCAAATGCAGCAGCTGCAAAATTATACACTCTGGTAGAACCTCCGTAGCCATGGCTGCATGTCGATTTTGTTTGTATGTTATATTTTTTTAATATATCCAAAATTGAACTCAGTGCTCAGTGGTTCTCTTTGACTTTTTCTCTTAACCTTAGAGAGGGGGGGAGGGGGGAATTGCACTTACCGCCTCTGACTCCAATTTCTCGTTTTCTCAAGAGTTATAATCAATTGGCCAAGGCGTTTCTCCAACCTTAACCTAATTGGCTGCAATCATGCAGCCCTTTCTTCACAAAATTTAAAATATCATGAAGCTGTCTGCAAAACTTAACATTCTCATCAGAGTCCTCTATGGGGGGCATAACCATAGATGACATTCAAGTCTTAATTTTTATTTTAAAATTTGCTGTAAGGAATCTTTCATTAATGCAGTCTGCAGCTAGGTAGTCACTGGAAGGAGAGCTATGCACCAATCCCCTGTGATGATGCATAGAACAGGCCAGGCCTAGCACCTAATATCCAACCCCACCTTCTCGTGGTGCAGACCGTTAGTACCTTTCAAAAGAGATACTCTCTTGTGGAAGTGAACGGAAGGGGAGGGCTGCCAGATTAGTGTGGCCTACTGATCTGGACAACTATGACTACTTTTCTTTTTTTTTCTACCCTGCTCAGGAGTAGTCAACCACACAGGGTCCTGGTGCTAACCATATAAACCCATTGGACTGGACAGATATGTGGCTCTGAGCTTGATTATGGATCCTGATTTTGCTGCACTGGTGGGCTTTTGTGGAGGGAAAATCTTCCGCTGTGTTTTCTGTTTGTTTGTGGGTTGACAGCCCCAAGTGAATAGATTCACAGAATATGTTTATCAGCTGGTGGATAATCCTGAGCAGAAGTCATCGCAGGAACCTGAACTCTTTGCTTCTATTGGCATCGTCAAATTCTACATTGGAGGAAGTCTTCCAGTGTAGATGGCTTCAGCCTTTAGTGGGGGAGGAACGGGTCTTTGCCCCATGTCTGCGATTAGGGGGCTGTTTGATATTGTCGGCATTCCTTCTGTCAATAAACATAGTTTCTTTAAACATCCTACTAACCATTTTCTCGCCATAGGTAGTTGGAATGTGAGGATTCTGCACAGAGCTTTTTCTCTTGATGTCCTCACACAAGAATTCCACCATTATAATTTAGATATTCTCAGCTTGCAAGAGACCAGATGGACAGATAAAGGTCAGATTCTTAAAAATAATCTTAAATTTCTCTTTTCAGGGAGGGACAATAAGCATCACCAAGGCGTGGGTCTGTTTCTCAGCAGACACGCTAGTGATGCTTTTCTAGGATACAAGTGCAGTAATGAAAGGTTTCTTACAGCAAAATTTCAGACAAGCGTTAAAGACTTGAATGTTATCTGCTGTTATGCCCCCACTGAGGATGCCGTTGAAGATGAGAAGAATAGGTTTTATGGACAACTTCAGGATATTGTGAATTCTGTCAAGAAAGGAGATATTACCCTTGTTCTTGGTGACTTCAATGCCAAAGTTGGTACTGACTCTGACCTTTGGGGAGGAGTAATAGGCCCTTTTGGTATTGGTAGCTGCAATGGCAATGGGCAACGTCTCCTACAGGTAAGTAAATTCAATGGATTCAGAATAACTAACACTTATTACAAACACCGCGACATACATAAGTACACATGGGTTTCACCCGATGGGCTGCATAAGAATATAATTGATTATATATTAATTAACAGCAAATGGGCTAGTTCTGTTAGGAATACCAGGGCATATAGGGGAGCTGAAATTGGATCTGACCATTACCTTGTTAAAAGTGTCTTGCAACTTAAAGTTAAAAAGTGTTGTGCTAGAGTTAAAAAATTTACTTTAAATACTGAAGCTCTGAAAGATCCAGTTATAGCCAAAGCTTACCATGATAGGTTACTTAGTCATTATGACAGTCATGGTATGCTTACTGCTGAAGTTGAGGAAGAATGGGATCATTTTAAACAGGCTTTTTTGGACACTAACAGTACTCTTTTAGGAAAAAAGGAGCAGAAGAGACAAAATTATCTGAGTGATAAGGCTCTTGAGCTTATTTCGGAAAGAAAGAACTGCAGGAATGTCTTTAATCAATACCCTACTAGTCCTAATAGAAAATATTACAGAGAACTTAATAAACGTGTAAAAGATCGGTTAGCTGCTGATAAGAATCTTTGGCTTGATAGTTTGGCTGACAAAGCCGAGGAAGCAGTTAGACAGCACAACAGCAGAGAGCTGTACCAGATAGTTAATGTTTTGTGTGGTAGAAAACGGACAGGTATACAAGGATTGAAGGATAAACAAGGTAAGGTTATAGAAGGGGAGGATTCTGTCATGGCTAGGTGGGCTGAGCATTTCAGTGATGTTCTAAACAGTGTAGTTAGTTCTACTCCCATTGTTTGCAATGATGATAGATGCATTGGTGGCTTTAATGTTGGCCCTATAACACAATCGGAAGTTATTTTGGCTGTTTCTAAACTTAAACTTCATAAATCCCCAGGGGTAGATGAAATTACTACGGAAATGCTTAGAGCTGGGAATGTTTCGGTTACCATTTGGATGACTGAAATTCTGAATATCTTTTATGATAAAGGCATGGTTCCTAAAGATTTTACTAGAGCTATTATTATCCCTATTTTCAAAAAAGGTGATCGCAGTTCTTGTGCTAACTATAGGGGTATCAGCCTACTCTCTGTTCCAGGTAAAGTTCTTTCCATGATTGTGCTTAATAGAATTAAGAATCTGGTTGACAGTCAATTGCGTGATGAGCAATGTGGATTCAGAAGTGGTAGGGGATGTGTGGATCAAATATTTTCACTTAGGCAGATTCTTGAGAAATGTTTAGAGTTTCAGAAACCTTTGGTTGCTAGCTTTGTTGATTTCAAAAAGGCTTTCGACTCTGTTGATCGTCATAATTTGTGGTTGATTGTGAGATCATATGGTATACCAGACAAGTTAGTTAACATAATGAAAGCTCTCTATAATAACACTGAGTCGTGTGTGAGATTTGGTAAGGCTTGTAGCAATTGGTTTAGCATTACTTCTGGTGTTCGACAAGGGTGCATTTTGTCTCCTTTTCTCTTTAGTTTGGTTATTGATTATGTTATGCGAAATTCACTTCAAGGGAAAGTTTTTGGCCTTAAATGGACTGGAGATAGGTAAATTTCTGATTTAGATTTTGCTGATAATTTAGCCCTTTTGGCAAATGATATTGCTGAGATGAACTCTTTCATTCGAGCTGTTGATGAGACTGGTAGTAGAGTAGGTTTGGTTATAAACAGTGAGAAAACTAAAGTGATGAAAATTTTTCAGGCAGGCAGTTATTCAGTTAATCTAAATGGTTGCAATCTTGAACAGGGGTCACAGTTTAATTATCTTGGGAGCTATGTAACAGATACTGGTGATGTGCGGCATGAGATTAACAGATGGATAGGGATTGCTGCCGGGACTTTTAAGAATCTATGGAGAGTGTGGAGAAATATGCGTATACACCTGAAGCCTAAAATTAGACTGTATAATAGTTTGGTTCTTTCTAGGGTTAGTTATGGTAGTGAAACGTGGACACTTTGTAAACAAGATAACAGGAAAGTAGATGCTTTTGATTCCAGATGCTTACGCAGTATCTTGGGTATTACGTGGTTCAACTTTGTAACTAATGATGAGGTTAAGGAAAGGAGTTTGCAACCTCCTTTAAGCAGTATATTGTGCAGAGAGAGACTCCGTTGGTTTGGCCATGTTGCTCGTATGAATAATTATAGATTGGCGAATAGGGTTATGAACAGTGTGCCTAAAGGCCTCAGAAAGAAGGGGAGACCTAGGATGCGGTGGGCAGACAATATCAAACAGGACCTTGTTAGAATTGGTTTGCAGTGGCCAGATGCAGTATATATAGCTCAGGATAGATTTGCTTGGAGAACTAAATTGCACGGTCTGGTTGGACCTCCGTAGCCCATGGCTGTTTGAGGATGATGATGATGATATCCTAGAAGAGCATGACTATCGTGTATGCTAAGAAGCAAATCTACACGTTGGAGATGCTTTCCATCCTTCCTCCCTGAAAAGAGAATTTTAAAGTTATTTTTAAGTATCTCGCCTTTACCTGCCCATCTTGTCTCTTGCAAGCCTAGATATTTAGGTTATAACGATGGAATTCCTGCGCGAGGTCATCAAGAGAATAATCTCTATGTAACGTCCTCACGTTCCACTTACCTGCAGGGGCAGGGGTGACTCAGTCGGTAGTGAGCCAGGCTCGTAATCTGTACTCAGCTCAGTCTGTAGTTCCCAGGTTAGAGTCCCAGCTGGGGCAGCGTTGGATTATCTTATAAGAGATTTATCTCCGCAAAACTCCCCGCCCTGCCCAGGGTCAGTAGGGAACATCGATGGGCTTGGAAAGGCCGCCGGATGGGACGTTAAGCCGTTGCCCCATGTGCAGGAGAGCCATACCCTATGCACGTTAAAGAACACGCTGGATGGCCTTGACGAGAGGCTACCATCTATCTCCCAACACTTGTTCTAGTGGGTCCCTTCCTCCAACATTCTCTGAGCCTTCGGGGTCCATGTGACCTTGCCATTTAGCTCATGGTGTGCAAAAAAGTGCCGCTCAGATGTAAAACAACCCAGCCGAACTTGCCTGCAGAGAAAAACTGATTAGTAGGATTTTTAGAGAAACTTGGTTTATTGAGAGAGGTAGGGACAACAATATCAAACAGCCCCCTGATCGCAGGCATGGGGCAAAGACCTGGTCCCCCACCGCTACAGGCTGAAGCCACCCACGTTCGTAGGAACTTCAGGCACCACCTTTTGAAGTGGACCTTTTCAAGAACCATATGACCTGCCTGAGACACATTACTCCAGTTTAGGATTGGCTATGCCCGACTAGCTAAGTGAGAGTTCAGCTACCTGCGATGACCTATGATCAGGATTATCCACCAGCTGATATAAGGTATCCCGTGCCTTTGTTCACTTAGGGCTGGCAACCCAGAGGCAAACAGAAAACACAGCGACAGAATTCCCCTCAACAGAGGCCCACTAGAGCAGCAAGTCAAGGATCCATAATCAAGCTCAAAGTCATAAACCATTCCAGTTCAGTGGGATAAGTGGTCAGCACCAGGACCCTGTGAAGTTGACTACTCTTCAGTAGGGTAAGAAGAAAAAGGAAAGTGTCCATTGATGACCAGATCAGTAGACCAAACTGATCTGGCAGCCTTCCTCTTACTTTTCATCCCAGAAGAGAATATCTCTTTTGAAATGTACTATCTGCGCCACGAGAAGGCGGGGTCGGGCATTAAGTACTAGGTTTGACCGGTTCTGTACATCATCACCAGAGATTGTTAACAGCTCTCTTTCCAGTGTGCTTAGTATAAAAATTATTTACTAAAAGAAAAGGTAATTTTTAAAGTTTGTGCAATTCTAAGCCATTTTTTTCTCCTAACTAATGAGGACAAGAATAATAGTAGAATCTGTTTTAAATGTTCCAGCTTGAATAACTGTAAATATTAAACGAAAATTGCTGGAAATGAAAATTTTGAGAGATTTGAGTGAAATCTAAAATTTATCAATGTTAACTTATTTTCACAGTTAGGGAGGGATCTTTGAATGTAGCTTTTATTCATATAATACTGATGTATCCAGGTACTTTTGACAATATAGCATTTTTAGATTCCATGAATATCGGGGTAATACTCAGTGAAGAAAAACTGAATTTTGAATACCTGAGTCTAATAAAATTAATACTATTTTTACTAATTCCTTAGGGGAAACAACATATTGCCAGAAACCATGTTTCCTCATTACGTTCAAGTAATCATTAATTTCTCTTTAATCTTGTAGGGAATCTATATTTACATACGTATATTCTCTCATTTATTTTTTAATTAACTTTAATTTGTCTACCTACTTAAATTATTACACAAAAGGATTAGTACCTGACATATGTATGAAATATCATGGATATGCATTCTCATACAGAGATATAAACATTTAAATGTAGATGCACACAAATCCGTGTATACTTGAGCAGAAATGCCCTACATGCCATTTACACCTAACTTTGAAATATAACCCACAAAGTTCTAGATTTAGAAGCTTTAGGTTTAGAACGAATTTTTATGTATATTAACCTTATTTTAAACTAGTTATTATTTCATTGAAATTAAAATATTATTTCTTTACATTAAATTTAAATTATTATTTTATTATATTAAAATGAAATTGTTTTTCATTACATTAAATTTAAAAAATTCATTACATTAAAATTAAATTACTAATTCATTATATTATTATTCAATTTTGGAAATTCTGAAATTTTGATTCCGAAATTTTACTTGTTCTCGAAAAAATTTTCTGGATGAGAAAAATATTTCGATGTCTGTAAGAGCACCAGACGTGTGAATATTGTTTTCAATGATAATTAAGATTTATGCTAAAAATAAGATTTATCTTTATATTCACTAATATCCCACCTCTGATAAATTACTAAATATCGTCGAAATATCATCGCGACGGGATCTCTTTCTCTGATTGATATGCAACTCATTGGAGTCTGCGAATGGGAGAAAAAAATAATGCAAATTACAGTTTTTGATACAGCAATGGTCATTCTGCAACAATATGCAATGAATTATTTTTTATTTTTCGTGATTCCAATAAAGTTTAATTGTAAATGATGGCTAACTTATCAAATGTGCGAGAAAGTTACCCAGAGTAAATATGAAGATGACAGCTAAATAAATTCCAAGTTACCAGTAATATTAAATTAGTTTTCAAGTTCGGTATTGAAATAATGGGAAATTAATGTTCGCATCACTTTGTAGTTCATAATTGTGAGAAAAATATATATGAAAGAAATAATTATTTCTTTTACAGCATAAAATTGTTAAAATAGCACATGTGGTCTATCAATGGATCTGCTTTACTAGTTACTCCTAATCATGTTATCTGGTTTGAAGAATAAACCTCATTTGCTTATAAAACATCAGTGACTAGGCGTGGATGAAAGACATTAGACAAAATGACTGTGCCATTGTTCCATAGAAGATTCTCACATGTCATTGATTGATTAATCTACCAATCACTTGTCATTCAACCAATTATCTTACAGAGAAAAAATATTGTTAGTCTATTAATATCTGATTTACAACTTAATTCATCAATGATTTGTAAGAATTTTTGATATATTAATTGTGCAGTCTCATTGACTCAGTAGCTTTCATTGAATATTCACTGAATTTCATTGAATTTCCATGCTTCGCCATTGAATAGCAGTACTACACTAACTGTTGTCTTTTCTCAGATATGTAATTCTAGACCCTGAAAAAAGAAAGGTTTGTCTCAGTCTTCAGTTACTTTCTCTCTGAATGGTCATTCTGAATTTCGAAAGTCATACTTATATATTCAGTTGGTTTCCCTCTGATCTGCATCTTAGAATTTAGGAAAGTACTTGTGCACCTTCGGTTGTATTCCTTCTGATCAGTAGTTAAGAATTGAAGTATTACGTATTGTTTATACTTCAAAGATAAAAGAGTTACGAAAGACCATGATCACCAATGTTTTGGTAGGATATGGTGCATAGAGAGAGCTATACACACATTATTCAGAATCTTACACTTGTTTAATAACTTTTAGCACCAAACAAGTGTCATTAAGAGGCTTTCTTAACTTTGAGTTGGGTTGGGTTACTTTACCTCTGAGCGGCACTTTTTTGCACACAATGAGCTAAATGACCAGGTCACAAGGACCGCGAAGGCTCAGAGAAGGTTGGGGGAGGGGACCCACTGGAACAGTTGTTGGGAGACAGATGGTAGCCTCCCGTCAAGGCAACATAGCGTGTTCTTTAACGTGCACAGATTATGGCTCTCTCGCAAACGGGGCCACAACTTAACGTCCCATCCGACGAACGGCGGCCTTTCCAAGCCCATCGGTGTCCCCTACTGACCGTGGGCAGGGAGAGGAGTTTTGTGGAGATAAGTCTCAACGCTGAATTCTTAACTTTGAACTTCTGTCCAAAAGCTAAGAAAAAATTATCAATATCTTCCGGCTACATATGAGGATTATTCTGTGGCCCAAGAGTAGAATTTGAAATCACTCTTATAAAAAGGCTTCCCAATTGTGAAAGCTGTAACTTGCAGCAGTGTATGGGTTTGTTTGATTTAACTCTTTAGGTTTTAGAAGCCTAAATTTCGCTCAGTTCTATAGCTCCAATTAACAACAACTAAAGACAAAAGACATTTACACTGAACAAATTCCAAATTATACATTTGCATTTTGTAATCTTGGACTATCTACGTCTAAGTGTTATATGTAATTAAGGTGAGAATCCACAAATTGTACGGTCTTAAGTTGCTCTATTGGTCCTGGTATCATGTCCTATCTTGAAGTAAGCTCCTTATTTAGCTGAGTATTCTTGAAGAATCATCTTAATTGTTACCCTATGGGTCACCTTTTCCAACTTCTCTAAGCCTTGGAGTCTTTATGACCTGTGTTATTTAGTCCATTGTGGAGGAAACCACGCTCTGAATTCGGTAGCTCAAACTAATCAGCTGCAAATTGAAAAGACAATAGCAGCTTTAAATACGACCACCCATCTATTCATCTACAAGAATATGTTCATCCATTTTAATATCATCAACCCAAAGGCTAATTAGACAATCTGACTATTCCTTTGATATCAGAAAACTAAGGTTTTTATTCTTACTCCATTGAACCGTACACAATTGAAATCAATGTTTTTATAGTTTCGAAATGTGTTTTGTTCCGAACAATGCAACCATATAATTAACCAAAATATCCAAGAATTGTTTCAATTTCATATTTATTGAATGCATTTGGTTACGGATAAATGCGTGTTTGTTTTATAACCATCTTCTCTATTATAATTTCTATGCGAGAAAATACACCTCACAATAACTGCAAAGAGAGCCAGGACAATGTTCTGAAACGATGCGTTAAATCCACAGCCATAGCTAGGAGTTGACTTGGATATCTAGCGTGCATCCTGTTTTTTTACAGCTCAATTTCCAGGCACTTTCTTCCATTGTAAACAAAGGGTAGAGAAACATTAAATGAATCTGGCCTTTGCTCTTCATTGCCTTAGGTCATTTGCTTATGACAGTAGAAAGCATGCATTGTGTATGAACTCATATCACTTTAAACAATCTCCAGCGTCAAAGATCCTTAATTTCACACTAAGGATCAAAGTTGGAGATATTAAATTTACCACAGGAAGGACAAAATGATATCATACTAATTAATAATTGTGAAATTATGAAGTATCAACAACATATATAGATGCTTATTGCGGAAGTATAACTAATAGAGAGATCGTAATAATAAAAAAGTAAATAAATAATAAATAAATAAATACCCCCTCAAGCAGCTGCTTGCCACAGAGGTCTGACAGGAGCCTGTCAGTTTATATGCCAGAGTAGAAGATCTGAGAGGATGGCAGGACCTCAGCAGAAAAACAACACATACATCCATGCCTTACCCGGGGCTCGAACCCAGGTCCCTTTGCTGTGGAAATTTGAGAGATTAAATATCACCACCTGTTTTTACCTATCTTTCTATTGCTTTTGGCTTTGACATTTGTTGATTTTGATTGACATTTTGTGCATTTGACAAAACGTTGTTCCACCATATCTTTCGAACGCGATAAAAAACCCTCCTAACTTAATCATTTATATGTCAGACCTCTGTGGCAAGCAGCTGCTTGAGAGGGTATTTATTTTATTTTTTTTTAATTTCAAATGAAAATCTGTGACGCGGGGAGTGTCATAGGCTATAAAAAATGACCCTATATACTTTCCTCCCCCCTAAAAACGAGAAATGTGAAAACTATTCTTAAGCTATTTCTCCAGAACACGAATGCCGAAAATAACAAGCTATACGTCAAATGAAAGCTTCTCACGTGGAAGTCACGGGCTAGTAAAAATTGGCCCTTCATGCTTTCTTCCCCTAAAAAAGAAAGGGGGAAAGTATGAAAATGATTGTTCCTTATATCTCCTGAACGCGAGTGCGGATAGTAAGGAAATTGAGAGATTAAACACCACCGCCTATTTTCTGCGTTTTTTACAGTGGTTTGTTGTTGAACAAATGCCAGTATTATGTTCCGATATCTGCTCTTATAACGGTAGAATAAATCTGCCTTATGAGCGCTATAATTCGAGGGTAATATTTAAAGTAGATATCTGGTATTAAGATAGAAAACAAATTCTTTAAAAATTATCTCTCTTTCATATGTATATAAAATGGAGATATAAGGATGAGATCCCCCCACCCCTAAAGATATGAGAATCTCCTAAAGGAATAGCAAAAATATCACTGCGTAATTATAGATTTGAGAAAACGATTAATTCCAAAGTATGTAATATCTCACTGAAAGAAATTCCTTTTTACGTTTCACTGCCAAAAAAGTATCATAAGGCAACAAATTATTTCAGCCCTTTTTACCAAGGGTAGTTTGTTGACTTCAAGAAAAGCAAATCAGAGGAAGAATGCCAAAAAATTGCTTCGTATTGAATGCAGTTTTATTTATGATTCAAACCGATCTGAAATGCTTTGAAACGTTATTAATTTCAGTTCAGCATTTGAGTCATCATCAGACATAATTTATTATAACTTAAGTCATATCTTCCACCAATAATTTCAGATGATAAAAAGCAACTTTCTAAAAGATATGACTTACTATTAGCCCAGAGTTAATTGATTTATCGGAAGATGTTTCACATTGCGAATTGATTAGATGCTCTTTTGTTTTTTCTTGCATATATGTGTTTCACTGTACTCCTGTAATGAATCACAAATAAAATCGCACTTAATACGAAAGTGCATTTAGTGGCATCGTTGTTCTATCGTAGAATTAATAGTAATTGTAGTGATAGTCGTAGAATTAATAATAGTTAATTTTATTCGTAATAATTATTGCCTGAAGTAAGGTGCACGAGGTGACATTTGGCTTATCCACATTTTTACAACAAAATTCCATTCTAAAGCTCATATTTTACCACATTAAAGAAAATTTAAAGTGGAGTATTCATTGTCACTTTTGAGATCAGTATTGTTTAGTAACTCCAAGACAAAGCTATAAAACTGATCCTGGATAAACATATACACGTTCATCTCATGAACGTAGTCAGAAATAAGAATATGTTAGGCTCTAACTTAAGAGATTTCACTTTCTGTTAAAAAATATTAAGGTTAAATAATATTTATTATATGTTATTTTCTCTTTTTCTTTTCCCCCATACCCGTTACGACATTGATTTGATTTAACCCTATTAGAGAATATATTATTATCTATCTACTTGTAAGTTGAGTGGATTGAGTTATTAATGCATATCGCTTAGCTAAACATTCCGTTGCTTTAAGCTATGATAAGAGGAATCTGTATATTGGGATTTGGTACTCATAATTCTCATCGTTTAGGATAAATACCTCCCCACTTTTTTGGGAGAAAAGAGAAAGGTTGCGGGGGTGTGGTGTAGGGTCCGGGGGGGGGGGTCAAAGTCTCTTGTTGCTTTAATGCAATGGTCCACAACGGGTGTGCGGTGACCTGTGCCAAGCGTGCTGCGGCATTCACATGAAGCGTAAAAATAAATTCAAAAATATCAAAAATCTTAAAATGCAAATTAAATGGTCACGAATGATGTAAACACATGAAGGAGGAATTACTAGATTGCATATTATTATTTTTGCTATTAAAAGATACTATTTTGATAAAACTGCTAAATTTTCAAAAATATGAATATAGAGGTTTTCAAGTGGTACTAAAGCGGCAGATTGATTCTGCATATGAGGGTGAATAACAAAACGAAGCTGATTCGATCTATCAGCACAAGAGGTTTTTAATTACTAAAATGCACAGACTTTGGTGTGTTGTGACAAAGTGAATCCAGTTCTAGGTGTGCTGCGATGTAAAAAAGTCGAAAACTGCTGCTTTAAGGTATGATAAGAGAACGCTGTATACCGAATATTATATCCCAATCGTTTGCCATTTCATTTTAAGGTATGATAAGAGCAATCTTTAAAGAAAATTTGATGGTCCTAATCTTTTACTATTTAGGGGTATTCTCCCCCTTTCTCTTTTGATCTTTTGAACGATGTGGTAGAAAGAAAGTTTGATGGGCTAATCAAACACGGATTCGAAAGATGGTAAAACCAAAATAGTGGAATGAAATAAGAACCCTAAAATCGAGAAGGAAGTCTGTTCCGGTATAAAATTTTTTCATCCATTTCAGTGGTATTTGAAATATTTCTTGAAAATACTCAGTCGGCAGCGTGTCAAGCTTGTAAACTGCAGTTTCCAAATGCTAGTCCCACCTGGGCAACGCTGAGATTTATCTCTTCAAAATCTCAACCTTACCCCAGTCAGTAGGTGACACTGATGCACTAGTAAAATTCTCCATCTATTGGATGGGATCCTCGTGTGAAGGAGAGCTATATTTTGTGCACGTTAAAGAACATGCTGGATGACCCTGATGGGAGGCTGTCCAGTGGATCCCTTCCCCCAACCTTCTCTGAGCCTTTGTGTCCTTGTGACCTGGGAATTTGGCTCATTGTGTGCAAAAGTGCCGCTCAGAGGTAAAACAACCCAACTTGAAAAATTCTCGTGATATTTATATTTTAAGGTTTTTATTTGACTCACCCTTGTATTTTTAATATCGTTCTCAAGGAGTTGGGAGATGGACAAGACTCTCTTCGTTTCCCTCTCCTAGTGGTTAGGGCGTTTGGATACTGATCTAAGGAACCTGGGTTCGAGCCCCGGATAAGGCATGGACATTTGTGTTGTTTTTCTGCTGATGTCCTGCCATCCTCACAGACCTTCTACTATGGCATATAAACTGACACATTCCTGTCAAACCTCTGTGGAAAGCAGCTGCTTAAGGGGGTATTTAATTTTTTTTATTTTAGATCAAATTCTATGGTTGCGTATCCCACCAGGTTCAAAATAATGTTGCCTGTATAACAGGAGTCGGGAACCTTTTTTGGACGAAGAGCTAAAACATTCAAAAAAAGATAAACCAACAAACTTTGAGAGCCGTAAATTGTAATCTTTATTCGGTCAAAAGCCATAACAGAAAAAAACAGAAACCGCATATTGTTCCATTACAAAATAAAACCACAACGTATAATTTGAAAATAGATGTATTCAAACCTATACAATAAAACTATTCAAAATAATTAATAAAAAACTTTAAATCATCGGTGTGACTTTTGAATTTGAGTCTTTTCAACCAACTCAATTAAATTTGCAGCGAATTTAGAGCATTTAAATTATATCAATGAGTTCCAACTACAGTCTGACAAACTGTTCTAGTGCTTGTTTTTAATGAAAAACATTAAAATATTTTCAGAATTGAAATTCAAGAGCCATTTTTTAAAGTACTCAGACGGCATGCAACTGGGGTGCCGCCGATTCCCTGCTCGATAATAAAGATTTAAAAGTTTTTTTAACAATTCAATTAAATTTTGATTGTGCAGTTCTAAAATAAAGCTCAGGTGCCCTTTGGCAGGTGTTAATTTTTGATTTTTTTTTGCTTCGTTTTGTTTTGGACAAATATTAGGATTTACGCAGATGATGACGAAGGAATCTCGAATTCATTTGCTTAAAGTGCGATGTTTGTTTGCTCTAAGAGAGGAAGAAATGCAGTTGAAAAAATGTGAGTTTAGTGTAGAGTGTTTTAAGAGACCTTGGTGCAAAATATTCGGGTGAGCCATTATCATACTGTTGAAGTAGAGGCTTCCAGCCTCATATAGGACTCCGGTGCTTTGTACCTCCTGCAGAAATGGTAATTTCGCTCCTGAGGAATTGGAAGAGACGATTTTATTGTGAAAGCTGTCTGTGTGTAACAGCATGATTTAAAAAAATATTTTATGCAATAGATGAGTCAGTGTAGACACCCTTTTCAAGTTCCTAATGCTTCTTTACTTGTTCTATATACCAGTCATTTTCATCAAAATGTAGGAACTCACTACTAACGGCTTTTCAATGATGGTAAAAGGAAAGCTTAAAAATTAGCCTTTTCTTTGATCAACAAAGGATTGGATGGACCATTAGTTTGTAATACGCACTAAAAATTGAGCATTTTTTTTTAAATAACGTTATTCGAAACAAATAATTAAACTAAATAAAGCCCGACATGTAAATGCCTAAGCATTAGCAATATGTCAATTTTTTCGGTATGAACGGGAGCATTATATACACTGGTTTCCATAAATTAAGGAAAATCCCAATGTTAAGTCAATGGGAAGCTAACGTCAAAGCTCTATAACTTCTAAATAAGTTTTTTTATTTTGAAAAATGTAATTGCAGATAAAGATCTCAATCAAATAAATCAATATCTCGATTTTCAACAATATTCGCTCAGTATTTAATGAGTTATGGAAGGTTGAATATTTAACAACAGCAATGGCAGTCATCTGGGTTCGAGCCCCGGGTAAGGCATGGATGTATGTGTCGTTTTTCTGCTGGGGTCCTGCCATCCTCTCAGACCTTCTACTATGGCATATAAACTTGACAGGCTCCTGTCAGACCTCTGTGGCCAGCGGCTACTTGAGGGGGTATTTAATTTATTTTTTTTAATGCCAGTTTTAAGAAACTTAAACAAAACTGAAGAATAGTGAAAGAATTCTTTACACATAAGTTCTAAAATACAAACTTATTTTATTGAACACTTTGGTACAATACTTATTACTAAGTTTTAATTAACCGCTGAAGACAGTTTTTGTGGCTGGCATTGTTATCGCTAAATATTCAAATTCCATAACTCATTAAATACTGAACGAATATTGTTGAAAATCTGGATAATGATTTATTTGATTGAGATCTTTATCTGCAATCACATTTTTCAAAACAAAAAAATATTTTAGAAGTTATAGAGCTTTGACGTTAGCTTCCCATTGACTTAACATAGGGATTTTCCTTAATTTATGGAAACCAATGTATTTGAAAAATGCACTAATTTCCAGAGATGGACTTACGTAAAAGATAATTCAAGCAGCAACTCAGGGCCTCACGATGTAAATGGAGCTGAAAGAAATGCTTTTCAGGTTTTACTATGTCAGGCAAAAAAACATTTAAAAATCAATCTATTGTGCAAACACTCTTTCATCTTAGTTTTACACTATCCCCATTCTATATTAATCCGAGAGAGCCGGGGGTGGCTCAGTCGGTAGCGCGCCAGGCTCGTAATCTGTTAGTTCCCAGGTTCGAGTCCCAGTGGGTCAGCGTTGAGATTTATCTCCGCAAAATTCCCCGCCACGGTCAGTAGGGGACACCGATGGGCTTGGTAAAGGCCGCCGTCCGTAGGATGGGACGTTAAGCCGTGGCCCGGTGTGCGGTAGAGCCATACCCTGTGCACGTTAAAGAACACGCTGGATGGCCTTGACGGGAGGCTACCATCTGTCTCCCAACAGCTGTTCCAGTGGGTCCCCTAACCTTCTCTGAGCCTTCGGGGTCCATGTGACCTCGCTATTTAGCCCATGGTATGCAAAAAAGTGCCGCTCAGAGGTAAAACAACCCCAAATATTAATCCGAGTGTAATATTTTCACCACATTAGTTTCCTGCTAATTTTTAAACTTTGCTTCAATCAGAATAATAATATGTATTTCGAGATTTTAGAGCCTCTTAAATTTATTTTGGCTTAAGGCCTCTTAAAATTGTCATAGCTTAGGAACTCAGAAGGTCAAAGTCCCGTCACCAAAAGGCAAATGAACTAGCAGTTCCTGGTACGCTGCAGCGTAACAACTCTAGCAATTCCTGGTACGCTGCAGCGTAACAACTCTAGCAATTCCTGGTACGCTGCAGCGTTTAAGTAGAAATGCAGAATCGATCTTTCCATTCCAATCAGAGGCAACTCAGATGATCGCATACCTTCCTCCTTTCTGTCGCTTGGAATAGATTCATTTCTCTTGAAAAGCGTCATGTCTGTATTTGTAGTACTAATAATCAACTACATCATTCATATTAATATTTTTTTCAGGACTCCACCCAACTATTTTCTTTCCGCTTTTGAATTCTCCTAAAACCCCTAAAACAGCCAGTCTCCGTTTTCATCATATCTTTCGCCCATGACAATCACTTATGCTAATACAGTGATGTCAATTTAGATGGAGATTTTCTCTTCGTATATGCACACAAGACATTTTGTACTGTTCATTATTCTTGAAAGGGTTAATGTGGAAACAGGTCCTCCTGTCGTTCAGCACATGGCTGGATTAAATTAGCTATGGCTCCCGTCGCTAGTGTTACATGTTTTATTTTTTTCCAAAAAATAAATATGTTTTCTTGTGTATATTATTTATTGAATAAAATTTTATATATTGTATATTGTTTTTAAATCAAAATCTGTCTAAATTTCAATTTTGGAGAATAGAGGGAGGATATTTGTAATTTGATTCATTTGTAATTTCCCCCCCCCCCCCCCCCCCCCCCCGGATTCTTAATCTGGTTCTTGTTCAGTCAATGCAGTTAACAGACTAGAGGCTATGTTCATCTTTTATACTGTAGGACTTCTTAGAGTCAACGGAGTTGAGCTTTTATAGTTGAGGACTTTTTATAGTCAACAGAGTTCAGTCTGATCTTATCAACCTTTTGTCAGACTGTCAGCTTACAGGGTCTGGGTAATTTTTTAAACCAATTTCTTTCCTAACCGAAGCCGTCCCGTAGTCGAGATGGGGCGGGGGTGGCTCAGTCGGTAGCGCGCCAGGCTCGTAATCTGTAGTTCCCAGGTTCGAGTCCCAGCTGGGTTAGCGTTGAGATTTATCTCCGCAAAATTCCCCGCCCTGCCCACGGTCAGTAGGGGACACCGATGGGCTTGGAAAGGCCGCCGTCCGTCGGATGGGACGTTAAGCCGAGGTCCCGTGTATGGGAGAGCCATACCCTGTGCACGTTAAAGAACACGCTGGATGGCCTTGACGGGAGGCTACCATCTGTCTCCCAACAGCTGTTCCAGTGGGTCCCCTCCCCCAACCTTATCTGAGCCTTCGGGATCCATGTGACCTGGCCATTTAGCCCATGGTGTGCAAAAAAGTGCCGCTCAGAGGTAAAACAACCCAAACAACAACCCGTAGTCGAGTGGTTAGCACGCTTGGCTACTGATCTAAGGGAACTGGGTTCGAGCCCCAGGTAAGGCATGGATGTTCGTGTTGTTTTTCTGCTGAGGTCCTGCCATCCTCACAGACCTTCTACTCTGGCATATAAACTGACAGGCTCCTGTCAGACCTCTGTGGCAAGCAGCTGCTTGAGGGGGTATTTATTTTATTTTATTATTTTTCCTAACTAAAAAATATATGATATTACATAGTCGTATTGGTAGGTGGTCATATTATTCTGATACCACTGTGTATAGATGGTTGCAGTTTTACCACAATTGATCCCTTTGGTGTACCTGATTGTTCACAAGTTGGTATTTGGTTCTTTTCAAAAGCACTAAGGGCTTTTCACTACCCATTTTCATCTCGAACGATGCCAAATGGTTTCGATACATTTTACCACTGTATTAAATGTGTAAAGGCGTCTTCTTGCCTAATTAAAACGCATTGTGGAAATTTGCATCTTAATTTTTCTTTTGTAGTTGATTACATAGGCAGTAATATATTGAGCTACCCGTAACGCTTGACTAGCAGCTACCATGCTTTGGATCCATTTGCTCTGTGTGATTTTGTTACCTATCTCCTTATTACTTTTCACTAGTGCATTGTCGGTTTGTGGATTTGCTAAAGTTGTTCCACCATATCTTTCGGTGGGGCGGGGGTGGCTCAGTCGGTAGCGCGCCAGGCTCGTAATCTGTAGTTCCCAGGTTCGAGTCCCAGCTGGGTCAGCGTTGAGATTTATCTCCGCAAAATTCCCCGCCATGCCCACGGTCAGTAGGGGACACCGATGGGCTTGGAAAGGCCGCCGTCCGTCGGATGGGACGTTAAGCCGTGGTCCCGTATGCGGGAGAGCCATACCCTGTGCACGTTAAAGAACACGCTGGATGGCCTTGACGGGAGGCTACCATCTGTCTCCCAACAGCTGTTCCAGTGGGTCCCCTCCCCCAACCTTCTCTGAGCCTTCGGGGTCCTTGTGACCTGGCCATTTAGCCCATGGTGTGCAAAAAAAGTGCCGCTCAGAGGTAAAACAGCCCAACCCATATCTTTCGAGCGCTATGAACAAACTTAATGATTTATGTGTAAAATGAAAGCTTGTGACACGGAGAGTGTCAGAGGATATAAACATTCGGTCCTTTATTCTTTCTTCCCCCCAAAAAGGGGATAATATGAAAACGATTGTTCCACTATATCTCTAGGACGCGAGTACAGAAACTAACAATTTATGTGTCAAATGAAAGCTTGTGATGCGGGAAGTATCATAGAATATAAATGTCCCCCCTGATACGACTATGTAATATCATATATTTCTCCTAAAAAGAGGGAACTAGGAAACGATTTTCCCCCTCTATCTTGAGAAAACTAGCGCCGAAAGTAACAAGTTCTGCGTCAAGTGAAAGCTTGGGACGTGGGAATATCATAGGACATAAAAATTTGACGTGCCATGATTTATTCCCCCCCCCCCCCTAAAAATAGGAAATTTGAAACGATCGAACCGCCTCTTTATATTATGTGTTGATTTCTTACTACTATTTCATTCAATTCCCCAATCTCACTAAAACATTAACCAAGTTTCCGCGAAAACGTTGCACTCTACTTCGAGTTTTATGGGTATTTATTTCTATTATGATATGTATATTAATTTGCATTGCTTTGGAATCTGCATTGGACACCTGAAATTGTATTGCTCTGAGGCTCATATCTGCTTTGCACCGATTGTACTGACGTTGAAGTTGCCACTGTATGATTCCTAAATCCAATAAACACTTTTTTTACTTAAAACAAAAAGTCTCTTGTAATTTAAGCGAGAATTTATAACATGAACACACCCTTATACTCAACTAAGTAATTCCTATTCTATTTCGCACCCACAACTAATACAAATCAAATACATTCACTCACACTAGACACACTTTTCCAGTTTCTCTACATCCTTTCTTCATGTACAAAGAAAGCCTGAAACTTGCGCTTTCTCAACCTCACCGCCGTTTTTCATTCCTTCGCATACCTCACTCGCATTGCACATCACCGATCCCACACATGCAGGAGGAATTCTTGCCGCTTTGTGCCAGCGAAATTTGGAGAGTTGCGTTTAGCTCCTTTAAACAAGATTCTTAAACAACGCGGGGTGTGTTGTCTTGGAAGCAGCAGTAGACAATGGTACAGAGGTTCTTTACGACTTGGGCCTTTTGTCTTTGTCTCTATAATGGATGTACGAGACTGAACGTGACATGATAATCTAAGCGTTTGATGTATGAGCAAACATGTTCCACCAGACTTCGAGATTCTGTTTACTGTCTTATCCGAGCGTATCTAACTAGCCAGAGATATCGAGTCAACTTCTTTTTGTTTGACTCACGTGATTATGATGTATGTGAGTGAATGTTATCTGAATTGGGAAAAAGAATTTTAAATTTTTTATCGATTCAGCGAAAGAACTTCTTCACCGGCACACGATTGTAATGCAAATAAATCTATCGAATTTTCGTCTGGCGCCGGCGTTTCAGTCGGAAGCGTGCTATGCTCACATTCAGAGTTCAGCGGGTTTGACTGCTAGATTTTTTGTTGGTGTTCGCACTATGCCCTGGATGAATAAAGATGACACCGATCAGGCTTGAAAAAAGCATCGTTTTTTGGATGGGTCCCATGTGCTATACTTATAGTTTATTACCTGTTCCCGTGGCCGAGTGGTTAGCACGCTTGGCTACTGATCTACGGGACCTGGGTTCGAGCCCCGGATAAGGCATGGCTGTTTGTGTTGTTTTTCTGCTGAGGTCCTGCCATCCTCTCAGATCTTCTACTATGGCATATAAACTGGCAGGCTCCTGTCAGACCTGTGTGGCAAGCAGCTGCTTGAGGGGGTATTTATTTATTATTATTATTATCAATACATTATTCGCAGTTCTTCTGTGGTCTATACCCTCTCTTTTGCTCATCTATATCCTATTCCTTTCATCTATGCTGTTCCTGTTCACCTATATCTGTGGAGCTCCAGTTGGCTCAGTCGATAGCGCACAGGGCTCAAAATATGCAATTCCCAGGTTCGAGTCCCAACTCTGTCTGCATTGAGATATATCTCCGCTTCTGCACCTCAGTGAGAAATGGGATACCGATGGGCTTGGAAAGACCTTCGTCCATCGAATCGGATGTTTAGCCATGATCTATGTTCAGGTGAGCCATACTGTTTGAACTTAAAGAACATGCTGGATAGCCGGTCTTGACGGGAAGTTTCCATGTATCTCCTAACAGTTTTCCAGTGGATCACCTACCCCAACCTGGCCATTTAGCCCACTGTATACCCAAAAGTGCTGTTCAGAGACAGCGCAATCCTATCCGCACCTGATACCTGGGCTGGCTAGCCAAAAGCTACTATATAAAAAAAGAAACAACAAAATTAAAGCAGCTACGGGAAAAATTCGATATATAAAAATTAAAACATACATATCTAATGAGTAATGAATAAAAAAAAATGCCTTTTTAAGGAATTACGAAAATATATTTATTAAAAAACAAAAACATGCATTTTCAAAGAGAAATATGAATTGACAAAATTGTTTCACTATTCTTCTAGCAAAGTTTGGCTAAAAAAATTTAAGTAAATGAGCTAGATTCAGTATAGTGATGATTGCTGTATTCCATGTTCTCTTATACACTGTTCAGATGTACTAAATTCTCTGTTTCCTGTTATCATGTCTTAATATATGTTCATCATACCCTGCTCACTGTTCATCGATCATCTATACCGCAGATGACCAACCTGTAACAATGTAGTTCTTGTCAATGACACGTCTTCCAAATATGATTTGTCCTGGATGAATTCCAAATATGATTGCCAAATATGATTTGCCATGAATGCATTCCAAATATGATTGCCAAATATGATTTGCCATGAATGCATTCCAAATATGATTGCCAAATATGATTTGCCATGAATGCATTCCAAATATGATTGCCAAATATGATTTGCCATGAATGCATTCCAAATATGATTGCCAAATATGATTTGCTCGGTTATGAACCATTTCCAAAATAATATGTAGCACATTGCAGAAAAAACTTGGTCCCTTCTGATCTCTTTTCTCCTGTTCCCTATTCATTTATATCCAATCACGGTTCACCTGTATAGTGTTATTTATAACTGTCTCCCAGTTCATCTGTACCTTGTTTAAGTTTTAACATTAGAAGGAATGCACTAAATATCCTTAATGGAAGGCTCCTATCAAAAACCGATCAATAGAGGAAAATTCAATGGGTCTTGGTGATGGGTCAATGGTGACCTGGCCTTTTTGCCCATGTGAAACTAAAGTACCGCTCAGGAGTAAAATCAAAAAATTTATTAAACTTTTATTATATTTAATATGTAATAAACATCAGGAAATTTTAAGATATTGTACTGTCTCTGAATCATTCTCTTAATCTTCGTATGTTTCATTTCAATATTTATTCTATTAAAAACGGAAGAAAAATTATAATTATTAATGTT
Source organism: Ryuthela nishihirai (assembly GCA_038380435.1). Lineage (NCBI taxonomy): Eukaryota > Metazoa > Arthropoda > Arachnida > Araneae > Heptathelidae > Ryuthela > Ryuthela nishihirai. The sequence goes on from JAWZYU010000001.1 coordinate 109,745,422, forward strand.
AATAAACAGTATTTCCCTCTCTATTTTTATTCTAGACTTAGAATATGTATAGCTATTGCAATTAAAGCTGTAAAAAACGTAATAGAAATTTATTCTTTTGAATAATATTATTCTATGCACAAAACATTGAAATTTGTATTTTTTAAACAGAAAAAGAAAGCCCTTTTATCCCTTTCACAGTGTCAGGGCCCTGTACTCTATACTAGTTGGTGAACTGAAAAATAAAATATGGAAAAATTAATATTTGTTGGGAAACGTTTTGCTGTTTAGCTTAAAATATAAATAAAAATAAATACCCCCTCAAGCAGCTGCTTGCCACAGAGGTCTGACAGGAGCCTGTCAGTTTATATGCCATAGTAGAAGATCTGAGAGGATGGCAGGCCCTCAGCAGAAAAACGACAAAGACAGCCATGCCTTAACCGGGGCTCGAACCCAGGTCCCGTAGATCAGTAGCCAAGCGCGCTAACCACTCGGCCATGGGACAGGTTAGCATTATAAAAGAATAATCGGGCAACAGTAGAAATTGAAACAAAAATGCACTACATGGCCAAAATTATGCGGTCACCAAACAAAATTGTGTTACTCATGTCACCAACGACACCATTAGTGGGGCGGGGGTGGCTCAGTCGGTAGCGCGCCAGTCTCGTAATCTGTAGTTCCCAGGTTCGAGTCCCAGCTGGGTCAGCGTTGAGATTTATCTCCGCAAAATTCCCCGCCCTGCCCACGGTCAGTAGGGGACAGCAATGGGCTTGGAAAGGCGCCGTCCGTTGGATGGAACGTTAAGCCGTGGCTCCGTGTGCGGGAGAGCCATACCCTGTACACGTTAAAGAACACGCTGGATGGCCTTGACGGGAGGCTACCATCTGTCTCCCAACAGCTGTTCCAGTGAGTCCCCAACCTTCTCTGAGCCTTCGGGGTCCATGTGACCTGGCCATTTAGCCCTAGTGTGCAAAAAAGTGCCGCTCAGAGGTAAAACAACCCAACCCGACACCATTAGCTGTTTGTTAATATATATATTCCCTTATACATCTGCTTAAGAAGTCTGCTGTTGTCAGTTGAGTGTACTACGTAATTCTGAAACTCGACTTCTCTCATCGCAGTGTATATCAACCAGAAAGGTTCAGTTCTTTTATGTTTTTGTGGGTTTGTCATAACTATTGAATGGTTTTAAGAAACATAATTATTTTCTCAACGATTGAGTGACTATTTAATAAATGTTTTTCTTTTATCATCTGCTTTGATACTTACCAATCAAGGTGAACAGAATACAACACAAGCAACAACGTTTCAGAATGCGGTTTACATAACAAACTTGAGTTTTTGAATATTGTGTAAGTTTGGGCATTTTTGTAGATATGTATGTTTTTATCTATTTTCTTGCTTTTTTCTTTCTTTTGAATTTGCTTGCAGGAAAACACACTTAAAACATGAATGGGTTATCGTGTTCAACTAATTAAAGTGTCACAGTTTGAAATACAGAGACCAAATAGGTCTCGAATTTTCATATAAAGAATATTTGCAACAGGAACACAAAAGAAAATGCAATATTTTAGTGAAATCAAATATGATTAACAACGAAACAAGGCTTCATGGAGTAAGGGAAATATTGTCTGCAGCATCTAGTAAGAAATGGAATTAACTACCAGAAGAATATTTTTTGTAGTGTCAAGAACACCATTTTCGAAATTAATCACATTTCAGATCAAAAACGCATTCTAATTGTTACAGATCAAAAATGTCAAATACTACAAGTATGTCGGCCAGATTCTTAGATATTATAACACCTTTGGTCTAAATTCATCAAGACCGCAACATTTACAATCTGAATTCATTGAGACCATAACACCCGTGATATAAATTCATCGAGATCATAGAAGCTGGGGCAAGGTTAAGTTCCTGTTGGTTTCATAATGTAAAAAAATAAAAATCATGAAATGCAAAAATAAAACTCAACCAATAAAAACTGCTTCCGTTACGTTACTAAAGAAGAGTTATAATCCCTTAACTAAACTAAAATAACACTTTTCCCTCTACCGAATGTCAGATGTATGCTTTCAAAGAAAATGTTTTTTTTCCCCCATCTGCAAATCAAACATCAGAGATTAAGGCTGTTCGACCATCTGCCTCGGGGTGAGTTTTGATGCAAAAAAATTGTATTTTGCTGTATGGAACGTATAACTTTTCTTCTGATTTCAGAATATAAACATATATTTTGTGATCAAGTAAGTCTAATAGTTTGTTGTCTGATGAAAGCAAAGGGTGAAATTTTTGAAAACAGGACGACGTTTTTTTTTTTGTCTGAGTTCCTCCCCGTTGATGTTGTCAGGTTTCCGTTTTGTTGTTAATATTAATCAGTTGGGCCCAGAAGCAGTAGTAAGAATAATAAGCGGTAGAAGAAAGGTGGTTAGAAAAGTGATAGTGTTTGTGTTGGATCTTCATATGTAGTGCATTTGCTTAGTTCTGAGAAGGACTTTTTTGAGCTGTGTGGAAGGAATGCTGGCGTGAAAAAGTTCAGTGTTATAGGTTTAGTCCTAAGAAGGACTTCTCAGCGACTAGTCCTGATAAGGACTTTTATGTGTTTATGTTGTTGAAATTATAGTTGGGGTGGATGGGTGTTATTTCTACTCTTTGGCAGATTTTTTTTTAGGTGTTCCAAAGTGAAAGAGAATGTAGTTTTTGTTTTCCACCTTTAGCACCCTCTAACAATGGAAATTAGAACTAATGAATGATTGGAAAAATGAAAATATTTTAATTTTATTAGTAGCTATAAAACATAAAAAAGACTTTTTTTATTTATCTCTTAAAACGAAAAAGATACGTCGCCGCCCCCCCCCCCCCAACACACTTGGAGTAAGGGGAAAATCACTGCTACCAATGTAAGCCGCTTAACATTAACACTCTACCAGCAAAGTTTCATATTTCTAGTATAAATTGATAGTTTTGCGTTTTAAATAATGACATTTTCCAAAATTTCCACTGTTAGAAGAATCAGTTTAAATATGGGTAGATTCTAATAATTTAAAACGCAATTTCATCAACACCTGACGGAAAACAATTTTTTATTTATTTAAAAAAATTTAATATTCACAGACAACAAAAGGAAATCATTTGCTCGCTCTTCCTGAAAACGAGCTAAAAATTAGAAAAAAGTAGAATGAACATTTGTTGAAAATAATAAATACGTGCAAATTACCGTCAAGCAGCTGTTTACCAGAGAGCCTGTCATTTTGCCAAGTGCATTAATGAGAAAACACATGTATATGTGTTTAAAAAAAGCACTTGGAAGAAAATGTTTGCATAAATCATACCGAATTTTTTTTTAAACTCGTGCTTGAAATCAGTTTTGTGCAATAAAAATTTAATCTTTTTTAATCAGAAATTTTAGTCACAATTTGCTTTAAACAAATGCACAACCATGGAAACCAGATTCGTGGTTCCAGATTTCGTGGAAACCAGATTCGTGGCGAGAAGGTAATTTGAATTATCTATTAGATTGTTACCATTTCCAAGGCTTCACGAAATGAAGTATACAATTACATATATTCCGAATTGTTAGTTAACCTACCATCCTGATGTCGAGTGCTTAACTCTCTGGGCTAATGATCAAAAGGACCTGGGATCCATCCTCGAATAAGGTATGGATGTTTTTTGTGTTGCCTTTCTGCTGAGGTTTCAACTTCTCCATAGATCTTCTCTATTACATATCATAAGGACAGGGTCTTCATTGGGGCCAACGACTGCTTGAGAGCATTATTTAAAACAATGGACAGTATATTCGTATTTTGGCTACTTGATCAAAGGAACTTAAACTCGAGTCTCATTTAAGGCATGGATGTTTGTGTTGTCTTATTGCTGAGGTCTCGTCTTCCTCACAGATCTCTATGACTTCTAAACTGATAGACTCCTGTCAGACCTATGTGACAAGCAGCTGCTTGAGGGGGTATTTGTTTTTCCAAGGAATTATCTCGGGCCTTAAATCCTAGACTTGATTTCTGTGGATGGTTTCATGGCAAAGCATTTGGTTCATTTGATTTAAAACTGTGAGCATATCTTTCGCACAGTTAAACTCAGGAATATACCTACAAGTAGCGTCAAAAGAATTACATGCTGCGTGAGAAAAAAATTAGAAAATTTCTATATTATGCCACCGTGAAGTTAAATTCAAAGTTTGTAAAATTATTTTTATCAAAAAATATGACGGAAGATAAAGTCTACATGAAATGTACCAAAATCCCTAAATTTAAAAATATTCAATTTTTAGACTTATGAAAGCTGGGATATTTAACTGCGGTAATGCCTAACCGCTTATGCAAAATTGACAAGATACAAAGAGTTATTTGCACAAACTCAAACAATACCCACTTATTTTATTATATCGCATGAAATAGTGTTTATTATTCGACTTTTAAATTCTGAGATAAATTCTAATGATTGGCACTGCTGTTGATAAATATTTAAATTTCCATAACTCATTGCATATTCAACGAATATTGGTGAAAAACGAAATTTCGATAGACTTCATTGACATATTGTTCCATAAAAAGATTATTTTGGAAATTGTAGGAAGTCATCTTTGACTTTCCACATCTTTGACTTTCCTCTTTTCTCTGCACAGTGTTATAACCTAGGCATCTAATTCAATAACGAAAAAAGTAGCAAAGAAAATGAAATTGTAAACACGTCTTGGAACATAGATTAGAACGTCGCACATGCTTATAATAAATTGTAAATCTTAGAAATTTGCTAAGGCGACCGTTTGCACTTTCTTTAATATCACGGATATTTAACTTTTAATATGCACGGATTTATTAGACTTATAAAAATAAATAAATAAATATCCCCTCCAGCAGCTGCTTGCCACAGAGGTCTGACAGGATTAGTGGAAGCTATATCCTTTAAATTTTACATTACCACAGATGCAGTTTCCGAAATTAATTTTGGGAAAGCAGACTTAATAGGGAGATTTCATCTGTTTTTGCTATACTCTACCCTTTTTTGTACACAATGGGCTAAATGGCAAGGTCACAAAGACCCCAAAGAGGTTCAGAGAAGGCTGAGGAAGGGAATTAAGTCTACGGTAGTTAGGAGATGTGTTATTTTTCTGCTGAGGTTCTGCCATCCTCTCAGATCTTCTACTTTGGCATATAAACTGACAGGCTCCTGTCAGACCTCTGTGGCAAGCAGCTGCTTGAGGGGGTATTTATTTTTATTTATTAGTTAGGAGATAGATGGTCCTGAACAATATACTATGCTTAATATCCCATCCGACGGACGAAGGACTTTTCAAGCCCATCGATGTCCTCTTTCTCACTTAGGTCAAGATGGGGAATAGTGGAGATAAATCTTAACGTTGGCACAGTTGGAACTCGAACCTGAGAACATCAGATTTTGTGCTTGGCGAGATATCTGCTGAGACAATCCCTGCCCCAGCTGAAAGACAGACGATAGGAAATGCCGCTGGAGTCATTCAATTGTTCCATAATGTACAGAATAAAGGACTTGCATCTTGGCTACTGACCTAAGGGACCTGGGTTCGAGCCCCGGCTAAGGCATGGATGTATGTGTCGTTTTTCTGCTGAGGTCCTGCCATCCTCTCAGATCTTCTACTGTGGCATATAAACTGACAGGCTCCTGTCAGACCTCTGTGGCAAGCAGCTGCTTGAGGGGGTATTTATTTTATTTTTATTTTTTATGCGTAGTGTAGCTCGACGTCACATCCATCTTGAAAAGAAGGCGTTTCTTTCCAAGCTCATTGTTTCTTTTCTCACCATTAGGAAGTGTGGAGATGGAAGCAATTGAGTCAATGAGTAATTGATATATTAAAAATTATTTCAAGTGATTGGTGAATTAAGCTATTGAGTCAATGAGACTCCGTAATTGATATATTAAAAATTATTTCAAGAGATTGGTAAATTAAGCTGAAAATCGCGTGTCAATAGACATTCTATGGATAATTGGTTGATTGCCAAGTGATTGATAGATTGAACAATCAATGACATATCAAAATCTAATATGGGACAATTGCCCAGTCTCCTTGTCAATTGCTTCCATTACGCTTCTCCCCTAGGATAGGAGAAAATGTCAAAACTGGTATAATTGTTTCTTCAGATCTCAGAAGCTACTAAAGTAATTGAGTGTAATAAGTTTTTCAGATGCACCGGCAGTTAAAATGCTTTGGTACTATACAATCAATGTGTTGGGGCCTTTAAAAAGGTATAATAAGAATTAATCATAACCTTTCGAAAAAACTTGTTTGGAGCATATAATAGTATTTAAACTTATTTTCTCACTATTCGAATTACGCAATGGAATATACGAATTAGAGAATTACGCATCGATTTACGTACATATTATAAGAATTAAACAGCGATCTAAATAGCCAGGTCACAAGGACTCCGAAGAGGTCAGAGATTGGGGAAAGGGATTCACTCAACAGATGTTAGGAGATAGGATGAAAAATAGAAACTTGGTCGAAACTCTTAAAACGCTACCAAGTCTCCTTTGAGAAAATAATCAATTCTATAGCAGATACTGCATCCATATCTAGGAGTTATGCCCTTGATCAAGGAATTATGCCCGGGAATAAGGGATTATGCTCTCCCCCCTCTGAGAATGCTAATAAGGGTAATATAGGTCAAAATTGGTAAACTTGTAATAAATATTTTACCATTTTTCAAGAAAGCAAAATATTACACTGCAAATGAAATTCTGTCTCTTGTCTCCCTTTCATATTTTTCCGGCTCGATTGGGTCGCTTTGCTCCCTCTACCCTTTATTCTTTTCTAGATCCGGGCATGATCTATGTTAAAACACTCTATAAATCAAGTAATCAAGAGTGGTATTTCAAGATTTAAAACAACGTTTTACAACAACGTGCACAGGGTGTGGCTTTTCGTGGTTTTACGTTGGTTTCATGGTTTTCGTGGTGTCACGTTTCGTGGTTTAAACAGGATTTTAAACCACGAAACTTTTTTTTTTCGTATCGTCACAGAATTTTCGTTTTATATCTTTCAGCATTAAATTTTGAGGGTTGTCTCGAACCCTGTCCTTCTACCAATGGACGATCCTACTGTGATCAGACGTAATGCACAAACTCTCACCACACAACTGAAAAGGAAGACCAACTTTGAAACAGAGCCAAGATTCTATTTGTGTGATGTTTTTAAGCTTTCTGATTTGCGCGTCTCAATCCAGTTACCTCAATGCGGAAATTTTGCTTCCGTTACCAAGTCGATACTTGCAAAGCCAATTTGCAAGACCTCTCTCTTTGCCTCTAAGTGCTTTCCCAATTAAGTGCCGAATTTTACGGCGTCAACGGGAAAGAACATCATTACGTTTATCTTTGCGTCATTTAAAATCACAAGATTAAATTCTTTGCTAATAAACCTTTTAATCATATCATTACTTTTGCGTCGATATGCGGTAAATAAGCTGAGGAATTATTTTCATTCTCCATAAACTTGTAGAATTTTGTTTTAGTTTCTTGTAGCAATAATAATTACTAAAATATATTTTGACTCCGATCTCTAAGCTCGAAGGAAGAGCGAAGTCTCAGTACAGAGGAAAGATCAATGAAAAGTATTTACGTAGTGTTTAACCTTTTGGCTATTTTCCCGCGTTTCCCAATTTTCTTTGGAGAAATTTTAAGACTATCGCTTCTCGTTTGCCTTTCAATAGAACTTTCTGGACGTAAATTTTGCATCGCCCAAATGTGCATCATCGTGAGTAGAGGGAGCGGCATTCGCCATTGTGTTGCTTTATTCTAGAAATTGCTCTAAACATTACTATCTGATGCTAAATAGATGAAATCCTTGATAGATATTATACGATATTCCCCATAAAAAAATGACGTTTTTTTTTCAATGAATATCTCATTAGGCCCGCAAATCTACTAGCTTATCTGTAGGTTATGTCAGAACAAACGACCATGATATCCCAGGACTCGAATCCGGACTCCAGAAGTTGTAGTGTCACAGCAAACAAAAGCGATACCACTAAACACCGAGACGGCGATTTTAAAATAAAAATCAGGTCGATAAATTTTCCGTTGTTTTAATGGGGATTCTTAGAAAAAGTGAAGAGTTAGAGAAGAAAATGAGTTTTGTCCTGACTAAGGAAACCAGGATTGCCTCTCCCGCACCGTCCCATGACCGAGTTGTTAGCGCGCTTGGTTACTGATTAAGGGACCTGGGTTCGAACTCTGGGTAAGGCATGGTTGTGTGTGTTGTTTTCCTACTGAGGTCCTACCATCCTCACAGACCCTCTACTATAGCATATAAACTGACAGGCACCTGTCAGACCTCTGTGGTAAGCAGCTGCTTGAGAGTGTATTTATTTTTATTTTTATTTACACTTATTATAGGGCTGTCAAACTTTTTTATTGTCAAGATATTGGGCTATCAAACTATTTTATCATCACGCTATCAAGCTATTGAGTTTAATCTTTCTGCTAACTCATCATCATCATCCTCAAGCAGCCATGGACTATGGAGGTCCAACCAGACTGTGCAATTTAGTTCTCCAAGCATATCTGTCCTGAGCTATATCTGCTGGATATCGCCACTGCACACCAATTCTAACAAGGTCCTGTTTGACATTTTCTATCCACCGCATCCTAGGTCTCCCCCTGTTTCTGAGGCTTTTAGACACACTATTCATAATTCTATTCGCTAATCTATAATTATCCTTATGGGCAACATGGCCAAACCAACGGAGTTTCTCTCTGCAAAATAAACTGCTCAGAGGAGGTTGCCGACTCCTTTGCCTAACCTCTTCATTAATTACAAAGTTGAATCACCGAATACCCAAGATACTGCGTAAGCATCTAGAATCAAAAAGTTTCTTGTTTACAAAGCCTCCAAGTTTCAGTACCATAATTAACCCTAGAAAGAATCAAACTCTTATACAGTCTAATTTTAGTCTTTAGGTGTATACGCCTATTTCTCACGCTCTCCATAGATTCCTAAAAATCCCAGAGGCAATCCCTATTCGCCTGTTAATCTCATACCGCACATCACCAGTGTCTGTTACATAACTCCCAAGATAATTAAACTGAGACACTTGCTCAAAGACGCAACCATTCAGAGCGACTGAATCACCAACTGCCTGACCATTTTAATCATTTTAGTTTTCTCCCTGTTTATCACCAAACCAACTCTATTATCGGTCTCATCAACAGCCCTAATGAAAGAATTCATCTCCCAAACATCGTTAGCCAACAAGGCCAAATCATCTGCATAATCTAAATCAGAAATTTTGAAATCTGTATGATATATGAAAATCTCCTCTCGAATAGATGCACAGTGGAGCAGTTGCTTTCATCCACGCTTTGCCACCGATGAAAAGAAAATCACATATTTTAATAAAAAAGATCACACATATTTAACACTTTTTATATTCTTGCACTTGATTGCGCATTGTTATTGTTTTCGGGTACAATAAGAAGTTCATAGCGAAATCAAAAATTAAAAGATAAATACGCATTCTTTTTTTGCAAGTGGTTTATGTATTTCACATTTATTGTGTTCTTGCGAAAGTTTCGAGTTGCTATTACAATGAAGAATTTCTTCAATCTGTCACATATTAATTTAAGGCAAATTCGGTTACGAAATGAGAAGAGTAGCTTCATAGAAAGTTGTCATGTTCTGCAACGTTTGCTCTCTTTTATCGACCAGTAATAGAAATATACATTTGGACCCATGACCATTAAATGAGACCAACTTTGAGAAACATTTACATCGCTCAATGGTGATATAACAATAAATCATTAATTGATGCATTTTTCCTGTTTAATATTTTAGCAAATTATGTTAAATGTTATGGTTATGAGGAATTCACAGCAAGAATTAGTTCTGAAGTGTTAGCTCTAACTGAGACAGTGATCAGTTAAATCTGATTTCGGTCTTAGCCTAGGTCGCGTTTAAACATTTTCAGACCTTACGCATTCCCTTGTACCCTAATCTTAGTAGTCCTTTCGAGGATTCTCAGATTACACAAGCTCTATGCAGGTGTCTAGTTTGCCTTTGCAAAGACGCGGCCTTGCTCTTAGCGGAGAAATTTCTTGCAATGAGAAGGCCTGTAAAGGTTAGGAATGAATTCTAAAATTCTTCTCTGTCTTAAGTGTTGCAAGTGAGAAAGATAAAATAAAAAAAGCTGATATTAAGGCCTTAGATTGTTTAATGATATTTAGATACATTTCTCTGTTTAGGTTATAGTGGCTATTTAGTCTATTTGGCAAAAAGACAAGATGTGATTACTCCAGTAGTACAGTCGCTCAAAAAAGTATCCGAACACTATGTCTGATTACAGAATTCAGGAAAAATATCTGGCAACGGTTTTTTTGGAAATTAGTGATCTTTCCAAAAAAACCGTTGCCAGATATTTTTCCTGAATTCTGTAATCAGACATAGTGTTCGGATACTTTTTTGAGCGACTGTACAGGATAAGTCCTGTAGACATGGAACTCATGAAATGATGAGCTTTTTTTTTAAAGCTCATCATTTCAGAAGATGTGATTAACTCGTTGACGAGAAATATTGATGAAGCTAATAATAGGATAGTTTTGGTGATAAATAGAGAAACCTAAAGTGATGAAAATTATTTAGATAATTACAGTTTTTTTGAATGGTTCTCCTCTTGACCTAGTTCCTCAGTGTATGTCAGGCCCTAATCTAAAAGAAATATGGGGGAAGGGGGAAGTGGCGCAATAATAATAATAATAATTTATTTCATGCAGGGGGCTACAGTAAAGACAAGGTACAGGTAATTTCGGATATCAATTTAAACGTTCAAGTGTTAATGTATTGTGTCGACCATTGCGTCGACCAAAATTAAAACGGACATGTCAAGAGACTTGATTTCTATTACTGCATAACATTTCCGTCTTCGCTTTAGATTGAGATTTATCTACGCAAAATTCTCCGCCCTGCGCATGGGCACCGATGTATTGGAAAGGCCACCGTCCGTCGGATGGGATGTTAAGACGTGTGTGGGAGAGCTATACCCTGCGCACGTTAAAGAACACGTTAGATGGCATGACGAGAAGCTACAATCTGTCTCCCAACAGCTGTTCCAGTGGATACCCTCCCCCAACATTCTCTGAGCTTTCGGGGGCTTTCTGAGGCATTTAGCCCATGGTGTGCAAAAAAGTGCCGTTCAGAGGTAAAACAACGCAACCCAATCTTCGCTTTAGAGATCTTTAAAAATTTCTAAAATATGCACAAGCTTAATAAATATTTTTATCTTTATTACCTTTGCTCGCATTTTCAAAGGGGGATAGCTTCCCTGACCCTCCCCCTAGATCCGACCCTGTGTCCTGTCTGCGATTAACATCAAATTATTTAGATTTTTAAAAAAAATCTCGCATTCAAATGTGTAACCCCTTGAGAAAAACAAATTTGCATATTTAAGATTCTAAAAGCTGGGATATTTCTTTCTCAAAATTACATTTGTATCATCGATACCGGTTTTAGTCACTGTGTTGCTTGTAAGCAGCGTTTCATTTGCTACCCATGCAAGAAATGTAGTTACGGTGACTCTTCAAATGCTTCAGCATTGTTGAGACAACTATCGATTGTACATCTAATGCTTCCCGCCTTACCGTCTGAAACAGACACTGTACATCAATAGACTTCACAAGACGTTGTGACACAATATAAAATATCTAGTTTTCAGTTCTTATACTATTGTTTTCTTAAAGTATTATTCATTGTTCAAAGAAAATGCCTTTTAAGTTTGCAAGCATTAAAATTCGTATTCAGCGAAGGATCTCGCTGGAGGGGCGGGGGATGGGGGGTTCTGGGGATCGCCCAATCCCCGCTGCATTAATTGGCGTAAATAATATCTAAAGAATGAAATAAACCTTACTGCTTTCTAGTTCTTTCTGTTTAAATCCAGTCTCTTAGCTCCCGTACTTTTTACTAGATCCGGGATATTCAAAAAATAACTCTGCACATCTAAAACAGGATCCAACTCAAATAACCAATTGCATTCTTTAAGAGCCGTAAAAAAATTTTCTACTTACAAACGTAAACATACATTTTTAAAGAGTAATGAATTGGGGGAAAGAAAACTATATTTTTAAGGTATAAAAAAATAGCTTGGTTAAAAAAAAATATTGATTTTTAACGAAAATTTTGAATTGGCAAAATCGTTTAGTTAAGCACCTAAAAATGTTTGGTCAAACAAATCGGAAGAAATGAGACATATTGAGCATATTTATTATTTGTTTTATGAACCGCAAGTTCATTTGCAATGAGCGCGGATTGATCAAGCCACACCTAAAAGTTAAGTTGCAATGAGCAGCGGATTGATCAAGCCACACCTAAAAGTTAAGTTGCAATGAGCAGCGGATTGATCAAGCAACACCTAAAAGTTAAGTTGCAATGAGCAGCGGATTGATCAAGCAACACCTAAAAGTTAAGGAAGAAGTAAAACGCTGAATATAGGAGCTTTCGATTGAAATAAAATCATTACATCCTCTGTAGATAGCTATAGAGGTAAAGATAATAGTTTGGATACTCTGTTCGTTCTGTCAAGAAAAGCAATTTGTAGCATCGTTAGAGCACTGAGTATTTCGATTCTTTGGATATATAAGTTGTAAGGACTGACAGTTATGTGTATTGCAGTAATAACCACGAAGATCATTTTCAGCAGAAGCATCTACACAACTACTAATATTTCCACACCTGCTTTATGCAGACAAAGTGTACTGTATACAACTGTAGTATAATTTAGTAGCACGGAAAGTATTTCCTGTTTCTATGTGTGATTGTATTCAATGTTCAAAAGCTACGTAGACATACAACTTTTTCTTTCCCTGCATTATCAGATTATGCAGCTAAGAGAGATTGGTTTGCCCATGCACTTATGCATAACTAGAGATCAGGTAATAGGGTTATAAACATGTGCCTATAGCAGGGGATCTTGATTTTTTCAAGTCCCTCTCCCATAAAGTGATGTATAGTGCGCCAATCATATTTTAAACAAAATCTATTTTAAGAAAATGAGATTAAGATTTTAGGATTGATATTTGTTTGAAGCGTCGAAAAATTGAGCATTTTTATTATGAATTAAATTTTATGCACAATTTTGTTTTTAACTCAAGGCACAATCAAAGTGTAAATAACTGATTTTAAAACCAGAATAATTCAATAATCTTAATCCAAATATTCCTTAGCACCCCCTGGAAGTGCAGGAAAACTGGGTTAAGAACCCTGGTCTAAAGAATTCAGCTACATGGGGATACCTAGAAAATGATGGGCAGACAATGTCGAACCAAATGCAGTAGCTGTTGCTTAGGATAAACATGTTTGGAGGACTAAATTACACAGTCTGGTTGGATTTGCGTAGGCTATAGCTGCTGAGGATTTTGTATGTAAGAGATATCTCCGCAAAATATAGAATATTGCATTGTATCTATTTTATGTGTAACATTTCATGTTTTAATTTTTCAGAAGTGTTTTCATTAGATAATTATAAAAATTTTGGAGAAAAATGTTGACATCCGTAGAAATAAATAGGATATAAACAGTGATGCATTGTCAGCATGCTCTCGTTGTTTGCCATTTCATTTATATTGTCTAAAGTTAGATTATGCTGATGATTATGCTGATGATTTAGACCTTTTGGCAAATTATATTGATGAGATGAACTCTTTCATTCGACCTGTTATGAGACTGGTAGTAGAGTAGGTTTGTTTATAAACAGAGAGAAAACTAAGTGTGAAAATTTGTCAGGCAGGCTGTGATTCAGTTAATCTGAATGGTTGCAGTCTTGAGCAGGTGTCACAGTTTAATTATCTTGGGAGCTATGTAACAGATAATGGTGATGTGCGGCATGAGATTAACAGACGAATAGGGATTGCTGCCGGGACATTTAAGAATCTATGGAGAGTGTGGAGAAATAGGCGCATACACCTAAAGACTAAAATAGACTGTATAATAGTTTGGTTCTTTCTAGGATCAGTTATGATAGTGAAACTTGGACACTTTGTAAACAAATAGCAGGAAACTAGATGCTTTTGATTCTAGTTGCTTACGCAGTATCTTGGGCATTAGGTGGTTTAACTTTGTAACTAATGATGAAGTTAGGCAAAGGAGTCGGCAACCTCCTTTAAGCAGCATATTGTGCAAAGAGAGACTCCGTTGGTTTGACCATGTTGCCCGTATGAATAATTATAGATTTGTGTATAGGGTTATGAACAGTGTGCCTAAAGGCCTCAGAAAGAAGGGGAGACCTAGGATGCGGTGGGCAGACAATGTAAAACAGGACCTTGTTAGAATTGGTGTGCAGTCGCCAGATGCAGTAGATGTAGCTCAGGACAGACTTGTTTGGAGAACTAAATTGCACGGTCTGGTTGGACCTCCGTAGCCCATGGCTGCTTGAGGATGAGGATGATGATGATGACGATGATGATGAAAGTTCAAGAATGGTTTTCAAGGTTGATTTTTAAAAAATTTAAAGAATTTATTTAACACATGAACTAAAAAAATAAACACTTTTGGTTGAAAGAGTTTTAATTACTTTTAACTAGTTTCATATGTACCAAAAGATTCAGTTGGTTTGATTACAGATTAGTCCTTGGGGTTATGAGAAATGTGTCTAAAGTTCGAAGAAAAGGATAAGACCCGAAAGGAAGTGGGTGGGCGAACAGTGAAACAGGATCTTATCAGAACTAGACTGCAATGACCAAACGCAGTAGCTGATATTTAGGATAAACATGTGCAACTAAATTTCACAACCTAGTTTGACTCCCTTAGCTTAATTTTTTATCTTTGGGGGTTATGCATGCATATGTAGTTTTCAGATTACTGAAATATTCAAACACCTATGAAAAAGGGTAAAGATATATCTCCGTATAAAAAGTAGTGACATAAGGATATGAGACGTTTTCGGTTATTGCTTTTTAGTAAAAGTAGATAAGCTAAATAACACTGCAGAATAATGCTCTTATTGTTGATAATCATCGCAGAGAAACAAACAACATGATGTGCTACCACGTAGCTAATAAAAAATTCTAAATTTTGCGTTGGAATAAAAGATACTTATTATGTTTGCTTCCTGTTAAAATTTTTTTGGTTAAAGAACATGGTTTGATTTTTTGGCTTCAAAAAAAAAAACATTTAGTCTGAATAAATTTAAAAAAAAATTTGAAATACGTTTCGCTATTCAAATTAACCATAAACTTCACCTTTGCAAATTTGCAGTTTGGTAAAAAAAAATGCAGCTACTGTTTATATGCATTCATTTAGTTCCAAAAAAGTGCTTATTAGCTCTTGCATATGAAAGGGTTCTGTTGTTTTACATCTGAGCGGTACTTTTTTTTTGCATACAATGGGGCTAAATGGTCAGGTCACAAGGA
Organism: Ryuthela nishihirai; assembly: GCA_038380435.1. Classification (NCBI taxonomy): domain Eukaryota; kingdom Metazoa; phylum Arthropoda; class Arachnida; order Araneae; family Heptathelidae; genus Ryuthela; species Ryuthela nishihirai. Next base: position 109,760,782 of record JAWZYU010000001.1, read on the forward strand.
CCCAAAGAGCTCAGAGAAGATTTGGGGAAGGGGACCCACAGATGTGAGACCACAATTGGAAGTCTCCCGTCAAGGCCATCCAGTATGTTCTTTAACATGCACAGAGTATGGCTCTCACGCATATAAGGACACGGCTTTGCGTCCCATCCGACGGACGGCGATCTTTCCAAGTCATTTGGCGTTCCTTTCCTTGATCGAGTATAAGATGGGACTTAGTGGAGATAAATCTCAAAGCTGGCTTAGGTGGGACTCGAACCTGGGAACTGCAGATTACGAAGCTGGCGCACAACCGACTGAACAACTCCCGCCAAACATAGGAAAAGATACATACCCTTCCGAGATGTCATTAGCAGGTGAGGATATAAAAAATGAGCCTTGCATATTAAATGTTTATGACCTCAAGCACTATTGGCAGATTAATTTTGAAATTAGGCAGTTTGAATATTTACATAAGAATAGAATGAATGAATGCATAGTTAAAAAGGAATAAAACATGTTAAAAACGAAAAGAATTGTTTTAAAAGAGACTCACTGAAGTGACATTGATGGTTAATCAGGAGTCTTGAAGTGTAAAAATTGCATCAAACTATCTTCCATTTTTTAAAATGGAATCTCTTAGTTTTACTTCGAAATGTTAAACTCCTATTAACAAAGTGTTCGTTCGCTCTGAAGTTTACTTAAGAACTATTCATAAATCAATAATAACTAGATAATAATGTCATTACATTATCATGCAAGAACTCTTTCCCTTTTGTGAAATACACGGAAGGAGATTTTCATTTCAGCTGTGAGAACAACCCTTTGCAAAATAAAATGACTATCCAGTTTCGTGTGGAGAGTAAAAATTATTGGCATTCTGATGTTTTGAGTACACTTTCATTCCTTGTATTTATAAAGTGCTAATAATGTTTTATCTTTTGACTTTATTTAACACAGTAGTTAATTTCGCGGGTTTCAAGTTCCATTTCTCTTCAAACGCCAAGAAATATTAAATGAAAAAACCAAGAACTTTGGAAATGTTTAAAAGTGCAATTAAAGAGCGTAATGACTAGCAAAGCTGAGCAAAAGGACAAACTGCACCCAGCAGATAGTTATCCCATATAACAAATGTTCCCCTTGTGAAGAAACCGAGCGGTAAGCAACAATTGAAGGATAAACATGTAAAAGAAATTGAAGGTGAGGTTTCTATTATGGAAAGGTGAGCTGAGCATTTCAAGAATGTTATGAATAACGTGAATAGCTCTGTCGTCCATGTTTGTAATGTATTACTGACTTAACATTTACTTTATATTGCGATTTGAGCTTCTTTGGTGATTTCTGAATTAAAATTATAGCCATATAAAATTATTACTGAAACGCTGAGAGCTAGAAATGATTCTGTTCTTACATGGTTTACTGAAACACTGAATGAAGTATACATAATACAATTGCTATTTTAAAGGTTTTCGCTACAAGAATAATTTTCGCTATCTTCAAAAACAAAAGGTGATAGCAGATATTGTGATAACTACAACATTAGTCTTCTTTTTATTTCTATTAAAGTTCGTGGCATAATTGAACTTAATAGAATTGACTGATGGAAAATTTTGAGATGAAAAGTGTGTTACTGGATGTAAAGGCCAAATTATTTTACTCAAGCATATTCTTGAAGAACATATGGCTGTGTTTACCCAGTATTGTTCTGGGATATTAAAAATGTGCTGTTTTAGGCTGTGTTTCCCAAATATGTTGTTCTGATGTATAAAATGTTGAAAAATGTTTCTCAACATTTTTAACATAAAAATGTTTTTCAAAATTTTATGCAGAAAAAGCTTTACTTAGTTATATAAACGAAATCTTTCTACTTCTCTAGGCTAAGAATTAGAATAAAATTATCTGTTTAATTATTTCAGTCCTTTGTTAAAATTTGTATAGGATTTAAATGAACAGTGTAAACTGCTTTATTGAGACTACTTCTTTAATGTCTACTTTTGTATGTACTTCGTAATATTTTATCATTTTATCATATCTTTAAAGTTAAGATATGAAATTCTCATGCTGAAGATGGAACTTTCTAGATGTGAAGTTTGTCTTCTTTAAGTATTTCAAAAGTAATAGACGAAAAAGATCATCACTTCAAAAGCTTTGCAACTTCATGAAATCGTAAGAGATTTGATTCAGTTTCCTCTAAGCTGTTTAGAGACCAATTTAACAAATTGAAAAACTGCTTTCTTTGAGGAGTCGTTTTGTAGTACAGAGTTTTTCGCATATTTCGAATAAACAGATAAAATGCTTCAGATTTTTATGGGAATTTTACTGTTACATTTCTTAAGCCCTTTTTCTAAGAATATATTAGTATCAAAGGAAAAGTTCCAAGTTCATTACTTTTCCATTGCATTCTTTACAAGGTGAGATAATATCCATTTAAACCCATAAAATCAAGCCATGCTCTTTAACCAAAAAAACTTTTAACAGGAAGCAAATATAATGAGTATCTTTTATTCCAACGCAAGACACTGAATGTTTAGTTAGATACATGTATTATTGCGACTGAGAAAAAAGTTTAACAGACATAGCTCTTCATAAGCATTTGGTGTCTAATATATGGATAAATTCTAAATGGAAAGCAATGTCAATGAAAGAAATAAGAAATGAGTGTTTGATCATATAAAATTCAGTGTCGCAAATTTTAAAATAAACTGTTTCTTAAAGTTTATAGATTCAACTCTCTGTGGTCGAAACGTCAAAATATAAACTCACTTAAATAAAAACATTTGCGTATTTTCTTAGTTTCAAAGGAAATACATTAAATTGCAGTGATATTGCAAAGTATCAAATAATATAATAATTGTCAATTCTGCAATATCTGGGAAGTTTGCTGAAATATATTCTGGAGACTTGCTGTTATGCTTTTGCATTGAGCCATTTTTTTTCCTTAAAAAAATGGCGTTTTGACTTTAAAAATTGGAAAATGGCATCTAATTTTAGTGAAACATGCTACTTTTTTAGGTGTATATAAGATTTTCATCCCATAAAAGAATTCGGAAATTGTTCTATCTAATAATAATTACAAATATCAGTTTATAATATATAGTGTGCAATATATATATATTTCTAGCAGACATATAATACGGCCTAATATATAATTTACAAGGTGTATGTGTACTAGTAAGTAAGAAATAAATATTTATGGCTTTTAATCATATATTTCGTGGCAACTATTATCTTAATGTTTCATCTGGATTCGAGTAAAACGACTTTAGGTAAAAGTTATAAATCTCTCTCTGATCGGTAATGCGATATGTGATCATCCCACTACATTCTTGACCTTTTTTGGTTTGCTCATCACTTTATATTTCTTACGATTTTCATTGGTGCTTCTCTTTCCCCATTAGAAAGATTAAACACAAAAGATTTAATTACAAAGACAATTGTCCAGCAAAAATTTATATTTGATTAAAACTAGATTATGAAATGCAGGAAAAATTACTATTTAAGTTTGAATACTAAATAATATTTAAAATTGAAATAACAGCAATATCCTTCAAAATAGTGGTGTTAATTAGACGAGTGGCACGTTTGAAGTGAGGTAGAATAAGCAGTAATTTGTTAATGAAACGGCTATGTTTTTCAACATAAATAAAATCAGAAATGACAATAGATATTGTTCTGTGTACATCGCGATACACATACTGTTAAATAATTCTTTTCATAACAAAAAAATAGATTTCATAAGCACATTGTGAATTCTTGAAAAATAGCTCACGAATCCTAGAAATTTTGTGTTGGATTTAAATTTTTATGCACTCATTTCGCAGCAATTAACTGAAAATTCCACAAAGGAATTCTTTATTTTCAGGAGCTCTTAGTTGTATTTTCTTTATTAACGTGGACTTCGTTTTTTACTTTAAATTCAAACAAATAAACATCAGAATAAGTGCGACTACACGGGTACTTCGCATCTGATATTTCTTTATATATGGAGCGCTTTGGTATTTTTTTCCCATATTGATGTGAGCTTCATTTTTAATTTAAATTCACAGAACTCCGCAACAGGATAAGTGCGACTACTAGAACACTTGGCATCAGTAAATTTGAACTAAAAAAATTAAACATTAGCAAGGCTTTTGCTTCAATATAAATATCGCGCAACACATTTAATGACTGATCAGAGTTAGCTGATGCTTAAGAAAAATAACTTCAAATCTAGTACTTACAGTTTCGTTTCTTTTTTTCACTACTTTGTTGGAAAACAAATATATTGCAAAAATGAAAATGAGAATAAAGCAAAAAAAAAACTTCAGTTAATAGGTCAACAAATGATTCCGAAAATTGCTAGCACTTTCCCTAGCACAAAGTCGAAATGCTCAACTCCAGAAGGGGGTTTGAAACTTGCCCTCCCCACCCACCCCCCTTCACCTTCAAGACTGCCCATGAGTCCCCAGCTGACCAATCCTGTGGCGACTTCCGAATGCTCCTTTATTGCAGCTTTCAAGTACTGACCATGGTTTCGGTGTTTTACAACGGCTCGATCAAAGATTGGCCGGTATAAATTACTGGGAATGTTTATGGTCATTGCTGTCACAGAAATGTGGGAATGTCGGACAACAAGATTTTTCCATTTGCTTTTTCGTCGTTCTGTGTGAGCTGGACTTCTTCAGTTAGTCTTGTAGTTTGGAATACCAAGATAACTTTGGATACATTAGAGGATTTCTCTTTTAAAGCGTAGTTTTAAACTTTTTTACACTTAAAGCAGTTTGTTTTTCAGGAGCATTTCTAACAATTTGTTTATCTTTTCAGATTACCAAAATTACGGTTATAAGTCTTATTTTTTTCAGGTTTATTTGCTGAAGAAAACGACTGTTTATTTAATTATATTTTTCTATCTTTTGTTTATATCGTTTATAAAATTTACGACATAGAGATTATATCATAGACTATGCTCTAAGACATTTTAAAAAACTATTTCTTGTTATAAAATCATGAATTCGCTGTTTGAAGGATTTTTTTTAAATCACTAGATTCGTATATTTTTTATGAATAAATTCTTTTCATGTCCCGATGACAAACTGATTTATTTCTATAAATTTCATTCTACTCTAGGATTTGCTCATATAAACTCTCGATGAACGGTAAATTTTCAGAATTGTCATGATAGGGGTTCATGGGATGTATAAAATACTTGGTTAAGAACAATTGTTGATATCATAAAATCAGAAGGCGAAGCGATTTAAGCTGTAAATAATAATTTTTTTTGCATTATTTATTTGTGAAAAAGTCTGATGTAGGTTTCTAGTTTGGGAATTAAGATTTTTTTTTCCTGGTAGGAGGAATATGTTCCGACATTTATATGGAATACATATCTTTTCAGTTTGTTGAGTCTGAGGAATGTTATGATTTGAACTTGTATCTTATTCAGGTTTGGGTAAAAGAGAATGAAATGATCTGTAACTTCAAGTTGATCACAGTTCGGACAATCGTTGCCACGCATTGTGGGAGAATTATCAGTTTAATGTTTAATTTATACGCTCAAGTGTTCTCTTAAAACCGGTAGTCTGTTTTATATCATTGTCTACTTTTCTGGCTATTTTTAAATGTTTTCTCAGTACTGAGAATTTCGCCAAAAAGAGTATCTAATGAATTTTTTTTTTATCTACACTTAAAATATTTGCTTCAAGTTTACCTTAAAATATTTGTTTTTGAACATGGCATGTTGAACACAGAAGAGCAAGGAGTGCGTAAACTCTGGTTCACAGCCAATCTGGCCTATTTGAAAAGTTCATAAGGCCCACTAAGAATTTAGAAAAATGCTGAATTGTCAAAAACGAAAAATCTTGAATTGCCGAATAACGTTATACATTTCCTATGAATCTCAAGTGGTGTGAATTAAATTGCTGCATCCTCTCAACTAACGAATGTGATAATTATTCTAATTCATTGAATTACGCGACTGGAAAAGTAATTTTAATTGGGTCTTTTTAACAATATGAAAATTAAAAAAAGTAATGTGAAAATTCACATGCAACAATTTGATTAAAATACATTTAAATATCTATATTATATATCTATGAATATTTAACAGTGACATAGATATATTTAACAGTGAAATAGAGAATTAACTACTATATGAGAATTAACTACTAATGAGAGGGATTTTAAAAATTTACTCCCGATCGAGATGTGCATCGCAGTAGAACATCGGTTATTCAAAGTAATTAGTATCAATCCATTTTAGGGTAAGCAAAACTAATTTTGAAAAATTCTACGTAATGAAAGGAACTATGCTGTTTGCATCTGTTCAAAATCTGGAGTACATTATTTAGAATCGTGTTTATACACATTTATGTATACACAATACACTTCATGGTTAATCAGTAGGACTTAAAACAGTTTAAAGCAGTTGTTTCATTTTTTTCCTTTGAATTTGTGGTTTGGGGCAGCTGTAATATCACATTAAATGAGTAATCTTACTTTTTCTGATTATTCGGAATGTACAGTAGTATGAACGAATCCAAAATTCTTAACTTCACCTGGTCCCAAAGTGATTTATTCTGCTCCTGAGTACAGTGAAACATGGCAGTTCCTCTATCCCATTTCTGTAATGGGCTTTGATTACATATGCAGAGATTATTAATAATGAATTGGAGGGGGGGACATTTCGAATATTGATATTTCCAAAAAAAAAACAGATTTTTCGGATAATTTATACTTTGAACAACAGTTTTTTTTTTCAAATAATCGGTATTTTGGATAGAAGGTTTTTCGGATATTTGATATTTTGACTAAAAGACTGTTCCGACAATCAATATTTTGGGCAAAAATGTTTTCAGATAATTGATATTTTGAATAAGAATTTTTTTCGGATAATCGATATTTTGAATAAGAGGTTTTTCGGGTAATCGATATTCTGTTAATCTATATTTTTAAGTCAAGTTTTTTGGATAATTGTTATTTTGTGTAACATGATTTTCGGATAATCTATGCTCTGATATTTAAATAATAGAAACAAATAGTGATTATTATTAAGGACAAATTAATGTAAAATTACGAATTATTGTTGTAATTAGGTTATTCATTCATAAGAAGTTTGAGTTTCTAAATGGAATTGTTTTTTGTAGCGTTATTGGTTCTAATGCTGTTTCTCATATTTTCCACGTCTTAACAACTCATAATCAAAGTTAATTATTCGAACCACTCTTTAATATTTGCATATTTAAGCATTTAGCTAACATTCTTATCAAATTTTGATGACTGTCTTGGAAATAATTTATTGATCTGATGGCTCAGAAAATTCAAAACTCCAGTTACGTAAATATCATTTGAATACCTTCTGAAAATAAAGTCACATATTTTAAAATGTGACGAACTATTATTTTATATAAAATGAAATTAAAACTCAGTAAAATTGAAAGAAAAAACATATTTTCAGATATCATGCTGCCAAAATTGAACTTTAACAAACTCTATTTCCGAAAGAAAAATCTATATAAAATGTAAATGCATTTCGAATTTAATGATCTAATGAACAATAGTAAAATTAAGAATTTTGATTTAGATTTCTGAATTGGAAGTGTTTTAAATACAATAGAAATTTTATGGGCCCAACATTCTATCAAACTCAAGTAAAATATAACATGGCTTAGGAGGTAAGAAATGACTGAGGTAAATGTTTCAGTTTCAATCGTTTTGCAGTGTGGTGATAGTCTTCAGAATATTCGAATTTGATTTAGAATATTTCCTCATTTTTCTCGTCTTCATCTTAGCTATTGTTATTTTACTTGATCTTAAACTTTGTCGATGGCGTTTCACAAACTTAAGGAATTTTTTTTTTACTTTATGGAAAAAAAATATATCTTATAGTTTACCGTATGGATTGGATTGGATTGTTTTACCTCTGAGCGGCACTTTTTTGCACACCATGGGCTAAATGGCCAGGTCACATGGACCCCGAAGGCTCAGAGAAGGTTGGGGGAGGGGACCCACTGGAACAGCTGTTGGGAGACAGATGGTAGCCTCCCGTCAAGGCCATCCAGCGTGTTCTTTACCGTATGGAGTGAGTGTTAACCTTTTGTAACTCATATGAGAATACTATTTATTGTTCTAGGAAGACTAAATGTTTTTTTTTTTATGATAACACCTAAAGCATATCATTGAACCATACCGAACATTATTTAAAAAAAACCTCCAAACAATGAAGCGCCACCAGGGAAAAAAGCTATATTGTTAAAGATCCACAAGAAAAAAAATTCTGCTTAGAAGCATACATTTCCAATGATTTATTAATTTGAAAACAAGTCTATATTTTTGGAAAATCAAGAAACTATTTTCAAAAACAAAAATACACATTTTTTAATGAGTACTCTGAATTGGCAAAACCTTTAGATAAGCACCTAATAAGATTTAGTCAAAAACATGGAAGAAATCAGCTAGATTCAGTATATCGATTATTTGTTTTATGAGCCGCAAGTTCTTTTGCAATCAGCCTTTGGACGGGCCTGATTTAAAGCTACAGAATTGTTTTGACAGGAATGCACATTTCTTATTGTGTGGCAAAGCATTAGTTTGCATGTATATCTTAGCTGAAATGAAAATAAACGGTTGGAACCATATTTATATGAGACAACTCGAAAATGCAAGCTTTAGTCAACGTTAAAGAAGGAGATAACACCATTTTGTATCGCAAAGATTTAATTGTGGAAAAGAACCGGGTTCATTTATTAATAATTCTTATCACACATACAAGGAATGCATTGATAGTCGAGAATGCAATTTTACTGTCTAAATATGTATACCAGTCATTTAAGATCTCAGCTCTGATAAATGTGACATGAGGGCGGCAGAGGCTATTGATATATCTTCGTTACTTCACACAAATGCTCGTATTAGACTTATCCCTCCAGTTTTAATTTGCGAAACTAACTTACGGAATAAATTAAAATCCATATGTTAGCAAGAGGGCCCCTATTCACGGACAGCAGCGGTATAATGTATGCAGATCTCCACCCTTTACACGCGAAGTGTGACCGTCTTTTCACAGCTGTATCGTATATTGAATATGCATCAGCTCTCTGCTGGACGCATGGGATGCATAAGTAAACAGGCACTCGACGCTTCTCACTACCTCGGAGACTTGCGGAGCACATCCTTCTTTATCCCGCTCCTCCGCTAGGCTTTGCGAGTAAGAAGGAATTTGAATACATGGAATGCTCCGAATGAGAAATATTTAGTGAAATGGCTGCACAGTGGAGAAGGCTTAGCGGAATGTAATAAATAATGGAAGTTTTAAGTTAAGTTTTTTTCCTGTTCGCAAAACATACTGTACGTGGGAAAGAATATTTTATTGCAAAAGTAGTTCTGGCGTTTTCAAATTTGCTTATACCGAATATTTTAATGTAAGTATTTTTGGGGTTTTTGGTCCTTGTGGACGAGGATAAGAGAATTTGAGTGCCAATAGGAAGTGTCAAGGTACGAATCTTATCCAAAACATCAGTGTTTGTGTTCTTTCGAACGAATCTACTTCATCTCATGGTTTCTTTGTTGTTGTTATTTACAAAGGGTAATCTTCAGGACAAGAGGCTGTCAAAGAAGAAATTTATTAATTTTTATCCTTTTTTTATGTTTCTGTTGAATGTTTGGATACTATAGGTTGAATTTTTGCAATAAATATTATTTCTGTTTTAAAAACAAACTTCAGGTGACATGAAAGACAACGATAATTTTAATCGTTATCTTGAATAGCTTTTTTTATAGTAACGTCTAGTACACGTGTAGTAAACGTCTTCAAAATTCTACTAATAATTAAGAAAAATTAAAACAAATACAAAATTTTTGTTTTGTTTTAGCTTGAGTTTAAAGAGTATCTGTTTATAAAACTATATATTTAGGAACTGCTAACAACTGATGTATGATCGATTCGAAAAGGAGGGAAGAGTAAAACGACTTACGTTTGTTTTTAAATGTGCATGTTCGAAGCATTAACCTATGGAATATAAAAATAATAACTCCCAAGCAGCAGCTTGCTACAGAGGTCTGACAGGAGCCTGTTAGTTTATAGGCCATAGTAGAAGGTCTGTGAGTGCCAATAGGAAGTGTCAAGGTACGAATCTTATCCAAAACATCAGTGTTTGTGTTCTTTCGAACGAATCTACTTCATCTCATGGTTTCTTTGTTGTTGTTATTTACAAAGGGTAATCTTCAGGACAAGAGGCTGTCAAAGAAGAAATTTATTAATTTTTATCCTTTTTTTATGTTTCTGTTGAATGTTTGGATACTATAGGTTGAATTTTTGCAATAAATATTATTTCTGTTTTAAAAACAAACTTCAGGTGACATGAAAGACAACGATAATTTTAATCGTTATCTTGAATAGCTTTTTTTATAGTAACGTCTAGTACACGTGTAGTAAACGTCTTCAAAATTCTACTAATAATTAAGAAAAATTAAAACAAATACAAAATTTTTGTTTTGTTTTAGCTTGAGTTTAAAGAGTATCTGTTTATAAAACTATATATTTAGGAACTGCTAACAACTGATGTATGATCGATTCGAAAAGGAGGGAAGAGTAAAACGACTTACGTTTGTTTTTAAATGTGCATGTTCGAAGCATTAACCTATGGAATATAAAAATAATAACTCCCAAGCAGCAGCTTGCTACAGAGGTCTGACAGGAGCCTGTTAGTTTATAGGCCATAGTAGAAGGTCTGTGAGAAAGGCGACACCTCAGCAGAAAAACAGTACAAATATCCATGCCTTACCTGGGGCTAGAACCTAAGTCCCTTTGATCAGCAGCCAAGCACGCTATCCACTTGGCCACTGGGTGTAGCATTATAAAACATCATCATCATTGGCGAAATTTAAAAATCTTCCTGTGAAAACGAGACACTATCTGTAAAATATTAAGCTTTAGAGGAGTAATAGAGCAATTTTCCGTGTAACTTAAGGACGATTAAATCTAATTGGAAAGGAAACAATATGAGTAAAATGCTATGGAAATTTTTCTGCCACAAATTCAGATCAATACGTAAAAAAATTAGGCACTATCAGTTAAAATAAATAATATTAAGGGGTAAAAAGTGTATTTCGAAAGTTGCAATATAACTGACAGTATATGATCAGGGTTCGAGGCAAATGGGCAAAAAAAAATCAAAAATGCATCTTTTTATAGTTAGAATATATACTTTATAATTAAAATCACATATTTTTTGCAGAAGAAAACTTTTATAAGTAGTAGCATGGTATGCAGCAAAGAAAATAATTGGTATTCATAATGATTATTCTTACATCTAAATTTATCTCTTACATCTAAATCTTAATAATAATAATAATAAAAAACTCTTACATCTAAATCTTAAATTATTGATTTATAATGATTATTCTTACATCTAAAGAACAGATCATTGCATTGGAAAGTACATTATTTTTTTCTTGCCTTTATGAGGTCTCGCCTGTCTCAGAGACTTTTTCTATGGTGTATTATATTGACAGGCAGCTGTCAGACCTCTATGACAAGCAGCTGCTTGAAGAGGATTTTATTTTACTATTTTTATATTGACAAAATCGTTAAAGGCATCATAAAAATTTGCTTATTGAAATAAAATCGCTTTCAATGAATAAAACTGGTACCAGAAAGTTTTATTTTTATTTTATATATTTATTTTCCATTTATTTTATTATCCATAACATAGATACGCTGCTGATAGATGGACAATGGTGATTTTAGAACATGAAAGGCAAACATGTAATGGAAGTGAGTTAATAGGATAAATGATCAAACAAATGCAAAGCAAATAAGTATTTACTACAGAAATATGACTGTTTACGTATAAATATCATTTCGTATGATTTATATATTTAAAAAAGATAAAATTCTCGACTTTTTATTAAGGAAAAGTGAAGGGATGGTTGAAGAAAATGCAGCTCAGGTTTATGTTTCGCCTTTGAAGCAATGAATTATAGAATTTTAGCATCTAGGGAAGAACATACAAAATATATATTGGTGAAAAAGTTTCAGAGAGGGAAAAATCAGAAGCCATATTAGTCCTGAATAATATTGGTTTCCTTAAGAGAAGCTATTAGCACCTTGTTAGGGAAAAGGAAAAGCGGAATAATTTGACATACAAAAAAATGTGCTTTTGAATTAAGGAAAATATGCTTTCCTTTCAGAATTTTAAATTTATTTGATTTTAATCTTTAATATATTTTAAATATGACTCAGTAATATATACAGTATATTAATATAGGATAATGGGTTTGTTGTAATAACTTTTAAGAATAAGTTGAGAGTGTGAGTAAACATGTGAATTTACTTATAAACTAAACAAGGTAACGCAATAGGTTAACATTTTATATTAAGTTAAATTAGCAATAGGTTATTATTAAATAACAAAGGTTATGCAATAGTTTTTTCTCTGTAAATGTGCTATGGTAGTGAAACTTGGAACCTCTGTATGTAAAATAAGGGAAAGCTCGATGCTTCTCTGTTTCGAGATGTTTATGTAAATAATGATGAAGGTAGGCGAAGGACTCAACCGTTTTTAAGAACATCTTGGGCAGGGAGAATTAGCATCGATTTGGCAATGTTGCTTCAATGCAGAACTGCAGATTAGCGAATAGAATTATGAGCAATGTTACTAGGGGAAAGTGGCAGGCAGCCTTAGAATGATACAGTTGGACAATGTCAAATATTTAGGTATCGTCAGAACATAGCAGAATTCACTTCCAATGGCTAAGTGCAGCAGCTATTTCTCAAGATAGATGTTTTTGGACCTGTGGTTGCTTAAAGATTAAGTGTGTACCCATCTCACTGCTTGTGTGCTAACGAATAAATCATTTATAAGAAAATAATAATTCACAAGTTCCTCAAAACGATAGTCTTTGCATAAATTAATTGAGGATCTGTTGATTCACTGCGCAATAATGTACAGTATATATCAGCGGCGAAGAGTCGATGAAAGCAATTGAGTTAATGAGATGAGCAATCTCATGCATCAAAAATTCACATATTATATTCATATATAAATGTCATTGTTGAATTAAGATATCAGTCATACGTGAATAAGCTAATTAATGATCTTGATCTATTAGATGGTTGATTGACAAGTGATTGATGATTAAATCATTTAGTGATTTATGAGAATATTCTGAGTCAAATGCTCAGTCTTATTTTCTTAACCGCTCTTCGCCAATTGTTGTATCCACGTTTCACCACTGGTATATGATCATTATTTCGAAGTTGTGCGTTATGATGCTTTAAAGATAAAATACATGTATCAAACATTTTAGTGACTCAAAAATTAAACATACTAGGGAACTTATTTATCATCAAGAACGTAAATTATTAAATGTAAAGTTTATATAAAAGACAAAAGTGACTCATAGGGCAGTAAATAAATCAAATTTGCTTGAACGAAAATGTTTATTGAAAGAGTCAGGTTCTTTAACAGTAAAACAAAAAATGTTTAGTGTAACCTTTTTATAATAAAAAAGTATCCTTCTTAGAATAATTTCGTTACTCCATTATCCAAAGCCATTGTGGAATCAACTTCTGTTATAAGTGGTTTTTCAAGGAACAGGAAAATAATTCTTTCTTGTAGTATCTGGAAGTTTAAAATAAACAAATGTATAATTAGAATGAGATAAAATATTATAATAATTAAATATTAACACTCTGAGAATGAAATATAGTAGATTTCGTAACTATGTACTGTTCTGAAAAGTTAACATTAAAAATATCACGGCAGGAAAATTCGGTATTATTCAGACGTAAAAGAATTCTACTTTCATTCCCTTTTTGTGAGGCCGATCACAATTATTATTAAGTGATTGATAAATTTCTTCGCAGTAAATCTGTGTTTTCTTTCTTTCATGGGATTGTGGATTTCAGATGAAAAATGTTGAGCCTGCAAAAAAATTCTTTTGTGATTTAGTTAACAAACTTTCAAATTGGGAATCATATGTCAAAAGATATGAAACAAAGTGTGAGATATCTTATTCTGCAATTACGTGATGATTTGTACGTAATGAAATCTGCCGTATATTGTTGATGTAATAAGTATTATTTATTTTTAAATATAAGGAAATAGACTGGTATATTATTAACTAATTAAATAAAAAGAAAGGATTTAGCGATACTGAGGGATAACGTACCCGTGTTTCATAAGTAATGACAATATTGAAATTAATGACTGCATGCTAAAATTAAGTTCTGTTTTATAAGTCTCAAGATTACTGATAATAAGTTCGACTCAAAAATTAAATTTTTTGATTTGCAAATAAGAGAGTGATTAATTTTACTCTTACCTTATTACAGATTTCGCTCGTAATGTTGAAATTGGTTTAAACAAGCGCATCTTCCTGAAGTTGTGAATGAATTAATTTTATTGTTAATTATGTCTTTACTCAAAGAAATTGATTTTTAACAAAAAAATTTAAAAATTCACTTATAAATTTTTAAATCATTTTTGAATTTAGAATGTGAGATGCAAAGATGTCGATAATCTCATCAAATATCATGTATTCATGAAAAGGAAACAATGCTAGTGAATATATGATATTAATAAATCAGAAGTTAACAGGAAAAAACTGGAAATAAGAAGCTTATCGTAAGGAGATTATGATTTGATTTTTCAATTATTTAGTTATTAAAATCATTCTTTTCTTTGGAATAAAGGGTCCTGATTTCAAGTCCAGGATAAAATATGACTATTTCTTTTCTGACTTATTTCTTTAGTCTCGTCGCCTTACTGCCTGACACATCTCTACAACAGCTCCTGTCAGACTCTGGCAAGCAATTGCTTGATGGGTAATTTATTATTTTGATTAAAGAAATATTAGAAAACTTAAAGAATCTGTAGGATACATTTTATTCTGGTTTGGAAAACTCGATATCTTACTTAATATTTTCAGATAAACTAACCTGCATTTAATAAGCCCGGCAGAGTTGAAAGTTGTTAGGTTAAACACACATATAAAAATATATCTGTATTAGTCATCATTGCATTTTGTAATTTTAACTTGAATTAGATATTCATTGCACATAGTGCCGGATCTAAGATGGGTGGCAAAGGTACCATTATTCCTACCTTTGAGAATGCAAATGAGGGTAAAAGGGATAAAAATTATTAAATTTGTGTATATTTATTTCACTCATTTCAAGAAATTTTTGGAAACGGAGGGGAAAATGTTATATTACGACAGAAATGCAATCTCTTGTCCCCTTTTTATATTTTTCCGCTCGATTGCTTCACTTCCTCCCTTCCTTTATTTTTTTTCCAGATCTGAGCCTGTTTGCACATATATTCAAATGTACCATTTCAAAACGATATGTATATATAAATATTAAAAAAAAAGATGTATATGTTACCGCTAAAGCTCGAAAGCCGTTAATGTGCACATTACCTAGCTAATCTGCAGATTAACTGATTTGCTCCGTTAAAGTGCGGAATCAAGAGTTTTCCGCATTTTACCTAGGTAATGTGCACACGGCTTCCGTATCGTTAAAGTTCAAAAGTAAAAAAAAAGACTATTTCTAGTGTCCAAGAGTAGAGTTGGAACCAGGTCATCCCTCTGTCAACATGAATCAGTCGTCTGAATTATAAAAAACGCCCCCAAAATGAGCAGGCCAAGTGAGAACGAATCACTTTAGTGACTTTAGTGATTCATTCTCAAAAATGAATCACTTTACTGATTCGTTCTCACTTGGCATCCGCTCATCTGGGGCGTTTTTTATAATGCGGACGACTTAATCACGTGACACGAAGATTCATATTCAAGAGATTCACCACTTTACGGATTCGTTCTTACTTGGCCTTCGCACATTAGGGCAATTCCAAATGCCATTTTAGTAATCCCTGTTGTAACAAATGATTTTATTGTGTCTATATAAATAACATTTTGTATACTGTATAATTCAGTCAGATTGTTTATTTTACACTTTAATTGTCTATCATTAGTTATTTCATAGAATAACTAGTTAAAGTGTGGAATTATTAATTTATTACACGCTTTAACTGATTTGATCAGTTATTTCATGAAATAACTAGGTATTCTATGAAATCACTGAATTATACACTTTAACGGTAACATATCAACTAATTTGTTGATTGTTTGATTGTATAAACTTGATTCTTTAAATATCGAAAAATAAATAAATAACATTATGTTAATTTAAGCGTACAGAAACGTTGCTGTTGTTCCAGCAAAGATCTTATTTTCACTTTAACGAGTGCCTAGTAGGTAATGTGCAGATTATCTAGGTAATTTGCAGATTACCTAGGTAATTTGAGAAATGAAACAATTTTCCGCACTTTAACGGATCACCCTAGTTAATCTGCAGATTAGCTAGGTAAGTGCACATTAACTGATTTCTGCACTTTAGCGGTAACATATATATCTTGCACAGCATGTTGTAACTTCGTATTAAGTAAATTAGCGTTTCATTAGATTTCATATGATTGTAAAATTAGACTTTAAACAATAAACCATTTTAATACTAATGATATTCCTACATTTTGCATATACTTTGGCTTGAGTAAATTCGAAGACTCTATAAGAGTCTTCAAATTTTGGGTCGTGTGTTCTGTAAATAGAAATTGTAAATTTCCTCTGCATATTTTAATAACCTTTTCCTCTTTGTATATCTTCACTCCGTTGAGCCATTCACTCAGAACTATACCTCATTATGCAAGAAATATGTTTAACATGAGAAGTGGTAGATTTAAATATATCAGAAATCTTTCTTCCTTGCATTTTCAATTCTAAACAAGGTAGCATGCACTGATAATGCCTTTCATAACAAAATATATAGTACTGAACATCCTTGCCTAGAATGTCTCACTACTTTTTTTCTAAGGTCGGAAGCGAGCAAATGCAATGACGACACACTAAAGTTTGATCTGTGAGAATGCCTACTTAACAAAATTTAGTCAGATAAATTAACAATCCAGTTAAATTGAATGCAAGTAAAAAATACAAAGCAAAGAGTTTGCTAAAAATGCTATAAGTATAATAACCAGATCCGAGTGTGCAAAATTTTGTCAGATCCCAGAAAAACTGAAAGATGTTCACTCGATCTAAGCTAGTTCAATTGTAAAAGGAAAAACAAATGCAGAGTTGGGTTGGGTTGGGTTGTTTTACCTCTGAGCAACACTTTTTTGCACACCATGGGCTAAATGTCCAGTTCACATGGACCCCGAAGGCTCAGAGAAGGTTGGGGGAAGGGACCCACTGGAACAGCTGTTGGGAGACAGATGATAGCCTCCCGTCAAGGCCATCCAGCGTGTTCTTTAACGTGCACAGGGTATGGCTCTCCCGCATATGGGGCCACGGCTTAACGTTCCATCCGACGGACGGCGGCCTTTCCAAGCCCATCGGTGTCCCCTACTGACCGTGGGCAGGGCGGGGAATTTTGCGGAGAACAAATGCAGAAGCATTGCCTCTACTACGTAGTTACTAACCTGTTGATTTCAAACATCATCTGTATTAAGTGCATATTCTACTTTTCTACCGCACTATATAATCCTAATAAGTCAAGAGAGGAAAACACTTGTTTTCCAAAATTTTTCTAATTTCATTATTCGTGATGATACAGTCCAATTCAAGAGAATAGACAACTGTGAAAAATCCTCCAATCCACCTCCGGAACTCGGGATATCCTGCTTTCTTGCCAGCTGTTCTACTAGTTAAGCTGAAACTGGGGTACACTTGCTTAACTAATGTTGTGAAGAAAGCATATTGGACTTTCTTGTACCTTGTGGCGTTTTTTCCCCACATTTTCCGATTCCTGTGAATTGGGCTGTATCATCAATAATAATGAAATTCGTATCACTTTTGTTGAACACAAAAGCCAATTAGAAACTGGTAATGCTGATTAGATTATAAGTTACCTGTAATGGTGATTAGATCAAAGTAAAAATAATGCTTGTTGCATTACAATTATTAAAATTCCAGTCGGTTTAAAAGTACAGGGGTACGTTCCGACAATTAAACTATAGATAACTCCCACAGGCTTTTCTTCAAAACCTTTCTTAAGCTAGTTGAATCGCCACCCCTCTTAACCAAACTGGTAAAACATTTGTTTATTTTTTAATTAAACAATGGCGAAGAATGGAAACAATTAAGTCAGTGAGACTGCATAATTGATATATCAAAAATTCTTACAAGTCATTGGCGAATTACGCTATAAAGCACATGCCAATGAATATATAATATTTGATCTATTGAGATAATTGGTTGATTGACAAGTGATTGATAAAATGATCAATCAATGGCGTATTGGAATCTTTTACGGAACAATTGCGCAGTCTCCTGGTCTCAACTGCTTCTATCCACACTTCGCCACTGTGAAAAGTGTATATATATCAAGCTTAAGCTGTTATTAAACGAAATATTTAATCGATGCATAAAGCATAAATTTAATCATCATTAATTTAGTTAATTAAATAAATTGCTTGGAAATAATTAATTTTTGTTTATCAAAATACTATAAAATGAGAAACTTGCTCATAAATGACAAATACTAGAGCTTATTTTTTCTGCTCTTTAAGTTTGGTTTCTAACATAAAACTTACCTTATGTTTAAAGAGTCTTCCATTTCTGTTTTCTATAATTTCCCTCGGTTTTGAATAATTTATTTTCGGCTAATGCTGAAGAACATGACTGAAAAATAACGATTTAAAAGGCCAAGTCAGAATATTAAAAAACAAACTAGAATGTCAAAAAAGCTCTAATATTTCTTCTTTAAAAAAATTAAATCAGTCACTGACATAGCCATACTTTGTAATGGGGGAGGGGAGACTTTATCAATATAAATTAATACACGTTTTTTTGAAATAAATTTTCCCCAAGGGGGATATTACACCACGATTTCTCCTTCCCCTTGTACTAGCTACTGACACTTCGAGTAAAAAAATATTTTTATTATTTTTAAAGATCTGTGCTTATTATTATAACTTTACTTTTATCTACTTGAACTTTTCGTTTAATTCATTTAGTCAATATATACTTAAATGCCATACAGTTATTTAAAAAGTCTAAAATGTTTATGAAGTATTTTGCAAAATCTGATATTTTTTCCTCCATGGTGGGTAAAAAGGGGAAATAGTGAAGAGCTCAGCGGCATTTTTTTTTTTAAATTTAAGCTACCACAAATAAATCTATCCATGAAAGCAAATTATCATATATCTAATCCATATGTAACATATAATTTCTTATTCAAACATTAGCTTATTTCTTATATATTTAAAAGTAACATGCATACTCAAAGTAGCATTTAACATATGTTTATGATTGCAAGATAGTAACTGATACTCGGGTAACTTCCACAGTAAACTGCACAATGATGTAGCTGGGTTTTCGCTGCTCTCTTTAGTATTACCTAGTTGAGAAAATACTCTCCAAGAAAACCATATTATAGTGAATTGCGATTATTCAGAATAGCTGTCTGTAGCAGACGTTTAACAATAAATATCTGCAATTACTATGTATTCTGCAATGCTATTTATTTATCTTGGACTACAGAAAATTGTAATGAAAAATAACTATGTGATCGTGCTCTGGAATCTAGACATAGCTGGATGAACTTTATTCACTTCATTAATATTTGGTTGAATATTATGCTCTGTAGATTCATTTACATCTGACACGAAAAACAGATTTAATAACTTAAG
Source organism: Ryuthela nishihirai (assembly GCA_038380435.1). Taxonomy (NCBI): domain Eukaryota; kingdom Metazoa; phylum Arthropoda; class Arachnida; order Araneae; family Heptathelidae; genus Ryuthela; species Ryuthela nishihirai. Next base: position 109,780,425 of record JAWZYU010000001.1, read on the forward strand.
TTGTAATAATTTTTAGATGAAAATTTTCGACTATATTGTAAGTTAAATGCATTTATCTTGATGTTTGAGTTGCAGTGGTTGGCTCAGTCGGTAGCGCGCAAGTCTCATAATAAAATTTCCCAGGTTCAGGTCCTAACTCTGCCTATGTTGAGATTTTCTCCCCAATCCTCACTCTGCTCTCAGCGCAAATGAGGATATCGATGGGCTTGAAGGCTGCCGTATGTCTGATCTGACGTTAAGCCATGTCTTATGCAAGTTAGAAATCAAGCTGGATGGCCTTGGACGGGAGGCTTCGTTCTGTCTCCTAGCAGCTTCCCAGAGAATCCTCTTCCCTAACCTTCAAATCCAGAGGATCTCTTCCCAATCCCCATTCTAATCCTTGGGATACATGTGATCTGATGATTTAGCCCATTGTATTCAGTAAAGTACCTTTCAGAAGAAAAACAACCCAACCCAACAGAAATCACAATCAGTATGCAGGGAAGAAATATTAGAGCTAGAAAATTATTTTAGAATACAAAATTTTTCACAGCGTCAGGTCTGTAACGTAGATAGGAAAGTGTGTTGAAGCTCAGAACAGAGAGAGGAGGCCGTTGTAGACAATCAGAGGGATCTTTGGAAGTCACTTTAGGTCATAGAAGAGTGAACAGTGAAACGTGCTGACGGCGTTTGCACTCGCCTGATGCGACCGGCGTGGACACACGACTAGTACTCGTCATTTCATAGGCTATAACCTGGTTTAATGGCAAAAACGTGTTCACCTACCGCCGTTGCTGAGGTAACCGCGGGAACGCAGGTGAGCAATTGCTACTGACATTAACTTCTCCCACCTGGCTCTTTGATGGCCTGTACAGGCCTTTTAATATGCTTTAAAACTTAGTGAGTAGTTAACGGGCAGTTCATTACCGATAAAATGGATATTAGCACAAGTCGTTCCGTAGGTGTCTCTTAACACCTTTTTATACCTGCGGACTATGCCGGAACATTACCTTTTTTTTTGCCTTCAAAGCTCACATCGTAAATAACGGTGGAAACTTCGGTTGGAAATGAGCCATGTCGGTGTTATGGGTCTTGCAACCCTAAAATAAGAATCTTTGTTGTTTCTGAACAGCTGAAAATAATCGCAAAGACTCAGCGAGTTACAGCAAATATTGAAATTTATACACAGCTAAATAGATGTGCAGTTAGACGTCAAAGTAATTCTTTTGTATATCCTGTTTATCTTCATTTTCCAAAGGAACTGGTGAAAGACTTGTATATATCTCGGAGTTTGCTGATGTTGTGCTTATGTCGGCTTATGTGTGTATGTACGTAATGAAGACCAGATTGGATTACTGAGTCAGGAATTAGGAAGTGCGAAGGATGTGGAAAAGAGCGTGGTTTATGGGAATAAGAGAGATTCTTGGCCATAATGAAATGATAAATGGGATGCAATTAACTGAGAGTAGAAACCAAGATAGCTATTTCTAAAGGAAAGAGAAAAAAATCATGGAAGCATCTACTAGATCAGGCTAAGATAAAAAAAAAAAACGTATATGGGGAATAATATACGAATGCGAGCTTTATTTGTTAGGAACAAAAGGAAATGGCTACAGAAGTTTTTTTGTTTTTTTTTGCAATTACGGAATATGTTTTTCTTCTTTTTTCTCTATCCTATTATCTGATTTTTTCAATCGTAGACCCCTGAAGCAGAGGAAACACAATCGTTGCTTGCACCGTGGTGCTCGAGGAGCTGTTAAAAGTGCGCAATGCAATTTTTTTCATTAGAGATCGCGAGCACGATCATAGCGTAATATTTCATCTGCTGTTGAAGACAGGCTTTTTTTGGGGCGCTAAGGAATTTCTCTAAATAAATAAAAAAATAAATAAATATCTCCTCAAGAAGCTGCTTGCCACAGGATTCTGACAGCAGCCTGTTAGTTTATACGCCATAATAGAAGGTCTGTGAGGATGGCGCGACCTCAGCAGAAAAAGACACCAACATACATGCCTTATCCAGGGCTCGAACCATCCCTTTGATCAGTAGCAAGTGCACTAACCACTCGGCCATGGGATGGCTTTCTAAATAATTACCAACTGCGCGCGTTGTTCCCAGGTACAACAATAAATACCTTCACAAGTACTGATAGCGCCCATAGCTGCTTCGGAACATTTCTGTAACGATATTTGAAAATACTTAAAATATTGTGGTTGCGCTGTTTTGCATCTAAGTGGCACTTTTTACACACAATTGCCTAACTGGTCAGGTTATAAGGACCTCAGGGGTTTATAGAAGATTGGGGAAGGAGGTCCACTGACAGCTGTTAGGAGAAAGATTGAAGCCTCCCCTCAAGGCCATCCAGTGAGTTCTTCAATGTGCGCAGTGTATGGCTAAAAATGGTCGCGGATCCTGCCCTAAAAAAATAATAAGCTTGCAACTTCTGGTGTTCTTGTTGTTTATATTTAACTGCTGGAAAAATAATAATCAGTAGCGGAATACCGTATAGGTGGATGAGACTCTCGCCTAAAGCCTCGAAACTCAATTTTATTTTTCCAGCATTTTATTGCTTAAAATGTTTCACAATCAATATAACATACTGTTTACATATATATAGTATTTTTATTTAGGTTAATACCAAATATGGCGTGATTATTTTAAATGCAATAAAACGAACATATATTTTTTTTTGCCTTTAACTAAGTTTTTGTTTATTTTTCAGCATGTGATAGTTTTTACAATGCATATTAAATTTTCCATTTATGCATTTCTGCAATTCAATTTATTTAACCTGTTTCATGCCTTTCTTCCATCTGTAAGATGCAAATTTTTTTATAGAGTGAGTACTCCTCCCCTCTCCTTCCTCCCACATACACACTCCCCTGACAGGTGAGGGCCTCTTGAATCTTCTGCGCATGCGGCCTTCAAATATCTTAATCCACCACTGATAATAATATACAGATGCTTTCAAAAGAAGCATGAGCCTCAAAGTTAGTCTTCCAAGACTCTTCCATACTGCTTTGATACTATAATAGGTAGCTGTTAATACATAATTCAAATTCAAATTTACTATAACATGAAGAAGAAATACGTGAGGACAATAAACACACAATATACAACACTTTGTCAAATGCAAAATCAATACAACACTTTACAAAGACCAACGAAACAATAAAAGCACAAAACTAAACAAAACCATCAACAGTTATGTGTGAACAACCAAGGAGCTTTCGAGCTCTTCCAGGTTATAAAGAATTAATTGATTTTTGTCAAAGAAAATAAAGTAAATAAAAGATACATAAAAATTATAAAATATTAAATGCGACAAGTAGTGGGGGTATGCTGTAGTTTTACCATATATCAATTCCTATATAAATGCTATCAAAAATTATTTAAACACAGTAAACATACATTCAGTGTTGTCTGATTTTGACAAATAAGCACGCAAACATTTCTTAAAAGGTGTTAACATTTTTCATTTACTCCAGTGAATTAAAAAATTTAGGCACAATAAAATAAAAAACTTTATGGAAAATTTCCCTTTTCGTTTTTTCCTATATAAAATATATACAAAAAAATAGATTTTTACCATTCATCAGACAGAATTTAGGTTTTAAAATATATATTTTACTATATAACTTGCATTCTAAAATTATCATCTGCTTTAATTCTCCTCAAAAGAATAAAAAATAAAGTTTTCAGTAGTCATATTGTCCATATAGTGATATTCTGCATAATACGAATAAAGAAAAGGCTTATATATAAAAAATGCAATAAAACATAAAAGATTGGCAATTTTAAAAATAATGTAGCAAGACTATGCAAACTAATTTACTTAGAACAAAAGTATATTGAAATAATTACGGCCTAATGTTTTTTTTCAAACCTTGTATGATATTTATTAGTAATAAAAATATTTATTGTTTTTCTTGCTAGCCGCCCAGATGGCCGAGTGGTTAGCGCCCTTGGCTACTGATCAAAGGGACCTGGGTTCGAGTCCCTCTGGTAAGACATGGATGATTCTTTATTTGTGTTGTTTTTCTGCTCAGGTCTCTCCTTCCTCACAGATCTTATCTTTCGCATATTATACTGAGTCTCCTGTCAGACTTTTGTGACAAACAGCTGCTTGAGGGGTAATTTATTTTTATTTTCTTCCTAATAACTCTTTTCGTTTCTTGATTACAGATGCACGTTTGAAGTCCGGGGGAGGGTGGATTATCTGAATCGTGCGTTTCCAATTATAACCCTTTTTCCTTTCACTAAAAGAAATATTTAAACCTGAGGAAAAATTAATATATAATTTCATTAGTATATATCACAATATTTTTCTAAGAAAATCTGTATCGTGTCCAGTGGCGAAGAGTGGATGGAAGCAGTTGAGACAAGAGATTATTCTCACACAAGTTGACTGCGCAATTGTCCACAGAAAATTGTCACTGATTGATTAATCTATCAACCAGTTTAAATCAACCAATTATGTAATACATCAAATATTATTAATCTATTCAATGTGATTTTTAGCCTAATTCACTAATGACTTATAAGAATTTTTGATATATCAATAACGCAGTCTCATTGACTCAATTCCTTCCATTCACGGTTTGCCATTGATCATGTCTTCATTTGGTAAATGTGGTTTTTATCTCCAATCGTTATATACCTCTTTTTTCATTTACGACAGAAATTTTAACTATTTCGACTGCATTCAGCATTGTTTTGTGGAAAACAACCAGTCTTTTGATTATTGCTTACTGCACATCATTATATACACCTTGTGCTTATTCTGCAGTGAAAATTCGTTTCTTAGAGTGTAGCCAATATGCAGCTATTGCTCCCCCTCTCATCAGGATTTCCAAACGTACTTCAAAGTGATTACACATCCAAGAGAGGGCGTGAGAGTTGCATTTTTCCAGACGACTGCTCTTTCCTAAATTGGTAGACTTTCGGCAATTCTCGCTGGAAACGTTTCCACAATCCCCGTTTCACGTGTATTCATCGGTCTTCAGGTAGGAACCAGAAATCTATTCCGCTGTTGCACTAAAGTTAAGAAGATTGCATTGAATGCAAAATAAATCAATGTTTTAAATAAATGCATGTACTATAAAACGAACATGATGAACATTAAAAGTAATATTTCAGATGTATAGAATAGTTTCTTAATTAATCTGTATCTTAGAAAAAGTCTTATATTAAAAAATTTCAAAGTACTAATTAAAATAAATTTATAAAATTCAATCGATTTTGATTGGCTCTAGCTGGGGTATAATGCAGATAATTTTTCACTTTAGCTTTCGATAAATGGAGAGTTCGATCTGGGGTATGGGTCTGTATAGGCCTAGGATGTGAAAAGGTGGCAGGGTTTCTCGCACTCTTTTTCCCTGCGGAAGTTTAACAGATGAACGGTGATAAGAAAATTATAAGCCATTTAAATAGAGAGGAAAATTATATTTCACTATTTGGCCAAAATAATCTCTGTAAAATAAGAAAGGTTTACCAGAAAGACATTCTATTCTGTTCTGGTACATTTAAGTCTCCCCCCCCCCCCTCCACTAAAAGTATTGCCAACTCTCAAGAACCAATAGCTATTGTTTGTGATCTTAAACTTCAAACCATGCAAGGAATGAAATGATTGAGGAAAGTTTTTAACTGATGAACGGAACGATTTTGTAGCTCCAATGGTTATGTTACTAAAAGCAATGCACGAAACTAAACAATCGATCTTTGATATTTTGAGAATTATTATCAATTCAATCAGACTTTTAGCAGATGTTGCAAGTGATCTATTTATGATTGGAATCTGAAATTTCGTTGATAGAGTGTCAAGAGATATTCCACTGACAGCAACATTCTGCCCCTTTTCCTCAGAGCGCTGTGAAAAGAGCAACTTTCTAAATTTAAGGAATATAAGACGAATAGTATTTATGTTGTATAATTACTAATAAAACACTACTATTTGCATTTTCCCCAATCATCCATTATCTCGAATTAAAATTTTTAAGAAGTGAAAAAGTAGGTAAACGAAAAGCTCCATTCTCTTTGAAAACGAGATTCCCATATGCGCCAGAAGCAATATGAGTTCTAGTTTACCTTATGCCTAAAATATGCGGTTTTCGTCTCGCACCTCTAACTTTAATTAAACAAAGAAGCCTGCTTCAAAATATTAAACCAGACAATATAAACCATTAAGAAGAACTGAAGACTCACCCTCGTGACAAGTTTTTATCATTTTAGTATTTTTTTCAATTATATTTATTAAGAGGGCCAAATCATCAGCATATTCTAATTCGGGTATTCTCACCCTCTAGAGATAGGGTTCTTAACCCGCTGTGCGCGTATCCCAGGAAGTGCAACAAGAACATTTAGAAATCGCATCTAATGACGTTTTTCATTTTGTTAAGTTTCAAAATAAACTAAGCAAGGAGAATTGTGAATTAGGCTGTGAGGAGAATTGAAAGGGTTAGAGACTTCATATATTGCTGCGTGGGGTACGGGACATGAAAAATGTTAAGAAGCCTTTCTCTATTGCCTAGATCATCTAAGGTCCTAGTCTCTCTTGTTCAAAGTTTTCCTCGTAACGTAATTCAACATGAACAAAAATAGATAATGTGACAAAATGCAGTCTTCTAACAACAGGGTAAAATTAAACAGATGTAGACTTTATCAACTCTCTCACATGATTCGTGTTATTAAAACTATGTATCATTATGTCACTTAGTTTTAGGTATTGCATATGACCTCGTGATCAATCATAAATTTTGCAAATCAATATAGTCGGAAAGAACCTTTAATCAGTTAAGCCAGAAGGCGCAGTTATTTAGAACTCTAAACGTGTTTAAAGAATTTGTCTAAGAGCAAAAGATTTGAACTATGGTTTCTGAATTTAACCTATTATGCAAAGAAGTTGACCAGGAACTAAAGGCAGACTTATTCATCAGTAATTACATAAATAAAATTCGTTAGTTTTTCTCAAAAATAGTATGAGTCATACCTCAGTATTAATCTCAGAAACAACAGCTTAACATACATTGTGACATTTCTAAAATTAAGAATTTTCACTGTAGTTTTCTGTTTCATGCTGCGATAGAAACGTAGCTCAAAAATCAGTGTTGCATTTTTTCTGTTCTTAAAACAGTTTCAAATTTTATATTAAAGATATGGGAGGCTGGGTTTTCTCTGCTAGGATCAGCGTTTTTAAACTATGATCACAGATTGATAATTCAGTAGACGAATGACTAGATTGCTTAGCTGTAGATTAAAGGGTTACAGTACCGATAAAGGATGGGTGTTTATTTCTGTGTATTTCTCAGAGACCTCCTCTATGGTGTAAACTGGCAGACTCTTGTCGGACACCTGTGACAAGCAGCTGCTCGAAGGGTAATTTATTTATTTTATTAACCATTTGTTTCCAATAGCTTTGTATAAAAAAAGCGATGAATCAGTAGTCTTAAATAACGTTTTTCTGCGTTATACTAACATAATTGAAGACAGAAGTTTTATTCTATAAATTGACAAACTTCTTACTTGAACTCTCAGTTAAAGCTGTCATAGAGATTTTAAGTATTTTCTTGATATCTGAGTAATAGTTTAAGCGGTTTCAACAAGTAGTAATTTCAGTAAAATCTTAATTTGACCAGTTCATATGAGAAGCAAATTTTTGAAAATACTCGCAGCAATGTCCAAACGTTAATGTTTATCGAAATAGAATGGTATCGAAAGTAGAAAATTATATAGGATATGGAAAATGCTATATAGCTGTGAATAGAAAGGTAAGACATTTTTCTGCGCAATGAATAGCGATAAAACTAAAGATGGTAATGAACCAATGGCGAAGGATGGATGAAAACAATTGAGTCAATTAATAGAATTTTTGATATATCAATTGAGATTCTTTCAACTAATATATCAAAAATTCTCACAAGTCATTGTTGAATTGAGTTATAAATCACATGTTAATAGACTAATATTTGATATCTGAGATAATTGGTTGATTGACGATTGATAGATTAATCAGTCAATGACATATGAGAATCTTTCATAGAACCAATGTGAAGTCTCCTTGTCTCAATTGCTTCCAACCACTCTTCGTCACTGAAATGAACAATACAACGATTATTTAAGTACACATTATTTTAAATATATAGTTATTAATATATATTTGTTTTTCATTTCAGGACCAAACGGCTGTCCACGAAGGCGCGGTCGCCAGACTTATACACGTTTCCAAACCCTTGAGCTAGAGAAAGAATTCCACTTTAATCACTACTTAACCCGGCGGAGGAGGATCGAAATCGCTCATGCACTCTGTCTCACAGAAAGACAGATCAAGATCTGGTTCCAGAATCGGAGGATGAAATTGAAGAAAGAGCTAAGAGCGGTGAAAGAGATTAACGAGCAAGCGCGGATGGAAACAAAGGTGAAAGATGACGACAAAGACAAAAGTATAAACGACGAGGGCAAGAGCAGCAAAGAAGATCGGAAGGCAGTGGAACAGACAAGCTCCAGTTCTGTCAGCTCCCCATCAGGAGTCGGAGGCGACAGCAAGCCTCGCAGCCCCCAGACTTAGGGGCCCCCGGCATCATTTCTTAGGGAGAAGCAACAGAATGCATCACACATGGATTCTTTTTTTTTCTGTTTGGTTCCGTTTTTGTTGTTAAAGGCCACATGCGACTGGTGCAATCAACTAGTCTAACAGGAAACAGTTATAAACTGATGCTAGGTTGTTGTTCATACCCGTTTGGATACATGGGTTACAGACTTCTATTACCCAGCTGATCAGCTCTAAATGTCCCAAACGTATTTTGATGTTGCACCATTTTTAGTTGTGTGGAAGCTGAAGAGACTCGATTTTTAAAAAAAATATATTTCTTTAATGTGGTTTTATCTGTGAGATAGAAAAGTTGATCTTGTTTTTAAAGTAAATTAATTTTCTGATATAATTAAATCCATTGCTAAGCAATGATGTTTTTAGCTTGATAGATAGTAGAGGTTAGGTTTTAAGCTCAGTTTGGATAGAATGAAATATTGTTACTGTGTGTTCAAGATTCTGAAAACTGTTGTCGTTTTTCTCCCCTCATTTGCATTTTTTGTGATATGGTTAGATATTTGCAGTTGATTTATAGCGATTTTAGATAGCATTATCTTGTGATGTCTTTACAATGTTCGGTTATCTGTTATAAGCTAATGAACATAGGATTGGATGACGGAATTTTAGCATCAGCCCAGTTTTTTCCTTTTAATCTTCTGCGGAGTTTATACTGTTAATTGTTTATAAATAGGTTTTCTAATTTAATTTACTGCCTTGTAGAATTTGTCGTTTTCCTCAAAAAAAAAATGCCGAACATAAAAGATGAGAGAGAGAGGAATTCAATGTATCCATTTTTCTGCATTTCCTGATCGTAAATAATTCCATCATGTCCCCTAAAAGGGCAGATATAAAGAACAAAGTAAAGACAGGAAAATGCAGTCGACACAGGTATTTTTTTAAGGTAGCTACTCTCTTAAACTGATGAAGTTCCCCGTGTACTTGTCGGGTCGTATCCACAGTTGGCAAACAAAATTTGCCATCAGGCCGTTGTTTGTAGTCTGTTATTGCATCAGACTTACTTACAGAAGTTATGTCGGTGAATTGCAAAACTAAATAAATATTCGTAAACTTCACAAGGTGGCAATAAACCAATGTATCCGCAATCTGAAGACGAATAATAGAATGGAAGAGAAGTTGGAGACATGAGACTGTCACTATATTCGTAGACAAATACGTATTTATCTTCGTAACTTGTCAAAAAGTGTTTGAAAAACTTCACTGTTAGACTAAACTTTTTCTATGTATGTCCAGTCAAAACAGAAACTAGTGTAATAGTCAAGCAAAAACAAACTGTAGTGTTTCTTTTCAAATCCCATTGCAATCCGTAGATCATTTATCACAGAGCATTCAAACGCACAGAAAAACCATTATTTTTTAGTGGTAATTATATTAGTATATTTTATTTTACAGTATTTTGTATTTGTTAAATGACTTAAGAACTTTTCGTTAGAATCCTCAACTTTGAGTTTTTTTTTTCTGTATTTTTATGATATAACACACCTTTATACGTATATTGATGTTTGAAACTGAAGTATGCAGAACAGCAACGTTTTTTTTTTCTGTGTGAATGGTGGTCTGGCATTGATAATAGAATAATCCTAATATCCCTGTCTTGTGTGTTATTTGTTTCTATTTAAAGACATTTTTTTTCTCAGACTCAGACTGCATTCACTTAAGTACGACGTTATAACACGGATGTTGGTATGAAATTCGCAACGGAAATGTTTTATAGTGAACTGAAATAAAGAGAAATGAAAATGACTTATTGACCCATACATTTGAATGCTCAAAACTTACAGAGATGCAGTGCTCAGAGGTTAAAATTTTCTGTCTTTACCCATTTTCAGTTTCAGACTTATATTATTTGATGTCCTTTCGTGATAAATTCATAATCTTAACTTTTTCTTTTTCGAATATGTAGAAGAATAGAAAAAGAAGTATTGAATCGATAAACGATTTCTAGTATAATGATCAACATATGTCAAAAAACACGCTTTTTTTATGCTGGTTTAATTTTCTTAACGTATGATTATCAACTTAAACACAGAAATGTGCTTGGTGCAGGATGGTATATGCCGATTACTTTCGACTGCCCCTGACAATCATCATCAGGGTGGCACAAAGCTCCTTGGGGAAGTGATTCATTGGGAATGCTGTTCAAAAGCAAAAACAGAATAATACTTGTTACTAACCTTGTAGTAGCACATTTGCAGTTGAAAAAGTTCTGAAGCGAAGGTGGGTTAGGCGCCACTCCAACATTATGATGCTTTATACTTCTATGATATAACATGCCTTTATATGTACATTAATGATAGGAAGTGAAGAAGGCAGAATATGCGTATATTAATGTTTGGAAATGAAGTAGGCAGAATGGCAATGTTTAATCCAATGTAATTAAATGCAAAGTCCTGAAGTGAAATTCATTATCACTCCAATGTCAATATGTTGCAACCCACCTTCACTTCAGGACATTTTTTCAATAACAAAAGTGCTACTACAAGACTACAAGATTAGTAATAAGGATTATTCTGTTTTGCTTTCTGGACTGCATCCCCGAAGAGCTTTGCACCGCCCTGATGATAACTGCCAAATAGTCGAAATTGCTCAATGTATATACGATCCTGCACCGAACGTATTTTTGTACTTAAGTTTACATCGACATAATAATACTTTTGTTTTTCTTATATGCAATACTAATGTTCGGAACCAAGTATAAAAGATAAAGCTTCGGCACAGATCAATGAATTCGAAGCAGACTTATGGTCGTATATTTCATACAAAAAAAATTAGATCTGATATATATATAAAAAAAAACTCTAGAACTTCATCAAATTTCTGGCAGCTGTATCGAAAGGGCGAATTTTGAGCCACGTTATAACAAGTCACTGCTAGCGATTTAAAATCTAAATACCTAAATTTCTTGAAATAAAAATAGTGTTTGTTGGACTATTATAAATTGCTTAACGAACAAAAATGTTTTCAGCTTTGGAAGAAAAAATAATTTTTAGTAAAATATTTAGGTGATATTATAAATTAACTAAATTAATAATCACTTGGTAAAGCAGCATTTTAATGTTCTCATGGAAATAAGAAATATGTCATCAGTAACTTTATTTTTTTTACTTAGTAGCATTTGGAAACCTCAAGAAACAACCTCATTAGAAATACCCTTACCGCAGCTTGAAATGCATCTCAGAAAACAGCTATATCCAGATTTACTCGAAACTGAAATCTTTCGTTGATAGTTATAATTTTGTTAAGTAAATTTCTCATATTTCGAAACAGTTGAAAAACTACGAACATAATCAAACGTTCAAAACGTGAATGACGTGCATAAAATTGAATAGGAATAGTTCTGTTAACTGAAATGATTGCTTTATTTTAACAGAAGTCAAACTTCGACTCTTGTTAAAAAAAATCAAATTCAGTGAAGTACACTATGTTGAAAAAAAGTGTCCGGACGCTTCCATGTTATGTGAATGGAATTGAAAAAAAGCCACTTTCAAAGCTCCCTAACATTGAAAATAAACCTTTTACGCAAAACCTGTTATTGGCGATAAATTGCAGATGTCACTCAAATCTCTCTAAATATATTTCCCGCAAATTCGTTTAATATTTAAAGAATGAATGGAAGCTGAAACATTTATCTTCAACTTTTGACACTTGTGAAAAAATACTTCAATAGATAAAACACAACTCTTGTAACAATTTGTTCACTAACATTAATTAAATATCTGAAGTTTGTATGACGATTTTTTAAGATTTCATCAATTTGGAGGCAATATGAGTGTTAATTTTCAACCATATTTGATCAATATTAAAAGAGTAATTGAAGTGGGACCATTTAACAGCAGACGACACTTTCACATTGCCTCCAAATTGGTGAAATCTTAAAAAAATCGTCATACAAAATCAGATATTTAATTTATGTTAGTGAACAAATTGTTACAAGAGTTGTGTTTTATCTATTGAATTATTTATTCACAATGTCAAAAGCTGACGACAAATACTTCAGATTCCATTCATTCTTCAAATATTAAACGAATATTGCGGGAAATATATTTAGAGAGATTTGAGTGACATCTACAATTTATCACCAATAGCAGTTTTTGCGTAAAAGGTTTATTTTCAATATTGGGGAGCTTTGAAAATGGTTTTCCATTCACATGGAGCTGGACACTTTTTCAACATAGTGCATAATGTTAAATTCCGGTACTTATCGGTTATCTCCGGTCACATTTTCTTGGCGACTTTTTTTGGAAAAAATGGCAGTTTTTGATGGAGTCAGGAAGGTTAATGAGTGATTTAGGGGTAGGTTATTTGACCTATAAGATTTTTTTTGTTTGTTGTTGTTTCTGATGAGATTATTTGGTTTCGGGGGCTTTTTTATATTTCGGTTATCTCCGGTCACATTTTCTTGGCGGCGAAATATAAACACCAAAGTAAACCAAGAACATCGTCGAAAATGTATCGCCGACCGGCATTATAAAAAAGCCCCAAAACTAAATAATCTTATTGGAGACAACACATACCAAAAAGCATGAAAATCGGTAACAGTACACTGCCGACCAAATTATAAAATAGCCCCCAAAACTAAATGTCCTCGCAGACAAAACAAACCGGAAAACATGAAAATTGGAAAGTGTACTACCGACCGAATTATAAAAAAGTCCCGAAACTAAACAATCTCATCAGAGACAACAACAAAACACATCTTATAGCTCAAATAACGCACCCCTACATTACTCATTAATCTTCCTGACTCCATCACAAACTGCCATTTTTTCCAAAAAAAGTCCCCAAGAAAATGTGACCGGAGATAACCGAAAAGTACCTAAATTCCCTTTTAATAGAGATTAGTATCAGTATAAATGTAACAAATTTGTTAGATTCGAAACTAGTTTAGTTTATTTCAGAAGTAAATTGCTAATTTCTATAAAGTTAAGAATAGATAATTTTTTGCATGTCTGGTATATAAGAAATTTGTCACTTTTTCAAAATACAAAGGAATAATAAACAAATTTACTCTAAATAGAAATGTAAAATTTAGACCAATCGAAGATTTTCCATATGTTCGTTTAACTTTGGATTTTACAGTTGACTCAAGGATATAAAAACGGGTTGATGTAAACATTTCTTAACCATTGTTATCAACCTGCCAAAAAGAGTAATCATTGTCCAAGTATTATTTTATCTTGACATTTTTTTTGGTAAAATTTGTCGTATTTTCTGATACATATGGTACATACTAAAGGACATTGAAAGTCCAACCTTGCATCTCTGTTACACGTTGAACAAAACAAACATTTGTGTTAGAATTAAGTTCAGTGCAAATATGAAACTATGACAGTTATAGTTTTATTTTGCCACGAAGTTTAACTTGTGCATTTTAATATTTCGCCCAGTTTATCGCTCATTAGTTCATTTTGTTTTGATTTCAGTCGACTTTTACATTAATTTCTGAACGTAGTTTTTTAGATCAAAACGTTTTAGGATAAACAAATGTAGAGTCCGTGTCGTTTCGTTTACTTGTCCCTTGCACTCGCCAGCCACTGAAGTTGCTCCATTAATAGCGTTGCTCTACTGAATACGATAACCAACAAAGTTATCATGCTCATCCAAAAAACGCAATGTGTTGCAATCATGACTTTGCAACTCGACAGATCCTAAAACACTGTCTTCAAAAGTATCCTCACATGGCACTATCTTGTGGCTGGTTGATAGAAATGTTGTCTCTATAAGATGTACAAAAAAAAAGTGTTATCAGTATTGAGACATGTACGTATTGTGTTGTCCTTTTTTCTGTAGCTTTTTAAGGAGTAATTTCACAACGAAGAAATTGAAAATCTTTAGATAAAAACAGTATTTAGTAAACAACCTAGCTCTTTCTCACCTCAATGTATCCTGTTTAACGTATCCTGCTGCAATACTCTGTGCCAGTCAGTCTGTGCTGACCTGAAGATCATCAGAAATAAATAACTTACAAATCTTCAACTTGTCAATACTTTGGTGTTTTATTTATATGCGTACTGTGATTTCATTTGAGGAAGCAGATGAAGCAAACATGATGTGAGCGCGATCGATCCTGATGTAACAGTTTATGTTGGAGGCTTTGTATAAGTATGAGGCGGTAAAAATTGTCAAAAGTAATTTAAAACAGTATGTTAATGAAACTAATTGAATATTATAGGGGTCCTAAACCTTTTGTATAAGTGGGCTACTCTGAATCATCAAACCTGCAACAAGAGCGGCAGAAAAAACAATAAATATGAAAAAAAAAATAGTACTTTTTCACTATTTTATTATCGTTGAACAAGAAAAATAAATTTTAATACAAAAATTGAGAATATGAATAATTTAAAAATGCAAAAATCTTTTCAAACATATCAAATATATTTCAATATAAAAATGAATATTTCAATTTTAAGATTTTAAAATTTAATTTTTAAATTATAAGCATGGGAAACATCTATACATATTCACTTATGAAATTCTTTTGCCAAAAACAAATGAATATCAAAAATAAGTTCAGTTTTGCAAATGAATCTCGTAAAATTCTGAAGATACTTTATTCATTTGCTTCAGACTATCTGCATGGTTTGCTACTCGTTTAAACCTAATAATAAAACAATATCACACTTTATAATGGACGGATATGAAAAACACTCTTTTTATTTTTATTTCGTTTCAAACACTAAATTTACGCGAATAGAGAAATTGTCTATGGTCACATTTCTGTTTCCCCTCCCCTCTCTTTCCCTTTCTTTACTTTTCACTTAATACATGTATTTATTTATTGCATTTCTTCCAACATAATTTTACATATCTTAACAAGTGGCGAAGCGTGAATGGAACTGTGGCATCAGTGGTTTTCACGGATCGTTGATTCATCGAGCTGTCAATCATTCATTAATCAACCAATGATTTATGGTATCACTGATTGAGCTATGAGACCATGGGCTCATTGACAAATAACAGAGCTCAGTTACAAATGATCTATGAAAACCATCAACCGAGCAGTCTCGTTGTCTCAAATGCTTCCACTCACGTATCGAAGATGATCTTAACAGAATATTCAAAACACTACTATTTTCTTAAAATAATTGAGAGCCTCACGAAATTATCCTTGGATGTAGATCTTAGAACATATTTTGGAGCAAACTGGAACACATTGTTAATCGCACACGTATCCAAGTACCAGAAGTTTTAAAGGTTTAAATAATAATAAATTCCAGTAAGGAGCCCCAAATAATAGTTGGTAAACTTAAAAGTAAAGCTAAAAGAATAAAATATAACCTGAATATCATAATAAATTCTTAACTGTGAACGTAGGTAATAATTCTTTCCCAAATAATGTTTTTTGGTCACAGGAACCTTTAAAAATGTTAAATGCAGACTAAACCTTGAAAAAACAAAAATGCCTAGATTTCAAAATACTTCAAAGTGCAATCATGTTTAAAAAAAATATGGTAAGTGTTTTTAAACACGATGAAAGGAGATAATCTTTAAGCTCGTGTCGGTTTCTCGTACGCTATGCAAACACAAAGAAATACAACACTTACGTAAAGACATACTCCATGGAGTAGTAGCTAGGTTCGCTACCCACTAGGCCTGGATCACGACTTTTGATAACTCTGTGCCAATTATTTATTTTTGTATGTAGGAGGTACAAAGGTTTTCAAGTGCTAATACGCAGAAGTAGTGAGCTGAAACAAAAAAAAAACTGTTGGATTAAAAAAACATTCAACACTTTACCACCAGCCGATGGAAGCAGTCTAACAAACCGTAGGAAATTGACGAAGTTGTAGACTCTACACCAGTGGCTTCCAACTTTGGGTTGGGTTGTTTTACCTCTGAGCGGCACTTTTTTGCACACCATGGGCTAAATGGCCAGGTCACATGGACCCGGAAGGCTCAGAGAAGGTTGGAGGAGGGGACCCACTGGAACAGCTGTTGGGAGACAGATGGTAGCCTCCCGTCAAGGCCGTCCAGCGTGTTCTTTAACGTGCACAGGGTATGGCTCTCCCGCACACGGAGCCATGGCTTAACGTCCCATCCGACGGACGATGGCCTTTCCAAGCCCATCGGTGTCCCCTACTGACCGTGGGCAGGGCGGGGAATTTTGCGGAGATAAATCTCAACGCTGACCCTGCTGGGACTCGAACCTGGGAACTACAGATTACGAGCCTGGCGCGCTACTGACTGAGCCACCCTCGCCCCGTGGCTTCCAACTATATTCAAGTTTAGACCACATCTGTCTTTAAAACCAGTTTTTCAGAACTCACAACGCTCCTTCATTTCGTCCTTATCAACCTAGATTTTATAAAATTCAACCAGTTCATTATGGAAGTCTATGATTTTTGTTTAGCTTTGAATATTACAGATTGTTATTAACAAAACCGTTATCTCACATATCAAGAAAAGTTATTTAGTATCGGCCAGTGACAGGAATTCGATTTTCAATCATGTTTTATCGCCCAGTTCATTTCAACTTTTGGGAACCGTGAATTTGCAATTCAACCAAGTGTTTTCACCGAAATTAATAGACGCACATTGCTGTATAGTGCAGAATTTAAGGTGAATATGTAACAATGTCTGAACACTCTGTGAAGCATTCAATCGCTACCCTATGAGAACCACGCGACGGTCCTAAAGCTGGACACCACTAAATTAACGTAGCAGATAAACCTGATTAAAATTTTCTGAAAGATGAATGCACAATAGCATGCAGTATTCGCTTGTGATACCATGATGGATCTAACTCGTTCCACATTAAATGAATAAAGAAGTATACTCGAGTATCCGTTTAATAATTATTTCATGCAGGGGGGTTACAATAAAGTCAAGGTACAGGTAATTTTGGATATTAATTTAAACGTTCAAATGGCTTAATGGCCCAGTACATTTGAGAAATTTAAAAATTCAGGAATAATGTATCTTGAGATAATACCTATTATTTAAATTCAATGAGAAAAAACATGTCGCGCATTAACAGTCACATATGCGCATTAACACGTAGAAGGACATCACAAAAAAAAAATATTCTTGACTTATAAAGGTTGAAAGACAAGCCCTCTAAACTGAAATGCTGAACGATGGTAATCAGCTATAAAGACTTAGTGAAGAATTCTCTATTTCTGGGTGCTGTTTATTCAGACTCGGATATAGAAAATAATCGAGAGGAGGAGGACAAAGAAACAAAATCGAGCCGGGGAAAAATGCTACAAAAAGAAGGAGAGCGTGTAAGAGTGCAGTGTAACATTTCCCATTTCATTTTACAGGTCCTAAAAGATTAAAAAGTGTATTAAAAATGCATAAAACATAGATATATTTAATATTTTTGCCTTTATTACCCATATTAGAATTCTGAAAGGGGGAAGGCATGCCCCCCCTAGATCCGGCTTTGTGCTTAATGTATAAAATAACTAGAAAGACAAACTTTATTGCTCTTAGTATTTTTGGATCATCATAAGAACGTCTATTACTTATTAAACAACTAAACCATTAAGCGGAATAATAATGTTGTTAATAGTAGTTATATATATTATTAATATAAGGTTAATAATTAATAGTCTAATGCAGGAATTCTCAAACTTCGTCGCCACCATCTTTGCTATTTACTGAATTTGCCGCGTCCTGAACTGTTGTTATGCCCATACTTGTTATACGCTTCTATTTCTTTTGAGATCAGTGATTCATTAAATGAATATGACTATTAATAGGCATTAACTTTAATGACATTTTTGGTAAACTCTAATTAAGAAACAGCTGAAAATCAGTTTCTTTGTACTTCATTGTGTCATATGTGCGCATTTGACAGTCACTTTCTTTTTCAAATTATGATTGTTTTGTGCTTCCCCCCACTTCAGAGAACCATAGCGCTCCCACATTTTAAAATTACTGGTTCTAGGTTGGGTTTTCCATAAATATCGTGATATTTATAATAGTTGTATCAGTCATAAAATATGGTATGGTATTAGCCATCTTTCAAAGGTTAATGCGAGCATGTATAATCTTTTCTCTATATTATAACCATGGATAATTTATCAAATGCATAATGTCGTAATCAAATACGTTTAGTAAAAAAAATTAACTTATTTTTAATGTACAAATTAAGATAAGATATTTACAAAGGCTCTTCGACAAAAGCTTCATAGGCATTAGGTAAAAGGCATTTGAATACAAAGGTTTCCACAGGAAATGAAAATCAGGACTGCACTAATGTTTAGATAATCCGGATTAGGTCACCAAAGAGTTAACAAGGAGAAAAATATTGGTAGTTATGATAAAGCATTAGGACTTAACTGCCACAATGTTTAGATATTTTAGCTACGATTGAAAAGGGCAGAATGGTTTTGGGCAGTGGCGAAATGTGGATAGAAGCAATTGATACAAGGAGACAGTGCAATTACTTCATAGAAGATTTTCATATATCATTGATTGATTAATCTATCAATCATTTATCAATCAACCAATTATTTCAGATCAAATATTAATAGACATGTGATTTATAGGTTAATTCACCGATGACATATAAGAATTTTTACTCTATCAATCATGCAGTCTCCTGACTCAATTGCTACCATTTACCCTTCGCCATTGCTTTTGAGTGTTAAATGGAGCAGTGGGCAGAGAGTTTGTCTAACAAGATATCCTTGTAGGATACAAAGCTGAGAGTTGCTCCTTTCTCCAAACTATTTTGCAAAACTTTTAAATAAACTTTTTATACCCCTTCAAGCATTCAAAGCCCAAGGTCAAAAGGTCGCTCCCCATTACAACCAAAGTTCAGCCGAAATTACTAATGTTGAAAAGAGTTTGTACGATTGTTTTACTTCTGAGCAGAAAGTTTTTCCACACATTGGGATAAGTGGCCAGGTAACAAAGACTTCGAGGGCTCAGGAAAGATTGAGGGAATGGGATTCACTGGACAGCTGTTAGGAGACATATGGCAGCCTCCAGGCAAGGTCATCCAGCGTGTTCTTTAGCATGCACACAGTATGGCTCTCCGACACACTGGGGCAAGGTATCATATCCCATTCGATGATTGTGACCATTCCAAGTCCATCGGTGTCCTCCTTCCTAACCGAGAGTAGGGTTGTTGTTAGCTAAGATTTTCGTTAGCTGAGATAAACCTCAATCCTGACCCAATTATGACTTGAAATTTCAAGTCATAATTGAACTTGCAGATCATAAGTGAACTTGCAGATTACGAGTCTCTTGGACTATCAACTACTCTACCTCCGTCCACAGAAAATAATACCTTTTTTTAACTATATATTTTAGATTTTTTTTTCTTTTGGACAGAAAGGATCTTAGAAGCTCATAAAAGGATATGCCCTATTAAGACCGAAGTCACTGTTGACTACTGCCTTAGTTAGAGCTAGCACACAGTCTGCCTTGCTAGAACGGCAGCTAATTCACTATGCCAGTAATTTTTTAAGAGAAAGATTTAATGAACCATGTTTTTCCCTAAAAAGGGTTAAATATCCTTCAACTTTTACTGAAATCGCTTTATAATTTCCAACTAATTTCAAGTGTCTCTCTTTTCTATTTTGCAGATTTCGTAAAGTGAAACGGCATTAGTAATCTATAAATGTAACATCTTCGAGTTTAGCGGAAGAAACGCTTTTTAAGCCACTATTAGCTAAAATATATCAGTTATAAAGTGATCTCTTTAAGCATTCATATTAATACAAATGAGTTGAAAATTTATGGCTCTTTAATTATCATTTTCAAAAACTGCGACAGATAAAAGGACATTTAAAGATTTTATCTTTTGAAAAATAAACACTGAAACGCAATGAATATTGCAAATGTTTATTTTCATTGAACCATGTGTTTCCGCCAAATGTAAATATTATTTTACATGGATTTGCAAACCCATTTAAACTGCAATAAATTTCGGGGAGACAGATTCATCTATGTTAAAATTATATTGATAAAATTCATGAAAAACAGTTAATCGGGTGGCAAAAATTTTCCTGCCGAAAATGTGGATGAAACAATTAGCTCTTTTTATAATCATTGCTTTAAACTTTTCATGAAAAACTTCTAATGCGGTAGGGAACGAAGGGTGGATGAAAGCAATTGAGACAATGAGACTCACTTTTGAAGGATCGAAGTTTCTAATTAATTATTGATTTAGTATTGACATGTGATGGAAGCTTAATAGACCAATAACTTATAAAAATTTTAGATGTGTCAATTACTCAGTCACATTAACTCAATTTATTTCATCCATGCTCTGCCACTGTTCTAATGAACAGGGTGAAGTACTAAAATAATAATACGAGGCGAAGTATTAAGCAAATTTTACAGCCAGCAATATGCTACAAGGTGCAAAAAATTAGTTGCGGTGAGAAATTACCTACTAAGTGCTTGAAACCAAATTTGCCATTGAGAGAAAAGTAATCTGTTCACGCTATAAGAAGCAGATACCTGCTACATATATATATATATCAATCAGGTCCGGTTCTAGGAAAAAATGAAGGTATGTGTATGTGTGTGGAGGGAGGGGTGCGCAAGTGGTCCAAGTGAAAGAGGGGAAATGGGCATAAAATAGCGTTTAAATATGTACAATTTGAATGACTTCAAGCAGCATCTTATCATGGGTAAAGCAACTGTGGTAAACAGTGTCGTTAAGTTTCAACCCAAACTCAATGATTGGTGGAAGACCTGACCAGTTATTTACTTTAAATAGTTTGAAACAGTAGCCAAATCAGTGGGATAATAACGCGAATAATCCTTAGAAGTCTTTAAAATAGGAAAAGACAATTCTTCCTCAAATGCTAGCTAGATCAGAGGCAGCTTATCATTTGCAATTTCCTATGAAACGAGTGCTTTTTAATAAATGCTATTATATTAAACGCACTAGAGCATCTTTCGTTCGACAGCATTGGATTATACGCCGGACCATGGATTTTCCCGAATCATGGATTATCCCCCTTTTATTTACTTTAGCAACAAATAAAACACACTCTACACAGTTTTTTCAGTCTGTTACAATACAGTTTTTCAGTCTGTTTCTGGCCGCTCATTTTTTTTTCATCAAATGGATTGTGTTTAAAATAAAAGTATATAAGCTACAGAATTAAATAAATCTACCGAAATATATATATATTCTGCAGAAATTTTCTCTTCAGTGTGTAAGTTAATTTTCTTAAGTATAGTAATAGCTTTTAATTTTTTAAAAATTTGTTAAATAGCTTCTAACCACAGATGCTCCTGGATTACAGATGGTTGAGTATACTATTACTAAATTAGAATATTGAAAAATTGGTATGATGGTTACTTGCTTAAAATTATGTGGAAAGTCAGCCGGAAAATTTCCTCTGAATCCAAACACAAAAATAGGGATTTTTATTTTTCGTTTGCCGCTTGACTTTCAGATTTCTGTTATACACTACCCTAGAAACTACTAGAATGTATTAAATTTGTGAAAGAAAGATAAGGCTAATGTTCTTCAAATATGATAAGTATATGCAAGCAATATTGCTACTAATTTAACAAAACTCTTTGAGAATCACGGCTTTAAACCAGTAATTGATGCTTTACAGCAGAAATCTTCAAACTCCTGCCATCCGATGAATTTTAACTTTTTCCGAACAGAGTGTGGTGGGGCTAAACGGCAAATTATAAATAATCAAAATTGAATGGAAAAGGAAAAAAAAAAGAAATTGGAGTAGCGTTATGCTCATAATATAATTTTAACATTTATTTTCAGTAATTTTTTTCGTTCACTATATTTCATATTGGTTTCAGGTAAAATATCGTACTTAACAAGTTCACGAAGTTTGCGAAACAGTTTGGAAAAAGAAATCATTGCGTTCGAGTGTAATATAATAGTCCTATGAGAAGTTCATAATTATTGCATACAGATGGGAGGTTAGGCATTCAAATTCTAAGGCAGGTAACACGGCATTGGTGCCGAAAGTTATCCCATAAAATGATATTTTGATCCGTGAGCCAAAATGCAATTGGCAATATTACCGACCGATCAAATGGTTTGGAGACCATTGCTTCAGAGGGGTGATATATATCTTTACAGCATTCTAGTACCCCGTGGCTCAGAGAATGTTGGAGAAGGGGGCCTACTGGAAAGCTGTTAGAAGACATATGGAAGCCTCCTGTCAAGGTCATAAGCTTGTTCTTTAAAGTGCAGAGAATATAATAGAAATCCTGCATACAGAGTCACGACTTCACATATAAAGAGTATACTTTTCTCCCCTTGGTTGTGAACCACGGATACAGAGTCCATTCCGAGGAACGGCGGGCTTCCCACGATTATTGGTGTCCATTTTCTGACCAAGGAAAAGGTACGAGTTTAGTGGAGATAAATCTCAAACCCTGGCACAGTTGCGATTCCAATCTGGGAACTGCAAATTACAATCCTGACACTCCCCACTGAGCCAACTTCCTCCCTATATTTGTCATAATTTCTAGAAAAAGAAGTCTCTGTTTTTTTGTCGGAACTATTCCAAAGAAAAAAAGATCATATCGCATTCATTTAATCAGAAACCAAGGGAGAAAAGGTTACTCTATATTTGTGAAAAATATATCAATGTATGAAAACTATTAATTAAAAATTATATTATTTTTAACCAATAAAATATTTTCTTGATTAAAAAAGTCTTTATTTCTTTGGAGTTAATCTACTTCTTCCTTGTTATTTAAGATATTCAACTAAAGGCCGTTTGCATTTGAGGCATCAAAAATTCTCATAAGGTATTGATTAATTGAGCTATCAATCACTCAAAAATCAACCAATGATTTCAAAGATCAATTATCAATAGATTATTGACATGCAATTACTAGCTTAATTCATCAAAGACTTTTAAAAATGTTTCATGCGTTCATTTGAGCAGTCTCATTAATTCAATTATTTCCTTGAACCCTAGAAATGACTCTGATAATAATACAACTAGCATGAAGAGCAATAAGCTCCAAGTATTATTCGTTTTGTCTTTATCATCATTGCACATGCTCAAATTTAGATCAAATGAGAATGAAGAATAATTAAACCGAAGCAAATGTAATAGACTAAATGGGATATTCCGTTATTAAATGCAATAATAAAATTAACATTCATTTATGCCCTTTGCATGCTTATTTCGGCATTGAGTATTGGAATGTTATTTGAAAAAAATCGTGAAAAATAATAAGAAAATATTTATATATTAGAAGGAAACGCGTGCTCCTGAATATACCTACAATAAAAAATAAAGGGGAAAAAAAGCATCTCATAAGAAAATAGCGACCTATTACTAGGTTAATCTTAAGTAATCACATAATTAATTATGATGACATCATGATTATCAATTATTCTCCTTTTTAACAATATTTTCATTAACCTGAAAAAAATTGACATAGAAAAATATAATTATAAAACACATGCATGGACAAAATTAGGAAATTAACTCAGAATCCTTGAGAAATTTTTTCTCTTTTAAGGAATTTTCACAAAAGAGACGTAAAAAAAGAATAAAAAAAATGAGTGAAAGCATAAAATGTATTATCATTGAATTTCAAATGCAATGACTTCCCAAAGTTACGTTGCATAATTTAAAATGAGAGACAAGATTGACTCAGAATCAGAATTAGAAAACTGTTTTGCATCGAATCTTTTATTATTCATAAAATTAGAAAAAAATTGTAAATAATAAAAATAAAATTAACTTACTCCATAAATTTAGTTTGAAAGCAACGAACATATTCTTCTTTTCGAATACTAAACTATACGATAATTTTTCGGCTCAGGTAATATTCTCTTCAAATTATCAAAAATTGCTAAAACGATTAATCTGCAGTCTTCGTGATCAGTTGTCTTTTATTATTCTCTTGTCAGTTAAAATAGAATTTCAATATTTTGTTTTGTTTTCGTTGTAAACACCATTTGACTTCGAAGTTCATTTCCAGGGAAGTTTGGATGCAGAAGTTTATGTTTCCGAAAAACCTGTGAAAAGAAAAAAAAAATGCGCATTAATAGGTAAGAAGCTATGAATTAAATTGTAAGATGTTTATTAATATTT
Organism: Ryuthela nishihirai; assembly: GCA_038380435.1. Classification (NCBI taxonomy): domain Eukaryota; kingdom Metazoa; phylum Arthropoda; class Arachnida; order Araneae; family Heptathelidae; genus Ryuthela; species Ryuthela nishihirai. Next base: position 109,805,014 of record JAWZYU010000001.1, read on the forward strand.
AATCTTAAAAAGTGAATTATCATTTTTACCGTTGTGATGTTTTCCTTCACGACGCAAAGTCTTGCATTCAACGAGCAATTTTGCATGTTGCATGTCCTGCTAATAAGTTGCATTCCAATGGCTACTATCAAGGGCGGAACAAGTGGTTCACGAGCCCTGTGGCAGGACACTTTTTGAACCCCGAATTTTTTTCAGTAGCAATAATTTTGTATACTTCGAGTTGTCAATTATATTCTACACCTTATTTCAGACAATTTTTTTTTTATTTCATTTATTTAAGTCCAATGTTGGTTTAACTACAGGCATATTTATAACTTGGAAAAATCTCTTCAGTTTTAATATAGTTGTTGAAGGTTGAAAGTTAATTAAAGTATTGTACTGAGAATATGGCATGAATTAGATATCATAAACTATGATTTTAAGAATTTAATGATGGAAAACGTTACTTTTTATATGGTTAATTGATTATCAAAATCCTCAATTTAAAAACGTAAAAAATGAATAATGATGATATCCATTATTTAAATGTATTTAATTGTATGAATGAAGGAATACAGTAGTATAAAATATAATTCGGGAATTTAGATAATGACTCTAGAAGTCATAACAAAAGGGGCCCAGAGAACAAATACTAGAAATATAACTTTCTTGTCTTTAACAACTTCCAGTGTAGTTTTGACTTCTATTCGCCAGACATCTTCGATTAAGGAAAATGTTCTTCGAAACCTAATCAGGACCCTCCCACCGGGGTTACCACTACTGGTCTCGGTTCTGGGGCACCGCCCAAGCTGCCCCAGCTTAGTTCCGCCATAAGAATGTACAGCATGCATAACAGCATGTACAAATTATAAAATAGGATGTGGAAAATTTTAATATCAGTGTTAACAATAGTATGTAGCATTCATTCAGTAATTTGGCTGTAGGTCAAAGTCAGTAGTTTTCTACATAATTATTGCAAACTCCTATTTCATTTTCTAGATATAAAAAAGAAATTAAAGTATTTGTCTGAATTATCTTCTCAAATCATGAGGAATTGTGAGAAAGAATTGTAAATTAGTTAAAACAGTTCATTTAGTCGTCATTAGGGCATATCGCAATTATTATGTCAGTTAATCATGGAAAGTTCCATAACGATTAAGTATTTGTCTTTTCTGTGCTGCATTTTTTAAAAATTGGATTTAAGAACACTGAAATGAAACGTATTCTGAGAGCAGCATATGATATGATTAGATTTGAAGGACTTTATGTTCCATTTAATACTGCACATATTAAGTGTTTCAAACTCACACAAATTGAGAGAAAATTTTCATTGAAACTATTAGAACTGTCGGCGGGATTGATTTACAATGCAAGAATCTAATTAATTTCTGGCTTATTTTAAAAAACAAAAGCCTTGGAGCAAAACAACATGAAATGCTCATCCAATACCGCCCCCCCCCCCCCGATAGGGGACCACCTTGACGTGGTGGGGGGCCCTAGGGCCTGAGCCCGCCAAGTAGTCTGGTCTTACTAAGAGTCTACACCCCGGGTACCGATCGAACTTGGATCTATATATCCTTGTACATTTGCAAACCGGGGAATAGATTAAAGTAAGGTTTCCTCCGGTGGTCAGCTTTCCTTCTATAGGACTGCTGCCATATGAGGCTGGGGTTGAGGTGCGCCTATAGGGCGTATTTCTTGCCCCCGGCTCTAGATAAGCACGGCTTTTCATAACCAGGTAGTGCTGTACAAGCGGAACCGGGAATTGCCGTGGTTGCATATGATCGCAACAAAAGAGATTCATCCAATACCAGTGGCGAAACGTGGATGAAAGCAATTGAGTCAATGAGACTGCACAATTGATGTATCAAAATTTCTTGCAAGTCATTAGTGAATTAACTACAAATCATATATGAATAGACTAATAATATTTTATCTATAAGATGATTGGTTGATTTACAAGTGATCGATAGATTAATCAGTCGATGACATCTGAGAATCTTCGATGGAACAATTGCTCAGTCTGCTTATCTCAATTGCTTCCAGTCACATTTCGCAACTGTTCAATACAAATCACTTTTGTGTCCTTAGTAGAAAACAGTTACAATTTTGTAAGTAAAAAGAAAATGCAATGGATTTTATTGAAATAAGAACATTAGTAAGAATCATATTGTATGTAATTATAAAAATAAAATAAATACCCCCTCAAGCAGCTGCTTGCCACAAAGGTCTGGCAGGAGCCTGTCAGTTTATGTGCCATAGTAGGTCTAAGAGGATGGCAGGGCCTCAGCAGAAAAACGACACATACATCCATGCCTTACCCGGGAATTGAACCCAGGTCCCTTAGATCAGTAGCCAAGCGCGTTAACCATTCGGCCACGGAACGGTATATATTGTATTTAAATGCACGTGAAGCCAAATATTTTAATACAACGGAGTAAATTTTCAAGTTTGTGCTTCAATTCATTCTTATAAAATGAAAATTTAAGCAATTCTAATATAAATTTTTTTAATTTATTTTATTACAAATGTAGGCACACGTTTCATGTTAAATACAGAAGGCTCATAATCAGAGGATGAATACAAATATATAAAATTTTAAATTGCAACAGTTACTAAGGTTCCCCGAAATTAAATTTTCAAGAATTAATCAATAATAAATTCACAGATTACTTGTTGTCATATAATTTAAAAAATAATTTTGTGAAAAAAAAAAATGACTGGCTGATGAATGGGATTCGATCCTTCGTTGACCTTGTCACTCATGGTGTCATCTATAATCAGGAAAGGCAGCTTATTCAATGAGCCACAAGATCAGTGAGATGACAATGCAGTCACAAGTGGATAAATGATAAAGCTCGTGATAGCTCAGTGCAGGGTTTCTGAACGTGAGGTAACGTACCCCTTTGGGTACGCGGTAAAATTTTTTTTAGGTGCGCCGTGAGAGCTCAAAAGTCGCTAGATTTAGTAACAAAGTCGCTAAGTTGGTATTATAATACTATAACTATAGTATTATCTATCTATGTAAGGGGTACGCCAGTTACACATTTCCAGGGAGTATTTGAAGCATAAAAGGTTGAGAACCACTGGCTTAGTGGATAGATAATCAGACATGTAACTGGGAAGCTAGGTTCGAATCCCATTCATCAGTGAATCAATTTTTCAACAGAATTATTTCTTGAATTATATATCAACAGTTAATCTGTAAATTTATTATTGATCAGTTCATGCATTAAAAACCCTCTATGTGTTGAGTAATACTGGATAAGCTGCCTTTCCTGATCATAGATGGCGCCATGAGCAAGGTCAGTGAATTTGAAAGTCACAACTACATGGATAAAGGACAGAGCTGGTGATAACTTAGTGGATAGTACACCTGCTATGTAATTGGGAGACGTGGGTTCGAATCCCATTCATTGAAGATTCATTCTTTCCCCAAAATTATTTTTTTTAAATTTACAATTTTCTTCATTTCTAATTCTTACTTAATAGACTTCGGATATTCTTTGCTATCATATTGTGAAAAAATTTTACTAGCTGGCAGCATAAAAGTAGTCTCCCGAGCTGTATGTTTGCTAACCCGGCATTTATATACCTCTTATTTAAAACATTAAAGAAAAGCTTAATCATGCCAAGTAGTCAGTCAGTAACATATATGAGATCAGGCATCCACTTATTATTAAATGCTTATTTGACTTTCCTCGACTGGTACTTTAAATCACTGCAAACATTTAATAAGGTTCCTCATTTCAGTGTGATTTGATCTCTTGATATGTAACTTCCCAGTTACATATCAAGAGATGAAATCACACTGGGTACTACTTTTATGCTGCCAGCTCGTAATATTTCAGTATTTTTATTCTTGAACATTTGAGAAAGGCGCCTAATATTATCCAGTACACTTTTTAGCCACTAACTTAAAATGAGGCCTAGTTTTAGGACTATTCAATAAATATTTTAAATATATATATATATACGTAAGGATCCACAAAAATTATGCCTGAATGAGTCTGCATTGTTTTAATTCTTTTGCAGTAATATTAAAAGTTTTATGTGTATTGACGATGATGATCAGTTTTAACATGAAAAGTTATGGAGCATAAGAAATAAACCAAAATCCACTTTAAGCATGGCACTAACACCTTTGAATTTGAAAGCACTGTGATATATTTTTATATCATATAAATATTTTCTTACAGGCAGAAATGCAGTGCATGTGATACGCAATGAAAACTCTTTTTTTCGTTTTTGAAGGAACCAGGAAAAAGAAAACTGTTAATGCGAAAAATGCCAATGCGACAATTCACTGAAACGAAACAATAAATAAATAAAAATAAATACCCCCTCAAGCAGCTGCTTGCCACAGAGGTCTGACAGGAGCCTGTCAGTTTATATACCAGAGTAGAAGGTCTGAGAGGATGGCAGGACCTCAGCAGAAAAACAACACGAACATCCATGCCTTACCCGGGGCTCGAACCCAGGTCACGTAGATCAGTAGCCAAGCGTGCTAACCACTCGGCCACGGGACGGCTAAAACGAAACAAGGAAAAAAAAATTAACCTCCCCCCCCAAAAAAAAAAACGTGAAAACATCATAAAACAGTTGGAAACAAACAAAACTACCAAAAAAAAAAATCATAAAAATATAGCTTTTATGGAACCTTCCATCTAAATGAATAAAAATAATTCATTTCCCAAATACACCTAAAAAGCAATATTTATTCTTAAAGTCTGTGATTTCCAATCGCTACTTTGCGAAATGATGCTAGGAACAGAGACTTTTGTAATAAATAACATTTGCTTCTCATAGTCCAATAGCATGCGTACAAACAAATGCTTGAAGTGTTTCAAACGCAGCACGTGCCTGGGCAAATCTTTAAATCGATTTCAACTTGATCACTGAAAGCTTAAAATCTGCTATGAAAAATATCACCTTCATTTCTTAGAAAAATCTGTTTCAAGCTACTCCGAGTGGCCATGCTTTAAATTCGGCGGATGTGAAATGTTCTATTAACATTTAACAGGTTTTAGTTTTGGATAAAGGATGGATGTTTGTTTACGTGCGTTGTCTCTCTGCTGAGGACTTGCCTTCCTCACAGATCATTTTTGTGTGGATATTTAATGGCAGGCTGCTGTGAAACCTCTGTGGAAAACAGTTGTTTGACTTTCATTTTAATTCGTGAAACGTGCCCATAAAACTGATAATTCTCCATAAGTGGGAAAGATCAAAGACGTGATTATTACCTATTGTCCTATTTCTGTTTCATTCTCTAATCCTTTGCTAATGTTTATAAAGAATTATCTCTCGAGAAAAGTATTTGGATGGGAACAAGAATACTGGATGATGGAGATGTGAGAAACCGATGCTTTGAGACAAGACGGATCTACGAGGTGCTCTCTCTTTCCTCCTCATTACCCCACTCCTCACTTTGAGAATCTTGTAACCTGAAAGGAAACGAAAAAAAAAATGATAAACATATATATATACACCCATCTCTCAATTTACACGATAGATAGATTCCGGGAAATCATCGTGTAAATCGAACCAGTGCAAATAGAAATCAACAACATGTAAAAAAAAAGGGGTAAAAATTCTTGTTACGAAGGAAACGTACATTGAAAGCTTTATGTATAAATATCTCAAATTTCAGTTCAGCAGTGATAATAAGTATTAATATAACATTAATTTGAACTAATTCAGATAAATTGAGATTGATTTCTCATATATTTCTTTTTGGTCACGAAAATATTCGTCGTTAATGTACACGTATACTATCGAATTTGAAGACTAAATTTGAAAGAATATGCGTGAACTGAATATAAATTAGAAATTAAGCGTTAGTACCAACACTTACTGCTTCATTTTGTAAAATTAGCATTTATATTTTAAGCCACTATCTTTGCTATAGTATTTTGTTAATTTTAGATTCTTGATTGTCTTGAACTAGGTGTTATCTGAATCAATGATCTCCTGATAACATGTCAGATGCTCTAACCGCTGAAGTTTCGACCAGCACACGGAACCACGACAACGTCATCCAACGGACGGCGGCCTTTCCAAGCTTGCGGGGAGTTTGCGGAGATAGATCTCAACGCTGACCCAGACTGGGACTCGAACTTGGAACTGCACCTTACGAGCCTGGCGCGCTACCGACTGAGCCATATGCGACCCGAATACAAAAGGAGATGACCATGGTTACTAACATACTAGGGGCGGAAGTGGCTCGTAATCTGCAGTTCCCACTTTCGAATCCCACCTGGGCTAGAGTTGAGATTTAACTCACTCTCTGCCCTCCTGCAGTAAAGAAGTAGTAGTAGTCAGTAGGCCTCCCCTACCGAAAAATATTGGTGTGGGTTTTTGGGTTGTTTTACCTCTTAGCGACACTTTTTTTGCACACCATGTGGCAAAATGGCAGATCACATGGACCCCGAAGACTCAGAGAAGGTTGGGGAGGGGTCCCACTGGAACAGCTGTTGGGAGACAGATGGTAGCCTCCCGTCAAGGCCTTCCAGTGTGTTCTTTAAAGTGCACAGGGTATGGCTCTCCCGCACACGGGACCACGGCTTAACGCCCCATTCGACGGGCGGTGGCATTTCCAAGCCCATCGGTGTCCCCTACTGACCGTGGGCAGGGCGGGGAAGTTTGTGGAGATAAATCTCAATGCTAACCCAGCTGGGACTCGAACCTGGGAACTACAGATTACGAGCCTGGCACGCTACCGACTGAGCCTCCCCCCCCAAAAAAAAATATTGGTGTCCCTTACATTATTGGTGTTACTATAAACTATTGGTGTCCCTTATTGAAAAGGCTACTGTAGTTCTAACATTGTCCAGCGGGTCTACACCCCCAACCTTCTCTGAGCATCCGGGCTTTGTGATCTGGTTATTTAGCCCATTGCATGCAAAAAAAAGTGACACTCAGAGGTAAAACAACCTCCTAACCCAACATTTACAAGGCATGGACAGATGTAAAAAATGCCAGGTGGATCGGTTTTGGCGTTTATGCTGCTGCGTATGAGTCTGAAACAATTCTGATACATGACCCCTTTATCTGCAGTGAACACATGTATTTGAGACTCAGGGTATGAGACAACAAAAACAAAAGAGGAACAGTTGATGAGTGGCCAGTAACTCAGCGGCCACAGCACCTGATATGCTATCAGGAGGTAGTGGGTTCGGATCCTACCCCGCTCAAGACAATTTTTTCCCCTACACCCAATATTAACAGAATACAGCAGCGAATATAGTGGCTTCAAATAAACCTAATGATCTCTGTGAATACAAAAGATTAGTATGCATATAATATTTTATGCAAAAGTGTACTTAGGAATCAACTGTATTTAGCGTAAACAATAATCCACAAATGTTAAGCCGAGTCTAAGGCATGGATGTACGTGTCGTTTTTCTGCTGAGGTCCTCCCATCCTCTCAAACCTTCTACTTTGGCATATAAACTGACAGGCTCCTGTCAGACCTCTGTGGCAAGCAGCTGCTTGAGGTTTTTTTTATTTATTTGATATCACCATGTAATTTGAAACTGGTTGCATTTTTGACCGTGTAAAACCGAAGCCGTGTAAACTGAGTACCGTGTAAATCTAGGAATAGATGTAATTTATTCTTCATTTGTACTTGTCTACAAAAAGAATCTTTGAAAAAAAAAAACTAATTATGAAAGTTTACGACTTAAACGTCTTCAGAAATTTCTTTTATTGAATTGAACAAATTCCAAATTATTGAATTTTAAACAAAAATTGTAAAAATTGGTCAGGAGCGAGATTTTTGAAAATCGCAAAATATTATTTTCTACCTTTCTAAGAAAATAACTAAAATCGGGAAGAAAGGGCTAAAGCCAAAAGGAAATAATACATATCAGTACCCCCTCAGGGGATGAGCAATAATTTTCATTAGCGAAACAAATTATATATATATATCATTTATAAGTATTATGAAACAAAATAACGGTCATAGGTTTGTTTAAATTTTTTTTTTGCTGTATTTCTACTCAGATTTCTTTTTTGCTCACAACCTTCACTAAGGCAGTACTTTCCAACCTTTTTAAGTCTACGGCACATTTTCGAGACTCCAAAATTCTTGCAGCCCACCAAACACGTATAACATAGTAAAAACATGTATAACATTTTAACGTATTAGTTAATATAATCAGCTATTTTTTACAATCAATTATTTTTTTTTATTTTATATTCATCTGAGAAGTCCTACTAGCTAAAACATATAGAGATAGGCATGGATATAAGAAAAAGAAATATAGAGGAAGTGGGTGGGGAGCAAGAAACTATATTTCCATTGCGGTGTAATATTTTTTCTTTCGTTTTAGAAGTCTTTAATATTTTTAAACGCTTGAAATATGCACAAGTTTTTTTTTGTTTTTGTTTTTTTGTTTTTGTTTTTTGTTTCCATTACACTTACTAGCTACCCGCCTCCTAGATCCGGTCCTTTTTATGGATAATTCAATGATACAAAAAAAAGAAACAATTATGTATGCATTTTTTTTAATTTCAATTAAATTTGCAATGGAATTTAATTTTGCATAAAACATAACTTTTTCGCACCACACTTGAAACTCTTTTTACAGCGCATCAGTTAGAAAGCATTGCTCTTTGGCGTATTATACTGACAAGACTGATACTTCTTGGGCAAGTGGCCGCTTGATAAGTAATTAAAACATATAATTAGACATATGTTGTTAGAGTCTTCTGACTCTTTTAAAAGAAAAAATATTTTATCACAAGACAATTCTTTTTCCGAAGAACTGAAGAGAATTTAGATTGATGTGAAATCGCAACATTATAATAAATATTAATTTGAATTGCTGAAATACCTCAAGAATATATCACACACTTTTTAATATACCCTAAATTGAGATATCTGTCCCGGTGGTCGAGTAGTTACCGCGCTTCGCTTCTGATCAAAAGAACCTGGTTTCGAGCCCTGTTATGGATGTTTGTGTTGTCTTTCTGCTGAGATGAGTTGCCTTCCTTACGGATCTTCACTATGGCGTATTAAACTAACAGGCTCCTGTCAGCCCTCTGTGGCAATCAGCTGCTTGAGGGGGTATTTAATGGGACCATTTTTTTCAGTCTCTCGTAAACTTTATCTTTTCTTTTTCCTTCCTACGATACATTTGAAATATTTTCTGGCTACTTGCCTACATATCTCTGCACATTTCTCAACCAAAGTAAGGCATGCGTAGGAGAAGAGAGAACTTCAACACTTTGTTGAAGGGACTGTTGTGACCAGAGCATGTTAGTTCATAACTGAAAATATTTTGAAAATGACATAAACAGAAATTTTGCGCTTTCTTCAGAACTGACGAAAACTAAACGAGTCTTTAAACCATCTCGTGAAAACCATTTATGGAGCAAAAACTGAGATCTAAGTGCATTGATAATTTTAGTTCAGGAGGAAACATTTTAAAACTGTCAGTTTTCCACTTAAATAACTTCCTTCTCCATGACTTAAGTCATCTTTATGAAATGTCTGTCAGTTCTAAAACACTGTTTTTCCAAAACTGTCTTTTAATACGTTGACTGCCGTATGAATCGTATATGATTCGCAGTTATTTTTAACTATTACGTCGCGCAAATTTGTAAGTATTCGATATTCTAACAAAGGTTTTTTATGGATTTTTTTTCCGATTTTAAAAGATATTAAAATCGCCTTTATGCTTCTTTTACATACCTGAGTCAACAAAATTAAATATCGTATATCGTGATGTGACAGAATTGAGTCCCGGTTTATCCAACCCTTAACTTCATCCATCTTACATCTCCACTAATGGGATTTGAATTTCTTTTCCTTTGTCGTTTTCATATTATGAATGATGACAACTGGATAAACTACATTTATGTGGGTCCAAAGAGCTGGGACTGCTACAGAATTAAAAATGGTTCATTATTTAAAAAATTTACGGATAGAGAAAATTGGAGATTCGAAAAATTAAATGAAATGCAAACACATCAACCCTATTAGAAGATATAGCTTTTTTTTTAGTCCTCATGAATGCTCAAATTATCTTTGCAACCTAATGAATAAAATAAAAGAAATACCCCCTCAAGCAACTGCTTGCCATAGAGGTCTGACACGAGCCTCTCAGTTTATATGCCATAGTTAGAAGGTCTGTGAGGATGGCGGGACCTAAGCAGAAAAACCACACGAACATCCATGCCTTACCTGGGGCTCGAACCCAGGTACCTCTTATCAGTAGCCAAGCGTGCTTAACTATAATTAAATTACCTAAGGTTGCAATGTAAATCAATTCATATTTAAAAAAAAATAAAACAATTCAAGCACAGCAAACTTATTAGATTAAGCTGCATAAAACAGGTTTCATTTGCTTTTTTTCATATTTATGACTCTTGCATAAAATATGACTGAAGCTTTATAAGATATAATATAACACAATCTGTAATATACTCCACATTTATCGATAACAGCATTACAGGCACTTGATGTTTTTAGTTGAATTATTTTGAAAAGTAATATCACTGTCAATTGTACTTTAAGTTGAAACGCTATGACTGCTCAGAAAGTAAAAATGGCTTTTTTATGTCTTTCGCCATTTCTTTATAAAGTCACAATCACATAAAACGTTTTTAAAAGTGGTTCTTTCAAAGAACTTCTCTATTCTTAAAAGTTTACAACCTTGCTACAGCTTTACATCTTTTTATAGTTGGCCATATTTCATTGGTGCCTATTGTACCATCAGAAAGGAAAGCACGAGCCTGGTCTCGGCACGGCGATTTCTATTCACACAGCTTTAATTGCTGTTCCCCGGACACTTTCTTTCACACACTTTGTTCCTTTGGAGTTGCCCATGACAAAACACTTTCACAGCACACAGCAAAAGGACAACTTTCATGGTAATCTTCTCATGATCATACGTGAGCGAATCGCGGTTATAATAAGAGCCAGTCATGCATCTGCGACTTTCAATGTACCTTACTGGTACAGGTTCAATGAAATATTGTCTACTTACTTTCACGTTCATTGGATTCCTACAATAGATGCCCCGAGCATAAACTTCATAACCTGTTGTTATTTATAGGCTTTATTTGACCCCAGTTTTCGTGACAGGTAAGATCGCATTTAGAATTTGATGGGCACGTGAGAAATAGAAAGCTTCGCTTGTTTTTGCTTTTACCTATGATAAAAATTCAGTTAATACTGTTTTCAGTTTTTGTTCCTGCTCCACAAAGTCGCTATTAAATTACGTCGCAATGAAAGTGATAAAGGAACTCCCCTCTCAAGTATCAAACCAGACGAAAACGAAAAAACTGCGCCTTATGTTAGTTGCATTTATCAAGAATTCGTCTTTCGATTAATCATTTTAAGAAAATGAAAATCTTGGTGCACTTATCAGTTTTTTATATTGCTAATGAAAGAAGTAATGCTACAAAAAATAAATGATGCTAAGGAAAAAAATGATGTACTCTGTTTGAAATATCAAACAAATTTATCATACAACACTGTGAAATAAAGTCGCACAAGTAATTTCTGAATAAATTAAACACAGGTAAGTTATAATTTTAAATATTTGATTTTTTCAATATAATTTTGTCTTAATATGTTTGGTAATCTCGGTAATGTGAAGCTAAGTTTTACACTCTGAGAATAAAAGTATCTTCCATTTAGCATTTATCAGGTATAGCTTCTTCTGGCTAGCATTGAAACAGATATCGAGTCAATTTTCCAAGATGGATTCTATCAATTTTCTGTTTAGTTCGATTTTAAGAGATTTTAATCTTTGAAGAATTAAGAATTTAGCTCATTCAGAATTATTTTCCATTAAGAGAGAATAAAAAATTTAATTTAGATTTTATCAGAGACGTGGAAACTATGGTTCACGAATCAAGCTCTTCCCCCGCCCAGTATTAACATTTTCGTATGCAGGGTATTCAATTTAAAACAGTTGCAGGAAAACTGGTTTTCAATTTAAAACAGTTGGGAAAAATATTTTGAGCTTTGAATGCCTCTTTTGGTGTTTTAATTTTTCCATCAATTCTTACGCCTTTTCCATCTTTACGATGACTTATCTGTAAATGGTGGCTAGGCATAAACTGGAAGGATAACTGTGTACCAATCCCCAGAGACGATGCACAGGACAGGACAGGCTTAGCACCTCATATCCGATCCGCCTTCTCGTGGTTCAGACCATTAGTTTCTTTCAATAGAGATTTCTCCTTTAGAAGAGAACGAAAGGGTTATCAGATTAGTGTGGCCTATTGATTAACTATGGCCACAGTTTTCTTCTTTTTTTTCTGCCTTGCTGAAGAGTGGTAAACTTCACAAGGTCCTGGTACTGATCATTTATAGACACTAGACTTGACTGGTTTATGGCTTTGAGCTTGATTATGGATCCTAAACTTCCTGCGCAAGTGGGCCTCCGTTCAGAAAAATCTGCCGCTGTATTTTCTATTTGCTTGTGGGTTTCCAGCTCTAAGTGAACAGTGCCTTATATCAGTTGATGGATAATCCTGATCAGAGGCCATCGCAGGTACTTGAACTCTCACTTAGCTAGTTGAGCATCGTCAATCCTAAACTGGAATAATGTGTCTCAGGCATTCAGTTTCTATATAGATTCTGCTTATTGAAACGGTCCACTTGGAAAGGTGATCCTAAAATTCCTATCAGCATGATTGGTTTCATCCTTCGGCGGTGGGGGGGGGGGGGGGGAGCAGGGTTTTGCTCTTATGCCTGCGATTAGGGAGCTATTTGATAATAGTTGGCCCAACATCTCTTAATAAACCTAGTTTCTTTAAAAAAACCTACTAATCATTTTTCACTCTGTACGTACGAGGAATTACTCTGTACGTACGTCTCTGCAGGTACGAGGAATTACTCTGTACGTACGTCTCTGCAGGTACGAGGAATGTGAGGACATTACATAGAGATTATTCTTTTGAAGTCCTCACTCAAGAATTCCAGCGTTATAACCTAGATATTCTAGGCTTACGAGAGACCAGATGGACAAGCAAACTCAGATACTTAAAAATTATTTTAAAATTCTCTTTTCAGGGAGGAAGTGGTTGAAAGCATCTCCAAGGTGTTTCACGTCTCATCACTCATCATGTGTTCTTCTCCTAGGTTTATCATTGGCGTGTTTGTTTCTCAGCAGACACACCAGTGATGCTCTTCTAGGATATGACTGCATTAATTAAAGATTTCGTAGAGTTAAATTTGAAACAAAAATTTTAATCTTATATATTTTTATGCCCCACAGAGGACTCTGATGAGAACGAGAAAGATAGGTTTTACAGGCAACTTCAGGATATTATGAATTCTGTTAAGAAAGGATATATTTCTCTTGTGCTAAGTAACTTCAGTGATAAAGTTGATACTGACTCTGACTTTTGAGCAGGGGTGTTAGGTCCCTTTGGCATTGGCACTTCCAATGGCAATGGGAAACGTCTCCTACAGTAACGGTTTGAGAATAACTAACACATACTACAAAACCGAGCCATTTATAAAAACCTACCAATCATTTACCAGGATTATCACTGGTAACGGTTTGAGAATAACTAACACGTACTACAAACACCGAGGAATTATAAATACACCTGGGTTTCACCTGATAAGCTGTGCAGGAATATGATAGATTGGATTTTCATTAACAGAAAATGGGCTACTTCTGTTAGAAACACCAGATCATACAGGGGAGCCGAAATTGGGCCTAGCCATTACCTGGTCCACACTGTCTTGCAATTGAACTTAAAAAATGTTATACTAAGGTTAAGAGAATTACTTTTAACCCTGAAGGTCTGAAAGATCCAGATATAGCCAAAGCATACCATGATAAGCAACCTAGTCATTATGATAATCGTGGTTTGCTTACTGCTGAAGTTGAGAAAGAATGGGATTTACTTTTAACCCTGAAGGTCTGAAAGATCCAGATATAGCCAAAGCATACCATGATAAGCAACCTAGTCATTATGATAATCGTGGTTTGCTTACTGCTGAAGTTGAGAAAGAATGGGATTAGTTTAAACAGACTGTTCTTGAAATCAACATTACTCTTTTGGGTAAAACGGAACAGAGGAAACATAATTATTTGAATGATAAGGCTATGCAACTTATTTCTGAAAGAAGGAAGTGCAGGAATAATATTAATCAACACCCTACTAATCCTAATAGACAGCATTACAGAGAGCTTAATAAACGTGCAAAGGATCAGTTAATAGCTGATAGGAAGTTTTATCTTAAATAACTTCCGCTGACAAAGCTGAAAAAGCAGTTAAACAGAACAACAGCAGTTGGTTTCACCAGATAGTTCATCTTTGGTGTGGGAAGAAACAGACAAGTACACAGGGATTGTGTAGCCTTACGCAATCACACAGGGATTATGTAACCTTGCAAAAATAAAGGTGAGGATTCTGTATTGGCTAGGTAGATTGGGCATTTTAGAGATGTTCTAAATTATGTGATTATTTCTTCTCCCATTGTTTGTAATGAGAATAGATGCATTACTGACTTAAATGTTGGCCCTATATACCACATTCTGAGGTCGCTTTGTCTATCTCTAAATTAAAACTACATAAATCTCCAGGTGTAGATGAAATTACCACTGAAATTCTCAGAGCTGGCAACATTTGTGTTGTCACATGGTTGATGAATTTTTTTTTTGATAAATGTGTTGTTCCTAAAGATTTTACTAGGGCTGTTATTATCCCTATTTTTAGAAAAGTTGATCGTAGTTCTTGTGATAATTACAGGGGAATTAGATTACTTTCTGTTCCAGGTAAAGTTCTTTGTATAATTATACTTAATAGAATTAAGAATTTAGTTGATGAACAACTGCGTGATGAACAGTGTGGATTCAGAAGTGGTAGGGGATGTATTGATAAAATATTTTCCCTTAGGCAGATTCTTGAGAAATGCTTAGAGTTTCAGAAACCTATGGTTACTAGCTTTATAGATTTCAGAAAGGTTTTGACTATGTTGATCGACATAATTTGTGGTTGATTGTTAGATCATATTGAGTAGCTGACAAGTTCGTTAGCATAATGATAGCTCTCTATAATAACACTGAGTCGTGTGTGAGAGTTGGTAGGCTTGTAGCAATTGGTTTAGTATTGCTTCTGGTATTCGACAATGGTGTATTTTGTTTTCCTTTCTCTTTAGTTTGATTATTGATTATGCCATGCGGAATTCTATGTAAGGAGAAGATTTTGGCCTCAAATGGTCTAGAGATTTCAAAATTTCATATTTAGATTATGCAGATAATTTGTTGTGGATGAAACGAATTCTTTCATTAGGGCTGTTGATGAGATGGTAATAGAGTAGCTTTGATGATAAACAGAGATAAAACTAAAGTGATGAAAATTGGTCAGGCAGATAGTGCTTCAGTTGTTTTATATATATAACTGCACTCTTGAGCAAGTGTCTCAGTTTAATTATCTTGGGAGCTATGTTATAGATACCGGTGATGTGTGGCCTGAGATAAATAGAAGAATAGAATTGTTGCTGGGATTTTTAGGAATCTGTGGAGAGTGTGGAAAAATAGGTGTATACACCTAAAGACTAAATTTAAGATATATAATAGTTTGGTGCTTTCTAAGGTTAGATATGGCAGCGAAACTTGGACCTTTTGTAAACAAAATAATAGGAAACTTGATGCTTTTGATTCTAGTTGGTTACGCAGTATTTTGGGCATTTGGTGGTTTGACTTTGTAAGTAATGATAAGGTTAGACGAAGGAGTCAGCAACCTCCTTTGAACAGCATATTGACTACGTTGGTTTGGCCATGTTGGCCGTATGCATAGCTGCAGATTCGCAAATAGGATTTTGAACAGTGTTGGAAGATCTAGGATGCAATGGGCAGACAATATGAAACAGGATCTTGCTAGAATTGGCATACAGTGACCAAATGCAACAGGTTAGCTCAGGACAGACAAGTCTGGAGAACAACATTACACAGTCTGGTAGAAACTTCGTAGCCCATCCTGCGTGAGGATTTTTATGCATGTGTGTGTATGGTGGCTTACGTTTTATTTCTCTGTTGAAAATACAATCAGGGTTGGGTCATTTTACCTCTGGATGACACTTTAGTGCAACCAGAATTTTTTTTATATTATTATGGCTACAGCCTTCTGGATAGGCATTGGCCACCTAATGCTGTGGACAAGAAGAGTACACAGGAAATCTATGTTTAGCATTCCGCCAATGAATTCCGGAGTAGCCAATAATTCTGGTTTATTTCCTTGTACTCGAACTCCATGGATTAGTAAACGTTTGGGAAAACCTTTTAATCCTTGAATGCTTCTTTTGGTGTTTTAATTTTTTCCAATTTATATATTTGTTAAAATTATATTGTTAAGTTTTGGAAGTACGACGATGAGTATATTGGTATAGAATTGCAAAAAAAAAAACGGTATTGAAGTTTGCAAAAAAAATAAAAAATAGTTTTCGTATGAAATTCTTAGCACTTCTCCGGACATTTAAGGATACGCCAAATTTTGGGTCATTTCTAAGCAGGACATTCGCAAATTTACGGAGATTGGAAACCGTGTAAACCGTTGCACATTTGGTTATTGTCATTAGTTCTCAACGTTTTCAGGAAGAATGGTAAGTTACATAAATTTGTAATTTGATTTATTACATATTATTTTATTCTGCAACTGAACGAATGACTTCTTAAGATCCTTAACGAGCGGGAATTGGATAATAAATAAAAAAAAAACCTCCTCAAATAGCTGCTTGCTCCTCAAATAGCTGCTTGCTACAAAATAGAATTGTTGCTGGGATTTTTAGGAATCTGTGGAGAGTGTGGAAAAATAGGTGTATACACCTAAAGACTAAATTTAAGATATATAATAGTTTGGTGCTTTCTAAGGTTAGATATGGCATCTTAAAAAGTCTGACCGGAGCCTATCAGTTTATACGCCATAAAGAAGGTCTGTGAGCAATGTAAAACACTAAATCAGCTATTGGACAGCTGTGAAGCACGAAATTTTGTACGGAAAAGAACTTAGAAGAAGTAAAAACTTTACCAAAATGAAAGGAAGAGAAGATGATTTCTAATAAATGATAATAAGTGTCCATGTATCTATCTACGTACTGTATGTACATCAGTCAACTTATTTACATCAACATTAATTGCAATGTTGGTCCACGTCAATGATAATAAACTTTAAACTTTAGATAGGGATCTACTCTAGTGTATGGCACCAGGGCCCATGACTATCTAGTTACGACATGGTAATTTTCATGAGTAATTTTACCAAAACCTATATTCACCTTTTTAAAAAAAATTCGGAAAATAATATAGCTCTAATAAAATCCTTTATTAGGAACTACGTTTTTGTCAGAAAAAATATTTAAAAATTTAGCTCCTCACGTTAGAACAGAAACAGTCCCAGCTCCAATCAATTCAGTGGTAATTTTGCCTACTATTGTTCATTTGAGTAATTTTAATATAGCATTAACTGAAATAACTGCAGATCATGGAACAGAGCCAGCCAGTATTATAGACAGCAATACTAGAAAATATATTCGGAAAGACTTATTTTTACTATGTATTTCTCTCTATAGATCCAAGACATCTTACATCACTATGACTATTTTATGCTATCTCTGAAGTCACAGTAAATGATATTTACGAACCTCTTTTATTAAACTAGCCGTCCCGTGGCCGAGTGGTTAGCATGCTTGGTTACTGATCTAAGGGACCTGGGTCTAAGGGACCTGGGTTCGAGCCCCGGATTAGGCATGGATGTGTGTGTCGTTTTTCTGCTGAGGTCCTGCCATCCTCTCAGATCTCCTACTGTGGCATATAAACTGACAGGCTCCTGTCAGACCTCTGTGGCAAGCAGCTGCTTGAGGAGGTATTTATTTTTATATTTATTTATTAAACTGAGAAAACGCCAATGTTGTCTTTATGTCTTTGTTGATTGCGGAATATATTTAAGTTTGTAATTCATGAAACCAATCTTTGCAATGTCATCCAAAATAGTTCTGAAATATGAAAAATTATCATATTTAAAAAGGTTCTAACTTTCGTTAACACTAATGATCCAATATATACTTTAAGATATAATCTACAAGACATTGGTTTTCTCAAGTTTCCACATCATTAAATTAGCATATATCACTACATTTGATAATATAACTAAACACAAGGGAATTAACGTGTAATATCTGCGAACGATGTAAAAAAATATGAAAGGATATCATGAGGCAAAAGTTCCAGATAAAAATAATGCTGCGGCGTACAAAAAAAAGCTACAGGAGATGTAAGAGATCATGACAAATATTGATGTGTCCCCCATTTTAGCTTCTAAATTGAGCGAAAAATTTTACTATGAGTCTGAGAGAATAAATACGATTTCGGCAATAGGAAAAATGTATACACCTAGTCCCCGATTAATACGATAGATGCCTCTTCAAAAATTTAGTATAAGGTGAAAAATTGTAAGGTGAAATAATGCAAATTATGGGGTGGGGGAGAGGTATGGTTTTCACAATTTCTAACACTATTGATACATTTTTTAATTTATTATGTCTCTACATTGTTTAATTTTTTGTTTTTTCTTGTTTACGTATATTTTATACCACTTTTATAGACAGTTACATGCAGTTTTATAGTAATACATGGTACGTATGAATGATTGCCAAGTAATTAAAAGCTGAAACTGAAAAATTGATTGTTGTAAAATCTGTTATCGAGTAATGAAGATAACTAACTTATATATGCTAAACAAGTGCTTCTACTCAACGCATGAAAAAAAGGGTTTCTCTATACGTAACCTTTAACCAATCAGGGTGAATCTGCATAACGCAAATTAGCATCGGTCAGCTACAATATAAATGTAGCTGACCGATGCTACATCTGCTTAAACATTCAAATTTATATAGACAAATAGTGGCGAAGAGAGGACGAAGGAAGTTGAGACAATGAGACTGGGCAATTGTTCCATAGAAGATTATAATGTCATATTGATTAATCTATCAATCACTTGTCAATTAACGAATTATCTCATAGGTCAAATATTATTTAGTCTATTCACATGTTCTGATTATAAATTGGACAGATTTTTCGACGTGTTTGTTCAACTATCAACGAAGATATCACTCTGAATTTAACGTTGATGAATTTTAGAGGAAAAATTGTCTTGAGCCATGTTGAATAAATAAATATTAATAAATACCCCCTCAAGCAGATGCTTGCCACAGAGGTCTGACAGGAGCCTGCCAGTTTATATGCCATAGTAGAAGGTCTGAGAGGATGGCAGGACCTCAGCAGAAAAACGACACATACATCCATGCCTTACCCGGGGCTCGAACCCAGGTCCCTTGGATCAGTAGCCAAGCGCGCTAACCACTCGGACGTTTATTCAATTGTATACTCAGATCATACTTGCCATCTTCATGACCTGATTTTTATTGTTTCTTGAGGGCTGAGAGCAGCTGGGATAATACCTTCATTAGAAACAGAAAATTTTGTACTGTTGGTAGAAAATTCATAACAATAATTAGAGGAGATCTTGATTGGCGGCTGGTAGCTCAGTGGTCAGAGCACGTGACATGTCATCAGGAGGTCGTAGGTTCGTATCCCACCCACTACCTCCTGAGGACATGTCACGTGCTCTGACCACTGAGCCCAAGACAATTTTTCGTCGTTTCAAGTTTCAATTGTCGTCTCAAGACAATTTTTCCTCTAAAATTGATCGACATTGAATCTAGAGTTAAACAAATACATCGAAAAATCTCTTCAATTTGTTATACTTTGTGGATTTTATGCCGCAAACAAACTGTTATTTTTCTATTTTATCGTAATTCAGATAACCTTGGGGTAAATGTACATTTCTACTTTATTCGTTTCTAACTTCGCTGGCTTCGCACTTTTGTAACACTTAAATTGCAGCAGTGTGAATAGATTATATGTTAAAGAGCATTGTCTTTTGTTCAGTTTCGAAGCGTGGATGAAAGTAATTGAAACAATGAGACTGCGTAATTGACTCATCAAAAATTCTTATAAGCCACCAATCTATTAAGCTATCCCTCAAATGTCAATAAGCAGATTTTGGACAGATTTTTCGATCTATGAGATAATTGGGCTGATAGAAGAGTGATTGATAGCTCAATCAATCAATGAATTAAGAGAATCTTCGATGCTTCAACTTCGAAATCTCATTTTCTCAATTGCTTTCATCCACACTTCTGTTTCTTTTACATTAAAACTTGGATTCGATGAAGAGATGTTCTCATTCTATTAATTCTTATTTACATACAAAATTTGGGCTAATTAATATTATAAATTTATTTCATAGTTTTGTGCTTTTTATTTCAGTAAAAAACACTTTTAAGGAGAATAAACACATCACGAATGGTGCCATCTGCATTTGATTTTATATCTTTAGCTAAGCGTTGCTAAAATGTAGCATGCTTGAGTACTGATCAATGGGACATGGGTTCGAACCCGGGGTAAGGCATAGATGTTTGCATTGTGTTTCTACTGAGGTCTTGCCTTTCTCACAGATCTTCACTATAGCGTATGAACTCAGTCTCCTGTATAAACAGACAGTCAGCTACTTGAGGGGTTTGTTTTAGGTGCTGATGCTGATAGATATTCAAACAGAAAGATATATAGTGTAGCGCCGACTATTGGGGTTACATTCAAAGAAAAGGAAAAACATTTACAGTGAAACAGCTGAAGTTTAGCGTTACTTCGTAACAAAAAGTAAGATTCGTAGGCATATTATACGTCTAAAAGGAAAGTTATTGATTGGAATGAGACATAAAACACGACTGTTGCTCTAGTTTGAAAAGTTTGAACAATTTAAACTTTTCAAACTTTCAACTCTGAAAAAAATAAACTCTATGAATTGTAGTTTTAGTTATTGTTCTGTAGTTAGTGCCCAAAGGAGTTTTTGAATTGCATGCATTTTTATTACTCTGTTTACTTCATTCCAACCGTCCTATTTTTCAAAATAATGTCTGTTGTATTATAAATGTTTCAATAAATATTATAAAATGCATATTTTATTGCGCCATATTTTTTTTAATTAATGTACAATTATTCAGACCATATTTTCCCTTGATAGTCTGTATAATTGTTGAGATAGCGTATTTTAATTCAAACCATTAACCGAACCTGAGTTTGTTAAGTCGACAAAGTTGCCGTAGTTGCTGACATTCAAACTATACACATATTGGAACATATTATTGAACTTGTATCTAGCAAGCAGACTTTTAAGGAATTAATAACATGGAAAAAAGAGTAACAGAAAGTAGATTCAATTATGGTAAACAACTATAACGTGTCGAAATATTGACAATCATCTCTCTGATTTAAAGCATTTCATATCTCATATTAGCAAATGTATCATTTATGCATTTGTTTAGACAGAAACTGCTATCAGCACTCAACTCAAATTACGAACTTTCAGTTCAAGAGTGAAACTTAATATCTCTCTTAAAAGCAAAATTAAAACTTAACATATATTTTCTGAAAGTGTTTTGAAGTCGACGAAAGGCATTCAACAGTTCTTCCTATAGTACCAAACGTCCTAGTTTATGCGTTTGGGAGTGCGTTTGTTCATTCATTCATCTGCGGGCGTATGTGTATACACGCTAGAGGTGTTGTGTTGGAGACAGATTCTGTTATCGGCGGTAACCTGGTAAGACTCAGGCAACTGGGGGAGTTACAGTGGCTCCGTGATGGTCGACAGAGAATGTACACCTGTGAAAAACGGAACTTTCATTAGGCCTGAGACGACAGCCTTGAGGATTGCGGAGCCCTCATTGCAACCGGGCGATGTCTCCTCCGACGAAAGACGGTCGATACAGCGGCGGCACGTGCGGGCTGGGAGTCCCGTTATCGCGCTGATTTGTGTACGGAGCCAGCGCAACCACTGACAATGTTTGCAGTGGATGTCCGTAGGGGTTGCACTGGATTGTGTTCGTCTCTGTCGCGAACATCGAAGGATTGCTGTTGTTTAAGGCCGTTTAGCCAGCAACTATTTGTCTTATTGATGTGACAACAATAAACACGTCCCTCACTTGTATTCCTGCAGTAAACATTTTTGCAGTGTCTGCGTTGTAAACACTTTTAGCTTTCTGGTCGCCTCCACTCTGAGAAAGTTGAGCACGGGAACACGCTCGGGAATTTTATTGGCTATAATAACATTCTAGTGACACAGAGAGATAACAAAGCGACGTCGATCAATGGCTGAGGTATATAGTGGGTGGTACAATTTATGTGAGAGGTTTCTGGAAGAGCATGCTGATTGTAGAAGTTGCTTGATTGCTAAAGACACTTATCATGACTAGGGTTGAAAGCCTGAATCCATCAAAGTGTTTAGTCCTTTGCAGAATTAAAATAGAGATATAATTTTTTTTGTCTAGAGAAATTTCAAAAAAGGAACAGAAAATGAATTATGTTTTAGTTTTAGTTTTAGATTCCGTGCATGTTTTTTGTTGTTTTCTTTTTTGGTTAAAATGACCATATAATTAAACAACAACCATATTAGGCAATGTGCAAAAGTGACTTTACAATATCAAGGACTTTAGATTTGAAAACCAGAAAACTGTTTTTTGTTACCTTTCAGTTTTAGTAATAGAGAATAAGAATATGATGTAAAGTATGAAGTTGACTACAATGGACGTTGGACTGATATTTGGTAAATATATATATTTTTCTTAAATGTTGTTAGATCGTACAATTAACATGCTCCTGAAGGTTGAATTGATAACTTTAGACTTTGGAAAGCAAAAACAATGGTGTTATCCTCCTCCTCCTCAAGCAGCCATGGGCTATGGAAGTCCAACCAAACCGTGCAATTTAGTTCTCTAAGCATATTTGTCCTGAGCTACATCTGCTGCATCTCGCCATTGCACACCAATTCTAACAAGGTCCTTTTTGATATTTTCTGGCCACCCCATCTCAGGTCTCCCCTTCTTTCTGAGGTCTTTAGGCACACTGTTCATAACCCTATTCGCTAATCTATAATTATCCGTACGGGCAACAATATGGGCAACTAAGGAGTCTCTCTCTGCACAATACGCTGCTCAAAGGAGATTGCCGACTCATTTGCCTAACCTCATCATTGCTTATAAAGTTGAACCACCTAATGTCCAAGATACTGCGCAAGCATTAGAATCAAAAGCATCAAGTTTCCTGTTATCTTGCTCACAAAAGGTCCAAGTTTCACTACCATAACTAACTCTAGAACAAAAAACAGACTATTTACGCAGTCTAATTTTAGTCTTTAGGTTGAATACTTCTATTTCTCCACACTCTGCCTAGATTCTTAAAAGTCCCGGCAGCAATCCCTATTTGCCTGCTAATCTCACGCCGCACATCACCAGTATCTGGGGCGGGGGTGGCTCAGTCGGTAGCGCGCCAGGCTCGTAATCTGTAGTTCCCAGGTTCGAGTCCCAGCTGGGTCAGTGTTGAGATTTATCTCCGCAAAATTCCCCGCCCTGCCCACGGCCAGTAGGGGACACCGATGGGCTTGGAAAGGCCGCCGTCCGTCGGATGGGACGTTAAGCCGTGGCGCCGTGTGCGGGAGAGCCATACCCTGTGCACGTTAAAGAACACGCTGGATGGCCTTGACGGGAGGCTACCATCTGTCTCCCATCAGCTGTCCCAGTGGGTCCCCTCCTCCAACCTTCTCTGTGCCTTCGGGGTTCTTGTGACCTGACCATTTAGCCCATGGTGTGCAAAAAAGTGCCGCTCAGAGGTAAAACAACCCAACTCACCAGTATCTGTTACATAGCTCGGAAGATAATTAAACCGAGACACCTGCTCAAGAACTGTGTACTTATCAATAATGTATTTTAAACTTCATTTTAGAAAAAAGATTATAACGTATCAATTGCGGCCTCAGTGGCGCAGTGGTTTAACGTTGATTCATAGTGACACTGCAATTGCTGGGTCCGTGTTCAAGTCCTGGGATGCTATGATCGTTGTTTTGTCACATTCTACAGATAAGCTACTCACTTTACGATTTTATTATAAAATAAAATAAAATCCATGTATTAGGTCGTAAATCCACTTGCCATTAGCGAGGAAATTTACTGGCGTGGCTTGTTGCTTTCTAAGTCAGGAAAAACTTACAACAGCAAAACGTTTCAAAGAAAAGGAACGTAACCTTCACCGTTAAATGAAATGTCATTAATTTCGTTGAATGCTGTTTATTAAATGTACATTAATGGATGAAAAATGTTTAGCCCTCCCACCCACGTCCCTTTATGCATTTTCTCTGGTTTGTGGTAAAAATAATTTGACTGGTCAGATTATTCCGAACTTCCCCACTCCTGTCAATTGTATTTTCAGATTATCTTGAATAAATAAATATATCTCTTTTAGTAACAAAGCATTTTCTTTTTTCCAATAGTAATATGTAATTAGACTACAGAAATCAAATTATTATTGTGGTTAGCGAACCTGATTCCAATAAATGAACCCTTAAAAGCTGTATGAGAAACAAAGAAATCGGTGAGTTCCAAATATTTTGAGGTCGAACAACATTTTAGTTTTCCCAATAATCACGCGCGCCCTATCTCAAGTTTTTCACTATTCACGGAAAACCATTCCTCTGAGGTTTCAATATTCATAATATTTATGAATATTGATTAATTATTATGAATATTTTTATTATTCATAATTTTATTTCATGGGAAACCATTCCTCTGAGGTTTTCAGATTCATAATATCATATATAACCTCAGAGGAATGGTTCACGGAAAACCATTCCTCTGAGGTTTCAATATTCATCTTCATATATAAAGAGGAATGGTTTTCCGTGAAATAAAAATGAAATACATTTGTAAGAGTTATGACTATAATAGATATATGATTTTAATTTTATTTCTTTATTTATTTTTTAGTTTGCTTGTTTGTTTGTTTTTGTGGAGGGGGTAATATTCGAACATAGTGAAAAAGAAACTATTGCTATTAAAAACACTTGATTTTTCTCTGTTGAAGTTGCCCGTTAAACAAAACGCAGGTCCATTTACCAATAGTAAACCGTGGATGGAAGCAATTGAGTCAGAGTGCACATTTGACGCATCAAAAATTTTTATATGTGCTTGGTCAATCAAGCTATCAGTAACTTTCTAATAAGCTAATGATCTTTCAACTAGGACATTATTGGTTGATTGGCAAGTGATTCATAGCTCAACAAATCGATGATTTACGAAAATCTTCGATTCATGAACTGAGCAGTCTCGTTGTCCAACCACTCTTCGCCATTGCTATTTTCATTTCCCTAAAAATTTATAGATATTGCTTCTACACCGTTGTGTTGCTGACCAAAGTGTTCCACCTTTTCTGAATTTATTCACCGAAATTAATTTTATTGTACATGGTCTCTGAATTTTTATCTGTTTATCCTTCCTCTTCTTGGAGATCTATTAGTTGAATAAAGTATTCGTTTTAGTCATTTTCACACTGCTTGTATCTACTTGGAAAAAACAGTGTGAAAAAACCTTTGAAAAATAAAACGTTTCCTGATTTTAGTTCTTGCGGCAAACATTGAGTTGAACAACTAAATTTTAAAAATTGACAAAGTGAAGGAAAATAATTTATTAATGACTCTCTGATTCATTTAAAAGGTGGGGGTTTTAATGAAAAGTATTATTCACGTATATAGCTATAGTATCATCATTAAAACAAATATAATATTGTTTGATGTCTTATATTTCGCCAAGTGTAATGAACTTTGATTAAGCCCAAAATACGCGTGGTTAAGCATCTTAACCCTTTCGCTTCCATGCAATTTTTCATGGGATTCGCCAAAATACTCAAGCTGAATTTTGGTCAGTTGCAACAAGATTTTTTAAAATCAGTAAAATCTACATCAAACGTAATATAAAACATCTAAACTCTACTATAGTATTATATTAAATAAACTCTGTTCATAATTTGGCTCAAAGGCGAGGAAAAACACAGCGATGTCATCACAATAACACGAGGTGAAACATGTGAAATTATCGATTTTTTTTTGTTCAGAAAACATCTTTCTGTTTGAAAGCGAGACGAAACTTGATGAAGGATAGATCAATTAAAGCTTCTACTTGGAATTTCCTTTCATTGTGCTGCCACCGAATATCAACATAATAAAATAAATGAGTTTTCAATATTTTGTTTGGATTGCTAATAATGTTTTAATGGATCGGCAGCATGAGTATTTTAGTGCCACCAAGTTGCGCCAATAGATTGGAGGCCTGATGGTTTACTGATTAAAACTACGGAAAAACAACAAAAATATCATGAAGTAAACATGGAGACTTCAGTTGAGGATTTAATGTTTTTCTTAGCGTTTTCATGAACACATGACTTAAAATAATATTAAAAAAATTGCTTCCTATCTTACCTTTCATCTTTGCGTGAAAGTTCACTTCGAAATAGTCTTAAAGTAGATTTTGCCTGATAAAAACTAAAAAGAAGGAAAAAATTAGATAATTATTGTATTTGAAGGAGCAGCATAAAGGAGTGATATTAGTTTTAGGCAGTGGAAACAACAGCGATGATTTATAAAAACAGTCTAACTAAAATATAGTCTATATCACGTTGCACTCATTAGTTAATATTGCTGGTACTTTGACTATTTAAGGACAATTTCTTCAAAAAAGGCATGAAAAGTTTTGTTTTACGCAATAAAGCAGGAAGTTAAAATCACTTAACAAAATACATTTCTATTGTATAAAAGAAATCAGGCGTATTTCGAAGAATATTTTAAAAAGCATTTCTGTTTACTCTGTACTCTTTTATTAAAACATGAAATACGTTTTTTACTGCATAAATATTGTGGGTTCTAATAGAATTTTTGGTTTAAGTTCTCTTTCGTCCGGCGAAATTTATAGAGCACTGCAGAGCGTTTGCAACACACCTGGCGTATGTCACGAGATTCAGAGGTTCGAGTTCTAACTCTGTTCTCGGTGACAAACAGGGCAAAGAAGCTTACTTTCTGTAAAACACGATGATGACTTTGTTTAGATGATTGAACTTTGCAGAGATCACTTCAGAGTCAGTTCTAGATATGTTTGCGACATCCATGAAGAATAAAGAAAATTAGTTTACTCCAAATTAATTATACTACGCAGTTCCTTTAGACGCTGATTTAAATTAGGGATAGTCCGTCCCCTGGCAGAGTGGTTAGCGCGCTTGGCTACTGATCTAAGGGATCTGGGTTCGAGTCCCGGATAAGGCTTGGATGTTCGTGTCGTATTTTCTCTGAGGTCACGCCATCTTCACAGACCTTCTACTATGGCATATAAACTGACAGGCTCCTGTCAGACCTCTGTGGCAAGCAGCTGCTTGACGGGGTATTTATTTTTTTACTTATTTGGTTGATAATACTTGTATTTGCCAAAAAGCAGTATCAAGAAATTGTAAGTAATTTTCAGGTTCTCACCTTCCCCTCCCCCCTCAGAAAACTGTTTTCTTCGCAACAAATATAGGAGATGCAAATGCTCTTGCAACATATTTGATTGGCAGGTGCCATTAAGATATATTCCTTCAACTCTGATCTGACGCTCGAGAAAAATGCAATAGTAGGAAGAAACTCACCATTTCTGTCTTTTTGGTTTTCTCTCTTTTCCCCATTCATTTCAATACGGAAAGAACACTTGCTATTAATCTTCTTTCCTACACATAAGTAGATGTTTGCGAATCAACTGTTTCAAATACTATTTTATAAATAACATGAATAAGAAAGAATATAGAGTATTAGTATTAGAGTATTAGTAAGTATTCTCAGATCTAGAAAACAATCGAGGGAGGGGAAAGAAGCATATTTTGCCCTCCGTTTTACAAGTCTTTAAAAATATTTTGAAAAATAAACAATAATTTTTTCCTCTATAACCCTTACTATCATTATGAAAGTGGGAAGGCTGGCTCCCTTCCAGATCCGGCCTATTAATAGACCAGTTCCATGACCGATGAAGTTTAGGCATCGTCCTAATAGTATATTAGTAGAAACTGACAATCGGAAAGTCTGAATGTAGAGACTTAAAAACACGATGGATGGCTTGGTTTGAAAGCAGTGTTGAAGCTTACAGGTAAGCAATTGAGTGAATGATACTGCACAATTAACGTATCAAAAATTCTTATAAGTCATTGTTGGATAAAGTTATCAGTCGCATGTAACCTTTATCGTAAGCGTCATCCATTCCCCATCCAGGAAAGAAGGCTTGTTATTAATTTTCTTTCCTTTAACCTAAGGAGATGATAAGATTTTTGATACCTCGTTTAAAAGGTTAATCCGTTTCTGTTTTATATGACACTGGTTATATGTTTATACTACAATTGAAAGTAAAGAATTTCTTAGTGGTGTCGTTAAATCAGACATAATTGAAATTGAAGCTTTAAATAACTATATGTAAAACTATTTCGGAAAAAAAAATATTTTTCTTTTTATCCTCTGCTGCATAGTTTTGTGAAATACCCAGAGCAAAAAAACAAGTGCCTGATAATATGTATTTAAATTATTTCCACCAAACATATGAAAGCTCAAATTATGCTCTATTTCAGTCAACGTTTTGAATATTTCTGACAATTTTAAATGTTTGAAAATTTCGGAAAAACAAAGTTATGTGTTAGGATTTTCCCAACCCTAACCTTTATTGCAATGGTTAACTAAGTGGCGAAGCGTAGATGCAAGCAACTGAGATAATGAGACTGCGCAGTTGACCTATCGAAGATTCTGGTAAGTCACTGATTGATTGAGTTATCAATTGTTTGTCAATAACCAACAGACTCATAGATCAAATATCATTGGCTTATTAACATGTGATTGACAGCTTAATTTATCAATGACGTATAAGAATGCTTGATGCTTCAACTACATAGTTTCATGGGTTAATTACTTTTCATGGGTAAATTACTAGATTAATTTCATTTGCCAACTTTGGGCAAAACTAAAACATCCGTAGTTTCCTCCTCATTATTTGTAGCCCATTCATTTAGCGTTTTTTTTATATATATATTTATTCATCTGATTACCTATTTCGCAATGCTCGAATGCATGAGATTATTTACCTCATTTTATTCTTCGATTTCTTATTATAACCATAACCTTATGGTTTACTTCAATATATCTGTGTTGTTTTCCCTTAGATTTGAGGTGTTGAGCGATGCGCGTGTGTTTATTGGCTCTAATCAACCTTCGTTACACTTAAGTGAAGATTGATTACTGAAAGTCCGCGGTGTGTAGAATTGCCTGAGTCAAGTACTGGGGGTTAAGATAAGATTGAGAAAAGTGGGCGAGATACCATGCACTTGACATATATGACCTACTTTAATAAATGAAACATTTCTATATCCATCATTTTGCTACTTCTAAATTCGTAAGCTATTTCACTGAATGGGGTAGTGTTGGTTCAGCCTGCAGGAGCTCAGGCTTTTAACCTAAACCTCTCTCTCATCTTAAAGAGCGATCCCCATTTTTAGGCCCCCTTTTTAAAGAGATAAGTTAAAAACTACTTTTGAGTTGAATTATAAATTTAAAAAAAATACAATAGTCCCTCTCCGCGTGGGATTTTCAGATACTTTAATCGGCCGCTGTTTGCGAAAATCATTTAGAAAATTTTTCTTACGCTTCTGAATTAATAAATTGGAGATTATCAATTAACCTGAACGCTGAGAAATTGTTAATTATTTCCCCGAGATGTGATCCATCAAATCACATCCAGTTAAGTAAAATCGAATTAATTTAAGCAATATGGGAAAACTTTCTTGAGATCGTTATTGTGTAGGATCAAATAATAATAACATTAATTAAACATCAGCGGGACCAAATCTAAGGGGGAGGGTAAGGAGGGCTTGTCTCCACCCTTTGTGAATATTAAATTACACCTAGTAAGATTATGCATATTTCATGCACTTTTCAAGAAATGTTTTTCACCTAAAACGGAAGTTATAGAGGAATTCCAAGCGTTTTTGCCCCTCTCTCTCCTTTCACTTTTTTCCCCTCGATCGAATCGCCCCCCCCCTTTTTTTTTTAAATTTAGGGCTGTACATAAGCAATTCGTAGATTAGTCATAGAATATCTAGGTGTATGTATTATCCAAGGGAGTCACCTAATTAGATTCATATTTTTCTTGACTTCTTCAAATACATTTGATGTAATTTCATAAGTAGCTGAAGTCAAGAAAACTAGTAAAAATTAACATTTTCTACTAATTAATTTAGGGTAAATTAATTACACGTAATTATTTTTATTTTAGAGTAAATGCATGATTATTATTATAAAGGGGACGGGATGCCAATAACGATGAATTTAATGGCCTAAATTAAAGATCATAATTAAATCTATTTAAATCTCAGTATTCAACAATATTTGTTCAGTGTTTAAAGAGTTATGGACTACAGCTCTTTACATTTAATTCCACCGAAAAATTTCCCCGACAAAGAGCAAATTATTATAATTGACTTATTGATTATTAAAGAAACACAAAAAATCGTATTGTAACAGATGTTTTAAAAGTACGAAATTAATCGTAAAAGCTAATATTAACTAACAGTCACAGATGTAAAAATTGTTTTTTACTCTTGCTACAGGGCGGTTACATGGCTCATTATAACATTATCAGTGTTACAGCAAGCTTTCTTGTAAATGTTATTAGAGCACTATGAGTCCAACCAATCACAGTCAACAACCACAACGTTTACATGAGCAGTCCGATAGTGAGACAACAGTGGACAGTCGTCGCCTTCCGCTGGGTGGTACGTGACGTGCAGTGGCCAGTGGCGAGCTTGCTTTCCCCATGGTGTCCGTAAGATGACAACTAAAGCTAGACAACCGATAGACGAGCAGCCTTTCTTTACAGGGACTGCCTAGAGAGAGGGCGGTAGCTAGTTACGCCTGTTACGCTTTCACTTCGCAGAACTGGTTTTCAAGTACGCATCTTGCATACCGAATAAGCATTTCAAGAGTATTCAACAGTAGGTCAGAGCATACAATGGTAGAGATAAGAGACTTCGTGAGAGAATTTTTTTTTCCTATGAATGCCATCTCCATAAGATAAATGCATTCTACGCTTTTTTTTAGCAATTAATTATTCATTGCATTAAAACACATTGTTTAACAAGAAAAAAAAAATGTCCTGATTATTAATTTTCATGTTTTAAGGTTTACAAATAAGAGGCATGTAAACAATGAGTTTTTAACGAAAAGGGAATTGATCTTGAAGATTTGATAAAAGTTTTGAAAATATGTTTCGGGAAACTATTTATAAGTAAAAACAAGAGTGCATTATTAATGATTTCGTTAAAGAATATTAAATATGTATTTGAAAGTTAGAGAAAAGTATTTCTTAAGCCGAGTGGGATACGAAACCAGAATTTCCTGATAAAATGTTACATTTGTCATATGTTCTAGAGCAGTGGTTCTCAAATTTTTTTTATACCGGAGAACCCTTAACATTATACAGATGGTCTTGCGGAACTCCCTGTGGTCATAACCTTATTGTATTATGCATATGGACTACGTGATATTTTCTTACCATAGTAGACATACATATATATTCGCAGTAAACAATGTAACTTTTGAAACACTGCATACATTAAAATTTGAAACTTTGAAACACTTGCATGCATGCATTAATTTCGAAACACTTCATGTGTTTGGTTCTGTTTAGTTATATATTTATTGGTTATATATTTATGGGGTAATTCGGTCTTTGTTTAAGTTTTCCGCCATTGAAGAATTTTTTCTCGGGGGAACCCCTACAACAGGGTTTAGGAACCATTGTTCTAGAGTAATGGTTCCCAACCGGTGTGTCGAGTCCAAAGTCCAGGTGACAGCGAAAGTTTAAGAAAAAAATAATACTACATAACAATTTAATAATTAATTTGGTACTTTTTATCAGGAAGTCGGTTTATCAGACGAAGAATGAATGGAAGCAATTGAGACAATAAGACAGCACAATTGTTCCACCGAAGATTCTCATATGTCACTGATTGATTGATCTATCAATCACTTGTCATCAACCAATTGTCTCATTGATAAAATCTAATTATTATTCTACTGGCATGCGATTTAAATTTTATTTACTAATGACATGTAAAACATTTTGATATATCAATTGCGCAGTCTTATTATTTCAATTGCTTTCATCTACACTTCGCTACTGTGAACACATATGAGGGTTTTTTTTTTCTCTAAAGTGTATAATTTTGTGATTATCAATTTAAATATAATTATTTTTTGCATTGTAAACTGAGATGAATGCTTCTTACCATAGGTTTTTGTTGCTATTTCTTAAAGGTTCCATTTTTCCCTTAAACAAATATTTTACAGATTTTAAATAAATATAGCCTACTTTGTTCTTAATTGATAAACCTACAGATATTGTACATTTATTTAAAAGAAATATTACTTGTACTGGTACGATGGCTAACTCACCTGAAAACCAGTAACAGATTAAAGGGGTGTGGGAGAAAGAAGAGTGAGCCGCCAGGCCCAAGGACAGAGTGGAGGGGGGGGGGGGGCACATGCAAAATCGTATCAAAGTTAATCTGAATATTCTGCTCATTTAAATTTATTACGCTTCTAGAACCATGGCTTTTATATCAAACTATGTTTTTTCGCCCGTGGCCGAGTGGTTAGCGCGCTTGGCTACTGATCAAAGGGACCTGGGTTCGAGCCCCGGACGTCTGTGACATGGACGTTTGTGATGTTTTTCTGCTGAGATCCTGCCATCCTCACAGACCTTCTACTATGGCATATAAACTGACAGGCTCCTGTCAGACCTCTGTGGCAAGCTGCTGCTTGAGGGGGTATTTATTTTTATTTTTATGTT
Organism: Ryuthela nishihirai; assembly: GCA_038380435.1. Classification (NCBI taxonomy): domain Eukaryota; kingdom Metazoa; phylum Arthropoda; class Arachnida; order Araneae; family Heptathelidae; genus Ryuthela; species Ryuthela nishihirai. The sequence goes on from JAWZYU010000001.1 coordinate 109,837,757, forward strand.
TTTCAACATTTAGTTTCAACCATACATCTTTATCTTGATGAGGTGGCCTACGGCCATGACTCCCAGGGTCAACATATATTTAATTCGTCATTGCGGACAGACTAAACATTCTATTCCCAGTTGCGAATATATATTTCAAAACAATTGAGCCAATGAGACTCGCATTGACGCATCAAAATTTCTTAGGAATCATTAAAAAGCTTTAGTCCGGTTGAATGGCAAGTTATTGATAATTCAACCAATCAGTGACTTATGTGAATCTTCGATGATTAAACTGTGTAATCTCATTGCCTCAAATGCTTTCATCCATGCTTTGCTATAGCCTATTCAGTAGTTCTCTAACTGAGAGTCGTAAAGCTTTAAATAATAGTTAAACTTGATCTGTTTTATTTTACTTATTTTAACTAGACACTGTTTTCTGATAAATCTTTATGGTTGTGAGGTAGATAAAAAAAATTCATGTGTCTACAATGTCAGTATAATTTACAGTAAGTTGGGCTGAGTTATTCCACCTCTGAAATGAAGTTTTTTGCACACAATGGGCTAAATGGCCAGGTCACAAGGACTCCAAGGACTCAGAGAAGTTTGGGAAATGGACAGGTATTAGGAGACTGGACAGGTGTTAGGAGAGAGATGGAAGCTTCTTGCCAAGGACATTCAACATGTCTTTTAATGTCACTGGTTATGGCTCTCCTTCACACGGACTATGTCTTAACATTCCATCCGAGGACACCGATCTTTCCACGCCCATCGTCTCCTTTCTGACCAAGGGCAGAGTGGCGCTATAAACTATAAATTTACAGGAAGCAAATTGCACAGAGTATCGATTAGGTAAATAGGGAGCCACAGGATAAAAAAAGCAAAATCATTGTCCCATTCTACCTTTATTTAGTTTGGGATCTTTGCCATTTGACCATTTAGCCAATAATGAGGCAAAAAAGACTTTGTTCATGGTTGAGACAACACAATTCAGATATGAAATCAGAAAGAAACAATTAAGTCATAATATGATTTTTCCTCGTCAAAACGTAATGATTATTTTTGATATATATAATATGTAGGACAGTGAATATTAACTTTTTAAACATTGTTTTTATTCTAATAACTGATTTACCACAGTTTAGCTGCGCTCATTTCGAAAATATTATTCATTTTATTGTATTTCCCCCTCCCCATTGAGTAAGAACTTTTGACAATTTCAAAGAAACGGTAACGATAACGTAAATCGAATATTTATCTAACGCAGAAAGTATTTATTAGTATGCTTGGTTAGAAAAAGTGCAAAATCATTGGAAAAAAGAAAAATGTTGATGTGAAACGACTATACGTTCGACCTCAGTCGTCTTAATTTTCTTTCTGAAATTGGCATTTTTAGCTGTCCCATGGCCGAGTGGTTAGCGCGCTTGGCTACTGATCTAAGGGATCTGGGTTCGAGCCCCGGATAAGGCATGGATGTGTGTGTTGTTTTTCTGCTGAGGTCCTGCCATCCTCACAGACCTTCTACTATGGCATATAAACTGACGGGCTCCTGTCAGACCTCTGTGGCAAGCAGCTGCTTGAGGGGGTATTTATTATTATTATTATTTAATTCTCAATGCTACGTTTTGCTGGCTTTCTATCATATACTGTGAATAATAATATAAGTTTATAAACAAAATATTTGTGAATCGTTGTGACTATTATTGCAATTTTCTTTTGGTTTTCAGCATTTGGAGCACTATGATATGTGATACGATGAAAATGAAAACGATTCAGTTATATAGCAGTAAACACAATGTTTTTGAAAACCCTGTAAGTGATGGCAAAGATCAGTTAAATTTTTCGAATCAGCAAGCAGGGAATTAGTACAGTCGCTAATTCGTGTCACGTGACACGAAGGTTGCCAGATCACTAATTTCTAAAAAAATCGTTGCCAGATATTTTTTCTGATTTTATTAATCAACCATAGTGTTCGGATACTTTTTTGAGCGACTGTACAGAACAGAGAAAGTATTGAAGAAAATAAAACAGTAGGAGGCATGTGAAATTATTGATCATTACTGACGTTAATCTTGGAAATTAAAATTAGTCCTCATTATTATCTATATCAGTGTTTTTTTCAACCTGTGTTTCGGAAGAATGGACTATACTCCGTGAAATGTCCCACCGAAAATTATATTTTTCCATTAATTTGTATTTTAATAATTTTGGTTTCAAAAGGACGTTTTTATTAATAAATAGCATTGCGAAAAGGGCGATTTATTTAGATCGTTTCTATTGAATGCAGAAAATAAAATTTATTTATAAAGATATATGCATTTGTTTACTAGAGCTCCGCCAATTTTTATTTTTTCGAATTCAGAGTTTTCCAGTACCAAAAAAGGTTAAAAAAAAAAGAATCTAGATTATTATTATTCATTACCGAAAATACTCCACATTATTATTTGAATCCCTTGTCATTTTTGTGATATTATATTTACTCTTGATTTAGAAATTATCATTTATCATTAAATAAAAAAAGAAAAGAGGTTTTTCTTACTAAGGATGTCAACTGCATTTGCAGAACCGGTTATTTTGGATTACAAAAAAAAATCTGATTTCCTTAAAAGGGAAGCTAAATACAAAGAGGGCTGAGAAGTTAAAAGAAAAGCTGCTTAGTTTCTTGATCGTGTCCTGAACACTTACACGTGAGCGGTAAAGGACGAAACTGGGCGTCAGAATGCTGCGCACGAACTGGGATGGAGCTGAGGAGAACGGAACGAGCTGAACTGGCTCGAGCTCACTCCAGATAACGCATTCAGAATGCGGAACCAGGCGCCTGCTGATATTCGTCTCTCTTGCATATTGCGGGAGTCGGAGCCCGTAAGCATAGCTTTACGGGAACGGTAGGAGTGACTTTGTATGCGGGCATTTCAGATCGTCATAGTTCAAGGTCGTTTAACCAAATTTAATAATGGTATTTTTTTAATGATAATGGGAATTGTGTTTTTTGTATATTTTGCTAGAGTACTATTCGGTTGATAAAATAATTAATCTATTTGGCAAGTAAACGTAACATAAAAGATTTTTGCTTTGTTTTTCGTTTTATTTACAGTGAGGAATGGAAACATTTTTCACACTTTTCCAATACTTCTCGTGATTTTCTTCATGTTTTTGGATTTTCTCTCAAAGATACTTTCCAAGGCAGCCTGACAGTATTCGCAGTTTATACTGAAAGAAATTTAAACTGTGGCAGAGATATGACCTCAACAAACGAACCAAAGACCAGTTCCACTATTGCGAATATGTAACGATTTAGCAACTGGAAGAGATAACGGAGATAAATTATTTTCTTACATACAGGGTTCCCCATAAACGTTTTCAGAACTCCCAAAATGATATTTTCAATTAATAAATTACCTTATCCAGCTACTGCTTGCCATAAAGGTCTGAACCAATCTAATAAAATACGCAGCAGAAAAGACTTATGGTGTGGGCGAGACCTTAGTAGAAAAGCAACACAAGAAAAGTACGTGCCTTAGCAGGAGGTCGAACCCAAGTTCTTTTGCTCAGTAGCTAAGAAAACGCTAACCACTTGGCCACTGGTATGGTATAAATGAATTATCCGTAATCAATTGCTTACCATAGAGGTTTGACAGGAAAATGTCAGTATAATACGCCGTAAAGAAGATCTGTCAGGTGTCGAGACACCCAGCAGAAGGACAAAAAAGGAACATCAATGCTTTATCTAAGGCTCGAACCTGAGTCTAACAGAATTAAAATAAATATAAAATAAAAAAAATTAATATGTAATAACAGAATAAAAATCTCGAACCTTATTTTAGGAAAGGTTTTATAAATATCTAATTTAAATAATCGTAAGCAGCAGTACTTTTCAATTTTATTAAAAAGAGACGATAAAAACAATTTGAAAAATTTGTTTCTTTATTAGCCTTTACTTTGATTACTAGTAGATAAAATAAAAGTTGAATCATAAATCTTAAATTTTTAAAGCAATCATAATTCTTGCAATTTTAAAGCCTTGGTGTTTCATTGTGTTTTTTTTTATTAAAAAAAACAAGAGGAAATCGAAAAGTAAATTAAAGCGAAAGGCAAAGCATAAAATATACAGAATAAAGTTGCGTACCGAAGTACTGGTAAAAATGTCTTCTACAGTTTAGTCATGGAATTTTATTGAAAAAAATATTTTGATTTAATTTTCTGGGGTTACTAGATCTAGCTTCTTTGTTTCTTTCTAAAGGAAAACAACAAGGTTTTTTTACAAAGGAAAAGTTGACTGATTCAATAACAAACACCGAAGACTTGTGAATTATTTATCAAAATACTTCTGCAACACCGACAATGCAATCTCCCAAACAATCCATGATTTGTTAAGCCAGTTTCCCTTAATGTCTCAGCCTTTCAATTCTTTATATCTTCGTCTATCGTACAACCACAAAAACTCTGAATCCGTTGGGCAGTTGGTAAATCACAGATATTTCGGACTCTTGGAGCACCATGAGTGTTTGGCACAGGCGCGCAGGACTTACCACCGTCACAAATCTTCGGCAAGTCACTGCCGTGGTGTGATGACCACGTGCTCTGTTGTGTCTTCACTCTGAATTCCTCTGGCTCGAAATGAAAACTGCCTAAATTATGGGGTGTTGGCGTCTAAAGCCGTCTTATCAGGAGATGCCGTCCTCCCATAACTCTTCATCCCGAGCAGCGGCTGGTGACAGGGCGCACGATGTGCTTCAGCATTGTCCGGACTTTGTAGCGCTCCGGAGACCGACCGCAGTAACAAGTCAAGATGAGAACCGTCGCCTGAGAACAGTGCACACCCTGTGATGCAGGCATGCACTCGGTGAGAAACGATTTTGCCATGAACGGATCTCTTTCATTATCAGTTGGGCTATGGGTAAAATCCCACAAAGACGCCTAACGCCTCGCAGTGTTTATTATTTCGTAAACTCAATTAATAACAGAATATTTGCCTAGTTGCTGCGATAATTTTGCTCGAGAGAATTGTTAGTTGATATTATTAGCACATGTTTCTGAGACTTGTTGTTTTATTCGTTTAGTTTGACAATGAAACAGAGAGCCGTGAAATTTGTAGTGGCTAGCAAAATATGCAGTTGTTGTAAATAGACATAGTGATTAGAAGGGGGCTCTCATTACATTTTAATGGTACAATAAACATTGTGTAAATAGTCGTGTCATCATAAGTTATTAACAAACAGTTCATTTCGAATGTGATTTTTTATTTTACTATAATTTTCTAACGTAGCCGTTCCATGGCCGAGTGGTTGGCACGCTTGGCTACTGATCTAAGGGACCTGAATTCGAGTCCCCAGGTAAGGCATGGATGTGTATGTTTTTTTTCTTATGCTGTGGTCCTGCCATCCTCACAGACCTTCTACTATGGCGTATAAACTGATAGGATCCTGTCAGACTTCTGTGTCAAGCAGCTGCTTGAGGGGGTATTTTTTTAAAAAACGATACGCAATGCTTTTAGGGCAGTCTCAAACTGTGGTTCGCGAGCAGCTTGGAAGAGGATGTAATAATTTTACATATGTTATTATATGGGCTAGCGTGTTGGACTAGTGATCAAAGGGACCGGGGTTCGAGTTCCGGGTAAGGCATGGATGTTTGCGTTGTTTTCCTGCTGAGGTCTCATCTTCCTCACAGACCTTCTACTGTGGCGTGTAAACTGACAGGCTCCTGTCATACCTCTGTGGCAAGCAGCTGCTTGAGGGGGTATTTATTTATTTAGTATTTTTAATGATTTTTTTCACAATGTTATATGAGACTGTGTGTTTATATAAAATAAAATGGTTTTTGATTTGTTAAATGCAAAAAAGACAATTTTGTTTCATTTTATCCTATCTAAATATAATGAAAAAATTAGATTAGATTTGACTACATAGACCTTACACTATAGAGAAGATGTTGCATAGTTTTATTGTAATTGTAGAGGGTCACAGGGTCAAAAAGTTTGAGAAACACTGATTTAGAGAATTGCCTTTTAAACGATGAATAAAAAAGGAGCTACAATTTTTTTCGTATACAATATGCATTTATTTCATTATTAATAATTTCTTACATTTCTTTTAAATTTATTTTCTGTTTTTTGATATTGAAATTCTGATATGAGGAATATTTGCAACAATGAAAACTAAATAATATGCAAGCAAATTACCTAGATTCCAATTCCCTACCCTGCCCTTTGTGAGGAAGAGGACATCGATGATCTTGGAGAGGCCCTTGTCCGTTGGAAAAACTAATATTAAACCGTGCCCCTGTGCATGATGGCTTTTATGGGCGGGTCTTAACAAATGTCAGCCGTCCCGTGGCCGAGTGGTTAGCGCGCTTGGCTACTGATCTAAGGGACCTGGGTTCGAGCCCCAGGTAACGCATGGACGTTTGTGTTATTTTTCTGCTGAGGTCCTGCCATCCTCACAGACCTTCTACTATGACAGGCTCCTGTCAGACCTCTGTGGCAAGCAGTTGCTTGAGGGGTATTATTTTTTAACAAATGTCCGCTTGATCCTCTACGCTGCTACAGACTTTTGATCTCCTTTTCTCTATTGCAGAACTCGGAATTTTTGGAGTCCTTGAAATTTGGCCATTTAAAAATGCATATTATATAAATGCATATTGTGTACGAAAAAGTTGCAGCTCATTATATACACAAAAAATGAAGCTCAAAAGTAAAACAACTAGCCCAACCTAGATATCTATATTCCGAAGAAACATATTACTTAAAACCAGTGGCGAAGTGTGAATGATAGAAATTGAGACAATGAGACTGCTCAGTTGAAGCATCAAAGATTCTTATAACTCTTTGATTGAGCTATCAATTTCTTGCCAATCAATTAATAATCATACAGAGCAAATATCATTTGCTATACATGCGATTGATAGCTTAATTCATCAATGACTCATTTTTAATGCTTCAAGTGCGCAGTGCCAGTTGCGCACCCTATGCTTCGCCACGGCTTAAAAATATTCCAAAGTAAATTTAAATAAGACAAAAAAGAGAAAAAAAATTGTTACAAAATTAATAGTTAATTCAGCGTTATTTCACATATTTTCATTCGTCTAAATAGAATTTTACTAGTGGAAACAAAGTGTTAATATTAAAATTACTTCATTGTTTTTCTGCTGAGGTCCTGCCATCCTCTGACCTTCTACTATGGCCTATAAACTGACAGGCTCCTGTCAGACCTCTGTGGCAAGCAGCTGCTTGAGGGGGTATTTATTTATTATTATTATTTCAGATCAATTATACTTCAATGAATTTATTTCCGTATATTATGTTATATCAGTGGTGAGAAGAGAATAGAAGCATTGAGATAAGATACTGAGCATTTGATGAAGTGATTATTCTCAATAATCATTGGTTGATTGAGCTATCAACTGATTGACAATCATCCAGTGGTATCGTAAACGAACAAACGATGTCTTAGATTAGTGAATGATTAACATGTGATTCGCAGCTCAATAAGCCATTGTTCTGTGTCCTGTTATCTTAATTGCTTTCACTCATTTCTTCACTGTGATAGATGAATATTGGCTTTAAATGAATTATGTTTTTCGTGTTGTTTGATTCGGATGCTTATAAAAGATAATGTATTTGCTCCAAATAAATGCCTAGGCTATTTATAACCTTTTCATGCATTGATCCAGCGGTTGGAAGATGGTTGCAATTGCTTTCCTTTATCCTGTAGTGCCGCAGCACGTTGAGAATATGTCAGTGCCTAGGGTGATAAGGTTCGGCGTGATTGCTTCTCCTACCGCCTTCAGTGTCGCAGCATATAGGAAACTAGAAATCAATCGGCGCTTTCGGTACCTCTTGATTTCTAGCCCGTCACTCTGACCCCTATTTGACCTCGAATGCGACACCAGATCTGAAAATGCCGGAAATAACCCTATTCACTAATTTTTAGTTCTCAAGCTCCAATATATCGGATTTGACCTTTGACCTCATAGAACCAATCGTATTTAAAATTTGACATAATTTCTCAGATCTGCGACTCAAAATACACCCATGCGCCAATTTTTAGCCCTCCACCACTGGTAGATATATATTTGACCTTTCACCTTAAAGGACCAATCACAACTAAAATTCAACAACATATCAGAGATCTACTACCCAAAATACCCCCCCCCCCCCCCCAGGAACCAATATTTAGCTTTCCAGCATCGAAAGATCTAAATTTCATCTTTGACCACGAAGGACCCTTCGAATCGGAAATGTTGGGTTGTTTTTACCTTTGAACGGCACTTTTTTGCACACCATGGACCGGGTCACATGGACCCCGAAGGCTCAGAGAAGGTTCGGGGAGAGTACCCACTGGAACAGCTGTTGGGAGACTTTGTAGATTCCTATCGATGCCATCCAGCGTGTTCTTTAACATGCACCAGGTATATCTCTCAAGCACAAGGGACCACGGCTTAACGTCCCATCCAACGGACGATGATATTTACCAAGCCCATCGGTGTCTCCTACTAACAGTGGGCAGGGCGGAAATTTTGCGGAGATAAATCTCAACGCTGACCCAGCTGGGACTCGAACCTGGGAACTACAGATTAGGAGCCTGGCGCGCTACCGACTGAGCCACACCTGCCCCGAATAGGAAATGTCTTAGAATTTCAAAGATGTCCTGCCGGAAACATTTCCAGACACCAATTTTACCGTTTCTGGCACTGGTAGATCAAGGTTTTCCCCCAACCTTCTCTGAGCTTCATTGTCACTTGGCCTTCTAGCCTATTGTGAGAGCACAAAAATGCCATTTATTGGTTAAGCATACCAACCTGTGGTTTTGTGCATAAACCTCACAACCCTTATAAATTTAAAAACCGAGTAATCGTAATCTAGTTACGGAATTTCAAAATTATTTCTAAGAAGAGCTTTGTCTCAGTCTTTATCGTACTAAAGAAATCTTTTGAGTATACTGACAACTGAAGCATTGGCAACTTTAAGAAGTGTGATGCGAATAAATCTGATCTGTTATATTTTTGAATCACAAGGGTGGTAAGTAAAGGCAAGATGTAGCATTACTACTTAGCGGGAATTTTATTTTTTACAGCTGAAATTTAAAACAAAATTTAAGACTACGAACGTTACGTATATTCTATGACCCCATCTTAAGGAGTTCCAGTACAGCTATGTGTAAAATAGCTGCCAGACTTCTAAACACAAAGATGAAGTCCGATTTTTTCTGCTGGAAATCACACTCTTCATACTTTGTTTCTATGGATGCTTTATTAACGTGATCCCTTATAAAGTATTTCTCAAACTGCATTTTACAGAATGATTAGATTCTAGGGAACAATCTCATGAATTAATGGGTTAAAATTTGGTAATGACGGAATATTTCATACATAAACTTTTCCTAAAATAGTTTCCTAATTCTAATTTTTTTTGGCAATATGTATGGTTTTTCTAGGTAATATAAGGTAGGAAAATTCATAAGATAATTTTTTTGCAATGATGCGCCAACTCTACAGATAGAAGATTTACAACAAAATATTAATTGGTTTTCGCCTTCTATTTGCAAGATGTAAAAATGGTTATATTTAGGAAACTTTTTTTGTATTTGACAATCATTCAGCAAAAGTGTAATTATTAAGTTAGTTACCAACTTTTATGTTGCATGAACAAAATGCTATTTGAATTATTTGAAAGGAAGGATTACTAATTATTCTGTAAGAAGTCTAGGCTTTTCTTCTGTTGAAAACACCATTTGTATATTTTTAATCTAACAAATAATAGACGAAATCTTACTTGGACTTTATCCTTTTGAACAACATCTTTGCTTCTGTTAAGAGCTGTTGCAGAAAGCGTATACTTCTTTATTAGATTGTTATTATGCTCCTACAATGTATACAAAGGAAAAATATTAAATGTTGATACAATAAAATAATATACATCCTTGCAGTTGCATTGATATAAACACTCATTTCTTTGAGATAAAAACTATCCGTAAAGATGAATATAACGAATAAAACAAACTAATTTTAGTAAAAATTAATTGGAATGTGAGGACTCTGCAGAGAGATTATTCTCTTGATGTCATCACGCAAGAATTCCACTGTTATAATTTAGATATTCTCGGCTTGCAAGGGACCAGATGGACATATATAGGTCAGATACTTAAAAATAATCTTAAAAATAATCTTAGTCAGATACTTTTTAATAATTTTATTTAAGATTATTTTATAAGATAAGAAGTATCTCCAAGGCGTTGGTTTGTTGGCTCAGCAGACACGCTAGTGATGCTCTTCTAGGATATGAGTGCATTAATGAAAGATTTCTTACAGTTAAATTTCTGACAAGCATTGAAGACTTGAACGTTATCTGCTGTTATGCCCCCACTGAGGATGCCGATGAGGATAAGAAAGATAGGTTTTACTGACAGCTTCAGGATATTTGAAATTCTGTCAAGAAAGGAGGTCTGACAAGCATTGAAGACTTGAATGTTATCTGCTGTTATGCCCCCACTGAGGATGCCGATGAGGATAAGAAAGATAGGTTTTACTGACAGCTTCAGGATATTTGAAATTCTGTCAAGAAAGGAGGTATTACCCTCGTTCTAGGTGACTTCAATGTCAAAGTTGATACTGACTCTGACCTTTGGGAGAGGTGATAGGCATTTTGGTATTGGTAGCTGCATTTTGGTAGGGCAACGTCTCTTACATTGAAAATAACTAACACTTATTACAAACACCGCGACATGCATAGGTACACAAGGATTTCACCAGATGGACTGCATAAGAATATGAATGATTATACATTAATTAATAGAAAATCTGCTAGTTATGTTAGGTATACAAGATCATATTGGGGAGCTCAAATTGGATCTGATCAATACCTTATTAAAAGTGTCTTGCAACTAAAAAAGTGTTGTGCTAAGGTTTAAAAAAAAGTTACCTTTAACACTGAAGCTCTGAAAAACCCAGTTATACACCGAAGAGCCAAAATATTATGGCCAGCGTGTCTTTATGCAAATCGAAGCAACTGCAGATAATGACGGCTCGTGTGAAGGTCATGAAGCGGTATAATATGTAATACCCGATACTGAGCTCTGCTAACCAGTGTTATTCTTGTTCTTCAGATGGGAAAGGCAGCGGACCTAAGTGAGTTTGACAAAGTGAGTTGACCTAAGTAAATTTACAATTTTAAAATTTGTAAATGTAAATGGCCAGACGACTGGGTCAGAGCATTTCCGAGACGGTAAGGCTTGTGAAGTGATCATTGTTAGCTGTGGTTAGTACCTACAAAATGTGGTGAGAGGAGGGGAAAACCACGAACCGTTGGCAAGGTGTGGGCTGACCATGGCTCATCGATGCTTGTGGGAGCGAAGGCTACCCCATATGGTACAGTCGCTCAAAAAAGTATCCGAACGCTATGATTGATTACAGAATTCAGAAAAAATATCTGGCAACGATTTTTTTAGAAATTAATGATCTGGCAACCTTCGTGTACAGTACACCAAGGTTGCCAAATCACTATTTTCTAAAAAAATCGTTGCCAGATAGTTTTTCTGAATTCTGTAATCACCCATAGCGTTCGGATACTTTTTTGAGCGACTGTACGAACCAGCAGAAAGGATCCTGTGGCGCAACTAGCTAGTAATTTGAATGCTGGTGACGGGAGTAATGTATCACAACACACAGTACAGTCACTCAAATAAATATCCGAACACTATGGTTGATTGCAGAATTGAGAAAAAATATCTGGAAAGGATTTTTTTAGAAATTAGTGATCTGGCAACCTTCGTGCACTGTAGACAAAGATTTCCAGATCACTAATTTTTAAAAAAATCGTTGCCAAATATTTGTTCTGAATTCTGTAATCATCCATAGCGTTCGGATACTTTTTTGAGCGACTGTACATCGAACCCTGCTGAAAATGGGACGGCTTAGCCACAGGCCTATGCGAATGCCCATTCTAACCTCGGTTCACCATCGAAAGCACCTACAATGGGTACACGAGCATCAAAACTGGACCTTGAATGATTGGAAGAAGGTTGTCGGTCCGATGGATCTCGTTTCCTATTGCACCATGTAGATGACTGGGTACGTGTGTGTCATTTTCCTGGGGAAGTGTTGGCACCATGGATGAAAACAAGCCAGTGGAGGAAGTGTAATGCTTTGGGTAATGTTATGCTGGGAAACCCTGGGTCCAGTCATTCATGAGCAGGAAACTATGACATCTACCACCTATCTAAACATCATTGCAGATTAGGTACATCCTTTCATGGTAATGGTATACCCCACGAGTAGTGCCTTTTTTCAGCAGGATAATGCACCATGCCACACTGCCCAGATTGTTATAGAATGGTTCGCGAAACATGATAAAAACTTCCAGGTATTGCCCTGCCCTCCAAATTCCCCAGACGTCAATCGAATCGAGCATCTGTCATGTGTGTTGGAACAGCTTATCCAATCTGCAGTGGCTCAATCACGTAACTTACAAGAGTTAAAGAATCTGCTGGTAACCTGTTGGTATCAGATACCACAAGACACCTTTATAAATCTTGTAGTGTCCATGTGCCTCTCTGGGTAAGAGCTGTTTTGGTGGCATGTGTAGGACATATGTTAAGCAAGTGGTCATAATGTTTTGGCTTTTTGGTGTAACTAAAGGTTACCGTGATAGGTTACTTAGTCATTAAGACAGTTATGGTTTGCTTACTACTGAAGTCGAGGAAGAATGAGACCGTTTTAAATAGACTTTTCTTGAAACTAACAACACTCTTTTAGATAAGAGGGAGCAGAAGGAGGCAAAATTATTTGAATGATAAAGCACTAGAGCTTATATTTTGAAAAGAACTGCAGGAATGTTCTTAATCAATACTCTACTAGTCCTAACAGAAAGCGTTACAAAGAGCTTAATAAACGTGTGAAGGATAAATTAGTAGCTAATAAGAACCTTTGGCAAATGGCTTGGCTGACAAAGCCGAGGAAGCACCTAGGTAGCGTAATAGAGAGAGCTGTACCAGATAGTTAATGTTTTATATGGGACAAAAACAGACAGGTATATAGGGATTGAAGCAAAAACAAGGTAAGGTAAGAGGATTCTGTCATGGCTAGGTGGGCTGAGCATTTCAGTGATGTTATAAACAATGTGGTTAGTTCTACTCTCACTGTTAGCAATGATGATAGATGCGTTGGTGGCTTTAATGCTGACCCTCTAACACAATCTGAAGTTATTTTGGCTATTTCTAAACTTAAACTTCATAAATTCCCAGGAGTAGATGAAATTACTACGGAAATGCTTAGAGCTGGGAATGTTTCGGTTACCACTTGGATGACTGAAATTTTGCATATCTTTTATGATAAAGGCATGGTTCCTAAAGATTTTACCAGAGCTATTATTATTCCTATTTTTTAAAAAGTTGATTGCAGTTCTTGTGATAACTATAGGGGTATCAGCCTACTCTCTGTTCCAGTTAAAGTTCTTTGCATGATTGTGCTTAATAGAATTAAGAATCTGATTGACAGTCAATTGCGTGATGAGCAATGGGAATTCAGAGGATGTGCAGATCAGATATTTTCACTCAGGCAGATTCTTCAGAAATGTTTAGAGTTTCAGAAACTTTTGGTTTCTAGCATTGTTGATCATCATAATTTGTGGTTGATCGTGAGATCATATGGTATACCATACAAGTTAGTTAACATAATGAACGTTCTCTATAATAACACTGAGTCACGTGTGAGAGTTGGTAAAGCTTGTAGCATTTGTTGATTTGTAGCATTGCTTCTGGTGTTCGACAAAATGAGACATTTATCTCCTTTTTCTTCAGTTTGGTTATTGATCGTCTATACGAAACTCACTGCAAGGGAAAGATTTTTGGCTTAAATCGTCTAGAGATCAGAAAATTTCTGATTTAGATTATGCTGATGATTTAGCCATTTCGGCAAATGATGTTGATGAGATGAACTCTTTCATTAGAGCTGTTGATTAGGTTTGATGATAAACAGAGAGAAAACTAAAGTGATGAAAATTGGCCAGGAGGATGTACTTCAGTTAATCTGAATGGTTGCAGTCTTGAGCAGGTGTCAAAGTTTAATTATCTTGAGAGCTATATAACATATAGTGGTGATGTGCGGCATGAGATTAACAGACGAATAGCGATTGTTGCTGAGACTTTTAAGAATCTATGGAGAGTGTGCAGAAATAGGCGTATACACCTAAATGACTAAAATTAGACTGTATAATAGTTTGGTTCTCTCTAGAGTTAGTTATGGTAGTGAAACTAGGACCCTTTTTAAGCAAGATAACAGGAAATTTGATGCTTTTGATTCTAGATGCTTGCGGCAGTATCTTGGGCATTAGGTGGTTCAGCTTTGTAGGTAATGATGAGGTTAGGCAAAGGAGTCAGCAACCTCCTTTGAGCAGCATGTTGTGCAGAGAGAGCCATGTGCCGAATGGATAATTATAGATTGGCGAATAGGGTTATGAATAGTGTGCCTAAAGCCCTCAGAAAGAGGAGGAGGAGACCTATGATGCGGTGGGCAGACAATGTTAAACAAGACCTTTTTAGAATTGGTCTACAGCGACGAGATGCAGCAGATATAGCTCAGGAGACATGTATTTGGAGGACCAAATTGCATAATCTGGTTGGACCTCCGTAGGCCACGGCTGCTTAAAGGTGATAATAATGATACCGTATTTCTCAACAGGGTTTCTTTTAAAAATAGCGAAGCGTGGAGGAAGCAATTGAAACAATGGGACTGTGCAGTTGACGCATCGAATTGTCCCATAACTTATTGATTGATTGAGCTTTCAATCACTCGTCAATCAACCAATGACCTCAAGCAACAAAGATCATTAACATACTGAAATATTTTGATACCATAATTCACCAATGATTTATAAGAAATGCAGGATCCTTTAATTGCACAAATTGCTCTCATCGGACGGATTGGATTGGATTTTTTTACTTCTGAGCGGAATTTTTTTGTACACGAAGTGGCTAAATGACCAGGTCACAAGAACCTCAAGGGCTCAGAAAAGGATAGGGGAGGGAACTCACTGTTGGGAGACATATGGGTATAGCTCTCGCGACAAGAGAACACGGCTTTACGTCCCATCCGACAAACGGTGGCCTTTCTAAGCGTATTGGGGTCTCCCATTAACAGAGGGCAGGGTGGGGAGCTTTGCGGAGATAAATCCCATGGGGGACTCGAACCTGGGAACTACAGATTACGAGCCTGGCTGGCTACTGATTGAACCACTCCTACTCCCCAAGCACTCTTGGGGAGTAGGAGTGGCTTCGCGTAACCTTCGAGACTCAAGGCCTTTGCAGTCTAAAGTGACGTCACATCCGGTGGATCTACAGTGCTTCCTGCGTACGTAGTACTACCGTCGCAAATCGAGCATTTTTTTATAAATTCAGTGGGCATTTTTGTTTGATAATGTGCTCGAAAACCGATTGCCATAGTATGATTATATTGTATATATGTACATTAGTGTAATATTTCTATGACAAAACTTCAAATAAGGAAGATGTTGAAACTAAAATAAATCTTGATTTCTAATTGTGCTAAATTGATGAATCAAAATGCAGAGTAATCGTTGTTTAACGTTCACTGAACATGTATAACGATATATAAATTACAAGGAGCGTCATAATCGGTTCTACATATAATTGCATTGACACAATATGTTTAAAAATAAGGTAAAATGCGAATAATTACTCGGTTATACATTAACAAAAATAAAATCATTTCCTTCACATATTTTTCCTGATAAATGCTGCCAATAACTGATCCAGTTTTTTGTACCATTAATAATATAATCGTGACATAAATTGCTATGAAAAATTAGTCTGTTATATTAAAAGGAAAAAAAAACACACAAAAATTTTTCAGAATAATTTTATTGACAAATGTGAACTACAAATTAATGATATACTGTAATAGGTTTAACTGCAACAATTGCAGCTATGATTTAATTGAAATACTTTTTCTTAGTGATTAGACTGAATTTATAGAACATGGATACCTTTCGATTGAATACACATTCAAAAACTAGCAGGAAAAGTGCATCTAAACTTTACAAACTACAATTTATATACACATTTTGGTTTACAAAGCTACCTGTAAATCTATTGACTTAAGATTTGATAATATATCGCTCAACTAACCTCCCAAATGTAAAGAAAACAGTCTCTAATCAATCTTCGATTGTTAAAATCTTCGATTTGATCGAATTATCGAATCTGATCGTTTTGATTTCATCGATTTAAATTTGATCGATCGAATTATCGAATTTGATCGAATCTTCGATTTGATTCGATTGTTAAAATCTTCGATTGATCTAAATCTTCGATTGTTAAAAATATAATTCTATGCAGCCTGGTAAAGAAAGATTAAATCATTTAGGCATACATCTTTCCAGATATAAGCCAGTGTTGTAAGACCACTACACTAACACGGCTCTACCTTTTTTTTCCACTAATATAATTTATTAGTTTAATGGTCTTAGAATACTGTGGCATATACCTAGAGAGATATGGTTCAAATCCCACATGCCAGAAAAACTGTCACAAAACTATTAACTTCAAAGCCAACAGTTAACTCTGTGGATACTATTTATTGAGGGTAGACAACTTTCTTTTTTTGGCACTAAGAGATTTTTTCTTATTTCCCAAATTCTCTAACAAACAATCATTTTTAAGCTTGCAAAAATTGTTTAAAAATATATTGGTTGAACACCAGATAATCATTTCTAGAATTTTTCCAATACAGTTGCCAAATTCACAACTTGTGTGATAATCAAGTAATTCTGCATCATGTAAAAGACTGGTGGTGATTAAAGTAACAACATTTCTTTGATTTGCCATTTCCATAAATTCTTGTTCGAATTCAGTACACAATTTTTTCATAGTAATATAATTTAACAATACAACATTAATTACTATCTCATTTGGGCAAAAAAGACTGCCTCTATCAAGTTTTCGTTAAAAAGTAGAATTTTGCATCCAATTCTACTTTTTTTTTATCAAGTAATAATAAATGTTTACAATGGTCACATTTCAAACTTTTCAAAACTGAAAATACACAATAACCTGCTTTATATGCAATTGCAGGAAGAGAGTTATCACAATCAGACAGATCTGAAGGAAGCACTGTAATATTAAACTTTAAGCTAATAGACGTAAAATTTATTTCCTTAAAATCATCTTTAAAATCCAAATCAGTTATTTTAATTTTGCCACTTGACTTAGTGGGAAGTTTCAACAGTGACTGCACTCTTAATTTTGCTTCACATTGAAATAATTGACGTACACTTATATTATATTGGCATCCAGCTAACTGCCTGTAGAGGAAGAAACGACTCTCTAAATTATCAGTTTGAAACTTACCTGGTAAAATATATTTTAATTTCAGTTCAGAAGTACAATATGAAGCAATTTCAAGCAATGAAAATGTACTGTCTTAATGCAGAATGGGTTTCTTTCGTTAGCATACCAGTTGTGCAACTCCATCTGCTCCCATTTATCTACCCAATTCAGGAAAGAATTCAGAAATGAGACATTTTCATCTGACTCTGAACACGTTAATGGCATTTGGTGTTTGTTATTCAAGCGTTCACCTTTAAAAGGTGATTTTACATTTACAATATGCCACCATGTTAAAAATAATCTTAATGAAATCTGATGTATCTTGGTAATGTAACAATTTGTGCTTTTCTCTTATTTCTAAAAGTCCATTAACTACAAAATCATTAAAAATATTTAAGACTAATTTAACATTTTGTCTCTCAAGGTTACTTGGGTTCAAAGCTTTATACGACAGATTAAATCCATATTTTAACAATGAGTTTGCTTCAATTTTATGCAGTTCTTTAAGAGTTGATAAGGATGCAGTTTTGAATGATGAAATACTATTTCCATTATTTACAAAGTGTGGATAATACATGCATTTTTCAACATTTTTTTGATTTAGACAGTTATTTCTGACACACTTCAACAAATGAACTGGGTCAGTAAGAAAAACTAAAGCTCTTGATTTATCTGATGGATGAGGATATACAATTTGAACTTTAGGGGAGAAAGACTTAATGACATACTCTTACGATTGATAAAATTATTGTCAGCTACGACACATATCACAAAAAAAAAATTTCTTCCAATGATAATTTTTTTTAATAACACTGAAGAAAATATCAGCATTTATTGTTTTCGCTGGTAATATATGAACTACATCTTTATAGTTGGAAAGCAAACTAGTTATCATAAATACATGGGCACTGGTTGCCATGTTTTGTGTGTCAAATGACAGACCAACAAGGATATCACATTTGTAATCCAAATACTGTTTGAGATGAATTTCATCAAGCATTAAAATCACCTTTTTATCTGTATCATTCAAAAAATAATATTTTTGCCTGACATATGATAAAAAATTTGAATCTGCTTTGTCTATAGCAGGATTGACATTAAACCGAAGACAAATGCGTCGAATTGTAGAGTCGCTCAAAAAAGTATCCGAACACTATGGTTGATTACAGAATTCAGAAAGAATATCTGTCAACGATATTTTTAGAAATTAGTGATCTAGCAACCCTCATGTCACGTGACACGAAGGTTGCCAGATCACTAATTTCTAAAAAAAATCGTTGCCAGATATTTTTTCTGAATTCTGTAATCAACCATAGTGTTCGGATACTTTTTTGAGCGACTGTACTAGGATGTGGTAATCTAATGTTTCCACTTTCTCTAACAAAATTATATGCATGAGGAGCCATGCTAAAAAAGAGTGATGCAAAAATCATCGTATCTGATGAATACCTTGAACCATACTTATTTAACCCAAATAGTATCAACTGTTCCTCAATGAATTTTAAATGATTATTGTTATTTTCATCAGATGTGCGAAGTGCTTACATTAAATCAATACTATGTCTAATATTACTTTCAGGAGTTTTAACCCTTATTATACAATTTAAAAGGTCATTTAAAACATCAATATGACTTATTTTTAGAGGAAAAGTATATTTTCCAACTTTGGATTGCTCATTATCTTTTTCATATGCTCTCACCATAAGCTCAGAATTAACAACAAAAGAAAAATTTTATTATAGGAGCTGGATCACTTACAATATTTAATATCAAAAGCAAATAAGTTTACATAATACAGTCCATGTGTGAACGTTTATGAAGTGCACTTTGGAAAATAGATCACGAATTGATAAAAATATTCTTTGAGTGTCATATTCAGCTTTTTCTCTTGCACTAGATTCTAGTGCTTTTTTTAGTGAAGATTCTTCACGTTGTTTCTTTTTGCTTTCAGGACTTTCTCTGCTGGATGTAGGAATAGCAGAGAGATATGATGGTAAATTTGGGAGTTTTGACGGAATGCTACCAGGAATTAGTCTGGGGACTTTCAATTGCACAGTAACGGTCTTACCAGTTTTCTCATCGAATGCACTTGAACATCTTTGAAAATCACTCTCTTTGAAGTGTAATTCACAAACCTAGAGAGAAAGATGAATACCATTAAGTGTGTTGTGCTTTATATGTTAAAGTTTTTTTTTGTCTGATTGTTACTGATCAATTAAACTTAATCTGAACACTGTTGTGTTATTCCAGTTATAGCAAAATTTAAAACAAAAGTTAAAGACTTGAATGCCATCTTGTTGTTATGCCCCAAAAGAGGACAATGATGAGAACGAGAAGGATATGTTTTACAAGCCTCAGGATATTTTGAATTCTGTGAAGAAAGGAGATATTTCTCTTGTGCTAGGTGATTTCAATGCTAAAGTTGGTACTGACTCTAACCTTTGAGCAGGAGTTTTAGGTCCCTTTGGCATTGGAAGTTCCAATGGCAATGGAAAACTCCTACAGGTAAGTAAACCTAATGGTTTATGAATAACTAACACATACTACAAACATCGGGGCATATACGTGGGTTTCACTTGATGGGTTGCACAGGAATATGAGAGATTACATTTTAATTAACAGCATATGGGCTTGTTCGGTTAGGAATACCAGATCATACAGGGGAGTAGAAATTAGGTCTGACCATTGGTCAAGTGTCTTGCAGCTGAAGCTTAAGAAATGTTGTGCTAAGGTTAAGAAAATTACCTTCAACACTGAAGGTCTGAAAGATCCAGATATAACCAAAGCATACCATGATAGGCTACTTAGTCATTACGACAATCGTGGTTTGCTTACTGCTGAAGTCGAGAAGGAATGGGATCAGTTTAAACAGGGTTTTCTTGAAACCAACAGTACACTTTTGGGTAAAAGGAACAGAGGAAACAAAATTGTTTGAGTGATAAGGGTATGGAACTTATTTCTGAAAGAAGGAAGTGCAGTGTTGGGTTGTTTTACCTCTGAGCGGCACTTTTTTGCACACCATGGGCTAAATGGCCAGGTCACCAGGACCTCGAGGCTCAGAGAAGGTTGGGGGAGGGGACCAACTGGAACAGCTGTTGGGAGACAGATGGTAGCCTCCCGTCAAGGCCATCCAGCGTGTTCTTTAACGTGCACAGGGTATATCTCTCCCGCACAAGGGGCCACGGCTTAACGTCCCATCCAACTGACGATGGTATTTACCAAGCCTATCGGTGCCCCCTACTAACAGTGGGCAGGGCGGGAATTTTGCGGAGATAAATCTCAACGCTGACCCAGCTGGGACTCGAACCTGGAAACTACAGATTAGGAGCCTGGCGCGCTACCGACTGAGCCACCCCTGCCCCGAATCGGAAATGTCTTAGCATTTCAAAGATGTCCTGCCGGAAACATTTCCAGACACCAATTTTACCGTTTCTGTCACTGGTAGATCAAGGTTTTCCCCTAACCTTCTCTGAGCTTCATTGTCACTTGGCCTTCTAGCCTATTGTGAGAGCACAAAAATGCCATTTATTGGTTAAGCATACCAACCTGTGGTTTTGTGCATAAACCTCATAACCTTTATAAATTTAAAAACCGAGTAATGGTAATCTAGTTACGGAATTTCAAAATTATTTTTAAGAAGAGCTTTGGCTCAGTCTTTATCGTACTAAAGAAATCTTTTGTGCGTACTGATGTTGATGAGATGAATTCATTCATTAGAGCTGTTGATGAGACTGGTAATAGAGTAGGTTTGGTGATAAACAGAGAAAAAATTAAAGTGATGAAAATTGGTCAGGCAGATGGTACTTTAGAGGCTTTGAATGGCTGTAATATTAAGCAAGTGTCTCAGTTTAGTCATCTTAGGAGCTATGTAACAGATGCTGGTGATGTGCGGTATGAGATAAATAGAATAATAGGGATTGCTGCTGGGACTTTTAAGAATCTATGGAGAGTATGGAAAAATAGGCGCATAAACCTAAAGACTAAAATTAGGCTGTATAATAGTTTGGTTCTTTCTAAGGTTAGTTATGGTGGCGAAACATGACCCTTTGTTAGCAGGATAACAAGAAACTTTATGCCTTTGATTCTAGATGCTTATGCAGTATCTTGCGCACTAGGTGGTTTGACTTTATAAGTAATGATGAGGTTAGAAGAAGGAGTCATCAACCTCCTTTGAGCAGCATATTGTGCAGAGTGAGACTGCGTTGGTTTGGCCATGTTGCCGGATGCGTAGCTGCAGATTGGCAAAGAGGATTATGAACAGTGTACCTAAGGGCATCAGAAAAAGGGGAAACTTAGGATGCGTTGGGCAGACCATGTCAAACAGGACCTTGCTAGAATTGGCCTAGAGTGGCCAAATGCAGCAGCTGTAGCACAAAAGAGACAAGTCTGGTGTGGAAAATTACACAGTCTGGTTGGACCTCCGTAGTAGCCCATGGCTGCATGAGGATTTTGTATGTATATATATATATATTATAAAAATAGTAAGAAAAGTAAAAATTATTGTAAATGGTCAAAAGTTCAAATATGTCAACAAAGTTTCTCTGTGTTTCAAGAGATGCAAACTTGAATTGTATTGTTCAAGTGATTTGAATAATTGAAAAAAGTATTGGATACATTCAAATATATTTTGAATTACAAATATAACACGATGATGAATTTGTATTATGCTTTAGTTTATTCCTACAGTGTTTATGATAGCTGTTTAAGAAACACTAATGCTTCTATATCTTGCAGAAACCTAATTTGAGACATATTTTACATTTGATTTATAATGATCCAGTAAAAAATTTCCCTTTTCACCTCTATGATTTCTGTATATAAATAATTCTGTTATGTTATGTATATTTTTAGGGGAAATGATCAATCACTACATAATTTACGTTACACAGGCATTCATTATTTATTCATAATGCACAAATTTTACCTTACGACTATGGCATTCAAACATTAACTAATGAATGGTATATAACCTGTTCTCTTGAAAAATGATTAAAACTAACTAAAACATTAAATCTCTGAGGAAACTGTGAAAATCAGATTCTGTTATTACCCAAGGGTATTATGAAAATAAACCTTAAATTTACATGTCATCCAAACTATTAATGAGTGACAAATGCTCTGTACTTGGTTTGTGATCACTATTTCTTAAACCTATATTTCACATAACTAAATAAAAAACTCATATTCAATACCCTCCCTCAGCAAAAAACAACCACGATGCAAATAGGAAGGATAAATAAACTAATTGTGACTAAACATATGGCTACGGTGACCATACGTCCTTTATTTCACTGCTCTGTCCGTTAGATTTATTGTTTTCTAAAATGACCATTTTGTCCTTTTTTTTGTGAATTAATATAGTAAACTGAATATTGGAGAGCAGTAGACGGGTTGAAATTTTTAAATATTTCACAGATAAACACATGTCTTTTAAAAACATTTTAAAAAACGTTGAATTTAGCTTATGTCTCCCTGGATCTAATGACCCCACTGAATGAGTATTTTGATTAGCGAACAATATGTGAACCAGTGAAAAAAAACAAATTAAAAATCGAAACATTGAAAGCATGCATTTATACGAAATGCAACTTTGACATGAATTGCATACAGTTTTATGAATTTTAAAAGCACAAACCTGATTTATTAAAAAATTCATTCTTGTGAAAAGTATCAAAATTAAATTTTTTAAGTAATAATATGATTGTTTAAAATGCTTTGCATATGCTTATATTTTATAATAAATGTTATAAAGCTTTTTAGTTTTAGTGAAACAAATAAACGCAACCTGTTTTTTTTTATTATAAAACAATTTCTGATTGTCCTTTATTTTCTCCAAAAAAATATGGTCACCGTACGTATAGCAGTTAACTTATATGAATGTATGGCACTATATATTCTTCACAATTATCATTCAAACAATTTTATATACTCTTGCCAAATATTGCAATTTTGCTAGGATTTCAGCAAACTCAAATTTTTATCACAAGTATACTTGCTATTATAAAAAGGAAAAAAAAAATGACATACCTTGCTAAATTTTGTTACTGTGAAGTTTTCTCTTCTTATTGCTAGCAGCCATTTTCTGCACAATTCTTCATCCTGGGAAAACTGTAAACGCGCGCTTTTGTTGAATTTTTATAGTTGCCTCTACAGCCGGCAACAGAACAAGGATGAGGCATTTCTTCGAAAACTTATTCACAAGTGAAATTCGCAAATGATATTCACAGAAAAATATAAACGCCACTTCAAAGATTTAGAATTTCCCGCTAAAACACACAAACAGCTCGTAACCAACAGCTAGGGGTGTCGAGATGATAGATCCACGAAGGATGACGTCAGAACGTGTGACGTCACCAGTGAAAAGGCCTTGATTCTCGATGGTTACGGTTAACGAGACTGAGCAATTGATGCATCGTGAAATTCTTATGACATTGGTGAATTAAAGTATGGATCATATTTCAATATGATAATGTTCTTTGATCTTTGAGATCGTGGTTGATTGGCAAGTGATTGATATCTCAATCGTTCAGTGACTTATGAGAATCTTCAATTCTTGAAGAATATTTTCCTTTTCAAAATCCGATTCCGCCACTTTTACTGTGAAGTAAGCTGGTGGTTACTAAAGCATTGGAGGCGATCCTCTGGAGAAGTTCAACACTTTCGCTATTAAGCAATAAAATAAAAAATAAATACCCCTCAAGCAGCTGCTTTCCACAGAGGTCTGACAGGAGCCTGTCAGTTTATTATGCCATAGTAGAAGGTCTGAGAGGATGGCAGGACATTTAATAATCTGGCTTTAAGTTTCACTTCATATTTAATATGTTATAATCTATTAATCTGAACAAATGACTGTTGTTGATGCAGTGAAAGAAGTTTATAAACGCGGTGTATATATTTGGACAACTGTAATGAATTTTCTGGATCGATCGAGTTCACTTGTCTATTTATTAATAATGCACTTTATTTTTCCTAGATTCGGGCCTCATGATAATTGTACTCTTTTTTCCGATGCATTTAAAGTCTATAAAGGAAAGGGTAGAGGTTGACTTAATCGGAAGGGCACCAAGCTCATAACCAGATGTTCCCAGTTCGAGTTTCCATTGTGTGATTAAGTTGAGGTTTCCTCTGCTCACCTCCGCTGTGCCTTTAGTTAGAAATGACATGATGGGCTTGAAAAGGCTATCATTCATCAGATGGATAACTATGTCGTGGTACTGATTGCAATTGATTCAAACCCTTCATTTTCCAAAGAACATGCTGGATAACCTTGACCACAGTCTTCTTTCTATCTCTAAACAGCTGTCCAGTGGTTTTCCTTCCCTTGGCCAACTCTAAACCTTTGAATCGTGGCCTGGTCGTTAAGCCCAGTGTGTACTCAAAAGACGCCGCTCAGATGCAAAACAATCAAATCCGTTAAAAGGTATTCTGTAGAAAACTGAATGGACCTACTTTGTCTATAAACCTTGAAATAAAAATTATTTTTCACACAAATCGATGCAGCAACTTTTTAAAAGGTTTCTTGAAAGTAAAAGAAACGTGTCAATGAATTATTCATATCTAAAAGCGAAATCTGTGTTCATAAGCTGTCATGTTTCGCCGTTGATATAATCTACATGAAGGAAGAGAAAACAATTTCAATCGGATGCTATCTATCTAAGAAACGTCACTTTTATCACAAGGCAACAAAGATATCAAACATGGCGTAGATGGAGTACTTGGTTCTGATCTGTGCTGATGTGCCGTTTATAGTCTGCAAAGTGGCCGTGCACGGATCTGGATACTGCTCTATATTAAAGCCAAGCACTTGGAGGGTTATCGAAGGCAGTAATGTTAACAAGCGGCCAGTGCTCAAGCAACAGCAAAGAGGCTTTAGGGTACCGGAGATGTTTCCGAGATAACTATGTCGTTTATGGGCCTCAGGAGCCGCTCGTAAAGACACTACTGACAAATTATTCGAATTATTTGGCTATAAAATAAAGGTAAGCCAAGGACCACCCATTACGGCAGTGCATGGAGTATAGGATACAAGTGAAATGTTACCACATATCTCGATCAAGTCTTCCTTTCAGCTTATGAAACCTTTAATCAAATGAAAGTTGATTTTTTTTCTTCTAATTCGCTTTCGATCACTTATGTGCTTTTCGTCTAAGAGTATTAATTGTCAAATATTAATATCTCTGTTTCTTGGTCATAAATCCATTGTAAATAAAAGATATAAAGTTATATATTTTTCTGCATTGAATTAAAATTAAAAACAGATACTTTAGGTGTTATTTTTTTATTTAGTATTTTAGCCTCCCTTATAAACATGAATTCAATTAGGTAAAATGTAAAAACATAAACCACATAAACAATGCGAGTTATAAAGCAAAGAATAAGTTATAGTTTCGGCCTTACATCTTATTGTGAGTAAGACTTAGTTGAGAATATGTTGAGTCTTACTCAACTTATTTTGAGTAAGACTTTTTTCTTCAAAATCAGGGTTTATATATTTATTCCATTTAAATTCAAAGTCTTGGTGGAATGTTGAAAACTTTTTTTGCCCCTAGTGAAATACCCCTCAAATTTCTATTACTTCTTGTATGTGGAAGTGAATGAAATAAGTAGCACTTAAAGTATCCAAATATAGTTTATCTTTCTTTAGATTAGACCTAAGTAACCTTCATTTTAATTCGAATTTCTGTTATTATTATTAATGGAAAGTGAACAATAGATATCTGTCAATCACTGAAAGTTAAAAATTATATTTCGTACATTTACATGCATTTTGAGAAACCTGATACTTAAGGGGTTAAATGTACTTTGTCTTTCTTGAACATTTTCCGGGGAAGGATGGAGGGATACTCATATCAGTAGATAAAAATTTATAGTATTATTAAGGAGAGAAGAATGGTACATAAAAGACTTTATCCTACTTACCAACCTATGTCGATCCATTATGTATCATTACCATTATTTATAGTACCCTTGTAGAAGAGTATCCAAGTTTCTTAACATAAAAGCAAAGGTTGATAAGAATCCCCCAGCTGTTTGTGTCTTTCTAGAATTAACCTTATGGTTCTGCTTTACCCAATAGTTATGAGCCTTGGAGTTCTTGTGACCTCGCCATTTGATTCATCAAACCAGTGTTTCCCCAACGGTATTCACTAAATATAAAATATCTATGTTTATTAAGAATTTTATCGCCATATTCTATATATTGAATTCTCCATATATATTTTAGGTCGGTCGGCCTTCTCAGGTGAATATAAAATATGAAAATATATTCATTGAATGTAAAATAATTACCAATTATATTAACTAAAAAAATTATTATTTAAAAGAAATATACTTAGCATATTTTTTCTCCATGTGTCGCAAAATTTTTGGATTTTCAAAAGTGTGCCGTGTATAAAAAACTTTAGGAAGCAATGCATTTAGCAGCTCAAAAGTATTACTAATGATTAAAACAATCGAACTCAGAGATGCAATCGAAATCGGGTACACTCATATGAGAACGCAATACTATCGTGTTTGATCCTTTGTTGTCTGGGCCGGATTAAAGTGGGAGACTAAGAAGCTTGGGCCCCAGGCAAGAGGGGAGAGTTCTTAGCTGCTAAAATGAATAAATCAAAATAAATTATCCCTGAAGCAGTTACTTGCCACAGAGTTCTGACAGGAGACTGTCAGTTTAATACGCCACAGAGAAGAATTATAAGGGTTTGGGTTGGGTTGTTTTATCTCTGAACTTCACTTTTTTGCACACCATGGACTAAATGGCCAGATCACATGGACCCCGAAGGCTCAGAGAAGGTTGGGGGAGGGGACCCACTGGAACAGTTGTTGGGATACAGATGGTAGCCTCCCATCAAGGTCATCCAGCGTGTTCATTATCGTGCACATGGTATGCCTCTCCCGCACACAGAGACACGGCTCAATGTCCCATCCGACGGACGACGGCCTTTTCAAGTCCATCGGTGTCCCCTACTGACTGTGGGCAGGGAGGAGAATTTTGAGGAGATAAATCTCAATGCTGACCCAGCTGGGACTCGAACCTGTGAACTGCAGATTACAATCTTGGCGCGCTACCGACTGAGCCACCCCAGCCCCAAAAAAAGAATTATGAGGAAGGTGAGATTAAGCAAAAAGACATTATAGGAAATCCATATCTTATCCGGGGCTCGAATACAGGTCCCTTTGATCAGGAGCCAGGCACAAAACCACTCGGCTCCTGGGACAGTATTTTAAATCGCGATTAATATTTATTCTAACTAATACAACTATTGAAATTAGTACAACAATTTCAATCACTGACAGGAAAAATTTGAATGCTTTTAAACTGATAAATCTGAATCAACTAGTAGCAACTTCTTCCTGATGCTAAAAATCAGCATCAGGAAGCAGATGAAACTAAAAGTTTTACTTCAAAGAAAAAAATATGCCTTCAAGTAGGTACTTACCACAGAGATCTGACAGGAGCCAGTCAGTTTAAAACGACATAGAGAAGAAGCCTATGAATTATTTTTCTCTCGACTGGCATTTATTTTTTACTCGTTTTCAAAAACCAACCAAGAAAAAAAGAAACGAGAGAATAGTTTTTCTTTTTTATCTACCTATCCGTATGTACACATCAAACTTTTCTGTTCATAGAGATAAATAAAAAATTATTTTTGTGATGGATAGGTAGGTATCGATGAAATATTACGATTTGCACTTTTCTAAGCTTCCAAAAAGCTACAATTTAAGCCCTCTAACGGTGGAAAAATTTAAAATTCCAAAATTTCAAACTAATATTGCAAACTATTTAGTTATGCCAGAAATTTGAAATTTTGGTGGTGGAATGTGAACGTCACGAAGTATTCATTAGCAACAGTAACCTTACCCCTAGAAAAGAACGTATAAGGAAAAGAAGTTCAGCTTTGACAAAGCGTAAGTGGCGACCTCAAGTGGTGTTTCGATTCGTATCGTGCATTGTTTAAGCTGGGAAGCAAACAATAAGGGGCAAAGGAATTATGCAACAAAAAAATTATATTTTAAAAAAGGAAAAAAAGTAACTGCACTTTGTATTAAAAAAAAATAATATCATGATTTTAATAAAGGTTTATTTTCTCCATTGGAATTATTTTTCGTTAAACCAACAATTATAAATTCAACGGATAGAAAAGATTTGAAATTAGCCTGAAGTTAATTTAAAGAATAAATTATTACAATTAAAAGCTTTCTTGGTTGCATAGAAACAGGAAACAGAATTGATATTAATATACTCTGCAAGGATATCAATGGGAAATTATTACATAGGAAAAGCGAAGAGAATGGAAGTTGACAGTAACATGTAATTACAAAAGCGTTTGTCCCCTGTAATGTTCGTATCACCTCTACGCCAAATGCACGATACTCGATTTTTCATTAATCTCTATGGAAGCTTAACTTCTTCTCCCTCTACATTCTTTGCCCCTAGGGTGTATGGGAAATGAAATTGTTTTGTTTTAAGAGATAATTTGAAAACTTTTTTTCTATTGGCAACAATGAGTTGACCTCTTAGACCTGGGAGATGTAATTTCTCTGTTTTAAGAGAAAATGTTTGTTTTAGAGATAAATTAAAAATCCTTTTTAATTTGATAGGTATTGAAGAAATGCGTATTACGATTTGAACTTTCCGAATCTCCCAAAAGATATAAGTATACCGTCTAACGGCGGAAAATTTGAAAATCTCAAAATTTAAAACGAACATTACAAACGATGAATTTATGCTAGAAATTTTAAATTTTAGTGATAGAATGTGAAGGTCATGAAGTTTTCATTGGCAACAATGAGTTGACCCCTTACCCCTAGGATGTGTGGGAAGCACAATTGTTTTGCTTTAAGAGATAATTGGAAAGCTATTTTTCTAGTTGGTACTAATGAAATGTTCCAACTCGCATTTTTCAAATCCTTAGGTGGTTTTAAGGTATATCGCTAGATATAACTAAATATGGAAACGGCGAAATTTTAAACGAATGTTGCAAGTGATCTATTTATTGTGAAAATTTGACATTTCGGTGGTAGAGTGTGAAGAGATATTCCACTGACAGCAATAATCTGTCCCCTTTTCTCAAAGGAGTAGAAACTTTTTAAATTTAATAAATTAAAGACAAATACTTTTTATGTTTTTAATTGCTAATAAAATATTATTATTTGCAATTTTCCCATCATCCACAAGTTAGAATTAAAACTTTTAAGGGGTGAAAGAGTAGGTAAACGAAAAACTTCTGTCTCTTTCAAAACGAGATTCTCATGTGCACCAGGGGCATTAAACGTCCTTCTGGTTTAATTGGGAATAAAGAGTATTACGTGACTTACACGCACCCTAAAAATCGCGTTATACTCAAAGAAGGATGGTATAATTAAAATGCAAAGTGTCAGAAATGAGTATTATTAACATTGTTTATTTTACTAATTTACTTATCATTCATTCTGATGGCTCCAAATTTTTGAGGTGCCTTGACCTGGAATTTCTTTATTAGGGTCTATTTGCAATTCCTGTTTTTTTTTTGGTGTAGGATTTAATTTTTTTTTTATCTTACTTTTGTTTTACAAGAGAATTAAGTCTTAACTTTATAGATCAACATATGTTGCAGAAGCTTTCTTATTCTTTTAGATCATTAATCAAGGCAAAACATATGTTTCTAGCTAAAGTTTTCATTACGCATTCAAAATAGGGGAATTATAATGTTTGAATATAACGTGGAGCCCCTTAAAGTGAAAAATTACGAAGACGGTAGACTTTGTTTTAGTAGACAGGTTAGTTATTCTTTGACACATATTTACCAGAGACAGAGACTGTACTCCTTTTATATTGATTTCTGATTGTTTGATTCGCAACATATAGGACGGAGAAGATCCTAGGAACTACTCCTATTTTATACAGTACTTCTCATATAAGGACATGTCCCCACTAAGACTGAAGTCACTTCAGACCACTGCCTCATTTAGAGCTAACAGGGCAAAAACAACCACTAGGACTAGAATCCGGACCCCGGCAGTTGCAGTGTCACAGTGAGCCAAGGCGAACCATTGCGCCACCGTGGAGGAAATTTTTGATTAAAACTGATTAGAGCTACTTTTGCAATACTCGTAATTATTGCATCACCAGGTCAGTTTTACAAGTGTTACTAGTATGGACTGAAATATTTCTAAACATAAAAATTCAACTCTATAGTTTGACTCGTTCAGATATTAAAGACCCACACCGACAGATAATACCCCCAAAAAGCAGGTTTCACGGACTCCTGAAGCGTGCTGATGTTTTAAAATTTCCAATTAGCTTTGGCAATCGCGATGCTTTTATTTTATATTTATATGAAAAACCAAAACCGAAGTGGAAACCAAATCAAATGAACGTTAAAAAAAAAGATTTAAATTCTATCAGTCTCAGAATTGTCAGTATTTCATCTTCATATCGGTAACAGAAAAATTCTAAATTATCTGAAGTTACCAACGTAAATATCCTTTCAAATTAAACTACTCAATATCCTGCGCAAAAGCAAAGAGTTAACGTTAAACCAATTTGTTTTATATCTCTCCAAACTTTAGACATACATCGTGTGATAAATAAATTCCTGGTAAATCCACAGAGTAAAATGGGAAGCATAAGAGTGCATGAGGAGAAGAAGAGTGGATTTGGAACTCTCCAACTGTCTTTTGGGTATTCTGAAGTTGCAGAGGGAGTGTAGAAGAGTATTACACATCAGCACCAGCTACGGACCACTGTGACACTAATCGGTGCACAGAGGGCAATGCTAACATACCAAGGACGGCTCCATTACGGGATTGAGAGAGGACTGCCCTCTCCACGTGCATGCCGTATCCATGAGGCTTCTCCAAAGTGTGGAGCTTGCTGGATGTTTGCACAAGTTCTTTCTTATGAGAGAACTTTAGGAGAAAAACAGAGCAGTGTGTAAGACGCATGAACAAATTTAAAACTTTAATTTATCAGAAACTAAGGAAAACGTTTCTCTGCTTATGGTTTAGCTTTAGAAATTTTTGAAATTTCTCTTCTGTGTTTCACTTATGTTTATTCTATCAATAATTATCTACATAATTAGGTTTCATCAGTTTGAAGCTAACAATTCAATGCATTTTAATCTTGGAGCTATTTCTTCTTTTTTTTGTGCTCTAGTAGATATAATTAAATAGAGTAGTTGTTTTTCAGCTGAGATATCGCCTTCCTCACAAATCTTCTCTATGACGTATTAAACTGACAGGCTCCTGTCAGACCTCTGTGGTAAGCAGCTGTTTTAGCCGTAATTTATTAATATATACCCTGCCGTTGTTTAGCATCCATTTAATTCCATTTCAATTCCTTTCCCTTTTTATGTTAGACTGGATACATCATTTGCAATCTGTAGTTTCGTATTGAAAAAAAGGAAGTTTGGTTCAGAGTTGGGCAAAACAAATTAAAACTTGTCTTGGCAGACATATTTTCTGCGTGCATCCCATAACGATAACACTTTCGAATCCATTCTATGAATGCATCCATATCTTTTTTAATGCGATTAAGAATATGGAATTGAAGCTCTACTGATCTGCTATGACTCGTTTATAACACTTTTGTGACATTATTCCACAAAATTAGTTCAGCACTTTGGAAATTGGAAATTACACTCTAATTGTTTCAATGATGTTTTTGACACTCATAGAAATGGGTTATTTCTTAATACAAGAAATTTCTAGCGTCATAACATGCAAAATTGTGCAAAAGAGAAGATAATTCTTTTTGAACGATCTCCATGTACCTAATATGCCTCTATTAATATTATTAAATCTGTAGGGTGATTTAGTTAAACACATGTATATATTTTAATTTATTTATTCCCTTTTTTATTTTCAGGAAAACTTCCTTATAAATTTAATTTCTATAAATGTATTTATTCAAATAAGATGCAATCAAATCAAATAAATAAATAAATATCCCCTCAAGCAGCTGCTTGCCATAAAGGTGTGATAGGAGACTGTCCATTCGATTCGCCATAGAGATAGGTCAGGAAGCAGAGATAGCTGCATTAAGACAACTCAAATATAACCCAGTTAGTTCACTTTGATCAGTAACCAATCATGCTGATCACTCGAGCACGGCTCAATATAATAATCACCTTTTTTTATTCCAGCCTGATGCCAATGAATCAGAAACAGATACGGTTTATTGAATCAACATGAGTAGCATCGGCGTAACCAAGGGAAGAAAGATTCTGGATTTTATATTCCCCCTCTCCTTCGAGGGCATGCATTTTTCTAAGGTAGTTCTCAAAAATCAGGGACTCAAAGATGAGTCTCCCCCCCCCCCCTCAATTCATTGGATTTTTCTGGGTACGCCACTGAGAATAGAGTGAGTAGCATTGCAAGACTAGAAACAATAGTTGTTTTAAAATCTGACTGATCGTTATTTATAACTTATCATTGCATGAGTAACGTCAAAGAAACCAACTGAATATTTCTTGAAAATCTGACTCTTGAAAAGCTATGTCATGCAACTGAGTTACGAAAATTGGCAAGGTAAGGTGGAAAATTGGCAAAGAAAAAAAAAATTCTGTTGTTTTTCTTTGGTTTATGAGACGGTTAGGGTAATAAATATTGACTGAATTCTGATAAAGCAGAAAAATGTTAAATTCTTTTGTGGTCATTTTCTATTTGAGGGAAACCTCGCGTAATCGTGTTTTATTTCGCACCTTTAGTATCCACTACATAAAAAAAATGCATAGTGAACAATAAATGATCCGTTTTTTAATCCATGTTTCAAGAAAAAGAGCTCCTCGGAAATTTTTTTCAAAAGTTCATATTTCATGTTGAATTTAATGGAAGAAGCAGTCTAAAAGTAACAAAGGATAAAATAAGACTAGTATGTTTTTTTATATATGACAGTGAAAGTTTACTGATTAAGTACAAAAACTGCAATTATTGTTTGATTAAATAACTTCAGCTACTGATTAAAAATGACGAAACAAAAATTAAGTAGAAAGTAATTAAGCAAGTCCTCATGATCTTGATATTTAGATAAATTTAAAGCAAAAAATTTCGGTCACGAATAAAACAACTCAACTTTTTTTATGCAATTTTTTTCTGTCCGATGTGAGGATTGACATTTTTTAAGTCTCTGATTTTAGAGGACTACCTTAGAAAATGTATGCTTTCAGTGGGGGAGGGGGGGGGAGATAAAATCCAGAGTTGGTGCGCCACAAAAAAAAAATTCGTGCACGAATAAAACAAATCAACTTTTCAGGCCACTTTTTTAGGTTTTTGACAAAACAGTCAATAAACACACTGACGAAAAGCATAATTTAAATTATTTTTCTGCTTCTGGAGTCTCATTATATCTGCAATATATTTTATTTAATTTGTGTGTTTGTTTATCAAGGATTGGGGTGTTTTACCTCTGAACTGCACTTTTCTCCCACAATGGACTAAATAGGCAGGTTACAATGACCTCGAGGACTCAGAGTAGGTTGGAGGAAGTAGACCCACTAGACAGCTGTTGGAGACATATGAAAGTCTTCCATCAAGATCATCCAGCGTGTTCTTTAATGTGCACATTATATCTCTCTCCAGCACACAGGGCCCATGCTTAACGTACCATCCGATGGACTGCACACTTTTCAAGTCCATCGTGTCCTCTACTGACCAAAGGTAGGGTGAGGTGTTTTGCGGAGATAAATCTCAACTGGGCCCCAGATGGAACTCGAGCCCGGCAACTGCCGATTACGAGTCTGGTACGCTACTAACAGAGCCATCTTCGCCCTATTCGAAATTGGGAACTACAGTTTATCAAGAACTCCTTATCTGTAAGAGCTATGACAAACAAATTCCATATATAAAGTCTTCTTATCGCAAATTCCTACCTAACAACCAACAGTGGCCAGACGTCTTGGTAAGGACTCAATAAGGTGTTGAAAACACTTAGGTGGTATTGCCGTCCCTTAACCCTTTAACTTCCAAGAAATCTGAGAAAAAGGTAGAGGGTAGTAATGACAAAGAAATAGCACAATTCGGACTAGTCCATTAGAAAATCTCGGCCGTTTTGGGCCGTTCTGGGCGTTAAAGGGTTAAACGAGGATCGTCTGTCTTAAAGTATACAGAGTTGCCGGTGTGGGTTGGTGGGCTCAAACAGACATTTCCAATTTGTCCCACAAATTCTCAATGCGGTTGAGATCCGACGATCGAAGGGGCTATTCGAGTGTGGTAAACTCACTTTAATGCTCCTGGAGCCAATTGGTCGCCACTCGAGAAGTATGCGGTGTGGCGTTGTCCTGTTGAAAGATGCCATCATGGTGCGGAAAGGGAATCTTTACGAACGGGTGTAGATGATCGGCGAGGATGTTCACATGCCTTGTGCCAGTTAAGGAGGTCTCGATGTGCACTATGGACCCCAAGGAAGTCCATGTAAAAGCACCCCAAATTGTTACACCGCCTCCACCATTGTATGGCCCAAATTTGGCAAACTGGATCCATCGCTAGGTATGGTTTACGCCACACACGCACACTCCATCGGCGTGATAGAGTTGAAACTCGGCGTGATAGAGTTGATTCGTCAGACCAGATGACGTGTTTCAGTCCTCAGTTGCAATAGGTTTTTGCACACTTCAGCCTAATCTTTTGGTGCCTTGCAGTCAACAATGGGATACGATGTGGACGTCGATTACCATAGCCTATTTTTACATGGTACAGTCGCTCAAAAAAGTATCCGAACACCATGGTTGATTAGAGAATTCAGAAAAAATATCTGGCAACGATTTTTTTAGAAATTAGTGATCTGGCAACCAAACGAAGGTTGCCAGATCACTAATTTCTAAAAAAATCGTTGCCAGATATTTTTTCTGAATTCTCTAATCAACCATGGTGTTCGGATACTTTTTTGAGCGACTGTACGACAGATAGTATTTGTGCATAAGCTTGTGGACTCACCCTCATTCAATTCCGACGTTATCAGCTCCCCTGCAGCTGTGAGATTCCTTGTAAGGATATAGGACAGTCTATGCTCACCTTGAGAGTTAATTGTACATTTGGTTGAAAGTTTTGTCGTATTTCACGTTGTTTTCGTATATACGTGCGACAGTCTGATGTGGAAATCCCAACAGTTCAACTGTAGTGGTGATTGAAAAAACAGCCTTCCTCTCACCTACTCTCTGGCCACGGTTAAACTCAATAATGTTGCTGCCTTCACCAGTGCCATCTTAACAGTATTGTAGGCCCCTGGGAAAAGCAATGCACTACGGCCCCTACCCACAAACCTACGGGAATAAAAATGTAAACGGTCAATAAAATTAAGCCTACGGGTTTGTTGGTACTTTTAACAAAATCAATGTTTAAACATAAAAAACATGCTGTAAAAAAAAATACCCCCTCAAGCAGCTGCTTGCCACAGAGGTCTGACAGGAACCTGTCAGTTTAATACGCCATAGTAGAAGGTCTGTGAGGATGGCAAGATTAATCAACACAAACTTTTGCGAAATTTAGAATCGTGGGAGCCCCTGGGAAACTGCCTAATATGCCCATGCCTTAAGATGATCCTGGCCTTCACCCATGATTAATTTTCTGTGGAAATTCCTCGCCCTTCCCACGGTCAGTAGGGGACATTGATGGGCTTGGAAAGACCGCCGTCCGTCGGATGGGACGTTAAGCCGTGGCTCCGTGTGCGGAAGAGTCATACCCTGTACACGTTAAAGAACACGCCGGATAGCCTTGACGGGAGGCTACCATCTATCTCCCAACAGCTATTCTAGTGGGTCCCTCCCCCCAACCTTCTCTGAGCCTTCGGGGTCCTTGTGACCTGGCCATTTAGCCCATGGTGTGCAAAAAAGTGCCGCTCAGAGGTAAAACAACCCAACCCAACAACTTTTCTGTGACTGGTTTCCAATGTGTAGAGATCTGCTCTATTTATAGACATTGCCAGTTTCAGTGTCCCATGTGACTGGACGCGATTCTTCTGCTTTGCATATTGTTATCAGGTGTATATCATAATTCGTTCATTCGGTGTAAAAGTCAAAAGACTTGTGATATCAGGTGGGGAATATTTAAATCAGTGGTAAAAACGATTCAGTGGCTTCAAACATGCAAATGAACTGTCCGCACGAAAGATGCTCTCTGACAGGTCTGGGTACTGTATACTGTTTGCACACGAATTTACAAATTGGATAGGTTTGCACTTGCAACAATAAGTTTCCTCCTTATTCTCAGGGGCAGGAATGTATCTTATATCCCAGGGGCGGGGACCACAGCTATGATAATTCTGCATCCTTTGCTGTGATGATGCATCTTCAGCTGTGAAGATGACATCTATTATCCTTCAGGAATAACAGTTACCATCTACTATGAAATCTCAAACTTGTCTACCTTCTTTGAAATCAAACACATGTCTTTGCATAATTTTATTTTAGCCCCCAAGTATATGTCCGACACTAAAAATATATTTCAGAAACAACTATAAAATTATATTCTATAAAATATCATTTTAACCTTTTCTGTCCGGTGAATGTTTTAATAATTGGGAAACCCTACAAGTCTCTTTCTTAGATCCCCCTCCCGAAATGAAATTTTCGCCCCTCCGCCTCGAAACTAAATTCTGGAACTCCCAAAAACACTAAATTCTCAGAAACCCCCCAAAAATAAAATTCTCGCACCCATCTAAATCAAAATTCTTGGACAACTCCTGATCTTGTGTACGTGCTGCTCAGGGGGATGGAAAGAACAACCTGTTTCATTTTAACAGATAAATTTTTGAAAATTCTTTTTTTTTATTTTAGTTGGTGTTGTTTTCTGCGGAGGTCCTGCCATCCTCTCAGATCTTCTACTGTGGCATATAAACTGACAGGCTCCTGTCAGACCTCTGTGGCAAGCAGCTGCTTGAGAGGGTATTTATTATTATTTTATTAGTGAGATATTATGGTTTGCGGTTTTTCAAAAATCTCAGGTAGTTTTAATTTATAACTTTAGAGATAACAAATATGGAAATGGCGAA
Source organism: Ryuthela nishihirai (assembly GCA_038380435.1). Lineage (NCBI taxonomy): Eukaryota > Metazoa > Arthropoda > Arachnida > Araneae > Heptathelidae > Ryuthela > Ryuthela nishihirai. Next base: position 109,875,038 of record JAWZYU010000001.1, read on the forward strand.
GCATTTAACAAATATTGCAAGCGAATTATTATGGTAGAAATTTTAAATTTTGATGGAAGAGTGTCAAGAGAATTCGATTGACAGTAACAGTCTGCCCTCTTTTCTCAGATGCATAAATTTGAAATTTCGATGGAAATTCAAGAAATTCATAGATTTTAAGAGAATTCGATTGACAGTAAGTCTGCCCTCTTTTTCCAGATGCATCAATTTGAAATTTCGATGGAAATTCAAGAAATTCATGGATTTTAAGAGAATTCGATTGACAGTAACAGTCTGCCCTCTATTTTCAGATGCATAAATTTGAAATTTCGATGGAAATTCAAGAAATTCATAGATTTTAAGAGAATTCGATTGACAGTAACAGTCTGCCCTCTTTTTTCAGATGCATAAATTTGAAATTTCGATGGAAATTCAAGAAATTCACGGATTTTAAGAGAATTCGATTGGCAGTAACAGTCTGCCCTCTTTTTTCAGACGCATAAATTTGGAATTTCGATGGAAATTCAAGAAATTCATGGATTTTTAAGAGAATTCGATTGACAGTAACAGTCTGCCCTCTTTTTTCAGACGCGTGTGGACTTTTTTAAGGCGCATGTGGAAGAATTTTTAATTTAAGTAATAAATGGCAAATACTTTTTGTTGTATAAGTACTAATAAAATATTACTATTTGCATTTTTCTAATCATTCATAAGTTCGAATTAAATTTTTAAAGACTGCAAAAGTCGGTAAACGAAATATTTCATTCTCTTTGAAAGCGAGATTCCCATAATTATGTATCGTCTGTTGCAGGGGCAGACTTTTGCGGAGGGGCTTGACCTCTCCTTTCAAATTGCTAGTAACTGGAACGGAGGCAAAAAAAATGTACGTACTATACGAATAATGGTTTTAACATTTTTTTGTCTTTAATTCAATTAGTCAAACAGAATTAAAAAGGATGATTTATTTATTTTTGTTATAGGCTCTGGATATGTTAAAAGCAGTGACAAAGCACGAATGTAGGCAATTGAATCGAGGAGACTGCGTAGTTGACGCATCGCAGATTCTCATAAATCATTGACTGAAAATTCTGTCAATCAACTAATGAGATCATAGCGATCAGTAGCTTATTGGCAAATGACAGACAGTTTGATTCACCACCAATGACGTATAAGAATTTTTGATGCGTCAAGGCGCATCATTGATTCAATTGCTCTCATCGAAGCTTCTCCTCTGTTATATTTACCTGTTTGATTTAAAATCGATTTTCCGGATCTTCCCTTATCCGAATTGCCAACATTTCAAATTAATACAGATAATCGATTTTTATTTTGTATATATATTTATTATTAATTTATTTTTTGAAAAAAATAACTACACAGATTTCCACAGTCGAAATATTTTTTAATTAATTCCATCGTCAGGGTTTTTAGGTTCATAATACAATAATGCTACATCGATAAAATGAACATTCACCATCTTGACAACAACTTATTGAGGCAAAAAGTGCTGTTTCCCTGTTGCTCCTTCAGGAATAACAGCTTCTCCACTAGAATCAGTGGTTTGACCTGTTCTCACCCCACTTACCGTAAGTCTTCCTTTCACCTGACTATTACGGAGTCGTTTTCTGTCAGACATGTTCGAAAGCTGACGACACGAAAATGAAGTGAGTCGTCTGCATAATGTGATGACTCTGCATGAGACTGCAGAACCGGTATGCCTCAGTGGAAGACAGGTAACTCTTGCTGCTTGACAACAAATACACTGGTACTTCTACTCAACTGCATATTAAGGCACTTCAGTTGACTTTCAAGTAGCTGTGGTAAAGGTAAATTCTTGACAGTAAAGTACTCGCAGAATATTATGTCAAGGTCAATCGACACTTTATGCTAGTGTGATATATATTGCCAAAAAATGCCACTCTGTAACAGTATTTTAAGCATGTTTTCTGTTATTCATTTACGCCGAAAGTGCAATTAATTTTAAGTGATGCTTGTTTTAATATAGAATAATAAACAACTTTGGTGCTCTTAGTTTTTCTAGGAATGTGTATTGTATTCAAACTAGTCTAAAATATAATGGAACCCTAACGTAATTTTCTTATAGCTTACTTAATGTATGAGAATATGGGAAAAAAAAATGAATAAAAATGCTAAATTTTATTCTTTTATTCAACGTGGAACACTTGGAAAGTGATCTTCTTTCGACAAATACATTTAAATAAATAAATAATTAATTAAATATGAAACATTTGATAAAAATGGAGAGTATTCAGTCATGCCATGTCACTTAAAAGTATTTGAGGATGTAGAAGGAAAATGTCTAGCTCCAAGGGAAGTAATTCGAATGAAAACAAATAGCTCATAAAGTTGCTGTTACTCCAACATAATTCCAAAGAACCTTGATATGATTTCGTTAGCTCGCATGAAGTTTACGAATCCTTAGAAGGGAGTAAGGAAGGAAAGAAGGAAGGAGATTCCAAACTATACTCAAGGATTTCAAAGATGGATGGAAGTGTTCGAGTCATTGAGACTCCCCAATTAAGGCATAAAAAATTTTAATAAGTCATTGGTGAATTAAAAGTTCAATCATATGCCAATAAACTAATGATATTTTATGTATGTCACTGGTTGAGTGAAGAATAAATAACATCTTCCAAGTGTCTACTGCAAGATCTCATTGTCTCAATCGTTTACATCCTTGCTTCACCATTGATGCACCTCACTGTATATAAAGGAATGTACTACCAATAAATTAAATGGAATACTCTACCAACAGCTTACAATGGAATACTCTACTAACAGCTTACAATGGAATATAATACTACTATATTAAAACCGAAAAATCTACCACTTAGATTACGGTTATGTATGTAGCAATATCACTTAGAATACAATTATGTTGTGATATCTCTGTGGCAAGAGAGGGAATATTTATTTACTATTTATATTAATATATATTTATTTAAAAATTGTATTTTAAATATACATTTTAAATACATATTTAATATGCGACCTGAATGCCCCTTATGACGTTGTGCCCCGGGCAAGCCCTCGCCCTAACTGTCGGCACTATTCTCTTCACAGAGTTTAAATTCATTTTACAGACTGATCCTCGATAACCAGTCATCTGCAGAGAAAGCAACGGATAGTTTTATTGCTCTAACATCGAGGGAAAGAGACCAAATATTCATTATAAAAATTTGGTTTACTTCAAATTCTAATGCATCAAAACGCCAAAATAAAGAGGAATGAGACTGAATTTCTTTATTCTTTAGCAGTGAAGTGTCTGAAAGCGATTACAGAGAGAAAATTTAACCCCCCTCCTGTCCACTATTACATTTCCGCAGGCACATATTACCAAATACACAAATTCATAAGTAGTTGATTTGTTAACGCAATAATACAGTTATAAATATAAATAAATAAATAAATACCCCCCTCAAGCAGCTGCTTGCCACAGAGGTCTGACAGGAGCCTGTCAGTTTATATGCTTACGTTTGTTATTTCTTTCCTGGATTAGAATTGTCAGAAAGTAAAGAAGTAAAAAAGCAGATAGGTTTATGGGATTTAGGAAAAAGAGTAATCGTAAAATGTTTTACGTCCCCTGGGAGCCAGATACCGCAGTGCATCCTTGATTATATGTAACTCTTCTTCTGCTAAATAATGAGAAGGATGATCAGACTACATGCCTCAGCTGTAGATTAGACTGCATGCTTCAGCTGTTGTAAGAGATCTGCAACTTCAGCTTAGGATTATGGAAGGGAATTCTTTTTATAGTAATTAGGCGTAGAAGTTAACCATCCGTGGTTTGAAACCCCTTGTCCCGTTCTTTCAAAAACATTTCAAAAAATGTTACAATTACGCCGGCTTTAAAATTTATCCGATTAAAAAATATATACAGGGTGATTCAAAACTTATCGTTCAAATTTCGCGGGGAGGTAGGGAATACGTCAGGAAATCGATTTCACATAGGAAAGTATGTCCACAAATGTACGCATGCGTATGTAGAGGGCACTGTGTGTACCCAGGCCGCCGCACGCATTGTCCGTGATATCCCAGGCGTTTTTGAAAATGTTCGGCGGTCAATGCAACGGCGCTGTGAATCCTGTGTCCGTGTAAATGGTCGCAATTTTGAGCACCTACTGTGAACCTGTACTTTACCTTGTTGGAATAAAAGTCACATTCGTTACCACTTAACTGTACTGTTTCCTTGTGTTCACTTTACTTGTCCATTTTGTTCATGTAGATGACGTTTGCGGACATACTTTCCTATGTGAAATCGGTTTCCTGACGTATTCCCTACCTCCCCACGAAATTTGAACGATAAGTTTTGAATCACCCTGTATAATCTCAATTGTGTGTTACAACATGAGTGGAAACGAGACGTCATATTATTTTTAAAAAGTTAATCCATTGTTTTTCTACGTACCCGGCATGTCTACCTATATTTACATATGATCTGCATAAGTGATAATATGTAATAGGTAGATTGTAATGGAACTATTTGCTACAGCAAATAGTATGTAGCGAATATAGTATGTTTTGTAATGCAAATTGTTACGTATGGTTTAAGGAAGTAATAATGTTTTAAATTTCGGAAAATTGTAAAGTACACGATGAAGCAATATTCATCAAATTATTTTACACTTGTACATTCATGATGTAAAACACTTTCTGTAGAAGCTCCCTAACGAATTGAGCACTGATACATTTCAGGTGACGCGTCTTGATTGCCATTGGCTTTTGTGGTTGAAATTACTAAGCCACAATTGGAGAAGAAACTCTTTGAGGGAGACTTGCCGCTTCATTATTCATGTGAAACAGAGTATAGGGATTTGAGTGTTAATATCAGATGTGTTTTCAGGTTCTAATGTAGGTAGTAACTTGAATTTACAGTGTAACATGGAGATGTGCAAGAAGGGTACTCAGAGAAAAAAAAATGCAATTATTCCAAGTGAAAAAATAATTTCATGTTTAAAAAACTTTAAAACAGACATTTAAAAAAATGTAGTAGTTTTTTCCTGTGAAAACTTGCCCCTCTTACGTATATGGGGAGAATTTATTATTATACACCTCTACACATCTTGATGAACTCAGAGACTAAGGGAGCGGGGATGGCTCAGTCGGTAGTGTGCCAGGCTCGTAATCTTTAGTTCCCAGGTTCGAGCCCCAGATGAGCCAGCGTTGAGATTTATCTCCACAAAATTTCCTGCACCGCCCTCGGTCAGTAGGGGATAGCAGTGATCTTGGAAAGGCAGCTGTCCGTCTGATGGGACGTTAAGCCGTGACTCCGTGTGCAGGAAAGCCATACCCTGTACACATTAAAGAACACTTTGGATGCATTTGATTGATGCTCCCATCTGTCCCCTAAGAGCTTTTCAGTGGGTCCCCTGCCCCCAACGTTCTCTGAGCAATCGGGGTCCTTGTGACCTGGCCATTTAGCCCACTGTGTGGGAAAAAGTGCCACTGAGAGGTGAAACAAAACCCAACAGAGAGGTTTCTATACCAAATAAATTTAAATAACATAACAAATATAACAATGAAATAATATATGTCATTACGTTAGAAGTTCATTGTTATGTTAATAAATGTTAGGCCCTACCTAGTCTAGTGGTATGTTAAAAATTTTAGAGTACATGACTACTAAGATCAGCGGGCATGTCCTTGTGTGTCAATATGTTGTATGAGAACCCAGGACAAGCTTAACAGAGCTTCACGGTTATCTCTATCCTTTGTGTCTTCCCTTAAAATAAATAATATATAGTAAGTTTACGTTATAAAACAGGTTTCATAAATCAATAAGATTCTTACCCAGATGAAATCCTCTGGCAGTGGTTAACCTCAGTTCTACTTAAACTGAAGTGTGCAATTTTCTTGTACAAGGAATCATGACTAAACTTTCCATTAGAAATGCGATGAACTTTCTGAGCTCATAGTTTTCCTCTTTCTTACAGAGAGCACTTTGCGCAAGGGCAAAGAAAGTTCCAATGTTGGCACATTTGAGATCTCATATGTATTATATGTTACGAGGTTGGGGCTCTTTACATATAACTATCACTTACTATGACAGAAACTACTAACAGGGAATAAATTATTGTTGTTTAAAGAAATAAAGATGTCTTTGAAAAGTAATTTTTCTACTGACAATTTGTATATCTGCTTCTTTATGCTTTTTATCACACACTGAGTACATAAATATTTCGTACATGAAACCTAAAACTCGGAATGACTTTTTGAAATATTTCAAATCTGAAATGAAAGTAATTTGTGGTGGTGACAATGTTCTTCTCTTTACAAGAGGTTTATCAGCTACAATCGATTAATCTATTTATAAGGATACAAAAAAAAAACACAACAGAAAGGTACAATTAATTCCTTACGTTTTACAAAGCTTAGCTGCTTAAATGAAAAGAGCGTTGCATTTCTTCGCTGAAATGAAAACTTTGAGCAAATAAACTGAATTGAATAACTGGGATTTTGCGCTCAGGGAAGAGAATGAATTTGGCGGCAATAATAAAAGTTTCCCAAGTTATTCCCATGCGTGTCTTCTGAGCTTTCGAAAATGAACTCTCCTTACACGTAAGCGTATCGATTGTTTCTGGGCTTTTGTTTTCTTGCAGCTAGAAGTCTTGAAAGGTATCGACCGGTTTGAATTCGACCATTCGTCTTCATCACATTTATGCTCTTTATTAAATAGTTTTCGAAATGTTGCGAAACCAGAAGCGACCTAAGGGAAAAAAGCGCTAAGCTTAGCAAACTAAGTAAAAAAAGGTGAAACATTTCTAAAGCTTTCGAAACGTTTTAATCTGTTCAGCTAAAAAGACTTTATCTCTTGAATGGACACCATGTTTAGGAAACAGAGAATGTGGGAGTGGCGAAGCAATTGAGTCAATGACACTGCTTTAGTGATGTATGAAAGTTTCTTACAAGTCACTGGTGAATTAAGCTGTATACACTGCTCGACATTGAAAGTGCCCCTCCAAGAAGGAGATGTCGTACAAACATGCAAATATGGTGTGAACAGTTGAGCATGCAAATGATATGTGTGCGAAGTTGAGATATGCAAGTGGTGTGCGCTGTTGAGATATGCAAATGATGATAATCCGGAGCCAATGACGTGTGTGGTTCAAGAGATAAAAGGTGCAAGGAGGATTTGTGTTTATGAAGGTTGAAGTCGTGCGAACGGTTGAGATTAGGTGGTTCCACTTGGAAATTGTTCAGCAAAGGCCGAAAATGCCTGGTACACGTCGTCGGCAGGTTTATCGCCATTTGGATGTTTTTGAGAGAGGAAGAATTATAGGACTATGTAAAACTGGATGGACTACACATCATGTCACTGCTCATGTTCATCGGGATGCACAAACTGTTGGACACAGTTGGCTACAGTGGCGAAATGAAGGTCTAGCATGCGTCTCAGAGGGAGTGGAGCTGTCTGACAGACGTCAGCACGGCTTGGCGCATTGGTCGACATGCTCATTCGTCAACACAGAGCACTGCAGGCGATATTCGACGGGCTGTGTCAGCAGCCATGGACGTCACCATAACGACTCGAACGGTAAGCCAAAGGTTGCATGAGGCATACCTGCACTCTAGTCAACCGTTATGTCATTGACGGTTGACTAGAGGCATGCAGCTGCCATTGACTGCAAACCATCGCAGCACTCGTCTGGCTTGGTGCTGAAGTCATGAGAACTGGGGTCACGAATGGAACACTTTTGCTTAGTGATGAATCCCGTTTCTGTCTAAGTGCTGCCGATCAACGGGTCTGTGTATGGCGACCACCTGACAAGAGGACGGATCCAGCTTTTGTTTGCGACCAGCACACTGCCCATTAGCCGGGCGTAATGGTATGAGGTGCTATTGGATATGACAACAGGTCACCTCTTGTCCACATCACGGGAACATTAACAGCTGCACAATACGTTAGTGTGGTTCTACAGCCCATTTTATTAACATTCCTGGGAGGCATGCAGCAACCCATTTTCCATCATCACAACGCTAGGGTCTCCAGACAGTGTTTGCAACATGTTCAAGTATTTCCATGGCCAGCACGATCTCCAGATTTATCCCCAATAGAAAATCTATGGGACCACATTGGACGACGTGTGCAATCCTCTCACCGGCCAGCGCGGAATCTCGATGAATTATGGGAGCAAGTCAACGCTGCTTGGTGTGCAATTCCTCAGGATTATATCCGTCGACTGTATGACTCCATGTCACGCCGTATTGCTGCCTGTATTGCCGTTCAAGACGATGCAACCACCTTCTGAGGAGTCACATTGTTCTGCATTATCTCATCTTCTAACAGCTGTAAGTAACTGCAAATTAAATCATGGTGTGCCAATATGTATTGCTATGTGTGTGTACATTTCACCCCTATTCCCCTCATTCTTTCTGGGTGGGGCAATTTCAATATCGTGCAGTGTATCACATGTCAGTAGACCAATGATATTTGAGCTATGACATGGTTGTTTGATTGACAAGGAATTGATAAATTAATCAATCAGAGATATACGTATAAAGAGCTTATATGGAATAATTGTGCAATCTCATTGTCTCAATTGCTTCCATCTACTTCTTCGCCAATGGAATGTGGAGAAATTGCGTACTACTTTGGAAAGAGTTAAGTTGCGCTAGTATTTAACGCAGAGTAAAAATAAAACCGCATAGTACTTTCCATACACAGTAAAATATTAAACGCACAGCTATATGTATAGTAAACAAATATCATCAAACACACAAAAAAAAAAACTACAAGATCGCATATCGCCTCTGGCGCAAATAAGATTCTTGTTTACAAAGAGAATGAAATTTTTCCTTTACCTATTGTTTCATTCCTTAAAAGTTTTAATTTCAGCAAGCGGATGATGGAAAAAATGCAAATATTATTTTAGTAGTAATTATACAGCATAATTCGTCTTTTTATTCTTAAATCTAAAAATTTGCATTTCCCACACCTCTCTCAGAAAAGTGAGTTGATTTTTGCTGTCAGTGGAATATCTCTTAAAAAACAACTACTAATTTTTCAAATTTCCATTTTATACATTTTATTCGTAAAACTTCATGACAGCTCTGCCGTTTCATATTAAGTGATCTGTAAAGATATATATGCCAATAAGTATTTGAAAAATGCGAATTATAATATTTCATTAGTACAGTCGCTCAAAAAAGTATCCGAACACTTGGTTGATTGCAAAATTCAAAAAAAAATCTGGCATTGATTTTTTTTAGAAATTAGTCACCTGGCAACCTTCGTGTCACGTGACAATCTCTGCCCTGTGCAGGAGAGATGTCGGCACTGAATTCATCTTTATTGGAGATGATGTCCGACAAGGTCGAGCGGAGATTTTTTTGCGCGTGAGGCAAGGTAAAAAATGGCACCCTTTTGATAGGTATTAATTTTGACCCAAAACTCAAAGCACCAATAAAAGCAAAGGATCATTTCGCATTACTTTTTTCCATCCCTCATAATCTGAACATTTATCGTTAAAATTTGTGGAAAGGAGTCGAGGGACAATCCTCCCAAAAAAGTCTAAAAGAAGGAGTCGGAGAGAATCATTACACAGTTACATTGAGCTCCGTTACAGAGATTTACTCTCTACCCCCCTTCCAAATGTTGTTCCTGGGACCGCCCCTGAATCAAAGGTATTGTACATATAAAGCAGTATTGTCTGCAATGCCTAAACGTTCGTGGAAGCAATTGAGAATATTAGACTGCGAAGTAAACGAAATGATGGTTCTACGTAATAGGTCATTGGTGATTTAACCATCATTTACTTCTCAATAAACTAATATTCTCTCAGTTCAACCAATGATCATAGATTATTTGGTTGGTTAATAGTTGATTGTTAAGACAATAAACCAAACACCTGTAAGAATTGATACAATGAGACTGAGCAGTCTGATTGTCTCAATTGCTTCCGCTCATGCTTCGACACTGCTCCTGCCAGACCTCTGTGACATGCAACTGCTTGAGGAGTAATTTGTTGCGGTTTCTTTTTTCATCAAAACTGCTCATTTGTTCTAAAAGCAAATTAGACTGGGTCATTGATATTTAATGAACCCTCGGCTGTAATCCAAAATACACGTAGGGATTTCGAATTCCAGACTATGTCAGTGACTATCCAGACTATCCAGAATTTTGCATTGGAATATTGTGGATGTTGGGGATTGGGTTCTAGAGCAAATATTTTCAGAAACGTATGGGTGTTGAATATCACGTGCCAATATCACCTCCATTTGGATAACTTTTTAGCTTTAGATATCGCTTTTCGTAGTTGATTTCTTTTATATTCTTTATCTTGTGGATGTGAAAGCTTAAAGAAATAAAATCTTGCATTCAAAATACACTGATATCATAAATTTAAATTTCTCATGATCAACGTGTATTCTCAACGTGAGATACGCGGGAAATTTTTTTAGGGTACGCCGTGAGAGCTCACAGGTCGCTAGATCTAGTAACAAAGTCGCTAAGTTGACATTATTATACTATAACTATAGTTTTATCTATCTATATAGGGGGTACGTGAAGCATAAAAGGTTGAGAACCACTGATCTAGAGTAGGTACAATGCAGAGTGTTCTTTTCTTTCAATTATTATTTGCAAGTCTTCTTTATCACTTTAAACTGTGTGCTTGTTAATATGACATCATCTGCATATTCAGAATAACTTCTGACATTGCTCTTGTTTGAATTCCTCAAACGCTGTAGCAAACTGAACAAACCTATGTATGGACAAACCCATTTGTCAAAGTCAGAGCTTCACCTTGGTGTAGCGACACTTTGCGAAGCACATAAGTTGGTGTAAGAAATGGCTCAGGGTTTCGCTTTGTTTCTTTGGAACTTACTTCCTTGGAATTAATTACCATAGGTACTCGTGTATAAGTCGAGAAATTTTGGACGTTTTCAAAATCAAAAATTGTGGGGTCGCATTATAGGTTTCTACATATTGAGCAAAAATTGATGTTAATAATTTATAACAATTTTTAGAGGGAACGACCTAATATTTATACTTTGTCATCATCTGTCTGTCTGCCCGTTTGTAGACATCGAACGTTTTTGCTTTTAGAGAAAAATTAAAAATTCGTTTTGAATTGGATAGGTATTGATGAAATATTGCGAATCGCACTTTCGGAATCTTCCTATAGCTAAAATTGCACCCTCTAAGGGTGAAAAACTTTGAAAATTTCAAAATTTCAAACTACACTGCTCAAAGTGGAAATCGCAACACTAAGAAGGAATGGAAATAGATATATGTAAATCGCAGGAGGCAATCGGCCATCGGAGATATACAAATGATCAAAGTTCCGTAGCGAATGGACACGTGACACCCAGCCAAACCATGGATGAATGCTGGGTACCCACGAGCTTGTATCATAGTACAAACGACAGTGAGGTTGGAGTGCATGCTGTGAAAATATTCGGAACATTCCTTGGAGACACTGGTGAGACCCTTATGCGCAGTCGACACCTTCTGAAAGAGAGCCAATCGTCGACATGCGAGAGCTCGGATTGAGTCTTCGAGTGATCACTGCACACATAGAGTGCAATGTGAGCACAGTGGAATGGTGTATCTCAACCAAACATCATGGAGCACCAAATGTCACAAAGGATATATATGGAACCAGCACGCTGCACCACAGGACGTGGAAATTGTATGCTCCATAGGAGGGCCATTCGTGACTCTTTAACCGCAGCGATTATGTTGCAGAGTGATCTGCTGACTACTACAGGTACTGTGGTCTCTATACAAATTATTAGACAACGTTTGCATTATGCAAAAATGAGGGCGAGACATCCAATCTGGCATCTGCCATTGCAGTGACATCACTGGTTACACTGACTCCACTGGTATCAAGCGTGGCAACATTGGACAATGGAATGCAGGAGAGTGATATTCACAGACGAGTGTCGATTTTATTTCGGCATGCCAAATAGCCGTTTGTCCTCATGGCGTCAGCGTCGTCAATGACATGAGGAAGCCTATTCCATTAGCTGCCATATGGCTCCCCACCATGCTACAATGGTATGGAGTGGCATCTGATATGGTGGCCAGACAACCCTGCTCCATGTTTCTGGCACACTAACAATGAGGCGCTACATAAATGACATATTTAATCCTGTAGAACAACTCTTCCTTACCACCATGTACGGACTGATTCTGCAGACAACGCTATCCCATACACTGTATATGCAACGATGGACAGTCTTCAAGGTGTAGACATTCTCCCATGGCCACCATACTTCCCGGACTTGTCGCCCATTGAGCATGTGTGGGACGTTATGGATCACAGCCTTCGCCAGCTCCCTCCAGCGACAAACCTGGTACAGTTGCGTACCCAATTGGTTGCTCTTTGGAGCACAGTACCTCAGGATAATATTAACCATCTGATTGACGGAATGCCGAGACATCTGCAGCAACCCAAGGTGGGCCTACTATGTACTGATGAATCTGCAAAAATGCACGTACCTTGCGTTCTCCCGTTCTGTCTTTTGATCATTTGCACATCTACCATTATAGCTTTAGTCCTGTGTGTTTCCTTATTGATGTTGCGATTTCCATTTTGAGAAGTGTAATGTTGCAAGGGATGCAATTACATTAGGAATTTGAAATTTTTGGTTTTCAAATGTAAGTATTATGAAGTTTGCATTCGAAACAATGATTTTCACTTATAGCCTCAGAGGGGGTGGGAAAAAGGCATTATTTTTGTTTTAAGAAAAAATTGTTTGCTTTTAGAGATAAATTTAAAATAATTTTTGGGTTGTATAATAATAAAAACAAATACCCCCTTAAGCAGCTGCTTGCCACAGAGGTCTCACAGGAGCCTGTCAGTTTATATGCCATAGTAGTAGTCTGTGAGGCTGGCAGGACCTCAGCAGAAAAACAACACAACACGAACATCCATGCCTTACCCGGGGCTCGAACCCAGGTCCCTTAGATCAGTGGTCAAGCGCGCTAACAACTCGTCCATGGGACGGCTAGGGTTGGATAGGTATCGATAAACTATCACGATTCACACTTTTAGGATATCCCAAAAGCTTTAATTGCGCCCTCTGACGGTGAATTTTTTGAAAATTTCAAAATTTTAAACGAATATCGTAAACGATATATTTGGGTTAGAAATGTGATATTTTAGTTGTGGAGTGTGATGATCAAGGGTTGTTCATTGGCAGCAACAATTTGTCCGTTCACCACCAGGGAGGGTGGAAAAACACAACTTTTTGCTTTGAGAGATTCATGAAAATATTTATGAGTTGAGTAGGTACTAACGAAATATGATGATTCATGGTCTTCAATCATGCAAATAAATGACTTTAATTTGGTAAATTCATCGCTGGAGGACGCTAAATGTAGAAAATATTTTATTTGAGAGAGTATTGCAAATAATATATTTATGCTCATGGGCGTCCGCAGAAAATTTTCCAGGGGAAGGGGGCAAAGCTTGGAGACAAATAGTTACATCAATAAATTTTTGTTTAATTATGTTATTTTTTAGGGTTTTTTTTTCACAAGTAGATTTTTTATAGAATACAGTATTGCATCAATACAAAAACACATGCATAATGTATACAAATTAATTACGTTTAAATTGTTACGATTATAATTTGTGGAATTTTTTACTCGATCCCAGGGGGGCAAGTATCCCATTCCCCCCCTCTGCGGACGCCCATGTTTATGCTAGAAATTAGAACTTCTGCTGATAGAAGGAGTTGATGGATAACGAATAACTAATAGTCATATGTATTTTACTTAAATTACAATTCGTTAAAATTCGACCAACTGCTTCTTATTTTTATAAATTTAAAACTTTATAACATCATATTTTATTTTTATATTTATTTATAATAATTTAATACATATGCACCACGCTAATAATCTGTTTTATTGAAGGTGGTAAAGGGGACACAAACCATTAATCTTCGTGCATACAGAATTCGCGCAGTGTCCTCCATACGGTACGTTTTGAAATCATCATTTCTGAATCCTGTTGACGCTAACAGCTTGCGAGCCAATCGCCTAATTGTCATTTCCCTATGTCGACTTGTAATTAAAACAGATCCGGATATCTCTAGTAAATACTATACTAGAGATATCCGGACACATTGCTTTGTTCTGCCTCTTAATTGTTTAAAACGCATTAGAACTATTCGTACAATTATAAGTTTCGTTTTCTCACACTGTTTCTGGAAACTTTTCTACGAAGAGAAATTTAATGACAAAAATGTCTAAAGCAAGTATTTTTTAATGACTAAACCAACTGTTGCTTTATTACATGCATAAAATGAATGTACATCTTCAGTTGAGCTGAGGCGCGACTGACTCAGTTGATGGTGTGTCAGGCTCTAAATCTTCAGTTCCCAGGTGCGAATCCCACTGTGCCAGATTTGAGATTTATCTCGACTAATTCTTATCCCGCTCTCAGTCAGAAAGGGGCTTAGGCCTCCGTCCGTCGGATGGAATTTTTTGACATGTGCCTGTGTTTGAGAATAGATGGGCGCAATCGAGACAATGAAACTGCCTAATTGAAGCTTCATTGGTGAATTAAGCTATGTCACATGTCAATAAGCTAATGATCTTTCATACATGAGATCACAGGTTGCTTTTGAAGTGGTTGATAACTCAATCAGTCAATGTCTTATGAGAAACTTTGACGTGAAGTGGCTGATAGTCGCATTATGACTCTACTTGCGAGTTGATGCGCAGTCTCATTGTATCAACTGCTTTCATTCCCGCTTCACCATTGAGCTGGATGGCTTTGGGCGGAAGTCTTCCATATGTCTCCTAACAGCTGCCCATTGAGTCAGTCCCCTACGTCTAACGAACTCTGAATCCTTGAGATCCTTGTGACTTCACCATTTAGCCCATTTTGTGCCCAAAAGTGTATCTCAAAGGTAGAACAACCCAAATCACTTGAGCTCATGATCTCAATATTTTAAGATGAACCATAAAAATATAATTGTATTCTGTTTTTACACAAAGAATGGAGTGATAAATATCCTTCAAATCAGTGGCGAAACGTATATGGAAGCAATTTGAGCCTTTGGGACTGCGCAATTAATGCATTAAAAATTCTTATATGTCACTGGTGTATTAGGCTATCAATAAGCTAATCGTTTCTGATATATAAGATCATTTGTTGATTATCGAATGACTGATAACTGAGATCAACCAATGACTTATGATAAGCGTCATTGTGTCAACTGCGCAATCTTATTATCTCAATTGTTTTCATCCATGTTTCACCACTGCTCCAAATAGTTTCTTGGTCAATCGATCAATGCTCTCATGACCACGAAAGTCAATTAAAATCATGATGCGACCCCTGAAAAATGAAAAGGCATCAATCTTCCACTCGTTAGGGAGCTTGTACGACAAGTGTTTTAGAAATTATGCTCATCGTGTACTTTAAAATATTCCGAAATTAAGAACAACACTTCTCACTGCTCACGTCTACAAAGTATATATGATAAAACTTTACAGAGGAAAAAGAATTTTTTTCTTGAATAAGTCGTAGAACTATTTGCTGTGACAAGAATTACATCTGCGAATTGTTCTTGCTATAACTCATGTGGGTGTGGCATCTATTCAATGGTTGAATGCTTTCTTTAATCTTCAGATTTTTCCGCTCGATACTTTATGTGAAATAGAGTAGTTTTAAATGAAAACATTACATTTGAAGCACATTTTATTCTAAAATTTATATACATAGAGGATGTACTATATTTTAAACCTATTTTATTCAATTTATTAAAAAAAAAAGTCTGTTTTCCATTTCCTAATTTCTTCACACTCAGGTTGCAATATTTTAGAAAGATTTTAGTAAATTATTTTATTTATCTTGATTTATATTAATCGGGACTCCACCCAGTTTTTTTACTGAATATACTGAATTTCTGCTCTTTTACCTTTTCGAAAAGTTGTTGATTTTTTTTCAGTGTTCTTTTATCACTCCTTTAAATATTTGACGTATGAATTAAACCTGTCTAAGTCATTATTTATGTGGATTTATTAGTTAGGTTCCCACTTAAAAAAAAAATTCCTATTAAAATATTGAGACTCCGATGAAGGATAAAAAAATGACATTATTTCTTCCATGAAGGGGTTCCCGACTACAACAGGCTCTTCCAACCCAAACCTAGTGAAGAGCCACTAGGAAAAGACTATATATATTATTTTAGAGGCACAGGAAAAATTTTACCTAAAATTGAAAACATACATTTCTTCATAATGAATTAGAGAAAAAATATTTTTTTTTAAGGAATCAAGAGAGTATGATTGGCAAACTCGTTAAGTTTACGCACCTAAAAATGTTTAGTCAAAAAAATTGAAATAAATGAGACAGGGTCATTTGGGTGTGACATCTTTATCTTATTTTTCTTATGAGCGCAAGTTCTTTTGCAATGAGCCGCGGGTTGTACGGGCGTGCCCCATATTCTCTCCTTCCTAAAAAAAACATTTTTGCATTATGTTAATGTTTATATTATTGAAACCATCGTAGGAATCAGTAAGGACCCTCAGAGATCACAAATATTACACCTCTTGCTCTCCTATGGAATGAGCAAAAAAATTTAATTTCTAAATACCTAACTATATTCTTTCAAAGATTTGTATGTGCCAAATGGCATTTGTGTAATAAGGCTTTGTATTATACACAAACCAGATATAAATAAAGATATTATCTGGTGGACTAATGGAGGGTCTTTAGTTGTATCTATGTGTTAACCACATTTCCTTTTGAGGTTTTGGAAGTTACATATTACGTCATGGAAATGATTCTGGTCTGAACACCCAAAAGATACCTGAGAAGGTTGAACTCCATGCACTTAGGTGATAAAAAAAGCCTACGTTGACGTAAGTTTAAATATAAAATTTGCTAACAGATTAGACATTAAACGACCCTTACTTTTGCGATGTACATGCAGGTTGGAGAATGGAGTACACGTTAGTGTTTCAAATAAAAAATAGAGAGGTAAGTTTTCTTTACAGAGTTTCTTGTCCAGTCGTGATTTATTATGCTTAACCACGAAAGCCAATGGAATGCAAGATGCGACGCTTGAAAATGTATCAATCCTCAACTGATTAGGGAGCTTCTACCGCAAGTGTTTTAAACCACGAAAAAGAAATTATGCTTCGTGTAATTTGCAATATTCCTAAATTAAAAACACTATTTTCAATTGCTCACTCCATAACTATGTATAAAAATTTACGTTAGAAAAAGTACTTAGTTCTTGCATAAAACTTAGAATTATTTGCTGTGAAAGTGCATCTAATTTTCGTGTTGCTCTTTCTATAACTTTTATAGGTGAAACATCTTTTCATTGGCTTTTGCCTTCTTTGATGATCAGATTCTGCTGCTCCATTTTTTATGTGAAATAGAGTATAACCCCTTTGGAATAATTGATTTATCTGACTGTATTCAATGCTTCTTAGAACGTGTGTCGATTCTCTTAAAAAGCTTGTACCCAGTTCCAAAAACCTGTTTGTATCATTGCATGATGACAGACCCCCCAAGAAATGAAAATGAAGGTTTATTTGTTGAAGATTTATTGAACTCTATGTACACGTAACATTTTTTTTTTGTTGAATAAAATATATGTAAATTTTGTTCTCTAAATCTCCTTGACTTGAGATTTCCTCCAGAGAGGAAATATTTTGATTTTGTCAAATTGTTTGTATTGGACAAAGCCTATTAATTATTGCAGATCATTTTGTTTTTAATCTAAAGATGCGTGCAAATATCGGGTAACTTTTGCAAACAATCGATTTTGTATTTCAGAGCTCTCTTAGTTTAATATATATATATACCACTGAATGGAATTTTGTGTTGAATTCCAGGTTTTCATAGATTACAAATTTTTATTAAATTGAGACTATTATATTATTGAATTATATTATTTTATTTAAATTTAGTTATATCTAAAGTAACAAAAATATCGTTATGTCTTTCCATTTTAAATATTTTATTTTTTTGGGCTTATTTTCATATTCTATTTATTTTCTTTCGAATACAATTCTGTATGAAATGATCTATCAAACTATGCATAGTGACGAATGCTAATAACTCACAAATGTTTCCAAGCAAAGGAAAAACTTTTCAAAATTTCAATAATATTGCGAGATATATTACAAACAAGCATAACAAACAAACACTGGTGTCCAACTTAAGGTCCGCAGACCACTTGTGATGGGTGATGCCATAGCAGGTGGTTCGAAGTGTTAATTTATTTTTGACCCCGATATTAATAAACCTTCACAGAAGGCTAAGCGCATTATTCTCATTAATAAAATTAATTATTGTAATCACCAGTAAGGAGTGTAATCATTGTATAAAAATAAGTTGTAATAAGACAGTTTGTTATTGATCATTTTTATTTTTTCCCTGTATTTTAAAAATGCGAGACTTTTTTGTATTTTATTCTAAAACTTGAAATAGTGATTAAAAATATGTTTAGTGATGAATGATTGTCTTACTTTTACTGATAATTTTAAAACTAATATGAGTATTTTTAAAGGGTGGTCTGCAGTTTTTTTAGTAAAGTATTATAGTGATCCACATTTGAAGAAAAGTTACGAACCTCTGTTTTATATGACAATGAAAAGAAAAGGAGTTTCAAACAAAATTTGATACAGAATTCGAAATTGAAAGCTTTCGCAAATCTCGTGATTAGTTAGGAAGATGTAAAATTCAATATAAGAATAAGTAAAAAAAAAGAAAGAATTAAAAAAACTGAAAAAAAAGTAACATATTTTCATTATTTTACACGTAACACAAAACCTATTAGCAATACTCACAATTTGTAAAAGAATTTGATATTTGATTTAAATTTAAGTTCAGAATATAATACAGTTTATGTGATTAAGAAGAATCTCTTTTAATAATAAGGTTCAGAAGTACGAAAACACTCGCAAAGGTGTCGCAAGGCTTTTGCAAGCAGCTGTAATTTTTATATATTTAAGCATTTACAGCTATGCAATATCGTTCAAACCGTATTTGCCAATGACTAGAATAGTTATAGTTCTGCAAATATAATACATATTAAACGCTTTATTCAATTCTTCACACTGTTGTGACAAAAACAAAATCGTATCAAGCAACTGACATGTAAGTTTCCTTGTCAGCTTTAAACTCAGGAAATAGATCTCAACCAAAATAAATACTACAAGGTTGCATCTTCTGCATTTAAGATGACGAAGAATCCTTGTTATATTTTTTTCCTTCTTCGGAAGCAATCGATTTGTTGTACCATTTTCTTAAATTGTAAAAATCCGCAACGATAGCATTTGACGTTTTATATCAGCCGCCCATGCAATCGATAAGGTGTCATATCGTAAGCACCTTAACCCTGAGGGAATTTGCAATTCCTTGGAACCTCTCTTACATCTATTGCGGCGCAGTAAAGAGTTAAGTTGCGATAAGGTCGAGGCACTCTTTCCCTTTCTACCGACATACCATTTCCTTGGATGAAAGTAAACGTAAACTGCTCCCTTCCTAGACCAGAAGTTTGCAGTCTAGGCTGGATGCAATAAAAACATCTGAAAAAAAAAAGAAGTAATATTTCAGGGACTTGAAAGAAGTTAAATAAGTCTGTGTCAGTTCCTTTCTCCTCAATCTTTGTCAACTCTCAACGGAATATTTCTTAGAATAAGCCCATGCAAAACTTTGCACTCAGATAGGCCCATGGCTTAGCAGCATTGGTGAAATTTAAGAGGGTAATCTTTTTTTTTTTTTATTATTTTCTGAAATCTGCCGTAATTTTTTAACGTAGTAAGATTAGATGTGTAATTGAATTTACAATTTCTGGTTTCCAGCTTTTTGGGCCCACATAAATGTAGTTTAGTCTGTCGTCATTCATGATATAACAAAAAATTTAAACTCCCATTAGTGGATGAAGTAAAATGGATGAGTTTAAAAGTTGAATAAATACTGCACTCAGTTCTATCACATCACGATTTCTGTTTTCTGATTTGTTTTTCTCTCTACATACTATATATATATGTAACAATTTTCATTTATTTTTTAAATTTAAAGTTTTTAAATTGAATTGAAAGAAATTAAGTTGCAAGTTAATTCATTCTGCTCTTATTAGCTTACAGGTTTTTGTCATCGACATATAAAAATGACTTCATAGTGATGATGCATAGACATTATCATACTGCCTCGGTGCCCAATCTAGCTCGTGGTGCAGTTGCAAAATAGCCCGCACCCCAATAACGTACGAAGTTTATATTTAGTTTACATATTTATTTATACGTATACAACTGAAATAAAATAATAAACAAACCTGTCAGTGTTGCTAGATGATAAATCTATTAAATGGTTAAACCTGGCAACCGTTCTCTCTCTGCGCTCCACATTGTGTCCACAGACACCTTTTACGAAACTAAGTCTCGCGCCCATAAATGACCTCAAATTTTAAATATGCTACCAAATATATTTTTCTTATTTTCCTTTTTTGTGCTGGAAATTTCGAAATTTTCTAAAAAAAATTATATATCAGAAACATTAAATTTTCTTCGCGCACCCCAGTTTGGAAACCACTGACGTAGAGTATCGTCCACATATGACACCAGTGCTGAAACATAGATGGAAACAATTGAGTCAATGAGTCAGCACAATTCACTCATCAAAAATTATTTTGAATCATTGGAGAATTAAGTTATCAGTTATATATCCTGCAATTTATAATATAATTAAAATCATTTATAAGCGTTGATTTAAATTTAATCGTAGTTAATTAAATTATTGATATTAATAATACTCCTAAAACTTTATTCCACATTAAGATTAAATATTAACCTTCATGTGAATAAACTTTAACCATAATGTGAGTAAATTTTGAACTTAATGTGATATCTCCGCAAAATTCTCCGCCCTGCCCACGGTCAGTAGGGGACACCAATGGGCTTGGAAAGGCCGCCATCAGTCAGATGAGACGTTAAGCCGTGGTACCTTGTGCGGGAGAGAGCCATACCCTGTGCACTTAAAGAACACGCTGGATGACCTTTACGGGAGGTTACCAATTGTCTCCCATCAGCTGTTCCAGTGGGTTCCTCCCCCAACCTTCTCTGAACCTTCGGGGTTCATGTAACCTAGTCATTTAGCCCATGGTGTGCAAAAAAGTGCCGCTCAGAGGTAAAACAACCCAACTTAATGTGAAGCGAAAATTTTATATGCTTTCCTGTACTTATCATGTATAAGATGATTGCGTTAAGTGATCATTAAAAGCTGATTTGCCAGTAAGCCATGCCGGTAGCCATCGGGTAACAACAAGTGCAGTGGAAAACACCCCACCACCTGCTAAACATCATTGCCTAATAGACGAAAAGGAGATTCCCAACTGTGGTGGCAAAGACGAAAGTAGGTTTTCAGCAAAACGGGGCAACAGTGTACCATGTATTAGTATTTTAAGGAACCTCGTGGATTTAAGGAAATAATTGTTATCATCTCTTGGATTTTGGATCACACAAACAAACCGATGTCATTACCTCGGAACAATAAGCAGCGCATCTAAAATATATAATGATTCTGAGAGATTGACTGATTGACTTAACAGGGGATCACGCTAATTGTAAAAAATCCGAAATATGACCTTTGACGTGCTTTTCAATTTCAAACGGAGGTAACGTAGAGCTCAAACCTTCTATTAAGCCGTACCCTCGGATTTATATCTAGCGATCTGAATCTTCCAACAAACCCATGAATTAATTAGACGTCCACCCAGGTATTTTTGATAGATGGAATGGTGGGGATAGATGGAATGGTGTTAGAAAAGTGAAGGATGCTTTAAAAAATGTGAAGAAAACAATGTCGCTCGAAAAGGAAGGAATTTGGGTAGCCGCCAAACAGGCATCTCAGTGGTTAAGTCTTTTTGCCAACCAACTTAGCAGAAAATGATGATCAGGGATGTAGCCGATGACAAGGAACATTTCAGATTCTGTGGAGTAAATCATTCAATATAAGGAATTTTATTATTTTTTTTTTGTGGATAAAATTTCTTGATTTTTTTTACCTCATGTGCCAGCAGGTTTTGTAGACTATTCTGTTATGTTGCATTTAATTGTGATTTCTTAAAAAAATATTTTTCTGCAGTCTTCATTTTTTAATGCAGTTGAGTAATATACATGGGAGATTCTTTGATGTTACACATCAGAATTTGGGGAGTTTATTCTTTTAATTATATAAAATTTATCGTTGAGAAGGCAGTTCTTAGTTTAGAGATTTTTATTTGATGTTCCCTTGTAAATTTGTGTTAGCCGTCCCGTGGCCGAGTGGTTAGCACGCTTGGGACCTGGGTTCGAACCCCGGATAAGGCATGGCTGTTTGTGTCGTTTTTCTGCTAAGGTCCTGCCATCTTCTCAGACCTTCTACTCTGGCATATAAACTGACAGGCTCCTGTCAGACCTCTGTGGCAAGCATTATTTTATTGATATTTATTTATTTTATGATTAAGCTAATGTTTTCTGTCGTCGAGACACCTGGAATCTCTCTTACATTAGTTAGTAGAGTGGTTCCCAAACTTTGAATAATGGGGCTTCCTCAGCTTAACAAAAATTTCATCGTGCTCTCTTATGTATCTGCAGTGACAATGCACAAGCACATACCCAGGATTTAGCCCAGGTGGGAGGTTGGAGAGGGGTGTGTGAGATAAGACTTTAGTAAGGTTTCCCAATTACTAAAATATTCCACCGAACAGAATAGTTTAAAGTGATATTCTATACGGAATAAAATTATTTTTAGCCGTCCCGTGGCCGAGTGGTTAACACGCTTGGCTACTGATCTAAGGGACCTGGGTTCGAGCCCCGGATTAGGCATGGATGTGTGTGTCGTTTTTCTGCTGAGGTCCTGCCATCCTCTCAGATCTCCTACTGTGGCATATAAACTGACAGCCTCCTGTCAGACCTCTGTGACAAGCAGCTGCTTGAGGGAGTATTTATTTTTTTTATTATAAATTTGTTTATTTTTATGCTGGGTTCTATGGGTTGATTTTTGATCTGTGATTAGAATAAATCTTTATTGTTTCTTTTGCTGTGTTTTAAAGTCATATTATTTACAACTTGGGCATGGGACGGGATTTCAATAATGTGTTTCATATTATTTGTATCCTTAGCCAGCTTATTAGCAATCTCATTTTCTAAGATTGTACACTGGCTAGGGGTCCATTGTAGAAATATATGATGCCCATTTAGTGAGAGCATGATTTTTTTTTCTAATACGTTACCTAACAACTAATATGTTGTAGATCCGATATGTGGTCCCTAACTAATTGTAGATGAATGGAATTTTCAGGGACTTGAGGGCTTACCTACAATCTAAATAATGATAAATTTTCTTTTTCTTTCATATTTGCACCATGTCACTTTACTGATGGCCACCAGTTCTGCGATAATGATGGTAGGTTCCTTTTTTATTTTTTAAAATTTCCTTATATTGTCTTCAGAAATGAAAAAAGCCCCTATAGCCATGTTGGTACTTGCTTGTAGTGAACCATCAGTTATTATTTGCTTACAGCCCTTGTAGGTCTGATATATGGTTTGATATATAGGACTTGCAGTTCTGCGTTAGGTTGTTCTGCTTTCTTTATTATTCCTTATATTGCAGCTTTAATATTAGGTCCGTTTAATTTCCATTAAGGTGTTTTGTGTAAATTGGCTCTATAATCCTATAGTTTTTCATTTCTAGGAATAAAGGGCTTGATCTACGAGTGCTACAAATGTAAAAATTAGTGTCTGTCATCATCTGTTCATCTCTAAACTAAGATGGTGCGAAATTTTGGATCCGGGGTAGTCCTTCAAGGTCAAAGGTCAAATTTAGATCTACCAGTGCTAGTAAGCTAAAAATTGGTTCTTGGGGGTATATGGAGGAGCAGATCTCAGAAATGCTGTGAAATTTGTGATGTACTGGGTCCTTTAAGATCAAAGGTCAAATATAGATCTATCAGTGTTAGAGGACTAAGAATTGGTGTCTGGGGGTATTTTAAGTCGTTGATCTCATAAATTATTCTAAATTTCTCATGCGATGGGTCCTTAGAGTTCAAAAGTCAAATTCTGATATACCGATTCTGGAGCGCTAAGAAAAATATGAATATGGTTATTTCAGGAAGTAGAAATCAGAAATAAGAGGGATCTTCAGATTCCGTTTTCAGTTCAAGGTCAAACAAGGGTCGGAGTGACAGTTTAGAAATCGAGAGGTTTCCAAAGCACACTGATTTCTAATTCTTCAGAGTTTCTATAGAAAGTTTTATAATTCGTATTTGTACTACTGTTTTGAAATATCTATATTGCTGCTAAATGGACCGGATTCCCATTTAGGATCTTAGGTTAAATACTTCAACTCTTTCATTAAAAAAAAAACAAAAACACAGACACCTATTGATAGTGTCGTCTGTCCATCCGTAGACTTTCAACATCATTTTTTTCCTGAGACGAAAATTAAAGTTTTTTGGGGGGATGAGTAGGTATA
Source organism: Ryuthela nishihirai (assembly GCA_038380435.1). Lineage (NCBI taxonomy): Eukaryota > Metazoa > Arthropoda > Arachnida > Araneae > Heptathelidae > Ryuthela > Ryuthela nishihirai. The sequence continues at coordinate 109,899,478 of JAWZYU010000001.1, forward strand.
TTAATAAGGTATGATAATTCATTCGAAAATTTCCAGTAGTTTGATCTTTATTGTTAGAGGGCGCTGAAATTAAAAATAAAATGGTAATATTTTAAATGAATTTTGAACGCACTCTTCTCCCCCCCCCCCCCCCTTATCCCAGAGTGGTGGGTAAAACGCAACATTTTGTTAACAATTAGTTGAAAAAAACTTTTTCGAATAGATAGGCACAAATAAAATGTAACAATGTAATATCCTGAATCTTCTCTTTATGTTTCTACTGTTGGAGAGAATTAAATTTAGAAAATAACAAACATTTTATTCTTGAAAGTGAGCATTTGATATCACCAGAAGCGATTGGACCTTTTAGTTTTATTATGTTTTTAGGAAGTATTCTTACAGAAACAAAAATATTTAATTGCTAATTGGGTATATTTTTTTACACCTTCGTTTCGAATATTAAAACTATCCTTGGAGGAGTGGGCAGAAATCTGTTTGCTTTAACACCCGATGGGCGAAATGGCCAATTTACAGAGACCCCAAAGTTAGAGAAGGTTGGGGAAGTCCATCCACTAGACATCAGTTGGTAAACCGATGGAAACCTCCCGTCAAGGCCATCCAACGTGTTTTTAAAATGAACAGAGGACAGGGGCGGTACTATCGCACGTGCAACCTGTGCGACCGCTCAGGGCTGCATTATTTTAGGGGCGGTAAAGTGGCAAACAAACTAACTAGCATACCTAGAGTAAAGTTGATTCGAGTTGATTCGAGTAAGTATGACCTATTTTTCAACAGATGATTTTCAGTTGCTTTTAAAAATGACATTAAATTTAGTTAATTAATCATTAATATCTAATACTAGACTTGGGGAAAGGGGCTGCAGATATCCAATTTCGCTCCAGGCAGCAAAATAGCTAGCGCCGGCCCTGACAGAGGATATGAACTTTCTGCACATGGGCTCATGGCTTAACGTCTCTTCGAATGGACCGCTACCTTTCCATGCCCATCAGTGTCTTCTTTCTTACTGAGGGCAGAGTGGGGATTAATGGAAATAAATCTCAACCTTGGTACAGTTGGGCATTGAACCGGAAGCTGCCGATTACCAGCCTGGTCCGCTACCAACTGAGCATATCCTTCCGCCCCAGTGGAATCCTTGATACCAATTTTCTGCGACCTGAACGGGGATAACACACACCGAAGAGCCAAAACATTATTACCACCTGCCTAATATATCACCACCAGTTTACATGCGAGCATCAAAACTGGACCTTGAATGATTGGAAGAAGGTCGTCTGGTCCGATGAATCTCGTTTCCTGTTGCACCGTCGGGTCCACATGGTGCAACAGGAAACGAGATTCATTTATACCGTTTCATGACCGTTAATGCTCGCATATAAACACAAATTATGACCACCTGACTGATACGATGTTGGTCCTCCACGTGCCGCCAAAACAGCTCTTACCCGGCGAGGCATGGACGCTACAAGTTTTCTAAAGTTGTCTTGTAGAATCTGGTACTAACACATTACCAGCAGATCCTTTAACTCTTGTAAGTTACGTGATTGAGCCATCGCAGATCGAATATGCTGTTCCAACACAAATCACAGATGCTCGATTGGATTGATGTCTGGGGAATTCGGAGGATAGGGCAATACCTGGAAGTCTTTCTCATGTTCTATGAACCATTCTCGAACAATCCGGGCAGTGTGGCAAGGCGCAATATTTTGCTAAAAGAAATAACTACTAGAGGAACATACCGTTGCCATGAAAGGATGTACCTGGTCTGCAGTGGTGTTTAGGTAGGTGGTAGACGTCATTATTTCCTGCAAGTGAATGACTCGACCCAGTTTTCCCAACAGAATATTACCCAAAGCATTACACTTCCTCTACCGGCTTGTTTCCGTCCCACAGTGTATCCTGGTGCCAAAACTTACCCAGGTAAATGACGCACACGTATCCAGCCATCCACATGGTGCAATAGGAAACGAGATTCATCGGACCAGACGACCTTCTTCCAATCATTCAAGGTCCAGTTTTGATGTTCGTGTGCCCATTGAAAGCTCTTTCAACGGTGAACCGAGGTTAGCATGAGCACTCAGAGAGGCCTGTAGTTACGCAGCCCCATTTTCAGCAGGGTTCGATGTACTGTGTGTTGTGACACATTACTCCCGTCACCAGCATTCAAATTACGGGAGAGCTGTGCCACACTATCGCTTCTGTTGGCTCATATCATACAGAATAACATTCGCTCACCTCTAGCATCAATGAGCCGTGGTCAGTTCACACCTTGCTGGCGGTTCATGGTTTTTCCTTCCTCGACCACTTTTTGAAGGTACTAACCATGGCTGACCGTGTGCACCCCACTAGCCTTGCCATCTTGGAAATGCTCTTACCCAGTCGTCTGGCCATTACAATTTGGCCTTTGTCAAACTTACTTAGCTCCGCTGCCTTTCCCATCTGAAGAACAAGAATAATACTGATTAACAAAGCTCAGTATCATGCGTTATTTATTCCGTTTCATGACCTTCACACTCGCCGTCACTTACTTGAAGTTGCTTCGATTTGCATAAAAACGCACTGGTCATAATATTTTGGATCTTCGGTGTATGAGAGAGAGGCAGAAAAGCAACTAGGATTTCTTTTATGGGAGGGGAGTTAGAAGCAATGGCCGAGGATTTAAAGGGAGATTTTATCCAACTGACTAATTGAGTAATTTAAATCGTTTATTGACCAATTGTTTTAAAGAGAGGGATAATAATATGTTTAGAAATCTTCCATTTCGGTAAAAGAATATAATCGCGGTTTTCATCATTCCTAAATATAAGCATCATTGGATCTTAATCTTATTCTTAGATCTGAATAAATTAACAGTTTTCCTCAAAATCCTGTTTAATGAACAGTTAAGACTTGCAATAAAACCTTTTAAAAACAAGATACTGTTTAATGCATGTTGAAATTACTTTGAAGTATATGAATTGTAAAGTAAAAAAAATTATTTCATAATAGCAAATAGTTGTCATATGCGAAAATAAGTTTAGTAATTAATTTTTTAATTAGTTTAGTAATTGCCATTGTTTGCTACACTGGTAAGAACAACTGTGCTTAAAAATGGGTAATGTTATTTAAAGTTAACATAAAATTTGAGAAATATACATGGTGAAAAATCAATCCATAGTAAATACACAGATTACCTGTAGGGAATTCATTAAATAATTATCAGGAAAAAATTATTGCCAACGGTGTGGAATTCGAACCGCGACTTTCCAGATACATACCAGGGTGCTCTACCAACTAAACCAACCATCGGATGATATTTTGCTTCCAGATTATAATCCTTTATTAAGTTTCTCTGAATATAACGGACCTTGCCCCATCTATCTATTTTTTCGAATAATTATTTAGTTTATAGTGATTTTTATTTGTACTTATACGAACAAAAATTAACTTATTTATTTTCCACATAAAAAACAACATTTCCTCCCAAGGACGGAATATATACAGGGTGTCCATAAAGTCTCTTTACAATTTAAAAAAATTATTACAAAGGCAATTGATGAGATATCTTTATCAAATTTGTTAATTGTACTAAGTGGTTATCAAAGTTTTTAATCACATTGCATTTGTGTATTTCAGGTACCACGTTGATGAAAGAGGTATTTTTTAAAGAAACTCTAAAAAATGGCTACTCCTCAAGAAAAGGCACAATGTGTATCATGGTTTATTGAAACGAAATCGGATACGCAGACTCAGTGAAACTACAGAACTAAGTATGGAAGATATCCACTGTCACGTCCGTCAATTCGTGCATGGCACAAGAAATTTATGGAGACAGGGACAGTGTTGTATAAAGGGAGGAGTGGACGACCAAGAGCATCTGAGGAAAACATCGATCGTGTAAGACAAGCCTTTAGTCGATCTTCCACAACGTCCATCCGTACTGCTGCCAGACAGTTAGAGCTACCACGTTCAACAGTGCACAAAGTCCTACGCAAGAACTTGCGATTGTACGCTTACAAAGTGCAACTCTTACAGGCACTCAAGCCAAATGATAAACGAACACGAAAAGAGTTTGCAGTTAACATGCTGGAACGAATTTCTGATGATGAAACGTTCCTCACCCGAGTTTGTTTTAGTGATGAGGCAACCTTTCATGTCTCAGGGAAACTGAACACACATAATGTGAGAATCTGGGGATCAGAACACGCCTATGTGCCAAGTGAACTTCACTGAGATAATCCAAAGGTTAATGTGTAGTGTGGGATCATGTGCAATCGAATCCTTGGTCCATTTTTCTTCAACGAGGCATCAATTACTGCAAATGTTTACTTTGACCTTTTGACTGAATATGTGGCACCACAACTAGATGACCTTCAACCAACCATCATTTTCCAGCAAGATGGTGCACCACCACATTGGGGACTGCAAGTCCGTGGGTTCCTAAATCAAACATTTCCAGACCGGTGGATTGGAAGGGATGGCCCAATTCCCTGGCCACCTCGTTCACCAGATATCACTCCCCTGGACTTCTTTCTATGGGGTTATGTTAAAGATATCGTGTATCGAACAAAGATATGGGACATTACTGACCTAAGGCAAAAGATCACTGATGCCATTGCCACCATCGATGAGGCTATGCTACAGCGAACATGGCAAGAAATCGAGTACCGTCTTGATGTGCTTCGTGCAACTAATGGTGCCCATATAGAGGTGTATTAAAAAAAAATAAAATAAATACCCCCTCAAGCAGCTGCTTGCCACAGAGGTCTGACAGAAGCCTGTCAGTTTATATGCCATAGTAGAAGATCTGTGAGGATGGCAGAACCTCATCAGAAAAACGACACACACAGCTATGCCTTACCCGGGGCTCGAACCCGGTCCCTCAGATCAATAGCCAAGCGTGCTAACCACTCGGCCACGGGACGGTTAGAGGTGTATTAAATGATGGGAAAAAACTTCAATATCTACTTCTCATTTTGTAATAATTTCCAAATATTTATCTTTTCATTTAATTTTTTAATAAATTTTTTAAATTGTAAAGAGACTTTATGGACACCCTTTATATTATATATCATTATCAATATATATATTAAAAATCAATATAAATATCCCATCAAGCAGTTGCTTGCCAGAGATGTCTGACAGGAGCCGGTATTTTACAATTTATTAAATCCTATCCCATGTAAAAAAAAGTTAATTTATCCCTTGCAAAAAGAAAAAAAAATAATAAATGTTTACAAGCGGTGATACTGGGAAAACAAGTTTTTTCTGTTTATGTTTTGGGAAAAAGGAGTTAAAAAACGTGAAAATGTGAAATGTAGATTATAATTAATATTCTAATTATACGAAAAAAATTAATTTGAATTCATAATTTATTTGATATAGTTTGTTTATTTTTACACTGCAGTACGGATCTGAAAATTCCTCGCATTTCTGAGTTTTTCTGCTTGAAATAGCCCTATTCACTAATTTTTAGCTGTCCATAACAGGTATATTAAAATTTGACCTCTGACCTCAAAGAACCCATCGCATTTAAAATTTGGCAAAATCACTGAGAGCTATGACGCAAAATTCTCCAAGGCGCCAATTTTTAACTCTCTAGCTCTGGTGGATTCATATTTGACCTTTGATCATATTTGACCATATTTGACCTTAAATGACCATCACAACGCAAATTCAACAGCAGTTTCGAAATCTCCGACCCAATGTTCAGCATTCTAGCAGCGATAGGTCTAAATTTGATCTGTGACCTCGAAAGATCCTCCTTACCCTCAGATAAAAATTTTCACGTTTCTAGCTCTTGTAGATCAAGGTTTGACCTTTATTTGTTAAATGACACGTCGGAGGTCATATTTCGGATTTTTCCACAGATTACTCTTAGGTTCAGATTTTCAGAGCTCCACCATTTCTGCTTCGTAGTTAGGCTTAGCGTGAAATCCCTGTCAGCGGTTAATTACTCGCAATCGTCTATGAATACGTCGTAAGTAACGAATTGAGAAAAAATAACTATTGATTAAAAGAAAAAATACACATTCTTTTAATGGATAATGTGGTTAGCGTGCTTGGCTACTGATCAAAGGGATCTGGGTTCAATCCCCGAGTAAGTTATGAATGTTTGTATTATCTTTCTGCTGAGATCCGCCTTTCTAACAGACCTTCTCTATGACGTATAAACCGACAGGATTCTGTCAGACCTGTCACAAAGAGCTGCCTGAGGGAGTATTCATTTTCTTTTTATTAATGAAATAGCAAAATCGTTTCCTTTTGCTCCTAAACAAATATGGTAGAAAAAATGGAAGAAATAAAATAGTTCAGTACATTGATTATTTGTTAGGAGGCATGGGTTCTCCGGGCCTTAACTAGAAGAACATATATCGCCTTTGGAGAATATAGGATGCTGTTTTTCTAAAATAATTACTTCAATTTCCGGATTTTGCACGCTTTAACAGTTGTAATTCGTACTAACGGATAATAGGGGAAATGAATACAGTAATATTCTATCAGTACTTATAAAACGTAAAAAAAAATTCTCATTTATCCGTTAAAATAAAAACTGTTGCGTTTTCCCAAATCCCTTTAAAAAAGAAACAAATTGTTGTGGGTTGGGTTGTTTTACCTCTGAACGGCACTTTTTTTACACACCATGGGCTAAATGGCCAGGTCACATGGACCCCGAAGGCTCAGAGAAGGTTGGGGGAGGGGACCCACTGGAACAGCTGTTGGGAGACAGATGGTAGCCTCCCGTCAAGGCCATCCAGCGTGTTCTTTAACGTGCACAGGGTATGGCTCTTCCGCACACGGGACCACGGCTTAACGTTCCATCCGACGGACGGCGGCCTTTCCAAGCCCATCGGTGTCCCCTACTGACCGTGGGCAGGGCGGGGAATTTTGCGGAGATAAATCTCAACGCTGACCCAGCTGGGACTCGAACCTGGGAACTAGAGTTACGAGCCTGGCGCGCTACCGACTGAGCCACCCCCGCCCCCAACAAATTGTTACTAACAGTTAGATACCTCAATCTCACACTTTACCACAGAAATTTCAAATTCGTAGTATAAATCGATCGTTTGTAATAATCATCTACAGGTTTACATTTTACACATTTAGGATCTTCTAACAGTGGAAACTGAAACCTTCTGGGAGATTTGAAAAGGCTCATTATATTTCAATAGCAACTATCAAACTGAAAAAAAATTTTTCGAATTTTTTTAAAGCGAAAAAAAGTTGTTCTTCCACTTATCCTGTTCGGTAAGAATAGCCCGTATCCTAGAGGTAAGAGGACAGATCATTGCTGTCAGTGCAAACCTCTTATCCATCATACTCCACTACGAAAATTTCATTTTCTAGCATAACTATATCGTTCGCAATAATCATTAAAATTTCTTCTTATTCCTCTGAAGCCATCCTCCGGATTTATATCTAGAGATTTAAATCTGCTGACAAACCCATTCTGGAAAAATGCAGCAGCCTGTAGGTCAGAGCACACATGTTTAGAGAACTAAATTGCAGTCTGGTTGGATCTCCGTAGCCCATGGCTGCTTGAAAATTCTGCATCATGTAGGTGACAAACCTATAAAAAATTAGAAAGTAGTCCACACTGGTAAAATTTGCAATGGAATGTTGGTAAAAGTTGAAAAATAGAAAAGTGAGGAAAGTTCAGAAAAAGAGGAAGTAAACAATGTTTTTCAGTCCAAGTGTCAGAACTGTGCTCCTGATGGTAAGGGTAAGGGACATATTTCAATTAAAATTTCTTAAAGTAACAAAATATTACTCCGAAAAAGGCTATTTAGGATGCTTTCTTCCCATATGAGAATTAGAAAGGCAAGATAATCAATCCTTCTAAGCAAATTCATGATATCAAAAGGGGCGGGGGTGGCTCAGTCGGTAGTGCGCCAGGCTCGTAATCTGTAGTTCCCAGGTTCGAGTCCCAGCTGGATCAGCGTTCTCTCCGCAAAATTCCCCGCCCTGCCCACGATCAGTAAGGGACACCGATTGGCTTGGATAAGATCGCCGCCCGTCGGATGGGACATTAAGCCGTGGCCCCGTGTGCGGGTGAGCCATACCCTGTGCACGTTAAAGAACATGCTGGATGGCCTTGACGGGAGGCTGCCATCTGTCTCCTAACAGATGTTCCAGTGGGTCCCCTCCCCCAACCTTCTTTGAGCCTTCGGGGTCCATGTGGCCTGGCCATTTAGCCCATGGTTTTCAAAAAAGTGCCTCTCAGGGTCAAACAATCCAACCCAACCCATGATATCAAAGAGCACAAACATGGCGGCTCTCCATTCTGTTTGCCAACATCTTACTATATAGGACCACTAGGTACCTGAGAGATTAGGCTTAATGGGTCAACTAACAGGAAGATTTAGATGAAAATATCACCTAAATAAAGTAAACAAACACACTTGAAATGCAGCCTCAGTAAAGGAAAACCTTTAAATTCTGTGGAGAATGTCACCCAGTTCAAGGGATTTCAGAATGTTTTATGAATATAATTTCTTATATTTTCGTTCTGGGCAAATGGAATGGAGATAATAAATTCCATGATGTTCGATTTGATTTTAATTTCTTCAAAGAAAGCTTTCCTCAACTCATCATTTTGCAATTTTCAACTTTTTCCACTGTTTAGAGGACGAGACTTTTGGGAGATTCTGAAAATGGAAATCCTAATATTTCAACAATACCTATCAAAAAAAAAAAGAATCTATTTATTACTGGAAACAACAACAAAACAAAGTTGAATGTCTACAAGCAGAGGGCAAAGTAAAAACATTAGCTCGTTTGTTGGAAAACGCGCAAAAAAGCATTTGAGGACATAATGGCCGAGCTGTTAGAGCATTTGTTGTGCAGTAAAGAAGCAAGGTCTTAAATACATGATAAGGCATAGATGTTTTTCTGTCTCTGCTGAGATAATGCACAATATATTGTGTAGCATAGGATACTCTTATGTGACTGAGAAACCTCCATAGCAAATAGACTGGCTGTCTAGAAACAATTTAATTTTTAACTCCTTTTCAAAAACTTACGAAATATAAAGATTCCCATTTTCCGAATTTCCCAATAGTTTTTATTTTACCCGTTAAAAAAAAATAATAAATACCCCCTCAAGCAGCTGCTTGCCACAGAGGTCTGACAGGAGCCTGTCAGTTTATATGCCACAGTAGGAGATCTGAGAGGATGGCAGGACCTCAGCAGAAAAACGACAAACACATCCATGCCTAATCCGGGGCTGGAACCCAGGTCCCTTAGATCAGTAGCCAAGCGTGCTAACCACTCGGCCACGGGACGGCTTTTTACCCGTTAGAGGGTACTAAAGTTGAAACTGTAAAAACATTAAACTGCTCATACAAACGAACTATTCGTGCTCAAAATTTGAAATGACACGGTGTTGAGAATGTGGTGATCAATAGTTCAATAGAATATCTTGATACTTACATCTACTCTGCATGCTATTTAGATTGCTCCCTGTGATTTTTTATTGCTGAGTATCACATCAGGATTCTTAAATAACTTTTGATAAAACAACTTTTTTTTCTCAGTGTCGCAAAGTGAATGGAAGCAGTCGAGACAATGAGACTGCACAATTGTTCCATAGAAGATTAGATCATTCATTGCTTAATCTATCAATTATTTGTCAATCAATCAATTATCTCATAGATAGCCTCACTGACTCAATTGCGTCCACCCACACTTCGCCATTGCTTTTTTCTTTTAAGAAACAAATGAATCGATACAAAATAATATTCAATGAATTCGATGACTGTGTTAAAGAAACTACATAATTTTACTTGCCCAAAAACAAGGAAAAATTGTGTAAACGATACAGAGCCTAACGAGTTATATCTGAAACTAGAAATGAATCGATGCCTTCGTCACCTCTTCATTTGTAACCTGTCACTCCGACCCATATTTGACCTTGGTTGCGACACCAGATCTGAAAATCTCTTTTATTTCTGAGTTCTACTGCAGTTATTCACCAATTTTTAGCTCCTCCAGCATTGGTATATCAAAATTTGACCTTTGATCTCGAAGGACATATCGCATCCAAAGCATAATTTCTGAGATCGACAACTCAAAATACCCCACGACACCAATTTTTAGCCCTCTAAAACCAGTAGATCTATATTTGAACTTTGCCCGCGAAGGACTACTCAGAACATATCAAAATATAAATTTCACAGCATTTCTGAGATCTACAACTCAAAATACGCCCCCCCCCCCCCCCCAGGAACCAAATTTTAGCTCTCTGGAACTGATAGACATAAATTTGACCTTTGACCCGATGAACTATTTTTTTTTTCTTTTCCGAAGAAATTTCCGAGATCTACAACTCGAAATACCCCCAGACACCAATTTTCACGTTTCTAGCACTCGTAAATCCCCGTTTGACCTTGAAGAAAACGTCGGAGGTTAAATTTCGGACTTTTCCCGAGTCTACGACCCGGATTACTCCTAGGTGCCAATTTTCAGAGCGCTTGTTTTGCGCAGATTTCCATATATACGCAGAACGATATCGAGAGTGCTTCATGACTCGTTGTTCACCATTGTCGGCACAGGGACAAAAGACTCGAAACTCTCTCCGCCAAATTCTGGGTGGCTGGCGCCAGTCGCTATCAAGCCAATGTTAAAAGTGGCTGGAATGAAGGTCCTACCTGTAACCTGCTACAAAGACAGACTTCCTTCTGCTAAGAGGTGATGACGTCTCCAAAGAGTAGAAGTGAGCGAATAACTCTTCCCCTCGAGGCCGACGAGAAAGACAGGCCACGACAGTGGAATATCACGTGATCAACTTAGTCTGAGGTTACAGTCCGAATGTCATAGAAACGAAGTGCTTATTCTTCAGTCGCTTGCTTCGGTCATCGTGAAACCGGGACTGCAATTGTTTTTGTCTTCAAACTACCTTTGGATTACCTCAAAGAGGTGAGCATTTCTCCATATTATTATTATTTGTAGCATGAAATATTTCCTGTAGTTAGTGGTTTGATAAAAGTAATTATTTAGTGCTTGAAAAGTGTTTTGAGTGCATTGCTCTCTTAGGCCTAGTTTCAACGTGTTGAAAGTTGGTGTGATCTAAAACAAAATTATAATAGATTTCTTTCATTAAGTTAGAAACATTTTTGGCTGCCCTTATATAACTTATCGCTGTTTTGATTGAAAAAATTGAAGGAATTAAACTGTTAGTAATATACGTAATTTTTTTATAGAGTGAAAAATTGAAATTGCCCATATTGAAATATGATCCGCTACAATAGTTATTTTTGAATCCCCTGATTTATTTTTTTAAGTATTAAACTGCATATAAATTTTCCAATGTTTTGTAGAGTAAAAACTAAAACTTCTAATATATGCTTTAAATTAACAGGTAACGTCGTAGATTCCTTTGTTAAAATAAACTTTCAGAATTATTTCAGAGAAGAACTTGAATGTCCTTTAAATTTTTATATTTGAATAGTGCCATCGAAATAGCACAGTTGTGATATGAAATGCTATCAATAATCAAATGTAAAATTTGTGAATACTAAACACAACTGTTCAGTAACTTTTATATATGTTACTTGCATAGATATGATCATAAAATCTGATCAGAGCATAAGGACCTCTGGTATTAATTGACAATATTTTAAATGCAGAAATTACAAAAACTTATTCTTTCATTGCTAATAACAGCATATTTTAATTTATCAGTGATATTTTGCTATTAAACTCATGCCTCTTATCACTGGTTTATAAAATTACAGTTTTTTAATGCTCTGGTAAGAGTCACATTTTAAAGTGGCAGTGCAATTATACATAAATATTAATAACGTGTTATACAATTATTATATGAGTTGAGAAATGAGCAATTGCTTTTTAAAACTTAAGTAATATTTTGTTACGTGATTTTGCTTTGAAAGTAGCTACCAGATCTCTTGAGTAAATCATTTCTCTTTTGCACTGAGTTTTCTTCTACAGCCATGATATGGCCCTATATTTACCTACCTTTCTGTATCACCTTAGAGGTATTTTATAGTCACCATACTAATTATTGTCTGAGAAATCAATATTGAATTTTTCTGTGGCTTTCATTAGATTATTATGGGAATAGCCAATTAATATATCCTGTTTTTCGAATCATATAAACAAAGCTTTTGCTATAGAGTGATAGAATGTTCTGTTTAATAAACAATTGGTCAATCATGATTTTTAATTCCTGCTGACAAGCTTTTTTTTTAAATGTTAAGACTTGATAAATTTTCTGCCTGGTACATGAGTTAATAATATTGACCAAATTCATAACTGACCTGTTTCTAATTGAAAATGATTTTGACTACTTTAACGGCACTGATAAAGCAGTATAAACAGAAATGGTACTTGTGCAGTTAATAAATGATGCTTCTGTTGTTGTTTTTATTTGTTTGATAACTATGTTTTTTTTTCTGTTTCTATGAATAACACCATATGAGACCTGCAAAATGTACAATGTATTACATTAATTCACAAATTTTTATCACTAAAAAGAATTTCACTTATTATATAGAGCTGCACACTTTCCATTCTCTTGCATACCATAACTGTTAAATATTAAGATTATGTATTACATTAGTTCCCAAATTTTTATCATTAACAAGAATTTCAATCATTATATAGAGCTACAGACTTTTAATCCTCTTGCATACCATGACTATTAAATATTAAGACATTTTATTCATCAAAGAATGAAAGCCACATTTAATGTTGTAAGGGACTTTTAAGAATCTATGGAGATTGTGGAGAAATAGGCGTATACACCTAAAGACTAAAATTAGACTGTATAATAGTTTGGTTCTTTCTAGGGTTAGTTATGGTAGTGAAACTTGGACGCTGTGTAAGCAAGATAACAGGAAACTAGATGCTTTTGATTCTAGATGCTTACGCAGTATCTTGGGTATTAGGTGGTTTAACTTTGTAACTAATGATGAGGTTAGGCAAAGGAGTCTGCAACCTCCTTTAAGCAGCATATTGTGCAGAGAGAGACTCCGCTGGTTTGGCCATGTTGCCCGTATGGATGATTATAGATTGGCGAATAGGGTTATGAACAGTGTGCCTAGAGGCCTCAGAAGGAGGGGGAGACCTAGGATGCGGTGGGCAGACAATGTCAAACAGGACCTTGTTAGAATTGGTGTACAGTGGCCGGATGCAGCAGATGTAGCTCAGGACAGATATGCTTGGAAAATTAAACTGCGCGGTCTGGTTGGACCTCCGTAGCCCATGGCTGTTTGAGGATGATGATGATGATGTCCTTAAACAGGTTATGTGTTATGTAGAGGAAAATTTCAAATCTGTTGATAGTGTGTCAGCTTTAGATTTAGTAATTAAAACCTTGGAGAAATCATCAGATGTAGAACTTGATCAAATATCATTTGTTGTTGATCAGTTAAAATTAAGAAAATTACTTAAATGTCGACGACAATATTCTAATGAAACTCTTAATTTGGCTGTATCAATATATATATACATTCCAGTTCTGCTTACATTGTTTTACAAAAATGTAATTATTTGTTTCTTCCTCATGTAAGAACCTTACAATGCATGATCAGTAATTACTCATTGTCTAAGTCCTCAATTTCTGGGAGTATTGAATACTTATAAGCAAAGATGAAATATCTAAAAGATCATGAATTTTTGGTTAATCTGTTATTAGATGAGATTTATATTGATCCTAGATTAACATTTAAAGGTGGCTCAATTTATGGGAGTAGTGAGTCTTCCCCTGGAAACCCGGCAAAAACTGCTCAGGTCTTTACGATTTCATCAATTTTATCTTCTTTCAAAGATGGTGTATGCATAACTCCAATACACAAATTGACTGCAGAGAGTTTAAAGGGCATGATTCTGAATGCAGTGCATGGAATAGAACAAATTGGATTTAAGGTAATCTCCCTAATTTCAGATAACAATGCTGTCAATCGAAAAGCTTTTGAACTTTTTTCATCAAATAAAATACTGCAACCATATGTTACACATCCTATTGATGAAAAAAGATTGCTTTTCATAGTTTTTGATTCAGTTCATGAAATAAAATGTGTGAGAAACAATTGGATTGATAAAAAGAAAGAATGCACATTTACTTTCTCAGGTTTTAGCAATATGTCATTAACATTAAAAGCAAAGTTTAAACACTTAGAAATGCTGTATGATTTAGAAAAAAATTCTGTGTTAAAATATGGTCATCAGCTTTCAAGTAAAGTATTGTATTCATCCAGCATTCAGAAACAAAATGTTAATTTAGCTATTAAACTTATTAACGAAATTAATGTTGCAGCTTTGAAGTGTGTCGCTAAAGATCATCCAAATTTGTTCATTAGTGTTGAAGATACATGCACATTTTTAACAATCTTTATAATATGGTGGAAAACTGTAAATGTAGAAGTGTGTATGAGGCAGAAAGGTTTAATGATGCTGACAGAATGCCTATTAGAAAAACTACAGGTGTTCAAATTAAATATTTGCAAGACTTTTCCTTATGGTTAAAAAACTGGCGTCAGTCTTTCCCTGTAACAGAAACTCTTACAGCCCAAACTTTTCAGTTACTTATTATTACTACTGATGCATTTATTAAACTAATACCGTACATGTTTGAACATTATCGTATATGTTATATTCTGTTAGGTAAATTTCAAAATGATGCTCTAGAAGGTCGTTTTGGATTGTATCGTCAGATGTCTGGTGCTATTATATAAGTTATGTTCAGTTGTTAGAAAGTGAACGTAGACTTCGTTTTAAGAGTAGCGTTCTAATTAGTGCTAACAATGTGAATGTCCCTCTGAAATCTTTGCTGCCACATGTAGAGGAGAAAGTTGTTAATGTAAATATTTTGCAATATTCAGATATTTTAGAAAATTATTTCTCTGTAGATGATTGTGTGCCCAAAATTATTATTCCTGTAATAACATATATTGGTGGATATGCAGCAAGAAAAGAACTGAGATTGAAAAAGTGTGATGTATGTTCCTTTTGACTGCAATTAGACAAGTCAATAGATACTGTAGAAGGGCCACATGATCTTATTAAAGAATTAGATCGTGGAAAATTAATAATTCCATCAGAAAGCGTATTTATTGCCATTTCTGTTGTATGGTATATTTTGGAGCAGATAATTTTACATCATCATGAACAGTGTTTATCTTCTGATGGACAGCTTCCCATACTACACAAATTGTCAAGTATTCTTTTATTTCAACAAGCCATTTAGTGATGATTGTGATTGCAGTAGAACTTTAGGACAGTGCTTAGAAAGTATATGTTTATTGGCATGAAAAGTAATGTTAAATAATTACTCAAATTTCAGAAATGATCAAATACATATAAAAAAAATGTTCTGAAAGAAAAATATAGAAATTATGTCTATGAGTAAAAAGCATATATTATAGTTGTTAGATAAATATGTGAAGTGTTAATGAAGGAGAAAAAAATTTGAATAATTTTCACCACTAACTGAATGGTTCTTCTGCAAATGACGACAAGGGGTATTTACTTCCTTTTCAGTGGTTAAAAACAGGTATGTTCTTACTGGTTGGGTTTTTTCGCATTATTTTATATTTTTACTGAATATATGTATGGGTTGGCTCATTTGGTAGCATAGAAGAGCATGTCAATTTCACTCTGAAATTCCAGGTTAAATATTTACTCTGCCTCCATTCAGATTTTCTTCACTGAACTCTGAAGGAGACATTGATTGGCTTGCAAAGGCTGCTCTCTATTCTATGAGATATTAAGCCATGGCTCTGTGAGGGGGAGAATCATATCCTGCATATGTTATGAATAAAGCTGAATCTCTGGCTTCTGTCATATTTTGTAACTACTATCCAATGGATCCATTTTAATTAGGGAAGGGGTCATTGTGACCTGGTTTTTAGTCATTGTGTGGATGAAATTCTGTTCTGAGGGGAAATAACCCAGCACCTAATGTGTGTAATGGGTTTGGTTGCAATAATATGTTTTGCTCTAATGTATTGAACTTTATTAATGTTAGCAGTTTACCTGTCATTGCTTTGTCTTTTGAATGCCCTTATTTGCCACAAAGAAGCTTGTGTCCCACTCGTGCCATTTACTCATTTATGAAACAGTGGTTTCATCATTGGAAAACTAATTAACTGAATTTGTTTTTACACTTTATTGATGCAAATGTTTTACATGAAAGGCAATTATCATTTCTTTTACAACATAGTTTTCAGTAACATTGTGCGCTTAGTGATCGTGTATAAAAAGTTCTAAAGATGTGAGGCTGATGTTCCTTCCATTATAATAAAAATATAAATACCTCCTCAAACAACTGCTTCCCACAGAGGTCTGATAGGAGCCTGCCAGTGTAATATGCCTTAGAGGTCTGAGAGGAAGGTGTGACCTCAGCAGAAAGGCGCAATACGAACATCCATCACTTACCTGGAACTTCAACCCATGTCCCTTTGATCACAAACACGATACAATTTGTTTGGCCTATTTTTGAAGTTGAGAGCATGAATTATTTGATATTTTAACTACTCATATTTAATACTTTTGCAAATTGCTATAAATGTGTGGATGATCAGGTTAATTACTTAATGCTAGCAATTTTCATTTCATAAACTGGGTTCCAGCCCCGGGTAAGGCATGGTACATGTGTCGTTTTTCTGCTGAGGTCCTGCCATCCTCTCAGACCTTCTACTATGGCATATAAACTGACAGGCTCCTGTCAGACCTCTGTGGCAAGCAGCTGCTTGAGGGGGTATTTTTTTATTTTTAAGGGGCAAACCAGATATTTGTCGTAGCCCACAAAAATTGTCGAGTCCTTGTTTGACATTCTTTGCACAAGCAATTCTTTTGGCAATCTTTTTTGTTTTTGAGCTAATAAGTTTTATACGTTGAACGGAAAAGTAGTTTACACATAATTATCTATCAGCACTTGTTTCAACTGAAAAATTTGTACTTGTATTCTTATTCATAATATATATATAAATTTCATATATCTAGATGGAGTAACTATGTATCCGTAGGAACAGGTTTTATCAGTCTTTAGAGTATATCATGTCGATCACAATTTTTGAAATTGAAAATGTCAATAAAAGGATGATTATTTATTATTTTATATAGGTAGATAATGGATGTTACTAATTAATGGCTTAGTCAGATTGAAAACCAATATGCAAAAGATATTGTTCAACCCAAAACCAGTTATTTTTCTTTCTAATTTAATTAATTTCTTCTAAATTTAAAACCCTTTAATTTTTTATTATTTTATAGAAAAAAAATATTTTCGTGTTGTTTTTATGTCCATGTAATAGCAGATAATGTCATTAAAGCATAAATTCAAAAATAGTATGGTAACATTAAAATTTAATTAATCAGATATTAATTTATATTGCTGAATACTTGTAGTGAAAGTGGACTTTCAGTTTATAACCATTACCTAATGAAAATTAAAGTTTTATTTACAAAATCATTCTGAAGGTTATAAAAAAAATCTACAATGCAACACATACACCACTTTTTAATTTTCAGTAAAGTAACATACTATGTATATATTAAAACACTGGAGTTTTTCTTCTGCTATGTTTCGTGGCCGAGTGGTTAGCGCGCTTGGCTACTGATCTACGGGACCTGGGTTCGAGCCCCGGGTAAGGCATGGCTGTTTGTGTCATTTTTCTGCTGAGGTCCTGCCATCCTCTCACACCTTCTACTGTGGCATATAAACTGACAGGCTCCTGTCAGACCTCTGTGGCAAGCAGCTACTTGAGGGGGTATTTATTTTTTTTATATGTGTCTACCAGTTGTTTTTATTAACCTCTGAATCGCACTTCCTTTCATACAATGGGCTAAATGGACCAGTTCCCAAGGGCTAATAGGTTAGGGGAGGCGGCAGACTGGACAGGTGGTAGTCTCCCATCAAGGCTATCCAGCGTGTTCTTTAACATGCACAGGGTATGGGGTCCATGGCTTAATGTCTCATTCTACAGATGGTGTCTTTTCCAAACCCATCGGTATCCCCTATTGACAGATAAGATCCCAGATGGGATTCAAACCTGGGAACAGCAGGCTATGAATCTGGCGTTCTACCGACTGAGCCACCCCTGCCACTGTGCCAGCAAGAGTTGTACTGGATTTTCAAATGACAATACAGCTCTATGAGGTTGAGACAGTATTTATGGACTGTATTTAACAGTATTATATATATGAATATATAATGATTTTTCTGACTATGATTGCTAACTAGAGATTTTCGAAAAAAAATATATGTTGATATATATGAGCACATAATACATTTCTATAATTATAAAGAAGAAAAACGTTGGTTGTGGATTCAATATTATCTTTTGCATATTGGTATCCAGTTCCCAGGTTTGAATTTCCTAGTCAAGTCACTCAAAAAAAATTATATCATTTGGCAATTTTTGTACCTTGAACTTAATATGCCATTTACAATAATCTATTAATTTTGACTTTGCAAACAGCAATCTTCTCTGTCTTAACACATTTATTAAAAATAAGTAAATACCCTCTCAAGCAGCTGCTTGCCACAGAGGTCTGACAGGAGCCTGTCAGTTTATATGCCATAGAAGAAGGTCTGAGAGGATGGCAGGACCTCAGCAGAAAAACGACACATAAGTAGTTTGTTCCCACTGTACCGTTTCCCCTTTGCACAGTGCTTTCCCCCTATGACGTCACCGGCCGGACTTTGACCCCTGTGTCGCAACTGCCCCGGACTTTGACCCCTATGTCACAACTGTCCACGTTGCCTTCTCAGATTGAACTTTGATCCCTATGTCGCAACTGTCATGGGATATGGCACCCGGTCGCACTCCTTATTAATATTCATAATTTATATTTGACTCCCCCCTTATTAAAATTTCTTCTCCCTTTATTAAAAACCCCGTGGCGCTATCTGGTGTCTATGTTGAGTACTATTTTTAGAAAAACCCTCGATTTTAGTCGCAATTCTCCAAAGACCTTGAAAAACCCCAAGGACACGGTCATGCGCACAAGTGGTGTTGACATATGTATTTCACAAGTGTTTATCAGTTAGCGGATGTGTAAAGGTCACGGTTCTGGGTGTATATAACGGACGGAAAAGGTCTAGCATTTATTCTGAGCTGCGTGTTATAGTTGTCACCATGGATTTTGGTTTTTGGACGAGTGACGAGGACTCCAGCTACGAGAGCGACCCTCAACACTTCAGAACGCGTATCCGACGATTGTCACGTCGACCTGTGGTTGCACCTCCACTACCACCGGCGCCAACTGTTAGAATGGAGCTACATCCTGGACCTAGTGGTCCTATGCTTCAAGCCGTTCTTGTGGACGATGACACACCACCACCACCACCTACAAGACTACGACGCCCTTTGGTTATGAAAACACCTGAAACCTGGCCCCCTGGTCTACCGCAGAACGTCGTTCAGGCCCTGAGATGTAAACGTCAGAGACGTCTCTAGTCGTGCCTGTGTGAAGTCGTCAAGCGTTTGCCTGCAACAGTTTTCGAATTAGGGTGAGTTTCAGAGTGCAAACATGCAAAATATCTGTATTGTTCTAGATCTTGACGGGTTTCGTGTAAAAGACCAATTCCTAGTGCGTGAACTTGGATATGCAACTCGGAACGGGAAATGTGGTGTCTATCGGTTCAATCTTCGACATTACCAAGCTTTGTCAATAAAGGATAGGAAGACAGTCAACTGCGTCTCTAAATATGTGTTAGGCCTACCCTTTCATCCTCTACCTAGCAAAAAGGTGTGGACGTTAGATCACGTTCCTAACGTCGTGAAATATGCTTACAAACTTGCACGTACTGAAGAAGCTACTATGGTGGGTTACAAAGGAGGCAACGTGGAAAGAATTCTCTTGGAGCAATTAAATCTTAACAGCGTTAATCTTGAACTTTTCGGTTGTCCCAAATATTGTGAGTTCCCAAAAGTTTCTGATTTCGAGTGTGGATATCACACAGGAGAGGAAGTCTACTGCTCTTTAGCAGAAACACCTGCTTTTTTTGGATGGATTGATCGACGTCTCAAGTATTGAGAACATGTTACAACAAGTGTTGCATCACCAGGTGTTATTGGAAAATCACGTTATCTGCATAAATATTGTTCCTGCTTCCAGAGGGCGCTGCTTTCCAACGTTAAATAGGTGGCGACCGTCGAGTGCGTCATTGTTCACGATGCAGCCTAGCAATCCAGATGCGTGGTGTCTCGGTGAAGATGTTTACGTCGTGCCTTCGCTGTTCAAAAATAAGTTTTCTGTGCACGTACGTCGCTACAAGAAATATGAAAAAGGTGAACTCATCTACCCTACACCTGTGGGGGTTACCTTCTCCATATCTGAATGGGAGATTTTGTGTGCTACGGTGCCCCACATCGAGGACAAACAGGAAATCGGTCCGGATCAGCAGACGTGGCACCTGATGCCCGGTGCACGTGTGTTCATGTTCCGCAGCGAAGGTGGCGAACGCTGTGTCGAGTTCAACAAAGAATCAGCTGACCAAAGAACTCTACAGTTTCGCGTTGTGAGTCACAGTATAACTCTGAACGCGTCGCAGTGGTTTACATTGGCTATCCACGTAGACGAAGTGATGCGGGTCATGCGAAAAGTGTGTGGAACTCCCAAAGATCACCATCTCCGCAGTGCCATTATAGAACATTGTGAATCAGTTCGACCTTTCCTGTTGGGACCTGTTTTCGGCCGCCCCGAGTGTGTACATCAGCTGCTGGTGAATATTTTTCAGCAAGACCTAATGTGTCTGATCCCGATAGATGGACTACAACTCGAAGAAAATATACCAGTCATCATTGAATAGTCTGGTGACTTGGACATTAATACCTTAGCACAAGTGTTTGTGGATACAGCCTGGAAACGAGGTCTGTTGAATTTTGTAGATTCTGGATTTGTGTGTATTCTAAAATATAACGCTATTGTCGACGAGGCAAAAAATGAAATGTATAAATTAAATAAATAATTGTAACCTATATAATGTGTCTGTCTTTTCATCCTGTTTCATTTTTGTCTTGGTATGGATAGGAGAAAGAAGGTGTTAGCTAGTGTCGGAAGCGTAATCATAACAGTGTTAACGATAGTGGTGCTTGTATTAGAACTTGCGGCCCTTGGAAAAAATATTCAGTGTGGAGAGTCAAAAGCCTTAGACGGTGAATACAAAATTCGCGTGTGTAACTTAACACTGGACATCAGACAGTTTATAGGAGACATCCCTACAGTTACAGGATTTTCACTACATCAATGGCAAAACCTGGTGGGGTACGACGTCTGGGTGAAGCAGAAAACAAAACTTTGGAATCACATTATTTCGACCCTGAAAGAGGATTCGGTAGTGCAAAAAAGTTAGCTCTGAATACAGGGCAGCCACTCAAACTCCTCTGAGAGTGGTTAGAAAAGCAACCCGCCTACACGCTACATAGACCTGTTCGCAGAAACTTCCCCCGTAACAAAGTTTACGTCACAGGGTTAGACGAACAATGGCAAGCCGATCTCGTAGTTGTGAAAAATCTAACTCGCTTCAGTGACGGTTATCGCTGCATATTAACGGTTATCGATGTGTTCTCAAGGTATGGGTGGGCGGTGCATATGAAGGCGAAAACAGGGAAAGAAATGGTGTCGGCTTTCAAAAAAATCCTTTCCAAGGGGCGATCTGCTATGAATTTAAATACGGATCAAGGTACCGAATTTACCAACAGAGTATTCCAGAAATTCCTGAAAATGAAGGTATTCGGTTCTTCGTCACCTACTTTGACAAAAAAGCAGCTTTGGTGGAGAGATGGAATCGTACTCTATGCGAGAGACTGGGGAGATGTTATACATGCAATAACACCTACCAGTACTTGGATGTAGTGCAACGTGTTGTGCGAGGATACAATGCCACAGTTCGTAGTGCACACGATATGGCTCCCAAGGACGTGATCTTACACAATGAGGACACTGTCTGGGTTCGACTCTACCGCAATCCTGCCATAGTAAAAGAAAAACCGGCATTTAAAGTGGGGGACATGGTTCGACTAGCCAGTCTAAAAGTAACCTTCAAGAAGGCAGGTACGCATTTGTGGACCGAAGAAATTTTTATAGTCGACAAGGTGTTACAACATCAGCCCCCTGTATACATCATACGGGATTCCGAGGGAGAAGTGTTGAAGGGCACATTCTATAAATCAGAACTTCAAAAAGTGACCGAACCCGAACTTTACACTGTTGAGAAAATAATCGAGAGAAAAGGTCACAAGGCACTGGTCAAATTTTGCGGTTATCCCAAACCTTCGTGGATTCCTAAAAATTGGTCGTTTCAATATTATGCTCCTGCTCCCTTTGAATAATACTGGAAAATCAAGCTTAAACCAGGCAAAATAACTCGTATGGAACTGTTGTCTCTCCTCTCCACTCAGCTTCCCAAAGAAATAATAGTGTCCTATAACAGTGGTTACTGGCTGTTCAAACCAAGTGAGGGATATGATGACCCTAAAGCGAATATCGGCAGGCTTCTATGTATCGGCGAGGGAGAAGTTGACAAACCCTTCCACCAGCGATTTACTACCAAACTGTGCAATACTGCAACATTCGATATAGATGACGATTGTTATTTCTACGTGATTCCACCAGGTAGTTTCCACGAACGAAAGGTACCCCACGGACGATACGAAACTGCTGAATCATTATTCGATGCGATGAACCAGGTCATGCCCTACAAGTTGAGAAAAGCTTTCCGTTTCAAGCAACAGGCCGATCACATAATGTTGATGGATGCAGAAAAACTACATTTCATTAAATTTCCTCATTCGAACCCTGGATTAGGAGACATGCTAGGAATCACTAAATTAGATTTTCCATTGAATAAAGCCACGGGTGACTACCCCATCGATATGAACAGAGGAATGTACGGTATTTATTTGTATTCAGACCTGATTGCACCTCAGTTGCTAGGTGATACTCATGGTGAACTGTTGCGTGTTGTGAATCCTGCCGTCAGAACCAGTAATAACGAAGCCATCGTTACAGTGTATCAACAACCTGATTACTACCCCCTGGCAAGAAACAGTTTCGAGAGTGTGAGAATCTTCCTTCGTACCGATACAGGGGAATCTCTGCATTTTAAATTCGGTAAAGTTTTAGTCAAGTTACATTTCTGCCATGAGGGTTAAATTCGTTCCCCCTTCTGCAGACACCTATATGAGCTACTACAAGAACCATACGGGGCAAGGTGTGTTCAGGGGCCCTCGTTATCAGAGAGGTGATGGGCTCGGAAGCATCTTTGCCACTATTGGACGTTTCATCAACCCTCTCATACGACCGGCGCTGTCCACCCTACGTAAGGGTGGGCTACGGTTCATTTCAGAGATGGCCCAGGGGCAAAACTTCAAAACCGCCAAAGTAGGGCTGCGTGAAGCCGGTGTAGACCTATTGTAATGTGCCAGTTCCAAGTTGCAGGATGGAAAAGGGATAAAATGCCGCCGTCATCATCCTAGTGTTCATAAAGTGAAGAGACTGTACTGTGAAGGACGTGTTTTCATCATGAGCATTCAGAAAAATTCACGCTGTTTCTGGCGACTGTACCAATTCCGAACTGGACCTGTTTCTTGTTCCCCCCACTGTCTCTCAACTGGAAAGAGGTTGCTATGTTAATTATTTACCTGTGGCTTCGCTGGAAGGTAATGCTCCACTTGAATTCATCATGAAGGGGACAGAAGATTACATTGATCTATCCCGCTGTCACCTGCGCCTCGTCTTGTAAATTGTGAAAACCGACGGTACACCCCCGTCGGAAGTGATCGCCCCCTGCAATCATTTCTTCTACGCCGTCTTCAATCAAGTAGACGTCTTCCTCAACGATCACCTAGTGAGTGCTTCTCACACCATGTACCCCTACAGGGCGTACCTGGAGACTCTATTGAACTACGGTACCGATGCCACGCGAAGTGGCATATATACTACACAATAGTCCTTCTTCTAGTAAAAACGCGACAACCAACAGTAATGGAGTTAAAAGAAATAAGTGTTACTGAAACTGACTTAAAATACGACGGTTATAAAAATACGTATATTAATACGAAAGGACTATCAGGGTTCATTATAAGAAATACGTAGGTTATAAACGAAGGTTACGCAGAAAAAATCTACTTATGAAGAATACGAAGGTTGAAAAAAAGTAGGAGAATAAAAAAACCTGCTTTAAAAAAAATATATGAAATAACTCTTTAAACTGTAATAAAGGTATACTTAATTTATAACGATGGGTTATACCCCGTTTGAGACACATCTAAGCCACATCATCAAGTAACAAGGCATAGCCGAGCACGATAACGCTCCAGCTATCGACACCGAGGTAACGTCATCAAGTAACAAGGCGTAGCCGAGCGCGATAACGCTCCTGGTAACGAGATCAAATCACGCTGTCGGAAAGAATTTTTCCTAAATATAGGAGACGTACTAAAAATAGTATGGACAATGGATGACACCGATTAAATGCTCCAAAACTGATTTGCGATTGGTCAACCAGGGAGTCTTTAAAGAGGGGGTTTAAAATACAGGTCAACCAGAGGGTCTTTAGAGAGGGGGCTTAAGATATAGGTCAACCAGGGGGTCTTTAGAGAGAGTGCTTAAAATATAGGTCAACCAGGGGGTCTGAAATCGAGACGATTCGAGAAGGGGGGCTTAAAATATAGGTCAACCAGGGGGGCTTTTAGAGAGGGGGATTAAAATATGGTCTGTTGCGACATAGGGGGAGGGCAAAGTTCAATCTGAGAAGGCAACGTGGACAGTTGCGACATAGGGGTCAAAGTCCAGGGCAGTTGCGACATATCACGCGACTGGGTGGTGGTACCATATCCCATGACAGTTGCGACATAGGGGTCAAAGTCCAAAGCGGCCTCGCACTTGGGGCCGATGACGTCATAGGGGAAAGCACTGTGCAAAGGGGGAACGGTATAGTGGGAACAAACTACTCACAATACATCCATGCCTTACCTGGGGCTCGAACCCAGGATCAGTAGCCAAGCATGCTAACCACTCGGCCACGGGACGGTTCATATTTATTACCTGAGCCGATGCAGTAAATAAATTATGCATGATTAACTAATGTGTTCTCCCATTGTTATGCTACAGGCTCATACATGCATTTGAAAGATGTAAGATTCGTATTCTCTTTAATTCATTTTCTCCTATTCACCTGAAAATGCATAACCTTTAGAACCCTTAATATACCTTTTTAAAGAGATATGAAAGCTGAATTTTACCGATATTCTGTGAAGGAAAATGACACTAATTTTTATACCGTTTTAAATTGTTCTAACCAATTTTGGGTTGGGTTGTTTTACCTCTGAGCGGCACTTTTTTGAACACCATGGGCTAAATGGCCAGGTCACATGGACCCCGAAGGCTCAGAGAAGGTTGGGGGAGGGGACCCACTGGAACAGCTGTTGGGAGACAGATGGTAGTCTCCCGTCAAGGCCATCCAGCGTGTTCTTTAATGTGCACAGGGTATGGCTTTCCCACACACGGGGCCACGGCTTAACGTCCCATCCGGCGGCCTTTCCAAGCCCATCGGTGTCCCCTACTGACCGTGGGCAAGGCGGGGAATTTTGCGGAGATAAATCTCAACGCTGACCCAGCTGGGACTCGAACCTGGGAACTACAGATTACGAGCCTGGCGCGCTACCGACTGAGCCACCCCCGACCCACCAATTTTAGGTTCAACATTATCTCTTAGATATAGTTGTCCATTCTGACTAGTCATCAATTTGTAACACCCATTATTTGCTCTAAATAAAATAATGATCCTTTTACTGACATTCTCAATTTGAAGAAATATTATCTATATTATATATTGCTTATTTCAGATGCTTCATGAGAATTAGATTGTATTGATCATTTTCAATATTAAATGACCGATTAGTTAATAAACTTTTGTAACTTCATAAATATGACTTTAAAAAAATGTCAACCTAGTCAAGTGTTTGCTTTTGAGTTGCTTATGTTGTTTATTATCATTAGAAAATCGGTAAGAAATTTAAACAAATTTATTGAGTGCCAAGAAAGTTGGCAAAATTTAGTTGTCTGAAAATTACTTTTGCAGTATATTATGTACTTTCAGAAGCTGTGATGTGTTATGTGAGTGTAAAATGAATGAATTTTAGGATATCTTTCATGTTCTAGATTATGTATGAGTCTTTCAGGAAGAGATACATAATTTTCACTAAAATCAATTTACTAGATAAATGTTTTATAATGTACTGATATTACATGATCTAATATATTTCTTTTCACATCTTCATTGGGCATCTTTCACGAGTTGAAAAGAAACAAAACAAGTGTAGTGAAATATTTACTTAAATATATTCCAAAGCTGTGATATACATTAGTATATTGAAATATTTAATATCATAAAAAATGTATCAACTCATAAAAAATCTTAATTTTTTACGAGTTATCAACTCATAAAAAATCTTAATTTTTTACGAGTTGTGTAATTTTCTGAATCATATTCTAAAATATTACTGCTAAATACAGTACAAGTTTTATTCAAATCTGTATATTCCACACTCTATTTGCATTATGTTGCTTCAGGGACATTATGCCCATGTTTGCACTGAAAATAATTTGTTGTAAACTACCTCAAATGAAGAATAAAGATGTAAAATATGTTCATTCCTATCAAATATGCCGTTTCTGTTCATTAAACTGTCCTATTAAATGTGGCAATCAGAAGTGCTAAACAGTCACTTTATTAGGTACACTTCTGTCAATAGAGCATAGCAATTTCTTCATTGTGCTTTTCATAGGAAAATGCAATTGAAAATAAACCATTAAATCTAGGATTTTAGAAATATCAGGTTCAGTATTTAAATAGTTATGAAGGTAGAAATATTTAACTTAGCTCGTTCAAAATTGATGGAAATTAGTATGTGAACTACTAAAATATATTCATACTTTTCACAGTATTTATCTTACTAAAGTTTAATGTACCGGTTATTGCTTCCATTTCAACCAGTTTACAAGACAGCAGTTATATAAAGTGGAATAGCTGTTATTAAATATTTCATACTGAAATACCAAACGTGCAACGTAACTACTGTCACAATTTTCCTTAATAATTTTAAGAAGTTATTGCGCTGTAAAATCTCGATTACTGCTTGCATATCATGGAAACCTATCTCATAAATGACCATTGAAAGTATATATTTTTTAAATTATATTTGGGTCGGGCGATTTCTTTTCCAAAAGATTAAAAAAATGTAATCAATAAGTAAATATTAAGGATACCGCAACTGGTAAGTAAATGAAAACCACTGGTGTATTCTGAATCAATGCCTTGCAGTTGTTAAATGTTTAAAAAAAACATAAAAGAATTTAAAAATATATATATTTGCATATAAATATCCCAAGCCACCCTTTTAAATACACCTCTGGTTTTCTGATTTTGATCCTTATTCTAAACACTATAATATTATGCCTTTAATTTTTTTTAAGGAAACGCCTGATTTTTTAAGAATTATCTCAAATTAGATTAAATGGGATATGAAGAAAGAAAAAAAAATTAGGTTTCTTGTGAATTTCAGCTAGTTTTAGATTAATTATCAAATTTAAATTCGCTTATATAAAAGGCTAAACAAAAAAGTGGAAAAAGAATACAGCCATTATTTATTCTACACAAGGAATTTTTCGTGTGATTCAATGTCGATACGAAAAAATTAAAGCGAAACAAAATTTCAAAAACGAGATCCAAGGTTCTGTGCGAACGAATCGAGTGGCGTTTGCAGCTACCGGACTAAGTTGATCACGTGACGACTGAGGATTGCCTCAGTGTCGTGGTCTGTCTTTCTCGTCTTCCCCTGTGCCTCGACGTGCAAAGGCGCTCTTATCACCTGATGTATCCCCATGGAGGCAATTAGAACCATGACATCACGGCGTCCCTGGAAAAGTAAGCGACTCACATGGTAAAGAACGCAATATCAAAGAACTCTCAAGCCCCACTAATTTTTTGCTCCTTCTAATTGGTGGTTGCTGACCAATGAAATGTGCAGATGACACCTTTGGTGAGGAGCAAAACCCGGGTAGAGAAGGTCAGAGAAAGAGAGAGAAAGACAGAAAAGTTTAAAGTTACGAAGCGAGTAGGTCTTGAAGGGCAAAGAAAGGAGGTTATGAGGAAAAATTTGAGGTTACGAAGCGAGTAAGTCTTGAAGGGCAGAGAAAGGAGGTTATAAGGAAAAGTTTGAGCAGAGTGTGAGAAAGTCGTTATCGATTGTTCTTAGAGAGAGACGATGCTGTGATGAGCGCTGTTTTTAGCCCCACCAACTAACTGATGTGTCACATTAATTGTAAAAAAATATGCAAACTTCAATAAACGTTAGTTATGTTATCGTTAAAAGTGATTCTTATGTGTATACTTGAAGTAAAATTTAAATTCAAAATTGACAACGCGATGTACTAGAAGAATCCAGCGGGAATATCAACAAATGATAAAAAATTGTGATATTATTTAAAACCCCGAGTAGAACATCATTGGGGATCTAGTGCCCACGATTTTACGTTTTATTAAATCAAAACTGGTAAAGGTCAGGGGCAACTTAAGACGTAGCGGGAGGATTGAAAATGCACACTAGTATTTTCTTATTCTCCCCCTTACAACACTCTACCACTTCTGCTTCATAATTTGAATTAGTGTGAGCCCTGTCAGTCAGCAGTTTGTTAATCACTCACAATCGTCTATATGTATTACATGAAAGTTACTTAAATAAATAGAAATAAATACCCCTACGCTTGGCTACTGATCTAAGGGACCTGGGTTCGAGCCCCGGGTAAGGCATGGATGTGTGTGTTGTTTTTCTGCTGAGGTCCTGCCATCCTCTCAGACCTTCTACTATGGCATATAAACTGACAGGCTCCTGTCAGACCTCTGTGGCAAGCAGCTGCTTGAGGGGGTATTTATTTATTTTTATTTTCAAGCAGCTCCTTGCAACAGAGGTCTGACAGGAGCCTGCCAGTTTATTTGCCATAGTAAAAGGTCTCTGAGGATGGCGGGATCTCTGCAGAAAGACATCACAAATATCCATGCCTTACCCGGAGTTCGAACCAAAGTCCCTTTGATCAGCAATCAAGCGCGCTATCGACCACTGGATGGCTCGAAAGTTAATTATATGAAGAATATTATGGGCTACTTCAAATTATGTCTTGTACTTTCTGACTCAGAGAAGCAGTGGAAGAAAATCTCCCATGGAGTCGACTCTTATTGAGTTTTATATATAAGGAAATCTTGCTACTTTGTGTCATTCATTGTATGTTATGATCTTAACAACACAGGAAAGTTATTCTAGTAGTTAATGTTAATGAAATATTTATTAAGCATAGAATACTCTAGGCAAGATATCAGGGAAACCGATTCTTTTAACTCTGAATTTTTCTAAAGGAGATATTACAAAATAAGGATGTTTTAAGTTTTGAACATGAATAAGTTATGGGAAAGGACATCGACTTTGACAGTTATTTTGTTCAAGAAAAGTCGTCTGGGAAATCATACATACTGTATTGCATGAATGGCTGACAAACTGATAATCCAATTTTGATCAGAGTTCCTAAAGATTTGATGAAAATCAATCGATTGGGAAGAACTTTGAATATTTTTCTTCATATACTTCTGCAAGATCGTCCTTTTCCTTTGTGAGTGGTTAGAGTTCTGGGTTTGCATATTCCGAATTCATTAGTTCTAATTCACAAGAATAGGGGCTGTTAAAGCCGTAAACTGACAAACTTCAGACTCATTAAGAACGATTATTCCAAACTCGTCAAAGTCGTTATGTTATTTTTCTAGTTGTTATTTTCATTAGAACCTACATCTTAAATGGATATATTGCATAATACAGCGCCTTTTTCTTAGCTGCAATAGCAGATTGAGTCTCAAAATATCAAAATATGGAAAATAGTCCCATATAGAATTTACTGCAATGTCAGATAGAAATACATTTCCGTTCATTAGTTTGTTGTTAACTTTGAACAGACCTATTTGTTTGTCAATACAGATATCAGGCTTAAATCATCATAATATTAAGGTTTACTATGACGGCCGTCCCATGGCCGAGTGGTTAGCGTGCTTGGCTACTGATCAAAGGTTTCTGGGTTCGAGCCTTTAGTAAGGCATGGCTGTTTGTGTTGTCTTTCTGCTGAGGCCCCGCCGTCCTCTCAGACCTTCTACTATAGCATATTAAACTGACAGGCTCCTATCAGATTTTACTGTGACAAGCAGGTGCTTGAGGTTTTTCTTTTATTATAACTGAACAGATTTCACTGTAGTGTCTCTGTCTTCTACAGTGAAATATATCAATGCCCCTTGTGTTCACCCTATTTAGCATAGAGATAAATAATACTCTTAAATTATAGATAACCGTTAACGGCTGGGATACGAACCTGCAACCATTTGATAATATGCCAAGTCCTCAAATTTGACCTTTGACCTCGACCGGGTAAGGTCAGAGTAAGTGCATTTTTTTATTGATGAGTTTCACACAGCAGTGTCACGCCCACTTACTCTCTTGTAGTCAACTGATGTAACACTTTGCTGGCCTTCAGAGGTAAAGGTAGGGGACGTTCAACACTTAAATTTTATAATGAGGATCGAGGATTATTTAATCCAGTGCCAGTGTCTTAGAGTGTTTATCCAGTTGATAGTTCCACCCAATACTATGCAACCTTTGAAGGGAATTAATATCCCCAGCTGTATAGTCACCTTTGATCGAAGAATAATTACACTGAAAGGCCAAAAGTCATGGGATACGTGCCTAATAACGGGTTGGTCCTCCTCGGCCCTCAGCAGTGCAGCCACACATCGAGGCATGGAGTCAACGAGTTGCCAGTACCGTTCTGCAGGGATGGCAGCCCACACATCATGCAGTGTAAACCATAATTGTGTTGCATTGGATGCTGCTGGATTCATGGATCGTAAGCTTGTTTCCATTGTATCCTACAGATGCTCCAAGGGGTTCATATCGGGGGGACCGTGGGGGCCAATTCATGGCGGAAAAGTCTGTGGAGTGTTCCTTGATCCACCTCCTAGCAACCAAAGATTGGTGACTCAAACTCCCGAGAAACGCACCTCTGAATACCTTGACGTCCGATACGAGTCTCCTTTCCTCCCTCTCACTGAACCCTTTCCCTCCTGCCGCTCATGCTCTCAAGGTCACCTTAGCAACAGCGCTCGCCCCGCATCACCCAATGGTGCCATAAAGTTTCATCCGGTGAGCCAACACTGTGGCCAACACCTTCCTATCAGACAAGGGTAGGTGGGGGTGGGTGCTTCATCACAACCGTTTTCAATGACAGCAGTTTCCTTTCTTATCATCATAGGAAGCAGATCACCCCCTAGGTTCTCACACTTTTGATGCATTTGGTGCATTAGGAGCAGTATCATCAACTCGACGTTCCCAGCCAATAGAAATAGCTACAGGCAATAAATATATCACAAGAACAAAATGGTCACAAATATCATCAATATGTACATTGACAATAGAAATTATTATCATTAAAATTATCAATATCTATGACATATACTGCATTATGCGCTTAATAAATTACAAAAAAATTTCACTCAATTAATTATGCAAGAGATACTATAAGCATAATGCGATATGAAAATATTTTCTTGGTTAATGTTTGAGCAATAATGTACTGATCAGTATAGAAGCGTTTATAAAAGTAATGAAGACATGAGACTGCGGAATTAGAGCATCAAAAATTCTCATGAATAATTTTTGAATAAGCTGTGAATTATATATATCATGAGCTAATGATCTTTGATCTGTGAGATCAGGGCCGAAAATGGGGAGGGCAAGTGGGCCTCCCCTCCCCCCTTTTGAGACTCAAAGTAAGGGTAATAGAGGTAAAAAATTATTAAACTTATGCATATTTTAAGGATTTTTCGAAAAAATTCTAAAGATATCTAAAAGAAGGGAAATGTTGCCCTTTTAGCAATGCTTGTTAACTAGATCTCGCTTATCTCTAACCACTATGCAAATTAAAGCTAGTGTCATATCTCTCGCAGAATTGGTTATTTTTTTATGATTAAGTAAATAACTAAATAAATATAAATATGCCCACTAACAAGGATATATATTTATTGTTGCTTTTCAATTCTTCTTTTCTTGGTCCTTATGATTGGGTTTTATGATTTGTGTTATTTTCTTTGAAACTTGGTATTAACATGCTTACTTTGTACCTATGTTTACCTGCCTGCTGATGTATGTGTTTAACTTTTTTTTACACGTGTGCTGGAGATGTCAGGTAAAAGAAACCAGATGTATACACAGTCGTATCAGAATAATATGAACACCCACGGAATCACAGTGTATTCGCCTAGTTGCGTCACAGAGTGCACATGACAAGGTCTACCACACAGAGATATAAGCGGCCGGCCAGGACAGGTGTAGTAATTGAATGGCAACACCCGATGTGCTACTATACAGGGACAGCACTACATCGTTAGGGTGATGCCATGTTTACCCTATCTGTATCCAGAGAGTCCTTCAATGAGCACAATGGGCAGAGGTATTGATTTGATGGACATTCAAAAAGGAATGATCGTTGGCTACCGCACCAAGGGTGGAAGCACCTCGGAAACAGCAGACTTCGTGGGCTGTTCGTGAGGTGCTGTAGTAAGGGTGTATCAAGAATGAACTGCTGGCATCGATCTTTACTCGCTCAAACGTCATAACTGTGGAACCTCAAAGGCCATCGACCCCAGAGGACAATATTGCCTCCGTTGACTGATAAAGGGCAATCGAAGCGCAGCAGTGCAGCAATTGACCTAAAATAAATGCTGGGACACCCAGGTATGTGTCCCTGATAACAATAGAGCAAACCCTGTTATGCATGGGTCTCTGGAGTCGACTCTGGAGGCGCCCATGTTGGCCAAGGTCCATCAGCAACGACACCTGCAGTTCGCATGGGACTACCGTCATTGAACAGTGGAAGAGTGGAAAAAAGGTTGCATTCTCCAACGAATCGAGGTTCTACTCCACAGAGTGATGAGTGGTGGCGGATACGGCATCAAACACATGAGAACCAACACCCAGACACACTTGTCAGTCAAGTACAGGCCGGAGGTGGCAGTGTACATGTCTGGATGATGTTTCCCAGGTATGACCTGGAACCGCTGGTACCACTGGATGGGTTCAGGAGAACGCCATGGCTATCTGTCGTTTTTAGATGCATGTGGTCAGCAAGGATGGACAGGTAGCCATGGCGTTCAGGGGAACGCCATGACGACCTCCATCTTTACTGACCACATGCATTCCTTCATATTGGAAGTTTACCCTGGTGGTGATGGTATCTACCAACAGGAAAGATGGTGCGTGACTGGTTCCAGGCACATGACAGTGATGTCTCCGTTCTCCCTTGGCCAGTGAAATCGCCTGACTTCAATCCCATAGAGCACTTGTGGGACCATTTGAGACGACAGGTTTGGCGTGCGGACCCACAACCACGTCTCATCTGCAGAACTTCCGTGCTCTGCTGGAGTCTGAATGGGCACATGTGCCTATGGCAACCTTCCAGGACTTCATTGCATCCATGCCATGCCACGCCATCTCGCCGCTGTCATGCAGGCCAAGGGTGGTTATTACCATTATTAGGTCGGTGATCATATTATTCTGATACGACTGTGTAATTGATCTTGGAAGAGAAAGACAAACATGAACAGTGAAGGGCAACCATCTGTAATGCATTTGCTGTAAGCTGAAGAGAGCAGGTAGTGATAGCAGGGAGGAGCCTCCTCTCTCTCCTCTTAACTTGGAAGGTGACGGTAAATTGAAGTGTCCATATTGCAAAGAGTGAGCAAATAATATTTTGCCCTAAAGGATGGGTGGGTGGATTGAGCGACTACGAAGAGGTAGAACTTGGATAGGATAGTGAGATTCGCACTGATAACCAGACGAAGCGGTTGTGTCTGTCAGCAACTGATTACAGTTAGGATTCGATCTACTTGGAGATCAAGTATACGGGCTGAAAATACGATTCGATGGATTTCGACCTGAGAGTGTAAAGTAGGTATGCGATGTCTTACTGTCTTAATATTTCATCGGTTCTATAGTAAATCTTGCATGCTGATTCTGAAAATTTTGTAGTTTTCCACTTCCATAAGTATTTTTCAGGAAACATTTTTATTGTTACATAACTGGGTCAGTTCCATTGGCGTCGGATAACATTTCATTGTGCTTTAAACATTGAAAACCAAATATATTTCCATGGAGTAATTTCAAAGCAATGGGGTTTTTTTATTACGTGATGTATATTTACATTAATTAGAGAAGAGATGTGTGGCCAGGATTCAGGCACGCGACTGCGTCACACCGTTTCCTTTCTTCCCAATTCCTACAAATTCTTTAAGTGAGAAAAATAATGAACACAATTTTAGAAATCAGCATAGCTAAATTGTGGAAAATCGCTTATTGGTATAAAGTTTTTATACTTTTTACAAATGAGTGATTTATATTATCCTACTAATTACTTGATGGTCTGTAAAAGGTAGCTAGGCATAAACTGGAAGGAGAGCTGTGTACCAATCCCCAGTGATGATGCACAAACCGGCCAGGTCTAGAGCCTAATGTCCGACCCCGCCTTTTCGTGGTGCAGGCCGTTAATACCTTTCAAAAGAGATATTCTCTTTTGGAAAGAAACGGAAGACGAGGGCTGCCAGTTCAGTATGGCCTACTGATCTGGTCATCTGTAGCCTCATCAATCCTAATCGCCAATCCTAAACTGTAGTAATGTGTCTCTGGCAGGCCATATGGCTCTTGAAAAAGTCCACTTGAAAAGATGGTGCCTGAAGTTACTACCAGCATTGGTGGCTTCAGCCTTTAGCGGAGGAGGAACAGTTATTTGCCCCATGCCTACGATCAGTGGGCTGTTTGATATCGTTGGCTCTACCTATCTCAATAAACCTAGTTTCTTTAAAAATCCTACTAATCATTTTCTCTCTGCAGGAACGTGGAACGTGAGGACATTACTATATAGAGATTATTCTCTTGATGTCCTTACGCAGGAATTCCAGCGCTATAACCTAGATATTTTAGGCTTGCAAGAGACCAGATGGACAGGTAAAGGTGAGATACTTAAAAATAATTTTAAATTTCTCTTTTCATGGAGGGAGGATGGAAAGCATCTCCAAGGTGTATGTTTGCTTCTCAGAAGACACGCCAGTGATGCTCTTCTAGGATATGACTGCATTAATGAAAGATTTCTTAGAGCAAAATTTAAAACAAAAATTAAAGACTTGAATGTCATCTGTTGATATGCCCCCACAGAGGACTCTGATGAAAACGAGAAGGATACGTTTTACAGTCAGCTCAGGATATTTTGAATTCTGTGAAGAAAGGAAATATTTCTCTTGTACTAGGTGACTTCAATGCTAAAGTTGGTACTGACTCTGACCTTTGGGCAGGAGTTTTAGGTCCCTTTGGCATTAGTAATTCCAATGGCAATGGGGAACGTCTTCTACAGGTAAGTAAACTTAATGGTTTACGAATAAATAACATATACTACAATCACCGGAACATTTATAAATATACATGGGTTTCACCTGATGGTTTGCACAGGAAGGTTTTAAATTATACTTTAATTAACAGCAAATGGGCTAGTTCAGTTAGGAATACCAGATCATACAGGGGAGCCGAAATTAGGTCTGACCATTACATGGTCAAAAGTTTCTTGCAGCTGAAGTTTAAGAAATGTTGTGCTAAGGTTAAGAAAATTACCTTCGACACCGAAGGTCTGAAAGATTCAGATGTAGCCAAAGCATACCATGATAGGCTACTTAGTCATTATGACAATCGTGGTTTGCTTACTGCTGAAGTCAAGAAGGAATTAGATCAGTTTAAACAGGCTTTTCTTGAAACCAACAGCACTCTTTTGGGTAAAAGGGGATAAAGGAAACAAAATTATTTGAGTGTTAAGGCTATGGAACTTATTTCTTCTTATTTTTCTATTATTAGAACTTATTTCTTCTGTTATGACTAGGCGGGATTAATATGAATCAAACCCTACTAGTCATAACAGAAGGCATTACAACGAGCTTAATAAACGTGTAAAGCATCAGTTAACAGCTAATAAGAATCTTTGGTTTGATAGCTTGGCTGACAAAGCAGATGAAGCAGTTAGACAGCACAACAGCAGGGGGTTGTATCAGATTGTTAATGTTTTATGTGGGAAGAAACAAACATGGATTGAGGGATAAATGGGGCAAGGTGGTTGAAGGTGATTCTGTGATGGCTAGGTGGGCTGAGCATTTCAGAGATGTTCTAAAAAAATTATTTCTACTCCCATTGTTTGTAATGAGGATAGATGCATTACTGGCTTTTATGATGGCCCTATATCACATTCCGAAGTCGCATTAGCTATTTCTAAATTAAAACAGCATAAATTCCCAGGGGGGGGGGGATGAAATCACCACTGAAATGCTTGGAGCTGGGAACATTTGCATTGTCACATGGCTGTCTGAAATTTTGAATTTTTTTATGATAAAGATGTTGTTCCTATGGATTTTACTAGAGCTACGTGGCCGAGTGGTTAGCGCGCTTGGCTGCTGATCTACGGGACCTGGGTTCGAGCCCCGGGTAAGGCATGGCTGTTTGTGTCGTTTTTCTGCTGAGGTCCTGCCATCCTCTCAGACCTTCTACTGTGGCATATAAACTGATAGGCTCCTGTCAGACCTCTGTGGCAAGCAGCTGCTTGAGGGGGTATTTATATTTTTTATATTTATCATTGTCCCAATTTTTAAAAAAGGTGATCGCAGTTCTTGTGATAATTATAGGGGAATTAGTTTACTTTCTGTTCCAGGTAAAGTTCTTTGCATGATTATACTTAATTGAATAAATAATTTGGTTAATGGACAACTATGTGATGAACAGTGTGGATTCAGAAGTGGTAGGTAGGGGATGTATTGATTAAATATTTTGACTGTCAACTTCCTGAGAAATGTTTAAAGTTTCAGAAACCTGTGGTTGCTAGCTTTATAGATTTCAAAAAGGCTTTTGACTCTGTTGATCGACATAATTTGTGGTTGATTGTTAGATCATATGGAATACCTGATAAGTTAGTTAGTGTAATGAGAGCTCTCTATAATAAAACTGAGTCGTGTATTAGATTGGTTTTGCATTGCTAGAGGAATTAGACAAGTGTGTATTTTATCTCCTTTTCTCTTTAGTTATTGATTGTGTAATGCGAAATTCTTTGCAAGGGAAAGATTTTGGCCTTAAATGGTCTAGAGATTTCAAAATTTCTGATTTAGATTATGCAGATGATTTGGCCCTATTGGCTACTGATGTTGATGAGATGAATTCGTTCATTCTGGTTGTTGATGAGACTGGTAATACAGTAGGTTTGGTGATAAACAGAGAAAACACTAAAGTGATGAAAATTAGTCAGGCAGATGGTGCTTCAGTTGTATTGAATGGCTGTACTACTGAGATACTGTCTCAATTTAATTATCTTTGGAGCTATGTAACAGATACTGGTGATATGCGGCATAAGATAAATAGAAGAATAGGGATTGCCACTGGGACTTTTAAGAATCTATGGAGAGTGTGGAAAATTAGTCATGTACACCTAAAAACTAAAATTAGGCTGTATAATAGTTTGGTTCTTTCTAAGGTTAGTTATGGTAGCGAAACATGGACCCTTTGTAAGCAGGATAACAGAAACTTGGTGCCTTTGATTCTAGATGCTTATGCAGTATCTTGCGCATTAGGTAGTTTGACTTTATAAGTAATGATGAGGTTAGAAGAAGGAGTCATCAACCTCCTTTGAGCAGCATATTGTGCAGAGTGAGACTGCGTTGGTTTGGTCATGTTGCCCGTATGCATAGCTGCAGATTGGCAAAGAGGATTATGAACAGTGTACCTAAGGGCATCAGAAAAAGGGGGAACCTAGGATGCGATGGGCAGACCATGTCAAACAGGACCTTGCTAGAATTGGCCTAGAGTGGCCAAATGCAGCAGCCGTAGCTCAAAAGAGACACGTCTGGAGGAAAATTACACAGTCTGGTTGGACCTCCGTAGCCCATGGCTGCATGAGGATTTTGTATGTATGTATGAAATTGCTTGACATATTGATACAAAGGTCAATATTTTTGCATTTTATAATTTTTATTGATATCATTTCAGTATGGTCTTTTGACTATTTTAATATTTATTGAAACATAGTTCAAAATTCGTCTGGATTTTTAAAAAACCTAATAGTTGCGAGCCGTCCTATGGCCAAGTGGTTAGCACTTGACTAGTGATCAAAGGGACCTGGGTTCGAGCCTCGGGTAAGGCATGGATGTATGTGTTGTCCTTTTGCAGAGGTTCCGTCATATTCACAGGCCTTCTACTGTGGCGCAATAAACTAACAGGCTCCTGTTAGATCTCTGCGACAAGCAGCTGCTTGAATACCCCCTCAAGCAGCTGCTTGCCACAGAGGTCTGACAGGAGCCTGTCAGTTTATATGCCACAGTAGAAAATCTGAGAGGATGGCAGGACCTCAGCAGAAAACAACACGAACATCCATGCCTTACCCGGGGCTCGAACCCAGGTCCCGTAGATCAGTAGCCAAGCGCGCTAACCACTCGGCCACGGGACGGAGGGGGATATTTATTATTTTTTATTTAATGGATGCCAAATGACCAGACTGAACCAGAAAGGACTAGAATGCCGCTCCGGTACTTTTTACATAATATGTTTTTGCTGAATAATGCACTATTTTTTTTCTCCCATTTTGATGGTCTTTAAAAATATTTTCTTTTAAAGTAGTTGGATTATATTTATTCCCAACCATTCTGTTTATTTCTTAATTCTCCGTAGCTGGTAGTGTGTGTGTTGGAAGGGGAGGTTGCATTTCAGTGGCGAAGCATGGGTGGAAGCAATTGAATCAATGAGACTACGTAATTGACTCATCACAATGATTGTAAGTCTTCAGTAAGTTTGCGTTCAACGGGATTGATCTACGAGATCATTGGTTGATTGACAACTAATTAATAGCTCAATCAATGAATGAGTCATGAAATCATCAACTGCGCAGTCTCATTATCCCAATTGCTTTCATCTGTGCTTTGCCACAGCGGTATTCTGCATTTTGCAATGATAAGTAAGTACAGCTTGAAATTGCTCATGGTTCACAAAAATATATGTTTTATGAGTATGTATTCATATTTCATTTATTTGTACTAAAACTTGAAGTTTCCCCATAAATATTAGTTCATTTTGTTTAATTTTCAACTTTTTCCAATTAGAATGAAATTTTATCATTGAAACCAGTAGATAACTGTCGCTTTAATTTATATCCTTTTCGAAACCCGGTAAGGAATGAACGTGTGTGTCGTTTTTCTGCTGAGTCCTGCCATCTCGCAGACCTTCTACTATGGCATATAAGTTGACATGCTCCTGTCAGACCTCTGTGTCAAGCAGCTGCTTGAGGGGGTATTTATTCATTTTTTTTTCATGGAAAAGGCTATACTGTTGTATTTTGAATATCCCGTAACGTGTTCCTTATATCAGATTCTTGCAAAAATCCTGCCTTTTATTTTTATCAGACAATTGGCCAATGCGGATGCATTTTACAATGCAGAGTAAGTACATCCTACTTATCGTTCATGTCGAGTATATACACTTATAAACGAGTGATCAAATTCAGATAATAACTGGATCCTCACTTAATAAATTTAAATCACGGTAATTTAACCGCCCCTTTGATTTTATATAAATCCATCATCGCTGAAGTTTGTTTGACGCCTCAAGAGAAACGACCCAGGATGGTACTGTACCATGTCCAGTGTTGAAATGGTGGGTGGCCTGTGAATGGCTAGCCCAGGAGGCCACCCCAGGAATGCGGCCGACCACTGGCGTCTGTAGCAGGAGGAGGGGACGCCACTGGTCCGCCGTTCACGTCGCCATAAACAACATCAATCTTGGCCCGCCTGATTGCACTGCCTCTGGCTTCCAGCAAGTGCACTTCGAAACCAGTGAGCAGAACACACCATGCCCTGCCACTATTTCAAGCTGCGCATGGAGGTGCCACACCAGAGGGTTGATGTAAGGCTGCTTTAATCATGGCTTCCTCTTGCACACGATTGGCTTCTGTGCTGATCCTCAGCATCCCTTGGATCTGCCTCATAGTGAGATACGTTACATCCATCAATTTCTTCTTAGATACTGGGACTTCTTACTATTGTCCAACCAAGACTGTGTTAATAAATGCAGTGATAGAGAGCAACTAATGATGGAATCGTGATAACCGATGAAAGTTAAAAAATGTTTAACTTTGTATCATTAGTTCCAAATCTGTATTTCAAACAAATATGTAAAATGATAATACTTAAATATATAGATACTTTTTCTTTCTTGAATAATCCCGTCATGAATTTTTGTCATGAATAAATCCCATCATGAATTTTTTAGAGAATTTGATTATCAGAGCTTTCTAGTAGCACCTTAAGCACAATTATTATACTATTTTTCAGTTTTGTGATGATTGAGCTGAAAATTTCAACCAAATCAATTTGCATTACTCGTTTATGAACTATCCTAATTTTGTTTCCTCCACTTTATTTTTGAAAATTAGGAATAATTACAGCACATGTTGTTCCGTTCTTATCCGTCGTTGGGTTTGTGTAAATGAACTTCTCACGGAAGAGTTCTTTTAAGTTCTTTAATATTCCTCAAGCACCTGCTTTTCACAGACGGCGTACGTATTAAACTGACATATAGTAGTATGTCAGTTTAATAAAGCTAAGTATCCAGAAAATGGATAAAACAGAAAACAACCAACCTTATCCTAGGCTCGAATCCAAGACTCTTTGATCAGAAATCAATACGCTAACCACTTGGCCACCGGGACAGGAAATTAAATAAACAAGTCATCAAACACTACGCCATATATCATAAATCTATCATAAATGTATCTATGTACATTTGTGATAGAATATACTACCGACTTGTTTATACAATTAGCAAGGCATGGACGTTTGTGTCGTTTTTCTGCTGAGCTCCTGCCATCCTCATAGACCTTCTACTATGGCATATAAACTGACAGGCTCCTGTCAGACCTCTGTTGCAAGTGCTGCTAGAGGGGTATTTATTTATTTATTTTTAATGAGTGCAAGTTCTGGATTATTAAAAGCAAAATATTTACATCTATTGCAACATCAAACACCACCATTTTCTCCAGGTTCTTATTACGAAAAAAAAAAACAAGTGGCAAAAAAAATTATTTGGAAAAAAAAATAAAACAAAAGGCTGTCCACTGTTCCGAGTTTCCCGTTCTATATTTTCCCTCAACTCATCTAATTTAGACTGAAGTCCAAAAGAGTCTTATTTTTTACCAATATTCAGTAGTGTCATCCGAATTTATGAACAACCGACTATCTTTATAATTTTTCATTTTTCAACGTAGTTAGGAGAATTAAATTTTTAAGAGTTAAAAAAGGAGCAATTGCAACGGTTCTAATTATATAAGTTAATTTGTTTCACTCTTAGTAACTGTTAATTACTTTTATTTTCTTTACAACCTGTGTGAATTAACTCAATGGCATGGCTAGATGTGTTCCTTCAAATGCAGCAAGCAAAACGAAGGCGGATAGAAGAAGTTGAGACAGTAGAACTACGCATTTGAAAAAAGGTATCGCTGATTTTCATAAGTCATTGATTGATTGTGCTATCAATAACTTATTTATCAATCAGCCAATTATCTCTAATCATCATCATCATCATCAAGCAGCCATGGGCTACGGAGGTCCAACCAGACTGTGCAATTTAGTTCTCCAAGCAAGTCTGTCCTGAGCTATATCTGCTGCATTTGGCCACTGCACACCAATTCTAATAAGGTCCTGTTTGACATTGTCTGCCCACCGCATCCTAGGTCTCCCCTTCTTTCTGAGGCCTTTAGGCACACAGTTCATAACCCTATTCGCCAATCTATAATTATTCATACGGGCAACATGGCCAAACCAACGGAGTCTCTGCACAATATGCTGCTTAAAGCAGGTTGCAAACTCCTTTGCCTAACCTCATCATTAATTACAGAATTGAACCACGTAATGCCCAAGATACTGCGTAAGCATCTGGAATCAAAAGCATCTAGTTTCCTGTTATCTTGTTTACAAAGTGTCCAAATTTTCACTACCATAACTAACCCTAGAAAGAACCAACAATTATACAGTCTAATTTTAGTCTTTAGGTGTATACGCCTATTTCTCCACACTCTCCATAGATTCCTAAAAGTCCCGGCAGCAATCCCTATTCGTCTGTTAATCTCATGCCGCACATCACCATTATGTATTACATAGCTCCCAAGATAATTAAACTGTGACACCTACTCAAGATTGCAACCATTCAGTATAACTGAATCACAGCCTGCCTGACCAATTTTCATCACTTTAGTATTTCCTCTGTTTATAACCAAACCTACTCTACTACCAGTTTCATCAACAGCTCGAATGAAAGAGTTCATCTTGAAATGAAAGAGCTCGAATGAAAGAGATCAACATCATTTGCAAAAAGGGCTAAATCATCAGCATAATTTAAATCAGAAATTTTCGTATCTCCAGTCCATTTAAGGCCAAAATCTTTCCCTTGAAGTGAATTTCGCATAACATAATCAATAACCAAGCTAAAGAGAAAAGGAGACAAAATGCACCCTTGTCGAACACCAGAAGCAATGCTAAACCAATTGCTACAAGCCTTACCAACTCTCACACACGACTCAGTGTTGTTATAGAGAGATTTCATTATGTTAACTAACTTGTCTGGTATACCGTATGATCTCACAATCAACCACAAATTAATGAAAAATATAATAGTTAAATAAACAAAATAATTTCAAGCATATAGTTCCCACATCCCGTTAAAAGCAGGGATCGTCCCCCACCCCCCGAAATATCCGGTCGTCTTATACGAAATCTCAAATTTGTCTACCTGCTTTGAAATCCGAAATGTATAATTTTTATTTTGTATAATTTGTATAATTTAATTTTAACCCCTGTTTTGCCCGACACTAAAAATAGATTAAAAAAAGAAAACTATAAAATCTCATTCCATATTAGAATATCATTTTAATCTTTCCTGTTCGGTGAAATATTTTATTAAATGGGAAACCGTACTCAAGTCTCTGGTGCATCCCTGGTCAAAAGCATCAGTTTCAATGCTCAGACTTGATCAATCACGTTGTTTTTTGGTGTGATACATGGGAAAGAAATAAAAAAGTTCTTAGGCAACCCATTAGCCACAGAAATTTGAAAAGATGATTTCAATATACTATGCCATAGATTGTGAAGGAGGTGAGATCTGAGACAAAAAAAAAAGCGTAATAGGTGCAAAACGTGGACGTAAACAATTCAGTCAGTGAGACTATTTAATTAATGTATCAAAAATTCTTCTCAGTCATTGGTTAACTAAGCTGTCAATCAGTTGTCAATAAGCTAATGATCTTTGACCTATGAGATCATTGGTTGTTTAACAAGTGATTGAGAGCTGAATGATCAATGACTTATTGATTGAATAAGCTCTCAGTGAATACCTTATCATGAATTCTTTCTATGATTCAACTAAGCAGTCTC
The DNA here is from genome assembly GCA_038380435.1 of Ryuthela nishihirai. Lineage (NCBI taxonomy): Eukaryota > Metazoa > Arthropoda > Arachnida > Araneae > Heptathelidae > Ryuthela > Ryuthela nishihirai. Next base: position 109,943,003 of record JAWZYU010000001.1, read on the forward strand.
ATTGTCTCAATTGCCTTCATCCATGCTTCATTACTGAAACACAAGAAGAGTACCTTTGCTCTGCTTCCAAGCACACTAAGAGCTCGACCACATTTGAAAACACTTGGTATCATTTAGAGAGAGAAAAATACACTATTTATAGCTTCATGGAAATGTCTTGTTGTTGCTAATTCGTTTGTCAAAATGTGCAGTCTAAGAATGTTTTTTTAAACTGGTTACAAATGAATTATGCTTTCAGTTTATCAGAAAACAACTTACAAGTGTCTTTCTCTCCATATATGGTCATGAACAGAATAAATAACTTGAAATGGTTAATGCTGTTCATTCGTTAATTTTGTGTATTAACGATCAGTATGATAGACAGGGGGAGGCGGCAAGGGGTCCACGTGAGAATTTCAGTAAAGGTAATTGAGGTCAAAAATTATTAAACATATTTTGCATATTTCAAGCATCTTTCAATAATTTTTTCAAAAGCCTCTAAAACGAACGGGGAAGATGTTACACTGCAATGGCAATCCAGTTTCTTAGTTCCTTCACCTTCTTTTCGACTCAAATGCGTCACTTTCCCTCCCTTAACCCCCTTATTTCTTTTATAGGTCCGGGCCTGATTTTCTGATCCGGTCGTTTTATTTTAACGATTCGTTAGCAAGTTGTAATTTTGTTCGCAACATTCAATGGAAAACTCTGGATGATGAGAGTGCGCGAAAACCAATGACGTTTTTAACTAATTTAGAAAAATCAGTTAAAAATGTCTATTTTCAAATCTTAGAAAAATTATAATCTATTAAAAGTCAATATTATTCAGAAAGTTAAAGCGCATAAACACCAAAAAAAAAATGTTGCTCAATCAGTACTTGTGAGTATTATATAATTCACTAAATTGAATAATTTATTCGTGTGTAAAACTTACATTTTCAGTTTCAGTAAAAAAAATGGCATTTGAAACACATTGTACAAATATTTAATATAATCTTATAATGTAGTGGCACAAGTGTACTAATTCCTCTAATGGCCAATTGATAATCAGATTCTTTTTTTATTATACAATAGAATTAACCCATTAATGATTCTTATCATTAAAATATATGTTTTTCAATGGAAACTTTAGCAGATAATTAGTGTTTTGGCATTTCACTCTAAGAACAAGACAACAATGTAACGGGAATAATGGAAAATTGGCAGCCTGCCATCCCAATTCACTCTAAGAAAGCATAGTTTCAAAATTTCTACTGCAGGGAAATTAAATTGATCTCCAAATATGATATAATAGTATTTGCATTGAATGGCTTACAATAGTTACGTCTTAAATGAGAAAACAATACTATGTTATTTTTCTTTTTTGAGGATAACCTGTTTCTAGAATAACTAGTGAAGAAACAGATTGGCATTGTTTGTATCTCTCTCGAAATCGATAGAAAAAGCAGTATTAGCTGAAATTGAAGATAGAAAGCAGAAAAATAAGCTGGATTTTAGTCCGTTTTCAAAAATCAAGCTATTGTTTTCGCTTTGCCATCTGTTCATGTGCAAACAACATATTTTTCTTTAGAGATAGGCTAAAAATTATTTTTGAGTTAGATAGTACTAATGAAATATTAGAATTCTCATTTTCTCAATCATCTAACAATTATAATTTCCGTATTTAGAGGGCCCTAAAGTTGGGAAATATGAAACTTTAAACGAATATTGTATAGTATTTATCGATGCAAAAGACTTAAAATTTGGTTGGTAGAATAAACAATTTGGATAGTAGTTTTGGGTTGGAATGGTCAGGGTTTACATTGAGAGCAGTGATTGGCTCCCTTGTCCTTGTGGGCGTGGGAAAAGACAACTTTTTTGTTTTAAGAGAAAAATGAAACATTCTTTTTGGGTTGGATAGGTACCAAGTAAATGTTGCTACTTATATTTTCTGTATCATCCATTAGTTTGAATTTCCACTGTTAGGGGGTGCTAATATCGTAAACTGACAAATTTCGCCCTTTTTTGAAATGGGCGTCCCATATTCATCAGAGGTAAAATGTTGGTTATGTTTTTGTTCGTTTATGAGTTTTCACATTTATAAATTGTGAAATAGAGACATTTTTTGGACTGAATAAATTTAGAAAAGATAAAGATCAAATGAAGCAACTACTACTTACAAAACTAGCAGAATATTTTAGAGTATCCATTTAGAGATTATCTGAAAGATGAGACTCTTCGTTACAAAACCATTTAGCAAATCAAATATACATTTTAAAAGTTTGCGTAATGATTATTCTAATATTAGACAATTATGAATGATTGTCATAAAACAAAAAAATATCATTGTAAAATGTTCCAGATTCCATAACAGTACTGAACGAATATTGTTGAAAATCGAGTTTTAAATAGATTCGATTATGATCATTAAACTATCTTCCGTCGCATTTTTCTATTAAATTTAATATACAGACCTTCGAGGTTAGATTTCTATTGAAGTTAGATCCTCATATTTTGTGTGCAGAATTTTAATTTGTTTGCTTCTATTAGGAAATGTTAAATAACATTAACAAAGATTCCTTTTGTTTCACTGTTTTCTGATAGGAAATGCTAGAATATCACAAAACTAACGCATGGAAATAAATACAAGCTTAAACTGCTTAAGAGAATCCTTTAGGGAAAACAAGGAATATTGTTTTTATTTACATGGATTGCTATTAATATCTTTCCCGATTCACGTTTAGCGCATAATAATAATTTACCTTTTATTTCATTAGTACTTAATGGAGTTTTAAAATTTTTCCTATATTTGTCCGAGTTAAATTAATTTCGCCGAAATTATTCCATCATTCATATTAATAGCACTCTAGCTTAACGTTAGTGAAGGAGTACTTTATTGGAACAAACGATCAATTATCAAATAATATAATTTCAGACAACAAATTCAGAATTTTATTTAAAGTTGCTCTAATAACATATATAAAGAACTGGAGATTTTTCATAATTAGCTTCAGCTTTTAACCTTTGTTATTAGTTTCACGACTTGGGAAACAAAATTGAGGAAAAACAAATTGAATTTCAAGAATTTTTCGACCAATTTTTTTTTTTTATTACCCTGACTGTGGCTAAAGAGAAAAGGGACCTGGTTCGAATCTCGAATAAAGACATGAAATTCTTCTGAGCTCATCTACATAGAGGTTTTCATTGATAAGGAACTGTCAGATCTAAATGCCATCCTGAAGAGAAATTCTCTTCATTTTTATCTAAATCAACTTCTTGATTATGTGTCGCACATGAGAAGCATTTTATGCAATGAGTTTGTGTATGGTACAGCAGCTGCAGCAGCAATTTCTTATTTATAAGTTATTTAACTTGAAGATCAGGCTGCTGCAGATCGATTTCCTAGTACGGTTCAATGTCAGCAAAATAAGCTTTTCTGCTGACAATGCGCATTGTTGTGAGGAATATCGAGCTAACTGAAAATAAATCCGAACCTAAACTGCGTAAGACAATTCTTCAGGGGCAGCATAAAGACTTAAATTCCTCCTGCTTTATCAGCGATCTGACACTATATTTTGTAACGTTCACAAAATGTAAATTTTTTGTTTCAATTTCTTCTCATTTCTCTTCAATCGAAGCAATATTTTAAAGACTATAATTTACCTTCCTCACACAATGAGGTGTATCTAAGATCTGCAGAGTAGTGTCGAAGTGTAAATGGAAGTAAATGTGACAATGTTACTGCGTAGTTGACGCATTATAATTCTCATACGTCATTGATTCAGCTATCAATCACTCATCAATAAACTAATGAACTTCTACATGTTAATCATTGCTTGATTGATAAGTAATTGTAGTTAAACCAATCAATGACTTAAGAAAATCTTCAATGCGTCAATTGCGTAGTTTCATTGTTTCAGTTGCTTCCATTCATGTTTCTCAACTCCCGTGGAATGTATTTTAAACTGGTTTTGAGGACTTTGGTATATTTTGTATATTCAAATCACGTTTTGACTATAGCAAAGTTTGGCCCAAATGCAAGTACCCTGACGCTAAAAAATTAATGCATTGAATCTTGTGAATTCCTAGCATATCCTGTTAGAAAATAATAAATCTTTATTGATGTCATTTAATATTTCCTAATAAAAGCAAACAATAACAAAATATGGAGTAAATAAGAATATGTAAAATTGTTATGTCAGTGGAAATCCAACTTCATAGCTTTATATATTACATTTAATGGAAAAATGTGATTGAAGATAAATTTATAATCATAATTAAATCTATTTAAAACTTAATTTTCAACAATATTTATTCAATATTTAAAGAGTTATTGGCAGCTGGAATATTTGCAGTTATATACATTAATCTTAGCCGTCCCGTGGCCGAGTGGTTAGCACGATTAGCTACTGATCTAAGGGATCTGGGTTCGAGCCCCGGGTAAGGCATGGTTGTGTGTGTCGTTTTTCTGCTGAGGTCCTGCCATCCTCTGATTCTTCTACTGTGGATATATAAATTGACAGGCTCCTGTTAGACCTCTGTGGCAAGCAGCTGCTTGAAGGGGTATTTTTATTTACATTAGTCTTAAAACTTCAGTTATGGTTTTCCGCATTGTATTCGTTTTGGTAGCAGAGTGGTTAGTGTGTTTGCTACAGATCAGAGGGACCTGGCTTCCACTCCTGATAAGACATGAATGTTTCTGATGTTGTCTGTACAGTCGCTCAAAAAAGTATCCGAACACTATAGTTGATTACAGAATTCAGAAAAAATATCTGGCAACGATTTTTTAAAGAAATTAGTGATCTGGCAACCTTCGTGTCACGTGACACGAAGTTGCCAGATCACTAATTTCTAAAAAAATCGTTGCCAGATATTTTTTCTGAATTCTGTATTCAACCATGGTGTTCGGATACTTTTTTGAGCGACTGTACTAACTGGCTCCTCTTTAATTTTTTTTTATTGGATTGCGCTATTTTAATTATCCTTTTGCATTTTTTCCAATGGGTTAAGTGACCAAACATAGCCTATCATATCACTTGTGGGAACAACTCTTTGAAAGATATTTTAAAAAAAGTTACTAAGTTCCGAAATTTTACTTTTTCTGTAATTTGCAATTTCATTTTTCATTCTTATTTTCTTATCTCATTATAATACAGTTTTCAATCATGACAGAAAAACTATGTGAAAAAAATTATTCTAAAAAAAATGTTCCTTAAGAATTTTTGTTTGAATTTCTTGATTTTAAACTGAAAAGTAAGAAAATTTCATGTAACTCTGATACATATGCCATAAAATGAGCATTATTCTATTTAGCAGAACTTAACATCCATTTTAGCTATCCTCCTCAAAAATAAATACGACACAGAGATGAAGAAATTTCTGGTTTTATATAAAGGTAACTTTGGTTTCAGAAAATGTATTTTATTTCTTATTTTCTTTTATCAAGCTTCTTTACAAGCGTTCTAAAAAATGTGAATGTTTATGATGGTTTCATATCATAAATCATATGTTAAAAAACACGATAAAAACTTGTACTCCTTTGCGCTTTTTTAATGCGTTTTTTTTCACAGTAGTCAGAATCAAATTGTGGCATAAAAAACCGTCCAAAGAAACCAGCACTCCCAACACCCTTACAAAGCTGTCTTTTTGCTCTCGTTACCAGGAAGACATTTTATAAAATGCTTACTTCAGCCGTGGCATGTAGATACCGCTTATTAACCCCCGTCCGCATTGCAATCGGCACGGAATACAGCCTCACTCCATCGTATAGAAGGAACGAATTCCAAGATGCTAACTTTTTATATGCAATAAATGGAAAGCAATTACTGATATGCCTTCTAGCCGTATGTATAAACAGTCTTAATAAAGCCACTTGCAATATAAAGACAGTAAATCAGAACGAAATAAGTTGGCATGACATGATCCTTTACATGTCATGTCCCTTTTTTTAATTCATTCTTTGTGTGGTGTTTCTGTTCCGAGACAATGCCAAAGCCCCAGGGTGGCGTGAAGGGCTCCCTAAACGGGCCAATGGGAGACGAAGAGCAGCCCCGCTCTCGTCTGGCTAGTTCCCCTGCCCTCAAGGGATGCATCCTGTTTCCCCACTTGCCTTAGTCGTCTGACTCGCCGGACGACTCAAATCGTAGATAATGCTAAGCTCAGCCGGCATTAGCTAGTTCACAGAGAAAATGCATTTAGGTTTGCAGTTCAAGCTCCTGATCTAATTCAGGGACTTCTTTATCTCTCACTTCGTTTTCGCTTTTTTCTCAAAGTTTTAGTTTTCGGAGATCGGGTTTTAAATCTCCTATTTAGAAACATTGAGATTTATCCTGCAGAATTGTTTTCCAGGAGTGTTCTTCCATAAACCATTTTCGTTGTTTTGCAATCGTTTCCATTTTTATTGCATTTAATGTTAGAAAGCGCAAGGTTTCGCACAAACTAACACAATGTACACAATTCAAGAGGGTCACATTTAAGATGATACGATGCAATGATTATATTAAAATTAGCAATATATTAAAATTGGGGCTTAATTACTTGACATATATTAGCATAAAGCACGGGACGCACTCAAAGCAGTTATAATATTTCTCTGTCCTTTTTTATACCTGATGATCAGTGGTACAGTCAGCTGCTACTGGGTCGTGGTGCGGGACTTCTTTACCTACCCACTCCCCCGCTTTAAAAATATTTTTCTGGAAAAAAAAAAATAAGATAATACTCTGTTACTAAGATAATAACGTTTAATGAAAAAAGAAAATCTTTGTCTTATCGTTTTATCGATTTAATTGTAGTGTACGAAACAAAAACCTTCTCTCGGTTGGAACGTTTCTAAAAAAAATAATAATAAATAAAATGTGTCGAACACGGTCATATGAGACATGGGCCCTGGTTCAGCTGAACCATTGGAACCAGGGTAGCTATACAACTGTCGAGGTTATTCACGTATTCGGAATTATCATTTTCTTAATATTCAAATAGGTTCTTGGATATTATTTTATGGTTTTGAAATTTAATTAGTACAGTGATGATGATTAAAACCATTTCTGCAATAACTGTCTATCAGCGTTTATATATTCTGCCGAAATCATTTTCTTCTTGCCATAAAAACATAAATTTTTCGATTTGGGCACTCTGTGTCCTCTTGAGTCTGTTTGAATATGTCTGACTAAAACTTCTTTTTCAGTTTTCATTTTAGGATTTACTTCATATAGTACAGAGAAATAAAGAAGTTACTTCTAGCTTGTACAAATTTGTAACCACAAGTTTCAAAATACAATTCCACTGAGTGGCAAAAACATACCAGACGATTAGAATTAAGGTTCTCTGACCACTAGAACATGCCTAAATAAAAAAATAAATACCACCTCAAGCAGCTGCTTGCCATAGAGGTCTGACAGGAGCCTGTCAGTTTATTTGCCATAGTAGAAGATCCATAGAAGAAGCCATAGAAGAAGAGAGGATGGCAGGACCTCAGCAGAAAAACAACACGAACATCCATGCCTTACCTAGCAGTGTTTTATTACCACTGCATCAATAGAGCTAAGACACACACGAATATTATACTCTGGAACAGTAGTTAGGATTTTTAACCACTCTGCCAGTTAGAACTTCTCATTATGTGAAAATTAAGAACCCGTTTCAAATAAGATTTCAACATTAGAAGTACATTATCAATTATAAATGTTATTGAACCAAAATTGCTTAATCTGGGAGCAAGGAAAAAATTTGTATTTGCCATTAAATATTTAAATATACTAATGTACTGCAGTTTTCCTTAACATCCGACGTTCTCAATAGTTTTAAATATTGTAGTTAGCATTCAAATTGGTTTGTAATTTGCCCGCCGTCTGGAATGAAACAATTCGTACTACGCAAATTTTATACTGCCGAGGCAGAAACATCATTTTTTGCTTTGTGCATTTTAAAATAAATCAGACTTAAACTCAATCAGAAAGTTACACTATCATGGTTACTTTTTACATGAATGAGAACAACTAAGCGATTTATGAGCTTTCTGATCCGAACTCAAGGTAATAGCTTAAACAGATATGTGTAGTTACCAATCAACTGATTAGCATAATTTATATAAAAGGTATCATTTATAAAATTTCAGAATCGTACAACGTTTTAATGCGTTTCGAACATATCTGCATAATGAAATATAGAAAAGGAAAAAACGAACTTGTTAGTTGAAAAAAAGTATCCATATTGTAAACAAGACCATCGAAATTTAAACGCACGCAAGTCAACCCTTAGGCATTTTGATACTTGAACTCGATTGACTTTTCATAGAATTCTCACTTTTTTTTGATTCCACTAAACGGACTCACGAAATTATTCTTCTTTGAAGCCGGGATTTTGACAGCGTCGAGGACGAACGCACTTCAGCTATTGTCATACACAACTTTGCTCGTGTTTCAAGATGTTCTTCTTTCACTTCCGCCTACAACGGTGTTAGTAACGATGCTTATCTCTTCTCGCGCTTCCCTGCCTCCCTCCTTGCGACATTAGCTTTACTCGATTATTTCCAACTTACTCCTTTTGCCCGCCTGACTCTGATGAAGTGATAAGAGGGCCCAGGCCGCGCGGCCCCGGCCACATTTCCATTCGCAGATAATAACAAGGATCCTAAATGACCGGCCACACTGATGAGCGACCTCAGCAGCGGAACGGCCGCCAAGCTCTTTGGTGACGGCAGGGGTTTATCACTGACGTACGGCACCGCCGCTTATATGCTACGGAAGTAGTCGGTCGAAAATACCGAGGATTTAGAGGCAGGATATTATCGGCCCCATAATTTGAAAGCACTAAGCCGTTTTCCCTGAAATATGATTGCCATAGATCCGCTTCCACTGGGGAGCGTGGCATCTGATGATATGCGATTTCCCATAATCCCTTTCGTTTGTTGCTCCACCGCAGAATCTCGTCTTTGTCTCACGGAGTTAATGTACTAACTTGACGTCGCGGATTATCATATCTTGAGGAGCATTCCCTGTCTCCACAGATAAGGGATGATATATTTGTTTAGGCACGTTGTAACGGTCCTGACTTCTGTGACTGCAAATGATCTTCGACGACGATCATTTGTCTTTTGCTAATGTGTGGAAAATAAACTCGCGAATTTTTCTGACTTTGTTGGAGCGAACACAGAGAGAAATTCCCGTTTCCGCCTGGCAGAACTGTAATCCACCTGGGTATCGTATATATTCTCTGCCCATTGCACGTCTCACTGTCAGGAGCGCTTAGCAACCGTTTCCACGTAGCACACGTTTCGGTTGCTAGGCAACAAGAAGTCTCCATAAGCTCTGGAAGACAGAGCGAGCGCCACATGCATATATTGGCATTTTACTGCAGATCCAGGGAACGGAAGAGAGGGAAGCTGAGATTCCCAAATGAAACTGCACCTTTGCTATTAGAGGGTGACTTCTGTTGCTTACATGATGGGCATTGCTTAGTGGCAAAGCTCGTTTCCAAAACGAGTGGTCGAACTAAAGAGAAAAAAATAGATTCTGAGTAATAAAAGTTTGGTTTATTAAATATATTAGTATAACATCTAAGGTAAAATGATGCATGATTATCAAGTTTATTTTAATTTTGGGACAGAAAAGTTTACCCCTGCTCTAAACTAATCGTTGCTTTTTTCAGTTTTTACAAGCATGATAATAATTTGAATCAAAAAAATTGTGTTCTTGCATAATAAATTCATTCCGAAATGAATTTTTTACTTAGACATACTTTTGCAGATTACTAGAAACGAGCAAATATTTTGAGATGAAATATTTTTTGTTTTTTGAAATAAATCTGAGAAGACTGAGGAAAATATTAACGTTTTACGGGGTTTTGGGTTAAATAAGTTTCTATTTCTGTGGAAGATGGAAAAATAATGGATAGAAAATTTTCTAAATAAGGATTGTATCTATGATTGAATAACATTGAAGAAAATGCGAAAGTTTTACTGTTATGTATATATAGAGCCTTCTGGGTTCGAGCCCCGGGTAAGGCATGGATATTCGTGTTGTTTTCTGCTGAGAATCAGATCTTCTACTTTGGCATATAAACTAACAGTCTCCTGTCAGACCTCTGTGGCAAGCAGCTGCTTGAGGGGGTATTTTTTTTTTTCTCTGATGATAGAATAAACGTTGGGCCTTCTGACAATCTTTGGTTAGATGCAGGGTCAGATGTGGGGGAGGGTCAAGGTAGGATCATGCCCTCTTCCCTCCCTTTCAGAATGCTAGTAAGGGTAAAAGAGAGAAAATTATTAAATTTATTTATACTTCATGTATTTTTCAATATTTTTTAATAACTATCTGGGCCTGGTTAGATGTAAATCCTACCAAAACAACCAACATAAACGAAGTTACAACTTCATTAGGAATACCTACTATTAGGAATGGTGAATATTAAAAGATAAAAGTTTGATATATTGCTTTCGTGTGATTGTGATCTTGTTCTCATTTCAGTGACTATTCCCTTACCAATTTTACCTTTTTAAATAGAAAGGCAGACTAAAAAAGTAGTCACTTAAGATGTTCTGCTATATCTTCTCTGGCTTTACAGGGAATAAAATCTTTTTGCTTTCATAGCAGTGAACTTTGCTGTGAGTATTATAGAAATCGGCTTTGCTAACAACATTGATTTCGTTGTTAGGGTTCTTCGGTGTATCAACAACTAAGGTTATTTTCCGTCCAACATTGAGTTATAAGGATATAATTAATACCTTATAGTCCAATATTGAAGCACAGGTTTCATCTATGATATAAACTGCAGCCAAGGCGAACAATCTCTTAAACTGGAACTATCATTATTGCATACAACGAAGGTGATACGTTTCGTTAACTTTGAGTTTTGCAATAGTAAGTTTCTTATTGTGTGAAGTAGAAATGATAAATCTTCTAAAAGTTTAAGTTCAGGATCCTCCAGCTGCGAACAGTGGATGGAAACTATTAAGATACACCGAACATCTTAAGTGACTCTTTTCTTAGGAAGGACAATACAGTTGACGTTTTGAATAGTCTCCTAAGGTATTGATTGATAGCTTATAATTCACAAATGGCTCATACGAATTTTGGATGCATCATTTGCTCATTCTTATTGTAGTCAAAAAAAGTGTAGCTCAGAGGTAAAAAATATCCAATCCAACTCTGAGTCCTTGTGACATGGACATTTAACGCAATGTATGAAAAGAAAATGTCACTCAAAGGTAAAAAACCAACTTCTTTTAAGACCATTGTAACACTTTATTTTCACGAACATTGCATTTTCGTCAATTTCTATTCAATATTTTTCCTAAAGTATAAAGTAACGAAGCTTTTCATTTTAGCTTCCGGTAGAAGGATAATTCATACTTTAGCATCTATTGAGGTAGTTTTTTTATAAATGATGAAAAAAAATGCTTTCACTGATTTTTGATAAATGCGGTTTTAGCAAAAACTTTGTTATGAGAACCGCTGATCTAATTTAATGCAATGATCATTGACAAAATCAACTTTTCTTAGGAAGGAAATCTATAATTTTTGTTTTTGACTCTGGATTCTATCAACGTCCCTATCAGAAAAAATTATTAGATTACCATGAATCTTAGAAGAGATAGCGGAAAAATGTGCTCATACTAATACGCATTTGAAACCTAACTGAGCCATTCAACGTTTTCCAAAGTAAATCGAAGGTATATACATAATTAATTTCAAATATATTTAAAATCTATGCATCATAAGAATAGCACTTAAAGCAGTGTTTCCCAACCTTTTTTGTGCCATGCCCCACTTAAGCCTTTCTAAAATTCTTATGTCCCCCCCCATGTAAAATTTAACCGCCATATGGTTAAACTCTGAACGAGTCCATTTTCGAATTGCCCCCCTTGACACTCAAATTGCCCCCCTGTGGGGCGTGGGCCCCACGTTGGGAAACACGGACTTAAAGTCTTGGAGTAGAGAAGTATCAGCCAAATTTTAGACTCTCCACGCAATTACGACTCCATGGACTTAAAAAAGTTTTTAGGGTATTGTTCTTAGGTAGATGCTTTTAAATATATGCAACTTTAAAACCATTAATGTAAGCATCCAATTAATTACTGCAATTCTATATGTAAATAATAAACTAAATTATGCGTAAAGTAGTAAAAATTTGATTTTTAAAAACGACAAAAGAATATTTAGATAGTTATTGCAAGACTATTGACAATTCTATGATTATTTTTTAAATGCTATTTAATATTCGAAGAAGGTATAGATTTATATCAGTATTCAAAAAAGATACAATTTACTATTTTTTCTATTATTCTTTTAGCTGTGAAAAAAGAGATAAATTTCAAGAGAAGAAAGCTTTTTCAGAGGAAAAACTTCGCCATCTGATTTGTAAATAGCGCTCTTCTAATCGGAATGTAAATATTCAATATGATTCTGCCACGGTTAACAGTTAATTAGCAAAGTGAATTATTATCGTTTAAGAAATAATGTTTGGGTTTATACACTTCATATATTTCGACTATTAATTGTTTTTTATTAATATTGAATAAATAATTTTTTAAATATTGAATTTGAAATATATGGAATTAATTTATTAATTCCATAGATTTCAAATGAAATTGCTTACTAGAGTATAGATTTGCCGTTAATATTTTTCAACTATAACTATAACCGAAAACAATTTAACTTAATAAAATAATGTGCGAAATTGTCTTATCATAAATTTAATACAGAAGCAAAAATTCGAAATTTAGACGAAATTTCAACTGAAAGTTTACATTAAATAAATTCAGTGTATATTATGCATAAACGATAATTATACTACCAAAATTGAGACAACTTGATTATTAAATCAAGGCTAATATGTTGGTTATATTTCTGTTTAATTCAGAATGCTTTTGAAATACTGTCATTGATTTAAACATGTTGCATGAATTCAAAGAGTCTATCTGTATGCTAATAAGGCAGCATTAACGATTGAAAGCACAATTTCATAAATTAAACATTGCAATTTCTATTAAATAAAAAAAAACTTCCTCAAGCAGCTGCTTGTTACAGAGATCTGACAAGAGCCTGACACTTTGACCTCAGCAGAAAGACAACACAAACATCCATTCGTAACCCGGGGCGCGATCAGTAGACATTGATAGCGATCAATGCGTTTGATCAGTATCGAATCACACTAGCCACTCGTTCAGGGACGGCATAGGTTTTAACTCTCTGAATTGTTTTCATATATTTTCAATTATATTTTCAATACAAACTGCCGACTTTCTGCATATTTTAATGACATTATCATAAGCAAATGACCTCAGTGCTTAAAAACATTAACCTAACTGAAAAGCCTGAAAGACTTTTTTTAACTTGAGTACAATTAATATTAGTGCAGTTTAAATTTTTATTTTGAAACAGCTTGAAGTCATCACATTGACTTGAGGTAGCACTAATCTCTGGGGAACTTGGGTATTTGAAGAGAAATTCTATGCAAGCCGTTAACGAACACAAGATGGAGATGTGATTTAACAACGAACGAGAAACTGAAAGATCAATTTGCAACAGGAAAAATAGTTCCAGATTTTGTTGGTTAATCTTAAACAGCGTACTGTACTTTAATAACTTTGCATATTATTATTAGTCGATCCCCCTACTTTCGATATATAATTTGTGAGATATATTCCTTATGGGTTACGAAATATAAACGTTAAAAAACAGTAAGCTTTTATTCACTAACTAGTTTTTAAATTTGACGCACTGTGAAGTTTATTGTTTTTCACAGGATTACCTACTGTCTTATACAAGATGTACACTATGTTGAAAAAAGTGTCCGGACACTTCCATTGTATGTGAACGTTTGTATGACGATTTTTTAAGATTTTATCTACTTGGAAGCAATGTGAAAGTGTCGTCTGCTGTTAAATGGTCCCGCTTCAATGACTATTTAAAAACTGACACTGTCACATTGCCTCCAAATTGATGAAATCTTAAAAAATCGTCATACAAACTACAGATATTTAATTTATGTTAGTGAACAAATTGTTACAAGAATTGCGTTTTATCTATTGAAGTATTTTTTCACAAGTTTCAAAAGTTGAAGATAAACGCTTCAGCTTTCATTCATTCTTTAAATATTAAACGAACATTATGAGAAACATATTTAAAGAGATTTGAGTGACATCTACAATTTCTTGCCAATAACAATTTTTGAGTAAAAGGTTTATTTCCAATGTTAGGGGAACTTTGAAAGTGGCTTTCCATTCACATAACATGGAAGTATCTGGACACTTTTTTCAACATAGTGTATGCTTTTATAGCACCTACATTGAGTCTTGCTATTAGTTTGCAGAAAATGCAGTTTTGGAAATTTTATTTTAATTAATAGATAATAGTATTTTTTCGATAATGGCATTTAATAATACTTGACTCACTAACGAAAAATTATGTTCAGCATTATTATGTATTAACGAAAAAAAAAATCTTCCAACCTTTGTTATAAATAAGAAATAATGCTTATCTAATTAATTTTAAAACATTATGTGAATAATTGTAAGATGAATTTTAAGGTTATAATAATGCTCTTTACTTAAATCTTAGAGGGCGGGGTGGCTCAGTCGGTAGCGCGCCAGGCTCGTAATCTGTAGTTCCCAGGTTCGAGTCCCAGCTGGGTCAGCGTTGAGATTTATCTCCGCAAAATTCCCCGCCCTGCCCACGGTCAGTAGGGGACACCGATGGGCTTGGAAAGGCCGCCGTCCGTCGGATGGGACGTTAAGCCGTGGCCCCTTGTGCGGGAGAGTCATACCCTGTGCACGTTAAAGAACACGCTGGATGGCCTTGACGGGAGACCACCATCTGTCTCCCAACAGCTGTTCCAGTGGGTCCCAACCTTCTCTGAGCCTTCGGGGTCCATTTGACCTGGCCATTTAGCCCATGGTGTGCAAAAAAGTGCCGCTCAGAGGTAAAACAACCCAACTTAAATCTTAGTGTGTTTTATAATAGAGATACCTGCATAGATTTGCCGACATATTTTTATCAGCCCCACTTTTACGCGATAGGTAATATTGTACCGAACTTTTTTTTAACCTGAGTACATTTAATATTATTGCAGTTTAAAAACTTTGATATGTAACAGGATAAAAAGTATGTGTTCATCGTCTCAATAATTTCTGTTTTCTGGATTATGCAGATGAAGCTGCAATAGAGTCCTTAAATCACTAATCAACAAAGATCAGCTGATATCAAATCGTAGAGGTTTCCGTTTAAAATTAGTCTTTCCACTACTCTTTTATTTTAATTGTCCGGATTAAACAAATATACGTTATAAGTAGACTAAGCACCTTCTACACAACCATTCGCACTCTTTATAACATTATGTCTTATATACGCACTTTTTTGGGGGCGGGGATGGCTCAGTCGGTAGCGCGCCAGGTTCGTAATCTGTAGTTCCCAGGTTCGAGTCCCAGCTGGGTCAGCGTTGAGATTTATCTCCGCAAAATTCCCGCCCTGCCCACGGTCAGTAGGGGACACCGATGGGCTTGGAAAGGCCGCCATCCGTCGGATGGGACGTTAAGCCGTGGCCCCGTGTGTGGGAGAGCCATACCCTGTGCACGTTAAAGAACACGCTGGATGGCCTTGACGGGAGGCTACCATCTGTCTCCCAACAGCTGTTCCAGTGGGTCCCCTCCCCCAACCTTCTCTGAGCCTTCGGGGTCCATGTGACCTGGCCATTTAGCCCATGGTGTGCAAAAAAAGTGCCGCTCAGAGGTAAAACAACCCAACCCATACGCACTTTTTGCAGCATTATTTCCTATACCTGCATTCTTTGTGACATAGATGAACAAATGACATTTATGTCAAATCTTTTTTTTTTCGTAGGTGTTGTTATTGATCTTAGACCCACTCAAAAATCTACTTTAAGGAGACAAAACATCAGTGGAGAAGCGTAGATAGAAGCAACTGAGATAATGAGACTGCACAGTAAATAATTTTAAAAAATCGTGAATTTTCATAAGTCAGCCAGCGATCTTATCATTTAAAAAATATTAGCTTATTGACATACGACTGAAAGTTTAATTCACTAATGACCTATAAGAATTTTTTTATGCGGCAATTGTGCAGTCTCACTGACTCAGCTGCTTTCATCCAGGCTTTGCCACTGCCAAAACACTTCTTATAAAAAATATTCAAGAATCAAAAACTGGTTAAGAAATCCTAGTAATGCGCATGGAAAACATTAATTAATGATTAATTATTATTAGCCAGTTTCTTAAACGTTCCTTTTTCGTAGGAATTTTCCATTTAACTCATATTAAATAAAAAATAAATAAATACCCCCTCAAGCAGCTGCTTGCCACAGTGGTCTGACAGGAGCCTGTCAGTTTATATGTCACAGTAGGAGATCTGAGAGGATGGCAGGACCTCAACAGAAAAACGACACACACACACACACACACACATCCATGCCTATAATCCGGGGCTCGAACCCATGTCCCTTAGATCAGTAGCCAAGCGTGCTAACCACTCGGCCACGGGACGGCTTAACTCATATTAAGAAAACAAAATTACCACGAATTAAAAAATTATTTTTGTATCACTTAAAAATGCCCGAGAAAGCATTCTGAATCAAATAGAATTTTCCTTTTTTTTTCTTTCAGCAGCGTTTGCAGACATGTTTCACTGGTAAGTTTTTCTCTTTTCTCCCCGAGCTGGCACAACAACAAACGGAAAAGCCACTTGTAAATCAAGCTTCCTTCCTCGATCATTGTAGTCTACTCTATTCATGTTCGTCGGACGACTAAAAGCTTGGCATTCTGCCGCTTCTGCTCTGCCGTGTGTGTTGAATGGCAGCAAGGTCTGCAAAGGGACGTCACATAGGGAACACACCCCAGACGGAAGGGAAGAAGCGATACCCACAGGAAACAAGTACCGTCCCGGCAGACACAGTTACGCATGCTCAGAGAGCACTCGCACAACTCCGATCCATTTGCCCTAAATATGTTTATCTCAGTTCGTTAATTCTAACGGAAACTGGCGTATATTTCAGACGTGTACACAGCCGAAATGATTTTCGTGTCGTTTCCCCGGAATATTTAGTTTGGTAAATGGCGCTTTGCCTCGAATGCAGGAGCAGGGGGTTCGCATTAATTCCGTGACAACGAGGCCGTTTTGAAGCAAGTGCGCCCATGCAAATACCGTCCTCAGTTCTCAGTAAAAGATCAGTAATGAAATGAAAGTGCCCGGTCATATGCCAAACAGAGCCAGAGGTGGAGATGATGGTAATTAAGGCGCCTGCCTGCGATTATCAACTGCGACTGCACCGTTTACTCTGACGTCGTAGACGTGAGTGACAGAGCAGAATAGCGCTCCTCATGCCGATAACTCTTTGTTCCCTAGCAATGGACTTCTCCGAGTGCCTCTGCTTGTACCATAACTCTTGCCTGGAGCTCCTCCACTGACAGCAAGTATACGGATGGTGTTTCATTTGGCGTCTCTGTATATGCTCTTAGTACAACAAAAGACATGCGCGCTAAAACTTAGACTAATTAAACTGGAAAACTATGCTTTCCAGGTGTTCAAAGTTTATAATTAGATTTTATTCTTAACACGTTGTCGGCTTTTATTTATAAAAGTGACTTCATCTGTACTGAGCTTCAGACCCCTCAACAGGAATTTGTACTATATTTTCAAACAATATTTATTTTAGTGTTATCAGACTGTCTCTGTAGTGGCAAATAGTAGGAAAAGGAAGAGTATGTGGAGTCATCTCTAAAACAGGGATGGACAACGTTTTCTCATCGGCGGGGCGGATGAGAAATTTTCGGAGACCCTGGGCCAGAACCTTAGTTATTGCACATAACAATCTTCACTCACCCTCCCACGGTATAATTCCCTTAGTAGACTATAAATTTTCATAATCAAGGTAATTATAAATACTGATTATAAATATGGAATGTAAACCTTAACTTTTTACATATACATATTTATTGCGAAGTGGAACATAAGAATTAAATACACAAGAAATTAAAAATAAATAACACAGTTAAGCAGCAGACCATTTGAAAATTGCAAACTCACCAGAATTGGCACGTGAGCCAACTCATATGCTTTTCCTCCTAATTGTCGCAGGATGTCAGAATCTGTACGAGTGCCTGAGTAAATGACCATAAAGTGGCCTCGAGTTCGAACTGCACTTTGAGAGTCCTCAGTTAAGCGAATGGTGTCACAGAGAGAGGTTTGTGTAGTAGTTGCTAAGTTATATAAGAACCGTTATTATTTATTTTAGCATGCTATACATGATGCTGCTTAGGACCCTCCATCCTCACAGATCCCTCTACTATGGCGTATTAAACTGGCAGGCTCCTGTCAGACCTCTGTGGCAAGCAGCTGCTTGATGAGGTATTTATTTTTTATATATGATGTGAAAAGTTATGAACGCAAGCATTTCACTAGTTATACAAAGATAAGTTGTGAGTTTTATGTATTGGGAGTATTAGTAAACTGATTTTTGTCAAAGAAAGTAAAAAAAAATGCATTGCAGCTCAATCTTCTAAAAGTGCGCATTCACTTTGTTGCCACTAATCCAAAGCAGAATTCTATATATTTATGGTTTTCGTTTTTAGAGAAATTTGGCGAACAAGACTTTATACCCTCTGAAGTCACCAACATTGCCATAAAAAATATGTAATCTCTTGAACTACAATCAATAACAGGATCAAACACATTCTGAAAGTTTGATGTGAAGAGATTTGTCCTCTTTAAAACATTAACACCCAGAGAGATCATCATAAGAAAAAGAAAAGTGGAATCGTAGACAATTAGATATATTACTGCGCCTTCATTCCCACCTGCACTGGGAAACAAATATTAAATTCTTTAATTTTGATGATAATTTTGATTTGATGATGATCGGAATTATAAGAATATTTGTTTCTTTTTTACATCTTTAGTGTTTCGTTTATTTCTGGTTCATTCTAAAACTTCTAAACTGAAAATATGTATGACTAAATATATTATTATGCAGAATGTTGTCTATATGATTTTGAGAATAAATCGATGTTTATTATACAAAAATAACAATCTTGAATATTAATTGATTGAGAAACAAAATGACGAAGACGTGGTGTACCTAGAATGTAAGAAATTTTATAATCATCCTCCTTATAAAGACTCCTCCTAACAATGAGAGCTCATCTAAAATTGTGCATTTGAATATTTTCAGTTAATTGTCATTTTAGAAAGTAATTTTTTTTTCGTAATTCTTAAAATTTTGCCAAATGCAGTCGAACCAAAAAAAGTAAACTGGGGAGAGCTAAAGACTAGATTCCCAAGGCAGTATAAAATCCCCCCCCCCCTCCGTTTTATAGGTATTTTAAAATTTTCTGAAGAAATGCATGAAATATATATAAGTTTAATAATGTTCTGCTTTATTAAATTTGTCATTATTAAAATTTTGAAAGGGGGTGGTATACTCTACCTTTACCCTCCCCTCCTCCTTCGAGATCCGGTCCCGAAAATGGGTTATGGTCGTATTACACAGCAATAACTTTTGCCATTAACCATTGATCGTGTCATATAGATACTTTATCTCACTTTCCTCATGCTTCAATCTGGTAATACAACCAGCGATGCATCAAGGACTTTATGTTGGGAGGAGATGGGAATGACTGCTATTAAACTTTTGTGTGTGGGGGGGTGAGAGTGAAATACTACTGGAGAAAATATTCAACATAGAAACACACAACTCTCATGGATGTTACTAGAGCAAATATTCGACAAATAACTCACAGATAAAATTTCGTTGTATCCCGTTGACTTAAAATAATTTAACAGTTTGTTGAAAAAACTGAATTTCGAGAAAGTGGAAAAATCCCGCCGGAACTCAGTTAGTGGATTCGATTCCCACTTCCTGTCCAGAAAATTTTTTTTCGGCTGACTATTCAATTGTTTTAGAACATATGCAGTGGCGAAGCGTGGCGAGCAATTTCGACAATGAGCTGCGCAGTTGATAATCAAAAATTCTCATAAGTCTTTGATCAAACGTTATCAATAACTCATCAATTAATCAATGATCTCATAAGATAAATGATCATTAGCTTATTCATCTGTTATTGATAGTTTTATTCCCTAATGACATATGAATTCCGATGCCTCAACTGCGCATTCTCATTGAATCAATTGTTTTCATCCACGCTTGCAACAGAGCAAGTGTGCTTTGAACCTGATGGAGACTGGATGTCATGTGACCTCCCCGTCGTTTCGCTGAGATTTAATTATTTAAACATAATAACTCTTATTCGAATACACACTGCTTTTCTTTGGGAGCATGACCATGGGGCCACTACCCAAGATTTTACCATTGAATACAACAAAGTATAAACCTCGAAATTAGTAAAACGGACGAAAATCTTAGCAGGCAGCAAATTTTATAAGCACACTTTTCAATAATACGTTAAAAAATTAAAAATTAAGTACTATATTATTCTTAACTGAAAATGCTTGGGCTATAATTAAATAGCTAAGTTATAGTATTTGCATTTATGTCATTACAGAGATCAGTAATAACAGAGTATTTTAAAGGTTAAACGTCATAATTTTTAAATCCTTTCATACTTTTCACAAAAAAATTATAACGGAAGGAAGAGTTCAGGAAATATAATTCAAAGTTCAATATAGAATATTTTCATTCACAACAAAAATGAAATACAATACATTTCTTTTAGATTGCATTCAATATACCTGACATTGCTTTAAATATTCTGACGAAATTTTCAATGAGAGTGAGTTGTTATTGGAGATTGCATTCGAGATTCAGATAACAATTACAAATCAAATAGAGCTTTCTTAATTGTTTTACCACATTACAACAACAGGAAAAGGTATTGAATTGTTTATTCCCTGTTAACGTATTTAATAGCATTATAAAATAAAAATACACATTGTTACAATAAATAGCATAATGATAAAATTGTTAATTCATGGAATGAAACAAAATTACTGAATACTTTGCTATAACAAGTGGTTGTCACAGCATCTATTCAATTCCTTAATAATTATAATACTATTACGTCAATTTTTATAATTTAGTAAATGAGATATTTTATATGAATTATATTTGTTAAACGAAACAAAAATACATTTGGCTTAAAACACTTTTTTTAAGTTTAGCAAATATTAGATTATATTTTAAAAAACAAAATTTTTCAAGTGATACTAAACTTATAATACTTATGACACTAACACTAACAGTGACCAATTATTTTCCATTTTCTCGTATAACACAACAGTAAATAATTCTACAAAATAAACTATAAATAATTGTTATCATACTAAATAAAATTATGTTTCTGACATGTGCTTTGCTTGAAGAGAACAGATAATACAATATATTAATTAAGTCATATTAAATTATACTCCTATTGAAAATAGCAAAGGAAGTAAGCGATTTTTTTTTTCTTACGGAATCTTAATAAAGTACCTGACTTAGATTTCAACTTTGCTTACAGCTTTCACTGAAGTAGTAGACTTATTTATTGTAGATAATCCATTTGGTCACAATTACTCAGTTTGGAAAAAATTGGTTAGTAATGATGAACCTGCCTTAAAAAATTGATTTAGATTGTTAAATTCTGTACATCATGGCGAAGCTGTGGATAGAAGCAATTGAGACAATGAGACTGGACAGTTGAAGCATTGAAGGTTATCCTAAGTCTTTGATTGATTGAGCAATTAATCACTTCAAATCAACCAATGTCTCACAGATCAAAGATCGTTCGTTAGCTTATTGACTTGTGATTGATAGCTCAATTGACTAATGACTTATAAGAATTTTGATACGTAAACCGGTAAGTCTCATTGATCCAATTCTGCCTATGCTTCACCACTGCTCTACATATAGGAAAACGCAGTGGCGAAGCGGGAATTGAAGCAATCGATTCAATAAGACTGAAAAAAATGAATCATCAAATATTCATATAAATCAATGATGAATTAACTTATCAATCATACATCACAAGGTCTATGAGATCATTGGTTGATTGTGAAGGGTAATTAAGATCTCATTCAATCAATGACTTAAGAGAATCTTGGTTACGCAACTGTGCGGTCTCCGTGTCTCAATTGTTTCTATTCTCTATTAGCCATGGCTAAGCATTATTATCAATGCATTGGTATTTTTTCCATGGCGAAGCGTGGATGAAAGCAATTGAAGCAATGAGACTGCGCAGTTTACGCATCGAAAATTCTCATAAGTCACCGAAACAGAATTTCGAAATGTATAATGTTGGCAATGGAAAAATAAAAAAACAAATATTGCAATATAACGCAAAATAAATGCAAATTCAACACAGAAATGTTCAAAACATGAGTCAAATGATATTGATAGTTCGATTTGTAAATATATATATTTAAAAATACAGACCTTCAGAAAATTGTATTTTTTAATGCTAAAATTAAAAAAAAAAGGCAGCCAAATTTCGATGCGTAGCAACTGCAAATGGAGCAAAAAAAAGTGATAGGCAAATATTATTAGTGAAGTAAAGATTACTGAAAGAAATTATATTCTGTTTCACATAAAGAATGGAGCGGCAAGTCTCCCTCAAAGAGTTTTTTGTCCAATCATGAATTATTATGCTTAATCACAAAAGCCAACGAAAAGTGAGAGTCTACGCCTGAAAATATATCAATCCTCAACTCATTAGGGAACTTCTATGGCAACTGTTTTACACCTATAATAATAACATATGTTTATAATAATAAATACGATTTGTGATCCCCAAACCTCTTCACATAAAGGAGCCAGGAACTTGGAATTTTGGTAAAAGATTAAGAGTAGCATGAGAATGTACACTGCAAAAATAAACTCGATATTTTGAATAGATGGTTAGAAATCGCTAATTTGGATAAACGTTTTTCTACACAGTTATCCATTTGTGTCTCGAGAATTGCAGGGGACAAAAATCTGTTGACACGGAAATAACCCTTTAGATAATTTGCGTAGAGACGAAGCCACCACGGGCTATGAGAGACATCAGCAAAGATCTGAGCAACACCGGGCAATATTTCTTGTCACTAATACACCAGTGTAAAAGAAATTATGCTTCATTGAGGATTTATAATATTCCGAAATTAAAAACCGCATTTTTGACTTCTCACTTCCATAAAGTATACATATTAATAAGGTATGAATACATTAGAAAAAGTGCTTATTTCTCGCATAAGGTATGTAACTATTTGCTATGGTCGAATTACATCTGTGAATTGTTCTTGCAAGAACTCATGTGGGTGTGCTCTCGTTTCATTGGCTGATTACTTCCTTTGATCTTCAGATTTACCCTTCCATTATTTATCTAGAACGGTGTATACAAGAATTTCATATCGGCTCTGTGAATCAGGAATGCTAGTTTTGGATGCAAATGAAGTCCGTAATTTTTAGATTTTCGACTGTTGTTTCCCTTATTGGTGGAAGTTTCAATTAAAGGCATAATAAGTAAACGCAAAGAGTAATTTTTTTTATTATTATTTCACTTACATTATTATTTATCGCCTGATTGATTTTTTTTTGTTCCTTTTTATCTCTTAAGTCAATCAGCCAATGATCTGATAAATGAAAGATCATTAGCTTGTTGGCAAGTAACTGATATACTGAGTCTACAATGACCAAGAGGAATTTTTGATGAGTCAGTTACACAGTCTCATTGATTCAACTGCTCCCATCTATTTTAGTCGATTATTTAAATCATCATGAGGAAATATCATAACTGACATTTTATAAAACGATTAGTGACTGATAAGCACATAAAATGTGCCCGCTTGTGTTGCTGGTAATTGTCTCGAGAATCATAGAGATCTCACTCGATTTTAGGTACACAAAGTGCTGGTATTTATTTGCTATCTATTAATTACTTTTACAAGTCGATTTATGATAATTTATGCTACACTGTAATTCATTTTTATGATTACAGATTTCATTTCCGTTCTGAGAGATATGACTGTCGCTATTGACTTGCAGAGAAAATCGTGTTTAGACCTAATTTATGTAATGGTTAGAGAAACTGACTAATAAACCAATGGGCATATCCTTGTGTAAGTGTTTGTATGTTTATCAGAACAAGCAAAAGCATACAAGTTATGTCCCTCCTTCGTGTATTTAAAATTATAAAAAAAAGTTCTAATGAATAACATTAATACAAAGACATGTAAATTAGTAGAACCTGCAAAACTTTTTTCGACTAGACTAAATACCCCCTCAAGCAGCTGCTTGCGACAGAGATCTGACAGGAGCCTGTCAGTGTATATGCCACAGTAGAAGGTCTGAGAGAATGGCAGGACCTCAGCAGAAAAACGACACATACATCCATGACTTACCCGGAACTCGAACCTTTATGTTTGTCTTTAGGTTTGCGTTGGATATACATACTTCATTGATTAAATATTTCATTGGCGACCCATCCTTCCCATGCGTATTGCCCTTCTATTTTAGTTTCCTGTGTGGCTCTTCAGGTAAAGAGTATGCCCATCCCTGGTCTTGACAAACACTATGTTCTAGTTCATTTCAAATAACTGCAGCAAAGCTTGAAGAAGCAAAGATTATGTATAAATTTAGCAATAGAATGAAAAGAAATAAATTTTATGTTATGAACCAGAAGAGTGAAGTTTTGTCTCCAAAAACAACAAGAATCCTACAAGGTGAGGAGTCCAATCTACTCTTCTATTCATCATTTGTTTAGATTAATATGTAATAAACGTTAGGGGATTTTTTAACTTTAATGAGCTGCCGGGAAGACTTGGTATATCGGATCTAGCTTTTGCAGATGATGCGATATGTTTTAGATAGATCACATAAAACTCATTTTAATGCACATAAAACTCATTTTAATGAACTAAGCAACTCAATTTAGAGAATAGGATTACTCATTATCACAGGAAACTCAAAAGTCATGTTATTAAAATGCAGTTCTGTAAAAAAAATTTTGAAGAAGTTTATTATTACAATTGCAATATTTGTGTGTGTATAATCAATATATCATAGTCTTAAAACAGAAAAATTGCAAAAAAAAAAAAACTCACAGAAATATACAAATAGACAAGTATCTGTATATAATCTAAGAGTTATAAATCAACTCTTACAGATTACAAAAGTGAAATATTATTGTAGGCGGAAATCTCAGGCGGTGGATAAATCTAAGATATTACATTAAAAGCATCTTCAATATCATCAATATCTAACAAGTAAAGTTTGGTTTTCTTAAAATTACATTTATTTTTCTCTTGTTTTATATGATTAGGTAAAGAATTATATATTTTTAGTGCAATGAAATTTAAATGCTTATGTATTATTTCTTTTGATATCACATTTTGAAATACAATATTTTGCTATAGAATGTTTTTTTTTACTTAGGATCTATTGTAAAAAGACACTATTCAATAAAAAATGAGAGCAGAACACCTTAGTATACCTTATTAAACTAAGAAAAAAAATTATTAATCAGGCTATATAAAATGGAACTTAAACTATATAAATCAAATAGTGGATTCTTTTTTTTTCTTCCATAATACATCAGTAATAGATTTTTCCTTCATGGTGTACCAATGTCGAACGTTTCAATAACGAGCCTTACGGCAATAATACTTTCAGATGATTACAAATGTAAAAGCTGTAGACAGCACGTAACAGTACGAAAGAGAACCCAGAAAAATCATCATTAGATCATACTATTAAAAAAAGTCCAATCAGATTATTCGAGCATCAGTTCATCAATCACAAAATATGATCTTGGGTTAGTCGTTTAACCTCTGAGCGGCACTTTTTTTTTTTGCACACAATGGGCTAAATGGCCAGGTCACAAGAGTCCCGAAGGCTCAGAGATTGTTGGGAGGGGACCCACGGGAACAGGTGTTGGGAGATAGATGGTAGCCTCCCGTTAAGGCCACCCATTATGTTCTTTAACGTGCACAGGGTATGGCTCTCCTGCACACGGACCACTGCTCAACGTCCCATCCCACGGACGGCGACCTTTCCAAGCCCATCGGTGTCCCTTATTTTCCGTGAGCAGGGCGGGGACTTTTGCGGAGATAAATCTCAACGCTGACCCAGCATTGACTCGAACCAAAATATGATCTTATGATCTAAATACTGCAATGGCATTTTATAAGTTTAGTGGAAAAAAGGGGAATGTAATTTTGGTAATACATCAGTTAAGTTGTTAATGGTACAGATAACTTTCGAACTTTTTCCAAAACAAATGTTAATATGAAAGAGACTAGTGGCGTTTTTTTTAGACAGTATTTAACGTTTATGTAAGGTTTCTCTGCTTCATCGATTTAGAAGCATATTTTGCTGAAAATGGAAAACAGTGATTCATTAGGACGTAGATGCATGAGCATTAAAATGCTTGAAATCAAGCATTAGCTTCATCTAAATTACATTATATTACAAAAGTAACCGGGCACTTCCATCTTATATGAATAAAAAACCACATTTCAAGCTCTCT
Source organism: Ryuthela nishihirai (assembly GCA_038380435.1). Classification (NCBI taxonomy): domain Eukaryota; kingdom Metazoa; phylum Arthropoda; class Arachnida; order Araneae; family Heptathelidae; genus Ryuthela; species Ryuthela nishihirai. The sequence goes on from JAWZYU010000001.1 coordinate 109,969,407, forward strand.
GAATTTGAAAATAAGCTTTTTATCTTTAAGAATAAGCTAGGTTTCTTTTTGTATTGTACACACATTTCCTTTAACCTATGTTTAGTTAATTTTAGCTCCTCAAAATTGTTAAAATATTAAATCGAATAATAACCTTGAAGTGCCAGAAACCATTTCAGTGCTTTTTTCAAAATTAAGCCTTTATTTTCTTTGAATTTTTTTTTATTTTCAAAATTAAAAGCCTTTTTGTTTGTTGCATTTCAAAGCCTGTTTCTGTTTGTTAATTACTTTAGATTAAAGTTTTTATATTGAGTTGATTTTTTTTAATAAATGAAAAATTACTCAACTACAAATGTATTAACCTTTAGAATAAAGCATCTATACCCTTGTAAGTTCTACCATATTGGGAACAGAAAAATGCAAATTTAAATTTTTTGACAATGGCGAATACAAAATTACACGAATTAGCATTGATCAATATACAACAGTTCTTGTTCAAGATATAAGTATATGAGGAAGAACATTCTTATTCGTTGAATATCTATAGCTTATGTCTGCTTAAGGATGTGTACGTAAACTTTCAGATAATAAAATATAACATTGTAAATGCTTCGCTTTTATGCAATAAAATAAATCTTTTTGAGCATATATTTATTATTAAGACTCATTTAATTCTCATTTGCTTGCTAATGGCTTTAATTGAAGCTTGAAACTTGAATAATACGTATATAGTTTTGTACATATGCTATATCTATTTTCCTTTAAAAAAAAAGCAACACTGAAACTGGTGAGTTTTTGGGAAACAGAACCGTTGCAGGTATTTCGTAAGCAAATTTAAATTGATGACTATTTAGAGAATTCTCTATAAGAAATTAAAAACCTATTTCACGAAAAGAAATGCAAAGGTCTTCACTGGAGTAAATTAAACAATTTACGCATGATACGAAAGGAGTACGTATAGGAGGACCATTTTATACTTCATATAGTTAAATTTCACTTACCATCGCTTCCTCTTTCTGAGAGCATTATACCTGTAGGAGAAAAATAAAATAAAGTATGTTTTCATGAACTTTATTGTAATATATTATAAACTTATATTGCAACATACTATAAACTTACATTACAACAAATTGCAATCTTACCTTGTAACATATAAACATATGTCCATATCAGTAAAACACATAAATTAGTCCACGTGCAATTGCTGCCATAGAGGCCTAATAGTAGTCTATTAGTATAATTGGTCATAGAGACCATATGTGAGACAGACTAGACCTCAGCAGAAAGACAAACAAATAAGAAACATCCATACCTTATATTGGACGCCAACCAAGGTTCCTTTTAATAGTAGCCAAGCTCGCTAAGCTTTCAACCATTGGGACGATGGCTGAAAATTATTTCGAAATTTGAGTATGCATTGATATCGATTTATGAATTAAAAAGGTAAAAGTGAAATGGATTTTTTAATCTTTAGCGACAAGATTGTGCTTTTTTTTATATATTATTCTAAACTGCAGACATTAGACCACTGATGATAATTGAGTAATTCAGAGTTTTTTCGAAACTTAAATTATTGGCAATCAAATTTTATTTTAGGAACAAACGCTACAGACTATGTCTCCAATAAGTTAAATTTAAAACAGTTTATTTCTGTAGTTACTAGTAAGTATTTTGAAAGCACTGGAAATAGTTAAGTAAATATTGCACTGTGGGTATCAAAAATAAAAATATTAATTATGCACAAGGTCTGTAGTAATAAAAAAATGAATAATAAGGCAGAAAAGAGAGTGGATTAAGAAAACCTGCTAAACAGCTGCTGGAGTAACTACGAGAACCTTATGAAAATATTTAGTGCATTATTACCAAAAATATTATAAAAGAGTGGACATACATACAATAGATTTATTTTCTGTCCATGAGATCAAAAAAAATACTGGAACTGCTTCCTCCTGCGTCTCCCTTCTATCTCTGCTTCCCCCCTCTCCCCTGCTTCACTTCTCTCCCCTTCTATACTGCTTCCCCCCACTTTCTAGCCCTGATTTAGTAAGTTCTTTAACATGCATAGGTTAACGTTCTCTTGTAAATGACACTAGGCAATGATTATTCTGATATTATCAGAATAATGATGCGACTCGCTCTATCCGTTTTTACGTACAGCTGTTCTTCAATGTGCTAAAAAATTGGACGTAATAACTAAAGAAAAACATTCCACCTTGTCCTCAGCCTTGGGAATTATACAACCTGGACATTTAGCTCTTGCATTTACGAAGCTTGATGGAGTAAATGAAATAATGATACTGTTCAGTTGAAACATCGAAAGTTCTCATAAATCATTGATCGACTGAGCTGTATAAATCACTAGTCAATCAACCAATTATCTCATGGATTAAAGATCATTGGTTTATTGACGTGAATGATAGCTTAATTCACCTATAGATTATAAGAATTTATGATTCCTCAACTTTTCATTCACTGATTCAACTGCTTATATCCACGTTTCGTCATCGGATGGAGAGTATCGTTCACAACAGCAATAGGAGCTCCTTTTTCCTCTTGACCAAAGAGCATGAAAAGAAAAAGATCTTGAAGGTGGTTAAGTAATATTTAAATATTCATATATTATCCAGACAGCAACCATTTTTGTTTATTATTATATTTATTAAAAACAATTTTTTAATTTGGGTAAATTGAAGTAGATTGCATTTTTCTTGTGCATGGGCATATTCATATGAATTATATATTCCTACAATCATGCCAAGATAGAGATTGACCAGTAGAGCCATTTGAACCAGGCTTCTAATCTAAGCTGTCCCCCCCCCCTCCCCGCAAAAAAAATATATATAAATATATATGCATATCATTGTCAAATTATAAATCAAACAAATGTAACTATTTAAAATACAGTAATTTTTTCTATTATAGAATTAAAAATTTCTTTTAATAGATAGAAAATTTTATTTTAAAGGTATCTATTAAATATACTCATAAATTTATATGCCTTTCGAGGTGGGGGGGAAACCCACATTCGTGACTAACTAGGGCCCCATCACTCATCATCTCACTTCCCTCAGTCTCTGATTGCAACATACATTTTAACATGTTTCTATGAGTCGTCAGTTTCGGAATCATTGAGCTTTGTTACACAAATAAAAATACCAAAAAACAAAAGCCTTAAATATTAAATATGTGACTTTGTACCCTGCATAATAAAAATACCTTAAGATACGTAACACAAAATACTTCTCTTAGAGCATTAATTCATGAAACCACAGAATATATTACCTTTCCTTGTCATCCGTATTCTTAATATGGCTGTGTCCCGAATTAGGAGTGCAGTTTTGTTTAATTTGGTGTATTATATTTCCACTGTCAAGGATGCATTCCACTCTTAGTTTAACGTCGATATCACATTAGAGGAAAAATTGTCTTTAGCCGAGTATGATAAAAACTTATGACCTCCTGCTAACATGTCAGATGATCTGACCGCTGAGCTACCGGCCGCAGAACAAGATCTTCCCTAATTATCATTAAGAACTTCCCTACCTGCAGCACACGACTCTGTGTCTCATGAAGGCAGTGTCTTCGCTGTTTTCTAAAGTCTTAGGAAGTAGATAGCAAATTGTATGTCACTAGTATAGAATTGATATCACTTAATAAATGGAAGAAATCCCTTCGACGTTTTTGTCAACTAACTATCGAGCGCGATTTTTTTATTCTATGAAATTACGTTACAAATTTTAACCGCATGAAAATATGCGCCAGTTCATTTCTACAGTGCGTCTAGGGACTATTTCAATCAATACATTTGGACAGCATATAAATTTATGTATCTCTATGCTAAGGAAAAATAAATTAGATGGAAATTATCAATAATATGCTAATTTAGGTTTACGAATTCATAATAATACACTTAGTACGCAAATAGAGGTAACATTTTTTTTTTTGTTTTAGATTTCTTACACGCAGAGAAAAATCGAAGACTTGAAACACGGATTAAAATGTAAGCTCTATAAACTAAAATAAAATCCTTTAAGAGATTAGCTTATGATTTACTTGGTAATGAGAATTTTACCATTGATAAAATGACTTAAAAAATAAAAAGGGTGTGCACTCAAGCAAAATAACAAATTTCAAATCAGTTCTTCGATTAAAAACATGTTTGAAAATATCACAATAATTGCTTTAATATTTATGAGGAATATATTTCACCGCTAAACGTTTTCAGTCTGTTAGTGCTATTATGCAATATTTTTGAGGTCGTAACGTAATCAATTGTAGAAGAAAATTATTTTCCCAGAATTCATTTGGTTTCAAAACATTCATGATATTAAGGGTTTTACTGATAAGACACGAGATAAAATGGATTTTTGATTGGTTTGTAATATATATATACAGTACTGTGCGAATTAGTTGGGATAAGCGAAGCCTGGAGAACCTCTTCGATCCGGCCACACCAGCAATCCCCCAAACACCCACCCAATGTCATGTTTTGGGGATGTTTCACAGCTTCCAGGACAAAGACGCTTCACCCCTTTGAAGGAATGATGGACAGCAAAAAGTACATAGGCGTTCTGGAGACGAAAATGGTCCTAACACTGCAGAAGCTGTTTCCTAACGCCGATGGAATATTTCAACAGGATCTGGCTCCATGCCACAATTCTAAGCTTGCTAAGAGCTTCTTTACCCAGCAACATTTGAAGGTATTGGAGTGGCCAGGAAATTCACCCGATCTAAACCCCATTGAAAATTTGTGAGCCATTATTAAAGCACGCATATCTAAGATAGATTGCACGACGAAAACCAAAATGATAGAAAGTGTCATGAAAGTGTGCTACCACGACCCTGAAGTGATGGAGATGTGTGGAAAGCTAGTGGCATCAATGGTTGAGAGGTGAAAGAAATAATTAAAGCTAAGGGGGGTCACATTCACTATTAACTACACTATTAAACAAATAAATATTTTAGTTATGTCTTTGTTACTGCATTTTCCTATTGTCCCAACTAATTTACACAGTACTGTATTAGATATTTTGAACCAATTCTGGAATTTTTTTTCAAATATCGATTGCTTAAATAGTTCAATTTAATTTCGATGTAGATTAGGAATTAATTTGCAATTCAACTACTTTTGAACTTATTTAACATTTAAAATGATACAATACTTGTATTATGTTGGTTTTTAAAGTTTTTTAATTAATTAAGCGCATTTCTAGTGATTTTCTTAAACCCAAAACTACCAACACAGCAATCTAGAACCAATAGTGGCATTTGAGCAATCGATATTCGAATAATTTGATTTAAAAATCTTGATAATTATTAAATTAGAATGACAAATCATAAAACAAATACACATCTTTCCAATTTTTCGCAGCTTGATACAGAGATCAGTTATTATAATTATGACACCAACAAAGAAAATAACATGATAAAACGGATTTCATTCTATCCTTTTTTGGGGGGAAATAAAAATAACTGTACAAAAATATGCTTGTGTTCTGATTGTAATTTAACCAATGGCGAGGGTGGATAGAAACAATTGAATGATGAGACTGAGCATTTGACGCATCGAATATTCTCATGTCATTGATTGATCAAGCTCTTAATCATTTATCAATCAACCAAAGATATCATAAATCAATGATTAAAAACTTATTGATATTTGCGTGATAGCTTAATTCATCAATGACTTATACGAATTTTTGCTGAGTCAATTGCGTAGTCTCATTGACTCAATTATTTCCATTAATATTTCGCAGCTGATTTTAACACTGAAAAATCGCACTAATTCATGCTTAAATGAACATTTTCAGTGGTAAAGAATATTTCAGATACTCATCCCCTATTCTGCTTTAACACCTGAAGTCAAGGATCATATTTTCAAAAGTGAGATGAGACATAAACATTTATGATATCCTCATTCCATATGTAAGCTTCAAAGGTATATAAACAATTCTTTTTCGATTTCAGGATGACACAATGAATGTTGTTTATTGCCCAAATAAAATTTAAATTGTTCTTTTGAATAAATAGTACTATCAATCTGAAGTTATTTACGAAAACAGAAACCTAAAATTATTAATACATATATAGTATATACAGTATATATTAAATTATTGATTATTTATAAAACTCAACTCAAAATCAAATTAAGAGCGTGGTTCAAATGATATGTTATATTAATTGTGCTAATTATAAATAGCTAATTATACGAAAAGGAAAACGTACCGACGGGCAGTGTATTTTATTTTTAAAGGATAAATGTCAATGCTATCAATGCCTTCTTTTATTTATTACATTTATGTTATTTGGATGTTCTTAAACACAAACTAGGGAAAGACAACAAAGATCTATTGCTTTCTGATTCAATTGGCTTATTAATTAGCTGAAATCAAACATGAAAAAGTTGAGTAATATCTATTTGGTTCCAGTAATAATCTATAAACAGAAAGATGATGTTCCACGTGTTACTGGAAATTGGACAAGTAAAAGGAAAATGTGAAATATGTGGAGGTGTATAGACACATACAAACACAAACAAAAATCGCTATTCTTTTATTGATGTGTAAAAATTGCTACTGTAATAAAAGTAAATATGTATATATTTTGAATTATATTTTTATTTCTGATTTGATTCCAGCTTTTCCAGGAAAAAGAGACTGTCGGTAATAAAATTTTAAAAAATAAATACCCCCTCAAATAGCTGCTTGCCACAGAGGTCTTACAGGAGCCTTTCAGTTTATATACCATAGTAGAACTTTTCTTCAAATATTTTCATACTGTGATAGTTTTATTGCTTTCCGGTTGTGTTTAGGTTCTTGCATTGATGTTATGTATCTAAAGATGTTTTACTTATTCGGATTATGTCATTCATCCAAACTGATTGAAATTTCTTATTTTTTGAATTTGGATATAATAAACTGTGTATTTTTTTACAATAGATATTTTTTTATGTATCATAGCGAATTTCCAGCTTAGAAGATGATTTGATTCTAAAAGATCCTATTTGCACTTTAAAAAAAAGGCTATAGTGAACTAATATGAACCGTACAATAAAATTTTGCAACAAAATTATGCTTGTGCCATTACTGAAATTTAATATAAGTGTGTGCTACTATTTCATTATAAAATCTGTTATTTACTATATTGCTTTCATATTATGCATTACTGATAAAGAAAACGATAAATTCTAACTGTAATTTTGGATTTTTTTAAAAGACAAAATTAATAGATATTTTATTGAAAGGAGCAAGAGACATAAATATTTAAAAGTATAAAAATGAAAGCAATTAAAAGCAAAAACATCAAAAGATGGCAAAAGAAATTCCCTTTATCAAGTTAACTTGACGATCAACTCAGCAATATCTTGCTTGTCTATTTATTGTAGGTACCTGGTAAACTCTACTAATGTGCACTTTTGACAGGAAAGAAAAGTGTGTCTTACCAACAAAATTGCAGAGGAAACCAAAGAATTTGTATCTTATTTTTAAAGAGCATTGGCGAAACGTGGATGAAAGCAACTGAGTCAGTAAAACTGTTCAATTTATGCACCAAACAATTATTTTGGTCAGCAATCTAGTGAACTTTTACATTTAAGATCATTCGTTGATTTGTAATTGATTAATAGCTCAATCAATGAATCAGTCATTGACCTATGAGAATATGATGTTTTAACTGTCTCAATTGCTTACATCCACACTTCGTCACTATTACACAGCAAGTAAACTCTTACACAAGGATACACTAATTACTTGTGATCATTAAATCAAATATTTATACCAGTTTGTATCTCTGTGAATTTTTAGGTTATATAATTCTTATTTGGTGAATAAAACCACTGTGAAAAAGTATCCTAAAAATTAGTAGCCTTAACGGTTTTATTATCTCCTATTATTTATATTCATTTCTTGCATTTATTCTTTTCTAAAATAAACTGTATTTTTACAGAATGAATTTTTCATATTACATAAAAATACTTTTCATATTTTTTATTTATTTTCAGTAATAATTATTAAATATTTTAGATGTGCATTAAAAATTTAATTACGTATTTTAACGTATAGAAATTACTATGAATAACGCAGTACAAGTTATAAATAAAATCACATTTACAATATTCATGTGTAAATAAAAAAATGCCCTAAAGAAAACATCCTTGGCACAGAGGTCTGATAGAATCCATCAATATAATTCAACACAGGGAAGATCTGTGAGAATTGCAACAGAACATCACAAGAAGTGAAATATCTATGCCTTATACGGGGATCTAATCAGAATACCTCTTATCATGAGACAAACACGCTAACCACTCGGCAATCATAAATTTCCATGGCTATGAATACATAACAGTATATAATTACCTATACATCTTTAATGTATTTTTGGGGGGAAGGAGGAAATAACTACACCTGTTTCTAAATTTCACGCCAATCATTCATACATCTAAGTATTACATATTATTCCCCAGTTTCTCAAGATTGTGAAGCAGTCAGATATGATACTGGATTCCCTTTACTAGTTGATGATGATGTATTATTACATATACTGGCCGAGTGGTTAGCACGCTTGGCTACTGATCTAAGGGACCTGGGTTCGAGCCCCGGGTTAAGGCATGGATGTATGTGTCGTTTTTCTTCTGAGGTCCCGTCATCCTCTCAGACCTTCTACTCTGGCATATAAACTGTTAGACCTTTGTGGCAAGCAGCTGCTTGAGGGGGTATTTATTTTTATTTATTTGCTGGCCATCCCATGTTGGGTCAATGGATAATCAAATTCGAAGCTCTGTAACTCTCATTCAAATCATTCTAAACCTCGATTTTCAACAATATTCTTTCAATGTTGAAGGAACTGCACAAGTATGAATATTTAACAGCATCAACATTTGTTTGAATTTTCATCATAAATGATTTAAAACTTAAATATAAAGCATTATTTCAATAATATCTTTTAATAAACCAAATGTATATTTCATAAATTTGTGTAAATAATTTTTCATTTTATCTAAATTTTCTGATTACATAGGACTGCCATTGTATCAATTCCTGTTCCAATAACTCTTTAAATACCGAATAAATAATGTTACAAATCAAACTTTAGATAGATTCTAATTGCACTCTCTTTTTTTTTCCTATTGTTATATTCAAACATTTAAGATGCTTTGAAATTTAATCTCCTACCACACAACATGATGATCCTGATAAAGTGGCAAATGAAAAAGGATATTTTATTTTATTTTTATGTTTATGATATGATTTTTATGTGATTTTAAAAGCTTTGAATCCTAATAATTTGTTCTTTTTCAGCAAGTTTAATATTTGTTTTATCCCTTTAAATATATGATTATTTTTTTAGTCAAGAGAGGCCAAAGCCGATGATTGATTTAAGATATTTTATACTAACCAATTTCACTAACAGTTACGTGCATTTGATTATTGTTATAAAGATGCTTTGGAGTGATCAATAATCTGCATTCAATAACTAGGTTTTTCGAAAGCTTTAATTTTTTTATGTTTTGGTCCTGTCAGAGGCAGTCTCAGAGCTTGAATATTTCAAAGATTATATTTGTTTAAAAGATTGATCTTCTAAACTTTTCACGAATTACAAATAATTTTAATGGGAAATTTATTAAAAAAATTATCTAAAATTTTTAAAATAAATTCAATTTTCGTTTATTATTATTTCAATTAGAATTTCCAAACATCGTTACATTTAACATAACTGAAATCATCTTTGTCATTACGCATTGGGTATTGATACTTGTTAATTATAATTGTTTACAGTATTAATATTTCATTAAAAATGACGCAATAATAAACGAAGCAACAAAAAATTGCTAATGTTTCCTTGTTGGCAATAACATGCTCAATTATTGTGTTTTTGCTCTTTAAGAGATGGGATTGGTCAATGATTTGTGGGATGGAATTAACAGAATGAAAGTATCGGTTTACTTGCTTGCTGTGTGTTGTTTTCTGCTGAGGTCCTGCCATCCTCTCAGATCTTCTACTGTGGCATATAAACTGACAGGCTCCTGTCAGACCTCTGTGGCAAGCAGCTGCTTGAGGGGGTATTTATTTTATTTATTTATTTGACAGATGATACCTACATATCCCCCCCCCCCCCCATTCCTCTTTGCTGAGTGCGACTATGGATACAAAACACAACCCCCAAAAAATGACAATAAGCATATCCTGTTAAAATTCTTCATTTCGTTCGTTAATAAATGAGAATGATTTCGAAATCACAAACTTTATGGTTATAATAAAACATTAACAGAGCAAAGAACCAAAATAAACCAAAATTCAGTTTCGTTCTGAAAGCGAATCCATCATGGAGTGTAAGAGAACACGAAATGGTGCTGGTGCTGCCCTCTATCGTCAAAGTGTTTTCCTACAGTAATTACTTTCGCTGAAGTTGCAAGAGTTGGAAAAGCTTACATTTATTTGCATGATCATTCTTCCTCTCTCTGTTCTCTCGCAGAGTGGTATGCCTAAATATATTCTATTGATCTACGTGAGTGACGACTCCTTATCGCAGAACACGGCAAATGCTTGAGCTGGCAGGATGCTAAAGATAAAAGTGTCAAAGAGGAAATGGAGCATCGTGGTAGTTAAGGACGCCGCTTTTATCTTTTATCTCTAGGTGATTTCTCTCAGCTATCTTCCTCCCAGTGCTTTAGTGGCGAAGCGTGGCCATGCTATTAATGAGCACCATCTGCTTTGTCTTTTCCAAACAGCAGTCCGCTTTGGAAAGCTCTCTCCACTCTGAACTATTTCTCATTTCAGTTCATATTTGGACTCTAATTATTTTTTTAAACATAACTATCATTTTCTGTACTTTCTACATAAATATATAATTTTTCATTTAATTCAGTTTCTTATTCGAAAAGGCTGTTTATAAATGCATGTGCAATATAGTCACTATTGTATTATTAAAAAGGATATATTTCATCACATAAAGTCAATACATAATCATTAAAAAATACACTGTTTAAAACAATCGGTGCCGCTTTTAGAATGCAATTTAAAAACAATTGTTAAATTTTAAGAATCTATTTGTAAATATATATATATTAAAACAAATGGTGAATGTGAATAGAAGCAATTGAGTCAGTGAGACTGTACAACTGATAGCAAATTCTTACAAGCCATTGGGTAAATTAAGTTATAAATCACATGTCAATTGACTAATAATATTTGATCTATAAGGTAATTGGTTGATTGAAAAGTGATTCATAAATTAATCAATCGATGACATATGAGAATATTCTATGGAACAGTTACGCAATCCTTTTCTCAATTGCTACAGATTAAATCTATCTAAAGTTGCTCTTTTTACTTAATCATTACTTTGTGAATACTTTAGTATTGTTGATTGTGGCATATAATATATATATACCAGTTTTATTAGATCAAATATATATTATTTCTTATGAGAAAGATAAATAGCGAAGTCATTGCATTCAGATTGAGTGTAAATCGAGTTAAACGAATTAAACAAAAATCGGAAAGACTCCAGCGTATTTTTTAATGCATACGTAATGTGACGTTTCTTAACGTGGAACCTCCAAATGTTCGTTGTCTTTCTGCTGAAATCTTGACTTCCCCGCAGATATTAAACTGTGAAAATTGTATGAAAAGCAGGTGCTTGAGGGGTAATTTATTCATTTTTAACAGAGCACCAAGTTTCGATAAAATTACTAAGGAGAAGGGAAAACGTCAGATATTTGAGATTTATTTTTTTAATAATTTTCTCCCTATAATTGCCTTGTTATTAAGAGGTATGATAGAAAAACCTCATTGGCACTAGGAAATATTTCAAAGAATAAAGAAAGTACTACTATTCTCTTTTTGTCAAAAAGGTCTATAGAGAGCTTAACATTACTTTAAGACATAACATTGATAATAATTTTCGGCAGCTGCGTATCTTTCTAAAACAATCATTTCTAAAGAGTTTTAAAAATCCCTAAAAATGTTAATTTTAGGGATTTTTAGGGATTTAAATGTCAATTTTAGGAACTTCAATGTAATGTCTTAAGTGATATTAATTTAAGCGGCTTCTGACATTGTTTTAAGCATATAAGGTTTTACATAACACTTTATTAAATTTATGTTAAAATATATTTCATGTTTCGCATAACAGTAAAGAGTAAATAAAATTCAGTGGCGAAACGTGGATGAAAGGAACTGAAACAAGAAGAGAACGCAATAGTTCCATCGAAGATTCTCAGATGTCATTGATTGATTAATTTATCAATCACTTGTCAATCAACCAATTATTTCATTAGATTAAATATTAATAGCAAATTAATATGTGATTTATAGCTTAATTCATGAATGATTTGTAAGATCTTTTGTTACGTTAATTGCGCAGTCTCATTGGCTCAATTGTTTTCATCCACGCTTCGTCATTAGTAACACTGTTATCTTAAACGATAATTGATCTGTATAACCTTTTTGTGGCAATATCAGAAAGTGAAGATTTCCACAATATTTCCCAGAAACATTATTCAGGAGATATAGCACTTCACTTTTGTAGTTGTATTTATGTTGCACGATGGAATGTGACTGTGAAAAAGTAAAATTTTAAATTTTAAAAGTATAACGAAGGAATACGTTTTTCATTAATATAATAATCTAACCAAATATTATATCCCTCAGTTGTTAATCCCATTCTTTCTGATCTCATCAACGAACGTTTAAATGAGTTCATAAATAAAAACATTTGTTTCAGAATCTCTGAACATTCTCTTTTGATATAATATATCCTATAACTTTAATTTGAAACCCAGTATTGTTATTCTTTAATAAGCAAGATATAAGAATATTCAGTTGTCGATGCCTTCTTTACATAGACTCTTAAGACACAATGTCGAATATCCGATGCATTTTAATTTTTGTCTCATATGGAGGAAAATTTTTTGTCCTTATTTGTGTAAGCATTTTAGGCAATAATTTCCATAGTTTGCATGTGTGCTATTCTACTTAAGTGCGTATTAGATATATATATATAAGAAGAGGAGGTTATAATTTATAACCGTGTGTTCAATTTTTCTCGAAAAATGGAGGCATCTTGATTAAGACACCATGGTGTAAAACAACGATGGAATTCAAAGAATTCAGAGAATTCAAGATTAAAAGGAAGATACGAAATAGAACACGAATGCAAGATTTGTTAATTTCGTTTTCAACATCTTCCTATAAGCATTTAAGATTTTCTCTCTTAGAAAAAGTTTGAAAAACAAAAATTGATTCCTCGTTTTTTAACATTATGTAAACATAAGCGACTTGCTACCTGCAAGAAATGTACTAAATGATTTGAGCCTGTACAGAAAGAAAAAAGCATTTAAAATAACAATTTGTTAAAAAAGAAATCTTAGTAAACCGTTGTCATTCATTTCATCCTGATTTTCAGATAACCTTCTCGACATTAACTGCGAAGATGACAAAGCGACCTCCAAGGAAACAGCCGGTAATTGGCTTCAAATCTATTTGATGATTGTTAACATTTAGGGATTTTTAAAGCAGACGCGCACTTTTGTGCACTCCATTCATGCCAGTAAGCAATTTTCAACAACCCATACTAACAACGGGGGCCCATCAGATGCGGGCCGGACGTACACCAGGTGCGTCGCCAATTGGATGATGATTTGTATGTGAAATATGGGGCATAGATTACCTCCTGGGAAACCTGAGCGTCCATGGAGGATGACACCCCATCTCCTAAAAACTCTGTAGTCTGCCTGTCCGGGAGTACGTGCTTACCTTTGGCGGGCTGATGGCTACCCAATGAGGGATCACCAACCCACAATACACCTCTCTCTTCCTCACTTTGACAGCAGACATCTCTCCCCACTTTCTTCATTCCCCCGACACCTCCCTGTCTTTGTGAGTTAGCAGGCCATGTAGGGAAGGAAGCGGTTCAAGGAGGAAGCGCCTGATCGGGGGCCTTATGCTATACACCTTAGCGCTTGCTATGTAAACTACTTTTGACTGATACTCGTGAGAAAGGAAATCTTTTCTGGGCTACCAGTTTTCTTTAGTAACGTATTTTTTGGCTTCTGCTTCGGTTCCCCCTCTTTTCTTTTTTCATCTGGCCGCTGATTCTGAACTGAAGGCCAAAGTTGTGCTTTGTGCTCGCTGCAAGCTATATTTCGAGACAGATGCTTTCTGTGAAATTTCTCCTTAAAAAACATAATCTACGATAGCAGGAAATACTACATTCTCCGTAATAAAAACAGCTGAATGAATTCGAATCCCTATTTTTTGGTGTAGATTGAAGGCTTTATACCTAACCTTGATCAATTTGAAGTAGTTGGTATGGCCTTGCAAGTGCTTTGCGGTTCTGTGTTGATTTATATGGAGAGAAATGAGAATTTGAATGTGAATTATTCGTTATTTTACGGAGATTTAGTGATGACCAACAGCTTTTAAATCATTCAGAATTTACTGACACAAATGTGTTTAAAATTTCGCATAATAAATGTTGTAAGCGATCTAAGGATCATTTACGAACTGCAGTCTAACGGTAAAGATTCAAAATCCCGTTAACTGAAAACCATTGAAATTGAGTTTCTAAAATACTGTTTCAAATACATCTCTTAGTGAAACTTAATGGCAGAACCAGTAAACGTAAAATACGTTTTCACGTTATACTACAATGTAATCTATAGGTTTACATGAAAGACTAACACGAAAAACTCTATTGATAAAAGATATCTAAAAGCTTTTGATTTAATCGAGATTTGAGATTGAGTCTTTTAGCTAGAGCAGGCCTGTCCAACTGAAATGCAGTGAAAAGCCACTAGGAAAAACCTAAACTTTTAAAGTGCCGCAAGAAGAATTATTTACTTAAAAACAAAAACGCACATTTCTAATGAATAATGAATTGAAAAACATCTTCTTTTTGCAATAATCCAGAAAATATCTCGATTAAAAAGCAAATATATATATACATTTTTAATAAGTACTATGATATTTGCAAAATTGTTTAGTATATGCACCCAAAAAATGTTTGGTCAAAAATAGAAGAATTGAGCAAAATTCAGTATATTGATTATTTATGTTATGTGCCGCAAATTCTTTTGTAATGAACAGGCTGAGCTAGGAGATACTTGTTTAGTTAGAATAAATATGACACTGACACTGTAAGCTTTTAAGACTCAACTTTATCCAGATTTTGAGAATAGAATGCAAGAATAGTGTTACATATTTGCCTAAAGACCGAATCTCCATTAAAAATTTAAAATTGTATTTCTTATTCTACTGCAATTAATATATATACGAAAATAGTTTAAATAATAGATACCCCTGCTTGGTTTAGTGAGATAAATAAACTAAATAATAAAAATAAATTCCCCCTCAAGCAGATGCTTGCGACAGAGGTCTGACAGGAGCCTGTCAGTTTACATGCCATAGTAGAAGGTCTTAGAGGATGGCAGGACCTCAGCAGAAAAGCGACACAAACATCCATGCCTTATTTGGGACTCAACCAAGGTTCCTTAAATCAATAGCTAAGCGCGCTAACCACTCGGCCACGGGATGCTTTAAATATATTTTTAAACTAACATCAATATTCATAGGTTGCTAACAAACATCTCCAACTGCTTTAAACCACTATTAATAATATAATTTAAAGTAATTTACCGTACACATCACGCCTGTCGTCAATGTCTAAACTTGCAATAATCAATACTCCCATTTACACTGCATTTATTTACTCAACAGCAATCACATGAATGATGTACAATATTTTCATGATATGCTCAAAGCTTAATTTCGTATATGATTTCCGCCATTTAAATATAAAACACGTAAGAAGAAAATAGCGGCTTGTACCCTAAACCTAAAGAGAGATATATCTAACAGTAACAAAGAACTATGAACATTGCAGGGCCTCATAGATAAGATCGGTAGCCGGGAGATAGGCGTCCAAGACTTTCACCACTTCGAATCCATATGTAATTACGTTCCCTTTATGACAGCGCGCAGCTGGGAGCCAGCAGCCTAATCTAGCCTGGATGTAATGGAGCAGGGGTTCGCGTCAATGGATGCGGGCACCTCGCCGGCATTCCAACGAATTCGTTCTCAGATCACTTTAATTAACTTCTCTCCGGGGAACTTTGAACGAAGTTCCTTAATCACAGAAAGACGATTAATCGAGTCTCCTTGGTAACGGGCTTTGCCGAACTATTGACCTGCGCACTTCCAACGTGTCTGAAACTATCGACCGACTGGAATTCACGTCGCTCTCCAATCCATTGGTTGCCATTGGAAAACCATTACAATCTTCCTTTTAAAGATTGAAGTCGAAATCGTTGTTACCTGCTTTTATTGTTTTTGTCGCGAAGGTTTCTGAAGTTACGTGTAATTCACTTGTCCATTCACTCGAAGAAGAAGTGCAGGATGGCTTTTAGGTTTAATTTATCTCTGCATCTTTGAAATGTGCCCATCCGAAGTGTTTGTTTCGAGGGGGTTTGAAAAGATTGTTTCTCTTAATTACTATGACATTTAGAACTTACTATGTTTTTATTCTAATTATGTTACGTATTTTGCTCAGTAATGAAAGGGTATTTAATTCTCTGAAGTGTTTAAAAGATGTCAATAAAATAATTGAAACTCTTTAATTTTTTAATAACATTTAATATTGTATAAGTCAATCACAACTGTGTAAAAATGTGGAATTTAATCAGTTAGATATAAGTCAACAGGGCTGAAATAAAAATTTGTATGGTCTTTCGTGAATTCTAAAAATTTCATAAAATACAATAAAGCATTCTTTGGTAAGTCTTCAGAGACAGCGAGAAATAAAAGGGGGAAAAAAACAATAAACGAAACTTGCTTTGAGTATTCTTTTAGTTGCTTGATCGTAGCTTAAAATAAATAGCATGAATCAAAAACTTATCATGCATGAGAAACATTACAACCCAACCACACCGGAAATAAAGAAATATAAATTTATCATCGATCAGAGTCAAGAGCCAAATTTATTCAACCTAATGACTAATTAAGTCTTATCGATAATAATCTCTCCTACAGAACCTTAATTTTGGATAGTTAAGTTTGAAACACGGTGGAAAATTGCAACATAAATATATATTTCATGTCAGTAATCGAGAATGATATCCAAAAATAAGCAAAGTATTTATTTATTAGACAATTTTAGACTCCAATGCAAAAGCCATCATGAGATAAGGCGAAAAAAATGAAAGGGGGGTAACCCTAGGGTTCCAATGTATACAATTTTACTATCTTGTTTAGGCATTATCAGATTATATAAATATTTAAAACATTGACTGATATTTCTTTTTATGTAATTCTTGTAACATAGATCTGTCATTTTAATACACCACAGAGGAAAGCTATGAGGAAGGAGAGAACTCACCCGAAAGACAACAAGAGAAAGTAAACATCCGGAACACAGAAAGTAAACTTTATCTGGGGCTGAAACCCAGGTCTCTGATCAATAGCCAAGCACACTAATCACTCTGCCACTGGGGCTTATTATGTATAGAAATTTGATTATTTCATAGGTATTGCACATACTTATACTGCAAATAAAGTAACTTTACCTTTCGTGACAATTTTTTTTATTCCAAGATGAAACATATTTCAGTCAGAGGCATGTTCATCCTCCCTCTACATTCTCCTTGTACTTTGAAGATGTCCATAGTTTTTATCCATATGGTTCTCGTTGGGAGAGTTTAAATAATGAGAATTATTATACAACTTTTGAAAAAATGTTTTTCTAAAATAAACCCACTTATTTCACGTACAAAATTTCATTTCCTATGTTGTTTTTCGCAGATTGTCTAAGGCAGACCCATCTAAACCGCGGCTCATAAAACAAATAATCAGCAGACTCAATCTGGCTCATTTATTTCAATCTCTTTGGCAAATATTTTTAGATGCGTAGCTAAACGATTTTGCCAAATAATAATAAATAAAAATAAATACCCCCTCAAACAGCTGCTTGCCATAGAGGTCTGACAAAAGTCTGTCAGTTTATATGCCATAATAATAGAAGGTCTGTAATACTCATTAAAACTATACATTTTAGTTTTTTAATCAAGAAACTTTCTTGATACAAATATAATAAATATAAAATCTTTTTACGATTCAATTGAAATTATTTTTCGTTTTTAAGTAAAAACTTTTCCTAGTGGTTCTTCACTAAATTTGGGTTAGATGGGCCTGGTCTAAAAAAAAAACACCCACTTTGTACAAAAACAAAGCAGAAACACGTAAAAATAAGTAAAATGTAAGTAAAATGTTATTAATTACATAAAGATAAATCACATCTAAATCAAGACTATTCAATTACATTTTGAAGCAGTCCAATTTTTTTCCATTTTTGATTTTTCGAATTTTTTTATTAATATGTAAGATGAGAAAAAAAATGGGACAGACGTCGAGGTAAAAACATACTTTTATATTGCATTTCGAATTTTTCGCTCTTTTTTTTAATCTCTGTCTTAGCAGAAACAAATACGCTTCCTTTTTTTCGCATTTTCTCCTCATTTCTTGAGAGTCTTAAATATTTATTTCGCTAGCCAGGGGTAGTCCGTTGATCGCTATCTCACATATTGTTTTTACTTATCTTGGCCGAGTGGTTAGCGCGCTTGGCTACTGATCTAAGGGACCTGGGTTCGAGTCCCGGGTAATGTTCGTGTTGTTTTCTGCTGAGGTCCTGCCATCCTCTCAGATCTTCTACTGTGACATATAAACTGACAGGCTCCTTTCAGACCTCTGTGGCAAGCTGCTGCTTTAGGGATATTTATTATTTATTTTATATTCTATATTAAAAGTAGAAGAACGCAGCCCTGCATTCAAGCTTCATTTCTCCGCTTTGAATACACTGATAACCGTAATTGTAAAGTGGCAACAGTTTACGTCATTGTAACGGAATGAATAAATAATGATATTTCGGAAAAAAACAGCATCCCCAACTACAAGAAAAACTGATCAATTCTGAATTTCAAAAGAGAAACATCCGTTATTTTTGAAAAGAGAAACATCCATAACATTTTTCATCACCAGGGGTATTACAATTGAATATTGTAACAGAATTAATAAAGAATGACATTTCGAAAAAAAAAACATCCCCAACTACAAGATAAATTTAACATTTATGTTATTTTCTTTAGGAAAAAAAAACATCCATTAAAAAAAAACCACTAGCATTTTTTTATCACGAGGGACATACATTGGCACAAAGTCCAAAGCTTTAAATTAGCTCGACAACTCAGAAAAAGAAACAAAATGGTGCTTCCTATTTAAATACTCTGCTATTAGCTACAAATGCGTTTGTGTTTTCTGAATAAAATATTCATTTTCAGGCCATTCCCATTTTAATTGCACCAGATAGTGATGGCTTACATCCCAACTACCCTCACTACACAATGCAGTGCGATTTAGTTCAGCCTGCAACAAAGGCACAACAGTGGCACAGAGAAGGTGTCAGCCGCGTGTTTGCCCATAGCTGCTGGGAACAGCTACTCTACGAGAAGCTGTGTGTTCCCGCCTGCAGACACCGTGAGCTGCGCCAGCTGCAGCAAATCGCTTGCACCAATCATAAATCTCGGCTTCCCCCTCCGCCGTCAAGAGCACTGGAGCCGTCATCTCCAGGTCACGGGACAGGAGGAGCCATGACTGCCGAAGGAGTGTCATATGGGTAGCGGGCGGAGGTCACACAAATCAGGGAACAGCTGCAGGGCCTCTGCAATTACGCCTAATTTAGCTGCTTTGCGTCGTACTTTTCATAATGGGAGTGCGTTGTTTATGAGAACCTCTTGCTCGCCGCCACAAACGTGAACCTGCCGAAGAAATAACGTTACAGGAGAGCGAAAGGCGGTGCATGTGTAGACAGTACAGCTGCTGCACCGGCAGTTTGTTGGCTCGTGGATATCAGGAAGTTCGGCGAAGAGGATGAGTTTTTTCGAAATAATGAGCTATTGTCTACCGTAGTTGACCAACGATATGAAACTTTGATAGTTAGGTTGCACTAAAAGGGTAGTGGATCTGTAAGGGAGTATTTATATGAGCTGGAGGGTGGGCGCTTCTTCAACGGCACAGTCCTTAGCTCTGAAGCAGCAGTTGAGGGTTCTCGTGTTCGATCCTGGATGTTGAGAGGTCAACTGTGCTTATAGTAAGAGTCGTACGATTTTTGAGTTGTAGAAATGAATGCCATATGTGCACTAAATATTATCTGACAAATTCATAAAGTATGCAAAAGACATTAAAAGATTGGGAAGGATGTAAAGCTGAAGGACAAATAAATTAGGCAGTTAGGCAAAAAGAACAACATTCAAACTGATAAATAAGAGAAAACTGCTTAGTATGGAAGAGGTCGCTGATATAAAAATGACTTACGGAAAGAGGAATAAAAACTAGAAAAACCAGTCGCATCTGTCGGATATGAAATCCTCGTTTTCAGAGAGAATAAAATTTGCCATTTTTCTAACTTCAGTACTTGTAACGGTGGAAATTCAAAATAACAAAAAAATTTAATACAGCGGGGAAAATTTTTTTTATTTCTCTCTTAAAATGAAAACGTGGAATGTATAGAGATGATAAAGGGAAAACAATAACTTGATTTTGCTTTTTGGAAACGAACTGAAAAAAGTAATTATTTTATAAGTTAAGATGTCAATTTTCCCCTCAATGAGACTATTGATGCTATATAATGTATACAATGGTAAACAAATCAGAAGAGATTAAATTGGGACTGCTGCTGATGGTGTTGTATATGAATAACATTTTCCCCGCATAGCCAAGCTCATTCCTCTTGGATCAGCCTAACACCTCTTAGCATAATTCGTCAAAGCCCCGTGGAGAACGAAAGCGAATAGCCTCTGCATAACCATTAGAAACTAGATACCTCTGTTTCGCAGCCAAACACTCTTCCTGCTTATCAACTGGGATAGATAATGTTAGCAAAGGTCGAAGGAGCAAGTAGAGCAAGAGTATTGAAATAAAAAAATAAACTTCAAGGAGCTGCTTCCTACAGTCATCTAACAAAAGCTTGTCAGTCATCTCTTGTTTAGTTTTATTTCTATAGGTCTTTAATCGAAGTGAATTATGTTTCGTCCCAAATAAAAGTTGGCGACTCCTTATGAAATATTTTAACGGGTATACACAAGTAGCATCTCATATATAGCGTAGAAAAGATCTGTGAATAAGGAGAGCCCTCGGAAGAAAGACAATGCAAGAAACGCCCATTCTTATCTGACGTTCGAACCCCGGTCGTTTTTTATCAGTAGACAAGCATGATAACCATATTTAAAATAAATCATGGCATAATTATTTTTATTAATAAAATATTGCTTCCAGAAAGTAAACGATATATTTACAGCACCCAATGATTTTCCAGTTCTGTTCCAGTGGGTTCCAAATGATTCCTATCCTACTATTTCTTTTTGATATTCAATACTACTACATTGCAAAGTTTTGAACATAAAAGAACATGTGAAAATTTTAAAAATGTTGCAAAATCCTTATTTTGATTATAAAAGAGCTTAATGGAAGAAAAAAATGCTGAAGATATTTACAAACAGTTCAAAAGGAAGTATAATACACTCGGTAACAATTGTACTATGACCATTCCCATATTATATCAATGGAGAGTCAAATTCGTTGCTCAGTCATTTCTTAAATAAGATATATTTAATAATATATATTTAATAATTATATATTTAATATATATTATATTAATATATATATATATATTAATATAATATATATTTAATAATTTTTTTAAAAAAGAGACAGAATAAATTACCATACCGTTTAAGTTACATAAATCTTTATTTTCGACAATTTTCTTTCGTTTTTAAAAAAGTAATAATAGCAAGAAAATTTAACAATATATATATGTATTATCTAATACCAGTCATAGGGATCTTATACAAAACTGACGAATATTGAAAAAATTATTTGCACAAATTTCTAAAATATACACCTATTTTTAGCTCCACAGGCCTTAATGGAAGTGAATTATGTATCATTCCGAATAAAATTTGGTGACGCCTAATAAAATATTTTCAAAATAATATTTATTACTCAGGTTAAAATTAAATTATTAGGAAAATTATTACGACTGATATTCCTTTGTTAAATATTCAAATTTCGACAACTGTTTAAACAATGAAGGATCATTACTGAAAATCAAATTTAGATAGCTTTGATTAAGGTATTTAATTTATCTTGAGTCACATATCTGCACAAAAAATTATTTAAAAGTTACAGAGCTTCTAATTCAACTCTCCACTGACACGGGAATAGCCCAAATAAAGGAAGTGTTGAGTGTGTTTTCATATGGCAGTACTATACCATAGAGGGTGAGGAGTAATTCGCGTCTATTAAGTGCCATATGAGAGCCGACGTGTCTAGTTATGTGAGAAATGTATAGGAATATCTCTGCGTTACTGCCTCCAGTGACGAGGAAAATGCATTTGAAGTAGCGTCGAAGTGCTGCTTGGAAAATCAGTGACTCGAGACCTTCTCTGATGTGGTAATCTGGGATGTTGAACTATTAAGCAGAAGATGAGATGTAACTCGGCTTGATATGCAAAAGAAGGAAGAAGGGAATGTCTCAATGCTGCCAATTAGTGATGAGAAAAAACGTTGATAACGTCCTCGAGTCGCTGCTCTTTCAAACTTCATATCAGACGGAGTTCACATGGGTTTTGATCATCACTCGACACAGTAACGCAAAAATGATTCAAAAACTTTTTATTCGGTGGGAGGGGGGGGGGGACAAAACATTAAAAAAAGAAATCACTGTTTCAAGATAGAAATATTTAGCTCGAGTTTTTCATTAATGAATGCAGTTGCGTATGCAGCAAACAATCATACATCGTACCATAGTATAAAAAAGAGCAAAAATAAAACAAAAACAGGAAAACTTACTATTCAAAATATATGTTAAAATGGATTTTTATATCATTAAATAAAAATAAATGATCTGCTTCCGAAAAGAAAATGCAAAAAAAGACAAGATTCGCATTCGATTTGGTTAAGGAAAAAAAAACAATATTAATTTTTGGTACACACATGAAAAAAAAAAACTTATTATTGAAAACTTATTATTGAAAAGGCTTTTAAAAACGTTTTTCCATATCAATAAAATGAAAAATAAATGATATGACCAGAAAACCAAAGAAAAAGTAAATAAAATTTCATTTCGTGAAGAAAAAAAACGTAATTTTTAGTACATCGATATTATTCAGCATAAATTAATTTTAAGATAATATTTCCCAAGGAGGGGGGAAACTTCTCCCTTTGCACCCCCGACTGATCACGGCTGAGGCTCGTGATAGTGGCGAAACGTGAATCGAAGCAAGTGAGTTGATGAGACTTTGATATTGCAGCATCAAAAAATTCTTATCAGTCTTGGTGAATTAAACTATCAATCAGATGCCAATCAACTAATGATCTTTGATCTATTAGATCATTGGATGATTGATAACTGATTGATAACTCAATCAATCACTGATTTATGAGAGACTTCCATGCGTTAACTGCGCAGTTTCATTGTCTCATGCTCTCATCCACGCTTCGCAGCTGTATGATATTAATATTTTCACACAGTTGAGACTTGATATTCAGTTTAAAGTAGTGTAATGTGAGCACATTGTTGATATAAGCTGTTACGGTAATGGTCCATCATGATAGTATTTAAAATGGGTTTACACTATTTCAGAAATTTTATTTAATCAATAAAGTGCATCAATATTCTGGCCCGCGAGTTGCCTTCATTATAAGTATCTCGCTAATGAAAACGTTGGATATCCTAATTTAAACAGATTATATTGGTTTTGAATTTGCTTAAATATGCTCTTTAAGTTCAAAACAAACACATCAATATTTTTACTAAATAAGTCATTTAGAAACATATTTAGTTTTCTGTGTTTATCATTGTAACTTATTATAGTTTATTATAATAAGTTACAATAACACAGAGGATTGTTTATTATAGTAACTCTTCAATTTCGTCTTCAGTTTCTTTCCGAAATGCAAATCGTTCATTACTTTATAGTTCTTAATTTTGAATCGTTTATTACTATTTTTGTTCATTATTTTCAATCGTTTATTACACTAAGTTTGATCTTCATGCTAATACCTTTTACAATAGCACACTTTAATACATAATCTTAATCCATAGTCTTATTACATAGTCTTATTTCCATTTATATTTGATAATAAATACGGTAACTATCTTCATGATTATATTTATATAATTTAAAGAAAAATATCTCATAGTAAATAAATTTAAAACTGATTCACTTAGGCGAACCCGTCTTTTGCTATTTTACGTGTTTTTCCTTCGAAAAGAGTCTGGTTTTATCTCCCCAAAACAGCTTAGCTTGCCGAGGGAACTCCAGCTACTGTGAATGTTGCATTGTAGTTCTTCCAGTTCCTTGTGATGCTTTCTGGGTCGTCACTGCGCCTGCGCCAAATAGCTCATGGCGGACACTCATACCGTCCTTTGTACCCCCGTTCTTTGTGCGTAGAAAGGTAGGACGAACAGGGAACACGGTTTCTCGCTCAGGGCCGCCCGCATTCGACCGTCTCGATCCGTTTACTTTGCACAGATAAAAGTGCGCGCTTATTGTACGAACAGGCGGGAAGCAGGGGAACCGAGTTGCGATTGCTCGCTCTAAATTGGCCCGCGTTCGTCACTCCGGAACGGCACCAGGATCACTGGCTCTGGCTATCTCTTAGGGAGGAAATGGACCCTTGCCGTTCTCCATGCGGTGCGGCAAACGGCTACATGTGCAGTCTTTCCGCCGGTCGTCGTCGCCGTTTCGTCCGAGGGGAAATTGGGAGCTGTAATCTGGCCGTCACTCTACATAAAGTTTTTATCGAAAAGCGAAATTCTCCAAACTCCTGCTAATGTGGTATTCTAAACCACTGAGTCTGGTCGTGATGAGAGTGGCGCACATTACAGAGAGCTCTTCCTCACCACTTTCCACTTGGTATGGACGTATATGCAGCTGTTGCAGCGATACAGTCACGCTGTCTTCAGACTTTCCCGCGAATCGAACAGGCAAGTGTGATCATGTGGGCGCACACATTTCCAGCTCTGCGTGTGCAGACTAAGTTGTAGAGAACAAACAAATATTGCTAGAGGAGATTTTTTGTTTCAGAATGTAGAAGGAACTAGATGGAAACGGAACGAAAATTTAAAAGCAATTTCTGATGTGCTTCCATCGCTTGTTTTTATGTTTATCTGAATTCACTAAACAGCTAACTTGGAGTAGCAAGTAGCGATTTGTTTCATGTAGCGATAAAAAACTAACGCAACAAATTGAAAATGATTAATTAAAATTTAAAAGAGCAGAGTGAAAAGCAACACAGGCAGTGATAATTAAAGCAAAATGTACATATTTTATTTTCATATTTTATGCACAGTGCAAAACGGTTAAACATGAAAATCGGGGAAGCACTGTACATATTTCTGTTAACAGAATTTCTTATTAATGGTATCTTGATGAATACTTTGCATTGTTAACTCCTGACGCTATTCATAGCCTAGGCCGCATTTTGAGAATGAAGTTGAAGACAAAGTTTGAATGAAACCTTTCTTTATTTATTAATGATCTGGATTTTGAGCTCATCCAGCAATCGTTATTGATGTTTTTCCCTATTAAGGATTAAAAAGGTGAGCAGACGAATGGAGTGCAGGAAATTACCTTCATAATCGTCAGGCAAAATTATTAAATTGCATCCCAAGTGTCGAATCTAAAACACACTAGTGTGCATATTTATCGCCGCTGTTAAAAAACTGATTAGCAAGAAATTTGAAGCTGTTCAAAATTTATCACACAGTAATTTGTATTATGTCGATCCTTGATAAATTTCGCGTTATCCGAAGACGTTTAAGTGGAATTTTATGCTTTCGACAATAGAAAATTATCGCGTTAAGATATTTTTTTTCATGTTATCCTTTTCGCTCTAAAAGAATATTTATGCAAGTAAAAGTATTGTCGTCGGAATCTTACAAGCATATTTTTTGCGTTAACCAATATTTCGCCTTATCCGTTTTCGACTGATAAATACGCATTTTAGAAGTTTGTATAATGATCATTTCAATATTAGACAATTGTGAATTTTTATAAAGTCAGGTTATTTATTATCAAATATTAAAATTTCCACAACTCTTTAAATACTCGGGAAATATTGTTGAAAATAAAGATTTAAATAAATTTAATTGTAATCGTTAATCTATCTTTAATCGCAGTTTTCCATAAAATGCATATTTTAGAAGTTATAGATCTTCGAATTTCGATTCTCATTGACATTAAAATGAAAAGTTAGCTCTAATTTAATAATACTGTGACATGCGTGAGCTGATAAAGCTCGGGGTTCAACAAGGTTGAAATTTGTGACCTTATATTTTTAGTTTAGTGATAAATAAAGAACGAAATAGATATCAGAAAATATCTGACTTGTCTATGCTAACGACATTTTCTCTCCTAGATTTTGACATTTTCCCTCTTCTTCCCGTGGCAGAGTGGTTAGCACGCTTGGCTACTGATCTAAGGGACCTGGGTTCGAGCCCCGGGTAAGGCATGGATGTGTGTGTGTCGTTTTTCGCTGAGGTCCTTGCCATCCTCTCAGATCTCCTACTGTGGCATATAAACTGACAGGCTCCTGTCAGATCTCTGTGGCAAGCAGCTGCTTGAGGGGATATTTATTTATTATTATATATTATATATATTTATCCCTAGATTCCGACATTTTCCCTCTCTAATATTTTGGTAGGGTTGTGTATTTTTTTTTCTGTATTCATTAGCACACATGCTATTGCCAAACACCAATAAAGCTTTACTGAAAGAGTTCATCTCTTGCACACCATTCTCTAGGAGGGAAAATGCCGTTAGCATAGACAAGTCAGATATTTTCTGATCTCTATTTTGTTCCTTATTTATCACTAAACTAAAAAGATAAGGTCACAAATTTCAACCTTGTCGAACCCCAAGCTTTATCAGCTCACGTATGACACAGTGTTATTAAATAGAGCTAACATTATATTTAATAACTTTTCAGGTGTTATATATAACCTTATAATCATGGATCAGCAACGAATTGTGTGAATCAACAAGCAAAAAGTCCTCCTAAACTTTACAAAGTTCGTTAGTATAGGTTTCTGAAAATATAAACATTATCAAGTAGCTGCCAGAGTAAAGAAATAACTTTGAACAAATGCATGCAAATCCAGGTAAATTCTTAAATTTTTGCCTTCGGATAGAATGTCTTAGACTGCCTCAAGTCATCCTTCTTTCCCATAAAAGGAGAGAAATTTTATCGGAGTCCATTACAATGAGTCCAATGTGTTTCATGAGGTTTACATTGTCTGCAACATAAGGAAATTATGAATCATATTTCGTTTCGTTCCCTATTCATCTCAAAGCAAATGAAAGCTTACGAGGAATAATTCAAAATTATTTATCAGAAAAAACTATAGATTAGAAAGAAAATATTATTTCTTCTCTTTCCCCCCCTCCCCTCCACTCAAGGGAAGGAGAGAAGGAAATTTAACGGTCATTGATCGCAATGAATCATATACCAAATGAAAACTTATTACGTGAATAGGAAATTTAACAATTTTCTAATCAGAAACAGAGGACAGATAAGTTGCTTTTAGCAACAAAGCTTCCTTCGAAATTGAAAAGAAAAAAAGATATGTCTTCCTATATATGCTCTATAGAATATTGAATATACATATGCTCTATAGAATTCTCTCTATATATATTCTATTTGAAGTAGTATAAAAACATACTGAATTTATACTACTTCAAATGAAAATAAGAGCTAAAACTATTAATAAGCTGAAAAAAATTGGTTTTTGCGATGAGTGGGATCCGAACCCACATCTCCAGGAAACATGCCTGTTATGCTACCACTACATCACCAATGGCTAACCTTTTCTGAACTTCGTTTTCTTATCACTGAACGAAAAAATTGTCAACTTTCTATGTCCCTTTGAAGTTAACATGAATTCAGCAGGTGAGTTCATCATTGGAATGTTCTGCTTTTATCTTTTATTTTCAATGGAGCATATTTTTTTAAAAAAATTTAAAGGGAAGAAGGTGTCCCCTACACAAAGCTAGGAGATAATCTAGGAGTTCAATACAGGAAAATATGTTGTTGCTTTTAAAAATTTCGATTCACATGTTTATACGAATCTGATGCCATCCCGTGGCCGAGTGGTTAGCACGCTAGGCTACCGATATAAAGTGGTTAGCACCCTAGGCTACTGATAAAGTGGTTAGCACGCTAGGCTACTGATATATGACCTCGGGGAAGGCATGGATGTTGTGTTGTTTTTCTGCTGAGTCCCGCCATCCTCACAGACCTTCTAGCATGGTGTGGTCAAGAGATGAACTGGCAGGCTCCTACAGAAGTCTGTGGCAAGCAGCTGTGGAGAGGGTATTTTGTTTTTTTTCCATAAAGCAACAACAAGTCTAAATCAAATTTCAGAAAAAGCATCTTCGTCTCTCTCTCTGTCTATCCAAAGACATTCAATTTCTTTGTTTTTGGATATGAACTAATAATTCTTTTTGAGTTGGGAAGGTATTGACTAAATATTACAATTCGCTCTTTCGGAATCTCCCAATATCTGTAATTGCGCCCTCTAACGGTTTATAAAGTTCAAAATGGCAAACTTTTTAACAAAGATTGCAAGAGTGTAATTATATAAGAAATTTGAAATTTTGGTTGAGAAATTTAATTATTACGAAGTTTGCATTGAAAACAATGATTTCCACTTTTACCCCCAGGTGGCGTGGGAAAGCGTATTTTTTTTTTGCTCTGTTTTTACAAATAAATTTAAAAATTACTTTTTGGTTGGATAAGTATTGATTAACTATTACGATTCACACATTTTGGATCTCCCAAAAGTTTTAATTGCTACCTCTGACGGCGGAAATTTTCAAAACTTTAAACAAATATTGAAAACTATTTTATTTAATCTACAAATTTGATATTTTCATGGTGAAATGTCATGATTATGGTGTTTACATTGGATGCCACAATTTCTCCATTCACCACCAGGGAAGTAGGAAAGTAGTTTTCGTTTTAGGGAATTACTGAAAAATTCCTTCGTCCCATGGCTGAGTGGTTAGCGCGCTTGGATATTGATCTAAGGGACCTGGGTTCGAACTCTGGGTAAGGCATGGATGGATGTTGGTGTTGTCTTTCTGCTGGTGTCCCGTCATCTTCACAGACCTACTATGGCGTATTAAACTGGCAGACTCCTGTCACCCCTCTATGGCAAGCAGCTGCTTAAGGGAGTATTTATTTATTTATTTAGTTTTTTTTTTTGAATAGGGAACGAAACGAAATATGACGATTCATGAAATAATAAGCTGAAAAAAATTGGTTATTATTTCATGAGTTCCATGTCTACAGGACACATCTGTGATTCATTACTACTGAATGAAGATTCAGTTTTATAAATCCTCCGAAAGGCTTTATTTTATATAGTTAAAAAAATAAAAATAAATACCCCCTCAAGCAGCTGCTTGCCACAGAGGTCTGACAGGAGCCTGTCAGTTTATATGCCACAGTAGGAGATCTGAGAGGATGGCTGGACCTCAGCAGAAAAACGACACACACATACATGCCTAATCCGGGGCTCGAACCCAGGTCCCTTAGATCAGTATCCAAGCGTGCTAACCACTCGGCCACGGGATTTTTAGAGAATGCTAAATATAGAAAATGTAAAACTTAAAGTAGTATTGCAAACGATATATTTACGCTAGAAATCCTGGTGATAGAATGTGTAGAAATCCTGGTGATAGAATGTGTTGAACAAGAACAGATTCGCAGATAGCTGCCCGTTTTAATTAAATTACTATTGGTTAAAATTCAACCGATAATTCTTTTTTTTTTTAAGTTTTCCTTATTTTGAAAATTTTCAATAACATTTTAATACAGTAATAATAAACAAATTATTTTGTTTCATATACACTTACTGACTTTCCCCTTAACCCTATGAGAAAAACTCACCTTTTTCGTTCGAGCGCAACGCGCAGAAAACTGAAGGCTGAAGGGTTCCAACAATTAAGTTAAGGAACAATGAAGAAAAGATTCTTTCTAACTTTCATTCGTTTATTTATTTACATTTAATTTAGTGATGACAACTTCCAGTCCAAAGGCCATGAGAGCCATTCATAGTAATAGTGTTTTTTTTTAACAAAGAGTATTATTTTTGTTGCAACAAGTATTAAGAAATTAAAAAGAGCGTTTAAACAATCGTGGTTTGAATCGGGTGTATTCCCAAAGTTTCCGCTTAATAAAGTACTGCAAGCAAGATTAAACACATATCTAGGGGTGTAAAAATAAACTGCTCTACCAAAATATAGAGAATTTCCATGCTATGTCAAGAAGAAAACAACTTGGAAGCTCGAAACTTCTAAAGTATGCATTTGACGAAAAATGTGAATGAAAATGTAAATAAATGAAAGATTATAATTAAACCTATTTAAATCTCGACTTCCAACGATGTTCGTTCACTATTTTAAAGAGTTATGGAAGCTGGGATATTAACAATAAATTATTGTATAAAAATGATTTATAATTCTTTAACATTGAAATAATCATTAGACAAACTTATAAAATTATATTTATTTTATTAAATGGTTTGAAACAATACATACTAGATAATTACTATGGAAAAGCATTACGAAGTATTTCTATAATAAAATAATCTAGCTTTCGCAAATCTTTAAATACAGAAGAATATTGTTCAATATCGAGATTTAAATAGATTTGATTATGACAGTTAATTTACTTTTAGTTACATATTTCCATTAAATGATGCATATTTTAGAAGTTGTAACGCTTCGAGGTTATATTCCCATTGACATAAGATGGAAATTATCGGATATTTGGTAGAGCAACGTATGTATCACATTTTTTTTCAGAAAATAATAAATAAAAATAAATAAATAAATACCCCCTCAAGCAGCTGCTTGCCACAGAGGTCTGACAGGAGCCTATCAGTTTATATGCCACAGTAGAAGATCTGAGAGAATGGCAGGACCTCAGCAGAAAAACACGAACATCCATGCCTTACCCGGGGCTCGAACCCAGGTCCCGTAGATCAGTAGCCAAGCGCGCTAACCACTCGGCCACATAAATATAAAAATATATATGTATTTGATGAATCCTTCGTATCTTGAATAAGAAACTCCTGTTTTTACTATCTGATTATTAAATATTTCAGTTATTAAACTGAAAAATCAACCGTTAGAGTTAGACTATTTGAGAATCAGAAAGTTACTATTGTTGTGAAATATTCTAGTTTCTTTCTGAAGGCACATCATAAATTTCTCGGAGGTTAAAATAACTTCAAATAATGGCAACAATTCCATTTAGATAAATGAGCTTCGCCAGAGCATCTGAAAATTCATTAAATCTGGACAAGTCGTAAAGCAGTAGGTGGAACAAACGAGTGCAGTTTAATGCGACTTCGAACATATGTTCACTTCCATTCCCTCAGTGGACTTTGACATTGCATTCTGGAGCGTAACATTTCCTCTCCCCTAATTATAGAATCTGCTGGCAAATAATGAGAACAGAGATGCCCCGCGCGTTGCTGCCTGCTAACAAGAAGAGGCAGGAAATGCGCGTTATGTAAGTTCGGTAGA
The DNA here is from genome assembly GCA_038380435.1 of Ryuthela nishihirai. Classification (NCBI taxonomy): domain Eukaryota; kingdom Metazoa; phylum Arthropoda; class Arachnida; order Araneae; family Heptathelidae; genus Ryuthela; species Ryuthela nishihirai. The sequence continues at coordinate 110,001,037 of JAWZYU010000001.1, forward strand.
GAAAAGAGAATGAGACGCTGGTCGCCGATGCATAGCGGTCTCTTGTAATCGACCTCCTATCTGGAAAGCTAGCTGCTGCTGTTTGCATTTTCATTGGCTCGTCCCTTGAGAATAGCTGCAGTCGGCTTCTCTTACACTGGCGTACATATTTTTTGTCGGTTTTTGACAGGAACCTGCAGCAAGAAAGAAGAACGAGGATTCGAGGGCGGAGGGTCTTTTGCTTTGATGGGACACTGGGGAGCACTTTGGCAAAATGGAGTTATCTGTATTCGGAGGATTTAGTTATCGCACGTCAGTGAAGAAACGTAATTCATTCTCATCCCTGTGCTCCAGCTTCCCAGATCCGAGCATCGAGAAGACAGAGATGAAACACGCAAGCATCTCTCCCTTACAAGGTGACGTACAGCTCCCGTTGGTATCGTGTGCACTGCATATGATAACCGCGGCTACGTTTGCACTGTATGGGATAGTCTGGTGAATAATTCTCGCATTTAATGCAACTCCTGCCAGTATCGCTTGCTCGCCTCTCAATACTCATGGCATACCACCTGTCACCTACAGATAAGTTATTGGCAAGTTCGTGCCATAAATTGACACTGCTTGTCATATATGCAATTATTCCTTATAACGTAGCACCTTTGCATCAGCAAAGAACGGACAAAAGACAAAATATCTTGGAGTAAACGCGTTTTCAAAATTCCGTATTTGCAGGATATTTGTTTTCTTATTTTTCAGAAGTAAGTCGGCAAATCCTATCGAAAAAAAAAATATATGGTAGCGTATGATTTTCAAATTTGCTTGCAAATTTTCTGGTACTAAACATCTTATTTTTACTATATCCAAACCTAATTTCGTAAGACCGTTGTTCAGATTATGTATCAGGGAAAAAATGCAACAACAGCAGTAACAGCAATAAAATATTTTGCATAAAGGACAGAGACGAAGCGTGGATGTAGGCAATTGAGTAATTGAGATTGTGCAGTTAGCTCATTAAAATTTGTTCTATGTCTTTAGTAAATTAACCTATCAGTTAGATGTCAATAAACTAATGATCTCTGATCTATGTGATCATTGGTTGATGATAGCTAAAATCAGTCAATGATTTATGAGTCATCGTAAGAGACAACTATGCAGTCTCGTTGTCTCAATTGTAACATCCACGCTTCTCATCGATAAAGGCAACCAGCAACTCCACATTAAGAGAAAACAGGGCAGAAACTAGGGGGAAGGGACGGAAAGGAGGCAAAAAAATATTAAATGCAGCTACCCCAACACATCTTTTAATCGGATCACATGGAAGTCCACACCATGAAGGAAAATATAAGGCTAATTTCTTTTCCTTTAAGATTGAAACATATAGGGTCATCTGAAATTTTTAACGTATCCAGACGTACAGCAGAATCCAGACGAGGCATTTCTGTTTAAGACGCAGTTGCTCTACAATTCGAGATAAATCGTTGGTGCTAAAGTAAGTTTCATGTCGTACGGCTTCTGCTCTGCTATTTAAGCTGGTTGAGAAAAGGAGTTGTAATAAGCAAATTAGGTATTATAAGATCTCTTTCAATCTGAATAAAAACAAAAATGATTAATTGCTCCTCAGGAAGCGTTTGTTAAGTGCATTTTTTACGCAGTTGTGGCAGTAGTATCATAATCATCATCCTCAAGCAGCCATGGGCTACGCAGGTCCAACCAGACCGTGCAATTTAGTTCTCTAAGCAAGTCTATCCTGAGCTACATCTATTGCATCTGGCCACTGCACACCAATTTTAACAAGGTCCTGTTTGACATGTTTGCCCACCGCATCCTAGGTCTCATCCTCTTTCTGAGGCCTTTAGGCACACTGTTCATAACACTATTCGCCAATCTATAATTATCCATACGGGCAACATGGTCAAACCAACGGAGTTTCTCTCTGCACAATATGCTGCTTAAAGGAGGTTGCCGTAACCTTTGACTAACCTCATCATTAGATACAAAGTTGAACCACCTAATGCTCAAGATACTGCGTAAGCATCTGGAATCAAAAGCCTCTAATTTCCTGTTATCTTGTTTACAAAGTGTCCAAGTTTCACTACCATAACTAACCCTAGGAAGAACCAAACTATTATACAGTCTAATTTTAGTTTTTAGATGTATACGCCTATTTCTCCACACTCTCCATAGATTCCCTATTCGTCTGTTAATCTCATGCCGCACATCACCATTATCTGTTACATAGCTCCCAAGATAATTAAACTGTAACACTTGCTCAAGACTGCAACCATTCAGATTAACTGAATCACAGCCTGCCTGACCAATTTTCATCACTTTAGTTTTCTCTCTGTTTATAACCAAACCTACTCTACTACCAGTCTCATCAACAGCTCGAATGAAAGAGTTCATCTCATCAACATCATTTGCCAAAAGGGCTAAATCATCAGCATAATCTAAATCAGAAATTTTCGTTTCTCCAGCCCATTTAAGGCCAAAATCTTTCCCTTGAAGTGAATTTTGCATAACATAATCAACAACCAAACTAAAGAGAAAAGGAGACAAAATGCACCCTTGTCGAACACCAGAAGTAATGCTAAACCAATTGCTACAAGACTAACCAACTCTAACACACGACTCAGTATTATTATAGAGAGCTTTCATTATGTTAACTAACTTGTCTGGTATACCATATGATTTCACAATCAACCACAAATTATGACGATCAACCGAGTCGAAAGCCTTTTTGAAATCAACAAAGCTAGCAACCAAAGGTTTCTGAAACTCTAAACATTTCTCAAGAATCTGCCTAAGTGAAAATATCTGATCTACACATCCCCTACCACTTCTGAATCCACATTGCTCATCACGCAATTGACTGTCATCCAGATTCTTAATTCTGTTAAGCACAATCATGGAAAGAACTTTACCTGGAACAGAGAGTAGGCTGATACCCCTATAGTTATCACAAGAACTGCGATCACCTTTTTTGAAAATAGGGATAACAATAGCTCTGGTAAAATCCTTAGAAACCATGCCTTTATCATAAAAGATATTCAGAATTTCAGTAATCCAAGTGCTAACCGAAACATTCCCTGCTCTAAGCATTTCGGTAGAAATTTCATCTACCCCTGGGGATTTATGTAGTTTAAGTTTAGAAACAGCCAAAATAACTTCAGATTGTGTTATAGGGCCAACATTAAATCCACTAATGCATCTATCATCATTGCAAACAACGGGAATAGAACTAACCACATGGTTTAGAATATCACTGAAATGCTCAGCCCACCTAGCCATGACAGAATCTTCGCCTTCTATAACCTTACCTTGTTTATTCTTCAATCCCTGTATACCTGTCCGTTTTCTACCACACAAAACATTAACTATCTGGTACAGCTCTCTGCTGTTGTGCTGTCTGCTTCCTCGGCTTTGTCAGCCAAGCCCTCAAGCCAAAGATTCTTATCAGCAGCTAACTGATCCTTTACACGTTTATTAAGCTCTCTGTAATCCTTTCTATTAGGACTAGTAGGATATTGATTAAGGACAATCCTGCAGTTCTTTCTTTCCGAAATAAGCTCAAGAGCCTTATCACTCAAATAATTCTGTCTCCTCTGCTCCTTTTTTCCTAAAAGAGTAATGTTTGTGTCCAAAAAAGCCTGTTTAAACCGGACCCATTCTTCCTCAACTTCAGTAGTAAGCAAACCATGACTGTCATAATGACTAAGTAGCCTATCATGATAAGCTTTGGCAATAACTGGGTCTTTCAGAGCTTCAGTATTAAAAGTAAATTTTTTAACCCTAGACCAACATTTTTTAAGTTTAAGTTGCAAGACACTTTCACTTTTAACAAGTTAATGGTCAGATACAATTTCAGCTCCCCTATATGGCCTCGTATTCGTAACAGAACTAGCCCATTTGCTGTTAATTAATATATAATCAATTATATTCTTATGCAGCCCATCGGGTTAAACCCATGTGTACTTATGTATGTCGCGGTGTTTGTAATAAGTGTTAGTTATTCTGAATCCATTGAGTTTACTTACCTGTAGGAGACGTTGCCCATTGCCATTGCAGCTACCAATGCCAAAAGGGCCTATTACTCTTCCCCAAAGGTCAGAGTCAGTACCAACTTTGGCATTGAATTCACCAAGAACAAGGGTAATATCTCCTTTCTTGACAGAATTCAAAATATCCTGAAGTTGTTCATAAAACCTATCCTTCTCATCGTCATCGGCATCCTCAGTGGGGGCATAACAGCAGATAACATTCAGGTCTTTAACGCTTGTCTGAAATTTTGCTGTAAGAAACCTTTCATTAATGCACTCGTATCCTAGAAGAGCATCACTAGCGTGTCTGCTGAGAAGCAGACCCACGCCTTGGTGGTGCTTATTGTCGTCCCTCCCTGAAAAGAGAAATTTAAGATTATTTTTAAGAATCTGACCTTTATCTGTCCATCTGGTCTTTTGCAAGCCGAGAATATTTAAATTATAATGGTGGAATTCTTGTGTGAGGACATCGAGAGAAAAAGCTCTGTGCAGAGTCCTCACATTCCAACTACCTATGGAGAGAAAATTGTTAGTGGGATGTTTAAAGAAACTATGTTTACTGAGAGAGCGAACGCCGACAATATCAAACAGCCCCCTGATCGCACACATGGGGCAAAGACCCGTTCCCCCACCACTAAAGGCTGAAGCCATCTACACTGGAAGACTTCCTCCAATGTAGAATTTGACGATGCCAATAGAAGCAGAGTTCAGGTGCCTGCGATGACCTCTGCTCAGGATTATCCACCAGCTGATAAACATATCCTGTGAATCTATTCACTTGGGCCTGTCAACCCACAAACAAACAGAAAACACAGCTGAAGATTTTCCCTCCACAGAAGCCCACCAGTACAGCAAATTCAGGATCCATAATCAAGCTCAGAGCCATATATCTTTCCAGTCCAGTGGGTTTATGTGGTCAGCATCAGGACCCTGTAGGGTAGAAAAAAAAAGAAAAGTAGCCATATTGTCCAGGTCAGTAGGCCACACTAATCTGGCAGCTCTCCCCTTCCGTTCACTTCCACAAGAGAGTATCTCTTTTGAAAGGTACAACGGTCTGCACCACGAGAAGGCGGGGTCGGACATTAGGTGCTAGGCCTGGCCGGTTCTATGCATCATCACAGAGGATTGGTGCATAGCTCTCTTTCCTGTGACTACCTCTTTATAATTCGTAATTAATAAAAAAAGTTAAATATCTCAGCTCACCACTGAAAAAAAAAGATCACTATAAAATATACACCAATCTGTGGTATTAAATGCCTACCTCAAGTATCAAACTATTCTGGTGCCAAAATATTTTTGTTTCTATACTATTCAATGTAGAACTGCACATTTTGTTTAGCTAGTTTTCTATTCATAAATAAATTTCTCGAGTGCTGTTAATATTTTATTTATATGAAATAAGCAAAAAAAAAATAACTTTAACACAGATAAGCTCATTCACAAATACGTATGAAAAATTACATATCACACACACTTTTATACTAATTCTGCATACGCAGACTACAAATCCCCCATGCAAGCTAAAAGTGGTTAAAAGACATTTACTCTTATTCCTAAATTACATTATATCCAAACAACGTTTACTACGCATAGCAATATATATAACTGAATTTAAAAATAACAAGCAGAATATCATATTTAATACGAAACTTCCAATTAAACGGTAACAATACCAAAGTATCTCAAACAACATCAGAGCACCATCCCAGAATATAATGGCTTTCACCGCGATATTACCGATTTAAAACCCTTTTTTAGCCTTTTTAGGCTATAATATAATAATAATGAAGTTTCTACCTTCTTTAAATTATAAAATTATTTGATATTAAAACCTGCTTTACGCTATGATTTAATATACGAATAATATACGAATGATAAGTGGAGAATAGAAAAAAAATAGAAAATTAAAAAAAAATATAAAAAAATAATACATTAGAAAAGAGATAAAGACAACATACATTAGAAAGAAAAACCTCTATTCGTTAATGTTTTAATCATTGATTACAAAATTACTTCAATGTGGATCCTACTGAGGAATACAGTTATAATAATCAAATAGGATCAGTGGCGTATCCAAAAATTTACAATTAGGAAGGTAGATTGGAGAGTTTATAGGGAAGGCCTTGGGCCTAATCGGTTATACCCCCCCTCCCCCTCGAAGTTTTAGGAAATTTTCATTCTAAACAGGAAATCTGGTACTAAAAACATCTTATTTTGTTAGAAGTACAGGTTTTAGAGTAGCAATTTTACATAAAGTGTAAATTTTTTAGCAGTTTAGCTTTTTGTTTAATTGTTGTTTGTATTTAAACGTATGAACCCCGTATTTGCTAAGGCGGGGTCTGAGCGTTTGACATGTTTCCGTCTAATGGGTGGGAGATGATATTATGAGTCCTTAATTTTCAGGGACTTCACAGAAAATATATGTTGTTAAAGATCTCGAAAGGTAGAGTGGGTTATTCCCCTTTGAGTATGCCATTGAACAAGTTGTTTTGAGATATCTTTCAATATTCATATCTTAATACTGAATCGAAGCCTTCAAAGCATCAAATATCATGAAATATATCTTTGTAATAAAATTAAATCTTAAGAATACTTTTGTGATTCTGCAAAATTTTATTTTTATATAAACTGAACAACCTAGTAATAGGACTAGCAGTAATCAGCTGTATATCGTGAACAATTAACTCCCTTTCATTTCCTTGTAAGTAACTTTTTAGAAAAAAACGAAGGTTGCCAGATCACTAATTTCTAAAAAAATCGTTGCCAGATATTTTTTCTGAATTCTGTAATTAATCATAGTGTTCGGATACTTTTTTTTTGAGCGACTGTACTACCAATAACTATAAAATCAGCGACGAAAAACAATTGAGACAAGAAGATTGCTCAATTGTTCCATCGAAGATTCTCTTATGTCATTGATTGATTAATCTATCAATCACTTATCAATCAGCCAATTATCTCATAGATCAAATATGTTAGTTAATTGGCATGTGATTTATAGCTTTAAATACCAACAACTTCTTGGACTATTTGATTTATCAACTACGCAGTCTCCTTGAATGAATTGCTAGCATCCACGCCTCGCCACTCTACAAAACAGTTTTCTAAAATATCCGTATGCCAAAGAAAGCACATTTTAAAGTTCTAATATAATTTATTGCTGTGTTCCGTATTTATCGAGATTTGCTTTTTGGCAGTTCTTGTTAACTTTATGTATAGTTGTATTCTCACGACACAATGTTCGAATGGTTAATGATCACTTGACGGAAAACTATTAATTTCAAAGATTTATAATGCTAATATTTTTCTCTTAAAAAAAATTCGGAAATTCAGCAGAATAGAAATAAAACTATGAAACATACATTTACATGCCCCCTCTTTCCCAGTCCATCCCTAGTTCCCGCACCGTTGCCTATCAATAATAAAATATTGTTTTGCTAACTATGTGTTGGTTCCATACAACGAGAAAACATGATTTATTTAGGCAAAATAAGTAACAACTTCCGATGAACCTGTTTCAGTTCTCACTGATACTGGATAAAATAAATAATAATTTATATAAAACAAACTCGATCATTCTTCACTTTCATGTAAAGGTAACAAAATGAGGACATACATGAGCCATTTTTCTCTTTTTCAGTTCTTGCATAAACTTAAAAAAATGCAGGTTAAAATTCAATGTACACAAATATTATTAAATGAAATAAAAAAAAATAATTTGCTATGATAATCAATATTAAAAAAATCTTTCTATGTTCTAATAATTGAGTGAAGAAAGCAGAAAATTACATAAGTTTGTTAAATGTAAACTATACATATATACTTGGCCCCAGCAATATATATATAGCTGGAAATAGTAGAAAAAATTATTTCGGTATCTGGAGGCTTTTTATTTTATATTGAAAAGGGAAGTAAAATAAGCTAGGAATAGCTTCTTGGTTTCATTTCTCGGTACCAAATTTTTAATTACATGCAATAGTTTTGAAAAATGTTTTGTTCATGCTTTGAGCATTGATAGCTTGGATAATAATCTCAGCAAAATGAATCAGACAACTCACTAAAGAATACTACGATTTCTAAATTACCTATTTCTCGCATAATGCTAAACTTGTCAATAACTGTTTTATAATTTTTACTGCAAATTAAAAATGCTCCACTTAATTTCAACTATTTTTTTCATTTCATTCAGGAAAATTCCTATATTGCTTACTCCTCTCCCCCCAGTTTTAGAAAATTATACTCTCTAGAATGGAGGAGAAAAAAAATTTAAACACACATATATAATATATGAGGGGGAAAGTTATTAACGAAACGTTGTTCCGGTTCATTCCTGCTTAATCTTGCCTCTTGTTAGAATCACCTGTACTCCCTCCCCCCTCAGCTTTATTATTTTTAATTTTAGATCCGGACTAGTTTGTGCTAGTCTATAATTAGATCTTTTTTGCATCATGATGCAAAATATCAGGCCTTTAAATAGCTTTTTTTCCCACTCGTATTTATTAGAATTTCATTTGTTTAATTGATTTGATAAATATTTATTTCGGATTAATACTTGAAACATTTCATTAATTTCAGATTTTTTTAAATATTCGTCTCTGTAGAACAGAAACTGTGTCTCTCAATTTGGTGTACATTAGTTTTTCTTCATCAGACAAGGTTTATCAACAAAAAAATGACATATTTTGAAAGTCAGGTTTTTAAACTACTCTTTTGGCAAAACATTTTTTAAAAAATGGAAAAATGAAAAAAAAACCCAAAAAAACAAAACAACTAGCTATATATTTTGAATGAAGCATAGAGAACAAAGTATTATGTAGCTTTCACAGTTAAAAAAACATTTTAAAAACAATGTAGAATTACTAGTCTGCTTAGAGGTTTTATGATGCTTCTTGATGATAAGGTTGAAATAGTTAATTGCTTATTAAAGTTTAATGTCTTTTCCTGCCATATTAAGCACTTAGTCACATTACTCACAGCTGAACAGATATTTACTGTTCTAGCAGCTGTTTGAGGGGGTATTTATTTATTTCTTTTTAGCACAACCTTGACTACAGTATATGCAAGCGCAGGTGAATCTACATATGTAAACGATTCACTAATAGAAATTATTTCGCTTATTTATGCTCAATTTCAAACAAACTTTGATTAAGCGTACGATAATAAAATAAAAATAAAATAATAAATACCCCCTCAAGCAGCTGCTTGCTGCAGAGGTCTGACAGGAGCATGTCAGTTTATATGGCTTAGTACAAGATCTGTGAGGATGGCAGGACACATTACATAAATATATAAATTTAGTGTATTAAGGATCCTTAATACACTATATCCCTCCTCCTTAATTTCAGTAATTAAATTTTCCAAAAATTGTGTAGTTTTTTTCTTTCCTTTTAATTGAAGTAAATCATGTTAAAAATAGCAGTCACAAAAAAGAACGTGACGCACAACAAGCTAAATTAACTAACAACAAACAGTAAACATCACTGATATATAGCTCATATCGGTGATTATTCATTTAACACTAAATGTTTGACTTGTATTGTTATTGTATGAAGAATCAGAACAAGCTCAATAGAGTTTCTAGGTTATCTCTCTGCCCTTTTAAAAAATAATAATATTAGGATTTTATGTATTTGCGATCTGTATTACAAACTTCGCCGTCCCGTGGCCGAGTGATTAGCACGCTTAGCTACTAATCTTAGGGACCTGTATTCGAGCCCTTGGTAAGGCATTGATCTCAGGTCCTAATTTTGATGTTTGTGTCGTTTTTCTGCTGAGGTCCCGCCATCCTCACAGACCTTCTACTATGACGTATAAACTGACAAGCTCTTGTCAGATCTCTGTGGCAAGCAGCTACCTGAGGGGGTATCTCGGTTTTCAACGATATTCATAGTATTTAAAGAGTTATGGATGTTAGAATATTTTACAACAGCGATGCGTCATAAAAATTTATCTCAGAAATTAAAATTAATTAAAAATTAAAATTTTAATTAAAATTTAAAATTTTAATACCAAGTATTATTTTACATTTAAAGAATTCGTGCAGTGATTATTTCAATATTAGACAACTATATATGATTTTTATAAAACAATTTATTGTTGAATATTCAAACTTCTGTAACTCCTTAAATAATGAACGAATGTTGTTGAAAATCGAAATGTAAAGAGATTTTATTACGATTTTTAATTTACCGTAAATCACATTTTTTCATTAAATGCATATTAAGAAGTAATACAGCTCAGAAATTTGATTTCCATTGACATAATATGGCAATTTTCTAATATTTTGGTAGGGCAGTGTATGATGTAACATTTACAGAAATAAGTTTGTATGTACAATGCTTCACTTAGGACAATCGCACAATAATTGTTCAAAGATGCAATATTTGAAGCTAACAGCATCCGTTGCTACATTTAGCAGCAATTGCGAAAATTATATTTCAACTAATAGCTGGACTGACGCGGAATCCCACTGTTTAACTCAAAGGAACTGGGTTCGACCTCATATAAGGCATGGGAGTTTCTCTTTAAGTGTTGTCTTTCTGCTGAGTTCTCGTCTTCCTTACATATCTTCTTAAAGACGTATTATATTGATAGGTTACTTTCGGCATATTAGAAGTATAAAAATAAATACCATTTAAAAAACTGTCTTGTTACAGAATTCTGACAGGAGCTTGTCGGCGTAATAAGCATTAGAGATCTGTGAGGAATGCGAGACTCAGCAGACAACTCATGAATAATGAATAAATGATATGAATAGAATATATATATATAAATGAATAAATGATAAGCTTCATGCCTTTTTGGGGGCTTGAGCCCAGGTCTCTTTAATCAGTAGCTTAAGTTGACTATGTCATCTTTCGTACCAGGGAGTCGCTTTGAAATAATCGGTAAAATGATGAATATTGTTTATTTAACACTTAATATTTGACTAAAAAAGCCATCATTTTCTAATCAAATTTGAGATGATGTTCCCACGTCTTAGTGTCTATGTAGAGTTTTGAAAAGATACTTAAAAACTTTCTCGATATCAAAGTTAGAAGAAAATTGTCTTGATTAGGGGGGAGAGGGATACAAATACATTACCTCCTGATAACACATTAAAGCACAATCGGAAATTTTTTATATTTAATATTTCTGCTTTCATGAACTGTTTTTAAGAAAAACTTTAATAGAACACCAAGTTTGCCTTTGCGAAAAATAACATTAGATTCAGTCACAAATTTGCATTCTTTTTAGTAGAATTTTAAACATCCTATTTACTTCTGCAATGTCACCAGTGCCCATCACTCTGCTCCCTGGATTCTTGTATTTTAGAATGCATTCTAAGAGTTTTCATTGTGGTGGGAAAATATGGTTTGCAAAATGATATCACTTAATTTTATGAAAATGATAATGAAATTCATTATGCTTCCAACGGTTTCTTAACAATGTTAAGATGATATTAATGGATTATTCCACTGGATATTTATTTTACCAGCATTATTAACTGTAAAATTATTATGAAATGAAAATCAGAAATTTATATTTTCCAATAGCTATCGAAGCGTTGCATATCATGCAGTTTCTTGTGACACGTTTATTTTTTCTGAATGCTATTTTTAACATGATTTACTGCAGTTAAAGGAACAGAAAAAACTATACAATTTTTTGAAAAATTCATTCCTGAAATAAGTAGGGAGGAATCTCGAGTGGCAAAATGTATGTCCTGTTTACATAAATCCGTAACTCAGAACAGCATTTTTCTAATTCTTTAAAAATATTTTTAAATATTTAAGTCCACTTCCTGTGGCCGAGTGGTTAACGCGCTTGGCTACTGATCTAAGGGACCTGGGTTCGAGCCCCAGATAAGGCATGGATATTTGTGTTGTTTTTCTGCTGAGGTCCTGCCATCCTCATAGACCTTCTGTTGTGGCATATAAACTGACAGGCTCCTATCAGACCTCTGTGGCAAGCAGCTGCTTGAGGGGGTATTTATTTTTTATTTTATTTTCAGAAACTATCTTATTAATCAAGTTTGATTAACAATGAAAATTCCACTAACAGAAATTTAACAGCTGTTAATCACTTTACTAACATGTGAGTTTAATTAACATGCCTTTATTAACATGTGAGTGCCGAAAGCTAATCTTTTCTCATACGAAAGTAACTGATATATTTTAGAAATTTAGTTTGTCTGCTATTTATACATTCATAATATGTTTTTGAAGAGATTTCATCTCTTGTGATATATTTTTAACTCTTTTCTCCACGGTAGCGCGCTAGGCTCGTAATCTGTAGTTTCCAGGTTCGAGTCCCAGCTGGGTCAGCGTTGAGATTTATCTCCGCAAAATTCCCCGTCCTGCCCACGGTCAGTAGGGGACACCGATGGGCTTGGAAAGGCCGCCGTCCGTCGGATGGGACGTTAAGCCGTGGCACCGTGTGCGGGAGAGCCATACCCTGTGCACGTTAAAGAACACGCTGGATGGCCTTGACGGGAGGCTACCATCTGTCTCCCAACAGCTGTTCCAGTGGGTCCCCTCCCCCAACCTTCTCTGAGCCTTTGGGGTCCTTGTGACCTGGCCATTTAGCCCATGGTGTGCAAAAAAGTGCCGCTCAGAGGTAAAACAACCCAACCCAACTTTTCTCCACTGGACACAAAATAATGATAATTCTACTGAAAGCTTCTTAATGTTAGTAACATAGTCAGTGCACGGGCATTCCCAGAGTAGCTTTTGAACCAATGAACGAAATCAAAGAACAAAAGAGGAAAAATGGAATGAATATTTTGAAATTTTGCAAAGAAGTTTTGGGAATAACGTAAAGAAAATGCTATCAATATTCATTAAATTTTTTAAATTCTAGCATCAAACTAATATATTTGAATGAAATTTTAGAAATTTATAGCTCTTATTAATCTCTGTAAAGATTAGAGTAGAGTCATTAAGTTTATGTTGAGATAAGGAGAGAAAATTAATGAAGAAGAAAAAGCAGAGGAATTTGGAGTAAAATAACACGAACATTCGAAGTGCTACACCATCAGGAGATAAGATTTTGTGTCGACTACAACAAAACCATCGAATACTTTGCAAAGATATCTAAATATATTTGTCTCGCGAATGAGGAGATGAAAATATAACATTCCTCCTTGTCGGGATGCAGGCCTACTGCACAATTTATGTTATTCATTGATTTATACCTAAATCCCCTTCTTGATATATTGTTTTTTTCCCTTGCGTTTCAATAAAAAAATGTCTGGACTGATAGCTGCCAAAGATAAGAAAGATATGTTCGTAATCTTGCTCTTCAAGCCCCTTTGTAACTAAAAAAACCAAAATTAAGAATTTTCTTTAAAATTTTTATGAATTTTAGTCATCACATCTATTCCCCTATTTTTCCTTTTTCTTCTACTTTATTCTCCCATTTATACATTTAAATAGTGAACAACACAACTGCTTTTTTTTTAGTTGTTTTCGACTGTATGAAATATTTTCGATTTTCAGGGTCATATAAAGGAAGTTGGTTGAATAGGGACACGGAAGTGTAATTGGGGACTTTTGACATTCAATTAATCTTATATAAAGTGACATGCTTTCGGCCATTAAATCCTTAAAATCATATTTTTATGATACCTAATTTCGAATTCGCGTCATATTCTCAGTGGAATATTTTACTCAACATTCAGTCTTCAACAACTGCATCTTGACTAAAGAGATATCATATAGCAGAGATACCTATAAAATAAAATAAATAAATACCCCCTCAAGCAGCTGCTTGCCACAGAGGTCTGACAGGAGCCTGTCAGTTTATATGCCAGAGTAGAAGGTCTGTGAGAATGGTAGGACCTCAGCAGAAAAACAACACAAACGTCCATGCCTTATCCGGGACTCGAACCCAGGTCCCTTAGATCAGTAGTCAAGCGCGCTAACCACTCGGCCACGGGACGGCTAAATAAATAAATACCTCCTCAAGCAGCTGCTTGCCACAGAGGTCTGACAGGAGTCTGTCAGTTTATATGCCAGAGTAGAAGGTCTGTGAGGATGGCAGGACCTCAGCAGAAAAACGACAGATACATCCATGCCTTACCCGGGGCTCGAACCCAGGTCCCGTAGATTAGTAGCCAAGCACGCTAACCACTCGGCCATGGGACGGCTTGAGATACCTATAGTTAAACCGATATTGGCGGTGGATAAATAAATTTTGAAAAAAATAGTTCTGACCTTTTTTTTTTTGAAAACTGTAGATGACAACTTATCGGTATACAAAATACTGCTACTGAAATATTTCGAGATCCCGAAAAACTCTCCTACCCAAGGGCCAGTCCCAGAATAAAATTAACGAGAAATACAAATGTACAGAAAGCCTATATTAAAATAGGCGATGAGCTACATAAGGAGTTTAAAAACCTTAAGGCGATAGTAACTAAAGGAGTAAAGTAACTCATTAAAAAGGTCGTCGGACAAATTTGTCTTGGGCAAACCACCAACATCATAAATGTCGAATTCACAGAGATTACAAGAAGACTAAGAGAATTTGATTCCAATATAAATAGTGAATCACTCGAAGGGAACATAAAATAAAAAATGTTAAATGCAAATATCATAGTAATGACGTTATTTAGATGTAGAATTCGATCACTGAATAACACTGAATAAAAATATTTGAAAAGTATTACTCTTTCATAAAAATCAATGAAAAGATAAATGTTTCACATTTTCTGGAAAGAGAAAAACAAGAATTTTTACAATAAGAAGCATAAGTGGCATAACGTAAGGTATTATTACAATTTGAAAAAGTAAATATAGATCAGCCACACACATCTCAAGATTCCACAACTGATTAAAATATGCAGTTGTTATTTAGCATATTAAACTATAGTATAAAGTATATAAAGGGTAACTGCATAATCGTGTTTGGTAGAATTTAGCATTCTGTTGATAGATTTATTTGAGATGAACAATGAATAGGTTCAAAAGTGATAAGGCCAATTTTTTCACTGAAGCAGAATCTTCGAAACGTTTAGAGTTTTAAACTCCTTTTAGTTACTAGCTTTTCAGATTTCAAAAATAATTTCCACTCTGATGATCAACATGATTTGCGGTTGATCATTAGTAAAGTTTGAATAACTTGTTTAGTGTGACAACTGGAGTTAGCCAAAGCTGTGTTTGTTACCTTTCCTTTTTAGTATGGTAATCGATTATGTCAGGTGGAAAGCTTTGCAAAGAAACTTTGTGATTTTAGACGGTCTATAGATCTGTAAATATCTAACTTAGATTATACTGATGATTTATACCTGTTTAAAGATTACGTTTCAAAGGTGAATTCTTTTATCACAGCTCTGATGGAACCGGTTGTACCTATCAACAGCTCTGATAAAATAGACGGCGATAAATACACAGAAAACTAAAGCGAAAACTAGTCAGGAGGAAAGTGCTTCTATTATTTTTATTGGTTATGCTCCTGTGAGTTTCTCACACTACTTATCTTACGAGGTGTGTTACAGATAATACCAATGCTCACCAAAAGGTACACTGGAGAACATGTATTTCTACTAGGATCTGTAAGAATCTGGAGCGTGGAAAAGTCGGTATGTAGACCTTAAATTAGACTATACATATGTCTAATAGTTTACCGTCTCTACAATTGGCTATGGTAATAAGCTTGGAACCTTTCGCAAGCAAGCTAAGAAGAATCTTGATGATATTGAATCCTGATTTATGAAATATTTTGAGTATTAGATTACATAAACAGTGATCAGGTTAGAAGAAGGAGTCATTTGCCATCTTTAATCAGCGTCATGTGCAGGGAAAGATTGCGTTAATTTGACCATATTGACCTCATGTAGAATTACAGGTTAGCGAATAGTTATGAAGAATTTTGAAAGGGTCAAGGAAAAGTGTCAGACCAGAATGAAGAGGGTGAACAATGGTAAAAAAGGGCTTGTCAGAATTGTACTGAAATGACCAAATGATGCAAACTTCTCTTCTTCAGATTGCTGTACTAATTACGTATGGAGAATAAAATAACACGTTATGAGTGTGTTTTTGTAAATTGCAGCTTTTTCCAGATTAATGCATTATTTTTTTCCTTTTAGTGGAAGGGAAAAAACTGTACGCATATACACCACTCAAAACTAAAAAGAAAAGAGATGCAAGTTACTAAACATGTAACATACATATACGATGCATTGATAAAGGTAAGAAGTATCAAAAGTTTGAAACAAAACGGTGAAATGTTGCAAAAGGTGAATATAATATGTTAATAGAATAAAAGAATAAAAGGAAAATATACAAACGACAATAGCTCTTAATTTAAAGCTTAAAAATAGTGCTAGAGGCAAGTCGAAAGTAATCGTGATTCTAATAACAGCAGTAATTAATTTTATAACTTTACAGATACTTTATAATTGTACAGAAAATTAAAACTCTCTATTAACTTATAATTGCACAGAAATATTAAAACTTGAGACATTTGAAACTTTGATGAATCTGTTTTGTATTCTACATCTTTAACAGTGCAAAAGTGCTAACTTAAATAAGTGTGCGTTAGTTGGTAAAGTAGGCAAGAATGGGATAACACAATATATATACACAATCAAAGGAACCAAATCACAGTCACCTATTCTCCAAAAGCTTAATTTCCACTTGATGTGTAGCTTCATAAACGTTTAAAGCAAGGTTAGATTTGGACTTTACAGCTGAAATTCTCTCCTAACTACTATTCTCAATGATTAAACTCAGTTTTCTCAAATTGATTAAACTCAGTGTGTTAATGATTAAACTCAGTGTTTTGAAAATGTTAAACTTAGTTTTAGTTCAATGTTAAAACTCAGTTTACTATTTCCAATGTTTAATCTTTCTGAATCAATAATGGAGGAGTCCATTTCCTAAACTCGTTTTTTGCAAATGAACTATACCTTAGCAGGAATTGAAAGGTACACTGAAATTAAATTTATTTAATAAATCCCTCGATGTTTCATCAGTTGAAAGTCTTAAATGTATATTTAACATCAATATCAAGTTTAGAGGAAAAATTGTTTGAGCCAGATGGCAATACGAACATGTTATCAATAGGTCGTGGTTTGCATCTCACAAATTTCAAGGCAGTCTCTCCTTTAAATCTGATATTTATATTAAGAGTGACTTCGTGCCTTTCAACTGAAGAAACATTGAAAAAAATTACTAAGTGATTAACTGAGTATACTCGTGAAATAAATTGCCATCTGTTTCAGAATGCTCATTGGAAGAGAAGACATTGCCTTCAATTGGCATATATACTTGAGATGTAACTTCAGATGGAATGCTCATACATTGACATATCACTGAATAGAAGAAATCTTGATCGGTTGCCGAGAGCTCAGTGGTCAAAGCTTCTGACTTGTTATCAGGAAGTCGTGGGTTCGTATCCCACCCCGAGTCATGGCAAAAGTTTCCTCTAAATTTCATATTTATATCAAGAGTGATTTGATGACTTTCAGCTGTACTATAATATTCTCATTTTCAGGTCATATTTATAACAAAGCAATCCTAAACATTTATTATTAAAGCTCTTAATCATTTGCAGATCACGTCAAAAATCACTGCTTCAATAGTAGAGTAACATAGGTCATATCCCTGTAAACATGCAACTCTTGAATGGTTAGCTGATAAGTCATCCGAGTTCTCTAAGTTCCCTTTATTACATTTCTAGTTACCTTTAAAAGTGTTTTGTGCGATAGAAAAAAAAAACTGATGCACTTTAGTAATACTTGTCTTCAAGTTCCAATTGGAAGCAACTGATTGTTCATGTAAACGTTCTTTTAAACAGAATTTCAATTACAGGAGTAATTAGTTAGCATATTTTTCCGACTAATTTAGTGGACATTTTTTTCATTCAGTTCTGAGAAATAACTTCCTTTTTAAGACCTATTTTTTTTTGTTAAATTTGAGAGAATAAAAAGATGCTTTGACAAATAGATTTGTCAAAGCATCTTTTTTCTTTGTGTTCTGCACGAAGGATGAGCTTCAGCCCAAAAATCATCATAAAAATCGCCTACCCCTGTAAAAGTGTTAAACTGCATGTCTTCTGAGTAGTTGCTAAAAGCGGTGATTCTATTACATCAAAAATCTTTCGGATTATTTTTAACAGCACACATTACTGCAAATAGTTTGGATGAAAACAAGGAAAGTTAGTTTAGGAGGTAAAAAAATTCTATCTTCAAAGAATTAGGTGTATAGAGGTAAAATCAGATGACTTTAACAGCATTCAAAATTAAGTGTCAAGGCTAAAAATTTCTCTTCAGTAGAAAAACATATCACTCATATCCACTGCAGTTTTGGCTTGGTGTGCAATGCATGCAGTGGTTAACGTTTTCTTCGAAGTCGCTAAGTGTGTGTGCTGTAATGAATGATTATTTCGTTTGAATTACTAAGGCACATTCGTTTCAAGCAATAAACCAATTGACTTTCATTTTAACTTTGAGAGCGAAAACAATATTACATTCATCTAATTCATGTTAGCGAGAATATTGTAGCATTGGCTTACGGTAATGCTGACCTCTGGGACCCATATTTCTTACTGGGTTTAACTCCTCTATAAACTACAACTGTCTTATAAATTTCTCTGTCCCTTATTATGAGCAGTCAAAATACAAACGTTAACAACGAAATTTTTCCGTGTAACGTACGACCATATACGATTAAATTGTCAAAAAAATTGTAAATGAAAGAAAATATGGTGAACTGCTGTCAAATATAATTAAATGCAGCACAGGGAATTAGGAAATATTGGTAAAATGTGAAATAAAATTTCTCTTCTGTCAATCACAAACATTTTAACAGTTGAATCGTTCTTGTTATAAAGGATGTATATATATATACTTCATTCAATATATGTTCATCAGATGATATAAATAAAAAAATAAATACCTCCTCAAGCAGCTGCTTGCCACAGAGGTCTGACAGGAGCCTGTCAGTTTATACGCCATCATAGAAGGTCTGAGAGGATGGCAGGACCTCAGCAGAAAAACGATACATACATCCATGCCTTATCCGGGGCTCGAACCCAGGTCCCTTAGATCAGTAGCCAAGCGCGCTAACCACTCGGCCATGATACTGTCGATTAAATATTTTCCTAAGTTCAAATATTTTGTACTTACCGTTTGAAGACAGCACCATTTCCACCAGCTAAAACCATTACTGATGTCTCCCTTTTTAAAAAACGTTTCGGACTTGAACCTCTGCTTTTTCAACAAACTAAGAATTTTGTATTCAGCTCAGACCTCCCACATCAATTTGCAGCTGACATTTATATTGACTTCTATCCGATCAACCGATATCTTTTGGCACAAGTCTTTTTCTTATCTTCGAAATTCTTTTCACGTCCTCTCACTTCCAATTTCCTTCGCTTCTCTAAACCCTAGTTTCTTGGGTAAGTCACATCTTTACCGTCACTACGAAAATTTACGGAGAGCTCTTGGTTCCAAAAAACAGATATTTCTATCAGATTTTTATCATACGCCTAAAATACGTTATTAAATACTAAAAAAAGTAAGCAAATGCCGCTTAAGTATAAAATGTCGGATGAAACACATCTAGTGATTCCGCATTCAGCTACAAGTGGGCGTGAACATCGAGCAATAAAATTGTTTACTGTAATTGCTGTTGAGGACAAATAGCGAAACTGGCTTCGGTAACAAGGCCCTAAACGTAAGTTAGCAGTACGGCCCTGCAGCTAAATGTCGAATTTAGAGCTTTCAGCAATAAAATTAGAAGAGCATGATACTTTTTTCCCCTCTTTTCCCAAGTATTCTATTTATTTCCTTTAAGTCAGGAACCTACATTTATTCGGAAGTAAGTTTTGGTAAAAGAAAAAAGCGGCCTTTATTTTGATAATATTTTAAAAGTTCGAAATTGCTTATATTTACTGAAATTATATTGTTTATGTCTATTTTAAAAAATATGTATTTATTTGTTTTTTGTTTATATTGGTGAAAACATTGCTCATATTTATTGGAATTAGTTGAAACCATTTTGTATGTGTAAAACATAAATAATTTGGGAAAAATGCTGACTTAGTATCCTAACCAGTGAGTTCGTACTTCATTCAGCTGAAACAATTGTAATTTACAAATCCTAATGTTTTACACTTGAGGGAATTAAAGTATTTTTGAAAGAAGTATTCATGAATAATTGTTATTTGTCACACATATCAGTGTTTAAAACTTCAGAGAAAGTGGAAAAAAATTAAAATCCACAACAGTTATCTTCTGGGATCAATAATACCTCTAACTTTGACGTAAAACAAATACTAAATTTTATGTTTTTTCGTTTTGTTTTTCGAGAATGACTGTGCAACTGCGAAATCAACAGTTGGGCTTTGCTATTTAATGCTTAAGCTTTTATTAACATTCTCATTAAAGTAGTAAGTCGAATAATAAGAGCAAGAATTGATAGGGTTTGATTATATTGATGCCACTGGTATTTTTAAAAATCTATGATCATATATTTGAGGAGAATAAATCATAATTAAGTTATCTGGAATCAACGTTAATGACACACATGTCAGTTTGTCTTGACTTACAACTGACATTGCCCTATTATTTGCGAATGAACCAGACACAAAATGTAATTAGCATGAGTCAAATAATGTCACTAGTATTATTAATAGTACTACAAGAATGATCAAAATGTTTTTAAGAAAATTTATGAATCATTGTGACATATTGCATAACCTTGAATTATGAAATTTAATGTATGATCTCAAATTACTATAAACTTTATATAGGACTGTATTATAAGCTTTATATGGACTGCAAATCCTAGCGAGACATAAATTGGAAGAAGAGTTGTGTACCATTTCCTTAGAATATGCATTGATTGGGGAAAAACATAAGCATCCAATATTCCTGTCTTCAAGCAGTGCAGATCATTATTAACATATACCGTAGAAGATAGTTTATAATATATATAGCTATCAAAACGGTTTAGTTAATTCATCCAATTTTTTTTTGCAAAATTTTTTTTCCTGAAAAAAATTTTCCAAAGAAAAATTGAAAATTTTTTCAACCTGATGGGTAGTGTACAGTCGCTCAAAAAAATATCCGAACACTATAGTTGATTACAGAATTCAGAAAAAATATCTGGCAACGATTTTTTAAAGAAATTAGTGATCTGGCAACCTTCGTGTCACGTGACATGAAGTTGGCAGATCACTAATTTCTAAAAAAATCGTTGCCAGATATTTTTTCTGAATTCTGTATTCAACCATGGTGTTCGGATACTTTTTTGAGCGACTGTACAATGATAAATTTATGTGTTGGACCACACTGCTTATAGTTACTAGATACTTTGGATTTCGTATAAAATAGTGTCAATGTTAGCAGGTAGGTTTTTGTACAGGAGGAAACCATTATTGTATTATATTTTTTTGTGGCCTGCCCATTCTAAACAGGCAAATTCGTTAGACAGTGGCTGCTCATGTAGTGGTCAAAGAGTCATAAACTTAACATAGCATTTTGATTCTGTTTTTCATTTTTCAGTAGCCCAGTAGGTTTGGTGATAAACAGAGAGAAAAATCAAAATGATAAAAAAGTGATCAGGCAGGTTATGGTTTAGTTAATCTGAATGTTTGTACCCTTGAGCAATTATCTCAGTTTAATTATCTCGATATCTATGTAACAGATACTGGTGATGTGCGTCATGAGATAAACAGAAGAATAGAGTTTGTTGCTGCGATTTTTAAGAAACTGTTGCGAGTGTGGGAAATAGGCGTATACATCTAAAAACTAAAATTAGGCTTTATACTAGTTTAGTCCTTTCTAAAGTTTGTTATGGTAGTGAAATATGAATTGTAGCCAAGATAACAGGAACTTGATCCCTTTGGTCTAGATGTTTACGCAGTGTCTTGGGCATTAGGTGGTTTCGCCTTGTTAGTAATGAAGAGATTAGGCAAAGGAGTCAGCACCTCCTATGAGCAGCATGTTATGCAGAGAGAGATTGGATTGGTTTCGCCATGTTGCCTGTATGCAAAGCTGCAGATTAACGAATAGGGTTATGAACAGTGTACCTAAAAGGCCTCAGAAAACGGCTGAGACCTAGGATGCGGTGAGCGAACAATGTCAAATAGGACATTGGAAGTGGCCCTACATGGATAAATGCACCAGCTCTAAATCAGGACAGACATGCTTGGAGAATAAAATTGCAATGTCTCGTTGGATCTCCGTAGGCATGGCTGCTTGAGAATTCTGTGTGTATTCATGCAATTATAATATTAGTTCTAAGTATCTGAACCCTATTCCGTTTGGTGACTATGTCAGATGGTTAGTTTTATAGTTTTAAAAATAGATGTACTCTGTGAAACATATATTGAAGCTGCTAAACGACGAATGCAGCTGACGAATGCACTTTTGAAACTCAGCAATGGATCCTTAAATAATGAGTGCAATTAAAGCTGCGTGTAATATGTCGGCTCCTTTCTTTCGTAATAAATATAGACTTTGTCTCCTCACAAGTTCATGGAGTACTTTAATTCATGTTAAAACAACGCTGTTGATGTTTTCATACGAGAGATTCAATTGATACTTTTTTAATACCTACATTTTTATACGGAATAAAAATCTTGATATTTTCCGTTCACCTCCAATGAGGAATGTGATGAGTGAGAAACAGTCAGCATGTTTCCTTAGGAAAAAGAACTTTATTGTACCTTGATGACTGTAGTGCAACTTTAGTGTTGTGTGTGAGCTAGTCAAACAAGCTGGAATGATAGCTGCTTTTAGCAGATATAACGGGAAAATATTGCAATAACCTAAAATGTATGATTAAGGTATATATAGCTAATGTTTATTATCAATGATGCTATCTAAAGCAGTGTGCAAAAACGTTTTTGGTATCGGGCCGGAAAAAAAATTCTTAAAGTGGTCAACAAGGTAAAAAAAGGTTTCGTAGGAAAATATTTCGATCATGTTTTTTTTTTTTGCTTTGTATAGTAAAACTGTAACAAAGATATTTTTTGGAATAAATAGTGATTAAGTCAGCTATTAAGGAGTGTTATATACCGTTTGCTATCCGAGAAAATTTATTCTAGATAATTTTGATCACCATCTACTCATCGAAATCGATATGCCCATACATTAACATCTACTTTTTTCGATGCCAAAACAGTACACATCTTCCAAAGGGCATGCGAGAGAGAAGTGCCTAGGGTCCACGAGGATCTTAATCCAGCTCTGGAGAGGTGAAAAAAAAAAGAGCAAAAATTGTATTTTTTTTTTATTACGTATTACTTGTCATATTAATAGGTTCAAAGTAATAAGAAAAAATAATATTAATATAAAGTTTATTTTAAATTGACACTGAAGTTGGCTTGTTGAAGCAGTTCTGAACATTCGGCTTCAATGACAGTGCAACTAATTGTATGATGTTATTCAGAATTTCGTCTTATTAAAACACCATTCACTTTAGCAGAACCAGATGAGATAAAAAGTATTTTATACTTTTAAGATTTTCATAAGGGCCGGAAAAAATGTTTAAAGGACCGAAATTTGTGCTTGCCTGATCTAGAGTAGAATTACTTGGACTAGAATCACTATCTATTGTTTAATGTTCGTAATCTTAAAGGAAAATGCAAATTATGTTGTGGAAATGTTAAGTGAGTGGTTTTTAAAGTGGGGAGCGCGACCACTTGCGGGAGAGGTGACTAATTGGTTAGGGTGGTGCGAATTTCTAGGCACATTTTATGGTAAAATTGAATTCATTATGAATCTCATAACGTTAGAGATCTCTTGCGTAGTTTCGTTCATTTGTTTGAGAAAGACAATCCTTCAGCTACACCACAGCTCATTTCAATTAAAACTTTATTCAGTTATTGCATCTCTTGCAAGATCTGAAGTTCAGCATCGCAAAAAGTAACTGTTGGATCTAGGCAGTTGGCAGCATTGTCACATGCATCTTGAATTGCTTTATCTGTCTGCCAAGGACGTACCCAGTGGGGAGGGTAAAGACACTTTCCTCTCCCAAAAATCCGGTCTTCTTATTCGAAATATCAAATCACCTGCTTTGAAATCCAAACCAGTTGTCTTTGTATAATTTTATTTTAACACCATAGTATATGTCCGACACTACTCCTAAAAATAGATTTAAAGAACAACTATAAAATTTTATTCCGTATAGAATATCACTTTAAACTATTCTGTTCGGTGGAATATTTTAGTAATTGGGAAACCTTACTAAAGTCTTATCTCACACACCCCTCTCCCACCTCCCACCTGGGCTAAATCCTGGGTATGTGCTTGTGCATTGTCACTGCAGATACATAAGAGAGCACGATGAAATTTTTGTTAAGCTGAGGAAGCCCCATTATTCAAAGTTTGGGAACCACTCTACTAACTAATGTAAGAGAGATTCCAGTTGTCTCGACGACAGAAAACATTAGCTTAATCATAAAATAAATAAATATCAATAAAATAAATAAATAAATACCCCCTCAAGCAGCTGCTTGCCACAGAGGTCTGACAGGAGCCTGTCAGTTTATATGCCATAGTAGAAGGTCTGAGAAGATGGCAGGCCCTCAGAAGAAAAACGACACAAACAGCCATGCCTTACCCGGGGCTCGAACCCAGGTCCCTTAGATCAGTAGCCAAGCGCGTTAACCACTCGGCCATGGGATAAGAAGAGTTTATCGCAATTTTGCACACTTGTTAATTAATCATGTAATAATCGTTAAGCTTAAAATTAATTAATGAATTCAAAACATATTTCAGTCATTCTCTTCATAGTTTTTTTTTCTCTTTTCAGCTGAAACATTTAATTGGAATATTTTTCCTTAACTTGTATTTATTATTCTCAAAATTTGTCTGTAATTGTGTCTTCCACCAGTCTGTGTTTAAACCCCTTCAGACTCTGGGTGCATTACAATGTAAATTACTTTTAACAATTTTTTTAAACATAGGATTGTGGTCTTAAAATATTTGCAAAAGTGTAGACCAGTCTTTAGTATGCAGGAATGAAATGGAATTTGATGTCTATGGATATAATGAAAGTTATAAAATTTCTTTTGCCGATGATACTATTATATATTTTGGGGATAAAAATCAGTTCAAAGTAATGATTAATGAAGGTTTGAAGAAAGCGAGCTTAATATCAAGTAGGTACATATATATATAAGACAAAGAGAAAATGAGACTGATATTTTTACAAGCAAATTAATCTATCATGAAAATACTTGTAATGAAGTGATATGTATATTCACTGAAGGCATAGAAACTTACTGTCATCTAAGGGTACTATTGGATAGAATGATGACGTGGAACGAACACATACGAAATAGCAAGATTAAAGTTCTAATACCAATAATTTATTGCATTCTTTAATTTTGTGAATTTGTCTGTATTAAAATCAATATATAATGCTTGAATAAAGTCTTATCTAACATATGAGATAGTTATTGCGGTGAGACTTATAGTAAATATATTAAATTTATTAAACACTGATGCATATATTGAAACTAAATTGTTTAAGGCACTACCAAATAGTTTAAAAATTAGAGAGAACGTTAAATAATTTTAATAATTGACTTAAAATATGGATTGTAATTTAATGAATTTTAATGTTTTCCAATTATTCCATGTTATTTTTACTCTATTAAGATTTTTTTGTTTTTTTTTTTGCTCTAGGGAAACTTAATTGATTATTCTTAATTTAGTAAAAAGTTAATAGATATCATTAAAATAAATTTGAAAGCTACTGTTTAACTCACAAACGAGTACAAACTCGAAAGGGTGACTACAACTCGAAAGGGTGATTAACTAATAATAATGCGAAAAGTTACATGGCACATATGTGATACATATGTAATGTTTGCTTGTACGTTTTGGATTTATCCTGTGTATTCTTATTTGTTCTATATATTTTTTGTACAATGTAATGTAATATGTAACTGAATAAATCTGAATCTGAATTACATACAATAGCACGCAGTAAGAACTGCTTTGCTACATTTCGCAGGTGTTATTCACTTGATGTGTTTATTATGACAAAGTGCATATAAATTATAATTATTTTTCATTATGTTCTCCACTGCTTCCTGAGAGTTCAGAATTTTTCAATTTCGGGACGGTCTCGACATTATAATGTGCATGTTGAATTTAAGTGAAATGGTATTAAATTTTTTTTGTAAATTCTTGTTCCTTTCGGTATAAATAAATCCCATTAAAATGGAAATTTTTTCTACTATAAAAATAATTCGTGTCTTGAAGGGTTTGATCATAGAATATAGCCTTAAACAATCAAATGCTGATTTAACCTTTTCTTGGGTTACAATAACCTTGAACCTTCATTCAGATAAAAATTATTTCCAAAAATTCAAAATTCTAAGCGAACTGCATTAATAAAAAAAATAAGCCATCAAAACTCATTATGCCACTAAAGAGTGCAGTCAAGAAATTCTTGTAAATTCATAGGTAGCACATTTAAACTTTATCAGCTACTCTGCTCAGTCACTTTACTTACAATTTAAGGCAACACGCTTTGATTTTAAAAATCTACTTAAATTGATACGTTATTTTTGCTTACTGTACAATTATAAAGCTTTTATTTGGTCATTGAAATTCCCAAAACAAGTTTTCAAATATTTTACTTTAAATATTTACGCTTTGCAACACTTAGACTAAACAAGTGGTTCTATCTTGGCGATTCTTACTTCTAATATATTAAAATATAAACTAAAATAAATGATGCTAAAATAAAAACAATTATGACCGAGTGCCTAGCGTATTTGATACGTATTTGATTTTAGATATTAATTAATTTGATCTGGGTTTGAGCCCCAGTTAAGGCATAGATCTCTATTTTCTTGTGCTGTCTTTCTGCAGTGTCGAAATGGTGATGGAATCAACGAAACAAGGAGACTGCAAAATTGTCCCATAGAAGATTCTCATATTTCATTGATTGATTACTCTATCAATCACTTGTCAATCAACCAAATATCTCATAGATGAAATATTATTAGTCTGTTGACATGTGATTTATAGCGTAATTCGCTAATGACTTGTAAGAAATTTTAATATATCATTGCACAGTCTCATTGGCCCACATCCGCGATTCGCCATTTCTTTCTGCTGAGGTTTTGTCCTTCTTCGCATGTATTCTCTATAGTCTATTAAATTTCCAGGCTGCTATCAGACTTCTGTGGCAAGTAGTTGCTTCAGGTGAATTTTTAAAACCAAATATACTCCTAAATAAAATAAAATTCACGCTGCTCTAACAAAATATTTCAGAATTTGCATGCTATCTCAATGGGACTCTAGCTTTGAAACTCTAGACCTTCTAAAATATGCAACTAATGGAAAACTGTGTAGGTAAAGGTCATAATCACATCTATCTAAATCACGATTTTTTACAATTTTCTTTCAGTATTTGATGATGGGATTAAGAATATTTAACAATAAATTACGGTTTTTTAAAAATCATTCAAATTCATTGAAATAAAATCAAAAATCATCAATTTTGGAATAATTAGTAAGCAAACTCCTAAAATGTATATTTATTTTGTTAAATGGTTTGTAACAACAATTATTTTTTAAGTTTTAATTTTTGATATAAATTTTTAGAGGCATTATTATTGTGACATGTTCCAACTTTTATAACTCTCTAAATACTGAACAAATATTGTTAAAAATCGATATTTAAATAGAAGTGATTATGCTCTTTAATTTATCTCCATCACATTTTTCCTTTAAATGAATAATTTAGAAGTTATAGTACTTCGAAGTTAGGTTCCCATTGACATGACATTAGAAGTCCCTAATGTTTTAGTTGGATAGTGTAAAACAGATAAAACATATCAATTGAAAGAAGTGTTTTTTTCTTTGAAGTTGTGCTTGAACAAATTTTTCCGCTTAATTAATAGAGACTTTCTCTTAATTGTGCTTTCAGGATTTTAATTTTCTTTGTTCAATTTATGCATTGTTAGAACATGAATCAATAAGAATTTGTTTTAACAAAAAGTCAATTGGAAATTTCCAAATCGATGACACAAAATCAATTTGGTTGTTTCACTCAAAAGCGAAATTAATGCTTTACAATATAAAAAATGGCAAAGTCGAGAATACTCTGAGGCTGTACAGTAGCTCAAAAAAGTATCCGAACACTACGGTTGATTACAAAATTCAGCAAAAATATCTGGCAATGATTTTTTTAGAAATTAGTGATCTGGCAACCTTCGTATCACGTGACACGAAGGTTGCCAGATCACTAATTTCTAAAAAAATCGTTGCCAGATATTTTTGCTGAATTTTGTAATCAACCGTAGTGTTCGGATACTTTTTTGAGCGACAGTACACTATGAGGGATAACGCTCATCAAAATCACTCTGTTTGGTCTTTAGTCTGCCTAGTGTTTTCCCTGTACACAAAAACGTGACTTACATACTATAATACTATCTGCTGGTTTTTTTCAAGGCCATATGAGTTCCTTTCTGAAGATGGGGAGGTAAAAGATAAATATCTTAATGCTGGATAGATTTGGCTCAAACCTTTGAACTTCAGATTATAAACTTAGCATTATATTGTCCCCCAAACGCCTGCGTCCTATAAAAAAATTTCCACGAAAGTCAAATTTCTTTTATTTTGCAACAGAAATCTGTCATTGCTAGTGAAATATAGATGAAATTTGAGTGGGAGGAGTTATTTTAATAGAAATAAACCAGTCATATCCATTTGCAATCCGAAACGAGTTTTTTTTTCTGTACTCATTACAGTAACCATGGACAAGTTGGAAATTTCAAACTTTTTAAACTGTAACTAAATCATATATTAACATCGTCAAGTATTATTTAATTAGAATATTTCAAGCATTTCCATATTTATTCGACGTGGAGCATCATGCTGTTTATAAAATCAATGCAACATTACCAGCATTAAATATATATTTAAAATCAGATGCTATTATTAGGGCTGAATGCAGTTTTTGTTTACAAAAATGCTGTGAAAGTTAAGTGTGTACAGTTTCAGAAAATGCAAAAGCTTAAGAATTGTTCCCTACTGCGAAAGAATTCATGTAAGATGACAAGAAGACACAATATACAAGAAGACACAATATACACTTCAAAACTGTAAAGGAAATTACTTTTTTTCATTGAATATATGGTAAGGAATAAGGAAGCTGCATACAGGTATTATTTAATTAAAATATTTGAAGCAGGCTAAATAAAAGGAAATGCTTAGTGAAGACAAACTCAGAACAAATAGAAAACTTTCACTTCAAAAGATAAATCGTTTCGCTTGAAAGCTTAAATGTGCAAAAGCCATGGCAAGTCAAATGTGTGAAATTTTTGGAAAAGTAACTGGTAGAGAAAGAGGTAGGTGAATAGTTTGCATAATATTTCTGAGGAACAATTTTTGGGTTGCGAAACATGATTTTGCGAAATTGAACATTGCGAAAAATTTGTTGCATTGCGAGTTTTGTTTGCATTATGACCCTCAGCACTAGTAATTGCGAGAAATTAAAAAAAAAAGAAATAAATAAATACCCCTCAAGCAGCTGCTTGCCACAGAGGCCTGACAGTCGCCTGTCAGTTTATGTGCAATAGTAGAAAGTCTGTGAGGATGGTGGAATCTCAGCAGAAAAACAACACAAGCATCCATCCCTTACCAGGGGCTCGAACCCAGGTCCCTTAGATTAGTAGACAAGCGCACTAACCACTCGGTCAGAGAGAACGAAATGCACGGCTCTTTCATTTTTTAAATTAGTGTTACTCTAGTAATATTAGGAAAGGCAGAGCTAAATATTATTAAATGTTTAGCTTCACTAATGCGCAAGGGATAAAAGAAAACCGAATAACCATTGTGAATGGGCGTCTGCAGAGGGGTGAAAACGGGGCAGTTCCCCCCCTGGGATCGAGTAAAAATTCTTGTTGCAATTAATTCTTGCTTCCTTTGTATTGTAAATTTCTATACATTATGTATGTGTTTTTGTATTGATGCAATTTTGTATTGATGCAAAAAATAAATCTTCACTTTCGTCTAAATGCACAGTAAGTTTCTCAATCATTGCTTGAATCCATGAACATAACGTTCTCGTACACTAAATGTGAAAGAGAGGTTGTTGGTCGAATAGTTAGCTATAGATCAGAGTCCTTGATTCGAGCCCCGAGATAATAGATGAAATTTGAGTGGGAGGTATTCTATAATCTACTTGTGTAAAAAAAAACAGAATAATTAAATAAAAAATTATTGATGTAATTATTTGTCTCCAAGCTCCCCCCCCCCCCGGGGAAATTTTCTGCTGACGCCCATGCCATTGGGTATTACTAAATTGCGCGGTTGGACCTCCGAAGCCCATGGCTGCTTTAGGATGATGATGATAATTAGTAGATTGAATAAAGCTGGCAAAATATTAACAAAATATTAATCATATGCCTGTAAAGGTGAGAGAGAGTACATTTGCCCCAAAACTAGATGGATCCAGTATTTCTTACATCCGACGGTCAAATGGTTCGTATACTATGCTACTAATCAAAGGAACTTCGGTTCGAGTCCCAGATAAGGTATGGACGTTTTTTTCCGTGTTGTCATTCTGTTGAGGTCTTACCTCTATGTCATATCAAACCGACAATCAGCTTCTTTAGGGGTGAATTTATTTATTTATTTATTTATTAATAATTATGGTACACTTCAGAGAAAACAAAATTATTATTTACTACATTTCTATATTTCGAAAAATGAAGGGGTAGGCTGTGTTTTCTGTAAAATACGCTGAATGATTGTGAAATTAATTAAGAAGAATATAATAACGCTAAGTGTGTGAAATATTAATTTTTTTCTGACTGGTTAAGTATATCATAAATGTAGAGGTTAAGCATACGTATGAGCATCCACGTCACTGGTTGACACCATGTGTGGAAGTACTTGTTATTATGATTTGAAATAAACAGTTTTTATTTGCAAAGGTCAAACGATCTGTATTGTTCGGGGCTCGATTCAAGGACTCTGATCTATAGCTAACTATTCGACCAACAACCTCTCTTTCACATTTAGTGTACGAGAACGTTATGTTCATGGAATTCAAGGAATGATTGAGAAACTTACTGTGCATTTAGACGAAAGTGAAGATTTATTTTTTTAATTATGCAATATTCAATTAGGCAAGTTTTGCGACATTGCACTACTAAAGCTATAGGACAGTTTAAAGGTATACACCTGCAATGGTTAGATACAAGGTTCTAAATACCTTTAGACGCTGTTTAGGAATATTGCCAAAATCCAGTTCTTCAGAGCAGAGTTGTTTCTAAATGTGGAGCTGGAGATTGCTTGTTTTCGATTTCTTTTTCGAGATTTACCACAACACTTTTTAGTTCTTTTATTCACGTGTATTATTGTATTATAAAATCACTTTTTTCATAGATAATCCGGTTGCGTGATTGGCACTCCCTTTTTTTATTATTTGCTGTTAAATGTCCGAGGACTACAATGTTTTGTTATGCACCGTGACGTTTTTGAAGTATCAGCAGTTTTTTACATGTATTATTATTTTAAGTTTTAGCTTACCGTTTATTGTTGGAGTTCACAGTTGCTCTTCTCAACTGTCTTTTTTTACAATATTCCTAAGTGTGCTTACTGATTTCAACCATCTGTGTGGTCATCGTCACGAGCACTGTTATAAATATAACTGAATAAGTTTAATTTCAGTTGGGCATCTAGTTTCTGCGAAAAGCGAACTTTTTGTAATATTAGCTGCACAGAGAATTCTGAGAGTTTTTGTAAATGATTCTTTATTATATCTTATTATATGATTCTTTATTATATATTTATCTATGATTCTTTATTATATATTATGTAAATTATATTTATTATATAATGATTCTTTATTATCTTTATATGATTATTGATGTATCTGAGAGTTTTTGTAATTCTGAGAGTTTTTGTAATATTAGCTGCACAGAGAATTCTGAGAATTCTTCAACGAAAAAAGCTGCAGCCTTTAGCATTAAGAAAATGATTTGAAAACAAAAGGAGATAGATGAAATGCTAACCCCTTCAGGACTCATGTACATTGCAATGTACGTTAATGTTTAGATTATTTTTAAGTACAGGGAGAAGTACATGTGATTTTGCAATGTTTATAAAGCATAGACCTACTTTTAGTCGACAAGAATGGATGGTAATTTGGTACCATTTACGGATAAAATAAAAACTACATACAATAATATTGAAGATAACTACCTGACATGCAACAAGAACTGTTTTGCTACATTTCACAAAAAAAAACAACACAAGAACTGTTTTGTTACATTTCACAAAAAAAAACACAAGAACTATCTTGTTACATTTCACAGCTATCATTCATTTGACGTGTCTAAACACAAAGTGAATGTAAATTATAATTTTCCCTTATATCCTCTTTTACTTTTAGAATTTTGCAACTCTTTGCGACGGTTTCTGCATAATAATGTGCAAGCTGAATTAAGAGTTTTTGCATATTCTTGTTCCTTTGGTCATAAAATGAAGCACATTTAAAGAGGAACTATTTTTTTTTCTGTAAATAAAGATCTGGGTCTTCAGGGGTTAAAGAGCTAATTAGTAGTGTGATGAAAATGAATTTTTCTAAACTATTGCCCTTTCATAGATCTTTCATGCATTTTAATCGTATTTCTTTTATACATATCTAAATTTTGCATAGAAGTTAATTATATTACCTAAATAAGATTTCGTACTGGAGGTTCGTATAAAAGTTTTGTTTCATAAATCTGTGACAACTTTTATGCGATTAATAAAATCATCGTTCCAGCAGCTTTGAGAAGAGAAATCGTTTAAAAAATAATTAGAAACTTACTTTTACTAATATTAATTTTTTTTTTCTAATTCATTTACTCTACGTGCAGCTTCTATTCCTTTCCCTGTAGTTTCAGTTACTAAAAATATTTTTTCGAAGGGGTTGAAAACGAAAGTTATTGAAAAGAGTGTTTTTTTTACAAGTTGGGATAAAATAAACTTAAGAAGTCTTTTATTATCATACTTTTACAGAGACAATGAAAATTTGCTTCATATGAAAATAAATGCATTAAAACTATAAATTTCATTTTTTAATATAATTAATACTATCTGATTAATTATAATTTAGGTCAAACAGAAATGATTATTAATACAGCCTGAAAGCAATTAATCAAATTTTAGCTCCTCTTAGCTGACAGAAGCTAAGTATGATAAACACCTTTGTATTTGTTACGCAGATTACATAATAATTTACGAATATATCAAAGAAATATAATTGGATTTCTTGCCATAAAGTCATCTCGTGATCTTATTTGTTTGAGACAAGAACGCAGAATTAATCAACCTAATAATTTTTTTTCAAAATTTTGGGAATAAATTAAGTGATTTTTTTTTCGTTATTTACTTAATTATTTGTGGAGAATTCTGAATATCGAAAAGTTTTGCAACGGTAGTAGTAGAAGAATATATAATGAAAAATAGAATAAAAAGAAAAGGGTGAAATAAAAAAACCGCAATATGGAAACAATTTTACATTTTTTGCTAAACGTACAGTAGATATGACATAGACTTCAAAGGCATTGGGATGGCTAATTAAAAATAATGTAATGCTTTTGATGAAATTATCAGTGACCATTTTCCTTTAATTGGAATAATCTAATAAAATATTAATGCAAAAGATTATTACTGTAAATTCCACTTTTATTAATATATATATGTTTGTAATAATCCCTTGTCATGTATTTTAACAATTTACTTCCAGTAGGTAAAGTAAATGCTTGTATAGCTTCCTAAAATGGTGTGATAAGGAAAAACGCATGTGTAATTATTTATTAATATTCTCAAAGCAAGGCAAATATAATACATTAAATCTGAAAATAAATTCGTGGGTTTGCATTTGCATGAAAGGGATAATAACATTTCTCTTTCATTATCGCGCAGCAAATAAAAAGACAGCAAAATTGAAATAACCATTAAAATTCACCATTTATTTGCTTAAACTTGCATGTTATAAAAGCTCAAGGTTAGTGGTTAAAAATTAGTAGTGTTTTAAAAATTGCCGATATTTATTTGATACCACTGAAAAACAGAGAACTGTGTACTACTCTTCCTACAGAAGAAAAATGAATTCCAGTCATGCTGATACTAAGGTAAATTTGAAATTCAGTATCTTGAAGAATAAACGTTTTATAGGGATGACACTGAAGGTATATTAAAGATCTTAATAATCAAGTATATTCAAAAGTTCAATTTCAGCAAATTCGCTCAATATTTAAGAGGACTCGAATATTTAACAGCAAAAGTTGCTCCTCATAGTAATTTATATCAAAAGCTAATAAAAACACACGTAATAATTGTTGTATCAAACCATTTAGCAAAATATTTGCATCTTAGACTTCGCCTAATAATTCTTTTAATTTTTCTTCGATTTTGACAAACCTTTTAAAGAAGAACACTGCTCTTTAAAATTACAGCTTCCATAACTCTTTAAACACAAAAGAATGTTGTTGAATTTCAATGCTTAAATAGAATTAATTTAGTGTTTCTAATTTATTTTCGGTCTGATTTCCAAAAAAACTTTATTCCCCAAAATATTATGTTTCTAATTTGTATTGCCATTCGAATAACGTCGCAATCTCATTTTTTAGGCATTCTGGTTATTTCTGATAATTTTCCATTTACCAATGATGCAAAGTTCTTAACTGTTAATAACAGAAATTAACACCAGGGTTACAGAGAAAAAATTCAGGATCCTGTTACGCGAAAATTGGCCCACTAAGCTTATATTATTTTTCAAACACAATATAGGAAAAATACGCGGGCCTTTTCCATGTTATTTAAAGAAAAACTTAGGTAATGGAAACATCTTGACAGAGTTGACAATGGAAATAAGTATGTGATTATTTTCAAAAGTAAAGCAAAACTAAATATCAAAATAGTAAATATCCATTTAGTACGTTATTATTTTTTTTACAACTTTCAGTATTATAATTACGGTATATATAACTCCATCTAATTTATTTTAATGTAATTAAAACGTGAGAGTATATCTAAAATAGATTGAATCGGAACTAGGAGGCCTTTGCTATCACTACCAAATATTTGTTAAAAAGCATGAATAAAATTTTACATTTCTATTTTTCTTTTTTTTTTTAATTCGAATTAACCTTTCGAGGAAATTTAAAATGTGTTCTTTGGGTTTACTAAATGCGTTTCAATTTTTTTACAAACAGTTTCGATAATATCGTTCAGCATATTGGAAATCTTAGAAGATAAATAGTATTCTTTTCGAATATTTAACAAGCGAACGAAAGCAAACTGAATCACGATACTGAAATCCTTTCCGACAATTTAAAGAACCAAATCCAAGTTTTAAATCTTTCTATTATTAAGATTTGCATTCAGTTTTAGTTCATTCATGTCACATAGATACTTATGTCGTAATTGTTGAATTAAAACAGCAAATCAAGTTTTGAAAAATTAAGTGACATAATGTCAATAGAGTATATGCAAGCTCCTAAAATTTATGGTAAATATGAGAGGATTTTTTATTTGTTTGTGGTATAATAATTTCAATATACAATTAGAAAATTGTGCATTGTACTTTTGTAAGTATTGTACAATGATAATGTTTGTTTTGAAAAAATCTGCTTACTCATGGAAGGAACCGCAACCGCAACCCCTGTACTAATCAGTGTAGTTTTCCTTAAATTTGCATATTTTTTTTTTCGTGAAAAAAAATTCGCTTGCGCGTTCGTTAACCGTAAGTTTCTGCAAAATAAAAAAAATTCTTCTTTCGCGAATTTATTTTAAAACAAAATTGAGCTATAAGAACTGAATTGAGATAAGCATTTACGCTTGTCTTCTCTCGATTAAAGCACTTTTGACTAAACGATTTGTTTAATGCTACCATAATGAAAATTACCCGCAAACTACGGATCTCGCAGTTTGTATTTCCGTTTTCAATCGTATTCTAAGCGAAATCATTTTATAAATAAAAGGTAACACATAAAGCTTATCAAATCATTAAAAGCTAAATTTTCGTTGCATTTGTTAACAAAGCAATGTAAACAAAACTATAAATTGAAATATTGAGTTTACCTAAGCCTGGGAAGTTTAGCTTTTCCTTGTGTCAAGTTCGTTATGTAGGTCACGTCACTGTGTTGCGTGCTGCCGGGTGGTCATTGCTTTGTTTTGCAAGATGGCGGCGAAGCACGATTTTTGCTCTGGATTCTTCAATCCTCCTACGCTTGTAAACATTCCTTAAAAGTCAAGCTAAGCCTAAATTCTAGCTACATAAATGAACGTAAAAGTAGCGAAAAGTAAATAGTAATGTAGATAAAGTTCAACGAATTGCTCAAAACAAAAAAACATGTATGCGTTAGTTTCAATCACATTTTCTGTCGTCCGACAGTTATTCATTAAATCAAGGAAAAACTCGTTAGACGATCCCACGCCAACGCATACACTAGAAGCAAGAGCTGTGATTGGTCAAAATTCTATTATGGCGGGAGAATGGAACGAGACTGACGGGCTAACAACCAATGGCGTGGCTTCAAGGTCTCAAGGGTGACGGCGATAAACAACAGGTTATCTTCTGATAGCGTCTGCTGTAGCCAGTTTGTCTTTTATTTAATGGACAGTAAGAAACATCAATGTGCTTTAAAACCTAGAGGAAGAAAGAAAGCGAATTCCTCCATTCTACAAAGCTAGGAGATCGCTTTAGAATCTTCAGTATGTTTCTGGAGCTGAGGCATGACGTTGCCAAAGTAGGCCTAACTCTCATTCTGTGTTTAACAAATAATTAAACTCTTTCGCATCGGACAAACTGTTAAAGTAGGCCTAGTTAAACTAGTACACGTATTTCTAGAGACTTTGGACCACGATGTTTGGTTTATCTTGTGTTTGTTTAACTACGACAACGAGAAGAAATATTAGAAACCGGAAGTTGCACCGCCTTCGAAGGTTGAAGGGGCGGTTCCTGAAGTCCGGTGAATAACCGTTCTTATTCCAAGCGGAAGATTGAAAACCAACATTAGGAAAGAAGTCCAATAAGGTAACATAATCATGATGCATATTTGAATTACATTAGCTCTAGATTATGCTGCAGTTTTCTGAATTTATTGATATTTTTACTTGCAACCTTTAATACTCTAATACGCGGTGTATATAACATGCTGTTGATTTTCGGTTTCTAACGAAAGTTTCGGAACATAACTAGAAAACATCACTGTGTAAATCGTATTATGAATAATTTATTCTTTAGCGTTGGGCAGAAATGAAATTCTCGAGAAAGCTTTTAGCGTGTATGGAAATATTGGAGTACAACCAGTGTTGATGCTTCCTCGTAATCCAATAATTTTAAAGTATAGTCGAAAAATAAATTCCTGTGGAATATTTCAGCATAGTAAACCGTATTTACTTATGAAGATTACACATCATATCCATCTTCAAATATTTTATGTTTAAACTTCAATTAAAATAACACTCCAGGTATTTAAACTAGTGCATATTAAAAGAACTGGAAGGTATAAAAAGATACTCATGTTTGTTATAATCATATTTACTGAAATAAAACTTAATTTGCTGCAGCTTAAAACAGAAATTTTCAATAAACATGTTGAATACATAATGGAAATACGAATTCATTAGCTATGGGACAAGAATCATCTTTAGAAAGAGGAAACATGAGAATAAAATATTTTTATATCGTGTCTTAGTTACACCGTATATACGATAAAACATATTAAACTGAGCATTAGGTGTGTGTATGTCAGTGGCGAAGCAATTGAGTCAACGAGACTGCGCAATTCACATAACAAAAATTCTTACTAGTCTTTGGTTAATTACATTATAAATCACATATCAACAGACTCATATATCTATGAGAAAATTGGTTGATTGACAAATGATTGATAAATTAATCAAACAATGATATGGCAATCTTCTATGGAACAATTGTTTTATCCAAACTTCGCCACTGGTGTATATATATATATTTCAAATTATGATTATATAAAACCTTGTTTCCTTAACTTGTAAAACATTTCAAAGGTAAATCAGTATTCAGTGGTTTGTTTTTGCTGCGTTTTGATTTCAGGGTCTAATTTACATCTATTGCATTAGACTGTGTTCTATAAAATAACTTAAGATCAAGGAATACATTTTTTACATGTTTTCCAAAGTACAGTAAATAAAAATATCTGAGACTAATAGATGGAAATCTTTCTCCAAATGTTTATTCCAACTGATTTTTAGGCTATCAAATTAAAATATTTGAGTTTTTAACTACTGGTAGTGAACATATTTTAAATTATTTCCAAAGCAACACATAAAACCCAAACAAACAATAATTTAGTTATGAAACAAACACTTCAAAACACGAATTTTGAAGGGGAAGTTAACAAATGAACACCCTGACTTCAATTCGAAATTCACAGACTAATATTTTACAAGCATTTCACCTTTGGTTTGTATTCCTTTTCAGAGAGTGTGTTCTTTTTTACCTATAACGTAATGAGCTTAGGTTTTTTTCATCTGTTCTTGTTATTAACTTTATCTACCCATTTTTACGATTTTAAAATAAGGCTGATAAATTTTTTATTGTATGCAGAGGAAAAATTGTTCTACAAATGGTTGCAGCTTTTTTTATAGTAATACTTGGGAAGTTTGTATGTATAGGGTATTTCTATGGGAATACTTGGGATGTGTACGTGTGCATATTTGCACAATGAATGCAAATGATCACTCTGCTGAATCAATTTTTACAGAAATTAAAGGCTATTTAATTAATAGACAATATAGTAGCAATAACAGTTATATTTCTAGGTGCATTGATAAGGATATTTGAAGGGAAAAAACTTACCTTCTGAGCATCCTCCCTTATGATAACTTTCGTTCTTGCAACCCTTAGCAATTGTTACAAAAGTGATTTAAGTAAATTTGTCAGTGACAACTTTGGATTTTAGTGGAAAGCACCAAAGTTCCAAAAATTACCTTGAAATGTTTGAATATTAGCTTTAAATTAAAGTAAACATACACCTCATGAAATTTAATGGAGTTGCAAAACAGGATTTGGGTTGGGTTGTTTTACCTCTGAGCGGCACTTTTTTGCACACCATGGGCTAAATGGCCAGGTCACATGGACCCCGAAGGCTCAGAGAAGGTTGGGGGAGGGGACCCACTGGAACAGCTGTTGGGAGACAGATGGTAGCCTCCCGTCAAGGCCATCCAGCGTGTTCTTTAACGTGCACAGGGTATGGCTCTCCCGCACACGGGGCCACGGCTTAACGTCCCATCCGACGGACGGCGGCCTTTCCAAGCCCATCGGTGTCCCCTACTGACCGTGGGCAGGGCGGGGAATTTTGCGGAGATAAATCTCAACGCTGACCCTGCTGGGACTCGAACCTGGGAACTACAGATTACGAGCCTGGCGCGCTACCGACTGAGCCACCCCGCCCCTACTGCAAAACAGGAAAATTAGGCAGAAATCAGAGGGATACCCAAGGTACTTTCGAAGAAAATTTGATGGAATTGTGAGGGAAATGATATAGTCAATTCAATGATAAAATATGAATTATTGGTGAGAGTGAGGTCTTTTGATAAGGAATCCAAATTGCAAATAATCTTAGTTGTTAAAGTGGGTTAAATTACAATTCTTAATATAATTCAGTATCATTGTTCGTTAATATTTAGAATTGGGAAGGTGCATTTTGGCATTCTAAAACAAATCTTTACAATCCTATTTTTCTTCTTGAAGAAAATCAAATTTTGTTTAAGAAGTTTCTTTAAATTATTCCAAAACCAATTTTCTTCTTAAAGAGGATCTTAGCAAGTTGCCCTACTGTTCGAAAATAAAGTTCTGATTCACGGTTACTAAATACTTTTGTTTGTCCTCCGCGTATTTTATTTCTTGTCCCAAATAACAAGTTTAATATTTGTTTTATATCATAAGATAGTTGTTGATTGTAAAATTTGTTTCTGATATAAATGATGGTGTTAGACTAGTTGACTATTTCTCTATCATTGACTACTGGCATTTTTCTACAGATGTAATCTAAGTTAAAAGTATATTTGTTTGAAAGATTGCACATACTAATTCAATTGCTAAGGATATTTTCAATGAGGAATTAGATTTAGGAATTGTTTGCAAAAAAATTTAATCGATTTAACTTCTGTCAAACTCTATTAATGATATTTTAAAATTTATGAAAATTCCTGTTTTGTGAAATGCCATTATTTAAAGTTTATTTAAAGAATACAGAAATCAGCATACCTACCAGATATGTTTTCTTCCATTTAACATATATAACAAATTACCTCTTTTAAAATAATGCATGTTTTCATATTGTCGATTTATTTAAGCAAACAGAATATTTTAAAACGTTACCTGATGAATCCCAGAGTGAAGAATTACCTCACCGCTTTGGGTTGTTTAACATTCTCATCTATATAAAAAAAGAATATATGTGAATACCAGTACAATTACAGTAATTATATTACACTTAAAGAATATTAAATCTTAATTATAACAGGAAACTTTTTTTAAATTAAATTTTTTTATTATATAAACTGAAACATTTATTGATATTTAAACAATTTTATTTTAATGATAATGAAAAATATAATTTAAAACTGCTTCCATTGAAATATTTACACCATTTCCTGAAGAAGAAAATTGTAAGTGAGATAGTTAGTGGAAACTTTGAATGGTGACAGGTACCTCAAGGGACGAACACCTCATAGGTTTTCTGGTGATCGAGGCTCGTTCCCCTTCCTGCTAGAGACAATTTTCCCCTCTTAACTGAAAATCTGCATTCATTTTATGCAAAGCATTAGCTTTAAATGCGGTTTAAAACCAGGAAAATATTCTTATCATCTACTTAGAAGTCTTTGCATTTTTAAGATTTTATCGTGATGGTTGGGCCGATTATTCGTAGCAGTCAACTTGTAATGGCAAATATAAGTGAATTTCAATAATTATGTTACTTAAAATTGTTTAATATCATTACCAAAACTTTTATCTTGACGTGGGTTAGGAATTGGATTATAATGCATTAAAAATTAAGATCTTAAAAATACCGGAGAGTTAAGAAATCTAAAATAGTTTTGTGGGAAAAAAAATTAAAAAAATCGTGAATTAAATTTTAGTGATTTTTAAAATAAACGATAAAGTTGGGTTGGGTTGTTTTACCTCTGAGCGGCACTTTTTTTCACACCATGGGCTAAATGGCCAGGTCACAAGGACCCCGAAGGCTCAGAGAAGGTTGGGGGAGGGGACCCACTGGAACAGCTGTTGGGAGACAGATGGTAGCCTCCCGTCAAGGCCATCCAGCGTGTTCTTTAACGTGCAACAGGGTATGTCTCTCCTGCACACGGGGCCACGGCTTAACGTCCCATCCGACGGACGGCGGCCTTTCCAAGCCCATCGGTGTCCCCTACTGACCGTGGGCAGGGCGGGGAATTTTGCGGAGATAAATCTCAACGCTGACCCAGCTGGGACTCGAACCTGGGAACTACAGATTATGAGCCTGGCGCGCTACCGACTGAGCCACCCCCGCCCCAACGATAAAGTACGAAGTCATCAGTGGTGAAGAGTGGATAAGAGCAATTCAGTCATTGAGACTTCAGAGTTGACGCATCAACATTTCTTATAAATCCTTAAGGAATTAAGCTTTCAATCACATGTTAGTTAATCTACTGATCTTTGATTTATGAGATCGTCGGTTGTTTGACAAGTGTTGTTGATAACTCAATCAATTAATGAATTATGAGAATCTTCGATGCGTCAAATGCGAAATCACATTGTCTCAATTGATTTCATCCACGTTTCGCGCTCTGAAAGTGATTGGGTCTCCATTCAACAATGCAATTTTGTTCACATTTTAATTTAAATTATTGTTTTATTCTGAAGGAAACAGTGTCTGAAAATTTGATAATGGTCACAGACTATCTGGTGATTTTAAAATTTCTGATGTAATATGGTGAAGTTTTCACCTT
Organism: Ryuthela nishihirai; assembly: GCA_038380435.1. Classification (NCBI taxonomy): domain Eukaryota; kingdom Metazoa; phylum Arthropoda; class Arachnida; order Araneae; family Heptathelidae; genus Ryuthela; species Ryuthela nishihirai. The sequence goes on from JAWZYU010000001.1 coordinate 110,042,995, forward strand.
CTTTTCCAGAGTAACTGTCATGTGATCAGGAGATGGTGGAGGTCAGCTCAGGGTAATTTTTAATGAACTTAAAAAAAGTTTGATTTACTTTGATAAGGTCCATCATAAACAAATACCCACTAATTGCTAAACTAAGTCTTATTCTCAAACTTCTTTAGCCTTGCTCGTAGAAATTTAAGACAACACTTGTTTCATAATCATTAACCTTTTCAGAAATCACAAAGACATCTTGTCAGAAACAAGGTGCTACACTTTAGGATTAAGTGTCCCAGTGTGAAATCTGTTAAACCCCCTCCCATTGCTCTCGGTGGAAAAGGGGACACCAATGGACTAGGAAATGTTACCATCCATCGGATGGGACGTTAAGCCATAGTCCGTGTGCAGGAGAGCCATACCCAGCACGTAAAAGAACCCACTGAATGGTGTTAAAACGAGGCTATCTCCGTTTCGTAACAGCCATTTAGCCCGAGCCACAAAGGTGCCGCTCAAAGATAAGACAGCCCAACAACCCTAGAGTGAAAAATCGTTTCTGTGTTTGAAATAATCTCGAATATCGTGTATATCGCCCACAACCCATGAAATAAACCTAAATCGCTTTGATATTTTCTTCTTTAACAGAGAACCAGTGAACAAAGAAAGTAGAGTCAGACAATTATAAATATTCGATGCTGGGAGACTGTGTAATTGATCATTCCTCAGCAGAGTGAAACAAAATAAATGAAAAAGAGTACAGAAGCACATCAATTCCCGCGGTATGCCACTCTAGAAGACAAAATAAATATTTCCTAAGGGAGGTGTTAGCACCTTCCATTTTTTTTTACAAGTTGGATATTAAGTGCTAAGTGAAAATGGTAAACTTGCAGGTGTAGTTTGCATACCTCTCAAACTAAACAATAAAGTAACTGTATACTTTGACGTTCAGGTGATTAAGAGATTTGCATAGTAGCAGAGCAGAATGATCCCTATTTGTATGTCACATAAAAACATTACACATTTTCTATTACGTTTTACACTGATGGACTCCTATCAGACTTTCGCCCTTGAGTTGTTTTAACTCGGAACTGCTGTTTTCTTCACACAATGTGTTAAGTGACATAGCTGTCTCAAAGATTTTTTACTCTCCGACAGATTGCTGAAAATTAATTTCAGAAACTTGGGTTTATTTGCTGTGCACATGCTTTTTTTTTTGCGATGGGCACGATCATGTGGTCTTGCGAAATACATGAGAGTGTCATCACAATGATGATTTTCTAAATAACCCTGAATATTGAATAACAATCAACAGGGCAGCTGCTGAGGGAATATTTATTATTTCTTTTGTTTATGTGTTAACGGTGGATGCAAGAAATCTGAAACTTCAGTTATCCTTTATAAGTTATATGCTAGTGTTATGGGTTAGAATCTCATAACCGAGTGAAAAAAGAAATAAAATGTTTTGAAGATTTTTTGAACTTATTCGTTTAATTCTTAAGCGTGCGAAAATACATGAGCGAAGGAATCCATTATACTCTTCAGAACTTGAAATTTTGCAGGATAAAATTTTGAAATAATTATATGAAAGAGAAGAATAGTTAGAGAAGGCCTTGTTATAGGAACAATTGTTCAGCTTGCAATTACCATATCTTTTAAAAAAAATGAGTACAATTCGAAAATAAGGATCAATAATGGCTGTAATGTAATTTTCATCTACAGAATATTTTTTAGTAGTTTGTTACAAACGAAATGAATTTACTGATGAAAAAATATTTGTTGACAAATCATTCATTATCTCATACAGACTTTCCCAAAACTCAAAAATATTGATTTAGATAATATAAATGAAAAAGTATTTGTTAAAGTTAAATTGTAACAACCTTTTTTTTTTTATCCAAACCAGTTTTTATCTTTCAAAAATTTTCTTATGAACCAAATTTTTGTCTTTTAAAAGATTTACTTTGGAGTGAAAACAAATTTATGGTATTAAGTGTTAATCAAAGCTAAAGTAATGTGCCCTTTTTCTATAATATACTGAGCATTTTAAATCCTAATTCAAAAATTTCTTTTGAATTGCAGCAACAGTTTTGTTTTTGTTGTATAGATAATCTACATATGTTAGGAGAGAGAGCAAATGTCACCTTGTTTTCCGCTTTATTTGTGAACTGCAAAACCAAACTGCAAGGATGCAAAGAGTACTCGGGGTACTCATTCCCTTCTTTTTCGAGGGACACTGTTCATAATAAATAAAGTTCTAAGTCTCAGATAGTCTTTATTGGTTCATAAAAGGGAAAACTAGATATTAAACTATTATTATCAAAATGATATTTTTTTCATTAATTTACAATTATTTCCCATTAATTGTTTATGTGTTTGTGCCCTTTTTAAAATCTTTCTATATTTGTATAGGCATCTGGTATTTTTTCAAGATCTTAAAGAATAATGAATGTTTTTTTTTGCGGGAGGACATATTATTTAAATATGAATTTCATATGCCATTGTTAGAATGCATATATAGCTATTGCTTTATATATATGCAATCTTATTTTTTTCAAAATACAACAGCCTAGATGTTTTATTTCACAGAACAGTAACATCTAAACCAGTGGCGAAGTGTGGATAGAAGTAGTTGAATCAATGGGACTGCGCAATCTCAGCATCAGATTTCTTATAAGTCATTTGTGAATTAGGCAGTGGCGAAGCGGGAATGAAAGCAATTGAGCGAGTGAGACTGCACAGTTGATATATCAAAATTTCTTACAATTCATTGATGAATTAAGGTATAAATCACGTTAGTAAATTAATAATATTTGATCGATGATATAACTGGTTGATTGGCATGTGATTGATAGATCATTAACATCTGAGATTCTTTGATGAAATAACTGCACAGTTACACTCGCTGTGCATGAAGAGTGGATGCACTCTTCATCACTGGAGTTAAGCTACCAATCAAATGTCCATAAGCTAATGATCTTTGATTTATGAGATCAATGGTTGATTGACAAGTGATTGGTAGCTCAGTCAACAAAAGACTTATGATAATTTTCGATGTGTTAAATGTATATTGTGATTGTTTTAATTGCTTCCATCCACTTTTAGTAATTGATCTAAACACGGTTAAATTCAGTATTTCACTTCTGTGTTATAAATAAAATTAGATTAAGTAATAGGGTTCAGATTCAGAATAAAATGTGCTAATTTTTAAAATATTTGAATATGCTTTTTTATTAGATTTTTGGTGTCAGATTCATAGAGAAAACAATATTATCCGAAGTTTTGCATTTCAGTTTTTTTCCTCTTCAATATGCAACAAGAGTTTTTGGAAAAACTGTCATTTAAAATTTCTGTCTCCTGAAGGCTAATTTGTTTTTAAAATATTCAACTTGCTTCTATTTGTATATGAAAAAAAATGTAAAAAAGAGCTTACCCTTGGCGATTTATACCAATTTACCCATTAAGGAGTCGGTCTGGGTGGCCGAGTGGTTAGCGTGCTTGGCTACAGATCAAGGTGACCTGCCTTCGAACCCCCAGCTAAGTCATGGATGTCTATTTATTTACTTGTGTTTTCTTTCTGCTGAGATCTCGTCCTCTTTCCAAACTTTCTCTATTGCGTATTATGTTGTAACCTCTGTGGCAAGCTGCCCTTTGAGGAGTAATTTATTTTATTTTTTATTGTCACTTTATTCGACTAAGTTGATTCTATTGAGTAAAAGTCTAAGGTAATATAGTCAAATTACTTGCATAGGTATGAACTCTCTTGAAACTAGAAATAATACAGTCTACTTAAACTTAAAACAAACTTGAAACAAACTAATTTTATCATCTTAAATAGCAAAAACTATTTTTTTTTGCGAAGCACAATATTTAAAAATGTGACATAAATATTTATGTTACTTTATTTTGTGTCCGTATAAAGTAGAAAAACTCTACGTTTTATGGAATGTTACAGTATAATAATTTGCCTCAAGAAATTTTAACAAACTATTCCTGGATCCAAACTTTTCTTTTTGAATTGCGTGCTACAGATATTGTAAGAAAGTACAGAAAGTAGCTATAAGACACTATACCAAGTTAGAGTTTAATAAATCGCGTGCCAGAGTGGTTAGGATGTTTGGCTACAGATCAAAGGGACCTGAGTTCGAGCCCCGGATAAGACATGGCTGTTTGTGTTACTTTTCTGCTGATGTCTCGCCTTCCTATGCCTTCGTACGTATAAACTGACATGCTCCTTGCAAGACCTCTGTGGCCAGCAGCTACGTGAAGGAGTATTTGTTTTTCTCCTTAACTTAGCAATATTTCAACATGTTAAAATTTATAAATGTATTGAAGTTCCCAATGGTAAATAAAGATAATGGGAAGTGAGGAAAATTTAACTTCAGGACAAGAAACACAAAATGCTTTTGCTAAAGCAATATGTCTCTTGTGGACGATGCATTTTCGTCGTCGCAAATGGCGAACATCATGACGCTTTTTACAACCATAATTGATGACATCTAACCAGTGAATTTTAACTTTAGCTTCAATCTATCTTTAAAATGTTAGATGCTTTCTGAACAATAAAGTTGAGTTAGATTGAACTGTTTATTTCAGTTGAGTATTAACAAGGTTAGTAGTAAGGGTCTTGTGTCTTAGCTCTGAGTAAGTGGTCAAAGAACCTGCCTTTCTGTCCTATTGAGTGCTGTCCTGGGTTAAGAAAACTTGTGCAAGATAAAAGTAGTTTCTTTTTCGTTTATAAAGGAAAAGAAATGTAACATACATATCCCATTATCTTCTACTCAAGATAAAAGCTGAACTTTTTCATTTTCTGCATAATATGAATTTATTTAGTTTTAACTGAAAAATCGTTTCCCTTTCCTAGTCTGTACTGTGAAGCATTTTGAGATTCTTAAATACTTGTAGGATCAGTCAAAACTCAGCTGTATTTGTTATTGCAACTCTTAAATAATTAATTATTGTTATGAACTGATTATTGGCTAACATCCGTAATTCGTAACTTTCTCTTTTATTCGGGGAACATATTTTAACATTTTCACTGAAGAAAATTACCGCTTCAATGGAACAGTAGTATCACCATGGCTCACAGTAATACTGCAACTGCAGGTGTCTGGGTTCGAGTCCCAGGAAGGCATTGTTGTATGTTCATGTAGATGGTTGTATGAGAAGCCAATATGAGAAGCCTAACAAATCTTAGTAATGGTTTTCTCCGTTGTTTGAAAAAAAAGTATTTGCATTTGATCCAATAATTGCGATGATGGATAGTGAATATTAGTTGAATGGGGTCTAATTTAATGATATTTGACAGTTTACAGATATTTGACAGTCATTAAGTGATATTAAAAGGGAAAGAAGGGTACACGCGAATCAGATCTGTTATGAATGAGCAAAAGCAATTTATTTTAATGAAAGGTGTTAAGAGAAGATGATCGTATGCAATTTCTTATTGACGGTTAATGCATACGAATGAATAAGTTTAAATATTTCTTTTCAGAACAAATCATTTTTCTTAAATTTAAACATTTTTAACGAAGAATTTGTGAACGAACTATGAGATGATAAAATGTTAGATCAATAGAAAACCGCTTGAAATCGTGAACTTTCTTCATTTATTAATTCAGATATTTGCATATAGACTTAGGGAAAGAAGTGTGATTATATCTGTAACCGTGACAAAGCTTGGATGAAAGCAATGAGACTGCAGTTGAAGAACAGAAGATTCTCATAAGTCATTAATTGAACTATCAATCACTTGTCAATCAACAAATAATCTCATTGATCAAAGATCATCAGCTTATTGACATGTGATTGAGCGTAATTCAGCAATCATTTGTCAAAAATTTTGATGCGTTAATTATGCAATCTCATTGACTCAATTGTTTTTCATCCATGCTTCGCCACTGATGAATATTTCATTAAGTTGGAGATGAAATATTAGGGGAACTAAAACGTAAGGAGGTTCATAACTATTCATAGACTTCTTCCTAATGTTATTCGAATCATTTGCGTAATCATTATTTTGGTTTCTGAATAAGTCCTGGTAAACTGACAAAACCTAAATCTAACAATCAGAAGTAACAGCAAGAAAAAGCGACTTTATCAGGAATATTTGATGCAGAAACCAGGACAGAGCCTAACAAAATTTAATAGATGTTATCTCCGTTCGTTAAAAGAAAGTATTGCATTTGATTCAATAATTTCGGTGATGGATAGCGAGCTAGTGTTTTACTGAGTTTTAGATATCCTGAGGCTTTGTCCAAAGGGAGTTTACCCCTAAAGTGTTCAATGATGTGTAATCAGTTGGCTGAGAAAGCCTAACTCCAGTAACTAAAAATAATAAGTAGAAAAAGCAACTCTATCAGTGATATTTGATGGAAAACGCACGAATACAACAATTGCATTCTGATTTAATCAGGAGTTTATTTTTCGAATTGACGTTTTATAAATATTTCGATCAGTAGAATTAAAACGAGAAGAAAAATTAAACGTATGCCTTTGGGTTTAATAAAATTTGTGCGACGTCCTAATACTGTAACATTTAAATTGATAATTTTTCAAATATAAATTTTTTTTAGTAAATATTCCTGAAATCTCGAATTCTTAAAGAATATTTAGCAGACATTGCGCCACATATTTTCACAACACATTGCAAAAGTATTTAATTTCTAAAACGTTTTCTGTGCCATAGCAAAAAATTAGTTAATCCGATCATATCTACTACAACTGAGACAATTAAAGCAATAATTTAGGTCAGAACTAATGACGCTTAAATTACGGTAATTTGTTTCATTGAAATAGTATAAAGAACTATGAAAAAAAAAAAGGAAATCATTTATTAATAGGTAAATATGCAAAATTTACACATTCCACAATTACATATAAATTTACAGAATATATCGTTTATAAAGTTCATAACATAACAAAACCTTAACTGGTATAGTGGTTAGGGATCTAGCGACTGTTCCAGAAAGGCGAAATTTGTGTGTTGTATTAGCTCTAGCCGTCCCGTGGCCGAGTGGTTAGCACGCTTGGCTACTGATCTAAGGGACCTGGGTTCGAGCCCCGGATTAGGCATGGATGTGTGTGTCGTTTTTCTGCTGAGGTTCTGCCATCCTCTCAGATCTCCTACTATGGCATATAAACTGACAGGCTCCTGTCAGACCTCTGTGGCAAGCAGCTGCTTGAGGGGGTATTTATATTAGCTCTAACGGCGGCAGTGGTCAACAGTGACTTCGGTCTTAGAGAGCATGCATGCCATTGTATGATAAAGCCTTCAAAAGCTAGAAGTAGCTTCTAGGATTCTTGCATGTCCTAAAATAAAATAAAAAAAAATAATAAATACCCCCTCAAGCAGCTGTTTGCCACAGAGGTCTGACAGGAGCCTATCAGTTTATATGCCATAGTAGAAGGTCTGAGAGGATGGCAGGACCTCAGCAGAAAAAAGGACACAAACAGCCATGCCTTACCCGGGGTTCGAACCCAGGTCGCTTAGATCAGTAGCCAAGCGCGCTAACCACTCGGCAATGGGTCCTACATGTCGCAAATCAAAAAAGTAAAGTGGTCTACATTCTTGAAGATATTCATCCGATAGAAGAGTTTCATCAGGTGGTAATTATATCTCCTGGATTAACGAATTAGTATCTACTTCGAAATTTTGCAAAGACGTCTTATCATTAGCCATAAGTTATGCCTATTTACTACGTCAATTTTTGTAAAATTGAACAAAATAAGTAGGCAAAAAAAAGTGACACTATAAACCAACGCCCTTTTCTGTATGTCACGTTTTTTCTTCCTTATTCTTGAATTTTTCTTGATCTGAAACAGGCTTACGCCTCCACTCAATTGATCACCAGCTGGTGAATAAATGTAGAAAGCAAAATTGCAAAATTTGAAAACACGACAGATTATTATTAATCTTATATGCAATATTTTAGATACTACTGTATATATATATCACAATGTTTGCATAAGGCTTGGCCAACCCGCTGTTCATTGCAAAAGAATTTGCTGCTCATAAAACAAACCATTTGTATACTGAATCTGGTTAGTTTTTTCCAAATTTTAACAAAATAAAGGTATAGTAAAAAAAGTAAAAAAAAAATAAATAAATATCCCTCTCAAGCAGCTGCTTGTCACAGAGGTCTGACATGAGACATTCATTTTAATAAGCTATAGAGGAGGTCTTTGAAGAAAGCGAGAGACCTCAGCAGAATAATAAATAAAAAATAAATAATACCCTCTCAAGCAGCTGCTTGCCACAGAGGTCTGACAGGAGCCTGTCAGTTTATATGCCATAGTAGAAGGTCTGAGAGGATGGCAGAATAGTACCCATTAAACATTATATGCCTGTTTTTAAATTAAAACATTTCCTTGATTTCTAAAAAATACAGTTTTTTTTTCTGTTCGTTACTAATTAGAAATATATGGTTTCATTTTTAAGTACATAATTTTTGTTGGTCTCTTTTATGAATACCTTTTTTTTAGTGGCTCTTCTCAAAAATTTCGGATGGCCACCATGGTTTGTATTATGCTTATAAGAAACTGTAAAGAGCCATAGATTAAGGACGTCCAACCAGACCATATAATTTAGTCTCTTAAACTCGTCTGTCTTAAGTTACATCTGCTGCATTTGACTACTGTAGGGAAATTCTAACAACGTCTTGTTTGACATCGTTTATCCACTACATCGTAAGTCTTGTCTCCCCTTCATATGAGACCGTTAAACACACTATCGCATCTCTATAATTAAGCTCAAACTAACTCAGTCTCTCTCTGCACAATATGACGCTCAAAGGCGTGATTTTAAATCCCAATAATGAATAAATTTAATTTTTAAGCAATATATTTGATGCAGCAAGGAAAGCTTAATGTACTACAAAACGATAAATAATATAACATAACAATGCCAAGCATTGCTACTAACATATTCAACAAAAATCTAATAGCATTCATCATCATCATCATCCTCAAGCAGCCATGGGCTACGGAGGTCCAACCAGACCGTGCAATTTAGTTCTCCAAGCATATCTGCCCTGAGCTACATCTACTGCATCTGACCACTGGACACCAATTCTAACAAGGTCCTGTTTGACATTGTCTGAATGTCAGAAAGAAGGGTCTCCCCTTCTTTCTGAGGCCTTTAGGAACACTGTTCATAACCCTATTCGCCAATCTATAATTATTCAAACGGGTAACATGGCCAAACCAACGGAGTCTCTCTCTGCACAATATGCTGCTTAAAGGAGGTTGCAAACTCCTTTGCCTAACCTCATCATTAGTTACAAAGTTAAACCACCTAATGCCCAAGATACTGCGTAAGCATCTGGAATCAAAAGCATCTAGTTTCCTGTTATCTTGTTCACAAAGTGTTCACGTTTCACTACCATAACTAACCCTAGAAAGAACCAAACTATTATACAGTCTAATTTTAGTCTTTAGGTGTATACGCCTATTTCTCCACACTCTCCATAGATTCTTAAAAGTCCCGGCAGCAATCCCTATTCGTCTGTTAATCTCATGCCTGCACATCACCATTATCTGTTACATAGCTCCCAAGATAATTAAACTGTGACACCTGCTCAAGACTGCAACCATTCAGATTAACTGAATCACAGCCTGCCTGACCAATTTTCATCACTTTAGTTTTCTCTCTGTTTATAACCAAACCTACTCTTCTACCAGTCTCATCAATAGCTCGAATGAAAGAGTTCATCTCATCAACATCATTTGCCAAAAGGGCTAAATCATCAGCATAATCTAAATCAGAAATTTTCTCATCTCCAATCCATTAAGGTCAAAATCCTTCCCTTGAAGTGAATTTCGCATAACATAGTCAATAACCAAGCTAAAGAGAAAAGGAGACAAAATGCACCCTTCTCGAACACCAAAAGTAATGCTAAACCAATTGCTACAAGCCTTACCAACTCTCACACACGACTCAGTGTTATTATAGAGAGCTTTCATAATGTTAACTAACTTGTCTGGTATACCATATGATATCACAATCAACCACAAATTATGACGATCAACAGAGTCGAAAGCCTTTTTGAAATCAACAAAGCTAGCAACCAAAGGTTTCTGAAACTCTAAACATTTCTCAAGAATCTGTCTAAGTGAAAATATCTGATCCACACATCCCCTACCACTTCTGAATCCACATTGCTCATCACGCAATTGACTGTCAACCAGATTCTTAATTCTATTAAGCACAATCATAGAAAGAACTTTACCTGGAACAGAGAGTAGGCTGATACCTCTATAGTTATCACAAGAACTGCGATCACCTTTTTTGAAAATAGGGATAATAATAGCTCTGGTAAAATCCTTAGGAACCATGCCTTTATCATAAAAGATATTCAGAATTTCAGTCATCCAAGTGGTAACCGAAACATTCCCAGCTCTAAGTATTTCGGTAGTAATTTCATCTACCCCTGGGGATTTATGTAGTTTAAGTTTAGAAACAGCCAAAATAACTTCAGATTTTGTTATAGGGCCAACATTAAAGCCACCAATGCATCTATCATCATTGCAAACAATGGGAGTAGAACTAACTACATTGTTTAGAACATCACTGAAATGCTCAGCCCACCTAGCCATGACAGAATACTCACCTTCTATAACCTTACCTTGTTTATCCTTCAATCCCTGTATACCTGTCCGTTTTCTACCACACAAAACATTAACTATCTGGTACAGCTCTCTGCTGTTGTGCTGTCTAACTGCTTCCTCGGCTTTGTCAGCCAAACCATCAAGCCAAAGATTCTTATCAGCAGCTAACTAGATGTTTCACACGTTTATTAAGCTCTCTGTAATGCTTTCTATTAGGACTAGTAGGGTATTGATTAAGGACATTCCTGCAGTTCTTTCTTTCTGAAATAAGCTCAAGTGCCTTATCACTCACATAATTCTGCCTCTTCTGCTCCTTTTTCCCTAAAACAGTAATGTTAGTTTCCAAAAAAGCCTGTTTAAAATGGTCCCATTCTTCCTCAACTTCAGTAGGAAGCAAACCATGGCTGTCATAATGACTAAGTAACCTATCATGGTAAGCTTTAGCTATAACTGGATCTTTCAGAGCTTCAGAATTAAAGGTAAAATTATTAACCCTAGCACAATACTTTTTAAGTTTAAGTTGCAAGACACTTTTAACAAGGTAATGATCAGATCCAATTTCGTCTCCCCTATATACCCTGGTATTCCTAACAGAACTAGCCCATTTGCTGTTAATTAATATGTAATCAATCATATTCTTATGCAGCCGTTCAGGTGAAACCCATGTGTACTTATGTATATCGCGGTGTTTGTAATAAGTGTTAGTTATTCTGAAACCATTGAGTTTACTTACCTGTAGGAGACGTTGCCCATTGCCATTGCAGCTACCAATACCAAAAGGGCCTATTACTCCTCCCCAAAGGTCAGAATCAGTACCAACTTTGGCATTGAAGTCACCAAGAACAAGGGTAATATCTCCTTTCTTGACAGAATTCAAAATATCCTGAAGTTGTCCATAAAACCTATCCTTCTCATCCTCATCGGCATCCTCAGTGGGGGCATAACAGCAGATAACATTCAAGTCTTTAACGCTTGTCTGAAATTTTGCTGTAAGAAACCTTTCATTAATGCACTCATATCCTAGAAGAGCATCACTAGCGTGTCTGCTGAGAAGCAGACGCACGCCTTGGTGATGCTTATTGTCGTCCCTCCCTGAAAAGAGAAATTTAAGATTATTTTTAAGAATCTGACCTTTATCTGTCCATCTGGTCTCTTGCAAGCCGAGAATATCTAAACTATAATGGTGAAATTCTTGTGTGAGGACATCAAGAGAAAAAGCTCTGTGCAGATTCGCTTACCGCTTTGATAATATAAGACAGTTTCTAAAGTGTGAAGCACTTTATTATATTATTACATGATTAACATAGAAATAAATTACTTAATTATAAAACTAAAGTTTATAATTTTTAGATATTATTAAGAGCTTTAAATAGGTATTTTAAAGTTGGAATGAAATATATATATATATATTTATACATATACAGTATATTACCAATTGGACACTACTATGCTAATTAAATGGAAAATCACAGTAAAAGCTCCCTAACTTTGAAAATAAATTTTCAAATAAATTATAGATAATTTTTTACAGAAAAATTAAAAAGATTAAATCCCTCCTCAAACAGCTGCTTACCACAGAGGTCTGACAGGAGCCTTTCAGTTTATACCGCATAGTAGAAGCCTGAAGCTTCTACTATGTGAAGAAGTAAGGAAGGCGAGACCTCAGAAGAAGGAACAACGCAAACATTCATGCCTTACCTGGGGCTCGAATGCAGTTCCTGTTGAGATACATTAATCCAATCGGCCACCGATAAGTGAGAGAAGATTAAAGATTCTTACAAATCTCTCTAAATATCCATTTCCAACAATATTTGCTTAATATTCAAGCAGTTATTGAAGTTGTAAGTATTGAAGAGCAGTTTTTGCTCTTATATATATATATACCCCCTCAAGCAGCTGCTTGCCACAGAGGTCTGACAGAAGCCTGCCAGTTTATATGCCAAAGTAGAAGATCTGAGAGGATGGCAGGACCTCAGCAGAAAAACGACACACACAACCATGCCTTACCCGGGGCTCGAACCCAGGTCCCTTAGATCAGTAGCCAAGCGTACTAACCACTCGGCCATGGGATGGCTCTTTTGCTCTTAAGTTTGTCCTAAACATTTTTCTCCAAATATTAAAGAAAATGATAAGAATTGTTATAAAAATTTATAAAATTACACTTATTTCACTGAGTAATTTGCTGCAGCAATAATGAATGTGTTTCAATCAACATTCGAGAAAAAATATTATGACGGCGACGTTGCTTGTTAAATGCTTCATGTTTAATACTTCATGTTATACTCTTTAAGTGTTAAAAGAATATTGCTCAAAATAGAGATTTGGAGATATTTGAATGAGATCTTCAATTTGTCGACCGAAAATATATTTCAACTATGCGTTTATTTTCAAAGTCAGGAAATTTTGAATATGGATTTCCATTTTATCTACCATGGAAACGTTGGACACTTTTTGTAATGAAGTGTACATACAACATTTTGAATAAACCAAAAATACTATAGTGATTTAACTAGATCGTACACGTTTGCTCTATAAACATTTCTATACTGATTAACAACTATCGCACTTAGTGAAAGAAATCTCATTTCTAGAAAGATCCCATTGGATATTGCAGACTAACTTCGTTTTTTGTCTACCCTGTTTTTCTCGTGTTTAGGAAAACGGTTAATCATCCTCATCTGTGGCACTTCATTACAGAGACAGTCAGATTCTTGCTGAAAAAGGGTTGATGACAACTTCGTTAAACTGTTATTTAGAAAATAAAATCATAAATTGTTTAAGGTATACCTTAGACACTTGGAGACAAAATCATCAAGCTTCCTGTTATACTGTTCCAGAAAAACACTTATAAAACCAAAGCTTAATCAAGGTACATTAACCTAAATTCTCAGTTCAAGTCCCAATTTTGATTTATGATCACGAAATTACCACGGAAAGTAAATTAGTGACTCGTTCAGAATTTAAAAAAATTGAAGCATCCCCAGCCAAATTCATTACTTTAGCTTCTCTGCATAGATCCCTTAGGCACTCACTCGTTAATAAGTTTGTCAACGTCACTAACAAAAACAACAACCAAAATACATTTCATGAGCATCATTTTATGGTTAAACTGAATCATCAATATAATCTAAATCTAATATTTTTAAATCTTACATACATCTGAAATCTCAATCTTATTTTTTCAAAATATTTCTCTTAACGTAATCGTTAAATTAAAAGGAAAAGTTGCACACTGCAGCTTTGTATAATCTAGTTATAAATGCTAAATCAACCACTGTAGACCCTGTCGACTGTTTTTCAATATTCAGTATTATTTTGATAGTCGTCATTGCGATAACATTCTCAGGTATTCCTCAAGACCACATGATCGTGACTATCGACAAAATCAAAACCGTGTGCACAGATGGTAACCAAAATTTTCTGAAACTAATTTCCATCAATCTGTCAGAATGTAAAAAGATACTATACTGATGGTCGTAAACATTACTGATATCACCTTCCCACAATAGAAATCTATTCCAACTAAAAGCAAATTAGACAATTATGTTTCAGAGGCACCGCGGCAATTCTAATGCTCTTTAAATATTTTGAATATTTCTCATAAGTCGAAGCATTGTTTTCACTAAGCATGAATATCATAAAGTTTGCTTCTTTTGTAATAAAATGATGCTAAGAAAACAATTTAAAACATTAATATTTTGGAAATTTTAGACAATATATATGTATTTACAAAGTTTAAATACATTTTTCGGAGTAAGACCTCGGCCTAACAGGTGACATTTGGCCGCCCTATGGAAGATTACGCCCCATGTATTGAGAAACATTGGTCTATACGACTTTTGACAAGAAGATATATCGAAATTTTTTGTCACTACTTTGAACTGAGATGCACACGAATACTACAAGTTCAATTTTATTTCTTTGCTTCATTTTCTCTAGTACTTCATTTTTTTAACTACTCGCAAATACCTTTAAAGCTTTTCCGACCACTTCAGTTTTGTTCCAAATGAAACATTACTTCTGAAAACAAAATGCCTGAGATAGTAAATTTTTATTCTTTATAGTCAAATAATACAGAAACAAAAATCAAATTGTTTGTTCAATATTTGCAACTTGTGCAGGTAAACTTAACAGTAAAAATGGATGAAATCGCTTAACTTTCCACATTAAACCTGTGATAGTAATACAGATATGTGAAATGAAAAATGGTTTGTTTCTGATATATAACTATACTGAAGATTATCTTCGAAATTTACACATTCTTCCGCTTTGCCACAAGTGCGTATATTTTCTTCATTTTATTTTTATAATTATTATCCACATCCAAAGGAGATAAAATTCCATCTGTCTGGTAACGCCGTTACTTTTGGAATGTAAGAGTAACGTATCTTTCTCTAAGCTCACTTTTAATATTAGGCATAATGATTCATTAAAAGCAAGATATCTGCCCTGCGAAAGATTGCAGCCCATCTATTGATAAGCTCTACACGATATTTGGCAAGAACAAATATCGATATGCATTTTCATTACTTTAAACTGAGATGCAAATGACTACTACATGCAGATTTTTTTATTTTTATTCTTCTTCTCTACAAGAATGTTAAATTGAAGCATTTACTTTATATTCGGAGTATTTAAACATTCAGTATATCGATGTTGTTCGAGTTTGCCTACGTAAAACCAAGGAATTATATACTGGAATCTAAGGATCATACTCAATACTCTTATTAAATTCAAGCTTAGTGCTTTACTGTTATGTATTCATTTTCTACAGCCTAATTTACTTCGATCGTCATTTGAACAAATGAAATTGGGGTATGATTTTGTCAATTACTGGGTGTAAAGAAGATAGCACGGATTATCATTGTTTAGCTATTTTGAGTAATGAATACTTGATACCAGTATCAAGTTCCTGTTATAAATGTTCCAAAGATAAAATGATCGAGTGATGATGGAAAGCTGATAATGAGCGAAAAACAGCAAATAATCCCTCAAGCAGCTGCTTGCCAGAGAGGTCTGATACTTAGCATGATGGATGAGAATTAAATGTTCAGATTCATATTGATTATGATATCTAATCACGTAATTATTATTGCTAACAATAATACTCGAAGGAGTGAATGTTTGAAAGAATGAATTGTAAATCATCATGTAATTAGAAGAAAATTGATAAAATTATTAAAATAAAGTAGTCCCTGACACCTTATTTGCCCAAAAATCTGATATTAGTTTATCAGTAAAATACGTCACAAAAAATGTTTATTAGGAAGTTGAGATCTCATAAGCTCGACAAAATTCATTAGAAAGAAACCATATAAGCCTTATCAGGGATTGGAACAAAGTTCTTTTCTCTGTAGTCATGCACATTAACTACTCGGTCATGGTGAGAGTTAAGTAAATGATAATAATAAATCACTCCCCAAGCAGACGTTTGCAACAGAGTCTGACAGTAAGATTAAATTAATTTTTTCACAGTTATTTCCAATTTCAGAAGAGTAACTTCGAGAATAAAAAAAAATTCTCTGAAATAGTAACCACTCACCACAACAGAATCTCCTTCCTGATCAATTGGTGCAGAGAAGACCAGAGACCTTGAAAGCTTCTTCTAGATAAAGTTCTAGGTATATACACTGTATTTCTCTTGGTTAACATGTATACGTAAATGCATTTATATCAGTTAGTAAATGTTACTCCTGCAAACATTTTCATTTTACAGGAAATTATCTTTATTAGGGTGGGATAAGAACCCCGTGACTTCTTGTGACGCCAGGTGCTCTATTTTTGTGGCACCAGCAACTGATCAACTCTACCTCTATTAAGAGTACATCATGAATTCAGAAGTTAGTTGTTTCACTGGAAATGAAGATTCCTAGTGAAAGAAATAAAATTGGCATTTTAATCTTGGCTTAGGTAAGATTAGACATATGCTAAAGTCACAGAAATTAAATAAGCATTTATTGCAATTGAACATAGACTGGCGGAAATTGAAAAAAGAACACCCAGAAGGAATTCCTTTAAGAACGTCATATTATAATATGCTAATAGTTAAGGGCAGCGGAAACCGTGATCTAAGATTAAAAGTTATTGGGTGAAATAATGACGTTACTGTAAACGACAACATGCAAATGTACGCAGCGCGTATTTAAGGACTAGGGCATGAATAAAAAAGTTATTGTATTGTGTCGTGTTGTTCAGTGCTCTTTGAAGAAGCTACCATGCCTGGACGATGCAGGTGCGCAACATTTGTTCAGTTAGCAGAGTTTGAGCGAGGTCGTGTAGTGAGTCTTCGGGAAATTGCACACCACGTTGGACAAGAGGTATCGACAGTGGTACAATGGTGGCATCGATGGTCAGAAGAGCATTCGTACACTCGCAGACTTGTTTCCGGGCAACACAGAGTTACGGATGCACGAGAGGATCGGCGTATCAGGAGGGCAGCAGTGGCAGAGCGATTGGCTACGGTGTCAAAATTCGATCCTCTGTCGTACCAAGTTGTCTACAAGAACGATACGCAATCGTATGTTGGAAGCAGGACTACAGGCACGCATGCTGCTGGGCATGGTTACCACTGTCACCTTGTCACTGTCGAGCACGTTTGCAGTGCTGTCAAGAACGAGTTCATTGGAGGGAAGAATGGCAGTCTGTGGTGAAAGCCGATTCTGTTTAGGAGCGTCTGATGGTCGTTTACACGTCTGAAGGCGACAAAGTGAGCGACTTCTTCCATCGTGCATCCGCCAGTGACAAACAGGGCTCACGCTGGGCATCATGGTGTGGGGAACGTATCTGATGTTACTTTCGTATCTGATGTTTGTACAGGGTATACTGAATAGCAATTCGTATGTCAGCGACATCGTACAGCCGGTTGTCCTGCCATATTTGAGTGTAATCCCAAATGCGATATTCCAGCAGGATAACGCCCGCCCAACTCCGCCTGGGCAACTCAACATGCTCTTCAGACAGTGCACCAACTGCCTTGGCCAGCATGCTCTCCGGACTGATCTCCAATCGAGCATGTCTGGGACTGAATCGGGACAAAGTGTCTTCCGCGGACCGCGGTAGGCAACGACCATCGCTGAATACGCGTCCAAGTTGAAAGAACATGGAATGGTGTCCCCTAGCGTGATATCAAGCATTTGTACGACCGATTGCATGCCAGATTGGAAGCTTGTATTGCTGCTCGAGGAGTTTCAATCCTTATCAAAATGTGCCTTCTTAAAAATACAATACTCATTAAAAGATAAAATAAACATTGAATCACATCACACGTGTGATCACTGTCCTTTCTCAACAAGTTGTTTCTACTAAATAAATCTCACAGATTACGCTTCAATTATTAATGGTATTCTTTTTTCAATTTCCGCCAGTGTATATTAATGTCACAGAATAGGTAACCACACTAAACAACATTATAAATCGTGCCTTAAATTCTAAGAAACCATACGTAACCACCACCTGTAAAATTGTAATTTTCATGACTCTATAAAAAATATTCATTAAATACTTAATTTATAAAATATTATAATTTTCACTATTTATTCGTTTCATTACAAAAGAGAGCTTCCAGGTTTTCCATTCTTTAAAAGTTTGCAAAAAGAGGAAATCATACTTTACGTTTTAGTTTTCTAAGATGAATTGTTTGATTTCAAGTTAATGAAACTAAACTTGAACTGTTTTCGAGCTAGTCTTCTTGCCATTTCGTTGAGGCATCTCAATGTTTTTATTTTTTCCCTCTATATTTTGTCTGAAAGAGCAAGAAATAGAGTCATGATAAAATTTGTATAATATTACATAAATCATTGCATATTATATAATTCAAAAATTTGATATTAACAACAATTCCTTCTTATATGTATTGATAAGTAATCAGAAAATTCAGTGTTTAATATAAGTCTCCACAAAATAATGAACATTATAAGTCTTAAAAACTGTTAACAAATATTCACAAGGAAATAAATATTATCACATGTAAAAATATTTCTTTTGCTAAAGATAAGTAAGCGTAAATATAAATACTATGAACCTAAGGAACTATGTATATACGAATTGATTTCCCTTATTAGGTTACCTAGGAATACAATTGATTGGGTAATCATTAATACCAAATGATATGATACATTTAGGTAAAGCAAATAAAGTTGTGGTGTAAATTTGGTAGTTACTAAATATAAAGAATCAAAGTGAATATTTCATTTAGCAAAAACGATTTGCTTAAAACTGAGGTTGAATAAGAACAAGAAAATTTAAATGCTCTGTGTTTGAAACTAAAAGGGTTTTTCTAGTTAAACAGGAGAAAATAGAGTCGGTTTAGTGATAAATAAATAAAGCTAACTTGAATATTTGATTTGAGAACTTGGGTGATAAAACAATAAATTTTTAAAACAGAAGACAAAAAGAGTTTTATGAAATAGTAAATATATATGCGGACAAAAAAAAAGATTGGTTTGTATAGCTTAAAGCAGGCATCTCAAAGATACCGCCCGCGGGCCATGAGCGACCCCAGGGGCATTGAGATGCGGCCCGCGACCTCAATTAATAATACTCGAATTTCATGAATAGTTTTTCTATACATTGAACGCATAGATACAGATTACAGAAAAGAAGCTGAAAAGATGTCAAGTATCTGGATCTTCGAAATAATGCGCTGATTTTTAACCGTTATGACTTAATGCCATTTTAATTTTGATGTATACTTTAAATTTAAATAAAATATTTTTTTATATAAAATTAGTGTTTAATGGAATTCCGGCCCGCTGATATACTTTGAAAGAAAAATTGGCACTTTACAAGATTGAGTTTGACACCCCTGGCTTAAAGAATAGAGACGCAAAACTTATCGAAGGTGAATCCTCTATCATACCAAGATTGGAGTACTATATGAAGCATGTTTTGAACAATACTATTGGTTCTACTTCTATTGTGTGCAAAAAGGAGTAAATGCATTTTTGTCTTAGTTTTTGTCCCGCTTTTTTGTCAAAGCTTCGCCAATCCACACTATGTGCTTTTGTGTTATTTGTGGCGATCTCAAAATTAAACTTGCACAATGTTCTAGATGTAGCTGAAATTACTATTGCAATGCTGATGTGATACCTGGGGATGAGTCTGTTGTTCATATGGCTGCCTGAAGTATCGAATGCTTCCTGTGATAGAGGTAAGGTTTCTAACATGGCGAAAAGATGGAAGAAATTGAGACAATGAGACTGCGCATCGGCAGTGCAAGCAAGGAATCGCTCAAGCAAGCAAGGAATCTATAAGAATGTCTATGAGACTGTGCAGTTCTATTGCCTCAATTGCGTCCCAAAAGCTTTGCCACTGGCTTCTAAGGATTTTATAAGAGATGATCTTTGATTTTTCGCATTAAAGAACGATAATGCCAATCCATGTGGATTGACATTATCGTTCAAAAACTCATTTATGAACATACACTCTCCAACCGAAATATTAGAGAATTCCCTTGTTATGGCAATTGGAATCTAACTTCAAAGCTCTGTGACGTCTAAAATATGCATTTAATGAAAAAACATGACCAAAGTACAGATCATTATTAAATTTATTTAAATCGCAAGTTTCCCAACAATATTTGTTCAGTATTTCAAGAGTTATGGAAGCTGAAATGTTTCACAGCAGAAGCGTCATACGAATTTACTTCAAAAAATAAAATAAGGAAAAGTATTCTTTCAAACCATTTAGTAAAATAAATACGCATTTTATAAGTTTGAGTAATGTTCAATATTCAATATTTCACAATTATGAACTTTTTTATAAAGCAAGCAACTTATTGTTAAATTTCAAGATACCATAACTTTTTAAATAGCGAACGAATGCTATTGAAAACTGAGGTTTTAATACATCTGATTTACATATTCACTCACAATTCGTCATAAAATGAATGTTTTAATAGTTTAATAGCGTCGAAGTTAGTTTCCATTGACATATAGAAATTATCTAATATTTTGGTGGAGCAATCTAGATTACGGCTGATCTGGAAGTCATCTAGGTAGTCTAGACCTAAACCCTGTTTGAGACGCCTTTGAAAGATGCCTTGCTGAATTTTACTATTCTTCAAACGTTTCATGATTTCAAGCCTCACTTTTGAATCTATGGTCACAAATGAGTTTTTGTTGCTTTTAATTTTGGCATTTTTGGTCAGTTTTAGTCATGATCATCATTGAGGAGACTCGAAATCTCAAAATGGATTGGGCTCCAGTTTGTCTCTAAGAGTCCCTGATTATGATTCGCTAACATTTTCGACACGATTGTTTTGTCATCCTTCAGGATCATGAGCTGTAGTTATTCTTGTTTTGACATGTTTGGCGGTGTTTAAGGTGGATGACCCAGCATAGGCAACAATTTTTTTACTATCTTTTTCTATGCAACAGAGAAAAAATGCACTATAATCTTGAGAATTTTTTAGGATCACGTTTCAGGAGTACTTGAACTAAAAAAGTGTTTTGCGCAAAACGTCGGAGTGTGTCGGACTAGGTTCAGTTAAAAAATATACCTACAGTATTTTTATATATTACAGCATTTTAAATGATATTTGTTATAGAGGTATTTCATTTTACTCTATATTAACAATAGGTCTAACGATTTCCATCAAAATTACCTACTTAGCTATAGCGAGTAGTCTCAACTACTAATGTATAGGAAGGTGTTTCAAAAATAACACCGCTGTTACATTAGCATAGTTTGCTTTTCTGGTAATATGCGATGGAGTGGTTAGCGCGCTTGGCTACTGATCCAAGGGACCTGGGTTCGGATCCCTTAGGTTCCTTAGAACGATGGATTTGGGTTGGGTTGTTTTACCTCTGAGCGTCACTTTTTTGCACACCATGGGCTAAATGGATAGGTCACAAGGACCCCGAAGGCTCAGAGAAGGTTGGGGGAGGGGACCCACTGGAACAGCTGTTGGGAGACAGATGGTAGCCTCCCGTCAAGGCCATCCAGCGTGTTCTTTAACGTGCACAGGGTATGGCTCTCCCGCACACGGGGCCACGGCTTAACGTCCCATCCGACGGACGGGGGCCTTTCCAAGCCCATCGGTGTCCCCTACTGACTGTGGGCAGGGCGGGGAATTTTGCGGAGATAAATCTCAACGCTGACCCAGCTAGGACTCGAACCTGGAAACTACAGATTACGAGCCTGGCGCGCTACCGACTGAGCCACCCCCGCCCCTAGAACGATGGATTTTGTGTTGTTTATCTGTTGAGGTCCCGCCATTTTCACAGACCTTCTGCTATAAGCATATAAACTGACAGGCTCCTGTCAGACCTCTGTGGCAAGCAGCTGCTTGATGGGTATTTATTACCTCTAGTTGATACTCTAAACATCGACGTTTTGAGACTTGTAATTTTACTAGAGGACAGGCTTGAGCTAAAAATAAAATGGAGGGTGAGGTTCAAAATCGAGTCGGAATGAACCAAAAAACCTCTCCAGTATAAACCTTTTTCTTCATTTTTAGTGTTCTTTTTTAACAAATTCCTTGAAAAAATAGGGGTAATATACATATGTTAATTTTTGTCTCTCCTCAGTACTGATTAGTAGCCTTCTCCTAGAATTCTCCAAAGGGGTGAGAGAGAGGCAAGGCCCCTTCTCCCATAGATTCTCCCCTGTTTAAGACCCGATTCATTTTTATTATTAAGTATATACCCCAATTGTAATTTTTCATTCCTTATTCTAGAGCTGTTTCTTATGAATATTTTTGAAAGATTTTAATAAAGCTCTTTCGTATTAGTTTTTCGTGTTTATTTTTAATCATTTATTTATTCAAATAATTGCAAATAAATCCTTTCTGTCAGATGTCCCGCAAAGCTAAGAGCTTATCTGCAGGAGAGAATAAAAATGCATTGGCATAATATGTTACACCTTCTTTCTGCCTTAATCTGCTAATCTTAATGCATTTACATCATGTTTCATTTATTAAATAGTGTTTTGATATTTAACCTACCCTCACTCCAATTCCTATACGTGTATCTCCAACGGTTTATGAGAAACAACAATTTTTGTGATAAGTGCTTTAATTTTGATGAGCAATGTAACAGAGAGGTTCTTTATCAAAGATTTAGTATCAATGTCATTTTTCGAAGCAGACTTTCCTCCACACACTCACCATAATTCTATCACTTCTTTCCCCAAAAGAGGATGATTTCTCAACACCACAGTCTGCTCTTCACGCTTTGATTATACAACTAAAAGGTATCTTCATTCACGTGTTTGTGTTTCTTGTATCTGATATATAGGCGTGCTCTGGTCATCTCTTGCCCGTACTGTCTCCTGTCTAGGTCATAAAATATTTTCTACCACTTCTATTTATTCTTCCTCTAGATTTAGTCGGAGCTTTCCAGAAACTTATCACGGTCTTTGGGAACTCAATTACTTTTACAAGCGTCCTTCAGCACTACTTACATTTTCTCTCAGGCCTTTCAATTTTCTGATTGAATTTACTTAAGTCTTCGCTACTAAGATAATATCTTCTTAGTTTTCATATATTTGCTTGCTATAGCCCTTACTACAAAAATATTTTTACTTATCTTACTTTACCTGCAAAGTATTACCTGCAAAGTCAGTAATTTTTAACTAAATTTTATTACAACGCCTTTTATCAAATAGCTATGTTTGCTTTTTTTGAAAAAAGTATAATAAATGTGGCTTCTTAGATTAAAAAAACATATTTAACAGCATTTACGTTAAGATATATGCTCACTGGAAAGGACTGGATTATTAAAGCCTTAAGTAAACTAACATTTTGTTTTCTATGCTTAACTTAAAAAATTTCCTGGCTGGATGCTAATATATAGATTTATGCTGTCAAATACATCATGTCGGAATCCATCAGTAACGAAACACTTCAAAGAAAAATTTCCCAATGTAATGGCTAGAGAACGTTTGTAATGCCTTAAATTAATTGATTAGCCTAAACTACTTTTATTCGGCTAAGTGAGAAAAAGAAGTATGAAAAACCTTTCTCAAATGGATAAAAAGCCGCTGTTCTATGAACCGATAACATAGAACCCAATCAGAGATAAAACATGAGCGATATCGCATTAAAAAAACATAGCAAAATTTCTTCAACTAATTAATTGTTTCGGTATGACGATAGCCAATTAAATGACGCAAATGCTGTTTTCATACAATTCCATACTTGTGCAGTTCTGTAGGACCTGAAAAAGAATAATATGGTAAAGAGTTATTAGTAAGAATAAACAAAAAAGAAAATAAAAAATAGATATAAATTTAATCAAAGCAAAAAAATGCACTCCTAAGAAACAGTGTACAAAAATCAAGATATATACATTATGCGATTTTTGGAAGTAGTCAGATCAAGCAGAATTAAGAGATTGAACTGTAATAGAACTGCCTACGTCTTAAAGCTCATAAATGCCGGATTTCTATATTTGCTGTGTTGCTCATTCCTAAACTTAATGAAAGAAATTTACTTAGTCTCAAGTATAAAAAATGCGAAAAAGAGGAATATACTACAAAGAGATCATGAAAAAATTCTACTAAGCAATATAAAACTGAGTATCTTGTCGTCAAAATATATCACATAATGTCTCCGCTGGACAACATTAAGTGAAAATTTAATAACATTAAGTCTGTTTAAATCCATTTATGTGCATTTATGAAAAAAATCTTGTTCGTTTATCCGTAAATACCAGTAAGCCAAGATAATTTAAAAAAAAGTTATTTAAGCAAAAAGATTTAAAAAAATTTTAGTCCTTTTTTAAGCTTTTCGTCTTTCTTCCACGATGAAATTTTCCAGCAAGCCAATGATGTCGTATAATAGAAAGATCGAAAAATATAAAATATTCTTGTATTGAAATGTGTAACACTTTTCTATGAATATTTACTATATGAACAAATATCATAGAACACAGTCAGATAAATTAATGAGAGATAATATGAATAAAAATGTGATTACGGTCTACAAATTAATTTTATAAGCAAATAATTTCTTGCGAACTATTTTTTGACTTTCTGTGAAGTGCGTTGTTTTTAGTTCAGTGCAATAAAATGTTAACACAAGAATAATGATATGATCTCTATTTCTTCAATTGTTCTTGTGTTATCAACGACGAATAAATATATACACGATCTGTAGATATAAAAATGGACCATTTATTTATAATATACGTAATAAATAATTATGATAAAAATTATAATGCAAATACTGAAATAAATTAATATATAGACATACCAATGGCGAAACGTGGATGTGTGTAATTGAATTAATGAAACTGAGTAATTAATATATCAAAGCTTCTTACAAGTCATTAGTAAATTAAGCTATCAATCACATGTCAATAAACTAATTATATTTTATCTATGAAATAATTGGCTGATTGACAGGTGATTGATGATTATCAATCAATAACATATGAGAATCTTCTATGTAACATTTGTGCAGTCTCCTTGTCTCAATTGCTTCCATTTACGCTTCCCCACTGAGGCATAAATAAGAAAAATAAATACCCCCTCAAGCAGCTGCTTGCCACAGAGGTCTGACAGGAGCCTGTCAGTTTATATGCCATAGTAGAAGGTCTGTGAGGATGGCAGGAACTCAGCAGAAAAACTGAGGCATACATTCTTTAATAATAATAATGCATTTTTGGCTTAGATTAGTTCAGTTTTTTTTTATAAATCCAATTAAATGATTTTGGCAATAGACTCACAGTAACTTTACAGTTTTGATGTGGATAAAATTAATCACATTTAGTATCGGACTGAAGTAAATATCAGTATATTGAAGAATATTAAGGGATTTTGGTTCAGCACTGCAAATTGAAACTATGAGGAGAAAATTGGCCAATATTGGATTGTTTTTCTAATATATATAAGAAATTTGCACATTCTGAATGTATTAGAAATTTTGGAATAAAGCGTTTTCCGATAACCTAAACAAATTTAAAATTTCCATTTCTTATACTTGATATTGTTGCAGTAATATTTCTTATATATGTATTTTTGATTAAGTGATCGTGTCCACGTTAGGAAACGCGCCACGTCTGATCTGAAGAAATATTCCTCAAATGAAATCTCGTGAATAAAATTTCTTTTTCCTCAGAGAAGTGTGAAAATTTGTTTAATTAACTAGTGAATGCTTTGAAATTATTATATAAATGCAATAACATATCGAAAGCTTTTTTTTTTTATTTCGTAATAAAAATATATAAATCAAATGAATTGGTGAAAAATATTAAATAAGTACGTAAATGTAAATATGCTAAAATAAACGTAGCCAAGAACGCTAATTTAATAGTTAATGTTCTTGGCTATGTTTCAAATTGACCTAAGTTTGAGTCCCAGATGAAGATATGTATGTTTTTTTTTATGTGTTGTCTTTTCGCTGAGTTTTTGCCTTTCTTACATATCTTTATGGGTATTGAACTAATAGGCTCCTGTCAGATCTCTATGGTAAGCAGTAGTTTGATGGATGATTTAATTTAGATAAATTTGTGTTTTTTTTTTTCATCCAATTCTCAAGAAACAGGAGGAACATAGCCTACTTCATAATGCAATCGAGTAGATTATATCAAACATATTTAATGAGAGTACAATTTTCGTGAGAACAATGGAGGCACTTATGCATTGTTCTAACATTCGCAAAAATTTCTTTAAAATTCGGTTCTTCGATGGCCCATTTTCGACAATCGCTGAGCGTGAAAGCTGAATATTTTTTAGGCTCACTAGTAATTTTGTTTTAATTCAAATTTCGTTGTTTTCTGAAAGATCTGTGCAGTCTTTACAAAACAGTCATGCTTTAACCTTTCTTCAAAATTTCATTTAGCAGTAAATTTTCTTCTTAAAAATAGTACATAACCAACTGTTTTTGTACGGAATCTTAATAATATGAATCCTCCTCCTCCTCCTCAAACAGCCATGAGCTACGGAGGTCCAATCAGACCGTGCAATTTAGTTCTCCAAGCATATCTGTCCTGAGCTACATCTGTTGCATTTGGCCACTGCACACCAATTCTAACAAGGTCCAGTTTCACATTGTCTGCCCACCGCATCCTAGGTCTCCCCCTCTTTCTGAGGCCTTTAGGCACACTGTTCATAACCCTATTCGCCAATCTGTAATTATCCATACTGGCAACATGGCCAAACCAGCGGAGTCTCTCTCTGCACAATATGCTGCTTCAAGGAGGTTGCAGACTCCTTTGCCTAACCTCATCATTAGTTACAAAGTTAAACCACCTAATACCCAAGATACTACGTAAGCATCTAGAATCAAAAGCATCTAGTTTGCTGTTATCTTGTTTACACAGCGTCCAAATTTCACTACCATAACTAACCCTAGAAAGAACCAAACTATTATACAGTCTAATTTTAGTCTTTAGGCGTATACCCTTACTTCTTCACACTCTCCATAGATTCTTAAAAGTCCCAGCAGCAATTCCTATTCGTCTGTTAATCTCATGCCGCACATCACCAGTATCTGTTAGATAGCTCCCAAGTAAATTAAATTGTGACACCTGTTCAACATTGCAACCATTCAGATTAACTGAATCACAGCCTGCCTGACCAATTTTCATCACTTTAGTTTTCTTTCTGTTTATAACCAAACCTACCCTACTACCATCAGCATAATCTAAATCAGAAATTTTCGTATCTCCAGCACATTTAAGGCCAAAATCTTTCCCGTGAAGTGAATTTCGCATAACATAATCAACAACCGAACTAAAGAGAAAAGGAGACAAAATGCACCCTTGTCGAACACCAGAAGTAATGGTAAACCAATTGCTACAAGCCTTACCAACTCTCACACACGACTCAGTGTTATTATAGAGCGCTTTCATTATGTTAACTAACTTGTCCGGTATACCATATGATCTCACAATCAACCACAAATTATAACGATCAACAGAGTCGAAAGCCTTTTTGAAATCAACAAAGCTAGCAACCAAAGGTTTCTGAAACTCTAAACATTTCTTAAGAATCTGCCTAAGTGAAAATTCTGATCCACACATCCCCTACTACTTCTAAATCCACATTGCTCATCACGCAATTGCCTATCAACCAGATTCATAATTCTGTTAAGCACAATCATGTAAAGAACTTTCCCTGGAACAGAGAGTAGGCTAATACCCCTATAGTTATCACAAGAACTGCGATGACTTTTTTTTTAAATTAGGGATAATAATAGTTCTGGTAAAATCCTTAGGAACCATGCCTTTATCATAAAAGATATTCAAAATTTCAGTCATCCAAGTGGTAACCGAAACATTCCCAGCTCTAAGCATTTCCGTAGTAATTTCATCTACACCTGGAGATTTATGAAGTTTAAGTTTAGAAATAGTCAAAATAACTTCAGATTGTCTTATAGGGCCAACATTAAAGCCAGTAATGCATCTATCATCATTACAAACAATGGGAGTAACACACGAACATCACTGAAATGCTCAGCCCATCTAGCCATGACAGAATCCTCACCACCTATAACCTTACCTTGTTTATCCTTCAATCCCTGTGTACCTGTTCGTTTTCTACCACACAAAACATTAATATCTGGTACAGCTCTCTGTTGTTGTGCTGTCTAACTGCTCTCTCGGCTTTCTCAGTCAAGCCATGAAGCCAAAGGTTCTTATCAAGCAGCTAGCTGATCCTTTACACATTTATTAAGCTCTCTGTAATGCTTTCTATTAGGACTAGTAGGGTATTGATTAAGGACATTCCTGCAGTTCTTTCTTTCTGAAATAAGCTCAAGTGCCTTATCACTCAAATAATTCTGTCTCCTCTGCTCCTTTTTTCCTAAAAGAGTACTGTTAGTTTCCAAAAAAAACCTGTTTAAAATGGTCCCATTCTTCCTTAACTTCAATAGTAAGTAAACCATGATTGTCATAATGCATAATGACTAAGTAACCTATCATGGTAAGCTTTAGCTATAACTGGGTCTTTCAGTACTGCACCTAATTTAAGTCAAATTGTTATGAGAAACATGTATGCCCATAAATTAACGAAAGTTTGAATATTTATGCTCATATCTATTTAACGCAATAGGCTTTTCTATTTTGGAACAAGAGCGTCTAGATTCGAAAAAAACCCTAAAGCACATTTTCAGAATATCTGAGCTAGGCATTTTATTCAGTAATTAATTTTCTTGTCAGTATGTAGAAGTCATTTTATTAAAATTTATCAGGTTTTTCAACGTGAAACACGATTTCTTGCATGAGCAAAACAGAAGTTCTTAAAAATAACTTCTTAAGCTACTTGAGAAAATAATCAAAATCAGTCCTCATCCCACATTAATTAAAATAAAAATAAAAATATTTTTTCTATGAAATAAAAGCACATTTTTTAAACAACGTACACGATCTACCGAATGTGTCACTAGCGCAAAAATTCTAATAATGTTTAAGATAGCATTTGAACTTAGACGACTTACATATCTGTACCAGGGGCGACATATAGAAGCAGTTGACACAATGAGGTTGCGCAGTTGAAATATCGAAGATTCTCGTCAATCATTGATTGATTGAAATATCAGTTATTTTTCAGTCAACCAATGATCTCATAAATCAAATATCATTGGCTTACTGGCATATGATAAGTAATTTAATTCATCAAAAGCATAGGATTTTTTTTTTGGATGCGTCAATTTCTCAGTGTTTTTGACTTAATATTTGCATCCACGCTTCATTATTTTTTCTGTTCATTAAGATTATTGATTAGGACAATCTTCTGTTAGAATTAATTGGGAATCTTAAAATAAATTTTAAAAGTTCTGCATTAATTTGCAGCTATTTAATAATTTAATATATATATTTTCCTGAAGAAGTAGAAGCTCAGGATACATATATAACATAAAGGGAGACCTCTGCTCTCTTAACTGAGCTACAATTTATGTACAATACTGTCAACTGTAGAAATTTATGACAACTACAGTTTGCCTAGACACTTCAATTAAAGAACTTTTATTTATCCAAGACGCTGCATGTACTTTCACAATTAGAGCTTTAGTCCCTATGGAATTTGGATGTCAGAGAAAGTCATGGCTGAGTTAGATCATGCTGATGATTTGTTCCTTTTGGCAAATGATGCTGACGAGATGAACTCTTTCATTAGAGTTGTTGACGAAATCATTAACAGAAAGGAAACAAAAGTGATGAAAATTGGTAAGGTGGATGATACTGTAATATTTCTGAATGGCTGTGCTACGGAACAGATTTCTCATTTTAATTATATCGGGAGTGTTATTACAGATACTGGTTACGTACAACATGAGTTTAACAGGACAACAGGTATTGCTGGTGGGATCTTTACAGATCTGTGTAGATTATTAGGAAAAATAGGCTTATACATATGAAGATTAAAATTAGGGTGTATAATAATTTAGTCCTTTCTAAAGTTTGTTACGGTAGCGAAACGGACCATTTATAAGCAAGATAAAAAATACTTGATGCCTTTGAGTCTAGAAATTTGCACAGTATCTTGGACAGGCAATGATGTAGGTAACGATGAAGTTAGGCGAAAGAGCAATCAACCTTCTTTGAGTAGCATCCTATATAGGGAGCGACTGCATTGGTTTGGTCATGTTTCCAGCATGCAGAACTACAGATTAGTGAATAGAATTATTAACAGTGTATTTAAAGGCCTAAGAAAAAGAGAGAGACTTAAATTGATATTAGCAGGCAATGTCAAACAGGATCTTGTTAGAATTAGCCTACAATGTCCAAATGCAACTTTTGTAAATTAAAATAGTCGTGTAATGGAGAACTAAATCACACAGTCTGGTTGGACCCTCGTAGCCAGCGGCTGCTTGAGGATAGTTTTGTATGCAAAGTCACAGATTATTTCGAGGAAAAATAGAAAAGCCTCCCTTGCAAGTTTCCTTTAAGGCGTACCATGTTGTTAGGTTCTTGTTAGATTTTAGTTGCTTGAGCAGACGTTTTTTGCTGCTCTTATTACATACAGCCTTTGTTACTTCTATCACATGTTTTTTTTCCTGCATTTAAAAATTGATTTTGTTCTATAAAAAATTACTCCTCAAGCAGCTATGTGTCACAGAAGACTGACACATGTATGATTTATAAATACTGAAGTCTAACTTTTTTTGGCCTTATTGCCATACAAGAAAATTTTGGTCACTGGATATCACACTCGATATCGAGACAATCAGGCAAATCCGAAACTTACGCATTATAATAACTTTCCATTCTCCTTGATCCAAAAACAATTGTGATATTATTTTTACTATTTGTTATATTGTGGATGAAATAAAATATTATTATTATTGCGACGTCAGCCGTCCCATGGCCGAATGGTTAACGCGCTTGGATACTGATCAAAGGGACCTGGGTTCGACCCCCGGATTAATGTGTTGTATGTGTTGTTTTTCTGCTGAGGTATGTGTTGTTTTTATGCTGAGATCTTGCAATCCTCTCAGACCTTCTACTATCGTATGCACATAAACTGACAGTCTTATATCAGACCTCTGTGGCAAACAGTTGCTTGAGGGGGTATTTATTTCATTTTCATTTTATTTAATTGCGACCTATATTACTGCGATGAACTGATGTAGTATGCGTATATACCACATCAGTTCATCATAGTAATAGAGGTAGGATTTTATTGACTTTCTGCATCTGTACTCATATGAACTGTCTAAAAACAATTATTTAGTTTCGACTTTGCGCAGTAAAACATACGTTATAAGAATTGCCTTCAGAAATTAATTGAAGCTTAAATAACAAGTATTGTTTCAAACTACTTAATAAAATATACATTTTCTAAGTTTGGTAATGATTATTTCAAAATAAGGCAATTATGATTGATTTTTGGAAAAGATAATTAATTTTTAACTATTAGAGCTTCATTGACTCTTTAAATACTGAACGAAGATTGTTGAAACTTCAGACTTAAATAGATTTGATTATGATCTTTAATTCAACTTCAGCATTTTGGCAGGTACTAGATGAATTATTCGAAAATTTATATCTTAAAACAAAAGAATTGAGTCTTGCCATCCAGTGTACGGGGCCAAATCATTTCTATCAGGGTAAACACCTTGGCATTTTGACAATGACACACTACCAACAAAAGTTCTAATTTCTAGCATAAATAAATTGTTTATAATAATGGTTTAACAAATTGCCATTTTCCAAATTTTCCTACCGTAGAGGGTCCACTTTAAGGTAGTGGGAAATTCTGAAAATACGAATAGTAATATTTAATTAATACATGTCCAGTCCCTCAAAGAAAAAATAATAAATAATTTATCTCTAAAGACAAAAATATTTATCATCTCTTATACACTATGTATGTAACTTATTTTAAAAAAAAAAAAAAACGGCCATTTCGGAGAAAATGGTCTTTCGAAAAAGTGTTATTCGAAAAATTGGCTGTCGGAAAAATTCGCCATTCGAACACAGAATTTCGAACAATTTACCTAAAGCCAACCAAAATGGAGAATTTTCATGTTATGTCAAGGGGAATCTAATTTAGAAGCTCTATAACTTTAAAAATATTCAATTTAAGGGGAAATATATGGCTGAAGCTAAAGATCATACTCAAATCTATTGAAATCTCGATTTTTAACAAAATTCCTCTAATATTTAAAGTTACGAAAGCTCGAATATTTAACGATGTTATATTTCATAAAAATCATTCATAATTGCCTAATATTGAACTAAGCATTAGGCAAACTTTGAAAATGCATATTTTATTAAATGATTTCAAACAATACTTGCTGTTTAGGTTTCGTTCAATTTCTAAGGGAAATTCTTATGACACTTGTTTTACCTCTGAAAGCCAAATTAAATAATTGTCTTTAGACAATTTGTTTGAGTGTAGAACGTCAATAAAACTATATCTCTATTACTGCGATGAACTGAATCTGCGATAAGCTGACGTCGCGATGAAACGAGGTCTCGAGGAATTGACGTGCGATGAATCGACCGCGATTAATTGACGGGACACCAAAGAGTGGATGGAGCATATGTCATCTTCAAATTATTACTTATGCTAAGCACAGTGAAGACAGAATTTATAAAAGTATAGAAGATCATACCGATTAAATAACCCCAGATGTGGTTAAATTCTTAGTACAGAGCTGGGGAGGAGCGTGGATGAAAGCAATTGAGAAAAGGAGACTGCGCAATTCTTCAACAGCATATTCTCATGTCATTGATTGATTAATCTGTCAGTCCCTTCAATCAACCAATCATCTCATTTATGAAAAATTATAGTCTATTGTGTATATGATTTATAGCTTAATTTACCAATGCTTGCAAGAAGTTTTGATCTATCAGTTGCGCAGTCTCACTGACTCAATTGTTTTGCAACCATGCTTCGCCATTGGTACGGAGAGTGATTAGTTTGGCTACACTGATTAAAATGACCTGGGTTTGAGCCCGAAATAAGGTATGGTGTTTCTTTTCAGTGTTGCTTTTCTGTTGAGGTTTCGCCTTCCTCACAGATTTTCTCTATGGCGTATTATTTTACGGACAGGATAATATCAGAACTCTGTGGCAAGTAGCTGCTTGAGGGGTAATTCACTACTATTAATTAATACGTACTAACTTTTTGTTCCATTGTTTTCTGAAGCATGAAAATGAAACTGATTATGGCTCTTTCTTAAAGTTTTTTTATAACGTTTTCGGTGCAATATATAAAAGTTTAACTGTACAGTAAATTATACTTAGTAGACATTGAATAAGGACAAATGGTAGTGGTACACACGAGCAGATTTTCATAATTCCCATAGTCGAAATCATAAGCGGGGAAATACATTTTAATTCCACTGATTCAGCAAAATTTTTTACTTTGAATAAGAGTTTTTCCCCCCCTGAATTATAAGGCGACCAAATCTTATTTTATGTTTCATTCCATTTCCTCTCGTTTCCTATCAAAATTAAATGCAGACTACTTCGAATGACTGAGAATGACTGGAGCATTCCATTACAGTTATCAATCGTTTCTAAATTTCTTCATAAGCTTCAGTTCACTGGATCAAAAATAACATCGATTAAAAATCACATCAAAATCTCTTCCTTTCGTTAGAGATTATGTGCGAAATCCGCATCAAATTTGAATGCAAATAGCTTAATTGATTTGCTTGACACGTCGGCCAATGGTCTTTCTTATTTCTCTCCCGGCGTCACGTTAATTGCATTTCGCGACACCGCTAGGAGGTCACACGATAAGGTCAAGGTTTTCATGTACAGATGGATTTCTTTTCAATTCGAGATTGTTGCGTTGGGCGATGTTATCGGAACAGAGAACTCCTTTGCTGTGACGGAGAGCAAAAGTGGTTTTGCACACGTCCACACAATTTCCAGACGGAATCCTGTTGGACCTGCGCCAAGTGACCCTGCAGTCAGTGAAGGACGCTCTGCATAGTAAGGAACTTCGCCAAAGATGTGCTAACAGAAACAGGAAATATAGCAGATGGGGTGCTAGCTGTACGTAGCGAAGTTTAGCAGGACCGTGAAACTGAAGGCTGATGATGGTGAGTCCGTGTTTTTTCATACAAGTATTGTTTGTTTAATCTTCATTAAACATGTGTTTCGTGAAATGTTTTTCTTCATTGAAAAATTATCGAAATGTATTTTGTCCCTATCACGGTTTCGGAATATTAATCTTCTATAATTTCTCTTTGGACATAAAATTTTTAAAGCTACGCTACAGCTGAAATTTGTGACTATATTTTTAGAAAAAGGTTCGATGCTGTTGATTACTAAAATTAAAATGGAAAGCGAAAAATTAAAATTAAAATTAAATTCGTTAATATTTAATATAGATAGTAACAGTCTTTCCAAAATATTTGAAAAACTGTAATGCTACATTTTTCAATACTTTTAAGGTAGCAAAATAGCTCAACGAATATATATATTTTGCGAATTTTTCCTTGTCTTTCCTTCACCGTTTTGTACATTATAAAATTACTCAGAAACCTTTTTTTTTCTGTCTTATGCTATTTTAGTGTAGCACGTTTTTAGCGTCAATAAAAAAAGTTTCAAGAAATGATTTTTATATAAAATTGCTTTTTTGATATCGTTATGAGCGTGATAAACAGAATGTTTGAAATGCATAACGTTTATGGAAATATTTTGTAATGATATCATCATTTAGATTTTTCTTGCTCAAAAGCGTATTTATAATAAGCCTTAAGCTTTGTAATGTGCTTATAGCATTTCCCGTTTCTTAGGCAAACTCTCATAAAAAAACAAAACGATCATAGTATACTGAGTTAGATAAATATATATTTTTTAAGAATACTCAAAAACACTTCCCACTAAAAAGTGTGAGAGACTTATTTACAGATTTTTTAATGAAACAGCAGCAAATAAAATAAACCACAACTGTAAATAAAACATATAAAAATAAAATCAACCATAGTAGTCACAATAATCATGCACATTACATTGAAAGCCTGTACTAATCATTTGAAATACAGTATTCTGCATTTTCTGTATTAAATTAAAAATGGATTTAAATTTTAGTAACAGTCATAATGAACATAATAGCCATATTTTTTAGTTCTTATAAATGTAAAAGAGTGTTTCTGCATTTTTTTTCAAAATCTGATAAAGCAAAAGATACAATTTGGGTGTAAGCTATATATAAAACGTTTAGAAATTTCAGTAAATTGTGGGCAAAATCTATTTTTTTAATATTCTTCACAACTGTTAAAGATGTAAATAAAATAATTTCCATTAAGTGCAGAAAAATATTCTGAAAATTTTATAGATTTAGACGTGTTGAGTTACAAAATAGTCAAAGGATGAAATACAGAGAAGCACACGCAATTCAGAGCTCAATAATAAAAATACCTCTCAACTAGCTGTTTTACTCAACGGTCTGAGGGGAGCCTCTCAGTATAATGAGCAATAGGGAAAATCTGCGAGGAAGATGAGACCTCAGCACAAAGACAAAGAAAAATGAAACATTCACGCCTTATCCAGGGATCTAGCCCAGGATCATTTGATCAGTAGCCAAGCACGCTAACCATTCGGTAATAAATCACAGAATCCTCAAGCAGCCATTGGCTACAGAGGTTCAACATAATGCGCAATTAACATCTCCATACAATCTGTTCTGAGCTACAACTGGCCATTATAGACCAACCACATCCTACGTCACCCTCTTTTTCTGAGGCCTTTAGACACACTGCTCATAACTCTATTCATTAATCTATGGTTATGCATATGGGAAACGTGACCAAATCAACGCAATCTCTCTCCACGCAATATGCTGCTCAAAGGAGGTTGTCAATTCCTTTGCCTAACATCATCATTACTTGCAAAGTTGAACCATCTAATGTCCAAGATACTGTGTAAACATCTACAATCAAAGATATCGAGTTTCCTGTTATCTTGTTTACAAATGTTCCATGTTTCGCTACCATAACTAACCTTAGAAAGAACCAAACTATTATACGGCCTAATTTTAGTCTTTAGGTGTACAGGCGCCTATTTTTCCACATTTTCCATAGACTCTTAAAAGCACCAGGAGCAATTCCTATTCTTCTGTTTATATCATGCAATAAATCACCAGTATCTGTTGCATAGTTCACAAGATAATTAAACTGAGACACTTGATCAATAGTGCAACCATTCAGATTACCTGAACAGCAACCTGCCTGACCAACTGACTTTAGCTTTCTTTCTGTTTATCACCAAACTTGCTCTTCTTCCAATCTTATCAACAGTTTTAATGAAAGTCTTCATCTCATTAACATTATTTGCCAAAGCGGCTAAATCATCAGCATAATCTAAATCAGAAATTTTCAAATATCTAGACCACATAATACCAAAATCTTCCCCTTGCAGGGAATTCCGTATAACGTAATCAATAATCAAACTAAGAGAAAAGGAAACAAAAATTGCCTTTGTCTAATTCCACTATCAATACTAAACCAATCGCTACAAGCTTTACCAACGCTCCCACATGACTCAGTGTTATTATAGAGAGATTTCATTAGGTTAAAGCTTTTCTGGTATGCCATACGAGCTCAATGATCAACCATAAATTATGACCATTAACAGAGTCAAACACCAGGGCCAAAATGACAACTCAGAGCAGATGCTTATCACAGAGATCTGACACGAGCTTCTCAGTTTAGTATCCATAGAGAAAATATGGCGGTTATGCGAAATCTCAACTTGGAGATAACACCCCCTCAAGCAGCTGCTTGCCACAGAGGTCTGACAGGAGCCTGTCAGTTTATATGCCATAGTAGAAGATCTGTGAGGATGGCAGGACCTCAGCAGAAAAACGACACACATCCATGCCTTACCCGGGGCTCGAACTCGGTCCCTTAGATCAATAGCCAACAGAAAAGAAATATCCATGCCTTATCCAGGGCTCTAACCCTGGTCCCGTTGATCAATAGTCAAGCAAGCGAACCACTCGTCCGCCAAGGCAATTATTACCACCCCCCTCTCCAAAACAGGTATTTACCACAGGGGTCTGGAGCTTTTCAGTATAATATGCATGGAGAAAATCTGCGATGAAAGCAAAGTCTCAGCCGAAGAATAATACAAAAAGGAAACTTTCAACATCCATTCCTTATCCGGGACTTGAGTCTGGGTTCCTTTGATCAGTAGACAAGCACACTAACCACTACGCCATTGGAAGGACAAAAGAATTGATGTCTTATGTAAAAAAATAAATAAATACCCCCTCAAGCAGCTGCTTGCCACAGAGGTCTGACAGGAGCCTGTCAGTTTATATGCCATAGTAGAAGATCTGAGAGGATGGCAGGACCTCAGCAGAAAACAACACGAACATCCATGCCTTACCGGGGCTCGAACCCAGGTCCCGTAGATCAGTAGCCAAGCGTGCTAACCACTCGGCCACGGGACTTATGTGGAAGTAGCAAAATATTCAAAGGTTGTATACGGGAAATCGCATTCTAAGATTATATTCATAATTCATTTTATCATAAATTACATTTCTAAGATTATATAAAATTAAACGGTGAATACCAGACAAGATAATAAGACCTATGCCTTATGAACTTAAGAAAATAAGAGATTTAAAATTTTTTCCAAAAATTCATTAAAGCTTTTTCAAGAAATAATATTTTCTTATACATTACTTGTTCAATATTTTAATGACAGAATCAAACTGCAAATTTCACGTCATTGATCAATCAAGAGGTAAAACAAGATATTTGAAACTTTTAACTTATTAAGGAAAATCAAAATTACTATCTGTTTAAAAATAACTTATCTAACTCATGTAAAAATAAAGTGAAAAATATGTTAAACACACACACACTTACTCCAGGAGACATCTAAAATACCATTTTGCCATAAATAAATGTAAAATTCAAACATATAAACCTATATTTACGTATGCAAAAATTCTGCTAACCTGGTAGAGAATATTACTTTCGTAGTCCAAACTTCATTTCCCCAAAATTAAAAATTATTTTAGTTTTTTGCAGACCTGACGAATGCTGTAATTGAACAATATACATATCATCACTTTAGTTACTCAATAAAACATGTCATAATATTGTTTTCCCTCAATTTATTCACACGTTTTACATACTGAGATCCATGTATACTCTGTATGTACAAAGCAAAAAATAAAATGTGCTCATATATATAGTTAATTATCTTACAATAAAAGTGTAAGATATAGCGTTTTTACATTTCACCTTACGATATTGAGGTATTTCTTATATGATTTTTCATGGAACGCTTTTTTTACATCATCATCATCATCCTCAAGCAGCCTAGGGCTACGGAGGTCCAACCAGACTGTGCAATTTAGTTCTCTAAGCAAGTCTGTCCTAAGCTACATCTGCTGCATCTGGCCTTTGCACACCAATTCTAATAAGGTCCTGTTTGACATTGTCTGCCCACCGCATCCTAGGTCTCCTCCTCTTTCTGAGGCCTTTAGGCACACTGTTCATAACACTATTCGCCAATCTATAATTATCCATACGGGCAACATGGTCAAACCAACGGAGTCTCTCTCTGCACAATATGCTGCTTACAGAAGGTTGCCGACACCTTTGACTAACGTCATCATTAGTTACACAGTTGAACCTTCAATCCTTGTATGCCTGTCCGTTTTCTACCACACAAAACATTAACTATCTGGTACAGCTCTCTGTTGTTGTGCTGTCTAACTGCTTCCTTGGCTTTGTCAGCCAAGCCATAAAGCCAAAGATTCTTATCAGCAGCTAACTGATCCTTTACACGTTTATTAAGCTCTCTGTAATGCTTTCTATTAGGACTAGTAGGGTATTGATTAAGGACATTCCTGCAGTTCTTTCTTTCTGAAATAAGCTCAAGTGCCTTATCACTCAAATAATTCTGCCTCCTCTGCTCCTTTTTCCCTAAAAGAGTAATGTTAGTTTCCAAAAAAGCCTGTTTAAAATGGTCCCATTCTTCCTCAACCTCAGTAGTAAGCAAACCATGGCTGTCATAATGACTAAGTAACCTATCATGGTAAGCTTTAGCTATAACTGGGTCTTTCAGAGCTTCAGTATTAAAAGTAAATTTTTTAACTTTAGCACAGCACTTTTTAAGTTGCAAGACACTTTTAACAAGGTAATGGTCAGATCCAATTTCAGCTCCCCTATATGACCTGATATTCCTAACAGAACTAGCCCATTTGCTGTTAATTAATATATAATCAATCATATTCTTATGCAGCCCATCAGATGAAACCCATGTGTACTTATGTATGTCGCGGTGTTTGTAATATGTGTTAGTTATTGTGAAACCATAGAGTTTACTTACCTGTAGGAGACGTTGCCCATTGCCATTGCAGCTACCAATACCAAAAGGGCCTATTACTCCTCCCCACAGGTCAGAGTCAGTATCAACTTTGGCACTGAAGTCACCAAGAACAAGGGTAAAATCTCCTTTCTTGACAGAATTCAAAATATCCTGAAGTTGTCCATAAAACCTACCCTTCTCATCCTCATCTGTATCCTCAGTGGGGGCATAACAGCGGATAACATTCAAGTCTTTAACGCTTGTCTGAAATTTTGCTGTAAGAAACCTTTCATTAATGCACTCATATCCAAGAAGAGCATCACTAGCGTATCTGCTGAGAAGCAGACCCACGCCTTGGTGATGCTTATTGTCGTCCCTCCCTAAAAAGAGAAATTTAAGATTATTTTTAAGAATTTGACCTTTATCTGTCCATTTGGTCTCTTGCAAGCTGAGAATATCTAAATTATAACGGTGGAATTCTTGTGTGAGGACATCAAGAGAAAAAGCTCTGTGCAGAGTCCTCACATTCCAATTACCTATGGAGAGAAAATGGTTAGTGGGATGTTAAAAGAAACTATGTTTATTGAGAGAGGGAATGCCGACAATATCAAACAGCCCCCCTAATCGCAGACATGGGGCGAAGACCCGTTCTCCCACCACTAAAGGCTGAAGCCATCTACACTGGAAGACTTCACCCAATGTAGAATTTGACGATTCCAGTAGAAACAAAGAGTTCAAGTGCCTGCGATGACCTCTGCTCAGGATTATCCACCAGCTGATAAACGTATCCTGTGAATCTATTCACTTGGGTCAAACTGTTGTCAACCCACAAACAAACAGAAAACACAGCGGAAGATTTTCCCTCCACAGAAGCCCACCAGTACAGCGAAATCAGGATCCATAATCAAGCTCAGAGCCATATATCTGTCCAGTCCAGTGGGTTTATATGGTCAGCACCAGGACCCTATGTGGTTGATCACTCCTCAGCATGGTAGAGAAAAAAGAAAAGTAGCCAGAGTTGTCCAGATCAGTAGGCCACACTAATCTGGCAGCTCTCCCCTTCCGTTCACTTCCACAAGATATCTCTTCTGAAAGCAAAAATTAATTTTTCTCATCCAGTAATAGTCATAATTATAATTATAATTATCAATTAATTATTAGTCAGCTCTTAACAAGATGAAATAAAACTTACAAAACAAACAAAGTCAAAACAAATAATAAAAAAAAAATAAATACCCCCTCAAGCAGCTGCTTGCCACAGAGGTCTGACAGGAGCCTGTCAGTTTATATGCCACAGTAGAAGGTCTGACAGAGCCTGTCAGTTTATATGCCACAGTATATAATGATAAAAAATTATAAAACTTACAATTATTACTTTCAATTAGATATATTTTATGTACTTCCTTTGCTTAACTTGTTTTCAGGCCTTTTGTAGTATATCACTTCTTAAAAAAATGATTTATTGCATAAATTCTGCATATTTTTGATAAGACTACTGAAATACATGTATACTAACTTAATATGTTTTTTGGTAGTATCACAAACTGAATCTGAGTACTTGAAGTAACGTTAACGCCTTTAGTTACGGTCTGCTACTTATGCATTTCTTGATCCAATAAACGGGTTTCAGGGTTTGTTTAAAAGGCACTTATTGGCTTGCTAAACGGTCACATGACAAGTCAATGCAATGACAGCACTCCTGAAGAGAAAGCGGATTCTGTAGTTTGATCAGTACATTTTTTTTCTTTAATAATTCTGTGTGCTTAATGATGGATATTATTAATTTCTATCAATGCCATTTGGTCCAGATTAAGGGGAAAATACACACGCGATGGAGTTTGAGGGGAAGCGATTGAGCCAATGAACTGCGCGGGTGATGTCCTAATACTAGTCCAGTGAATCTCCTTTGCTCAACCTTCTCTAATACTTGTGGTCTTGTGACCTGGCGGTTAGACCCATTTTGTTCACATAGGAGTCTCTGAGATATACAACAATTAAGTCGTTTAATACTGAACATCAATATTAAGGTGGGAATTTTCTACTGGTGATATTTGACACAATTGTTGATAACTTAATTGTTAATAATAAATATATGACTATGGATGTATGTGTTGTTTTTCTGCTGAGGTCCTGCCATCCTCTCAGACCTTCTACTGTGGCATATAAACTGACAGGCTCCTGTCAGACCTCTGTGGCAAGCAGCTGCTTGAGGGGGTATTTATTTTTTTTTTATTATTTGTTTTGACTTTGTTAATTAAATAATCTAAATAAATGTTATTGGATGTCCTTAACGAAAAATAAAAAAAGAAAAGTATCGAGACTGCAGGTAGAATCCTATTCCACCGGTTTAAATCATCCTGTGCTCTGATTGGACAGAAATGATTGCTTAAGCTTTCTTCTTTGTGATTGGCGGAAATTGAATATGTTATGCGTTTAAAACTACTCTTTCAGGAAAGGGATGGCAGTCTTTACAGGTACAAAAGTTCCAGCACGAGCAACTCTCTCGTGATTTGTTACACTTTAAAATTGTTCCACCTTAGGTACTGTTATTACCATCGCACTAGAAGGAACGGAGTTCATTACACAAGGGGAGGAAGGGAGAGCAGAAGACGGAATTTCCACCC
Source organism: Ryuthela nishihirai (assembly GCA_038380435.1). NCBI lineage: Eukaryota > Metazoa > Arthropoda > Arachnida > Araneae > Heptathelidae > Ryuthela > Ryuthela nishihirai. Next base: position 110,084,876 of record JAWZYU010000001.1, read on the forward strand.
TTGAGGAATTTCTACTGTGTCCCATCAAAGCACAATGGTGAAACTAATAAATCGTAATCTTTCATTCTGATTAAGTGATTAAAAACTATTAACAATATTTCTTGGTATATGTTTAATGGTGATTCTACAGTACTGGGGCAATAAACCCGATAAATGCTCAAAAGTCACTGGTGAATTATCAATTTCATAACTTACTTTCAATCACATGTCAATAAGATAATTATCTTTGATCTATGAAATCATTGATTGATTGATAAGTAATTGATAGATCAATCAGTGACTTATAAGAACTCTGATATTTCAACTACTAGTCTCATTTATTCAATTGCTTCCATCTACACTTTCCCATTGCAAAAGACTCATATAATTATGGAAAACTGGGCATCAACGGAATTCTCCGCATATCAGACTAAGAGATGTATCATTCCCTAATTCTTTTAATGCCCACCAGTTATCAACTAATTTCATTGTTTGATATTATTCGATTTCAGTTAGAACCCTATTTTACCGGTTCAAATGACCTTGTGCTCTGATTGGACGGGAATGATTGCCTCCGCTTTATACTTTATTATATAATGATATAATGAATTATTAATAAATAAAACTATTGAATGTAATATTAAACCTATGAGCTCATTTTATATATATTTTTTCTTAGGATTGAAACAATAAATTTATATATCCGATGATTTCTAGAACTGCCTTCTCTGTTGATTAAAATAGTGCTAATAGTAAGAAGAAATTAAAATAACCGTCTAAGAAAGGGTATAGCTCTTTTAATAGGATATACATTTCAAAAATTTAACTCTTCCTAATGTATAACCTGAGAAACTATTGGGCTTAAGATTTAGCCTATGGGATCGTTCTTTATAATATAGACATCTTTATAGTTACAAACCAATGGCTTTAACGAAATTCTATTATTTTTATATCTGATGATTTTGAGAACTGTCTTTTTTATTTATTAACATAGTGCCAACAGTTAGCAGAAATTAAAAAATCAGTTAGGAAAGAGTAAGCCAATTTTTGATTAGATATAAAATTCTGAATTTAACTCTTCCTAATGTATAACCTGGGAAACTATTGGGCTTAAGATTTAGCCTATGGGATCGTTCTTTATAATATAGACATCTTTATAGTTACAAACCAATGGCTTTAACGAAATTCTATTATTTTTATATCTGATGATTTTGAGAACTGTCTTTTTTATTTATTAACATAGTGCCAACAGTTAGCAGAAATTAAAAAACCCAGTTAGAAAAGAGTAAGGCAATTTTTGATTGGATATAAAATTCTAAATTTAACTTTTCCTAATATATAATCCTGGGAAACTATTGGGCTTAAGATTGAGCCTATGAGATCGTTCCGTATAATATATCTCTTTATAGGAATAAACCAATTACAAAGTGCTCCAGTGAAAGAAAAAGTTAATGTTAGATAGGAATGAACCAATAGGACTAACGAAATTCTAATTTTTTCATATCTGATGAATTTGAGAACTGTCTTCTTTATTTATTAAATTAGTGCCGACAGTTAGCAGAAATGAACACAACGGGTTAGAAAAGAATAAGGCACTTTTTTGATAGGAGTTACATTTCAAACATTTATCTTTTCGTAATATATAATCCTGGGAAATTATTGGGCTAAAGATTTAACCTATAGGATCATTCTTTATAATATATATATCTTTATAGTAATAAACCAATGGGTTGAACGAAATTCTATTTTTTTAAATCTGATGATTTTGAGAACTATCTTCTTTATTTATTAACACAGTGCCAACAGTTAGCAGAAAAATAAAAAAAGGTGAGGAAAGAGTAAGGCAATTTTTTGATTAGATATAAAATTATAAATTTAACTCTTTCTAATGTAATCCAGGGAAACTATTGGGCTTCAGATTGGGCCTATGAGATCGTTCCGTATAATATATCTCTTTATAGGAATAAACCAATAGGATTAACGAAATTCTAATTTTTTTCGTATCTGATGAATTTGAGAACTGTTTTCTTTATTTATTAAATTAGTACCGACAGTTAGCAGAAATGAAAACAACGGGTTAGAAAAGAAAAAGGCCCTTTTTTGACAGGAGTTACATTTCAAACATTTATAAAAATAAATAAATAAATAAATACCCCCTCAAGCAGCAGCTTGCCACAGAGGTCTGACAGGAGCCTGTCAGTTTATACGCCATAGTAGAGGGTCTGACTATGGCAGTATAAAGGGTAGACCTCAGCAGAAAAACGACCATGCCCTTACATCCGGGGCTCGAACCCAGGTCCCTTAGATCGGTAACCAAGCGCGCTAACCACTCGGCCACGGGACGACACAAACAAACATTTATTCTCTTCGTAATATATAATCCTGGGAAATTATTGGACTTAAGATTTAACCTATGGGATCATTCTTTATAATATATATATCTTTATAGTAATAAACCAATGGGCTTAACGAAATTCTATTTTTTTTATATCTGATGATTTTGAGAACCTTCTTCTTCATTTATTAAAATAGTGCCAACAATTAGCAGAATTTAAAACAACCGGTTAGTAAGGAGTAAATCACTTTTTTGATAGGATGTAAAATTCAAAAATTTAACTCTTCCTAATGTGTAATCCTGGGAAACTATTGGACTTATGTTTGAGCCTATGGGCTTGTTCTGTATAATATATTTCTTTATAGGAATAAACCAATAGGCTTAATGAAATTCTAAATTTTTATATCTGATGATTTTGAGAACTGTTTTCTTTATTTATAAATTAGTGCCGAAGAAATTAAAACAAACTGCTAAGAAAAAGTAGAGCAACTTTTATTAGTATATAGATTTTACAAATTTATCTCTTCCTATTATATAATCCTGGGAAATTATTGGGCTTAAGATTTAGCATATGGGATCGTTCTTTATAATATATATATCTTTATATTAATAAACCAATGGGCTTAACAAATTTTTTTATCATCTTATGCATTTCGAAATATTGGCAAAATTATTGTATTGTTGTTTATAATATAGCAAGTTTATGTTTATCAGCGTTTTAAAGATATTTGATACCGTTCAAAGCTTTAAATTTGGGAGTTTTGATGACCATACTTTTAAAATATCTTAACCACAATAGAAAGGCGGGGTTTATTCTGCAACTTTTTACTGGTTATTTAGTCACACAATCGGATTGGCTAACAAGCCATATTAAAAGAACACAATATTAGCGAACTTCTTAATGGTTAAATGTGTAATATTATATCTCCGATTTACTTCTTAGTAACTAGAGTTTTAGTAATATTTTTTATTAATTTCGGAAAAAAAGCATTTTTATAGTAATTAGGTAATTAAATTCTAAAAGTTTGTACACGCGTGAGTTCTTTAAAGAATCTTTTGTCTTTTTTTTTTTAACAAATTGCTTTTATATTCCTATTTACAGTGGCAGTCAAAAATGCATTTCTGCAATGCTAAGCAATATGTACTATTTACTAAAATAGTTGTCTTTTCGTTTACTGGTCATCTGCACGTTCTTTGAATTTATTGGATGTGGTTTATTATAGTCAACCAATCATATAGAAAAAGCAAAGACACCCACTAACCAATCTAGTAACAGAAAGCAAAGGCGAAGTTTCCATGGAAGCAACTGAGACAATGAGACTGTGCAATTGAAGCATAAAAAATTCTCTAAACGTTACTTTTCAATCAACCAATGATCTTAACTTATTGCATGTGATTGATAGCTTAATTCACCAATGAATTATAAGGCTTTTTGATGCGTCAATTGCGCAGTCTCTATTGCTTCCATCCATGTTTCATCGGTCTGTAAATGGTAGCTAGGCATAAACTGAAAGGAGAGCTGTGTACCAATCCCCAGTGATGATGCACAGAACCGGCCAGGTCTAGCGCCTAATGTCCGACCACGACTTCTCGTGATGCAGGCCATTAGTACCGTTCAAAAGAGATATTCTCTTTCGGAAGGGAACGGAAGAGGAGGGCTGACAATTCAGTATGGCCTAATGATCTGGTCATCTATGGCCACTTTTTTCTTTTTCTTTTTTCAACCTTGCTGAGAAGTGGTCAACTTCACAGGGTCCTGGTGCTGACCATTTATACCTACAAGACTGGAATTTGTTTTGACCTCCGCAGCACATGGCTGCATGATGACTTTGAATGTATGTTTCATCACTGATAGACTAAAATTTAACTACTTGCTTTTCGGATTTAGCCTTAAATATTGTTTTTTAACTCCTCAATGGGAAAAATGTTAGGGCGCAAACATTTTAAATCTCAAAGCGTAAGTTAGAAAAAAACTGTAAAGTTATCATTTTAATAATTTATTTTAAATTAAACTAAGAATTAACATAAATATTAAAAATTTAAATATAACTAAGGCTCTAAGCAGATTTTGGAAAGATTGGATCACAGCTATTGGTAAGAATGTTTCGATTATTGTTGAGTGCCATGGATTTTTTTTGTTTGTTAAGAGATTATCGCATTTGCGACCATATATATATTCATTTCGAATTGACGATTTCACATACTAAAATTTCGTGGTAAGACTGTTTTTAATGTATGTTTGCTGGACTTTAATAAAATTGTTACGAGAATTTTCTGATACATTATTTAATTTTTAAAACTGATAATTTAAAAAAGCACGAAAGGAAAAAAATTGTTTTGCCCTGTTATAATAATGACTGTTCACACTGTTAAAAATGCATATTTAATTTATGTGGGTATTATATAAATTTTTAATAATGAGCTTATATGTATATGCAATTTTATATTCTTTTCAACAGAGTCGAAGTATGGATGAAACAATTGAGACAATGAGACTGAGCAGCTGACGTATCCAAGATTCTCACAAATCATTGATTACTTACGCTATCATTCACTTCTCAATCAACTATCATCTCAAAAATCAAAGGACATTAGCATATTTAGATGTGATTGATAACTTAATTATCGAATGATTTATAATGAATTTTTGGTGAGTCAACTGCTTCCATCTATATTTCGTCACTGCTTTTCAGCTATTATGCAAAACTGGGTTTTCCCGGTTGACTAATATGGTTTGGACATATGCATGTGGTCGCAACGGAATTTTTCCGAAAGAAAATCTAATGCATGGAATCGAATACCTATGTTGTTGAGTGGCGAAGGGTGGATAGAAATAATTGAGATATGAGAATGCGCAGTCAAAGATTCCCATAAGTCATTTAGAGATGAAGATATCAGTCACTAGTCAATCAACCAATGATGTCATGTATCAAAGATATTATCTTATGTACAAAGGATTGATATCTTAATTCACCAATGACTTAAAAGAATCAATTGAATGTAAGATATATAATCAACGACTTAGAAGCGTCAATTGCGCAGTCTCATTCACTCAATTGCTTCTATCCACGTTTCGCCACTAGTGCTGTTAAAAGGTTCTTAAATCCATACTCCCATCAAAAAATAAATTAACATGCAGATATGTATACAGCATACTAAAGGTTCAATTAAGAGGGGAGGTGTTGACATGGTTTAATCTCTAATCTTCAAGGACAGTGAACTATGTGTTAATCATGTTTTCGAGTTGGGAGTTGAAACCTTATAACAGCAACTGGATACGCCACTGGACAAATGTTAGTTGTTATTGATGCATCATGATAATGATAAAGAATTACATTAATTCGCATTTTAATGATTCTTCTCATAAATAATATTGCATTACTTTGGTGGTCAGAAGTTTCAAGAGAGATCTAGGATGTTAAAATGGTGTCTCATTCTTCTGTAGCAATTAGGGATTTCCTGCATCTGAATTCATGGCTTAAAAAGTTGATTTCAACAGTCAAGATGTATATGTGAAGATTAATTCACGAAATTTTTCATGTCTATGTTACTAAAAAAAATAAATACCCGCTCAAGCAGCCGCTTGCCACAGAGGTCTGAAAGGAGCTTGTCAGTTTATATGCCATAGTGGAAAATCTGTGAGGATGGCAGGACCTCAGCAGAAAAACATCACAAACATCCTAAATGTCGTTTATTCAGATGCTACTTATTTCAGATAAAACTTTAATTTCAATGGTGATTTCGAAGTAACCTATATAAAAAAATTAAATGCGTAAGTAAACTGAATCAATTGAAACATCTGCTTAATAGAGAGCTATTTTTAAAAATTAGTATAATTATCTGACTTAATGAGTAGAGGTTTCTAGTTTCCTAGAAAATCCAACAGAATTTTTCTTTGGGCCAAAATTTTAATGCACAGACCGAAATGCTGAAAAGGGTATTTGTGCTATGTTTAAACACTTGATGACGTAAAAGAAAGTTTAACCTTCAAAATACGAGCAAACGTGCAAATGGGATGTAATCAACAGTAAAACATGAAGGGAAGCAATTGAGACTATGAGACTGCGCAGTTGAAGCATCAGTGTTCTGATGCGTCATTGGTTTATTGAGCATCAATCACTTATTAATCAACCAATGGTTGATTAATATATGATCAGAAATTATAGATTATCATCCAATCTCATATAGTGTTGGTTGATTAATAAGTGATTAATAGCTGAATAAACCAATGACCTGTTATAATCATTGATGCCGCAACTATACAGAATGTCTCAATTACTTCCACTCAGGCTTCATCACTAGACATAATCATGTTTACTGGATGAATGAAACCTAATTCACCAAAATAATGAGCTGACGGTGGTTCATAGCAAATATAATTTGTTGGATAACTAGAGCAAGATAAAAATTTTATACCAAATAAAAATGTCCTTTGTTCTTTGTACATTGAAAGATAATACATAGTGTATTATATTTAATATTTGCAATATTCAAATATTGCTATTACCCAGGTAATTGATATCTGCGCAATATGAAATATTACATAAATTATGTTAATTTTTTTTTTCTTTTTTGTGTATTATTATCAACTCTCTCGAAAATTCAGCAGTCTAAAAGACCTCAGATTTCCTACAACCTTTAATATTTTCTATTAAGTAGGTTAATTAATAAGCCATAATTAACGCTAATAGCTCTAGGTCGATGAAAATGTGTAAAAATATGAATAGTTCTCCTTAATTCGTCATAGATTTATTTATAGACACCTCTGAGTTTCCAATGAGTTGCAAAAGTGATGAGTGTCAATGCAAAAGCATAACAAAAGCAAAATTAATCAGATTATATTTTGCATAAAGTCATGTATGTATTAGGGAAAAAAAAAATACTACACTATAAACAAACGGCATTATTGACTTACTTGAAATAAAATTAAGAGTTGTCTTCATTGGTTACATGATTGGTAGGCGTGTCCTTCAACCAATAGAAACGCAGTTCGGTTAAACGGTGTCCACTGATATACTGATTTCAGCAGTCCTTTCTCCCTTTTTCCTTTAATAGATGAATGGATATTAATAAATAACAAGCATGCAAATAGGACATCACTAATAAGTATTACACTTTAGTATTGGCCTGGACAACCAGCGGCACATTGAAAAAATAACTTGAGATTCATAAAGCAAATCATCTATGTACTGAATTTGGTTATTAATCTCCCAATTTTTTACCAATTTTTAGGTGCATAACTAATGATTCTGCTAATTTACAGTAAATGAAAAAAAATAAATACCCCCTCAAGCAGCTGCTTGCCACAGAGGTCTGACAGGAGCCTGTCAGTTTATATGCCACAGTAGAAGATCTGAGAGGATGGCAGGACCTCAGCAGAAAAACAATACGAACATCCATGCTTTATCCGGGGCTCGAACCCAGGTCCCTTAGATCAGCAGCCAAGCGCGCTAACCACTCGGTCTATGTTGAAAAATGTGTCCAGATACTTCCATGTTATGTGAATAGAAAGCCACTTTCAAAGCTCCCTAGCATTAAAAATAAACTTTTTACGCAAAAACTGTTATTGGCGATAAATTGAAGATGCCACTCAAATCTCTCTAAATATATTTCCCGCAATATTCGTTTAATATTTAAAGAATGAAAGGAAGCTGAAGCAATTTTTTTCAACTTTTGACACTTGTGAAAAAATACTTCAATAGATAAAACAAAAACACTTGTAACAATTTCTTCACTAACATAAATTAAATACCTAAAGTTGTATGACGATTTTTTAAAAATTACATCAATTTGGAGGCAATGTGGCAGTGCCAATTTTCAACAATCTTCAGTCAATTTTTAGAATCATTGAAGCGGAACCATTTAACAGCGGACGACACTCTCACATTGCCTCCAAATTGCGTTTTATAACGCATTTAAATACCATAAATGCTTAATAATGACCAAAAAATGTTAACTTTTTATTTTTTTAATTTATTTAAATCGTTTTGAAATGCCATTAATAAGGTCCAAATATTGTTTTACTTATTTAATTGTTTTAATTTATTAGATTCTTTTTAAAACACCTAATAAGGACCAAAAATTGTTTAATTTTTCAATTGTTTTAATTTATTGAAAACATTTTAAAACGCTTTTAATAAGGACTAAAAATTGTTCAAAAAATAAATAAATATCCCCTCAAGCAGCTGCTGTTTCCAGAGGTCTGACATGACCTTGTCAGTTTTATAGAAGGTTTCTCAGATCTTCTACTTTGGCATATAAACTGACAGGCTCCTGTCAGACCTCTGTGGCAAGCAGCTGCTTGAGGGGGTATTTATTTTTTTTTTTAATTTTATTATGAGGTGGCAGGACCTCAACAGGAAAACAGCACAAACATCCATGCCTTACCCGGGGTTCGAATCCATCCCTTAGATCAGTAGCCAAGCACGCTAATCACTCGGCCATGGGACAGCTCGAAACTATGTTATCTTTTTTAATTGCTTAAATTTATTAAAAGAGTTTTAAAACACTTTTAATAAGAACCATTTTTTTTCCCTTTTTAGCTAAAACAGCTAAGTAGTATCCCTTATCTCAATCTTTGGCCATTATTTAAAGCGTTTTAAAACGCTTTTAATAATGACCAAAAATTGCTTACTTTTTTTATTTTTTTTCATTTATTAAAATCGTTTTAAAACATTTTCATTTAAAAACAAAGAAACTCCTTCTTTTTAATTTTTTTATTAAAATTATTTTAAAACACTCTTAATAAGCACCCAAAATTGCTTAATTTTTATTAATTCTATCTCTTTGCCAAGGGGAAGTTCGTTCAGTTTGGTAATATGCTCAAGCTTCTCTTATAGGTTATGACTAACAGTCTTGGTCTAACTCCTTTCCATTCACAAACAAATTATGCTTCATTCACAGAATAGCAAATGTCCTCTTGTTTTGTCACTTTAAGAAAAACTTTAGTACTTTTGGAAGATTAAAAATAAATCGAATGTTTGAATTGCTACCAATTGACGTATGAGTCAAAACCTCAGACGTCAATTACTGAATCCCTAAGAAAGGTGGCAAACAAATCTTTTCGGTACGCCACTGTTTAGAAAATGTCCGAAAACCTTTGCCCTCTTTATTCCAATTAGCTCAAAAGTTTTGATCTCTCATTATGCATAAATTATTCGATCACAGACTTGCGAATAAATTGCTTTCGAAATTGCATATTTCACCTTTCCCATTAGTTTTGCAATTCTTATTCATTTTACTATTCTTTATGATTATAATTCCAGTGGCTAGCGGAGAATTGCAAACAGAAACTATATGGGAAGGATATGTTACGAGACTAGCAATCGGTCCTTCGACAGTTCTCACAGATTATAGTTCAATCACCTGTTAATCAATCTGTTATCTATGAGAACTAATGAAGCATCAACTTGAATGAAGTCTCACAGTCTCCCTAGTTGCCATTCACGCTGATAATTTCCATTTTAACCAATTATCTCATAGAGATAAATCATTAGCTCATTCCCATGTGATTAATAGCTTAGTTACAAACCCATAAAAATTTCTGATGCGACAGTTTCACAGTTTCTTTTTGTTTTTTGGGGCGGGGGTGGCTCAGTCGTTAGTGCGCCAGGCTCGTAATTTGCAGTTCCCAGGTTCGAGTCCCAGCTGGGTCAGCGTTGAGACATCTCCGCAAAACTCCCGCCCTGCCCACGGGCAGTAGGGAACAGCGATGGGCTTGGAAAGGACGCCATCCGTTCGATGGAACGTTAAGCCGTGGCTCCGTGTGCGGGAGAGCCATACCCTATGCATGTTAAAGTACACGCTGGATGGCCTTAACGGGAGGCTACCATCAGTCTCCCAACAGCTTTCCAGTGGGTCCCAACCTTCTCTGAGACTTCAGGGTCCTTGTGACCTGGCCATTTAGTCCATAGTGTGCAAAAAAGTGCCGTTCAGAGGTAAAACAACCCAACCCAACCTTTTGGTTTATTGATTTAATTGCTTCCATTCACGCTTCGTCACTATGATTTTTACTACATGTAGACCATGTTCCGTAGATGAGCATGGTTCGCATGTGGGTGTCTATAATGAGACGAAGTTCTTCCCCTCTCCCCATTTCATGGAGTAGAAAGGGAGGGATGCAACACTTAATTGAAAAATTTCCTACTAATTACTGTAATATTCTCTCTGATTACTTGAATGCTTGGGTTGGGATTTTTCTCAGTTGGTTGCGCGCCGGCTCCTAATTTGCAGTTCCAAAGTTCGATTCCCAACTGTAACTGCGTGGGGATTTCTTCCGCTAATTCCTGTATGACGTCGTTGAGAGACTGGATACCGATGGGCTTGGAAAGGATGCTGTTCGTTGGATGGGACCTTAAGCAGCTGCTCCGTGTGAAGGAAAATCATACCCTGTTCACTTTTCTGAGCACATGGAGTTATTGTGGACTGACCATTTCGCCTATTGTATGCAGAAAAAAGTCTTGCTCAGAGATAAAACAACAAGGCGCAACTTGAATACTTTATTTAATTTTATTAATTTATAATATCATTAAGATGATAAGACATTTGATATTCTCAAAAATCTGCAAATCGATTAGGTAAATAATCACGGTTTTACATTTAGTGGGAGTTTTGACATTGTATTTTACTTGCAACAGAATTTATGGCACACATTCTTAGATTGTGAAGTGCATGATTATCTACAAGTAGTGTAATTACTTCTAGTGTATTCAGTTTGCATTCCTTTATTCGTGGCACACCAGTGTTAGAAAACATGGATGACTTGACAAAAGTTTTGCAATCACTGGTTGAAATGAAAATTTTATGCTGTGAAAAGCTGCTTTTAAACGACTCATATCTCAGTTTAAAGAAAAAGTCATAAATGGCAATATAAAATAAAGAGAAACAAATATTAAGCTTTTATGTTAACTCCGTGTTATGTTTTTAGAATATTTGATCTAGCATTCTGCTGAATTTGCATATTAAACTTTGAGATGAACATTCAAATAAATGTTCTTTTTAAAATTCCAAAACTGAACAAAAACATACTTGTGATTTGAAAACGTCGACTAAAGCTACTCACAATAAAAACACTGGTTTCATGAACTATGCTAAATAGTTATTAAAAGCAATATTTGATCAAATGTTTTTGAGAAAGATTTGCTTATTTTATGTAAAGACAAGGGAATATTGGTCTGAACATTTAAAATCATAGAAGCAAACATTAATTTCATAATGGAAGTTGACTGTTCGTAGGATTTGATTATGAATAGCAAAAGACATTACTTGTTCACGATAAATATTATTTACCAGTGTTTCTAGAGAGTTATTCTAGAAAAGTCAATCTTATTAATCTTGCTTATATTTACGTCCATTTTTAATTTAGTAGTCATTTGTTTTCACTCGTATTTTCAGAATTCTTGAAGAAATACTTATACGTAGTACACTTTTACGTTTGAAACACAATATAATAATAAAATTTTTAATGTATTACGACTTGATGTAATGAAAAAAGAAAAATTATATTATAAAATATAATGAAAAAAGAATAATAATGAATATAATAATAATGAAAAAGAAGAATAATTATTGTATAAAAGATATTAATTATAAATAATTGAATTATTTATAATTATGCAACCCTTCCCCCTCCCTCCCCCCCACAAAAAGAAACAAGAGGAAAATCATTTTTGAGCATTTTAATTCTTTGTCTCTTTCGACATTCTCGATATTAATCAGTAGCAAATGAGTAATGGCAATTGGTAGATCGTTCTATGCTTTGGATCCTATATATATATTTCACAGATTTCTCTATTGTTATCATCTCTAATTAGAAACCAATGTACTTCTTTATTTACAAACTGAAAATTTTAAATTTTCTCGGTATGAATGCGTTTAACCCCCCCCCCCCCCAAAGGGGAAAAAACATAAAAAATATTATAAAGTTTTATATACTCAAAATGCAATTCATTTCAAAGAAACAAGAAACATTCTCCTCATGCCTAAGTCCCAAATTACATTTTTTCCACTTTTTCGTAATAAATATATTATTTTCTCTTTTTTTTTTCTTACGATCTCCAAGCCACTATTTCATAGAACAATCTCGAATATACAAAATCAAAATATAGGAATTATGTTACATTTCTTCCAAATAATCTTTTAACTCTATTCGAAATTTCAATTCATTTTGAAATGTCAACGCTTAATGCATTAATTTGCTTATCCCCTGTCAATCAGCATCCAACCAAATACCTGAAATCTTACTATACTAATACCTCTCTAAAGTTCTATTACTGAAACTATATGAAAGTCGTTGAAATCAATGTCTTCATATTTGTTTGCAATCATGATGCATTCACACTATTTAATATTTAATGCTAAATTATTATTTCTTAACCAGGAGTACAAGCTATTTAATGTTTCGTTGACTGCATTATTCAATTCAGTATTATTAATACTGTTTACAACTAGATTATCACCAGTCAGAATAGTGGTATCATCTACAAAGAGCACACAACTAGATCTAGTTTTATTATGCCCATACACTAAATCATTTGCATATACTATAAATACAATAATGAGCTCAACATTAAGGTTTGAGGAATACATTTAGTAATTAATTTTTCTTCAGAAAGTGATCAGAAAGTACTTCAGAAAATTAATTTTGACATTAAATTGTGACCTATTAATGATTAGAAATTATTTTGCGCATTTTCTCACGAGATTATTCTTGTGTGTTATCACTCTACATAGTAAAATAAACATTGGGAAAATGGAAATTTCTGCTGTAAATACATTTATTTATTCGTACAAATGAAAAAATAAAATGTGGCTTTCAAAGTTATGTTATTTTATTTCGTATTTATATAGGCACAATTTTCAATATTATATTCACGAGATCTGACGATTCGAAAAGCTCGTTTCAAAAATTTGGCGCCCTTTTATTGCCCACTGAAATAGGGATTTTAATGCACCCAATATTTTCAATAGTTCGAAATCTTTATTTCAAAATAAATCTTTTACTATTCTACCCCAATTAGTTACTTTTCTTGCTTATCGTCTCGTAGTAGCTCTTAAAACAGGATTGTCAGACGGCGAGCCTCATTTCACGCCCTCAAATATTTACCCAAAATTATTAATTGAAATTTAACATTACAGATATTTTAAATTCGTTTTAAAAAATTAATATATCGCCTCGGTTAAATGTAGGATGCTCGTTTTCAAAGAGAATGATGTTTGTGATTTTTCCGACTGTAGCATCCTCTAAAGGTGAAAATTCGAACTAATGGAGGATTCACAAATTGCATATAGAATTTATCCATTCAAAAATATTTCATTAGTATCTTTTGAACCCCAAAGTCAATTTTTCCTTTATTTCTTAAAACGAAATGAGTTACGAGTTTAAACAAAATGAAAACAAAAATAGTTTTCAAAATGAAAAAACGTGACAAAATGAGTCACATTTCTTGGAGGTAAGAAGAAAACCTCTGATGCCAATGTAAACCTCTTGACAACACCTCCCAAAATTTCAAATTTATAGAAAGAATAGTTCGTTTTTCCCATTTCCCATTTCCACCTTATTTGTGGAAATTGAACTGTTTCGGACAGTAGCAAAATGTGGATCCTGATGATTCATTTATAGTACCTCTCCAGCCTAAACAGTGTTTTTTTTTTTCATTAATCTCTAAAAACAAAAAGAGTTGAATGTTTGTAGACAGACGGAAGGACAACAAAATGAAAACAATAGCTCGTGTTTTGGAAATGAGCTGAAAATCAGTCACAATTTTCACTTTGTCCTCTGTCTGTCCTGTAGATAATATTTTTTTTTGTTTTAATAGCTAAACGAAATTTTTTTGATTATATAGATATTAATAAATTATTGATTCGCATTTCCCAAATATTCTAATAGTTCGAGTTTCCACCGTTAGAGAACTCTGAAGTTAGAAAAATAGTAAAATTTTAATTTCCTTTCTGGGTTGAATACTTACTAATAAATATATAATTTGCATTTTCCGAACTTTTAATTAGTTTCATTTATTTGATTGTATGTGAAAATATTTATTAATGCAGCTCCCTTTTAATGAAAGCAGGATATTCGTACATGGCAACAAGTTATTTACAATTTTTCCTGATTGTGTCTGTAGCCTTTGCAGCACTAACGAATTGGAAACCTGGGAGCTATATAATGTCAACTATTCCATTATAATGTTTATAGAACGAAATATATTCCTTTTATTGTTGGGGCGGGGGTGGCTCAGTCGGTAGCGCGCCAGGCTCGTAATCTGTAGTTCCCAGCTGGGTCAGCGTTGAGATTTATCTCCGCAAAAATTCCCCGCCCTGCCCACGGTCAGTAGGGGACACCGATGGGCTTAGAAAGGCCGCCGTCCGTCGGATGGGACGTTAAGCCGTGGCCCCGTGTGCGGGAGAGCCATACCCTGTGCACGTTAAAGAACACGCTGGATGGCCTTGACGGGAGGCTACCATCTGTCTCCCAACAGCTGTTACAGTGGGTCCCCTCCCCCAACCTTCTCTGAGCCTTCGGGGTCCATGTGACCTGGCCATTTAGCCCATGGTGTGCAAAAAAGTGCCGCTCAGAGGTAAAACAACCCAACCCTTTTATTGTTCGTTACAAATTTTATTCTTGTAGTTTTTTTTTAGTTTTAAGGAAAATGTTATCTCTCTTTTTTTTTGTTACTTCTTGTTACAATTTAAATTTATATTGGATGAAATGTTAGTATGATTTTGTATTATCGACCTAAACTATTTTTACGCTTCTTCTTCTAATTAGTTTCATTTTTCATCATTAGCGGCGCTAAAGTTGAAAATGACAAAAATATTTCATTTTGAAAACGATCATTCAACAAGAGAATTTGACTTTCTCGTAAGAGAAACGACGTAGCCTGAAAGACTATCATAATGTTAAATATTATGTCATTACTAAGGAAAAAAGTTAATTATGAGAATGCGCAATAATGTATTAATTACAAAGAAGAAAAGGTTGAAAAGAATAGTCCATAAAATAAAGATAAACGTGTACTCTTTATCGCCAGCGTATAGAATTAGAATTTACTATAGTCAGAAAAGAAAATTTCATAAAGTACCCTGTCGACAGGGGGAGGGGATGGCTCAGTCGGTAGCGTGCCAGGCTCGTAATCTGCTGGTTAGGTTCGAGTCCCAGCTGGGCCAGCGTTGATATTTATCTTTTAAAAACTCCCCGCCCTGCCCACGGTCGGTAGGATCCGCCGATGGACTTGGAAAGGCCTCCGTCCGTCGGATGGGACGTTAAGCCTTGATCCGTGTGCGGGAGAGCTATACCTTGTGCACGTTAAAGAACACGCTAGGTGGCCTTGATGGGAGATACTATCTGTCTCCCAACAGCTATCCAGTGAGTCCCCTTCCCAAACATTTTCTGAGCCTTCGGGGTCCTTGTGACCTGGCCATTTAGCTCATTGTGCGCAAAAAAGTGCCGCTCAGAGGTAAAACAACAACAACCTATCGACAGGGCAGGAGTGTTCTCCAGGCTTGTAATCTGCAGTTCTAGGCAGTTTGAGTCTCCAGGTTTGAGTCCCATCTAGGACAGCGCTGAGATTTATCTCTGCAAAACTCCCAGCCTATGTCAGTACAGAAACCAATGGAATTGGAAAGGTCGCCGTCCGTCAGATGGGACATTAAGCCATGGTTCCTTGTACGAGAGAACCATACCCTGTGCACGTTGGATGCCTTGAGGAGAGGCTACCAAATCTCCCTTAACAGCTGTCCAGTGGGTCCATTTATCCCAATCTTCTGTGAGCCCTTTGGGTTCTTGTGACCTGACTATTTAGCTCATTATGTGCAAACAAAAATGTGCCTCTCAGAGGTAACCCAACCCAAAGATTATTGTTACTGAATGGAATCTTCATGCTAGAAATATGTAAATAAGAGTCGATTTCAATGCATCGAAATGCTCAGAATGGCAGAAAATTTCACTTCATATCAAATTTGTTTTCTGATTTTTTCTATTACAGTTAAATATAGTTACGTATTTATGATTTGATCTCTTTGTGTGTAACATAAAAATGAAAATCCTAAATCCAGAGAACTAATGAAAGGGAATATAAATATGCTCCTTATACAATCATGAGCAAAGAAAAACAAGCTATAGTCAAGTGTGTAAACATATCCTGCATGAATGAAACTTAAATGTTACCCAAATAACAAGTAAATCATGCCAATATAACTAACAAGTTTATGCTTGTTCATGCTACTGAATGCTTAATGCGTGGTGTTTAAGTAGTGTTCGGACCGTGCTGCACTCTGTTCTTTGCAATACGGAAATTATGCACTCTGAACGTTTGACATTCAAATGGCAGAGCCACCGTATGAGTTATTCATTGAGGTGGAGAGTAGTCGTTCGAATGGAAGTGGCCAATCACAGGCTGTGGTTGGGAGAGTTCTGAATGTCTACTCAAATATGATATCCCGATTACGGAAATAGTTCTGAAGACAGAAGATGTATCTTCAAGCAGTAGCGAAATATGGATGGAAGTAATTGATGCAATGAGACTACTCAATTGACGGATTATAAATTCTTTTGCTCCCAATCACATGTATATTAGCCAATAATCTTTCATGTTTGTTATATGAGATCATTGGCTGATTGACAAGTGATTGATAGCTCAATCAATCAATATCAGTCATTGATTGATTGGTAGTTTAATCAAGTAATGACTTATGAGAATCTCTGATGCGTCAACTGCGCAGGCTCATTGTCTCAATTGCTTCTATTCACGCCTTGTCACTGAGTACAAGGTATATCAAGGATCATAACAGGAGCATATGATCACTGTATGGTTCTAGTTGCCATACTACACATAGAGCTGTCAGCACTGTAATTCTTTTAACGAACTCACAGCTTCCTCAAGACGGACTCTCACCAGAACTCTATCTATAGAACTCTGTATGGTGCTCGATTCTTAAATTATGTTCCCACATCCCAACGCAGCTATGGCCCTTTCAACTGGTGTCGTAAACGTGAACTAAATTCCAAAGCAATGGCACAAGTTAATGCTTACCAATGAATCAACTTTAATCTACAGTCTGTTCTCAGCGTCCACTGTTGTTGAAATTGAGAAGGATCCAATATCATCCTACGCATATTAAAAAAGGGATCGTTATGGGGAAAAGTGGATTAATTATATGAATCCCAGTCCCTTCTAAACGCGATGAAGTCCACTCCCATAAAACTAATCTGGTAACGGAATTTCTTGAATGAAGGTATCATCCGAATTAGAGTGATCTCAGAAATTTATAGATACGAATCTCATTGAGCACATGTAAGATGCTCTAGGGCAGCTTCAACGAAACTATTCTTTCGATGTACCTTTTGTTCTCAGATCCAAAGTTCGCATACTCCTTTACAACGGCGGCTTCATTTTTATCTCAAACTATGTGTAACTGTTAAGAGCCTGTAATAACTCATTCGAGTCGATTAAATTACATGAGTCAAAAGCAAAGTTGGAATTTTCTTGAATGTGTTCCAAATATTATAAATATTTGATGCAAAAGTAACGGTCGTCCTTGAAATAAAGGTACAAACATATATTTAAAGAAAACATCTCTTTATTCAATCAGTTATACATTGGCTATTTTTGCACTGACTTTCTACCATTTTTCTGTCAGCTTATGGAATCCACTTTTGTAGAAGTTTAAAGAAGGTGGTTTGGATTGGAAAAACCTATCAAGACAATTTTAATTGGTTTGTTTGATTAAATGAACATGAGCTTTCTATATGCAGTTCAGCTTTTTGTATGGGTAATGGTGCACTGCTTTTGCTACCGATTATCTTTTATGTACCACTTTATTACAGTATATATTATCCATTTTGATCAGCAATGACGATGCGACTCACAATGGATTATGTAACGCAAGCTGACATTATATCGACCTAAGACCAGATATACATGTGGGGAACAAGGAAGTCATGTCCTTCCCCTTTAAGAATGATAATAAGGGTAATAGAGGCAAAAAATTATTAAACATATTTATATTTCATGCATTTTTAAAGAAATTTTTAAAGTATTGTAAAATGGAGGGTGAAATTTTATTCTGCGTTCGAAATCAATCTCTTGCCCCTCACCCTCGATGTTTTTAGAACCGAGCCTGCATCTACCACATCCTCTTCCATAATTCGTATGTTACACAAATATCAAGCTTGAAAATCAGACCCAATTTATGTCAGTTCATAAATATAATTGGGGCGGGAGTGGCTCAGTCGGTAACGCGTAGGGCTCGTAATCTGTAGTTCCCAGGTTCGAGTCCCAGCTGAGTCAGCATTGAGATTTATCTCCGCAAAATTTCCCGCCCGCGGTCAGTAGGGGACACAGATGGTCTTGGAAAGGCCGCCGTCCGTCGGATGGAATGTTAAGCCGTGGTCACGTGTGTGAGAGAGCTGTACCCAGTGCACGTTAAAGAACACGCTGGATGGCCTTGACGGGAGGCTACCATCTGTCTCCTAACAGCTGTCTAACCATTCTCTCCCCCAACCTTTTCTGAGCCTTTGGGGTCCATGTGACCTGGCTATTTAGCTCATGATGTGCAAAAAAGTGTCGCTCAGAGGTAAAACAACCCAACCCATAAATATAATCCTATGATCAATATTCAATTTTACTACAAGTTGTCTTGATTTTTGTTATGTATTTTCAACTTTTAAAACGTATACAACCAGTTCACATAACTATCCACAATGAGACTCATTACTGAAATCAAGGGGGGGTGGCTTAGTTGGTAGCACACCAGACTCGTAAGCTGCAGTTCCCAGGTTCGAGTCCCAGCTGGGTCAGCGTTGAGATTTATCTCCGCAAAACTCCCTGTCCTGCGCACGGTCAGTAAGGATGGCTTGGAAAGGCCGTTGTTCGTCGGATGGGCTTGGAAAGACCGCCGTCCATCGGATGGGACGTTAAACCGTGGTTCCGTGTGTGTGAGCTATACCCTGTGCACGTTAAAGAACACGCTGGATGGCCTTGATGGGAGGCTACCATCTGTCTCCCAACAGCTGTCCAACCATTCCTTTCCCCAACCTTCTCTGAGCCTTCGGGTCCATGTGACCTGGTCATTTAGCCCATTGTGTGCAAAAAAAGTGACGTTCAGAGGTAAAACAACCCAACCCTACTAAAATCAAAATCACAAGTAGGAAATTATCCTTTTTTTCTAAGTAAAGTTAAAATCAAACACATCACTCATATACTATATTGGACATAGTGTTGCATTTACAACTTTTTTTAATTTCATGAATCATAATTAAGAGAAATTACACCTTTTTACTCGCCATTGTTAATCTCGAACATAGAATGCTAAACAACAGTGGCACTGGGGATCGGTTAAGACGGGGTAGAGATCACACGATATGAAGCAACTAGAAAAATAACATATAACCTCTGGTGAATATGGGATGTTCGTGTTCAAAGTGAATGAAGATTTTCATTTTCCAAATTTTGCACTCTTTAGTAGTGACAATTCATATTAAAGGATGATTGGGAAAATACAATGATAATATTTTATTAGTTCTAACAACAAAAACTAATTTTTCATTCATTCTTTAAATTGAAAAAAGTTACTTTTATCACCCTGTAACTGTCAACGGGAGATTATTTCTGTGGTGAACAACTGATAGTTTCTGAGCCTGCGGGAGGCAGTAAGAAAAACTGTACGAAATGTAATTGTAGTTCTTGAATTATCCATTTTAGTACCTTCTGGAAGTTTGCTACCAACTTTTAAAATTTCGCCAGAATTCGTGTTGTAATATTACCAAGTTTGGTGATATTGGCGATATTGCAGCACGATTTTTCTATTCTGGTGGACAATAAATTTGAGTGGACATTCAAGTCTCTTCCAACCGCTGCCTGTGATTGGTCCACTTCCAATCGAACGTTTAGTGCCCTCTAACGATGTAGATTAAAGCCTTTTGGAGAATTTGAAAAATACGAGTCATAACAGTTCATTATTTCCTATTCAACTCAATTTTGCTTTATTTATCGCTTTTTAAAAAAGATGCGTTTTCTCACCCGCCCCTATGGGTGAAGGGATCGATTGTTGCTGCCAATATAAATATCTTGATCACATTCCACCACCAAAAATATCATACTTCTTACCCAAATAGAAAGTTTGCAATATTCATTAATTTTTCTCTAAAACTTTCCACTGTTAGAGGGCGCTAAGTGTTAATCGTAATATTTCATCAAAAATCCATTCCACCCCCTGAGAGTGAGAGGACAAATTATTGTTTTCGCTGTAAACTTTACCTCCTTCACATCTCACCACTAATATTTAAGTTTCTAAATTAAATATATCGCGTGCAATATTAACTTTATTTTTTTCCCCATTCCAACTTTTTCTACCGTTAGAGTGCGCAATTATAATTTTTCGTAAATTCAAAAAATGTGAATCTAATATTTCATCAATAGTTATCCAACCAAAAAATAATTTTATATTTATTTCTAAAAACCAAAAAAGTTGAATATCAACAAACGATAGACAAGCAGATGAAGACAGATTACAAAATGAAAACATTAAGTTTTTTTTGAAAATGAGCTAAAAATTGAAGAAGACATCTAGCACATATTCATGTCACACACGAAAGCAGAAACAACTGGAAACTTTTGAAGAAAGAAACATGAAAAATTTAAATTATTATACATCAGTAGCAAAGAGTAAAAAATAAATAAATACCCTCTCAAGCAGCTGCTTTCCACAGAGGTCTGACAGGAGCCTGTCAGTTTACATATGCCATAGTAGAAGGTCTGTGAGGATGACAGGCCCTCAGGAGGAAAACAACAGCCATACCTTACCCGGTGCTCGAACCCAGGTCGGCTACGGGACGGCTAAGAGTGGATGGAGGTAATTGAGTTTACGAGACTTCCGGCAATTAACACATCAAAAACGTTTATAAGTTATGATGAATTCAGCTATTGATCGCGAGTTAATAAGCTAATGATATTTGAACTATGAGAATATTAGTTGATTGATGAATGATTGATAGGTAAAATCAGCCAATGATTTATGAGAACCTTCGATGCGTCAACTGCGCAGTCCCATTTTCTCTCCATCCACCTTCACCACTGCTATAAATCTTATTGTAGATTGTAAATAACATAAGATTGAGCATAAACACTCATCAAAATAAAGTAAAAAAAAGTGAAAGAATTTATACTACCTCTAGCAAGTATGGGAATCACGTTTTCAAAGATAATAAATTTTTTCGTTGCCTCCTTTTCAAATCTATAAAAGTTCTAATTCGGATTAACGGATGACTTGGGAAAATGTAAATGGCAGTATTTTATTAGCACTTATGCAACATGAAAATATTTCTTTTTATCCCTTAGAATTTTTTTTTTATCCCTTAGAATGCAAAAGGTTGCTTTTCTTACACTCCTGTGAGAAAATGGGGTAGATTGTTGCTGTCAGTAGAATATATCTTCCCACTCTACTACAGAAATTTTAAATTTCTACCGTAAACAAATCACTAGAAATATCCCATAAACGATCGACATTTGCCGAATTTAGTGCCTTTTAACAAAGTAAATTAAAACAACCAAAGCGTTAAGAAATGTGAATCATAATGTTTCGTTACTACTTATCCAACTGAAAAAGAAATTTAAAATTATCTCTTAGATCAAAAAAAGTTGCATTTTCCTCCATCTACCTGGTATTAAGTGGGCAACTTATCTTTGTCAAAGCAAACCTCATGACCTTCACATTCCATCATCAAAATTTAAAATTTCCAGCAATATTCGTTTAAAAGGATGCAATTTTCAAAAATTTCCACCTTTAGAGGACAAAATTTAAACTTTTGGGAATTCTGAAAGTGTAAATCGTAATATTTCATCAATATCTGTCCAAAAATCAATATCGCGCCCAAAAAAAGAAAAAAAAAAGGTTTTTAATTTATTTCCAAAAACAGGCAATTATCATTATTTCCTAAAACAAAAATTTTCGCGCCCTCCAGCTATTTAAGAGCAGGGCCAGATTTATACCTCATATGCCCCTAGACACAAATAGCAGAAATATTAGCACTTGCGTACGAATGGTTGCTTAAATTTTCTATAAAAAATTATAAAACGTGTTACTCTCACAGCCAAGGAGGGAACAATGTCACCGAAATAGATGTTGTAATTCTAATATTGATATCAATTTCTTACAAAATACTGTAAAAACGTCTGTAATAAATATTATATAAATACCCCCTCAAGCAGCTGCTTGCCACAGAGGCCTGACAGGAGCCTGTCAGTTTATATGCCAGAGTAGGTCTGAGAGGATGGCAGGACCTCAGCAGAGAAACAACACACACATCCATGCCTTACCCGGGGCTCGAACCCAGATCCCTTAGATCAGTAGCCAAGCGAGCTAACCACTCGGCCATGGGACGGCTTATTTTATAAAAATTAGTATGCAGTTGGCCGAGTGGTTAGCGCGCTTGGCTATTGATCTAAGAGACCCAGGTTCGAGCCCTGGGTAAGACATGGATATTCGCATTGTTTTTCTGCTGACGTCCTGTCATCCTCTCAGACCTTCTACTATGGCATAAAAACTGACAGTCTCCTAGTCAGACCTCTGTAGCAAACAGCTGCTTGAGGGGGTATTTATATTTATTTATTATTAACAGTTAAAATTCAAATTATTGCTGTTCATAAACATTTTTTTACAAAAATTTCTTACTTTGTATTTAGTGCTTTTGTACTTAGTGTTTAGTTTGTATTATTAGATATTTATTTTAGTCTGGATTGTATTATTAGTATATTTATTTTAGTCTAGTTTGTATTAAAAGAGTGTGCAAATTGCATTAAATTATTCAAAATATTTAGACAGTTCAATGTTGTGTGCATGGAGAGCTATACTGGAAGTTCCTTAAACTTTCAAATAAGAATTTTGTAACAAACTGTCACAGGACCTAAATTAAATATCTTTAAAAGAATTCTCCAAATCTCTTTTTGCGCCTTATTTGTGTAATTGTTAGAGTTTTAGAAGCTGAAATATTTAACAGCATTGTTGCTATTCCTAAGAATTTCTTTCGAAAGTCCGTCGGCTGTCAAATATTTTACCTTCTATAAGTCTTTAAATATTAAATAAATATTGCTTAAAATCGACATTTGGGGAAATTTGAGATATATAATTTATCTCCTGTTCTCTTTTCCTTAAAAAAAAAACTTATTTTTAAACCTTACGGAGCTTTAAATGTGTTTTCCATTCACATGAAAGTGTTCCAGTACGTTTGACAATATGCTGTGTAACCTCACAATCCATACTCATTAAAAGTTCACTTTGGATTGGTAGGTGAGAGAGAGTTCTTTGAACCATGGGTGTTTGCAAATGATTTTTTATTCCTTATTGAAAAATTGAAAAGGGTCTAATTGTTTTGTTGATACTTAAAATGCAATACTTGAATGCTGGCGCCCCTGTTTCGTTGGTGCCCCTAGGCAAGCGCTTAACGTGCTTTATAAGAAATCCGGCCGTGTTTAAGAGGGCAACTGATTTTTGCCAATGAAAACTTAATGACCTTTTCATTTCAATACCTAAATTTCAAATTTGTAGTCTAAATACATCGTTTGAATTTCATTTAAATTTTTGCAATTTTTAATTTTTTCCACCCTTAGATGGAGCAATTTAAACTTTTAGCAGATTCCGAAAGTGTAAATCATAATATTCCATCGATACCCATCCAACCCAAAGAGAAATTTTAATTTATCTCTAAAAAATATTTAATTAATGATTTTATTTTTAAAAAAGTTGAATGTCGACAGACAACAAAGTAAAAACATTACCTCGTTTTCATTTTTCTGTTGAAAATGAGATAACAAATATATCCTTTTACTTCTGTGAAACGCCATCTGCATAAAAAATATAAAAAATTCAAATGCAACAACTTTGAATACACAGCTATGCCCGAACAAGACCGGATTTAGAAAAAAAATCGGAGTGGGGCAATCGAGCAGGAAAAATGTTAAACGAGGGACAAAATACTGGATTTCCAATGCAGTACAGTAATATGACGTAAATATCAATCTAAAGAGAATAGATTATTTCTATAAAATTTTTAATGAATAGTCAGGCGTATTTCAATTTGGGGAATTAAGAAAAATTTCGCCTGCAGCGCAATTTCGACGAAGACTAGCTTTGCTCTATAGTATATACGTTTCGAACCAAATATTTTTAGATGGAGAATTAGAATATAAATATATATTTGCATTATTCTTGTAAAAAATCTTCTCAAACAGCTGCTTGCCATAGAGGTCTGACAGGAGACTGTCAGTCGATACCTCATAGAGAAGATTTTTGAGGATGGGTAGATTTCAGCCGAAAGACAATATAAAGATCCATGCCTTACATGGGGTTCAAACCCAGTTCTGTTTCATCAGTAGCTAACTCGCTATCCACTCGGCCACCGGGACTATACGAGAAGATAAAAACAAACATTTTTAGTCCGTACATGAGACTTCTTTGCATAACAGAAGCGAGCTAAGACGTTACAGAGACTAATGTTTTTGTGTATCAGCAAGGATTGATGCTGGGACCTTTAAGAATCCATGGAGAGTGTGTTAATGATGGCCACGTAATTTGGCCATGTTGCCCGCGTGTAAACTGCAGATTGGCGAATAGAGTTATGAAGAGTGTGTCTAATGTCCTCAGAAAAAGAATGAGACCTAGGATGCAGTAAGCAGACAATGTCAAAAAGGACATCGTTAGAATTGGTGTAGGTGGCCAGATGTAGCAGAGTAGTTTGGTGATAAACAGAGAGAAAACTAAAGTGATGAAAATTGGTCAGCCAGGTTGTAGTTCGATTAATCTGAATGGTTGAACCCTTGAGCAAGTGTTTCAATTTAATTACCCTGGGAGCCATGTAAAAGACACTGGCGAAGTACGGCATGAGATAAACAAAAGAATAGGGATTGCTGCTCGGACTTTTAAGAATATATGAAGAGTGTGGAGTATACACCTAAAGACTAAAATTAGACTGTATATTAGTTTGTTTCTTATACACCTAAAGATTAAAATAAGACTGTATATTAGTTTGGTTCTTTCTAGGTTAGTTATGGTAGTGAAACTAGGACCTTTTGTAAAAAGTGTAAAAATAATGTGTCATAATATGGAGACGAGAGAGGACATTTTGTTTTCCTCTCACATTTATAGACACTCTACCAAAAGTTTCAGATTATTTCAATCAATAATTTTAGAAGCAGTCATTTAATACGCTTATCTAAAATAAATTTTATGCTGTATATTGCCAGGTGCATTTCACAGCGACCTAGAAATATTATTTCAAACCTTATATACGAAAGCCAGAAGTATAACATATCGCCTCTGGTGAATAGGGGATGCTCATTTTCAAAGGGAATGAGTTTATTTCGTCTTTAGCACCTTCACGGTGGAAATTCGAATTAGTGGATGATTGGGAAATTGTAATCATTGTAATATTTTATCTGTACCTGTAAAACACAAAAAGAATTTCTGATTTATTTCTTAAACACAAAAGTTGACTCTCCCTCTACGGCGAATGGGGAAAATTATTCCTTGCAATGCCAGGTGCATTGCAAGGAATAATTTCCTTGCAATGCCTCTTCGCCAATGACATTCTACCATCAAAATTTCAAATATCTAAGATCAGTATGTCATTTGCAATATTCGGTTAGAATTTTGATATTTTCGAACTTATTTCACTGTTAGAGTGCGCAATTGGAATTTTCGTCTTCCCTCTTTTAACTGATATTTAAGTAACAATGGAAATTCGAACTAATGGACGATTGTAAAAATGCAAATAAAAATATTTTATGAGTACCAATTAAAAAAATTATCCTCTCAAGCAGCTGCTTGCCACAGTAGTCTGACAAGAACCTGTCAGTTTATACGCCATAGTATAATAGAAGGTCTGGAGGATACAATACAAAAATAATCTTTCATTTATCATTCAAAATAAAACAAGTTTTTTTTTTTAACTTTTCCTCTCCCCTTGGGGACAAATCCTAGTTGCCAGTGTAAAGTTCCTGACCACCACCCTTTACCAAACAAAAGTCAAAATTTCTGGGATATGTATATCGTTTAATATTAATTTAAAGTTTTATCATTTTCCACCTTTTTTTCACCGTTACAAGATGCTATTATAGCTATTGGGAAACTCTGAAAATGCGAATTGCAATATTTCGTCAATACTACACAACCCAGAAGGAATTTTTTATTTATCTATTAAAACAATTTTTTTAACGAGCTAAAACTAAATGTTGATTTCCCAGGTTCTCAAATAGTAAGCATCAATATTTTCTCTTTGAAATATTTATATTATGGCGACTCAATCACAATTTTAAGTTGACGAGATTTAAAAAAAAATAGTTTGGGTTTTTTTTGCGGGCTAAGGTAAAGACAAAAAAAAAATAGAAAAATACATTAAGACAAAAATTGCATGATTACATTTTTATTATATTTATATAGCATTATTCATATTTTAAACCTTTCGTGTGTTTTGCATTTCTCTTTAGAAAACAGTTTTTTTTTTGTATTCTTCGCACACTTGTAGACACAATATTTTTTTCCCAAGATGCCATTTGTGTCGTCCTGATTTGTACTATAAACTAATGTTTCTGAGTCGGTTCTGTTCAAGCCTAATGAAAATTTGAGTCTTCGCAGTGGTGAAACGTATAATAAACAATTGAGGAAACGAGACTGCGCAACTGACTGAAAAAGCGCGTATAAAAAAATAAGTCAATGGTGAATTGTTGATTGAAATTTCAATTACATGTCAGTTGAAGGTATCAATTACATATCAATATGATAATGTTTTTTTTTCTATCTATGTGATCATTGGTTGATTGATGAATCAAGCAATGTAGTTAAACAATTTTTTCAACTCTGAGATACTCTAGTTCTTCTGACCTGGACATTTAGAATATTTTGTGCATAAAAGTGTTCCCAAGAGGAAAAACTACCTCGACACAATCCAAAAACATTTTTTCGAAACATTCAATGTAGCTGATGATAAATATGAATAGACCCTACCTGGTCTAGTGGTTATGGTACCTGATCATTAAGACCAGCAGGGCATGTCATTGTGTAAGTAGTTATGTGAGAAATCTGGACAAGCCTGATATAACTTTTAGGTTATCTCCTTCCTTTATGTAGGGAAGTATCTTCATCTTCCTTAAATTCGCACTAAAAAAATTGAGTAAAGAGTGAATTGTAAGAATGCTGTATTAAGGGAAGGTTTGTTATAAATTTAATATAAAAGGAATGAAGACATAATTTGGTATAAAAAGAATGAAGACCTGATTTAATATAAAAAACAAATTACGACTTAATTTGGTATAAAAAGATACAGGTGCTTCAAATTCCTGCGTTAAAATATTCAGTGCATAATTTTAAGGGTAAAATATTAATGAAGGTGCATTCTTTTAAAAGCTTTTTAATGGCAATTGAGAGCTTTTTTTTAATTTCAATATCATCACAGATCCTCTCTAATGGTTATTAAACTGGCAGGCCGTTATCGAATTTCTGTAGTAAGCAGTTGCTTTAAGAAAAAATTATTTCTAATGTAGTGCTTTTTAAATAATAATGGAAAAGGAATAATATATTTGTGATAATTATATTAGGACTAATTGCACCCAAAATTGCTTAAATCAGGAACATAAACAGCTCTAAATGTAAAATAATACATAGCAATTTATTCAAAAATGAAAATATATTTTACATACTCAAGTTCAAAAGGCAAATTTCAAGTTTTAAAAGATATGATGCCAACAAGTTGAATAATATATACTCTTTTTCAACATCTACTCTTAGGATAGAAAACATTTTGGAATTTTAATCGCAAAAAACAACTTTTTTGATTAAAAGTGTATTTTTAAACGCAGATTAGCGTTGATTTTAAGGAGAGCTGCGAATAAACAACCTTTCTTTTAAACGTTTTGCATTTGTAACTTATATCAGTCTTTAAAGTTTAAATAATATTTTGTTCCTTCCCAAAGTAGGGACAGATATTATCATAAAAAACATAAATATCTCATGACAAAATTTCTGATTTTTATTTATGTGTTATTTATTTTACAAAGCCAAATATGTTGGAAAAAAGAGATATTTCTTTTTGTGGGGTATTTCCAATATCTTAGAAATTAAATTATTTTTGTGATACAGAACCAAATATGTTTGATAAATTCTACATACAAAGATGCAAATTAAAGAAAAAAATTAAAAATATTTAAATAATGCGGCATAAGTATTATATTTATATGCTTTTTTGTTAAATTTGTCCAATTCTGTTGTGTTTATACATCAATTTGTAAATGAAGTAACAGAATACAGAGGGAGCCACGTGTCACATTCGCAGCTCATTCTTGAACGTGTCAGGTGACCCTGTGTTGAAATCGAAGCGCGAAGAGCGAAGCACGTGGAAATATTCCGTTTCTATTTATTGCCAGTGTAACAATTAATTTAAGTAACGTGTGTTGCTACTACATGTTTAAAGGAAGCGCAAAGTGAAATATATGTTTTTCTTCCTTTAATTAGTTCAATTGAATGCGTCGACAGCGCATTTATCATACGCTACGACTTTTTAAATTACAATTTCGATGTAAATTATGTGTTATTTAAAATGCGTTGTCTAGTGTGTTCTTAAAATTATGTGTTATTTAAAATGCGTTAATTATGTGTTCTTAAAATGCGTTGTTCTACTAAAATTATTTTGTAAATTACTAAAATTATTTTTAGTAAAAGCATCGTTACCATGTCGGTAAACGATGCTTTTACTTTTATGAATAGCTTCCTTCTTTATATAGAAACAAATGTAAGCTTTCTGCTTCGTACAGGGATACAAGTAGAGGATTATATGTGATATGTGGACAAGGATGTCGTGTGAGTTGGAACTGATAGTTGTGCATTTGAAACAAACAGCGTTTAGGTATATTTGAAACAAAAAAAAAAGTGTTTAGATGCATTTGAAACAAAAAAAGTGTAAGGTGCATTTAAATATTTATTTGGTTAGTTAAGTTGTCTTTGTAAGGGATACAAGTAGAGGATTATATGTGATATGTGGAAAAGGATGGCGTGTGAGTTGGAACTGATAATTGTGCATTTGAAATAAAAAGCGTTCAGGTGTATTTGAAACAAGAAAAGCGTTTAGGTACTTTTGAAACAAAAAAAAGTGTTAGGTACTTTTGAAACAAAAAAAAGTGTTAGGTACTTTTGAAACAAAAAAAAGTGTTAGGGACTTTTGAAACAAAAAAAAAAGTGTTAAGTGCATTTAAATATTTATTTGGTTACTTAAGTTTTCTTTGAAAGGGATACAAGTAGAGGATTATATGTGATATGTGGGAAAGGGTGGCGTGTGAGTTGGAACTGATAGTTGTACAGTCGCTCAAAAAAGTATCCGAACACTACGGTTGATTACAGATTTCAGAAAACATATCTGGCAACGATTTTTTCAGAAATTAGTGATCTGGCAACCTTCGTGTCATGTGACACGAAGGTTGCCAGATCAGTAAATTCTGAAAAAATCGTTGCCAGATATTTTTTCTGAATTCTGTAATCAACCATAGTGTTCGGATACTTTTTTGAGCGACTGTACATTTGAAATAAAAAGCGTTCAGGTGTCTTTGAAACAAAAAGAAAAGCGTTTAGGTGCATTTGAAATAAAAAAAAGTGTTAGGTGCATTTAAATATTTATTTGGTTTGTTAAATTTTCTCTGTAAGGGATTTCCAAAATAATAAATTTGATGCATCGCTTTTTAATGATTGATTATTATAATCTTGAATTATAACTGTTGTACTTTCAGTTAAAGAAATAGTAATATAATAAAACTAATTAGAATTAATATGATAATATTAGACTATTTTAGGTTGGATTGTTTTACCTCTGAGACGGGATTTTTTTCTTTGCACCAAATTAGCTAAATGAACAGGTAACAAGGACCACAGAAGCTTAGAGAAGGTTGGTAGAAGGGGACACACAGGACAACAGTTAGGGGACAGAGAGAGAAACCTTCCGTCAAAGCCATCCAGCGTGTTCTTTAACGTGCACCGAGTATGGTTCTCCTGGAAGAAACCACGGCTTAACATCCCATGCGAGGGACAGAGACTTTCCAAGCCCATCGGTGTCCCCTTTCTCACCGAGGACAAGGTGGGGATTAACGGAGATAAATCTTGTTGAGTTGGTGCTCGAACCTGGGAACGGGAGATTACGGGCTGGCGTGCTGACGTCTGCGTTACCCTCAACCCCATTTTACTCTTGAATTGCCACTGAAACAACTAACTTTTGCTACTGAAACAATGAACTTTTGCTACTGAAACAATGAACTTTTGCTGCTGAAACAATGAACTTTTGCTGCTGAAACAATGAACTTTTGCTACTGAAACAATGAACTTTTGCTACTGAAACAATGAACTTTTGCCACTGAAACAATGGATTAAAT
The DNA here is from genome assembly GCA_038380435.1 of Ryuthela nishihirai. Taxonomy (NCBI): domain Eukaryota; kingdom Metazoa; phylum Arthropoda; class Arachnida; order Araneae; family Heptathelidae; genus Ryuthela; species Ryuthela nishihirai. The sequence goes on from JAWZYU010000001.1 coordinate 110,115,587, forward strand.
GTCAGGTCAGAAGAACCCCAAGTTCTGTCTGTTAGAAACTGTTAAGTCAAGCCTGTTAGAAACAAGTTGGGTGCAAATCGATTCAAATATTTTATTTGGTACACTCACATTTTGCATAATTAATTCACAGCATTGCAGGTATAGGGATATACTTTACAAAACCAAAATTCTTGAGTGATATCAGGTCGACATTTTAGTATAGTCATATTAGTAGTAGAGCGTCTTATTTACACTGATATTATCAATGCTTGAATGATTTTGTGCCTCTCGTTAGAAGCAATAGCCCAGATGAGAGCATTCCATCGAAAGATCTACAGTATGTCTTTCCTAAACTGGTGATAGGATATGGATACCGTTATGAGTGAAATTAAGAGGGCGAGGGAGAGCGAGAATATTTGGAACCTGTCACACATTTGGGACACTAGCCTAGAGTTTAAAAGTTCAGTGCAGTCTCCTATCAGCAAGAAATTAAGCTTGAATCAATTAGGGAGACTATGGAGAAGCTATGAGACTGCGCACTAAACCTTTCAATAGTTCTTATAGAATTGGGTTGTTTTACCTCTGAACAGCACTTTTTTGCACACAATGGGCTAAATGGCCAGGTCACAAAGACCCCGAAGACTCAGAGAAGGTTGGTGGTGGTTGTGGTGACCATTGGACAGCTGCTGGGAGACAGATGAAAGCCTCCCGTGAAGGTCATTCAGCGTGTTCTCTACGACTTAACATCCCATCCGATGGACGGCGACGTTTCCAAGCCCATCGGTGTTTCCTACTGACCATGGACAGGTCGGGGAGTTTTACGGAGATAAATCCAAAGCAGGCCCAGTTGGAACTCGAACCTGGGAATTGAAGATTACGAGACTGAAGCACTACCGACTGAGCCACTCCTACCCACCCCAACAGGTCTTATAGATGATAGGGTGATGATAGATCACTGAAATCACTGAAATGATGATATGATCAGATGATAGATAGATCACTGACCTGTAGGCTATAAAAACTGTCGAGGCATTAACTGTTCATAATATCGTGCTGTACAAATAACAAGAGGATGTCAAAAATCGGATATCGTAATCTGCACAATGTGGAGAATACGAGATGAGCATATTAACTATTTCTATCTGAAATGTAAATCACGGCTAATTCTTGGCAGATGTGAGGGGAATTGAAAGGGGTATTTAAATGTCTAACCTGTCAGATTTCTTATGAAATATAAGTTATTCAAACCCTCAAAGAGGGCAGAAGGGTTATAGCCTCCCGTCACTTGTAATAAACTTCTGGGTGTGATACTAGTCTCTGTCACTGTTTAATTATTGGATTGCATGGCACTGCAAAGATGAATTTATCGGTTCATTACGTCTAAATTTTTTTCGTATGATTCCTAATTTCACCTACTGATGAGCTGAAAATCAATTTATCATTAATGTTCACTAGCTACCGTAAGAAATAGTTTTTGTCATAATACAAGACTTGAAGCTTAATTTATAAGGGGATAGTGTTTAAAACATTAAGGACATCACTACCTGAACGCGTTGGCCTTGAATTAAAAGCATAATTGCAGTGCCCAAGGAGTGTTTTCAGCTGCCCTGGGCAAGCAATTAGCGTGCTCTTAAATAGTTATATGTATCTATACAATATGCTTATTTACGAGCATGTGTACAGCTCACGCAGAGAGAGAATTAACAAAATATTAATTTCCGCGTGTATTTAACGATGTAGATATCTTGAAGATTCGACTTACTTTACTTACTCTGGGCCCTGGGTCAGCCATGTTGCCGGGATGTAATATAATTGCTTAACTATCCGACCAATTGGAACATCCGTATATGTGTTTTAATATTTAAGAATCATTTAAATCAAGAGATATATTTTAGAGCAAAATTTACTTATATTATAAGAAGAGGTGTTTATATATTATTTATAAATAAATAAATAAATTTTCTTATCGCCGTCCCGTCCCGTGGCTACTGATCTACGGGACCTGGGTTCGAGCCCCGGGTAAGGCATGGATATTCGTCTCAGATCTCCTACTGTGGCATATAAACTGACAGGTTCCTGTCAGACCTCTGTGGCAAGCAGCTGTTTGAGGGGGTATTTATTTATATTTTATATTATAAGAGATTTCTGCCCTTGGAAAAAGTTTCGCCAAACTAGACCCTTACTTAAATTTATAGAACAAAGTCCAAATAATCTTCCAATTTCTACATGTATCTTTGAAATATTTACCGTTTTATGGGATTTGTATTAAATAAGATTGAATAATAACAATCGAAATTTCAATTCAAATATTTTATTGATACATTTTACATAATTAATTAACAACATTGCAGAATTATAGTGCGTTATTTTACATAATCAGCACTCTTAAGTCAAGTCGACAGGTTTGCATAGTAATAAGCAATTCTGGATCTGTAAAAAAATGGAAGTGGGGGGAGGGGGCAACAGACTGGATTTCCAATGCATTATAATCGTCCCCCCTCCTCCGATCCGGCCCTTGTATGAAAAGACCATCTTGCTTACATTTCGATGATTATAAGTGTTCGAATGATTTTCTGCCTCCTATCAGAATTCCCTATTAATGCTAGTTGATGTTCGACTCCTCCGCGATCAGACATAATAGTATGGAAATTGCGTTACGTATCGTACAGAATAATTTTTAGAAGGTAATCCGATGGCCGAGTGGTCAGCGCGCTTGGCTACTGTTCTAAGGGACCTGGGTTCGAGCCCCGGGTAAGGCATGGCTTTTTGTATCGTTTTTCTGCTGAGGGCCTGCCATCCTCTCAGACCTTCCACTGTGGCATATAAACTGACAGGCTCCTGTCAGACCTCTGTGGCAAGCAACTGCTTGAGGGGGTATTTATTTATTTTTATTTATTTATTTATTATTGATTTGATAGTCGTCCCGTGGCCGAGTGGTTAGCGCTCTTGGGTACTAATCGAAAGTACCGGGGTTCGTGTTGTTTTCTGCTGAGGTCCTGCCATTCTCACAGACCTTCTACTATGGTAAATAAATTGTCACACTTCTGTGGCAAGCAGCTGCTTGAGGGGATATTTATTTATTTTTATTGATTTGCTGCCCGATGAATCCGGCAAGCCTAATAGCACAAAGTATTCCAAACTGTCATTTGGGTGTGATGGGAAAAATTTTAAGGGCGTCATTGGATGAGCTTGTTCGAATTAACTCAACTAAAAATAAAAGTAACATTATTTTTTTTATTTGAAGGTTCGCTTTATATCCCAATGTGATGCCATTGACTTTTATGACATATTTACAAGTGAACAATTCTTTACTGAGACACTATCACAACACAAAGGACTCGAACATGGACCTCGTTAGTTCAACGTCATCTCGAGTCAACGCGATGCCACTGATCCATAGGGGAGGCACACGAATGTGAAGTGCTGTGATTCGTAGCACTATCGTTGCGTTATGTACGGTAAATGTAGGGGGGAGAGGGGTGAAATCTGACTAAAACAAGGTTGTGTAAATGTGAATAATCCCCTTTTCAGTTTCTGGGTGTTTCTCTTTTTTTTAATTCGTGAATTTTTCAACATATCCTTTATATCTTCCATATCATAGTAATCCACTTATATAATAATTAATTTACGAAGTTTTTATCTTTTCGTTAACGCATTATAACTCTCAGTGTTCAATATTTTCCTTGGAAATGAAACAAAGAAATCTTGCAATCACTTGTATTGATGCATTTTCTATAATTGCTCCTAATACTTATTAAATTATATTTCTTGTATTGGAGTCTTGAGTTTTTATTATAATACTGTGTTTTGTTTTTATATATGGTATCAAAACAATTCTATAAGATTATTTGCATTTATAGATATTTCGATAATGGGTTGGGTTGTTTTATCTCTAAACTGCACTCTTCTTGCACACAATGGGCTAAATGGTCAGGTCACAAATACCCCGAAGGCTCAGACCGCTGTTTTTTACACAATGGTAGCTTCCCGTCAAGGTAATCAAACGTGTTCTTTATCGTGTACAGGGCATAGCTCTCCTGTACACGAACCATGGCTTAACGTCCCTTTCGACGTATGGCGGCTTTTCCAAGCCCATCGGTGTCCTCTACTGACCAAGGGTAGGTCTAGGTGTTTCGTGATCAAATTTCGATTTAAAAAAAAAACATATTTATTCAATTGTGCTCCTTATTAATTTTTTCAACAAATTACGCTCTTTAACTAAAGTACCAATTGTTTTAGCTATAATTGGTTATAATTATATAATTATTTTAACGTTTGTTAAGTTTGCAGTTTCGTGAATAGTTTTTTCCAGATCAGGCCTGGATTTAGAAAAAAAAAATTATAGTAATGGGAGAAGTGACTGGAATTCTATTGCAGTGTAACATTTTACCCTCCGTTTTAGAAATACTTTAAAAATTAAAAAAAAAACCATAAATTATAAAAGAATTAATAAATTACCCTTCAAGCAGCTTCTTGCCACAGAGGTCTGAGAGTTTTTTGGATTGGATTGTTTTACCTTTGAGCGGCACTTTTTTTTTGCACACCATGGGCTAAATGGCCAGGCCACAAGGACCCCGAAGGCTCAGAGAAGGTTGGGGGAGGGGACCCACTGGAACAGCTGTTGGGAGACAGATGGTAGCCTCCCGTCAAGGCCATCCAGCGTGTTCTTTAACGTGCACAGGGTATGGCTCTCCTGCACACGGGGCCACGGCTTAACGTCCCATCCGACGGACGGCGGCCTTTTCAAGCCCATCGGTGTCCCCTACTGACCATGGGCAGGGCGGGGAAATTTTGCAGAGATAAATCTCACCGCTGACCCAGCTGGGATTCGAACCTGGGAACTACAGATTACGAGCCTGGCGCGCTACCGACTGAGCCACCCCCGCCCCAAGGTCTGAGAGAATAGATAAGATCGCCATAGATAAGATCGGCGAGGAAGGTGTGACTTCAGCAGGAAGACATCATAAGAAACCTCTTTTGTTTATAAATAAATACCACCCTCAAACAGCTGCTACATAAGTTTAATAATTTTTGCCTCTATTGCCCGCACTAACATTTTCAAAGGGGAAGATCCTCGTGGATTTTACAGAGATTAAAAGGTATTCACATATTGATTTGTAAAGCATGAGGCATATTTCATATACATGTTCATGATGCATGTTTCATATAGCATTTTCATATACATGTTCATAATGCATATTTCATATAGCATTTTCATATACATGTTCATAATGCATGTTTCATATGGAACATTTCATATGCATGTTCCATAGATTAAAATGGATTAGCATATTGATTTACAAAGCATGATGCATGTTCCATAGATTAAAATGGATTAGCATATTGATTTACAAAGCATGATGCATGTTCCATAGATTAAAATGGATTAGCATGTTGATTTACAAAGCATGATGCATGTTTCAGCATTTATAAAATATCTGTTTTTGTATTTTTATTTCTGCCAGTTTTTATTAGTTATATATCTATATGTCCATTCCATCTAAATAATCTATCTATAGAAAGGTACATGCTACCAGATTATTTGAAATATTTTCTACTTTAAAATTTTTTCTTCTGAATTTTTATATAGTAGAACTTCATTCAAAATGACTCCAGGAAAATATATGATCATCCATTTAATTTTTCATGATTAAAAAATTGTATGATTAACGTCAAACTGAACTGTTTTTTTTTTAGAAATGATATGAAACGTCTAAAGGCAGTAACTGTTTCTCAAGATAAAATTATTTGGTAAATAATACATTATATAATTTGGAGAGCCATCTTGGGGGCATGGATTGGCTGAGTCAGAAGTCCTCCAAGATCACAACTTTTTGTCCTTAGGTTCTAGATGTCAGTATCTGGGTTGGAATTTTTTCCCCTGTTAATTTCTGTTTTCTCTTCACTAAAAAAAATGACGCTGATGGGCTTGCAAAAGCTGCCGTCACTCGGTTGGAACATTCAACTATGACCCGTTTTCAAGAGAGTCATTCCTTATTAGAAATGTTATGCTATCATCTGTTTCCTAACATCTATCCAGTGGATCTACTTCCTCTAACTAGCTTTCAGCCCTTGGAGACTTTGTAACCTGGTCATTTAGCTCATTGTTCAAATAGATGTGCCGCTCAAAGGTAAAAGCCATCCTATGATTGCCTGAAATTTATATGAGTTTATGTAATCGGTACTTCCTTTTATGTTTTAGAGCTTATTTGCGTTCATATGTGTATGACAGGGTGAAGAGTATTGAGACAAACACAAGACCCGGGCATAAGTTTTGAAGTATATAAGGATCCCTTTAGGTTTCATTCTAACTACGAGGGAACTATCCAGTTACCGTTTAGTGTATAACTCCGTGAAGTTTTGGAGTGGGATTTTTCTACACCTACTCTCCTAAAGCCGTCCCATGGCCGAGTGGTTAGCGCGCTTGGCTGCTAATCTAAGGGACCTGGGTTCGAGCCCCAGATAAGGCATGGATGTTCGTGTTGTTTTTCTGCTGAGGTCCTGCCATCCTCTCAGACCTCCTACTATGGCATGTAAACTGACAGGCTCCTGTCAGACCTCTGTGGCAAGCAGCTGCTTGAGGGGGTATTTATTTTTTTATTTTATTACTCTCCTAAACTTTCCTATCCATATCTCGTTACACGAAATGTTGTAAAGTTGACCATTTTGACACTTCATTACATCTCCTTAAAAGTGACCCATTTTTTTCGCTTCAATTTTAACACATAGGAGTAAACACTTTCATCTTTCTCTAATAATAATCATTGAAGTTACAGTCGCTCAAAAAAGTAACCGAACACTATGGTTGATTACAGAATTCAGAAAAAATATCTGGCGACGATTTTTTTTAGAAATTAGTGATCTGGCAACCTTCGTGTACAGTACACGAAGGTTGCCAGATAAGCAACTAAGGAAAAATTTAAGGAAAACTATCTTAACTACTTACTAAACTTAAGGAAAAATATCTGGCAACCTTCGTGTACAGTACACGAAGGTTGCCAGATCACTAATTTCTAAAAAAATCGTTGCCAGATATTTTTCCTTAATTCTGTAATCACCCACAGTGTTCTGATGTTTTTTGAGCGACTGTACATTATTTTGCACTTTGTATTGCATATATCTGTGGTGTCACAAAATTTTCTTAAGAGTCAAAGAGTTCAAAACCAATCAACTCTTTTTAAAATTAGATAACATTTTAATAAAAGCACCGAATTCTGACAAGGGGAGCAAAGAAAACAATGATGGTTAACAAAAAAGAGTTTCTTAAAAAAATGGAAGAAGATAGTCCCCATGCAAAGGAGAAAAAAGCAGCTACGCTTCTAGAGTTTTTTCGTTAATAAATTCATAACCACAGTATCAGTAGATTCTTTGTTAGATTGTTGCAATTAGTAATGATGAATTTTATGTAACATTAATTTTTAAAATAAACGTTTCCCGACACGGTTTTCCATTTTGAAAAAGAAAAAAGTTTTTTTAGTTCTGAAAAAACAGAAAATGTTTTTTTTCTTTTCCCCTATTATTACATGGCCTCCATAATCAAAACCAAGGAACAAGAATATTGTTTTTGCAATTTTTAAAACATGTATCTAAAATGAAACTAGTTTGGGTAAAAAAACGAACACCGCAATCAGTTATGAGTTAAATTAATTGATCCTGAATTCTACAACTTTCTTTGTTTTGGATAGTGATCAAGTATGGTGAGCTTGTTAGTGTAACAGAACGCAGAAAGATTACAAAGTTTTAAATTTATCGATGTAAAATATTTATCTTTAAACTTATTTCCTTTTGACTCTAATTATGCATATTAATCATTAGTGTAGTCCGGAAAATAGGCAAAGGGATGTGGCACAAAAGCCATCTATGTCTAATAGGAACCAAATCTGGCATATCATCTGTCTCCTAATAACTGCCCAGTGAGTCCCCTTCCTCAGGATCGGCTAAAGGTATGTTTGCGTCCTGATGCAAAGTCCATTTTCAGACATTTAACAGACGTCGTGCTGTCGAAGGAACCCATTTGATGAAAGCGCCCCGATGCTGACTTTCACCTTCTGAGTCCCTAAACTATATGAAGAGTAAAATAAATAAATAAATAAATAAATTGCTTGCCACAGAGGTCTGACAGGAGCCTGTCAGTTTATATGCTATAGTAGAAGGTCTGTGAGGATGGCAGGACCACAGTAGAAAAACAACACAAACGTCCATGCCTTATCAGGGGCTCGAATCCAGGTCCCTTAGATCAGTAGCCAAGTGCGCTAACCACTCGGCCATGAGACGGTAAAATAAATACCCCCTCAAGCAGCTGCTTGCCACAGAGGTCTGACCATATATACCATAGTAGAAGGTCTGAGAGGAGGCAGGACCTCAGCAGAAAAACGACACGTACATCCATGCCTTACCCGGGGCTCGAACCCAGATCCCTTAGATCAGTAGCCAAGTGCGCTAACCACTCGGCATGGGACAGCTCAAGAAGAAATAAAAGACTCCAGAAATTCGAAAATAAAAAATGTTTTTTGAATGAACGGAACATTACTCTAGAAGAATAACATACCTCCTCTGGCGAATAGCGCATGTTCGTTTATTGGAAAAATGAAATTTTTAATTTTCCGAATTTTGCGCTAATTCGGACTAATGATGATTGGGAAATATAAATAGTACTATTTTATTAATACTTATACAACATAAAAAGCATTTGTCTTTTATTTCTTAAATTAATAGGTTGCTTTTCCCACATCCCTCTGACAAAAGGGGAGCAGATGGCTGCTGTCGGTTGAATATCTCTTCACATTCTAATACCGAAATTTCAAATTTCTACCATAAAAAAAACTTTTACAGTATTGTAAAAACTTTTGCAATACGTTGTAAATTAAAATCAATAAAGGATTGGAAAAATGCGAAATATGATATTTTATTGGTGCCAATCCAAGTAAAAAAGAATTTTTTAATTATCTCTTAAAACAGTTCCATCCCCCACCCATCACACACACGGGGGAGGTGTAAGAAAAAGAGGATAACAACTTATTGTTGCAAATGCAAACCTCATAACCGTCACATTCTACGATCAAAACTTAAAATTTCTATCATAAATACTTCACTCCTAATATTCTTTTAAAAGTTTTAAATTGTCAACTTTTTCCACAGTTGGAGGATGCAATTTAAACATTTGGGAGAGTCGGAATGTGCAAAATCACAATATTTCATCAATACCTATCAACACAAAAACAACTTTTAATTTATCTCTTAAAACAAATAAGTTGCATTTTACCACCCACGTTGGGAATATACCGTCCCATGGCCGAGTGGTTAGCACGCTTGGCTACTGATCTAAGGGAGGTGGGTTCGAGCCCCGGGTAAGGCATGGATGTATGTGTCGTTTTTCTGCTGAGGTCCTGCCATCTTCTACTTTGGCATATAAACTGACAGGCTCCTGTCAGACCTCTGTGGAAAGCAGCTGCTTGAAGGTTGTTTTTTTTTTTAGCCGCCCCGTCGCCGAGTGGTTAGCGCGCTTGGCTACTGATCTAAGGGACCTGGGTTCGAGCCCCGGGTAAGGCATGGATGTATGTGTCGTTTTTCTGCTGAGGTCCTGCCATCCTCTCAGGTTTTCTACTCTGGCATATAAACTGACAGGCTCCTGTCAGACCTCTGTGGCAAGCAGTTGCTTGAGGGGTTTGAGTGAGTGAGTGGAAATATTGAGTCAATTCATTGTTGCGAACCTCACGACCTTCACATTTCACAATCCAAAATTTAAAGTATAATTGCATCGTTTGCAACATTCGTTTAAAATATTGCAAAATTTCAACATTTTCCTCCGTTAGAGGGCTTGATTATAGCTTTTTGGTAGATTCGGAAAGTACGAATCGTAATGCTTCAGAAGTATCTAGGCAACGCAAAAAGGATTTTTATTTCTAAAATAACATAATTATCTCTTAAAACAAAATGTTGAATTTTCCCACCCACCCCTGGGGGTAAGAGGTCAACTTATTGCTGCCAATTAAAACTTCATGACTTTCACATTCCACCACCAAAATTTGAAATTTCTAACATATATACAGTCGCTCAAAAAAGTATCCGAACACTATGGTTGACTACAGAATTCAGAAAAAATATCTGGCAACGATTTTTTCAGAAATTAGTGATCTGGCAACCTTTGTGCCACCTGACAAGAAGGTTGCCAGATCACTGATTTCTAAAAAAATCGTTGCCAGATGTTTTTTCTGAATTTTGTAATCAACTATAGTCTTTGGATACTTTTTTGAGCGACTGTACATCGTTTGCAATATTCGCTTAAGATTTTTTCAATTTTCCACTTTTCCCACAGTTACAGGGTGCAATTATAGCTTTTGGGAGATTCGGAAAGTGCGAATCGTAAATTTCATCAATGCCTATATGTTCATTTATTTTGAAAAACGTAGCAGAAACAGATAAAAAAAAAAGTAGAACAGGAAATGGATTTACACTGGTTTCCATACATTAAGGAAAATCCCTATGTTAAGTCAATGGGAAATTAACGTCAAAGCTCTATAACTTCTAAAATAAGTTTTTTTGTTTTGAAAAATGTGATTGCAGGTAATCAAATATATCAATATCTCGATTTTCAACAATATTTGTTCAGTATTTAATGAGTTATGGAAATTTGAATATTTAGCGATAACAATACCAACCACAAAAAATTGACATCAGAAGTTAATTAATATTTATTAATAAGTATTGTATCAAAGTATTTAATAAAATAAGTTTGTATTTTAAAACTTTGTACAAAGAATTCTTTCACTATTCTTCAGTTTTGTATAAGTTTCTTAAGACTGGCATTGCTGTTGTTAAATATTCAAACTTTCATAACTCATTAAATACTGAACGAATATTGTTGAAAATACAGATATTGATTTATTTGATTAAGTTCTTTATCTGCAATCACATTTAAAAAAAAAAATCTTATTTTAGAAGTTATAGAGCTTTGACGTTAGCTTCCCATTGACTTAACATAGAGATTTTCCTTAATTTATGGAAACCAGTGTATTATAAGAAATCAATCAGTGACTTCGGCACCACTTGATTTCTAGCCCGTCACTCTGACACCTATTTGACCTTGAATGCGACACAGAATCTGAAAAATCCACTTATTTCTGAGATCTTCTGCGGGTCTCTGACGTTCTGACCCTAATCCTGCACTCATCGTCAACCAATCATTTCGGGTTTTCCGCAATGCATTTCGTATAAATAAATAGCCAAATTAGTTTTAATAACACTACATAAGTTATGTTTTATATTTGGCTTACTTCTATTTCTGATATTTTCTTTGATGTATAAAGGCATCGCCAACGGCCATACCAAGCTGAAAACACCGGTTCTCGTCCGATCCCCGAAGTTAAGCAGCTTTGGGCACGGACAGTACTTGGGAGGGTGACCACCTGGGAACACCGCGTGCAGTTGGCATTCTTTTAGCCGTCCCATGGCCGAGTGGTTAGCGCGCTTGGCTACTGATCTACGGGACCTGGGTTCGAGCACCGGGTAAGGCATGGATGTTCGTGTTGTTTTCTGCTGAGGTCCTGCCATCCTCTCAGATCTTCTACTGTGGCATATAAACTGACAGGCTCCTGTCAGACCTCTGTGGCAAGCAGCTGCTTGAGGGGGTGTGATGTTAACTCTTCGTTTGTCGGTCCCTCGGTTCGATCGCTATACGCGACGGGTGAAAGAGTCTTTCGGATAGAATCAAACGGTTTATTCACAATTCAGAGACTCGATACTGAGGCTCCTCCCCAATAAATTAGTCCAACTTCAGGCTTTACTTAAAAATAACAAAGATTTATTTAACCTTCCAACGTACTTGCTGGACGAGGACATATGCTCAATTACATGGATTACAACAACACCAGCTTACTATGCCTGTTCAGCTGTATTTACAGAGCCAATGCCGCTATTACCTGTCGGCATTTTCCAGCTTTACAATTTCTCGTCCGTCTCCTTCCGAAACTAGACCGGCTCTCCCGTTCTCATCGTTGCCAAACCCTTTCTTCCTTTCTTCCTCTGTATCACCATCTGGGCGTCCGTTAGCCCTCAGGGACCCGGGTCACTTGTCAGCGGACGCTAGCCGTTCCCTGTACACTGCTACTGCAATTAACTTCCCAGATGTCGGGAGAGAGGGCCTCCCCGTAGCATATGGCTATTTTGGCGAAATCCAAAATAAATATACACAGCCTGAACAAAAAAAAATCTAAAAAGGCCTCTAGCCTGACAGGGGGTATTTATTTTTTTTATTTTATAAAGGCATCAGGCCTCTCAGATAATTTTGAATTGATTTATTCGTCATCCTCATCCTCAAGGTCTTATTGACACCTGATATAATTGATGCTGATACTTAACAATGAAAACTAATCTGTCTCAAATAAAAATCATGTTAAAAATAAATTGCATCTAGTATATATATATGCCATTCTGAGTGAATGACTGCGTAGTGACACGAGATCACGTTAAATCTAATTATGATCCAGAAATGGTAGAGCTGTAGAAAAATTCCATCTAGAGATAATCCGGGTCGTAGAACTCGGAAAAAAATCCTCAATTTGACCTCCGACATATCCTTCAAGGTCAAATGGTGGTCACGAAATAATCAAGCCTTGATCAACGAATGCTAGAAAGGTGAAAATTATTGTCTAGAGTAGGGGTTCTCAACGTGGGGTTTGCTGTAAAATTTTTTGCGGTACGCCGTGAGAGCTCAAAAGTCGCTAGTACGTGTTATATAATATGTTTTATTATATTTCCATTGTTATACTATAAATATAGTTTTATCTATCCATACAAGGAGTACGCCAGTTACATACACATTTCCAGGGAATACGTGAAGCATAAAAGGTTCAGAACCACTGGTCTAGAGGTTACGAAGTCGTAGATATCAGAAACTTTATAAAATCTCAGGTCCAGCGGATCCTTGGAGGTCAAAGATCAAGCTTCGATCTACCAGTACTAGATAGCTAAAAATTAGTGACTAGGGTATTTCGAATCCCAGATCTCAGAAGCTTTATGAAATTTTGGATGTAATGGGTCCTTCAAGGTCAAAGGTTAAATTCCTGTGCGGCTGCTACAGATATAAACATTGGTGCTTAGGGCTATTCTGGGCCGTAGTGCTGAAAAACGTTAAGAAATTTCAGATCCAGTATCTCATTCGAGATCAAGTAGGTGTCGGAATGACGGTGTAGAAATCAAGATACGTCCACTGATTTATAGTATTTAATATTCTTAATGCAGCATAATTATATTTTGGCACAAGTTTTATGCGAGAGTGGATTAAATCAACTCTTAATACTTCCTCCACAAAACTGACTCAACATGTAACGAAAAAAACAGAAATGCAAATTCCATGACCATTTGTGATATAATAACATCTAATAAAAAAAAAATAAATACTCCCTCAAGCAGCTGCTTGCCACAGAGGTCTGACAAGAGCCTGTCAGTTTATATGCCATAGTAGAAGGTCTGTGAGGATGGCAGGACCTCAGCAGAAAAAAAATATTGAAATTTTGGACTAGCACCCCACAACCTCAAAGATTATAACCCGAAAAAATTCTATTTCGCTCCTATTCTTTGTGCTGCCCATTCTAAGGATTGTACAATCTTCTACAATGTGCCATGCATTCAACAGACACCTCTCATCTAGAACAACCACCGTTCTTAGTTGAAATAATATCTAAAAGAACATTTGCGAGTTGGATTTCGCTCAACAACTCTATGAATGTAAAAGCTAAAATGCATATCTTCAACCTTATGAATCAGAAGTAGCCTCGTTTATGTCGAAGACACTATTTAGAGTATCGTTGTGAACTTGAAAACAAAACGAATTCTCATATCTGCAATATATATCTGGGAGTGTTTGCTACGAGATGATAGCCAACGGCTTCCCCAGGATCGATTGATGACGTGGTCATCATCAAATACATCGATCACACGTTACTCGAAAAAAGAATCACTCTACAATTGACCATGTATTTTTTTATATTGATATGGTATGTAAACATGACAATCTGTTCTTTGACATTAAATTCCTCAAATACATAAGTCTAAATCCTCTAAATCCTATCTAAATCCATGCTTCTTTCACTATTATGTGTAATGACCAAGTAAGCAATAATCGTAATAATTTGGTCACCTCTTCGAAACCAAATTCAAGTCATTAGGTGTTAAATATCTAAAAAGTTGTAAATGTGACAGGTACTTGTTATGATCAGTATAAATATTGTTTAATTCATTTTCAAGCTGTTCATATTTTTTTAAGGTGCAATTTGTGTAACTGATACAACTAATTTTCAGAAAATTTTCGCTTATAGAGCTGGGAATATGTTTCGTCGAGCATTTCAGCAAATTGAAATTGGGAGAAAAAGTCGGATCGTGCTCCCATTTGCAGTATTCTATTTGAGAATCAAATATTTCATAAGTCAATCCTTCAAGTGCATTTTGAAGTGTACTGAATAATTAGAATTATGCCTTTTTCTGACTGAAATTTTTATGAAATTAGACTTTGTAGGAAACTTATTTTATTTCACAAATTGAAAGCTGTTCATTTCTAGCTTTGTTGTCCTCCTTTTAGTATACTGGCAACTGGTAACCCTACTTAGGAGAAATCCAGCTCTGATCATAAATCTAACTTCTTTTCTACCTTCCACTGTTTCAAAATATTAATTTAACTTTAGAAAAAACCTTGGTAGGTTTGTTTCGCAGAAGACAATATTGAAGAGAGGTACATCGGAAAAACTGAAGACTCTCTCTCTTCAGTTCTGTCTTTTATACATTGACGAAATATAAATACCCATTTCACTCTTGCACAGCACGTCTAATGTTTCATCAATCTAAAAAGAAATAAATGACTCTCTTCCATTTCCGACTTATTTTTTTCATTCATAACAAACGTTACAACCTCATTTAAGTCATTTTAAATCTCTGGCGAATTTCTGTTGAAAACAATGAACGTTCTAAATCAGTGATGCACAATCTTTGCCCGTCGCACAAGAGATATTTTATAAGCCTGCCGGCCGCAATAAGAAAATCTTTAACATGTAGAATACACTGAAGCCATAACTCTATACATAAACACAAAACTTCACTGAGAGAATTACAGAAATATATACATTATTTACGAATTTATAAAAAAAAAACTAAATTACGAATGACAAATAATGTCAAATATCGTTTGAAATTTTGACATCAAAATAATCTGTCGCCAGCCTCACAAAAAGCAATGGCGGCTCACGAATTTTGTACCATTGCTCTACATGAACTTTGATAAATGGGTCTTTGTGCATACATGCTCAGTATTTCGGTATAGTTTCCTTTATTGCTCTTCCTTTTATGCTTTTCGTTTTTAATTTCCTCGATATTTCCTCTTTTTTTCTAATTCCTTGAAAGGCTAACTTGTGTTTGCTTAAATATGCAACGTTTGCAAGAAAAACGAGCTATTGTTTTAATTTTCTCTGTCTGTCTGTAGACAGTTAATTTTCTTTTAGTTTTAGAGATAAATGAAAAAAGTCATTTTGAGTTGGATATGTAATATTGAAATATTATGATTCGCCATCTCCGAATCTTCCAAAAGTGTTAATTCCTCTGTCTAACGGTGGAAAAGGTTCAAAATTTCAAAATTCTAAACGAATATTGTAAAAGATCAAATTGGTCTAGAAATTAAAAATTTTGGTGGGGGAATGTGAAGTTCATGTGGTTTTCATTGGCAGCAATGAGTTGACCTCTTATTCTCAGGGGAATGGGTAAAGGTAACTGTTTTGTTTTAAGAGATAACTGTATGCTTTAGAGATAAATTAAAAAAAATATTTTTTGGTTGGATAGGTATTGATGCAATCTTACAATTCGCACTCATTCATCGCAATCATTCAAAAGGTTTAATTACGTCCTCTAAAGGAGGAAAGTTTTAAAAATCGGAAATTTTTAACGAATATTGCAAGAGATGTATTTATGCTAGAAATCGCATATTTTTTATGCTGTAAAGACCATGTTTTTGTGGTGGAGGACAATAAACTGCCGTCTTATTATATTACCAGTGGGGTGGAAAAATGAAACCCTTTTGTTTAGGAGATAATTAGAAAGTTACCAGTTGGAGAGATAGTAATGAAATAGCATGATTCACATTTTATAAATCTTTAGGTAGTTTTAATTTACATAGTTAGAAGAAACTAAATATGGAAAAGGCAAAACTTTTAAAAAAGAGTTGGTTTTACCTCTGCGCGGCACTTTTTTGCACACCATGGGCTAAATGGCCAGGTCACATGGACCCGAAGGCTCAGAGAAGGTTGGGGGAGGGGATCCATTGGAACAGTTGTTGGGAGACAGATGGTAGCCTCCCGTCAAGGCCATCCAGCGTGTTCTTTAATGCACTGGGTATGTCTCTCCCGCATACGGGACCCCGGATTTATGTCCCATCCGACGGACGGCGGCCTTTCCAAGCACATCGGTGTCCCCTACTGACCGTGGGCAGGGCGGGGAATTTTGTGGAGATAAATTTCAACGCTGACGCAGCTGGGACTCGAACCTGGAAACTACAGATTACGAGCCTGGCGCGCTACCGACTGGGCCACCCCCGCCCCCATTTAAAGAAAGAATGCAAGTAATCTGTTTATGGTAGAAATTTGAAATTTCAATCTTACAATGTCAACAGATATTTCATTGATAGCAACAATCTGCCCCCTTTTCTCAGAGGAATATTAGGAAAGCAACTCTTTCATTTTGAATAATGAAATGGTAATATTACTATGCTGTATAATTAGTAATAAAACAGTGTTATTTGGATTTTCCCAATCATTCATTAGTTCAAATTAAAATTTTTAAAGAGTGCGAAAGTCGGTAAATGCAAAACTTCATTTTTTACGGAAAAGAGCATCCCATATTCGCCAAAGGTGATATTCGTTCTTCTAGTTTTTAACTCACACTTCTTTTCATGAGAAAATGTCAAAACTCGGGTTTTAAGTAAAAATTGAATAAGTTTGTTGTACTCACCATCTTCAGATTCATACATTTCTGTTGTAATTGTTATAAAAGTATAGAAATGTTTATGAAATTGCAAAACACAATTACCAAAATATCAAAATGAAGTCAAATTTTACCGTTTGAAAATACTAAATTTCGAATGTGCAAGCGAATCTCCATTTTAAAGATTTAAGGGTTAATATTTTTCAAATAGCATACTAAAGGTTATAGCATTTATATAGATTTGATTTAGTTATATATAATATCCAGTAACATTTTTCCTCAAAATGCTTATTTAATAAATTACGAGTTCTTATTTCGCATTGCCATTGGAATAATATGGAATTATCTCATTGCTTATTGATAGTCTCTGTACTACTCACCTAAACTAATATTCAAAATATATATTATAGGAGTATTTACTAAAAAAAAAATTGAAAGCAGATATCTTACGTTGTGAGTTGTATAAGACTTATAGACTTAGTACAGTGGTTCACAATTTTTTTGTGCGGAACGCCCTCTTTTATTTTTCTAAAGTTCTACTTTATGGAAGGATATGTTAATCCATTCGATATTCTGTTTTTAGAGTCCTGTGCGAATGACAGAATTCTATCCTCATCCGTACACTCATCCACATATATTGGCTACTTAATAACCACCTAGATTTTACAAATGATTCACGTCCGATGTATATTTAACAATAAAATAAATCAGTATAATTGTTTTTTAATGATTAATATTAAGCAAAAATTTACTTAAATGCAAGTTTGTAAATACTTCTGAGTTAATTTTGCTTTTTTAAATGCAGTTGTCAGCGATTTTAGGAAGACACTCCTTTTTATTAACCTGTAACTCTCCTCTACATTTCACTATGCAAACTTAGTGAAATCCAAAAATTAAATTTTCATGTACTTAAATCTAGTTTATATATCTCACGCCAGTAATTTTTTTTAACTTATATTCTGCTTTGTTAGCAAAATGATCGCTTCTTCAATATAGGATAAGTTCTTTTAGATTAGTGTTTTTTTTTTCAGTGCATTTTGTTTTTTCTTTAAAGTGAATATCTTCAATGAATTTTCAAATCAGTTTTCTGTTATTACTATCTCAGAAAGTCATTTTTGCTCATGTCAGCCATCAATAATTCAATAATGTTTGACCATGGTCTTGTATAACTTATCAAATACGAAATTTTATCCTCTATCCTCCGTAACATCAACTTTTTATCCACGGCTTTATCCGCCACCCATGTTAACTTTAATCTTTTATCCGCCAAAAGCTTTTAAATGCGAATATTTGTGGATAAAACCACCATATCCGCATCCGCGCAAGCCTCTAACGATTAAATACATATCCACTGAAAAATTAAAGAAAACACCCTCCCAATTTTCTATAATTTTTTACCTTTAGGAGCCCTTTTATAAATCTATCCCTTTAGGAGCTTATCCCTGTTTCCAGAACGTTACGTACAATGCTAGTGACGTCAATGATTAAAGCTGCGTTAGGTTACATTTTTTACAAAAGTACTTTATACGCAGAATAAAAATTTTGTTTTTAATTCCCTTTTTTTTGGCAATTGTTACAATATAATTATAATAGAATTTGTTACAGCTTGATCATTGGGATTTTTTCGTTTTCGAAAATTAACTGTGTTTAATAAGCAAAACAACTTTTTTTTTTTTCCATTATCTCAAAAAAAAAAAAAACTTTTTTTCCCCCCCATTATCTCAAAAAACAACTTTTTTTTGCCAAACGTCCACTAAATATAACATCGTTAAAAATAATGTCGAACAGTTAAAAATGATCATTTTCTAACGTATGCGAAAATTCTAAACCTATTCTCTCGGTTTGAATGTGCAAATAATAAACTTTTTCGGCAATTCTAAACCTCTGGTTTTTTGGAAACGAATTTCGGTTCCAGTAAAAAGAATTGTAAATATAGCGAAATACATATATTTCCTTTTCGTTATTTATTTTTTCCCGCATGTGTTTTAAAAAAAATATTATTTTTTGCTTCCATTAAGCTACGACTACTACAGTGTATTTAAACACAGGTTTTGAATAATCCTGCACATCGTTTCTGCAACAGTTAATTCGGCATTGTTTGGCTTCCAATTGCCGGGCATGATTGCGAAATACTGTTCATCTCTTATGATGAATGAACCGGAATTCAGAGACCCCTATAAATTCATAGACGATGTCCAAATGACTCACAAAGTGTAATGCTACGCCGATCACTTCTATCCCAGCAAAAGAGGGGGGGAGCAGTATCCTCCATATGTCACGTACAACTTCTAATTTGGAAGGACTGCCATCACCTGAGAGGTAATTAAGAACCATTAGCGTATTACGGAACAGGCTGTATGGACTCTGCCGTGCCACTGCGCTATTCAAGACCAGCCACTATCTCTAGTATCGTAACAGCCGGCCTTCAGACATCCATTGCGCTTCACCTCCAACCCACGCACCATAAATTGGAGCAAAACATGGTTGCACGGGCCGCCTACTCCCGCTTCACCTCCGTTCTGGTGTCTCCATTCTCCGACAACCTGTAATTTTGGTCCAGCTTGGAGAGATTTATTTGGTGGCGCTTCCATTGGGAACTGAGTAATCACGCAAAGACTCTGGTTAATGTGGACTCCAGTTTCACCACTTTGCCGCAAGTGGCGCTGCTGTAACATCAGGCTGCAAAACTTCTGGAAAGTGCTTCTGAAAGTATAGATGTGTTCCGGGAAACTAATTTTCCGTTAAGTTCAAAATAAATTTCTAGTTCGACGCTTTTAGTTTGGTTTTTCATGCGTGTTATGGTAAACATCTGTTTAAAAAAAAATATGTGAAATAAAAGTAATGAATTCACTGCGAGATGCTAGAGTCAGTAATTGTGAATTTTTTTTTGCTTCAAATGAATTGATCGAGGATTTAAATAAATTTTTAGAACTTTTCTAGACGTTAAAAAACTTTGAAGCTTATGATTACATTTTTTCATAATAAATCTTTCGATCGTTTTGCGCTTTTAATCATAATGAATTGTTCTAATCACATTCATGTTTACGATTGATTTTATTGTACTCATTTTAAACAATGTATTAACAAAAAAACTGAATTGCTATGAATTATGCCCTTTCTCCAATACTTCTATAATAATTCTAATACACTGGTGCGCAAATGTTAGGTTACAATCCCATTTCATTTCAATATAAAGTTAGCTTTATATTGAACTCTGCAACTTCTAAACTAAGTCTTTTATGGTGAAATGTGTGAAAATAAATTAACTCAATCAAACTATCAAAATCTCTACTTTCAGCAATATTCGTTGGGTATTTAAAGATCTATGGAAGTTTGGATATATAAATAACAATAGCCAATCCCTGATCTATAAAAAAATAAGAGGTGGAGGGGTAAATGACACTATCGAAGCGAAAAGAAGTAAAGCGGGGGGGGGGGGGGGGTAAGAGACTGGATTTTCATTGCAATAAAAATGCAATGCCATCGCCCGGAAATCCAGCCATGACAATAGCAAATGATAGTCATAATATTTCAACTTAAAAGTTACTTAAAACTTAAATAAATAGTGTTGTTTCAGGACGTTTAATAAAGTAAGTGTACTGTCGCTCAAAAAAGTATCCGAACACTACGGTTGATTACAAAATTCAGAAAAAATATCTGGCAACGATTTTTTTAGAAATTAGTGAGCTGGCAACCTTCGTGTCACGTTTTTGAGCGACAGTATGTTTTAGATATTTGTGTTAGTAATTCTCTCAATATTCGTCAGTTTCGATTGATTTTATTGCATTCATTTTTAACAAGGAATTAAAAAAAAAATGAATATCTAAAATTTATGTCACTTTCTCCGATAATTCCATAATAATTCTAATTCATAGCAGTGTATTATGATGTTAAATTTTCCAGGTTCCATAACTCTTTAAATGTCAACTATTACTGCTAAAATTCGAGATTTATATAGATTTGATTCTGATCTTTAATTTAGCTTTAGTCACATTTTACATAAAGAGTTTATTTTAGAAGTTACAGAGTTTCGAAGTTAGTTTCCTATTGACATAAAATAGGTAGCCAACAAAATCAGTAGCTAAGCACGCTAATCACTCAACCACGGGACGGTTCAATAAAAAAAATACATATTTGTAATAAGCAGCTACAAATACCTGTAGATTGAAAAGCAAACAGCTGCTTGCTACTTGCTTTGAGGTCTGACAGGAGCCTGTCAGTTTAAACCCCATACTGGAGGTCCATGCCTTACCCAGATCTGGAACCCAGGTCCTTTTGATCAGTAGTCAAGCACGCTCACCATTCTAGAGGAGATAACTCTCAACACTGGTGTAGTTGGGACTAGAGTGTCACCTTGGATAAAAAGTAGTGTTTTCATGGTTAGCAGATAAATTCGAGTGTATGAATATGAGAAAAATAAACATTGACACTTGTCGTAAAATGTTTAATATGAAGTTTACATTTTACCTTAGGTACTAGAAGTAAACTTCAGCCTACATGATCGAAAGGTTAGCACTTAGGCGACTAATAATAAGGATGAATAAGTTTGGCGACTAATAATAAGGAATAACAAGGTTTTGGCTACTAATAATAAGGGACCTTGGTTCGAAACCAGGGTAAGGCGTGAATGTTTGTGTTGTTCTTTCTGCTGAGGTCACGCATTCTCACAGAGCTTCTACAAAGGCGTGTAAACTATCAGACCTGTGTGGCACGCAGCTGCTTGAGGGGGTATTATTTTTAAATGTTTCTGATTCACTAGAATGCAGCATATTCCTCGGAGTAGCATTGTGTGCGACAGAAGTACTCTGTTCCAGGCGCAATATCAAAACGGGCTCAAATTTTACTAATTGAAAAAAAAAAATGAACAATTGAAGTTTAAAATTCATTTACCAGGATCATGCTAAAAGCAAAGGGTTGGGTTACCAGTGAGTGGAACTTTTTTTGCACACAATGGGCTAAATGGCCAGACCACAAGAACCCCGAAGGCTCAGAGGAGGTTGGAAGAGGGGAACCATTGGAACAGTTTTTGGGAGACAGATGGTGCCTACCGTGAAGGCCATCTAGCGTGTTCTTTAACGTGCACAGTAAAAAGGGGATGGGAAATGGTTCTCTCGCACAGTGGGCCATGGCTTAACATCTTATCCGACGGACGGCAGCTTTCGAAGCCAATCAGTGTCCCCTGCTGACCGTGGGCAGGGCCGGCAGTTTTGTGGAGATAAATCTCAATTCTGGCCCACCTGGGAACTGCAGACTACGAGCTTGGCGCACTACAAATTCAACCACCGCCGCCCCACAAAGCAAAGGCGAGTGGGACCAATACGCAAATCAAACAGAGGGCGCAATTTCCGTTTATTACATGGTCAATTTTTATTACTATGTGTAAAAACTAACTATTCCATATGTTGCAAATAGCTGTTGCCCAGGGTGCAAAATTGGCTACGCACGGCCCTTAATATATTTGTTTTGAAAGAATTATGATATTATTTTTCGGCAATTTATTAATTAATGATATATTAAACTTTGAGTAAGAAGAGTTGAAATATTTGCATTCTTAGCAGATGGAGTGAGTAGTTTAGCAGTGAGGACAACGCAGATGCACGTGTTATTATTATACGTTCGTTTCCGTAAAGACCAAAGCTGTGGTCAGTTTGCTGTTCAAGATGTTGTCCTACAGCAGTGCTGTTTTCTGCTATGTCACTGATGAGATTATGTGATGTGGGTTGGGCTACCTCTGAGCGGCAGTTTTTTTGCACACAATGGGCTGAATGGCGAGGTCAATAGGACCCCGACGACTCAGAGAAGATTGGAGGAGTCGACCCACTGGACAGCTGCTAGGAGACAGACGGTTGTCTCCTGTCAAGGCCATTTAACGTGTTCTTTAACTTGCACAGGTATGGCTTTCTTGCAAAAAGGGTACGGCTTTACGTCCAATCCGACGGACTGCAGCCTTTCCAAGCCCATCGGTGCCCCCTACTGATATGGTAGAGCGGTGAGTTTTGCGGAGATAAATTTCAACCCTGGACCAGGTGGGACACGAACCTTGGAATTGCATATTACGAGCCTAGCACGCTACCTACTGAGCCACTCCAGCACCCCTATGATGCGGAGTTTTAGAAAAGGAAAAAGAGAAACACTAAGAACAGAAATAGATGTGTTCATCGGCGAACTAAAGAGGGTCGGCGGATAATAAACCGTGATTTGTTGTTACAGAGTTTAACCCCCCCCCCTCCCCTGCATTGAAATAATCCTGCCGAGACCCACGGTCTAAGCTGCAGTTTTATATACACAGTGGACTAAACGGCTAAACCACAAAGATTCCGAAGGCTCGTAGTTGTGCACGAAACGGATTAGCAATAAGAGACTGATGGAAGACTAGCATCAAGATCATCTAGCGTGTTCAATAATTTGCACGATGTATGGGACACGTATGTATGTATTTGCACGATCTTGGACATGTGTCATATTTCAACGTAGGTACAGTGGGTAGTGAAACCTAGGAACATAAAATTACAATCCTGGTGCGCTACAGACTGGAACAACCCCTACTCCAAAATTCGCATATCAATGGTAAATAACTTTAATATTTAATGCTTAATTATTTAAGTGGTTAATATTAAAAGATATGATAAAAAATTTAAGAAAAGATATGATATTTATAACCAAGAATTTCAATCACAAGATTTCTTTTACAAGGCCCATACCTGGTGTAGTGTTTAGCGTACCTGACTACTAAATTAGCGGGTGTGTACCGGTGTATGTGCTTTATGTTATACCAGAAATCAGTCAGTGTTTTAGGCACCGCTTGATTTCTAGACCGTTGCTCCGGCCCCTATTTGACCTTGAATGCAACACCGGATCTGAAAGTTCATCTCATTCTGAGTTCAAATGCTTGAGATAGACTTATTCACCAATTATTATCTCTCCAGCACTGTTATACCTCAAAGTACCCAACACATACAAAATTTGGCATAATTTCTAAAAAAACTCCAAATGCCCCCAGGCACCAATTTTTATTCCTCTAGCAATGGTAGATCTATATTTGACCTTTCGCCAAGGACCCAGCACATCAAAAGTTTCACAATATTTCTGAGATCTAGGACTTAAAATACACCCAGGCACCAATTTTTATCCCTCTAGCAATAGCAGATCTATATTTGACCTTTCACCTCGAAGGACCCAGCACATCCAAAGTTTCACAACATTTCTGAGATCTAGGACTCAAAATACACCAAGGCACCGATTTTTATCTCTCTAGCAATAGCAGATTTATATTTGACCTTTCACCTCGAAGGACCCAGGACATCGAAAGTTTCACAACATTTCTAAGATCTAGGACACAAAATACACCCAGGCACCAATTTTTATCCCTCTAGCAATAGCAGATAAATATTTGACCTTTCACCTCGAAGGACCCAGCACATCCAAAGTTTCACAACATTTCTGAGATCTAGGACTCAAAATACACCCAGGCACCAATTTTTTATCTCTCTAGCAATAGCAGATTTATATTTGACCTTTCACCTCGAAGGACCCAGCATATCGAAAGTTTCACAACATTTCTGAGATCTAGGACTCAAAATACACCCAGGCACCAATTTTTTATCTCTCTAG
Source organism: Ryuthela nishihirai (assembly GCA_038380435.1). NCBI lineage: Eukaryota > Metazoa > Arthropoda > Arachnida > Araneae > Heptathelidae > Ryuthela > Ryuthela nishihirai. The sequence continues at coordinate 110,140,136 of JAWZYU010000001.1, forward strand.
CAATAGCAGATTTATATTTGACCTTTCACCTCGAAGGACCCAGCACATCGAAAGTTTCACAACATTTCTAAGATCTAGGACACAAAATACACCCAGGCACCAATTTTTATCCCTCTAGCAATAGCAGATAAATATTTGACCTTTCACCTCGAAGGACCCAGCACATCCAAAGTTTCACAACATTTCTGAGATCTAGGACTCAAAATACACCAAGGCACCAATTTTTATCTCTCTAGCAATAGCAGATTTATATTTGATCTTTCACCTCGAAGGGCCAGCACATCAAAATTTCATAACTTTTCTGAGATCTAGGACTCAAAATACACCCAGGCACCGATTTTTATCCCTCTAGCAATAGCAGATAAATATTTGACCTTTCACCTCCAAGGACCCAGCACATCTAAAGTTTCACAATATTTCTGAGATCTAGGACTGAAAATACCCGAAGGCATCAATTTTTACCCCTCTAGCAACGGTAGAACTATATTTGACCTTTCACCTCGAAGGATCCAGCACATCAAAAGTTTCACAAGATTTCTGAGATCTAGGACTCAAAATACACCCAGGTACCAATTTTTATCTCTCTAGCAATAGCAGATCTATATTTGACCTTTCACCTCGAAGGACCCAGCACATCAAAAGTTTAACAACATTTCTGAGATCTAGGACTCAAAATACACACAGGCACCAATTTTTATCCCTCTAGCAACAGCAGTTAAATATTTGACCTTTCACCTCGAAGGACCCAGCACATCCAAAGTTTCACAGCATTTCTGAGATCTAGGACTGAAAATACACCCAGGCACCAATTTTTATCCCTCTAACAATGGCAGATAAATATTTGACCTTTCACCTCGAAGGACTCAATACATCCAAAGTTTCACAACATTTCTGAGATCTAGGACTCAAAATACACCAAGGCACCAATTTTTTTCTCTCTAGTAATAGCAGATTTATATTTGACCTCGAAGGACCCAGCACATCAAAAGTTTAACAACATTTCTGAGATCTAGGACTCAAAATTCACCCAGGCACCAATTTTTATCTCTCTAGCAATAGCAGATCTGTATTTGACCTTTCACCTCGAAGGACCCAGCACATCCAAAGTTTCACAACATTTCTGAGATCTAGGACTCAAAATACACCAAGGCACCAATTTTCATCTCTCTAGCAATAGCAGATTTATATTTGACCTTTCACCTCGAAGGACCCAGCACATCCAAAGTTTCACAACATTTCTGAGATCTAGGACTCAAAATACACCCAGGCACCAATTTTTATCCCTCTAGGAAAAGCAGATAAATATTTGACCTTTCACCTCGAAGGACCCAGCACATCCAAAGTTTCACAACATTTCTGAGATCTAGGACTCAAAATACACCCAGGCACCAATTTTTATCTCTCTAGCAAGAGCAGATTTATATTTGACCTTTCACCTCGAAGGACCCAGCACATCCAAAGTTCACAACATTTCTGAGATCTAGGACTCAAAATACCCCCAGGTACCAATTTTTATCCCTCTAGCAATGGTAAATCTATATTTGACCTTTCACCTCGAAGGACCCAGCATATCCAAAGTTTAACATTTCTGAGATCTAGGACTCAAAATACACACAGGAACCAATTTTTAGCTCTGTAAGACTGGTAGATCAAAATTTGACATTTGACCTAGAAGGATCCATCCCATCCAAAATATGCCATAATTCCTGAGATGTACGACTCGAAACACATTCAGGAAAAGCTCTATTTAACACTGATAGATCTTGACTGCAGAATTTGACCTTTGACCTCAAAGAAACCTCCGGATCCGCAATTTCGTAGCGTTTCCGATATCTACAACCCGTTCACTTTTCTAGCACTCGTGCATCATAGTTTGACCTTACTTGACCTCTATTTAACTTTGAAGGAGACGTCGGAGGCCAAATTCGGGATTTTTTCCCGAGATCTACCACTCGAATTACCCCTAGGTACAAATTTTTAGAGCTCTGTCATTTCTGCATCACAGAATTAGCGTGATCCCCTCTCAGCCAGTCAATCAATCGCAATTGTTTGTATTAGGGGTTCTCAATGTGGGGTACACGGTAAAATTTTTCGGGTACGACGTGAGAGCTCAAAAGTTGCTAGATCTAGTAACAAAGTCAGTGTTTTATTTTATTCCTATTGTTATACTATAACTATAGTTTTATCTATCTATACAAAGGGTACGCCAGTCACATGCACATTTCCAGGGGAGGGGGGGGGGGGGTACGTGAAGCATAAAAGGTTGAGGTCAAAGGCCAAATTCTGCAGTCAAGATCTACTGAGAAACCAGGACAAGCCAAATAGTTTCTGGTTATCACCGTCCTTTGTTTAGGGGAGCCCTTTCTGCCCTTTAATCCAGTATTTTGCAGTTGCTTTTTAAACGAGCCCAAACGCTTAGTTTTCTTACCTGTACGAGGAGTCAATCCATGGATTACTCTTCGTACAGGAGTAATCCAATCATTACGAGAAACCTTAGGTTAATAAATTGCTTATAAATATTGTACAGTTTTTTGTGCCTAAAAGTAAGAAATAAAGCATATTCCACACATTATTCTTCGTAGGGGATATTTCAAAATGAATATGAAGCGATAATATATCCCCTAATTTTTGCGAGCAGTATATATATCAGATTTCCCTTATATGTTTCAAAATACATGAGAATATTTCGACTAATTATTCTGATAAATATCGAGCTTAATCGGAACAGAAATACACGCAAAAAAATAGCGATTAGTCAGTTTCCGATTTCCTCAAAAACCGCTTTTGAAGTAACTTAGAGCAGTGATCTTCAAACTCGCAACATCTCTGGGGCCCTTGTGACTAAATCTGATATATCGCTGAGTCCCTATGTAGTAAAATTGCACTTTTCATGTATAGAATGAAATAAAACTTTTCATAACATAACATTTATTTATAAATATACAATATTTACAGAAATATATGCCTGATTTTATTGATTATCCTTACAAATTATTGCTTGATTCATGGGCGTTTACGAAACCCCTGAAAAGGGCTGCTGAGCCATGGTTCGCTGGCCACAGTTTGATTACCATTGACCTAGGGGATGCAGTTCGAGTCCCACCTGGGCAGGATTTGGGCAAAAGTACATCCGACGAAATCAGAAGTGCAATATTTTAGGTAGTTTTTAATCAGCTAGTACAATAATTGTAAGAATAGTTGATCTAGTTACTCGCAGTCTACATTTTTCGCTGCTTTTTCATCATGCTCAAATCAAATATCGTGCGTGTTGCGGTCAATTGCATAGTCGATAAGGGGGGGGGGGGTATGGTAGTTTTATAGCATGGCGGAAGAGTGTTCCGCTTCCTTTAACTATCTGAATGACTAATAGTGTTATTTTTATGAAGATTATTTTATCTGAATGACTAACAGTGTTATTTTACCAATGTGTTATTTTTTACGATCATAGAATTGCTTCCATTGTTAAGTGCAATTTTATGCATTCCATATGGAAAAATACCGAAGCCGAGACTGATGTCGCTGCCATCAAGTCGTCGCTGCTTCCCAGCTTGACCAGTGTGAACTTTATGTGCTTTTCTTTCATTGGGTTGGATTTTCAGACCTTAACGCCACAATCCTGATGCACTGGTCAGGCTTGTAGTAAATAATCTGCAGTTCCCAGGTTCGAGTACCAACTCTACCAGCTTTAAGATTTTTCTCCTCTGAACTCCCACCGTTCCCTCGGTGACAATAGGAAATTTGGCTTAAAGAGGCGGCCGTCCTTGCGATGTGATATTAATCCACGACTCGTGTGCAACAGTGGTACATCATGTACACGATAAGGAATACGATGGCTAGTCTTGGAAGGAGGCTTCCATCTGTGGTATAGCTGTTCATCTGTCTCCTAACAGCTTCTAACTTTCTCTGTGCTTTTAGTATCCTCCTGACCTGGCTTCTTAACCCAGTGTTTTGAAAAAAAGTGCCTCTCGGTGAAAAAACAATTCAATCCAAATCCTTCAATGGAAAACGTTGCTTTGCAAATGCCGCTGGGTCCTTAGTTATGCCACTGCTCAAATAATTTCATATTATTCCATCGTTTATCCATAGATGACGCCACTAGTTTACGAAGAATTTTTTGAGGCATTGTACACTAATTTGCAAAGGGATCTGGTTCGAATCCCAGCGAAAACTTGTATGCTTTCTTTCTGATGCCTTTTCCTGAAATTTCAGCATCTTCTGAAATCTTCTCCGTAGCGAAATAAATCAAATGTCAATCCTCAGCGACAATTAAGCTCCCCAAGGAGAAATATGTGTTTTGAGGGCGCTGTGTTAGATATTCTGGGTATTATTTTGTTAGCTATTCGTCGAAACCATTAGCAGAATGTCTCTACGTTCATTTTAAATTACGTATTCGACAATAAGTGACTGATCAAAAAACGAAGAAATTTCTCCTTAGGGAAAAAAGGGTTAGATATGAGCCGAAAAACAGAATCTGAGAGAAAGGAGAGAGTTCTTTTTATGTCGTATTTTTCCTCTTTTTTAATTTTATTTCTAACTGAAAATACTTTTAGGTACTCTAAAAATTACTCTTAATTTTTAGAAATATGATTTTTTTTCTTACTTTAATTTGACTCATTAAAAACTGCTTCGAGTAACCACTGGTATAATACAATTCTTAAGCTTTAAAATTTCTTTTATTTTAATTAAAAAAAATAGACTTTATTATGTGATAAATTAATTTTTACCTATCTTCCTGTTGCCTTTCGCTTCTTATTTGTGAGTTTGTGGATTTGTGAATACAGTTTGTTCCACCATATCTTTCGAACGCGACGGACAAACTTAATGATTTTATGTGCCAAATGAAAACCTGTGAAATAGTGTGGGGGGGGATATAAAAATATATCTCCCATGCTTCATTATGAAAACGATTGTTCCGTTATATCTTCGTAACACGAAGGTCGAAAGTAGCGGACTACGTGTCAAATGAAAGTTTGTGACATGGGAGTGTCACAGATTATAAAAATCCCCCCCATGCCTTCCCTAAAATAAAAGGGGAAGTATGTGAAGAATTGTTCTACTATATCTTTCGAAAACGAAGGCCGAACATAGCAAGTTGTACAGTCGCTCAAAAAAATATCCGAACACTATGGTTGATTAGAGAATTCAGAAAAAAATATCTGGCAAAGAGTTTTTTAAAATTAGTAATCTGACAACCAGATCACTAATTTTTAAAAAAATCGTTTTCCATATATTTTTCCTGAATTCTGTAATCAACTATAATGTTCAGATATTTTTTTTTGAGCGACTGTATGTCAAATGAAAACTTGTGGGATATGTTGTGGGCAATAAATATATAACAACCCTTGCTTTCTTTCCCCTAAAAAAGAGGAAATTGGAAAAGTCACTATTTTGCTAAATTTTCCGAACTGGGTTGGGTTGTTTTACCTCTGAGCGTCACTTTTTTACACACCATGGGCTAAATGGCCAGGTCACATGAACCCCGAAGGCTCAGAGAAGGTTGGGGGAGGGGACCCACTGGAGCAACTGTTGGGAGACAGATAGTAGCCTCCCGTCAAGGCCATCCAGCGTGTTCTTTATCGTGCACAGGGTATGGCTCTCCCGCACACGTGGCCACGGCTGGAGGACCTACAGTTAACGAGTTAGGTGTCAAATGAAAAAGTCATATGAGGACCGTTGTAGACTACTTCGAGTTATTTTCCTACCGTTCTCCACTTCCTCCAAAAGGGGACGGGAATTTCACATGGTCAACCTTAACGAATCATATATCAAATTAACGCTATCTCAAACACGACTCGAAAAATAGGGGAAGGAAAACTGTGATCCAAGTTTATGAGTCATATATCAGATAAAAGCTTCTGAAAGTAGACGTTTTTAGTGTCAAAGAAAAAATATAAATATGTTAAAAGTGAAAAAAATACCTATCTTCCTATATGCGCCCTAAAAAGTAGAAAATAAGCCTAAAACGTATCGATGGTGCAATCAGTCACTGGATTCGTATTCTCTTCAAAGGAAGATCGAGCGCTGATTTACAGTCGCTCAAAAAAATATCCGAACTGTGTGGTTGATTACAGAATTCAGAAAAATATCTGGCAACGTTTTTTTTTTAGAAATTAGTGATCTGGCAACTTTCGTGTACGTACACGAAGATCGCCAGATCACTTATTTCTAAAAAAAAATCGTTGGCAGATATTTTTTCTGAATTCTGTAATCAACCATAGTTTACACGAAGGTTGCCAGATCAATAATTTGTAAAAAAATCGTTGCCAGATGTTTTTTCTGATTTCTGTAATCAACCATCATCATCATCATCCTCAAGCAGCCATGGGCTACGAAGGTCCAACCAGACCGCGCAGTTTAATTCTCCAAGCATATCTGTCCTGAGCTACATCTACTGCATCCGGCCACTGCACACCAATTCTAACAAGGTCCTGTTTGACATTGTCTGTCCTGTTTGACCACCGCATCCTAGGTCTCCCCCTCCTTCTGAGGCCTCTAAGCACACTGTTCATAACCCTATTCGCCAATCTATAATTATCCATACGGGCAACATGGCCAAACCAGCGGAGTCTCTCTCTACACAATATGCTGCTTAAAGGAGGTTGCAGACTCCTTTGTCTAACCTCATCATTAGTTACAAAGTTGAACACTTAATGCCCAAGATACTGCGTAAGCATCTAGAATCAAAAGCATCTAGTTTCCTGTTATCTTGTTTACACAGCGTCCAAGTTTCACTACCATAACTAACCCTAGAAAGAACCAAACTATTATACAGTCTAATTTTAGTCTTTAGGTGTATACGCCTATTTCTCCACAATCTCCATAGATTCTTAAAAGTCCCGGCAGCAATACCTATTCGTCTGTTAATCTCATGCCGCACATCACCGGTATCAGTTACATAGCTCCCAAGGTAATTAAACTGTGACACCTGCTCAAGACTGCAACCATTCAGATTAACTGAATCACAACCTGCCTGACCAATTTTCATCACTTTAGTTTTCTCTCTATTTATAACCAAACCTACTCTACTACCAGTCTCATCAACAGCTCGAATGAAAGAGTTCATCTCATCAACATCATTTGCCAAAAGGGCTAAATCATCAGCATAGGGTTCGGATATTTTTTGAGCAACTGTACCTACTTAACAGGATTGCTGGCACCCTAACTTCCTTTGAAGTGAATACGAATTCAGTGACTGATTGCATCATCGATATGTTTTAGGTTTATTTTCTGCTTTTCAGGACGCGTTAGAAAGATAAGAATTTCTCAAATGTTTCAATTTATTTATATTTTTATATGAAAAATTTTATAACATATATCTTTGGGTTTGCGTAATAGTTTAGAATATTTTACAGTTATCAACGAAAAATGCGGGGATTCTACATTTTCCTTTTTTTCTTCTTTTGCAAATGAAAAGAGTTTTCACGACATTAAACCTGAAATAAATTGATTGTCGATTTTTTTAAAATTTATTTAACATATAAACCATACAAAACTTTCACAATAATAATACAACTGCACAAATAGTACCACATAAAAAATAGTGAGTAATCCATTTTGGCAGGTAGAATGAGGCATCAGTCTCTTTCTGTCCTGCAGCAATTCATTCTTTATATTCCATTTTTAAATGAAAAATAATCTGTAAAGACCTAAAAAATTAACGAAATTTACAAAAAAAACCTCTGATTTGCTAATATTTTTAACACTCCCTCCCACTGCTTTTGCTTATTATTTAATTACTTTAGTAGTAATTCTATACCCTTTTATTTCCATAATGTAAGTCTTTAGTCATTCTAGACTAATTTTTATATTGTTTTTCATTCTTATGTTCATGGGCAATGAATTATAGATTCCCGACCAATAAAACATGAAATGCCTATGTTAAATTTCCTTTTTAGCTAGTGGAATAAATAATTTACATTGTTCACGAGGATTTGTAATATATGAAAGATATAAAGGAGTGTGTCCTTGAAGAATATTAAATTAGCAACCAAATAACGGTGTTTTGATACGGATTGTTAGCTTGCTTACGAAAAGAACGAGCTAGTGTTTAAACTCTTCTTCTGTCCATTCGTAGATATTCAACTTTCTGTTTTTAGGTGAGGTGCTGCGTCTGTCGCTAGCACATCAAGCTTATAATCTGTTCTCAGGTTGGAGTGTCTACTGCACATGATTTCAATTTTTCTTCACTAGCCTTGCTCTTCTCTAGATGAGAAAGGGAACACGGCGGGGCTTGGAATAGGAAGCAGTACGCCGAATGAACGTTGAGGCGTATCCCTGTGCACAGGAGGGGGAGGGGTTGGCTTAGTCTGTAGCGCTCCAGGTTTGTAATCTGTAGTTCTCAGGTTCGAGTCCCACCTGGCCATGAGTGGAGACTTATTTCTGTTAAACTCCCTCCTGCCTTCGATCAGAAAAGGGGACACGGATGAGCATGGAAAGACTGCCATCCATCGTATGTGGCGTAAAGCCGTGGTTCCGCGTGCAAGAGAGCAATATCCTGTCCACGTTAAAGGACACGGTGGATGCACCGGAGGCTTTCATCTGTCTCTTAAGAGCTGTCTAGTGGGTTCCCTTTCCCAAAATTCTCCGAACTCTTGGGTCATTGTAACCTGTCCATTTAGCCCATTGCTCGAAAAAAAAATGTCATTCAGAGATAAAACAACCCGACCTATCCTGTGGCATTGGAGAGTCATTAGCTGCGCACATTAAATAAGACACTGGGTGACCTAGACGAGGAGCTTCAGTTAGTCTGCTTACTGTTACTTAATTAATCCTCTGTCTTGTCTGTGCCCTTGGGACCATACCATTATTGTCATTTAGTCTTTCTCAATGAAACAAGTGCAGCTAAGTGGTAGGCTTTAAAAGATAAAAAATTCAGTGACGAAGCATGGGTGGAAGCAATTGGGACAGTGAGACTGCGCAGTTGAAGCATCGAATATTTTCGTAAGTCATTGGTTGATTGAGCTATTAATCTCTCGTCACTCTCACAGATCAAAGATTATTAATTCACACGTGACTGCTTCCTGAAACCAACCGATGACTTAACCAGAATCTTCGATGTGTCAAAGTTTCATTGTTTCAATTGCTTCGCCTCTGGAAACGTTCCTTTTGGCTTCTTAGGTACTAATGGAATAGTATTTGCATTCTCTGTATCTTTATTTACTTGAATATCCATAGTTGAAGGAGGGTAGAGTTTGAAAATGACAAAATTTTGAGCAAATATTGTAAACAGTGTATTCACGATAGAAACTTGGTACTCAAACGGTAGGTCAAGAAGTTCACAGGGATAGAACACTTCTTTCGAGTGAGAGACTCTCAGTTTGAATTTTGAAAGCGAGCAGTCAGATGTGATTGGACCTCCAAAGTCTGAATTTTTTTTTCCTTTTTTAAATGAAAATAAATATTTTGTTTTCATTTCACATATTTGTTTCAACAATTGCAAATAAATCACTTCTGTTTATAGATGTCACGAAAAGCTCACAGCTTATCTGCAGGAGAGAATTTGACATTGACATAATATTTTACACTTTATTTTGTCTTCATCCGTTAATCTTAATACAAATACATCTTGTTGCACTTATTATACTACATATTTTACTATTTCAGTTGTAAACTTCAATACTGAATAATTTACTCTCCTTACTAAAAGTTTTCTTTATTTTTATTTCGAATATTTCTTAATCACACATTGTGATTTTCATATTCACTATAAGAGAGCTACATTTGATAGTATGTGTCAGTTTTAATTTTACAATTCATTTTTAAAAATCTATTTTATTTTCTATAATAGTATTAATTAGACTGCACAAAGACACGTCCTAATAAAAAGACATTGTCTTAATTAGTAAAATTCTAATGAAGGCAAATAATATCATACTTTGTCTTTTAAAAGTGATTTTTTTTGTTGTTGTTCAGTTTTTTGGCTTCGGCGCTCGATTAATTGTTTCCGGCTATGAGAAAATTCTGAAGCTTGTTGGGTTGGGTTGTTTTACCTCTGAGCGGCACTTTTTTGCACACCATGGACTAAATGGCCAGGCCACAAAGACCCCGAAGGCTCAGAGAAGGTTGGGGGAGGGGACCCACTGGAACAGCTGTTGGGAGACAGATGGTAGTCTCCCGTCAAGGCCATCCAGCGTGTTCTTTAACGTGCACAGGGTATGACTCTCCCGCACACGGGGCCACGGCTTAACGTCCCATCCGACGGACGGCTGCCTTTCCAAGCCCATTGGTGTCCCCTACTGACCGTGGGCAGGGCGGGGAAATTTTGCGGAGATAAATCTCAACGCTGACCCAGCTGGGACTCGAACCTGGGAACTACAGATTACGAGCCTGGCGCGCTACCGACTGAGCCACCCCCGCCCCAAATTCTGAAGCAGCCATGCAACTGTGAGAAGACCTCGAAGCATCTTTCAGACTCTACATCACCGAAATGGCCTAGAATATCAACAGGTGAAGTCTGTCAGTACCTGGCCGGGGGTGGCTCAGTCGGTAGCGCGCCAGGCTCGTAATCTGTAGTTCCCAGGTTCGAGTCCCAGCTGGGTCAGCGTTGAGATTTATCTCCGCAAAATTCCCCGCCCTGCCCACGGTCAGTAGGGGACACCGATGGGCTTGGAAAGGCCGCCGTCCGTCGGATGGGACGTTAAGCCGTGGCCCTGTGTGCGAGAGAGCCACACCCTCTGCACGTTAAAGAACACGCTGGATGGCCTTGACGGGAGGCTACCATCTGTCTCCCAACAGCTGTTCCAGTGGGTCCCCCTCCCCCAACCTTCTCTGAGCCTTCAGGGTCCATGTGACCTGGCCATTTAGCCCATGGTGTGCAAAAAAAGTGCCGCTCAAAGGTAAAACAACCCAACCCTGTCAGTACCACAGAAAGAAGTCAATTCTTAAGGTGAACATCTAGTACAGATGTTCCATTATAACAGTGCGTTAGATAATTAAATTACGTATTGGTAACACCGTGTGTGTGATCTTTTTAGCTGATTTATACGAAAAAAATATAGTCTCCCCCCCACTAAAAAAGGTTTTTTGAGTTTCATTTGTCCATCCATAGACATTCAACTACTACACTCATGAATAATAGGTACAGTCGAGCTTACACACACATATCCTAATGAATGAAACTGAAATGCTTCCCGAAAAATAAGTGAAACATGGCAAATCAACTCTGCACATGTGCGCCTGTGCACACTATTGTTGATGAGAAAATACTGGTGATGTTTGAATAGTTGTCTGATCAGGGTGCGTTCAGTTCATAGTAATAAGGAAATTGTGCACTGCTGAGGAACTTCCGACGTTGAAATAACACAGACGCGCCGTATGAGGATTTCATTTTGATGGAGAATGGTGATCGGATGCAAACGGAATAATTACAGGAAGAATTATGAGAAACCTGAATTTTTCTTAACCTCCAACTCTTTCTTAACTTCCTACTATCCAATCGCCCACCTATTCCAGTCGGAATAGGTGAGCGATCGGATCCTCCCCCTTGACCCCGCCCCCGGTACTAGCTGTCCAGACTTATGCATCTGGACAAGTAATAATTCCCAGTGTTGTGCTATTGCTCTGATATAAACATTGAATAGAAATATTTCGACATAGAATAACACGAAATCCTTATATTCTATGCCAGTTTTTTTAAATTGCAAGAAGCTCCAAGTTCCTTCTAATGGGTGATATATTTCACTTTCATCGAGGTCAACACGTGGAGGAATTTTTCCACAATGAGTATTTTAATTGAATGAAGTGTCCACTGAGATCTCCAGATCTAAATCCCATTGAGCATGAACGAGATGTCTATGGAAACAAATATCTAGTTGTCAACCACTTCCCAGAACCTTACATGACTTTCAAACTGTTCATCAGGACCGAATTTCCCATATGGCACATTAGGCATTTGCTTAGGAGCGTCAACATAATAAGAATATAAGTTATTGTTTGTAAATTTAAGTACTATGGCGAAGGAGGATGGAGGCGATTGAGTCAATAATATTGCGCAATTCATATAACAAAAATTCTTACAAGTCATTGGCGAATTAAGCTATAAATCACATGTCAATAGACTAATAATATTTAATCTATGAGATAACTGATTTATTGACAACTGATTGATAGATTAGTCAATCAATGACATGTGGGAATCTTCAATGGAACGTTTTCTCCTTGTCTCAATTGCTTTCATCCACGTTTTGTCACTGTTGTAGCAACAAAATTATGTCCTTTTCAGTTCTTAGAAGGAATGGAAAACTAGTTACAAATATCTTTGATATAAATAGTTAACTAAATAAAAAAAAATACCCCCTCAAGCAGCTGCTTGCCACAGAGGTCTGACAGGAGCCTGTCAGTTTATATGCCATAGTAGAAGGTCTGAGAGGATGGCAGGACCTGCCACAGAGGTCAGACAGGAGACTGTCAGTTTATATGCCATAGTAGAAGGTCTGAGAGGATGGCAGGACCTGCCACAGAGGTCTGACAGGAGGCTGTCAGTTTATATGCCATAGTAGAAGGTCTGAGAGGATGGCAGGACCTCAGCAGAAAAACAACACACACATCCATGCCTTACTCGAACCCAGGTCCCTTAGATCAATAGCCAAGGGTGCTAACCACTCGGCCACGGGACGGCTACAGTTAGCTATAAAAAATTAATTAAAGTTAGGAAGTTTTGAAAATAGTTTTCATTCGCATAACACAAAAATATCCCAATACTTTTGATAATTTATTGCAATTTCCTCATTCCCAAAGCAAAAAAAAAGTGAAGAACGAAATATATATATAAGTATAAAAATGAATAATTTGATTTTTTAAATGTATTTTTAACTCTATTTTGATATTATTAGTTTTATGCTTCGTAAAATGTTAATTTATTACGTTGATATGTGAAGTATTTGATAACAAAACCTTATTACCTTTCATTAAAAATGTTATATGCATTTCGTTTACAACATGTCCCTTGTTCTTGGTTGCGTAAATGAAACACCAATCATAAGGACGCACTATCACTTTATGTGCCTAGAGGTGTCTGACATGAAAAATCGGTCCTGATGTTCATCATGAAAAATAGGCTTGAATGCCCTCAACACGCTTATTAACCCCCATCAACAACAACCGTTATGATTGTTATATATCTGTCAGGGATAATATTAAATTCCCTATTGAAGTCTACAAATGAACTCATTTTGGAAGTGTCTTATTCCGTTTTACATACTTCAAAGAAGATTTATGCTATGTATTTTCACACATATACCATTACATCCTGTTCTAATGTACTCCCATACCAAATTTGGTTGCTTTTCAACATTTCATTTGCATACTATTTCACTTTAATAACACATGAGCGCATGTCGATACGGATACGATTTCGCACATGAGCGCATGTCGATACGGATACGATTTTGCACATGAGCGCATGATGATATGCATATGATTTTGCACACGAGCGTACTATTCTTTATACACACCACACCACCTGAATTCATATGCATAACATTTTGTGTATTTTGTTTAAAAAGATTATGAAAGATAAATGAATTTTTTGGTTGACTGAAGGCTAATAATATACACTGGTTTCCATAAATTAAAGAAAATTCCTATGTTAAGTGAATGAGAAACTATCGTCAAAGCTCTATAACTTCTAAAATAATTTTTTTTTAAATATGTGATAGCAAATAAAGATCTCAATCAAATAAATCAATATCTCTATTTTCAACAATATTCGTTCAGTATTTAATGAGTTATGGAAGTTTGAATATTTATCGATAACAATGCCAGTCACAAAAATTGACATCAGAAGTTAATTAAAATTTAGTAATAAGTATTGTATCAAAGTGTTTAATGAAATAAGTTTGTATTTTAGAACTTTGTGTAAACAATTCTTTCACTATTCCTTCAGTTTTGTATAAGTTTCTTAAGACTGCTGTTGCTGTTGTTAAATATTCAAACTTCCATAACTCATTAAATACTGAACGAATATTGTCGAAAATCGAGATATTGATTTATTTGATTGAAATCTTTATCTGCAATCACATTTTTCAAAACAAAAGAACTTATTTTAGAAGTTATAGAGCTTTGACGTTAGCTTCCCATTGACTTAACATAGGGATTTTCTTTAATTAATAGAAACCAGTGTAATAATGTGCACATTTTCTAAATCTTCATATTTACTTAAATTTCTACTATCAATTTTTTTTAATTGCACTAATGGGTAGCGTTCGAAAATGACAAAATTTTAAATATGTGAGAATTTATGAGGAACGCAGTATGTATGAGCAGTAAAATTTGGTGGCCAAGGAGTTTACCATGAGAGTCAGCTACTTTATTGATCGTTAAAACTTTTTAAATGAACATTCCATATCCTTTAAAGTTAACTGGACTTTCTATGTTACGTCTACAGTATGTAACCCGATTATGCAGATTTATTGACTCAAATCAAACTTGTAAAGGAAGCACGGATTTCTATCCCCTTAGTTTTTGGTAATAAAGACAATTAGAATTATCAAGACATTACTGCCATTTTAAGCGAAAGGTTCTTTTTTTATGAAGCTGTTGAACTTTGATAGCAAATGCTTAGTTAAAAGTATTAAATTACTACTTACTATTAAAATACTTCAATTTTTTTTATCTTAGAATTTTATACTTAAAAAAGTATTAAATTACTCCTTAGTTTTTCTTTGATAGAAAATATAGCAAATGTCGTAAAAAGAATATTTATCTTTTACAAGCACCATCTCAGGTACGAACACCCGAGAGAACAACTCAATTATAATATGCACAGAGCAGACAAGGTAAAACAGATCGCAGGAGATAGATGATTTTTGTTCTTCAGAGACTCTTTGTCTGTGGCATCCTTAGTCTGTTTTTGATAACTTTAACACAAAATTCTAGCACTTTCCCTCGCTAGGTATTTTCCATTCAGACCCCTTTGAGAACACAATTTGTTTTTCCCCTCGTAGGTTACGCTCACAGGGTTCAGATGCATGCAGAGATTAAAACTAGGCAAAACAAAAAGAACCGTTTGTGCTTTCATTTTTTTTTTTGCTATGAATAAATTTGTTTTTTTACATGTTTAGAGATGACATACTGAATTGGCTTCAGTTTTATGACTTCGCTATCAGGTTTGTATCATAATGGGAAAAGTTTATTAGATTTACTACCATTATGAATATGCTAGCGAAGTAAACAAGAATTTTCATTAGATTTGGACGTACGAAAGAAGTTTTTCACTCTTTCTTCAGAGTATTAAATTATTACTTCTTCTGCCAATTTTTTGAAGATTAGAAACTGATCATCAGAAACATTTGCAAATTTCACTAAACTGCATTTCTTTTTGACGGTAAACTAGTTTTTTGAAAACTCTACTTTGAATGCGCGATAGCATCAGAAAGTCTATTGAATTCTCTTAATATATGTTGTAAAACACAATTTACCCATTCTTATCAGTGGTTTCGGACAAGTGAAATATATGACCTATTCTGTACTACGCAAAATTCCTAAACGTACTATAGCAACTTAAGCCTAATGCTCTCTGTAATATATGTAGCTTGACAGAGGTTTGCTGAACCCAGTAGGTCCACTCATGGTGCTGACGCGGCCATTCATCTTCTGAGGACTGCCATTTATCCACATGATGAGGTCAAATGCCACTTGGAATGAAAGGCTCAGTTAAGTTACTCCAATTAGGAGCACTTTTAAAATGTTTATACGTCGTAATTAACAGCACATTTTATTTCCACATAACTTAAGCTATAAACTTGATATACATAACGGTGTTTATATACAATTTCTGAAAACTCATCCCCAACATTTTTTAAACCCTCACTATTTCTGATGCTAGTAAATGAATATATAACAAACTGAACATCCAAAAAAAATGATCATCTTGGAAGCGAAATATTCTTCCAAAAGTCATTGCATTTCAATATTTTTGCCCTCGAGTATTTGGCCGTAGGCAATTACACTTCGTGGGGTTGAAAGTGGATTTCTACCTTTTTTGGCATTTCCACATATTTTGCAGGTGAAAAATGCACGTTCCCTCCCCTCTTTTGATATGCTTTTTTCTAAACGGACAGGTCACAAGTTTCCAGAATTTCAGAAGAGATTTGAGAAGAAAATCGGCTGGATTACTGAGATGAAAGATAACCCATAGCTTTCACTATTTTTTAATGTATAGTGCTTAGGTTTCGTGCTCCAGGAGCACAGTTTAATCCCATCGAAGGAGAACTACTTTTCCAAATTCATCACTAATTTCTCATTGCGTTTTGGCCTTGAAAGAGGGAAAAAATATAGCACAGTAGATTTTGAGGGGACGATCATACACGTAATTTGCAAGGACTTTGCAATCCCAAGACTGATATTTTTTTTATCATAGACATCTTCTTGAGAATATTTAAAATAACAGATTTTTAAATTGCAGTTCTCATCACAGATTTTTCAGTCTGGTGGATATACTTATATATTCCTTTTTTTTTTGATTTGCGACATATAGGACAGAGAAGAATCCTAGAAGCTACTCCTAGCTTAATACAGGCCTTCAGCTTGCCACACAGGTCCGACAGGAGCCTGTCAGTTTATATGCCAAAGTAGAAGGTCTGAGAGGATGGCAGGACCTCAGCAGTAAAACGACACATACATCCATGCCTTACCCGGGACTCGAACCCAGGTCCCTTAGACCAGTAGCCAAGCGCGCTAACCACCCGGCCATGGGAAGCATGCCAAAAAATAGGAAATTGATGAACGATAATGATGGGCATGTTTTTCTTCCTTTGAAAAGATTCTGAATGCACCATTGGTGATGATCCCACTTCTTTAAGCATTTTCCAACAGTGATTTAAACCAATGGCGAAAGTGACTGGAAGCAATCGAGTCAATGAGACTGCATAATTGATATATCAATAATTCTTACAAGTCATTGGTGAATTGATCAATGAACCATATGCCAATAGACTAATAGATTTGATCTATCAGATAATTGTTTGATTGACAAGTGATTGAGAGATTAATCAAACAATGACTTATAAGAATCGTCTATGGAACAATTACGCAGTGTCATTATCTCAATTGCATTCATCCACACTTCGCCACTGGTTTAAACATATTAATTTACATAATACGCAGTAAATTAGTAACAGACTTTTTGTTTTATTTTACACTCGAAATATATCTCTGTTATATACGTTTTTTTTTTTTCAAATTCGTGACGTTTATTCTCAGCTTAATTTCAAGTATGTTTGGGAGGTTTGGGAGGATTGTCCATAGCCGCACTTGAGAATTATTCAATTCTCAAGTGCGGCTATGGGAAATTTATTCAATTAGCCGCACTTGAGAATTATTCAAGGACTAGAAGATTTTCATATAGAGGACACTTCATATTTCCTCTAGATTCATTTGTGTATCATTTTTGCACCATGTAGAACTTCACATGTGAACTCATGTGCTTCCTTTTTTAGGATGCCAAATCTACAAAAAGTGATAGGTGTGGGTGAGAAAATTTACAAAAAACTTTCCCTGGCCGTTCTCTCTTTCTATGCAGGTCGAAATAAAACGAATCCTGTTAAAAAAAAGTCGATAAAATTATCACTGTTTTTCTAAAATTTAATCTAAAAGTACTTAATTTCTTATTAAATTTAAATCGGATATATTATATTTGCAGGTCTAAACTTAAAACACACGTTTAAGCATTATATTTATACGATTCTCAGTGTGTAGTTTTGTTATTTAAATCACAGTATTCACAGATTTTACTTGAGTTATTCCAATTGTAACTTTATAATGGGATCAGTGTTAGCATAGATATCCTATAGCAATGGACACTATATTATTCGAGAGCTTTTATGCTGAAAGTGTTTACGTCATATTGTGAGATTCAGATCGTGATATTAGAGTGAGTCTTTCGATATCCTTGCTCGTTCTAAAAATGACTTCTTTAAAAATCACCCTGTTCTCAAGCGCTTCATATTTAGTAGGTGCCTTTATAGTAGACGTCCCATGGCCGAGTGGTTATCGCGCTTGGCTACTGATCTAAGGGACCTGGGTTCGAGTCTCGGATAAGGCATAGATGTTTGTGTTGCTGATCTGCCATCCTCACAAACCTTCTACTATGGCATATCAACTGAGAGGCTCCTGTCAGACCTCTGTGGCAAGCAACTGCTTAAGGGGGTATTTTTTTTATGGTTTGATGATTTGCTCACTACGCGGCAAACATTTTTGCTCATACCAGATGGAAATGATATAAATAAAAAAAAATGACAAATGTGGAGCTCAATGCCGAGTGGTTAGCGTGCTTGGCTAATGATCAAAGAGGGGTCTGGGTTCGAGCTCTGAGTAAGGCATGGCTGTTTGTGTTGTTTTTCTGCTGAGATCCCGCCATCCTCACAGACTATGGCGTATTAAACTGGCAGGCTCCTGTCAGACCTCTGTGGCAAGCAACTTCTTGAAGGAATATTTTATATAAAAAAAGTATCAAAGAATATTCTAAAGTAACTTTTCTAGAATTCTGTAGGAACTAACATACGTTTTTCGTTCAAGTAATTGAGACACAACAAATGTATAGAGAAATCTACAAGAGTCGAAATTAATCGAAATAATATCTTTTAATACATTTGCTGAAACATAAGTACAATGAACTGACCAATAGAGAAGTTTCAGTATAAGCAGTTGAAACATCAATAACATTTGTAATAAAACATAGTTGTTGAGCCATACTATTCAGGCTATGTTGCTGGAACTGACTAACAGGATGCCACTGCGCAGGTAAGCCTTATTGGCCAATAAAAGCATAACTAAATGTTTAACATCGCATTGCCCCTACCTCATCTCGTATCCTCATCATTAAATAGCACTATAGATCCGTTATACGTATTATAGCTTGTCTTATATAGGTTTTATTGTATAAGAAGTGGAGAAGGGTAGATGGGAGCATTCAGTGAAACTCAAATATTAAGTGAACTGAGCCAGATGACGATTGAAAAATTCTTACAACAGGCACAAGCCAATAAGCTAATGATCTTTTATCTGTGAGATAATTGGTTGATTGATAAGTGAGTTATAGCTCAATCAATTAGTGATTGATAAGAATGTTCGATGAGTCGACTATAAAGTCTCATTGCGTCAATAGCTGCATCCACACTTCGCCGCTGTATATAAATCATATTTACACTTATTAGAACTCATGTGTATGTCTTAATCAAGCATAAAACAAAAAATTATTTTTTGATTTTGGATTGAAGAACCATGCTTGTTATATCAGAAAAATTCAGTATCTATACCATAAATCTTCTGTAACGGTTATAAACATGGCGTCTGAGAGGGTGGGGGGGGGGAGTTTCTTTCCAGGACTAGTAGTAGGTTGCTTGTATAATAATAACGGAGCCGCTTATCGTAGATCGTATAATCGTATTCGGTGTATCGGGTAATAATTTTGCCCCTAACCATCTCCATCATAAAGATATGCCTATTTGGCATGAGTAAGAACACAATATATAAGTAAACCAGTCTTAGGTGGGTCCCTAAGGGCAAACATAAGAAAAGCTAAAAAAAACAGTAAAATTGTATAAGAAACCTAAAACGGGTAGGTCTCCTCAGAGGACGCTACCGTTTTAGGCCTCTTGTACTTGTTCAAAACAGTATGATCGTATAGAATCAGAGAAGAAATAATCTCATTGGGATTATTGCTTGCAGCCTCAAAAAATCTTTTTTGAGGGGCGTTTTATATGTGTATATATATATGGTCGATGCCCAGGTCTTTATGGAGTTGTCTGTTAGTGACAAACCAGGGGGCATCGACCGCAATTCTCAAAATCTTGTTCTGTAAGACCTGAATCTTACGAATATTGGTGGGTGTAGTATTCGCCCATATGGGTGAAGCATAGAGAATCACCAGTCTGAGGATGAGATTTCATCGTTGGAGCCGCTTAAGATTTATATCTAATTATGCATATTATTAATATATATATTTATGGTGGTGGTAGAGAAATATCATCAAATGTGATCAGAATACACTCAGCGGTTACATTATTAGCTAGAGTTCCATACTATGTCAATAATAACTCAGATATAGAACTCAGTAACTTCATAAATAAGGTTTTCATTAAAAAAATGCGATTGAAGATAATTCAAAGACCTCAATCGAATCTATTTGATTCTCGATTTCCAACAATACTCATTCAATATTTAAAGAATTTGCTTTTCTTAACTTCTCAGAGCAACCACTTTAAATAGAATTGTTTCTGTTAAATATTCCAATTTCAGTAACTCCCTAAATATCGAATGAATATCGTTGAAAATCGAGATAGGAAAAAAAAATTGTTTGAGCTCTTTAAATTATCTTCAATCACATTTTTTTTTATATAAAAGGCTTGTTTAAGAAGTTGCTGAATTATGTATCTAAGTTACTATTGACCTAATATACAACTGTACGTATTAAAGTCGTCGCTGAGTGTGTATTAATGAACAAAGCTCACTCCTGTATTTCTCTTTTGCTCTCCCTTGGACAAAACCTTTAGTTCTTGATAGGAAATAATTGGATGTATTGGATAGCATTCTTTCATTCCAATTTGATCAACCATTTGATTGAAAGGTAAAAAAATTAACAAAAAATTGCTATCAGCATTCGAAAATCAAATAAAAGAGAAAAGTCATATTGCAGATACAATTTTGCGGATAATATGCTGTTACCCTTGATTATTATCTAGTTATAAGTTTACATTTCTAAGACAATGGAAAAATTAAATCTAAATATAATCTATAAGGAATGCAAATAAATGTAATAATGATCTAAAATTACTCTTAGTTATAAGCTTATAAGCAATATTTCTAAGACGATACGAAAATTAAATCAATATATTATTAATGAATAATAAAGAAAATAAAATTCGTAAATAATATAAAAAATGTATTTTATAATAAAAATAAAATAAATGTAAAATTTGTAATGTGTTTTAAAATAAATGTAAAATTTATTAATCTACAAGCACCAATGGCTTTAAATTTATAAGTAATAATTCTAAGAAGATGGTAAAATTAAATCTAAACACCAAAGTATATATATTCGCCTAATACCATTTTGTCTGATCTCTAATTGCTTTGCGATTTATTATTAGATTTCGATTTAAAGCTCATGTATTGTAAACATTGATCCTTAGACGACGATATTAATATTTAAAACTTAATAGAAGTTGTTAGGGTGTCTTAAAAAGATCCTCTTATACTTTTTTAGTATCTAGTGCCCATAATTTTAATAATCACAGTGTGAAAAATAAAATACGACCAGTTTAGTCCATTAGGGGCGAAAATGAAACGCAGAAACGGTGTATTAATGTTCCTTTAAGACATATTTCACAGCTAATTCATATAAAAAATGTTCCTTGTCACACGTTTCTTGTTTACTGCCGTGCGCATAAAAGCATAAATTCGTTAGACATTCGACTTAGCCTTCACTAGGTAGGAGAGTGAGGGCTTTGTGTTGAGAAATTCTCAAGACCAGTTTGAAGCCAGAGGCTGGGCTGGGTACATAGGGTCACATGAATAATTTATTAGTTTGTTTGAACAGCTGCACAGCGGGCGAATCAATTAACATACGTACCTGTTCACATCTTTAGATCATACCTCAACCTTTCGTTTAAGTTAAGCTTACTTTGCGCAACGAATTCAAGGTTAGTGCTTTCAGATGCTTTTGTGGTTCATCAGCAATAAAATCATGATTATAACACACATCACCCATTAATTTAGTCTTTTTTTTTTTTCCTGTTTATGCCTTCAACAGCCGTCCCGTGGCCGAGTGGTTAGCACGCTTACTGACCTAAGGGACTTGGGTTCGAGCTCCGAGTAAGGCATGGATTCGTGTTGTTTTTCTGAGGTCCCGCCATCCTCACAGACCTTCTACTATGGCGCATTAAACTGGAAGGCTCCTGACAGACCTCTGTGGCAAGCAGCTGCTTGAGGGGATATTTATTTTATACGTTCTCCATCTGGTATATATTTGATAAAAACATTTGTAGTTAAATCCTTGTATTTAATTTAGTGAGGTCCACTTTTAAGAAAATCGTTATAAGGTAACGGACCCGAATTAGGAGGCTCAAAATCCGGATTTTTTTTTTTTTCAAATTATGTACAGTAAACTCCATATTATATATCTGGCATTATGGGGATTGCCGGATTGATGAATCTGCCGGTTGCATGAGAAATGTTTTAATAGAAACCAATTACAATAGGTATAATCTTGTATTCAAACTTTAGTTGTAAAAAAAATGCAGTTAAAAATAATGATAATAAAAAAAAAGTATGTCCTTGCTGTGTTAATGGAAATACTGAACATATAATTGTTTTTATATGAATTTTCGCAGTTAATGAATGTCTAAATCATGCACTTAACAAAAACTTCGAGAAATGCTTCTAGAAATCCATCATGGAAAGAAATGCAATTTTGGCCTAGGTGTATGAAGTGTAGCCGTCCCGTGGCCGAGTGGTTAGCACGCTTGGCTACTGATCTAAGGGACCTGGGTTCGAGCCCCGGATTTAGGCATGGATGTGTATGTCGTTTTTCTGCTGAGGTCCTGCCATCCTCTCAGATCTCCTACTGTGGCATTTAAACTGACAGGCTCCTGTCAGACCTCTGTGGCAAGCAGCTGCTTGAGGGGGTATGAAGTGTAATGACATCGTTCTACGTTAAAATAAAAGTGCGGATGGAAAAAGATCAGGCCACCCCACACACACATATGTTTGCCTCCCCACACACTTTTTTTATTTCTGGAGATCCGTTCCAGGTTTTAACTATCTTTGGTTTCGATGCTTCCTGGATATTGTTAGGCGACTAATGAATTATGACTGTTGAAATGAGCTATGATCTTTAGGTTTCATTATTTTTTTTTGTTTTTATAAAACTTTATTCAAAATATGTAACCAGTTCGGAACTTTTGTTGTCTTCCTCCATTTAATCTTTTACTTTGAGTTGCAGTTTCCATCTAATAAATTATTTTTCTTCAAAATGGATGTTAAAGTTAGCAAAATAGTTAAAATCACAGTAAGGTGCTTTGTTTTGAAAATTTACACCGATAGGAAAATCCATTTTTTTACGACTTGCTCTGTGCAATAGTTTAAATATACAGTAAACTCCCGGTTATTGGGTACTCAATCATCCGGAATTCTCATGCAACCGGCGTGAGTTTCAAACTGAACATTTGAACTTGGTACAGCAAATTTCAATGCACTTGGTAGTTCTCCCGGATGCAACTGGCATCGTCTTTCACGCATTGTTACATTCACGCTATCACATGCAAATTCCATTAAGCAGCAGGCAGTTTAATTTGTGATGATTGTCTCTGTTTATTGGAAATCGTTCACCCCTCAATTTGTAATACTGCCAAAGAAGAATGCCACGCAAGGACTAAAGCAAAAACGTGTTGTTTTGATTTTGAAACAAAACATTGAAATATACAAGAAGGCAAAAATCGCAATGCTTTTATGCAGGAATCCATGTTGGTTCATCAACGATCTATGATATTGGAGGGCAAAATGCATAACATGAAGGGTTCTTTGGGAATCCGAGAGTGATAAAAGCGTAGAACGGCACTTCACATTCCTAAACTTAAAGACGTGGATGGAGCCTTGTATGAATGGTTCTCGTTAAAGAGGTCGGAAGGCGCATGCGTCTCAGGACTGATGCTAGTAGAAACTATGACGTAATTTTATGAGATGAAAGTAACGGAGCAGTGTGCCTTTTCTCGGGGATGGCTTCAATATTTATTATGAAAATGCATATTAAAAATAATTATAATGTAGATATTTACATTTGTATTAATGACATTACACTTCATCTTTATTATCGTCATTTTTAACTGCATTTCTATTTCAAATACAGTTAATGCAGTGAAGTCGGATATTTCTCATGCAACCGACAGATTCATCTAACCGGCAATCCCGTTCCCCATAAATGAGGGTTAACTAATATCGGAAAAAATTTATCTCCATTTTGGCAGTTTCGGCCCTCTATAATTTCACAAACATTTGACAGATTGGTCCCAAATTTCACGTATGGGTTCCCTGCTTGTGATCCAAAGGTGGAAAAAAAAATAGGGTTCCTATCTGCCAGACGACGGGATTAATCCATTTGCGAATGTCGGGGAGGTGGCAACGGGTGGGGGTCGCCTCTGCTACTGTGAAAGTTAGAAATCGGTGGGAGAGGAGAAATAAGTTTTCCGCCGAATTGAAAAGTTACCAATGGAGAACGGAGATGGAACTAGAAAAGGACCATCTACTACGAAAGGACGCAAAATTTAT
This sequence comes from Ryuthela nishihirai, assembly GCA_038380435.1. Lineage (NCBI taxonomy): Eukaryota > Metazoa > Arthropoda > Arachnida > Araneae > Heptathelidae > Ryuthela > Ryuthela nishihirai. The sequence continues at coordinate 110,164,397 of JAWZYU010000001.1, forward strand.
AAATAAATTTTTTGAGGACCACAATGAAATTCTATGTGCAAAATTTGAAGTCGAAAGGATTACAGGTGGCTGAGATTCACAACGTTACAGAGATAATGACCAGAAGACAGAATCAGCATTTTATAGGTTTGATTAATATAATTTTCTGATTGAATTCAACATATTTTATGTCCATTAATGATAATAAATGGGATAAAAATGTTAATTTTTAAACATATTTTCTATTTAATCAACTATTAAAAATATTATGGCAGGCTAAACGGGCCAGTGACGTAGCATGAGTGGTAACTGGGAGAGGTGTGTGCTAAGTGAGACGTCACAATCATCGATCACTTGTTGCCATTTCCTTCTTTTAATCGATCATTGGTTGATAGACTGTCCATTAACGATATGAGTCCTTTCAAAGCTCGAACTGCATAGTTTCCTAATCTCGATTACTTTTGTGATTATTAAGAAAGAGGTGAAATAAAAAATATATTGTTTTACGACGTATAGTACGGAGAAGGGCCACATAAACTGCTCCTAATTTGCATAGGCCTTCTTACACAAACACATGCCCAACTGAGACCGAAATAAGTGTAGGGGGGGGGGGGGGTTAGTCAGTAGAGCTCCAGACTAACAATCTTCAGTTTTGCATATTCGAGTCCCACCTGAGCTAGGGTTAAGGTTTACCTCCGCAAATCTAAGACATATATCTCTCTGCCCTCTGTCAGTAAGGGACATCACCTATCGATGGCCTTCCAAAGCTCCTCGTACGTTGGGTGGGATGTTAAGGATCTCCTGTGCGGTTGAGCCATATCCTGTGCATGTTAATGGATGGCCCTGATTGGAGGCTACCATCTGTCTCCGAACACTGTCCATTGGGTCCCTTCCCCCAGCTTTCTCTGAGCCCTCAGGGTCCTTGTGGCCTCGCCATTTAGCCCATTCTGTGCACAAAAATGTGCTACTCAGAGGTCAAACAACCCAACCCAACAGAAGTTACAGCTGACCACTGCTTCGGTTACAGCTAAAAGCACATATAAGCAGCCAAGCCATCACGGAACTCGAATCCGGACCCCGGCAATTTTCACGAAAATATTGCAGGTCATTGAGAAAAACACGATACCAATGCGCTAACGACGCTGCAAATTAATGAAAGAAATTACGTGCCATTTAGAATTGTAAAATTACTACAAATTTGGAAGTTCAGTATTTGTATTTCATGTATTATTTTTACTTAGAAAGCAGTAATGAAAATTAGCACTAGCTATAGTGAGCGTATTAATCAGAAACAAATTGATTGATTTCATGGAAATGCAGCAGGACCTCATTTACCCGGTATCCATTCATCTGACATTCCAAATTAGCCGATAGATTTTTCCAGACCTTTGTCTTCTTACGAAATATATATAAATAATTGAGCCATTAAGCCCCACCAGTGACTAAGTTATCACCAGCTCTGTCATTTACACGCTAATACTATCCCCACAAAAGAATTTCTTGAATTGTATGCCAATAGGTAATCAGTGTATTTGTTATTGATTGATTCCCAAACTTATGTATATTTAATACATTTTTCAAGAAATTTTTTAAAGACCTCTATAAAGGAAGAGAAAATGCTACACTGCATTGGAAATTCAGTCTCTTGTCCTTCCCCCCCCCCTTTACATTTTTCCGTCTCAATTCAATTTCTTACCCCCTGCCCCTTTTATTTTTTCTTTTCTCCAGATCCGGGCCTGTATAATAAGCATTACTAAGTAGCGAAGTATGAATGGATGTAACTGAGTCAGTGAGACTGCGCAATTAACTCATCAAGCATTATTATAAGTCATTGGTGAATTAATCTGTCAATCACATGTCAAAAAAAGTTAATATGCATACATATACCTCAATGATCATAGATCTGTGCAATGATTGACAGGTGATCAATAGCTCAATCACTCAATGAATTATGATAATCTTCCATGCGTGAACTGCGCAGTCTCGTTGTTTCAATTACTTCTATCTACGCTTCTCCCATTGCTGTAACCTAAAATTCGAAACTTCTGGCTCTACTACACCTTTTCTTCTGTCGTATTGTTTTGCGACTTTCCATTAATATTATCCCACAGTCATCCTCAGAAAGAAAAAAATGAGACTCACCCCTTGAATCGAAGAAAGTATTTGAAATATATATTAATCAACGAAATATATGTGCTGCAAATTTCAAAAGTCATGAATGATGTATCCTGCTTTAAACTTAATAAAGAAGAAATGTATGAATCTGAAGCATGCAAGTATACTTATACATATAGGAGTATTTAAACGGATGAAGGTTAAGGGAGAGGATTTATTGGTTAACTTTATTTTATAAAAAAAATTTATAATGATTGCCTTTTCTTAATCTTCTGAAAAAATAAATCCCCTCCTCCCAACACACATTTTAAAATACACTCCTACATAATATGTTTGATTTATCTCCTTTTCCTTAAATAAAAAAAAACAGTGGGTAGCGCGCTTGGCTACTGATCTACGGGACCTGGGTTCGAGCCCCGGGTAAGGCATGGATGTTCGTGTCGTTTTTCTGCTGAGGTCCTGCCATCCTCTCAGACTTTCTACTCTGGCATATAAACTGACAGGCTCCTGTCAGACCTCTGTCGCAAGCAGCTGCTTGAGAGTGTATTTATTTTTATTTTAAAAAAATATGAACTTAGATGGATGTTCGTGTCGTTTTTCTGCTGAGGTCCTGCCATCCTCTCAGACTTTCTACTCTGGCATATAAACTGACAGGCTCCTGTCAGACCTCTGTCGCAAGCAGCTACTTGAGAGTGTATTTATTTTTATTTTAAAAAAATATGAACTTAGATGGATGTTCGTGTCGTTTTTCTGCTGAGGTCCTGCCATCCTCTCAGACTTTCTACTCTGGCATATAAACTGACAGGCTCCTGTCAGACCTCTGTCGCAAGCAGCTACTTGAGAGTGTATTTATTTTTATTTAAAAAAAAAAGATATGAACTTAGACGTTTTGATACTGATACGTCATATTGAAATTCAAAAACAATGTTTAAAACTAAAATAAAATATGTATGCATATGTATTTTTTATTTTACTTTGTCCGTCCTAGTCAACCTCTAAGCAGACTTTTTTTTAACGCAACTGATTTTTCAAAACACATCTTTGCTTTAAACAGTTCATTATTTCGCAGGCAAATTAATCTTTTTTTCCCCTTAGCACGCGTTGCAGCTGATCAAAAGGTGTAATAACATCGACACAAATGAATATTTAGCAGCTAAATTTCCTCCATCAAATAAATCTCCATTTTTCCCTCCTCTCGTTCACTTTTTGTGTCCAATATGTGCGATCGCAAGCACAGGGGCTTTATATTATGGAGCCCGCAGTGGTAACAGTCAACATTACGACAGCCACACGTTAAACTGCCGCGTGTCCCCTAGTTGTTACGGCATAGTTATAGTCTCATTTAGGCCGCAACAGCCATGTCGGCCATCATAACACGACATCACATCGCTCAGCGTCTCACCATGGGGTTGTCCCGCAGCAGAGGACCACAGGACGCCTCTGCAAGTGGCCCGTTGAAATATTAGCAGATAAATCTCGTCCTAATAGTCTCGGGTTACCTGGTCGCCAACACATCTCGCGATGACGATTTGTAAAGATGCGCACGGGAGACACTAGCATCTCTAAATCTGCGTTTTTACCTAAAACGGGGTTGGTTGAATGGTAGTTGATAGCATCTTTGAAAGATGGGAGAGTTAGAATAACTTCGGTGATAAACGTTCATCAAGATGACAGTTGTTAGCACTTAATAGTTTAGGAGCTGATAACTCATTATACAAATACGTTTGTCCAGTGATCGCTTTGTTTTATTGTTTATTCTTCTTGGAAAGAAGAATAAAACATAGAATTATGAATAAACGAATTATGAAGAATATGCATAAATTGCTAATTTAATTACAAAAATACCTAAAAGCTGCATTAAACACTAGACTGAAAAAAAAGAGACAAAAATAGCTAAAAGACAAAAATAGCTAGACAAAAATACCTAAAAGCTGCAGTTTAAACACTAGACTGAAACAATAATACACTATTATATTAACTGGAGTATTCAGAAATTATTTTTTTTTTAGCGATGAGAGATCAAAACTTTTATTTCTATATATGTATTTCTTCAATGATTTCTTTAAAAACCATTTATCAATTGCTCGATAATTGCTTTAAAAAGTAGGCAGCAAAATCTCTATAAAAGCAGAATAATATTTTTTTTTGTCATCGTTAAGTATAATTTCTTCAAGTGTTTCACATTAATAAATAATGATATAACACATTTTTCAACATTATAGTTTTGATGTTTATCTCACATGCAAATGTTTTTTCTCATTGTTTTAGGGCGATTTCCATTTGAAGCGAATATTTCTTATTTTCCTTCAAGCTATGCCACTAAAATTTAAATTTATTGTTAGTAACAGATTTCCAACGCCATTTGACAGCAATAAAAACATAATATTTTGACAATAATAATATTTTGACAGCAGTAATAAAACAAACACTTCTTCCTGTCTCAAAGTAAACATAGAACAGAATATAAAATGTGAATAAAATTAAATAACCCTTCATGAACTAAAAATTACTTAAATGTGTTCAGTACAATGGCATTCACTATAGTTTGACTTGCTTAATGTAGCTTATAACAGTCCTAGATATTAATGAAACTTCATAATGAATTTAAACAGTTGAATAACAGAAACTGATACTTTAAAAATCATTATAACCAGTCCCATATAGAGGGCAGTCCATAAGAGGTCAGGGCCAGTTGACCCAGGCCTCTGGTCTATTGGGCCCCAAATATACATGCCATTGTTAAATTACATGTCAAATAAATGTAAATGACATGCAGATTCTAAAATGTTGTAATTTGTTTATATTATACAATTTTAATTTATTTTCAACAAATGGTAAAATTTTTAAAATATCTATTAAAGATATTTTAGTGCTTCTTATTAATCATTCAAGTTTTCATTAACAGGTTTCTACTTGAAGTTCTAACTGCAATAACTCTTATATAGTGGTTTCTGATGGGACTTAAACGATATATCTCGACATTTTTCGTAACAAAACTATAAATTATTCAACTTTTTTTTATGAAACTTTATGCCTTTTAATGAGTATAAGTTGCACAACTACGCATCAATGTATCGTTTTAGCCATAGCCAGTGAAGTCCTTAACATTCGCGGGACCCGGCTCAAAAATTGTTTCATAGGTTCCTTGTTTCACCTTTCAACAAGAAATCCCTTAAGCTACGTTTTTGCCTTTTCTCACAACACTGGTTTTCTTTATTTTTGAATATTCTCTTCCCATATTTTTATGTTTGTCCTCCAATTTTTATTTTTTCATTACGCCCGGAGAGGGGAGGAGGAGGCTCTCGCCTCTGCCTAAGGCCATTATAGAACCGACTGAAATGTATATATATGGAATAGTGATTATAGGTAAATCTGGGCTCCTTTGCATAATATTTCTTTTACGCAAACTTCAATTTGCTTGCCTTCAGCAGATTTTATTTAGCATTCATAGTGTATATTCATAATAGTTGCGAAATCGCGAAAAGAGCCGTCCCGTGGCCGAGTGGTTATCACGCTTGACTACTGATCTAAGGGACCTGGGTTCGAACCCCTTTTGACTACTGATCTAATTGACTATTGATCTAATGGACCTGGGTTCGAACCCGGGTAAAGCATGCATGTAGATGTTTTTCTGCTGAGGTCCTGCCATCTTCACAGACCTTCTACTATTGCATATAAACTGACAAGCTCCTATCAGACCTCTGTGGCAAGCAGCTGCTTGAAGGGGTATTTTCTTTGTTATTTAATCGTGAAAAGTCCCAGAACTTCGATGAATTTTTTTCTGATTTTGCACGGTAAGACTTCAATTAATGTGTCAGATTTGGGAGAAAAAAATTTTTTTTTCATTCATTGTATCGAGCATTGAACTTAGATGTCTTTAGAAAGAAAATTGTAAAGAACATTTTGGAATTTATTTTCAAAATTATTGGTTCTAATGCAATCATACATTCATTCGATAGCATTTTTAAACATGAACTTTTCTTAATGAGTGTCAGTGTGCCTATAACATGATAATAACTGCAATAACACATTATCGAAATATATTATAATAATATGACTTACGTACTTTAATCGACAGTTGATGTTTAAAAATATTTAATTGCCTTAAAAGAAATATATTTATATTTTTTTTCCATTTAAAAGGAAAGCAAGATTTATCATTCGATTTTTTTTCTTTTTTATTTTCGATTTTGGAAACCCGAAATGTTTACACAATTAGTACCCTTAGTTATCTCTTACTGAATTTATTGAGAATTTTGAAGTACAGAGCATTAGAATCCAAAACAATTTCTGTAATGATGACAATGAGCAATGAGTTGATAAGTAGAAGAATTTAAATTCTGTCTCAAGCTACCATTAATCATAGACGTTTGAGAAGAAGCTGCATTGTACACAGCCATAAAGAAGATCTACTAATCAGAAAATAATAGGCTAATATTCATCTAGGAATTGAAACCAGCCAGTTCTTTTCACTCCGCCTCCAAACTCGCTACTCATTCAACCACTTAGTTTCAATATGATAATTAAAATAATAAATACCCCCCTCAAGCAGCTGCTTGCCACAGAGGTCTGACAGGAGCCTGTCAGTTTATATGCCAGAGTAGAAGGTCTGAGAGGATGGCAGGACCTCAGCAGAAAACAACACAAACATCCATGCTTTACCCGGGGCTCCAACCCAGGTCCCGTAGATCAGTAACCAAGCGTGCTAACCACTCGGCCACGGGACGGCCTCTGATAATTTATTCCACAATTTTTGAAACATTTATGTTATTAAATATGCAAATCTCAGCTCAGATTTAAGGTGCACGGAGAAAGATTTATTGGCAGATACTTGAAAAAATTGCTCCTCAAGCAGCAGCTTGACAAAGAGATCTTACAGGAACTTATAAGAATATGCCATCGAATAATACGGTTCAGTGAAGGAGTTTAGACCTCAGCAGAAAGAAAACGCAGAACAGGAACATCCATACCTTTCAGGGGTTCGAACCCAGGTCCCTGTAATCATTAGGCAAGTAAGGTAACCATTCGGTAATTCATTAAATCAGTTCATTAGAAAAGCTGCAGACAACAGAAAATCCGTAACATCTCTTTGCAAATTAAGCATTTTTAAGTATGTTCCTCATTTTATTTATAAAATTTTTACGGAAATCAATATTCAGTCTGGAAAAAGAAACATATTGGAATTATTTGACTCTTATTTTGTTGCAGTTTTCTGAAGGTTTCTGAAGAAGAGGACATGCTTTGTCACTTACAAATGATCTTTAATGTTATCGCTGTAATGTTATCGCTGTAAAAAATCAATAAAGACATCTCAAAAATTTCTTTTAATGATTTACGTCGTATATGTTTAAATCAGATATATTTAATAAGTCACTCAGCAGTAACCGATGCTGTGAGAGCGTTGGATGGCAAAAGAAAAAGAGAGAGGGCATTGGATGATAGGATCTCTGGGCTACAGGCTAGGGTGCTACACTCCCGCCAGCTGGGGAGATCGGGGCTCCAGTTGGAGCAGAGGTCCTGAGAACGGAGGCCGGGCGTAACAACACGGCAGTCTGGGTCGGTGGACCGCCCATTCGTCTCCCAAGTCTTCGCATATTCACTTGCTCTGCCCTTCGGTCAGCCATCCATCGGGAAGTTCCGAGGAATAAAGCCTGCGTATCGCCTCACTTAGCACCCATCTACCCCCCCTACCGAGCTCGCTAAAATACCGGACAAAAGGGACAAAAAACTGTCATCGGCGGCGGGAGTCTGGCTGCCGCTGAATGGCGGTAGGATACAATGGAGAGAAAAGAGTTCGCCCTCTGAGCCAGCCGCTCCCTGATTGGCTGACGCCGACCTTCCGGGAAAGCCCAGCGATGTGTATCCGTAGCAGCCATGGCCAAATTTAATCCAACACGTTTACTTCGGTAAAAAATCCCAAATTCAAAATCTGATGTCGGAAGGAGCGAGGGTGGTGGTGGTAGCAGTAGATGATGAACTCGTACTTTGAACAGAGCGGCTTCTACAACAGCCAAGGGTCGGCCGAGCAGCCTTACCGATTTCCGCAGGGCTTGCTTGTACCGCCCTACCCGCAACCTGGGGCAGCCGCACGAACTGCTCACGAGGCGAGCTTCGTTGACGGTACCAGCGGCTCGGCTTCTGCCTGCAAACTGTATGCCAGCGACGGGACGGGGGTCTTCAAGGCTGAGTGTTTAGCCAAGGAACAGAATGGGTTTAACCAAGCCGTAAAAGACATGGCGAGTTGGCCAGCAAGCACCCTGTCCAGCGTGCGCCCTACGACCATGACCAGCGATCCCATGCGGTCGTTTGCAGGCGACAATTCGACAGCGCCACGGGTCACCGATGCCTGGTCGCAGTGTTGTCAAAATACTGCTGCAGTGGCCCAGACTCCAGCCAACGCCTTCTACCCTTGGATGGCAATTGCAGGTTGGTAAACTATCCCTTCTTATTTCTCCCTTTTCTTCTCTTCACAGTCCTCCTCTTCAGATGATCCTTTAGAGGAAAATGGTCTCATTACTATCTCCGTAAGTGCTCGCTTATCACCTCGCTCCTTTTACTACGTCATTTAACCTTCAACAGGCCGCAGCGACGTCACAACGATTTCCACAGATATAAATATCTCATTTATTGGCCTCGGTGTCGTAAACTACTTAAAGACGATCTGGAGTCTTCAAATCGGCCATCTCCGCTCAAGGGTCAGCCAGCCCTTGCTCCAAGAAGGAGGAGGAACATTTGAGGTTAGTTACCCCGTTCCGCTGGCCGCATGCACCCATAAAATGTTGGAGCGCTCTCCCCCAAACCGCGCCTCTTTGTCCGGGCTACTTTAAAGTTGGGTTTATGTGCCATCGTGTTGCGCTTCATTGGCCGTATGGCGTGAATGGCTGCCCAGACGTCCCCGCACTATCGCCGCCATCTCAATAGATGGGCCGCCGGCGACAATGGTGATGTCGGTCCTAGCCTGAGGTTGAAGTGTCAGTGTGGGGCAGCTTTAGTTAGTGCTGTCCACCCGAGGACTGGACCGGTGTGTAGGCAGGTGGGCATTCTTTTATTGCCGGGAAAAGTAGGAGAGTGAAATGCAGTGGTTTGAATGCATGTTCATCTGTCAACTCCCGATTTCTCAAGAGCATTGCTAATTGCTTTCATTTCGCTTATCAAGCTGAGAGCATCTCAATAATAAAACACTAAAACGTATACAATCGGTTACATGAATTGGATGATTGCAGAAAATATACATTTTATAGACTCAGTATTTTGTAGTCATTTATTTCCCATATTAAAAAGCTTCAATGTTAAAGCGGACTCTAGATTTTAGCGAGTTAAACTCTGATGATTTTATGGAATTTCCATATGAATTTGATTTTAAGAATATATTTCGTTCACTTCCGGAAAACTCTAAAGTTTTTAGTCTTAAATCTTTGCCTAAAAACTCTTCAAGGTAAGATTTATAAATAATCACTTTATACGAAAATAACAACTAAATTAAAACAAACAATTTATAGAACCTTTAGTAAATAAATAATAAATTTATTTCTTCATCTTTTTGTAGTTTTTTGTATAATTTTGGTTTCGACAATGATACATTCTCACAAATGCTTAACGTATTGATCAATGGCCGGATTATCTTAAACATTCGTATTGTTAAGAAAGGATTCTGTTCAATTATACGAGGTAGTTTCTAAATCAGGCCTAGACAAACCGTCGCTCATTGCGAAACAACTTGCCGCTTGTAAAGCAAATATTAAATATACTGAATATATCTCATTCCTTTAAATTTTTTGACATTTTTAGGTGCAAACTAAACAATTTTGAAATTCATAATTCTGAATAAAGAAGTATATTTTTGCTTTTAATGAATATATTTTCTTGATATTTTGAAAAAAATATATGTTTCCAATTCATTCCTTATTAGAAATTTATGTTTTCATTTTTAAGAGCTTTTTTTTTCCTGCGGCTCTATAATATAGTGTGTTTTTAGTCGCTCTTTTCTAAGTTTGTGTTGCTCACCTTTTCTCTTAGTGAAATGTTGATTAAATTAAAACAAGGTAGGGATTGATGATATACATTTGAAATGGTGAAGTTGCAACCAAAGGACCTTAGTCATTTAATAGTTCCCAAATACCTTTAATACTTCTTCATCAAAATAAAGTTTGTTATTTTAATTTAATTAGTTGAAAATTTACTCAGCTGTCCTGAAAATCAAGCAAATAATTTTATATAAAAAAAGTCATTTCATGATTTTACGGCATGGTTATGTAAAGTGTTGCTATAAACGATGTTTTTTTGTTTCTAACACTCAGATCAGTTAGATCCATAATATGGAATGTTTGTTATGGAATGTGTTTTGAATGCTTTGCTTATTTCTGATAATGCAAACTCGTCATCATACTTGCTGTTTTCCAGATGATTCATTCACATGATATTTTATAGTATTCCCTGTTCATAAAAGAACTGAATTAAATAGTTCATTAGAGGACAATCATTATTTAGGTTATTAACCTTATATATTTAAATATTTAAGCATGTTAATCGTGATATTTCATTAACATAATAAGTATCTCTATACATAAAGGCTTGACTCAATCGGTTGTATGCCAGGCTCGACACCTCATGCTCTTAGGTTTCAGTCCCAACTGTACTGTGCTGAAATTTATCTCCGTTTAATTCCATTCTGCCCTCGGTGAGAAAGGTCTAACGTCAAATAAATGAACTTTAAGAATGGTTGAAATTCATTCTGGACAATGGCCGGATGAAATTTTCACACTTTTCTGATGTCTGATGACATTTTGAACATGATATTCATTTCCTACTGCTGGAAGTAAATTAATTTAAAAAAAATTTATCATTGTGCAATGAAAAAATACTACTCTGAATTTAATCTAAGCAATTTAGTTTCAAACTTTTATATCCCCGAACAATTTCATTTCTCCATCAAATAGAGGAAATCAATCGTCATTTGTAAAACAAAGCACAGCTGAATAATCCTGACAATTGTCAATCGATCATGAAAAGGTTTTGTTCATTGAGGATAAAATTACATTTGTTACTTCAAGTGTGTTTCAGAATATTTTACAAAAAAAAAATTGCTATGCTAAGTTAAATTATGAAAATATTTCGCCCATGATTCGAAATAACACTTTTAGTATATTGTCTTCGAGTTTTTTTTTTAAGGGAACTGTACATTTACAGAAATATAAAAAATTCATATTAAATAAAATTGATGTTGCCAACATTAGAAAAATCTAAATGAAGCAAAACAAAATGTACGAGATTCTAATTTGAATTGTTGATTCATATTAAGCAAGTTCCTGAATGAATAGATAATATGAGCATCAGGAAGTTTGCTTTTCAACTTGGCAATGTATGAAAAAAGAAGCTTTTTCATTCATCCTTTCACTAACTGTTTCTGATTTCCTATTTTAAACAGATTAAATTGCTGAATTTTAAATTATGTAACAAATCATTCAAACATTTGCAAATTAACCTATCTCAGTGATGTCCATAACCTCATGCTTCTAGGTTCGAGTTCCAGCTCTACTGTGCTGAAATTTATCTCCGTTAAATTCCATTCTGCCCTCGGTGAGAAAGGGGACAACGATAAGCCTGTTTGAAATGAAATCGTCCGTTCGATTGGACGTTAAACCGTGTCTCCGTTTTCAAGAGATACATTCCTTGCGTATATTAATGAACATGCTGAATGGATTTGACAAGATGTATCCTACTCAGCCCTGAGTCCTTGTGAAATGGCCATTTAGCCCATTTTGTGCCCAAAAGTGACGCTCAACTCGAAATGAACAACTCAATACATGTTGGGAAATAGTATACACTCACACCACAATGCTATAAATTATTAAATTTATGATTCAAATTCTTTTTACAATGAAATTTTTTTTCAGATACTTCCATGTGTGTTATGTATTATAATTAATTTCAACACATATACCGTCTACAGTAACGTGTACAGATATGTTAAGATTTTAGATTTCTATAATTTCTTTTATTGGAAAAATTGTTAGAGAAGAAGAAAAATATGAATTATATTCTAAAAGTATTTGTAACTATTTACCAGTGTAGCTGCTTAAAATAAATTATATTCCACAGTAGGTACGATATAACTGAAAGAAAAAGTGTACACACTAATGACATATTCAATGACAGACAGTGAAATTCAATGTAGAGAGTGACTTGACAATAATGACTATTAAAATACAAACTTAGTCAGGTGTGGATTGTCGATCTGGCGCTTATAGTAAATGTCAGATGGGTTGATGCACTGAAAGGATCTGATGGATTGTTTTTCAGTGAATCGGTGGGCTCGGTGTGATTGAAATGCCAAGGATAATTAATAATCACAGTCCATCTCTTATTTGATTAATCTCGAAAACTGATAACTGAATAGCTTTCTATTTTCTTTAGAAATCCAAATAAAACAAAATGAAATTAAGTAAAGAATAGACAATAACGATTTTTATTCTGTCCCAAATTATTAAGAATGTCGCTTCAGAAACGTTACTGCAAACCATCCATAGCCATCTTACGTAAGGAAAAAAAAAATATACTAATGCTACATAAATTTCACCAGATCGTAGTGATAATACAAGGGATATATGATTTTGAATGGTTATCATTTCTAATTGCGTACAAAATGTAATTTTACTCACGATGATTCGTTTATTTCAAAAGAAACTTTGGCGATGGGTTTTGTTATTTAAATTATGAAATAATGTTAGCAAAGAACGTATTATTTAAATCTCTTCAATTACTTTAAGGAAGCATATGGTTGTTTGTCAATCTACGTTAGTCTTTTACCTTAAGCACCGATTTTTCCCAATATCCTACCATTTTTTCCAGATGACTATTAATAAAATTTCATAAATAACACTCTATATTATCACTATTTTATTATAAAAAAATGTAGGCGTACTAATTCTGCTATATAGGCGCTACTATGCTTTTCGTTGCTCATAAGTGAGATTAAGATCAAATTTTATTAAACAGTTGTATTTTTTTCTAAACTGCACTTTTGTGTACAGAATGAGCCAAAAGTGACCAAGTCACAAGGATCTCAAAGGCTCAAGGCTAGGAAGGAGAAGGAAATGCACAAAACAGTTATTAGCAAACAGATGAGAAAATCCTACGTATCTTCAACTAGCATAGGATATAGTTCACATGAACTTGCCTTAAAGTCGCAATTCAGCGGATGCGGACCTTTCCAAGCTTACTGATCTGCCCTTTCTTTGTCTGGAAGGTTAGGGGGGACGGAACTTTTCATCTCAGGCAGAACGGGAACTCGAAAACTCGATATCAAAGTTTGATAAATGCTAATTACGTTAAGCTTTGGCTTCGTAGTCTCTGTCTTATAAGCGCTGAATGATAAAGCTTTTGATATTATATACTATTAGAACGTCTTGACACATTTTGAATGCGGTATTTCGAATAAGCTCTGTTTTATTGTGAATGTATATGCTGTTGTAAATCATTAATAAAATGGTTTTAAGTGCACTTTGAAAATTCTATTTACTCCAAGAAGTTGATAAAGCATTTTTAGTAAGTTTCACTAAGAAATGTTTTCCAGTTTGATGTGTGAAATGATTAAAACTTATTTTCACACATATAGTATCATATTCAGTTTCAATGAATTTTGCTAGTCACTTTTATATGCAGATATTCTTCTAAGGCAATGTATAAATATACAACAAATATACTAGGGGCGAAGCATAGATGAAAGCAGTTGAGACAGTGAGACTGCGCAGTGAACTATCGAAAACTGTGAAATTCATTGAGTGATTGAGCTATCAATTACTTGTCAATCAACCAATGATCTCTTAAATAAAAGATAATTTTATGTCAAAGATCAAATAAAATTATATATATAAATATAATATATTGACATGTGATTGATGGCGTACTCTCCAGTGATCATAAGAATTTTTGATGCCTCAGTTATGCATTATTCAATTACTTTCAGCCGCGTTTTTCGATACTAAAGTGCACAAAGATGTAAATAAATTATAAATTATTGCTTTTAGTAATACATATTAATTACTTTATCTGTCAGAATCTTTGAACTTTTCAACGAATAAAAGTTATTCGGTTACCATGAGAAGTTAAACACTATTCGACGAAGAAATGAAATTGTTCGGAAATATAAAGGTTGAAACTAAATTGCTTAGATTAAATTTAAAGTAGCATTTTTTTCACTGCACAATAGACCAAATAGCTGACTAACAAAGATCACAATGCCAAACAGGAATAAGGGCCATTTCATATCTTGTAGGGGCAAAATAGACTGCACAGCGTTACGTGCCTTAGGTGTGACTTTCCTGAAGTACATGCTAATGTAGTTAGATAATATTCAGTGCTTTTATAACTACATAACAAACTTTTAGTGTTTGCTGGGGGTGGTTTTAATAATAATGGCAATCACGTAAGCTTCGTGAAAAACCGTAATTTCGACAAACTTTCGGTCGGTTAGACTGTTGTTGAATTAACGAATTCTATTCTGCTGCTAAACATTAATTTCTTGTTTTTATTCCTCCTTCAAGACCAGACCTGATTATTATTTAACTGAATATCATTGGTATTTAGCAGTGGCGAAGCGCAGGTAAAAGCAATTGAGGCATGGCGACCAATTGAAGCATGGCGTAGTCTCTATGCCTCAATTCCATAGACTAGGGGTCCGCAACCTGGGGTACGCGGTAAATTTTTTGGGCTATGCCGTGAGAGTTCAAAAGTCGCTAGATCTAGTAACAAAGTCGCTAAGTTGGCATTATTTTAATATAACTATAGTTTTATCTATCTATACAAGGGGTACATGAAGCATAAAAGGTTGAGAACTACTGACATAGACGATTCTCATATGTCATTGATTACTCTATCAATCACTTATCAACAAATTGTCTCAAAGCCTAAATATTATTAGTCTATTCACATGTGATTTATAGCTTAATTCACCAATGCATGTAAAATTTTTGATATATCAATTGTGCAGTCTCATTGACTCAATTGCTTTCATCCAAGCTTCCCCACTGTTATTTATTTACATAACACCTTATAGGAAAGCATAGCAATGTAAAATTTCAAAAATTGTAGTCGGTGAGTATAGAGATATGAGAAGAGCCTATTTGTATAACATCGCCACTGAGAAGATTATGAAAAAAACGAGACCTCAGCAGAAAGAAAACATAAGAAAAATTCATCCTTATTCTGGATCTGAACCAGCGTCCTTTAATCTAGAGCCAAGAACACTAACTACACGGCCACCGGCTGCATAGTATTAAGTAAATCTATCACGTAGTTTAGTGGTGTTTAGTTCCAGTGTTTCCTAATGAGAAATAATTATGAAAAAAATTGAATATTGCTACTTAAACGATGGAATCGTAGTATAGACGAAGATACCCACTATGACATTCAAGAGCAGAATTTGCTCTCAGCACAATCTTTTTCCTTTCCATTGTTTTACAATGAAAAACAAAAACAATTCTTAGCATAGAAATTGGGATAATGGACAAAGAAGGCTATTATAGCATATTCTGTTAAAAAAACAAGTATGATCGGTACTGTTCAGGGTATTGCACACATAGAAAAATTATTTGAACTAACGTATTAATCTCAATATAGATAGGAAACGAAACCCAAGAGATCATAAAGAAAAAATTTTAACTTTTAAATTAAAAAGCATGCGCGATGTGGAATTAATTTGTTATTAAGGAGGTCTCATTTTCTAAAGTGATTGGAATATTTAAAATGATGCTAATATTGTACCGAAAATTTAGCATTTCAGTCGTGGAACATTTAGCAGAGATCATCATTTCCATACAACCCCGGTGTCTATTTTTTATGACTTTTTTAGAGCTTTTGCAAAATCGCCACAGTCAACGATACAAGCAATAGAAGTTAGCCATTTGATATGTATATGAATGTAGTCTCACTTCTCCATTAATAGAGAGATTTATATATGAATGCAGTCTCACTCTTCGATTAATAGAGAGATTTATAAGAGATTTCTATAAGTCACATTACGCTCTTTCTTCGCAGTTAATTTGTCACAGTTCTTTCTCCAAAATCTTTCCCAAAATTTCCGCAATAAATCAAGCGACTCTCAATAACAAGTTAGTTCCAATGTTTATCCTCAAAAGAGTAGCATAAAATATAAATCATACAACTCACCCGAATTAAACGACGGCGATGTATTCTTATTTTTGCAATTGAATTCAATAAAACCTATAGATTCTATAGCATAAAAAATTGTGTGTGTTTTCTTACTCAAACACTTTTTTTATGCTAAGTAAGTTGAACTTACGACAAGAGAAAGGTAAAAAATGCTAGTGAACAAAATGGAATCAAACCTTCGGAGAAATATACTTGGAATGTTGCTTAAAGTGTAAGTTGATACTACAGGTCATCCATTTGGCTACTGTTTACACACTCTACGCATGATACGTTACGTAGCCTCGGAGCTGAAGATATCAACCAAATGGGTTTTTTTACGACTCCGTTTAGTGTCATTTTATTGCCGAGGTCACTGTTGCGATTAATGTAACGACGCTGTAAAGTCGCCATGACTATTATAACATGCTGTAATGAAAGTCGAGCCTACCATTAAATATCTATATGGCGTTCAGTACTGTCAGTCGACAGACCTTTAACTTATATTCACAAAATCCATACGCGTTCCGATCATTTGGTCAGGCGGAGCCAGTAGAAGCTGCTTGCTGTTAACGCACTTCGACCACGCAGGCTTCTGTGCTTGCTTATGCGTCAGAGCACGTCCAAGCGATGTTATCTGGAGCTGCCTTATGTTTACATCAGTAGATAGCGACGGGGATAATGCTGCGGACGAAGATTTTTGTCTGGAAACAGCCGGCGAGCGAGTGTGGCTTAGTATTATTCGTGACAGGTGCCAGCGCCGTAGGCCTCAGTAAGGTCGAGACCTGAGTCCCTTTTACCAAGCCGTTTATTGCACGGTTATTGGTTACTATCAGCTGGAGGTCTTGGATTAGTTTCGTAGCTTACAAAACCGGCTCTTCTGGAGTTGGGGGAACTTTTTTTTTCTCTTCCTTCTCTTTTCGTAAGCCGCAATTTATATATACATCAAAGATGTGAGAAATTCATTCATTTTAGGGTGTTTTTTTACATTAAATTCTTTTGTTGTGGTTTAGTTTAGCTCTTTATTTTTTACATCATCCGATTTCGTTTCAAATGAATTTTGTTGAGTAAGACGAGAATTTATATTTGGAAACTATTTTAAGAGCATTTCACTGCCCTTACCTATTTTATCAACTGGATATCAATGGAGTTTCACTACTGTACAGCTTTCATCAACGATTTTTTTATTTGAAAAAAAAATAATACAAATGACATTTTTGAATACAAAATGCATATTTATGATCTATTTTAAATCATTTATTACGTAAATTTATTAATAATAAAAAATAAATACCCCCTCAAGCAGCTGCTTGCCACAGAGGTCTGACAGGAGCCTGTCAGTTTATATGCCACAGTAGAAGATCTGAGAGGATGGCAGGACCTCAGCAGAAAAACAACACGAACATCCATGCCTTACCCGGGGCTCGAACCCAGGTCCCGTAGATCAGTAGCCAAGCGCGCTTTAGGTAATGTCAAATCAATTATTAAGTAAATGAGCGGAATGAGTGATGTTCTGTAAAATGACATAAAGAAGAATTAGCCTCTTTATTTTTCGGTGCAATATAAATATTAATTTGTTCAGTTTTTATGGTAAGATTAAGACAGCTTCAGCAATACACATTACAAATTGTTATTGTACACTAGGTCCGTCATTTTTACTAAAACCAACTGAAATATAACTCTTTACAAAACAGTCTTTGCTGGGATGTCAAGTACTCAAAGTTTGATAGCATCACAAGTAATCTGATACACTGTAAGTATTCGGAGACAAATATTACGAAATAATCCTCACTAGGACAAAAATAGAGGAAAACGAAAAACAGCTGAAAAAAAAACTGACTCAGCAAATTCTAGCGACTGGTCACCACGGCGCCTAAAACAATATCATCCTGGCGTCTAATATTTTTATATTCATATCCAACACATAGGACAGAAAAATATCCTAGAAAATGCTCGTAGCTTTAACAGGCATTCTCATGCAAGGATATACCTTATCGAGACCAAAGACACTGCCAATCATTTTCTCAGTCAGAACTAACTCAAAGTTTGCCTGGTGGAACAATAGCTATATCCCTAACCACCATGCCAGTTAAGGCTAGGTGCTTACAACGATAATTTATTTTAGTTCATGTCTACATTTCTTCTTTTAATTTCGGTTAGAAATTTAAGAAAAAAATTCGAATTCCCTGTTTTGTTAAAATTGTAATCAATAATATCTGTATCAACAGTTTCTGTGAAAGAGGTTTCAGCTTGATGAATGGGAAACAAATTCAGATCATTCATGTAAGCGAAAAATTTAATTGACTTGTTTATGAGTAATTTGAATGGATGTTCAGTTATGGAATTTGATCCTTCAAAGTCTGCACTAGTGATGCTTTGGCTCTAAAAGTTCGGGTCATGAACCAACAGACGAAAGGGAGGTCTGGTCTACACCTGACATACAACAGAGTAACATTTCTTTCTTTTTTTGGATATGTACAGTCGCTCAAAAAAGTATCCGGACACTATGGTTGATTACAGAATTCAGAAAAAATGGCAAACGATTTTTTTAGAAATTAGTGATCTGACAACCTTCGTGTCACGTGACACGAAGGTTGTCAGATCACTAATTTCTAAAAAAGTCGGTGCCAGATATTTTTTCTGAATTCTGTAATCAACCATGGTGTTCGGATACTTTTTTGAGCAACTGTACATATTAAATCATTTTTTTCTAACGAATCAGTCAATGACTTATGAGAATCTTAATAATATAATAATTTATTTCATGCAGGGGGTTACAATAAAGCCAAGGTACAGGTAATTTTGAATATTAATTTAAACGTTCAAGTGGCTTGATGGAACTTGTATGAGTTTTTGATGAGTCTAATATGGAACAGTCTCTTTGTTTCAATTGCTTTCATCCGCGCTTCAACAATATGGTATATGGAGTTAGATTGTAAAAGGGAATATTTCTAAGACAGAGCTCATCATAAAAGTCATAGTACCGACTCAATAGGTTTTGCGGGACATTTCAAGGTTGGTGAGAGAAGGAAGACAAATTTATGCTCTGCTTTAACTTCGAACTGCCGAAGAGTCCTGAAGATTCCGAAACGTCTAGCATTCCTGCCTGAGACTCTGCCACTATTTACAAACACTGCGCTATTACACGTCATCAATTCAAATACAGGCTACTATTTCAGCCCTGTCATTTAATACGTCATATAAGTACACTAACAGAGTTCTCTCAGACCAATATGGGAAGAGGCTTCGTGAGGGATAAATTAAGTTTAAGTCGTAGCACTCAGGAGTAGAAATGGGCCAAAACACACTAGAACTCCATTCCAGTGTGTTTGGTTGGTCATAAGCATCGGTAATATTGTTCGAGCTTGTGAAAAATTTGGTTATACCGTTCCGGTTCACTACATTAATTTCTTTCTAGTTCCTACAGAGACATATAGAAATAAAAGAGCTTTGAATGAATGTACTCTTGAAATATTTGGCAGAAAAATTTTTTCAGCAAAATATTTCATGAGTCCTGTCTACAGGACATCCCTGTGATACATTACTACTGATTTCTATCTACAATGTATGTAGATTAAACGATACTTTTAATGTATTAATTATACGAGTATCTAATAAAAATAACAAAACATTTCGTGTCCACTGCCATCTGTTAAATTAATCCGATGAGCTTTCCGCTTCGTAATATTTTCCATTTCGAGCCTTGCGATGCAAGTTCATTGCAAGGTCTTTCAGAATGCAACTTTCTACAAACAAATAATCCTTTATTCAGGACAGTTCTTGAAACAAGATTTTTTGCTGCTTAGCTAAAACTGCTTCACCGACGGAAGATGAGAGTTCAGTTACCTTCTTGAAGTACGAAACGAAGGAAAACATCTGTTATCTGATGAAATCCGATGCTGGGTTTTGTTTGCCCCTTCATTCCGAGTAGCGCCGAAGTAAGAGGGGAACTATCTGACCTGCAGTACATCAGTACCGAGGGTCAAAGAGAAAACAGACAAGTTTCCCTGGTTGTGGAAAGAAAGAGTGCATGTAAAGCAACCCAACTGGAAAGAAACAGGATGGCAAAGGGGAGGACCGAGAAGCTCGGAAGCTGCTGAGTTACAGATCTCATTCTCGCTCTGCCATCTATTTTCGGTGTCAAGAGAGTGTGCGTTTCTGCGGGAGACTCTCTGCGTAACGTTCGGTCCAGGGGGAGGGATCTGTTAATGTCGTGCCGCCTGGACATGAGCTCTGCTTCTGACCTGACTTTGGGGGTCACCGTGTCCGGGATGTCTCCTTTCTCGTGGTCGGCGCCGGCGGAATGTGCTCTTGTCAACGACATCAGGGGAAAACCAAAATAAACATGATGACAAGTCCAGAGAGGGAACCGATCCAAGAGAAGAGAATGAAGAAAAATGTTGCGAGTAGTTTTTTTTTGCGTTCAGCTGTTTGCAGAGAGGATAAACATAAATTTTACTCTCAGATTTTATGAGTTTACTTAGGTTATTTCCAAAATTTGATAATTTCGACATTTTTCAAAATTTTCAACGGATTCTTTTTTCTGCCTTTGGTGGAATTTTTTTTTTTGCACAGTCTAAATGGCAATATTAAAAAAGTGCGAAAAAATACACCAATCTGCTTTTCGAATTCGAATACGTTGTTGCACACCATTTGCTAGTTGCTAGTTGCACACCATTTGCTAGTTGCTAGTTGCACTCCTAGTTGCACACCATTTGCTCTACTAGTTGTGCTAATGGGATGGCTTTGCATTATTGCTTAAACAAGTTGTAGATATTAAATAACCCTCAAGCAGCTGCTTGTCATAGAGATCTCACAGGAGCTGTCAGTTTAGTACATCATAAATAGAAGGTCTGAGAGGAAGGTGACATCTCAGCAGAAATATAACACACAAAGGAAACATCCATCTCTTATCCTACTAGTGATCAAAGGGACTCTGGGCATCGACTCCGAGTCCCTTTGATCACTAGTAGTCAAGCACGCTAACCACTCGCCAGTTTTCTTCCCTATTTGAATCGACGGCGAATTCAGTATTTTTAATAAACAATGGGTTATTCTAATACATACATTAGCAAATCACTCATTGTTAATAACCTTTAAATCTTGGAGGGCAAACATTTAGTAAAAAACATTTAGTAAAAAACAATTATACGCATTAGTGATAGTGGGAATCGCTACAGCTTCATCACACATATCAATAGGCGCTTAATCGTGTCATCCATTATGCGGAAAGTTGTATTGTCAAAGGGCCAAAAGAGGACTGCCTATTATTGAATTTAATGCCTACTTTGACTATCATTAATGTGAATTTCATTGTTTTATTCGGACTAAATATCCCTTTTTTTTTCTTACTTTCTTTCGATTCTTGTAGGTCCTTTTATCTGTGCCATTAAATTAAGGATAAATCGTATGCTATTGACGTAACTGAAGAAACTGGGATAACAAGATAACGAGAGTAAGGGAAAATTAACATTGGCAGCCCTCTGTCCCAAATAAGCTGATTCTTTCAATCTGATATTGAAAGCGTATTACAAATTAACTGAAATGAAATATTCAAATAAACTAATACTTAAGAAGTACATATAACGTCTCACTTAAAATTATACTTTTCTTGTATAAATATATTGGCAAATATTTCCTTTACATGCATTTTTGAAGCATGTCAATTTATTACAGGTAACGCTCAATTTGCGCCGATTACGTCGATTCACAATAAAGTCCCCAATTACGTCGATTCACAATAAAGCCAATTTGAAAATCAGTAGGACAAAAAATTCAAAAATAATTTAGTTGAAGAAAAAAATTCAAAATCGCCAAGAATCTTAAAAACGCTTAACTATAAATTCTGCAATGTACTTTATTTCCAAAAGTCTGTCTTTAAATGCAATAACATTAAATTATTTATGTCAATTTTTGGGTCCCTTGGAACCATTCATAATTCATTCTTTCAATTGACTTGCATTATAAATATAATTGTTTCCACTTACATCGATTACAATTGCGCCAGTTCCTCCAGGAATGCAACTCCGGTGTAAACTGAGGGTTGCCTGAACTTTTATACCTTTAACATCTTCTAAATTCAAATCCTTTCTCTTAATATTTCATTTATACGGTATGAAAATTGTTTCTCAGCTGTGTTTAATCCTTAAAATAAAATGATTTGCCTGTAATGGGATCATTGTGACAGTAAGAGAAAACAAAGAATGCGATTACTAAAACTGCAATATTCTTGCCAATAGCAGATAGAGATGCCAATATTAAGATCTCCAGTTATGTCTACGTTATAGTAATGATATCAACAAAAGCAAAATATTTTTCTGAACAAGAAAAGAGGTAACGTATTTACTTAGAAGGTGGGGAGAGAGGCATTTCTTATGATTCAGAAAATTTTCTGAAATGGGGAAATAAAAAGAAAAAATTTCTTTCCCTCTGAGCAATTAATATTGGTAATATTAACATAATCAATGATCAGGAAATATATCCGTAGATTCGTATGTTTGCTTTAAAGTTTTTTTTTTCAGAAAATCGAAGATTTTTTTTTTATTTAAATGGAAATATTTCGCGAATTAATTTGCTTTGGAAGATGCTGATATAGTACTTACCTCATTTGTAGTTCAAAATTGCATTTTTCTGAAATTTATTTCATTGGAAATTGTTTTGAAAACTTTCAATCGTTCAGTTATTTCCACAAATATAACTACGTACATTAATCATTATCAAATTGGTCCGAGTGCAAACTTTTTTAAGCAGCACCAAAATGTATATAGAAACAACTTTATTAAGGTCTAAAATTTGTCCAAGAGTAGCTGATTAATTCTGTAATTTTTTAAAGAATGATTTGAAACTGAAAAACAATATGCACATTCCTCCTACTCCATGAGACTTAGAGATAAAAATAGAGGAAAGCACAAGCTAATTTATTCCAGGCAAATGCAATCATTGGCTCATGGATCAACAACATCTTCGTTCTTGCTCCTCCTTCTTTGCATCTGTTTACAACTGCGAGGCCATTTTGTTTCCTTCTTTGAGACCTTTCACATTCAATTCCTCAAAAAATGTCTGTTTATTACCTTGGCAAGGATGGTTCTTAGGTTATTGTACTGTTTTTGTGCGTTTGTAAACAGCAATACTTTAACATATACCTCTTCAATATATGCGTTAAACTGGAGAAAATTTATCGCTTTGTAAATACTCGCATATACTTGGCACACGCTCTTACATCAACCTATCAACACTTAGAGAAATGAATGACTTGTTAAAAGCTCTTCAAGATCTACTGTATAAATATAATGTTTCTGCAAGGGACTACGGAAGTGTGGTGAATGAAAGCGTGCATCACTACGCCAATATATGTGTTCGCACGTGAATGTTGATAGCTGCTCATACAGTTAATTTTGTACTTGGCACTAAAGACAGTCTTAAGTTTACCAACGCGATATCAGCTGACTGTCTTCATTGGCCAAAGCAGCGCTGTTGCAATTCAAACATGCACTCACACATGACAGTCATATTGAGATATTCTCGTAACTTTTATTTTTCTTAAGTTTCTTAATTATGCAAAAAAATTTAAAACTTAAAAATTCAAAGTTTGTTTTTGAGTTTTTAACATGTTCGCAAAATACAGAATTGATTTTCTTAGAATAATTGGCCGAGTGGTTAGCGCGCTTGGCTACTGATAAAAGGGACCTGGGTTCGAGCAACGGATAAAGCATAGATGTTTGTGTTGTCTTTCTGCTGATGTCTGCCTTCCTCACAGATCTCTGTGGTGTATTAAACTGACATGCTCTTCTCAGAACTCTGTGGCAAGCAGCTGCTTGAGGGGTGATTTTTTTTTAAATCATACCATTGCAGGAAGTATTTTAGAGTTGGATTTGACTGAAATTTACTCTTTAGGCACTTTTCTTTGATGGATAATAGACCTATGGCTTATTTCCCTTTCGAAGGGAAGGCGACCTTTCATTCACAGAGTATTTTGCGTTTTGAAAGTAAGGTTCAGATAAGAGATCCGTATCTCTATGTTAAGAGTAAAAATATGAAATAAGAGGAAAAATACTTATTTAGTTAATTCAAAACTTATTTGCCAAAAGAGTGAACAAGGTATATTATTTAGTGTTGGCTACAACATTGAATTAAAAGTTAAAAGCTCATTTTTTTTAACACTTTCGTAGCACTTACATTGAGGATTATATAAAACGTAAAAATTATTAAAATACAAATGGTAAAATACAAAAACCACATACATATATCTGTAATAATAAAAAATAGTGTACGGAAGAGTCAGAATAATATTGATTTCAAATCTTTTTTTGTGTGACCATCTTAATAGTAAATACTAAGCTCATCTTAACCTAATCTCAGAAAACTAACAAGTGAAAATGATAAAGGAAGTTTTCTTCTCAGGCAACGACTTCGAAAGAATTTTTAAAGTGAGTTCATCAGTGTCAATCGTTATAAGTACTCAGCAGAAAAGATCCGGTACTCTACCCAAAAACGTTTAATGAGGGAAGGGGAGGGGTTTGACACGTTTTGGGTCTCATGTAATGTACTTGAAACTCTAATTTTCGAGTAATGCCTTAGAAAATATATGCTGCCAAAGCCCTCGAGGTAGGATTATAACCCCACCCCCACCCCCGCACTTCCCTTGGGCAAGTCACTTCAAAGATCGTTCAGAAAGAAAAATGTTGGTAAAAACCGCGATAAAAATAGCTTTTTTCAAAAATTTTCTTGCAAGCTGATTTACTCCGTAGAAAAGAAAGTTAGCATCTTGAATTTCTGTTTATGATTTTTAGTATTATTTTTCACTACTAGAAATTTAATCGAGCTTCTTAAGAATAGAAAAAAAAAAAACGATCAATGCACCAATTAAGAGTTCATTG
This sequence comes from Ryuthela nishihirai, assembly GCA_038380435.1. Lineage (NCBI taxonomy): Eukaryota > Metazoa > Arthropoda > Arachnida > Araneae > Heptathelidae > Ryuthela > Ryuthela nishihirai. The sequence continues at coordinate 110,189,512 of JAWZYU010000001.1, forward strand.
TATCCGAACATCTTGGATTCAATTATTATAAGAAAAAGGCGTCTTAGTAAAAAAAATGCTATAATTTATTAAATTTTTTACTATGCTCTTCAACCTAAAATAGTGTATTAAATAATTTCACAACCGGGTAAGGCATGGATGTTCGTGTTGTTTTCTGCTGAGGTCCTGCCATCCTCTCAGATCTTCTAATAAAATAAATACCCCCTCAAGCAGCTGCTTGCCACAGAGGTCTGACAGGAGCCTGTCAGTTTATATGCCACAGTAGAAGATCTGAGAGGATGGCAGAACCTCAGCAGAAAACAATACGAACATCTATGCCTTATCCGGGGCTCGAACCCAGGTCCCTTAGATCAGTAACCAAGCGCGCTAACCACTCGGCCACGGGCTACTGTGGCATATAAACTGACAGGCTCCTGTCAGACCTCTGTGGCAAGCAGCTGCTTGAGGGGGTATTTATTTTTTTATTATTAATAAACAGTTTTAAAAAACTATAGTAAAGCTCTAATGTTCATAAACTCTTTATTGATTTATATAAATGAATTTATGTTAAAATTATACCTACGACATAAATTATTCTATCATTCAACTAAGACTGGCCACAACTAAGATTTCCTATTTAAAATATTCCAGTGGATTTTTGACATCTTTTTATTTGGTTTCAATAAATGATATTAAATTCCTTTTACTAATAGCACATTAAGATCGTCGTTTGAAGGCTACGTATCAAACGTTAATAATAATAACTTATTCCGTGATAGAAAGTGACAGAAAGACGACATACAGATAATTTAAAAATATGGTAAAATATGCAAGTGGCCTGAGAGATCCTTATGTATAGAATCTTCTCTTATGTGTTAATATATAGTTCATGCAGTATTTCATTACGGAATCTTCTATCCGCCAAACTGTTCGACAATTAAAATTGCTGAATTTAGCATTTCTTATTAAAGATTTTTATTGTGCTAAGTTTCTAGTAATGTTGCCCGTATGAATAATTATAGATTGGCGAATAGGGTTATGAACAATGTGCCTAAAGGCCTCAGAAAGAAGGGGATACCTAGGATGCGGTGGGCAGACAATGTCAAACAGGACCTTGTTAGAATTGGTGTGCAGTGGCCAGATGCAGTAGATGTAGCTCAGGATAGACTTGCTTGGAGAACTAAATTGCACCGTCTGGTTGGACCTCTGTAGCCCATAATAATGATGATGAAGTTTCTAGTAATGAGAATGATGATGATGATGAAGTTTCTAGTAATACGAAAATTTACAAAGACCTAAAAGATATGAAAGGGAAAATTTCAAGAATCTAGAAACTGTGAAAAAACGAACCTGAAATTTTTAGAAACTATGAAAGTGAAAAAAATCTAAGAACTACCAAAAACCCAGAAACTGTGTAAAGGAAATTTGTAAAAACTTAGAAACTGTGAAAGAGAAATTTACAAAAACCTGGAAACCGTAAAAGCGAGAAGGTAAAAAACGGAAAATATCGTATTAAAATGAATTAATGAAATCAAATCATACGAATGAAATTTATTATATATTCTACAGAAAATCTATCAAAGACGATTTTCAGTGAACAAAAATAAGTAACTTTTTTTTTGTTTCAATTCTAGGTTAATCTGATATAAAAAAAATAGGAAATATTGCGTAAATGTTTAACTGGTGTATTTTGCTCATTTTAGTATCAGAAAAAAATTATATTTGCCGCTGTTCGCATATCCAGATGGAACCACTGTCATTTTCCTTTCTTTTCCGAGTTTTGTGAATTTCTGTGAAATTCCTGTGAGATTTCACAGAAAATTTTAAAAACAGTGAATTTTTTCTGCTTCTAGTTGAATTCATACAAGAATCTGAAACAGCCGCACCGACGGACTTGGAATGTCTGCCTTCCGTATGGCCCTATTGGTTAATTATTAATGATCAAAATAAATACAATAAACGCTAAATAATCGAAATATTTTTTTTTTGGTAAAACATTGACGGGAGTTAGCATGACTATAAAAGTACTAATGGGGGAATTCATTTAGTTCTAATTCACTGGAATTTGTTGTACATAAATCTTTTCTTCAAATTTATATTTTGAGAATTATGTTCATATACATAAGCCAATATTTACAAAAGGAAAAGATATATATTAACTGGTTATCGGATGCATAACCTTGTGTTCCCTGTTAAATATGGCTTCGCGGTTACTTGGTCTGCAACTGAAATGGTAACATTAATGAGCCTTAACTCCCAAGGGAACATTCAGTGTATCCTGTCCCTCTGAGGTAATGAATATCCAACCATGCTGGTAGCGTACAAATCGCTTTATGGCGAGGGGTCCTTTTACTGCACAAACATAAGGGCGTTGTGGGATGTTATAAATAACCATAACAGAATACGGGATCCAAAGTTATCTTTCACTGTGTTCTGTCGCTCTTTGTGATATTACTTTCATTTCATTCTATTCGCGTTCATCAATTCAAGAATCAAATCATTGGTATTGTTCTACAATACTTTTGAAACTAAAAAAAATTGTGCATGGATATCTTACTGATTTCTTTACGTAACTTTTAATAATTTGCCAAAAATGCAAGCATTCATTTAAAGAAAATTTTCCCCATTCTAATGTATTGTTGCTTTTTTGTCTTTTGTAAACGTTAAAGTTATTAAACAATACATTAAGAGCTTAAGCACAAAATGCTTCCATTTTTAGTTGGTTAGTTAGATCTACTAAACGCAGATGTCACTAACTAAAAATGAAACAATTTTTGCTTAGGCTTTTAAATTTTTGTTTGATAACTTTAACATATGCAAAGGACAAAATAACAATAGATTAGAATGGTAAAAATTATCTATATATTTGGAATCATCTCCAGAATCTATCTCTCATAAAGACCTAAAATTTACCAAACTTTCCTCCTATGTCGAAAAGAGAAATTCATTAAGAGGAAAATATTGTATGTACATAACACAACATCGGTTATATTTTACTGCAAAAAATAATTAACGTTTAATAACTTTTTCACGGTATTTGATCTAATGCTTAATGCATTGTTTTTTTTATTAAGAATTTGAGTTGAAAAGAGCCAATCATCTATAACAAAAGCTATTATTTCAATCTTTAATTTTTTTTTAATAAACACGATTTAAATCGAAGTTACGGTTGCCTTTAAACTTATATACATCTTGTAAATCGGAGACCAAAAATTGCTTTAAAGGATCATCAGTTCTTAAAGCATATATAGAAATCGCAACTCTGGTTAAGGCTTATGCAGTTTACTACTTATAAGATACAATTTTAATAATAAATAAACCTTATTACTTGCTTAAATAGAAAATAGTATTCAGATGACTAGTTTCAGTAGACATGGATGTGAATGGTCAGTAAGGCATGGATGTTTGTGTTTTCTCTGTGAGCCAATCATGCTCACAGAGCTTCTACTATGGCGTATAAAATAACAGGCTCCTGTCAGATCTCTGTGACAAGCAGCTGCTTGAGGGGGTATTTATTTTTATCATTATGTATTATTTAATCCATGACATGTTAATGGTAATAATTTAGAAGTTACCTAAAACAGTCGTAGCCACAAAGACTCTCATTTACTGACATCATAAACATGATTTTCAAAATGGAAAGAATCATTTCATCACTACACAGCAAATTTCAATATTCAATCTAATGGAAAAAATTCATTGTTTATATAAATGATTTTAAAAGCTCTAACACAGCAAATTTCAATATTCAATCTAATGGAAAAAATTCATTGTTTATATAAATTATTTTAAAAGCTCTAACACAACAAATTTCAATATTCAATCTAATGGAAAAAATTCATTGTTTATATAAATGATTTTAAAAGCTCTAATAACGAAAAATATGATATTCCATCTCCAAGAGTATTGAGTAGCGAAACGTAGATGGAAACAATTGAGTCAACGAGGCTTTACAAAGAGGCATAAAAGTACTTGAAATCGTTGTTGAATTAAGCTATCAATGAATAACTTATAAGAATCTTCGGTGCATAAATTGGGCAATCCCATTGTCTCAACATTTTCCATTATACTTTACCATCGTGAAAATTATTTTTACAAATCTCTTAATCGCAAAACACTAATCATGCAAATTTAAACAATTGCAACAGAAAACTCTCAAAGTACGCTATTTACAGTTAATAAAATTTTCTGTACATTTGAAAAACGACAGAGATACTTTGAAGGCGTGCAAAAATAGTCATTTGCGTATTATTTTGAAATTTAACAAATAGAAATGTTTATGCACATCCTATATTTAGCATATCCCGTTGCAGAGATCACGTGAGTTGTTTGTTCTCTACATATACACTTTCTACAAATTAAATATCTTGGGAATCAATTTTATACGAAGGATGAACTAGCGTTTGTTATTACACTAAGAGTGGCATTCCAATTTATTAACAACTATTTTCTGCTACATTTTTTTTTCTTTTACTGTCATTTTTAACATATAATGATACAAAACCCATTTTGTCAGTAAAAGAGGGAACAATTATCTTTAAGTAGATTTGCTTCATCATTAATAATTGCTGTATATTGTTAATTTTTATATAAATATTTTTCCCAATTTTTAAACATTTTGTTTGACAGAACCATTGCAAACGGTTGTTTTGTTGTTTTGGGTTGTTTTACCTCTGAGCGGCACTTTTTTGCACACAATGGGCTAAATGGCCAGGTCACATGGACCCCGAAGGCTCAGAGAAGGTTGCGGGAGGGGACCCACTGGAACAGCTGTTGGGAGACAGATGGTAGCCTCCCGTCAAGGCCATCCAGCGTGTTCTTTAACGTGCACAGGGTATGGCTCTCCCGCACACGGGGCCACGGCTTAACGTCCCATCCGACGGACGGCGGCCTTTCCAAGCCCATCGGTGTCCCCTACTGACTGTGGGCAGGGCGGGGAATTTTGCGGAGATAAATCTCAACGCTGACCCAGCTGGGACTCGAACCTGGGAACTACAGATTACGAGCCTGGCGCGCTACCGACTGAGCCACTCCCTCCCCCTTTCCAAACGGTGGGATGACACTAACGATTATGCTCTGCATAAACACTCATCTGAATAATATCATAGTATTCTCCCATTAAAGATCAATTTCCTATTTGATGCCACTTATTATTAAAGATGTTCTGTGGAAATTAGAAATAGTTATTTATTTACAAAGAATTTATCAACTAGAAATAGTTATCTATTGACAGAGACTTTATTAACTAAAAATAATTATTTAATAACCGAATATTAAGTAGAAAGTGATTTGATATTTTTAGAACATTAGTTTCAGCTTTCTTTCTTGATTTGTTTTTCTGCTTGAGGTAAAACAATTTAACAAAAACCAAGGTCACCGTCTTAAAAGCATTATTTTGTCTATTAGATTTACACCCAAAAATTGCAGAGTGTTTCAAAAGCACTAAAAAGCAAAATTAACTACCATAATGGTTGAAGAAACTGATTTAGTGTTCAATGAGCAAGTTTTCGTCAGAAAAAAAAAACCTGTAACAACTTCGTATATTTCGCTTATGTAAAATACCAAAAATATTTGCTTGACACAAAAGCCTCAGAGGTTTTTAAAATGTTGATAATCACTTATCCCAATTGTGCCGGGTTTTTTTCCCCTTTGTTTATGGCCTATCTTCAGTGAGAAAGAGATTCGATGAATTGGAAACCACCGTCTAGAGTTATTAAACTATGGTGCAGTGTACAAAATTGCCGTAATTTGTATACTTGTAATAAATAGATGTCTTTGATCGAAGTGTCTCATATTCTTCTAATTCTTGAGTGCTGAATCTTTTTTTTTTCTATTCTCTATGATCTTTGATTTTTTTGTGAACTTGCAGTTTTTCCCTTAAGTGTGGAAAAATATTAATTTTTGGGACAAAATAACCCAAACGAATGCCTCATTACACAACAAATGATTCTGTTTGACCTTTTCAACTTCCAAAGACAATATAAAGTAATATAAACTTATTTAGTTATAATGAGATATCGCTAATAACCGAAGATTTTATAATAAAATGGTGTAAACGGTGCGTTTATTATTATCAGTGTTTACCCCAAAAATGAGAATCAGGAATTGAAAGAATACAGGGAAAGTAGCTAAATAAATTTCTTATGAGGTTTTACTAACATAAACTTATCTATTGATTTGAAATTGCCCTTGAAGCAAACGCACTAAAAATTAAGCATCAAAATTAATTTAACAATTTTTTATATTGTATAATATCAGCATAAGGGTGTAGATTTAGTTCAGTAAATGTTTCATTAGATTATGAAATCTTGTTCTTTGACTATCATAATCGTTTTCAAAATCGTGAATGAGACATAAACGATATCCAAAGAAATATTCCCACTTAAAAATTTATCCTCTGCCTCTCTTCTCTGGAGTTTGTTGTAAGTAGGCTATGCACACTAACTCTGCAAAGACTGTTTCGTTTACGAAGTAAATCAGTTACAAATGAAATGAACCAACGCAATATTACGTTTTTCGTTACGGATGGTTTCTTAAATGAAGACAAAAATATGCTACTGCAAGAGGCGCAAGGGCCATGTGGTTTGGATCTCTTATGTCGGCCTTGTGAGCAAAGTGCGCCGGACGAGGTCACTTGACACCACATAAGACGAGAGCTTTTCTCGAGTGCAACGGCAACAGCTTTAACATGAGAGATGCGCTGAAGAGAAAGAGAGTAGGCTTGTGTGCACTTGTAACAAGTCAGTGGCTTCCTTGGTGATAACATAAAGGATATGAGGCAAATGGTCCCATGAATTATATTTGTGCATATTCTGTGATTAAAAGAAGCCTAATTTTTGCTTAAACAGTAAACATTTAAAAAACATACGTAATTAAATATCCTAGCATGAATAAAACAGGTTTTATACAATTTGTAAAGAGTAGATATGTACAGTACCTACCAATGACGAAGCGTGGATGAAAACAGTAGAGTCAATGAGACTGCCCAATTGATATATCAAAAATTCTTAGAAGTCATTGGTGAATTAAGCTTTAAATAGCATGTCAGTATACTAATAATATTTGATCTAAGAGATAATTGGTTGATTGGAAAGTGATTGATAGAATAATCACTCAATGATATATGAGAATCATCTACGGAACAATTGTGCAGTCTCCTTGTCTCAATTGTTTTCATCCATACTTCGCCATTGGTATATACTAGTGATGAAGTGTGGATGGGAGTAATTAAGACAATGAGACTGTGCAGTTGACTCATCGAAGATTCTCATGAGTCATTGATTGATTGAGCTATCAATCGTAATAGTTTAATTTACCAATGAGTTATAAGAAGTCTGGATGTGCCAAATGTGCAGTCTCCTTGATTCTATTGTTTCCTTCAAAGCTTCGTCATATGCCAATGGGGTAGCGTGAGTGGTAACTGAGGAGATTATGAGATTGCGCAGTTGACTTTTGGATAGTTCTCATAGGTTTAGAGTATATTTATAGGTCATTGACTGACGATCTATGAAAACTGTCAAAGTTGTGTTAGTATCATAATATTCCCCTTAGTCTCTTCATTTACCATATACTATGTTACTGACATTACATTCAATAATATTTTAACACTTTCATGTTGTTGGAAATGAAAGCCAAATTTAAAGCTCGATAACCGGTAAAATATTTTTTATGGAAGAATAAGAGGATAGGCAAATTAAAACTCTAAATCAGGTCTCCTCGAATTTTGCTTTCAACAAAATTCTTTCAATACTTAATGAATTATTCGAACTGTAATTTAACTTCAGCATCGTTAGTCCTAAATTATATTGTACAGAACCGGTGAAACCCTGATGCAATCATCATATGAACTTTTAACTATGCTTTTGTCATAGTAAACGGTTTGATAAAGAGTTAACTTTTATATTTCTTCTGGCCATACGATTGGCTATAATATGTTAAACAAACTTCAGTTAAAATCAAAATTAAGTTGGAATTTAATTTGCTTTGAAAAATAAAGAAGTCTGAATTTGATTTTTTTTGCTGACATAAAATGAAAAACTTCCAATTGCTGTGCTAAGATAATAAAATTTTCAGACATTAAACGTGCTTGTGAATTCATCTGAATGGTGTTATCCGAATAATGCCATAGAAATGCAACAGTTCGAGTTAGGCGATTCAAAATTAATATAATAGAGCATTTAACAATAAATCCGAGGGGGTTAAAATTAGAAGTAGGTTTGTATACCAATCCACAAAAACGGTCGTACATTTTTGCTAATTTAAAATAGTTCTACAAAACGTTTTCCTTTTACACATCATAACCACTTGAACGTTTAAATTAATATCCAAAATTACCTGTTCATTGGCTTTACTCTAACCCCCTGCATGAAATAAATTGTTATTATTACTGAAAATCAACTGATACTTCCATGTTATGGGAATGGAAAACAATATTCAAAACAACTTTTAAAGCAAGCTTTTCAGAAGTCAAGAATAGTTTATTCATTTTAGTAAATACTAATATAATTTGTCCATATGATGACAGATTTATTATGGGAATACATGTCTCTATTATTACTCTTTGATATAGCTTTTAGTGTCATTAAAATTGCATTGGTTTTTGAGCTCTTGCATAGTGGTTCCCAACCCGAGGTCTACGTGCTACTCTAAATATTTCAAAAAGCTCTAATGGAAGATATATTTACAGATATAAGTTTCATTGTGTTTGGCAGGAATTACTGCAATCCAATTTGGCAGCAATGGCTATCTTATGCTAATCACAACATGAAATTGGCTGTTTGATGTCATAAGAATTTCTCCACTCAAATGTTGATTCAAATTCCAAAATAATCGATAAATAAACAGAAGATAAAGAACTGGAAATATAACTCATTCTTTGGACTTTTAAGGCGTTCTCATTGCGAGGATCTATATTTTAGCTTAATCGAGTCAGGTAATGAGGGAAATGGGATCAGCAGAAAGAGTTAGATTTAGTAGGGATTCCGCAGAAAGAATTGAATTGGCAAGGGCTGGTAGCGGTTGTGGGATCTATGGAAAGAATGAGAATTCTTAGCGGTCCGTGGCGGCGAAAAGATTGGGAACCACTGTTCTAGAAGAGTTGAGTTATAAACGAAACACGATATCTTTCATCAGATATATTTTGTTGTGCTAGTTCTTAATTTAACTGTAATGTCTAATCTATCATCAACTGTGATGAGAAAAAAATGAAATGAAATATGTTAGTATATTCTGTTAAACGAATTTGTTGTAAGAAAGATTTTGTTGCTACTTGACATTCAAGGGTTGGACTCTTCTAATGAAACTTCTGGTCACTTAATTCATGAAACAACTATAAAGTTCTACGACTAAATCATTTCCTTTCATGGAGCAGAAAAAATAACAACAGAAACTCTTTCTTGTTTTTTCGCATAATTCTTTCGCTTTTCTTTTTCGCTTTTGAGGTTATTCTTAGCAAAAAGAAAACTTTCCACGATATTTTGAAAACATCTGAATGAAAATGTGCACAGAAATCATATTGTCATTCAGCATAAGAATCATCATTTCCTCTATGTATAAAATTTATTGTTAATTTTTCGTGGTACTTTGACTTTGTACTTTGATTACTACAATAAAATATGATAAAATATATTGCTACCTCTTACTTATACATATTTTATCTTGTCGGTTAATAAATTTATTGCAAATTTTCTACTCTCATCTTAGAAATATTTTTTCCCTAGATGATCGATTTCCACCATTTTAAAGATTGAGGCATGAACAACATTCACACTATACACAACCTAAAATATCAAATTTAAAGATCACAGTAGCTTTAACGGAAATAAAAGGGAGCTTAGATAGTAATGTCAGCAAAAAAAGATGTTTAATCTCTCTTTTTATGGAGTAAGTGACTTGAAACTTACATTTAATTTGCTAGACGAAACTGCAGAGAGAAATTATTTATGATTAATTCATTGACAGCTAAGACTCATATCCTTCACTGGGAAAATGATTTTAAATACTAACAAAAATAATATTTTAAATGGATAACTGATAATAGAGCACTGCGGATGCAAAAGAAGAAAATCAAGATTGTGGTAGAACTTTTTTCTTGCGAAAGAGCTTTTGGAATATGCAGTTCAAGACTGTTATTAGACTTTAGTTAATTTAGATACTAAGTGTCAGTGCTACAAAGCCGATTTTTAAAAAAATTTATGAAAAAAATAGGCTCTAGTTAGAGTTCGCTTATATGTTACTATACTTATTAAATTATATTCCAAAGCATAACTTTTTTATCTCCTTGATCTCGAATAAAACTGCACTTGGCATTGTTTGCTGTATAATTGTAAAATAATAAACGCTAAACAAAACTCTTGATTCTGGTTTACACACATTTCGGAAGTAGAAATGCCCGAGGTCTAGCTAAGTATATAAGACAGCAAGCTAAATTTAAGGCATATGACGAACAGGATAATTATCTAAATAGTTCAAAGTAATAAATTTGCGTCGAAGTTTAGTTGAAAACAGTTTTTAAAGAAATATGCATTCTTTTAATTTTAAAAAGTGGAGGTCCAAAATAGATTTATAATTGCGTTCAGTTCTGGTTATCAAAAGTGTATGCGCATATCTGCATATTTCGCTAACATACAGTTTATGGAGCATCTCTTGAAAATAAATTACCATTTGCACTATGATATTTATCATCATTTACTTGGATAGTAATTTATACTGTTTTAGCTTTAATAGTCACAATAGAATAAAATATTTATAATGAGAATAATAAACTGAATACCAAAAATATTTTACTGAAATTAGTAATACTAATTTCTATTGAAAGCAGTTTTTATATATATATATAATCTCTTCCTAAAATTTCTTTTTGGAAATAGCTCGATGGTGGAAGTTCTTATATCCAGGGATGGAGAAATCCATTCGCCACTGGCAAATGAATTTTTCTAGCTGGCGATGAGATTTTGTGGGGTTACTTGTTATTTTTTTAAGTTAGAGAAAACTACAACAGTAAATATTTCCTGGTAAAGAACATCACCTTTCACCATTGAATGCAATATAAATAATTTTTTGAATGATCTTTTTTTAACTTGCATTGGAACATGAAAATGCTTTGCTACTACCTCTCACGAGCGTATATGCTGTTACTCTGGTTTGTGGTAAAAAATTCGTGCCCGGTCATATTTTTCCAAATTTTTCCTCTCTTGCTTATATCTATGTGGTATTGGAAAGTATATTAGTAATTGTTTTTTTTCACTTTAGTCAAAGTGAAAAAAAGTCTCCAACCAAGTCTCTTTTCTCGTAGCTAAGCACGTTAGCCACTCAGCAACTAGAAGGTGTTAAAAAGCTGTTTGGAATGATGTTATATTGAGATTTAATGGCAATTATTTCACTCCTAGTGATCTGACTGTTTAATGAAAAATACTTTCATGGATAAAATTATGTATATAAGAAAGTTGTCATTTTTCGAAATCATTCTAATATTTACCATGAAGAACAATGGACCATTGTAATGCATTATTAAGAATGACTTGAGGTTCTGATTTATCAAGAACTAAGCATTCTCACAGTCAGCTTCCTAACTAGCTGTCATCATAAGATTAATATCATCAAGTTATCGACGAGCTGAGAAAAACCAAATTTTTTATCACTGTTTCAAAATTTCTACGTTTATAAATGTTGCAGAATTATTAATGTGAAATGTTTTCATAAATATGTCTCTAAAGATATTTCCTTCGCAACATTCAGTGATTTCTGATGTGATCTTGAGAATGATTCGTGAGATGTAATTGCATTCAAATGCTAGTACAAAATAGATATCGTGATATCGTTGGGTTGTTTTACCTCTGATTGGCACCTTTTTGCATACACTTGGCTAAATGGCTAAATCACAAAGACCCCAACGGCTCAGAGAAAATTAGAGAAGGTGACCCACTGGACTACTGTTCGGAGGCACAGGGTAGCCTCCATTCAAGGCCGTCCAGTATGTTCTTTACTGTGCACAGGGTATGGCTGTCCTGCACTCGGGCCACTGTTTTACATCCCATTCAATGGATGACAGCCTTTCCAAGTCCATCGGTGTCATGATATGTCATTACTGGCATCAAATTGCACTGGATGAGAGGTTAAACTTAGCCATCTGCAGTTGTCTGAAGAGGTTACAAAAAACATAAAAGTAATATTAAAGGAAACTGCAAACAAGTCTGAATACAGCTATTAAAATGTTTGAAATAGCAGACATCACTAGCACATTTCCTTAAATTTCAGATTGACTTGAATAAGTAAATTGCCCTTTAGTGTGAAAAACTTTAGCTTTTTATCCCCATATAATGCATCAAATTTCAAGGCGTTTCAAAAGATTTGCTACCTTTGAAAAAGGGATATCTTTTTTCACCCGTTATTTAAAAGATAAATGATCAAATAGAAAGATTGACTTGAAATCGAATCATACAACCCATAAAGTTCATAATAAGGAAATGGAGTATATAATTTATTGGTTGGTTGTTTTTTATTCTGTTAATTTATAATGTAATATTCGTTTCTGATTTTCATTTTCTACCTCCGACAGGAAAAAGGCAGAATTGGGTCTATTTCTTTTGAGTTTGAGTGATATTGCAATATTTTTATATCACAAATGAACAGTCAGAAAAATGGTCAGAATAAATGTCATGAGTTTAAAGCAAGTGTGCATAAAATTAAACTAAATGAAACTTAAACCAAAAGAGAATAAAATATTTTTCCCCCTTTGGCGACTCGATAGTAACTTTAATAATAATTTGGCCAGAACAATGCAAACAAAATCGCATATAGATATGTAAAAATTATTATCGTGCATTAGATTTAATTGCGAAATAAAATACTACAATATTTGCTGCTTGCTATTCACCAATTTCTATTTTTCTGAGGAACGAAGGAGATATTTCAGTCTGAAAAGTGTAAGATATCGCATGACATTTCTTTTAAGGAATCTCAAGTGTAGTTTTATCTTCAACAACTAATTCTTTTAAATTCTGATATAATTGTGATCGACACAATTAAGTATTTAGTTCATGGTTGAGGTCATGATGAATGAAACAGGTTCACTAACAAAAGGCTGGTCTAGGCCATTTCTTTTTCATGCAAATTCTTGAGAAATATTTGAAATTTTACTTTTAAAGCTTTTTGCTTTTATTGTAGAAAGAGTTTATGTAAAGTCTTGAGGTCCTGCGGAAAATTCAAAAAGTTGGTGTGAAGCTCTTTATGATATCACGGATCTTTATATAAGAATTAGTAAGCTCACCAATAAATGCTTAAAAATTACAAGGGCTGCATTTTCCCACTTTCCTTTCTTTTGTGATATCGATTACGGTAGCACAAGAACTGTAATAGGAAGAGAGTAGGACTGCGATGTAAGAGAGTTTAAAATATCAGACTTTCATTAATGCCTATGATTTTGTCTTTTTTATAAATGACACTGAGAAGATTAACATTTTCAGTGGTTCCGTTGATGAGTCTAATAAGGAAAGAGTCTTTGATCGATACAGAAAACACCGAAGTGATGAAAATTGGTCTGGTGGTTGATGTTTCAGTTTATTTGAATGAATCTGTTTTGAAGCAAGTCTTTCAGTTTAATTATCTCAGGAGATTATATTATAGATACCAGGGTTCTAATGCTACATGTGTTAAAGAGGAGATCTGGAAACTTCTCTGGAACATTAAAGGATCTTTTAGAGAATAGAAAATAAGGGAATAAAATAAATTTAGGCCATAGTTTGATTTTGTGTGAAATTGACTAGCATGATATAGAAAATTGTACCGTTTATTTTTCCATTTTAATTCAAGAATTCAGTATATATTAAAATAAAAAAGAGGGAATTGCATCGACTTGTTAACTAAAAATAAATAAATAAATATCTCCTCAAGCAGCTTCTTGTCACTAAACTCTGACAGGAGCCTGTTATGTTATTTATACGATAGAGTAGAAGGTTTGTGAGGATCACGGAACCTCAGCAAAAAGACAACAAAAACAGCCATGCCTTATCTGGGGATCGAACCCAGGTCCCTTTGATCAGTTGCCAAGTATGCTAACCCCTAGCCCACGGGACAGCTTAAAAATGCCACTTCAAGCAGCTGCTTGCCAGAGAGGTCTAAATATAAAAAAATAATTAATGAGTTTCATGAGACTTATTGTTCATGTTTTATTTTTTTGTTAACCTTTTGATTTTATGAGTTTTACATCTATAACTGTCTTTTATTTATGCCGTCGACCGTATTTTTAATCATGTTGCATTGTCTTATCCCATAGTCAATAAGTTAAAATCGAATTTTGCACATTCTCGTTAGTTTATTTTGTGCGAGTAGTTCCAATTATATCAATCAATTTGAAAATATCTCATATCAGAAGTAGCAATAATCTGACTTTTGCTTTATTTCAAACAACTTTGTTTCTTCAATTTATCAAATTTTTGCTCTTTGAGATGCAGCTAAGCAGTTTCTTAAAGAAGGTTTTAGGTTAAAAGGGTACATTAGAAGAAAGTATTTATAATGATCACTAGACATTCGAAACTTTTACACTTACTACTTCATTTTTCATTAGACTTAATTTTTATATATCTTCTTTCATTCGGGAATAGGTGATGGTTTTAAATAACATTTATAATACATCTGACTACAGATAAGGAGAAATAATTTATAAAACGAAATTAATTTAATAATTGTTAAAGAGGATAACAACTCAGTATATAAAAACGAAAAAAAAAATCCCTATTTTTAAAATATTTCTTCTTTTAAAACTTTGAAACTAACAGAAAAAAATGACTATATTTAGATAAATTGCTTTCTTTTTTCCATTAATAAAATGTTGGTTCCAATTAACACAGAAAACTACAAGACTGTTGACTAGTCTAAGGGATGACTTGATTGATATAATTATTCCATAGACTTTTATTTTATATCGTTCAGAATCATAATTTTCAACGTTTCATCAAAAGAATTTGTAATATATTTTCGAAAACTAATTTGTGTAAAATATTGACTAATATATGGCAAACGATTTTGGAAATGTAAAATCTAGTTGAGGATAATTTTAAATGAAAACGAAAATATTGCATTAATTCTTTTTATCCTGAGAGGTAAAATATGTGTTTACAAAATTAATAAATGCTTACTTTTATCAGTTTCATTCTAATTCGATTTCATCAAAGAGTAAGTAATCATTTAATTTGATTTTTCAATAAATATTTATTAGCTTCTTTTGACTACTGTTTTTTTTTAACAACAAAACTTAGTAAATGATAATTAAGAACAATTAAATCATATGTGAACAATTAAATCATCTGTATGAATAGCATGCGTTTTATTTAAATAATTGTAGCAACATAAAAATATCTTCTGCAACAAAAATCTCTTATTTCTTACCTCCCTTTCTTGTGACTTCCGCCAGGGCAGCTGTTTCCGGACGACCCGTGCAAGAATCGCAAATAAAAATTATAAATTATTTCTTAACAGACGCGTAAAGACCCGTCCAAACAAAAATATCTCTCTTTTAATCTGCTCAGCAAAGAATAATCGATCTGAAGCTTACGATTTCGCTTTAGAAATTTGCGAATAGAAATACGGAATAAAAGGAAAAGAAGGAATAAAAAAAAAGCATTTCCTGTTCGTTTCTCAAGCGACTCCGACATTGGTAACGTCCTGTTATGGCGCCTGTGACGTCACACAACTGTTAAATGGAGGATGCCCCAATAATCAGTCGGCCTGCTCCACAAAACAGTTTTATAGTAGGGAAGCCTATGGCATGCCAGCAGCCCCCCCGGACAACTCAAGCGCTTGACGTAGGTGAGCTTGCTGAAAACATTTTGGGGGATGATGCTGAAAGAGGCGTGGTGATGGTCAGCTGGGTTTGGGCTTTCCGTTTGTCCTGCACAGACTAGAAGAGAAGTGATGCGAGCTCCAATGCCTGAATCTGTGAACAAAAGCAGAAGCATGTCAGTTGTAAATTATTAGTGCAACGCAACAGATAAACACCATTGTGCATCTTCCTACATTTTATCTGCCGGATGAGCAGAACTTATTGTCCTGTGGCCACCGGGTGAAGATGCTCTTTCACCATCACTTACGTAGAATTTAGGTAAGTGTTACAATGGTAATAACGAGTATTGTTAGGTTATCAGTGAAATGAGTTCGATGTTTTATGGATATGCTATTTTGCATTAATCATAAGACTAGTATTCTGAATAAAATATATTTGATACAGAATATTTAAACTGTAATTAATACACATATGATAAAAATATTCAAATGTAATTATGAAATATATATGTAAAATTACTTTTCTTTAATACTTAATTATGAACAACATTCTTTTTAGTGTACTGAACTTACGACCTTTATCAAATTACAAAATGACGAGCGCTGCATTATTGTAAAATGATATGAGTAAAATATTAATATTAAAATATCGGTAAATGATGGGAATAAGAAATCAGAAATGGTTTTTGCTTTCCCATTTATTTCGTTTTCATACACTTTCATTCAACATCCTCGCCATTTTTATCATTAATAAATTTCAACTGATTAGTTCTGCTTCTATGGGGAACATACCATTTTTTTTTACTTTACCTAAAGACATCTTTACTCAATCGAATAATCAATGAAATATCGCAATAGAATAGAATTCTTGTAAATTTATTTCATATATTCATTACATATAATTTTTTTTTTCAATGTCATAAATTGAAAATACGTTTGAGAGAGATAGTTAAAGCAAATTATTTGTTTTAAAAGACGATAACTTTTATCACATTTCTTAAAGATGTAATTAAACAACATTTCGCAAAAAAGAGAAATGAAATTAATATATAGAAACTATTTCCCTTAAGATTGCAATGTTGAAACAATTCATTTAAAATTAGAGTATTTTCGTACTTTATAATTATTGATGTCTTACATCATTTTTTTTCCTTGGAAGAATGAAATTAAATTGTTAAGATTGCCATACTAATTTATATTGCGATATCCTTAAATCAAATCTTTAGAGAATTACTATGTCAGGGGAAAGTCAAATTTGAAAGTCAATTCTTTGAAGAATAAACTTTTTACGAGACTGAAGCTGTAGGTAAACTGAGAATCTATACTAAGTCTATTAAAATCTTGAATATTAGCAATATTCATTCAGTATTTAAAGAATTATAGTAGCTAAAATATTTAACAATAGTATCACTCATTCGTAAAAGTTTTGAGGAAAATTGAAAGAATTATTAGATGAACTTCTTAATAAACAATTATTTTGTTAAGTGTTTTGATATAACAATTGTATCTGTTGCATATCTTTTGTTTCGCTTAATTTTTGAAATATTTTATATAACTGAAGCTTGTGCTGTTAAATATTTCAACTTCCATAATGCTTTAAATACCGAACGACTATAATTAAAATTATAGATTTAGATACATCTGATTTAGAGCTTTAAGTCACGTTCAGTTCCATTACCACAGAAAGCTTGTTTTTTTTTATGATATTGAATTTCTGTGTGACTTTCCATTGGCTTAACATGGAACTTATCAAATGATTTATGAAGCTTTATGAAAGCGATTAATATTCAAAGATATAGAAAAAAATAACTTTGAAAATTTAAATTACTATAATTGCATAGATTTGCAATAAATATTCATTTTCCTTACATTTCCAGTACTTTAGGTCAAAAAGGATTTGTTTAATTAAGATTCAGTCTTTTGGCTAATTGATATGAAGCAGAATAGTAGAGAGATAATAAGGTCGCTTGATTGGCTGATAATGTCAAATGGAATTATCAGCATAGTTCAAAATCTGCATGTCAGGTGTGGCAATTTGACGTTCAGTTGACTAATTAATTAAGTGAAAGATAACGATAGTTTGCAATAAATTTTCATTTAACTTTAGGACTATTCAAGCAAATTGATCATATCAGAAATATATCTATCAAAATATTAACATAAAACTAAGTTTTTTTATTATAAGAATTTTGAGACAAGACAACCAGTATTTTAAAATAATTTAAAAATTCTCTGTCATTGAGCAATAAAATTTCAGAGTTTATCCTTCAAACTATTTGGATGTTGAAAGTTCTTAGGAGAAAAAACTCTCAGAAGCTTTTCGGAGCAAAGACAGCGCTCCGTCTTCAGTGAAGTGATGTTATGTAACATCACTTCACTGAAGACGGAGCGCTGTCTTTGCTCCGAAAAGCTTCTGAGAGTTTTTTCTCCTAAGAACTTTCAACATCCAAATAGTTTGAAGGATAAACTCTGAAATTTTATTGCTCAATGACAGAGAATTTTTAAATTATTTTAAATTAATTTTTGAGCAAGAAGGTCTTTTAATTGTATACTTGTTGACAACCAGTATAAGTTTAATGTGGGTAATAGTAACTAATCTATATTCCAATGCACTTCATTTTTCCTTTCTTGTGTAATTCAACTGCCATTTATTGATCTGAATTTTTGTTGGGTTTTTTTTTGCACATTTTTCTCTTTTACATAAAATTCTTCGTAATACTTTTAACAACATAAAACATAGTTAATTTTCGTTTTCAAAATAATACATACATACTTTTGTTTTCAAAATAATACATACATACTTTTGTTTTCAGAGATTGTCCTTTGGGGGGGGGGGGGATTTTCTGTGGGATTTATGAAAAAAACCTGCAACAGAATAATGAACTTCTGATCATTTGCAGTAACGTTCCAAACAACAAATACAAAAAGCATGTCAAAATAAATTTATAGCGCATTCATAATTTACGCAGTATTATTGAAATAAATATATAATTATGAAGATGTTTATTGTATTAAGCACATAATATGTGATATTGTATATATATATATCGTAAATTTGAAAAACTCATATTATTTTAAATAAATATAGAGGAAAAATTGTCATTAGACGTGTGAATCCACGACTTCCTGATAACACGTCAGATGCTCTGGCCACTGAGCTACCGGTCGCCGAAAAATCATCCTCCATTAGTGGCTTTAAGAATTATACCATAGAATTAGTCATTAGAAATATATCTGACTGTAAATTGAAGACTCTGATCTAGAAGGCATTTTCCATGTTAGTGCACACTACCAGCCCCCGTCAAGAGGCAAGGTATGTTTTTCATATCTGTGACTTCCTATTATTTTAATATTAATCCTTACGTTTGATGCATGGCGTGTTGGCTTAAAAGAAAATGCCATGCCTCTTGATGTTGGCTGGTCGAGCGCGCTAACTTTGAAAAGTCCCTTCTAGATCAGACTCTTCAATTACAGGCAGATACATTTCTAATGACTGACTGTATGGTATAATACTTAAAGTCACTAATAGAGGCTGCTTGTTCGGCGGCTGGTAGCCTAGTGGCCAGAGCATCTGACATGTTATCACGAAGTCGTGGGTTCGGAAAACACCAGGCTAATGACAATTTTATATACATAAATCATCATCCTCAAGCAGCCATGGTCTACGGAGGTCGAACCAGACCGTGCAGTTTAATTCTCCAAGCATATCTGTCCTGAGCTACATCTGCTGCATCCGGCCACTGCACACCAATTCTAATAAGGTCCTGTTTCACATTGTTTGCCCACCGCATCCTAAGTCTCCCCCTTCTTCTGAGACCTCTAGGCACACTGTTCATAACCCTATTCGCCAATCTATAATTATCAATACGGGCAACATGGCCAAACGAGCGGAGCACACTGTTCATAACCCTATTCGGCACACTGTTCATAACCCTATCCGGCACACTGTTCATAATCCTATTCGCCAATCTATAATTATCTATCCATACGGGCAACATGGCCAAACCAGCGGAGTCTCTCTCTACACAATATGCTGCTTAAAGGAGGTTGCAGACTCCTTTGCCTAACCTCATCATTAGTTACAAAGTCAAACCACCTAATACCCAAGATACTATGTAAGCATCTAGAATCAAAAGCATCTAGTTTCCTGTTATCTTATTTACACAGCGTCCACGTTTCACTACCATAACTAACCCTAGAAAGAACCAAACTATTATACAGTCTAATTTTAGTCTTTAGGTGTATACGCCTATTTTATTTTACATAGCTCCCAAGATAATTAAATTGTGACACCTGTTCAACATTGCAACCATTCAGATTAACTGAATCACAGCCTATCTGACCAATTTTCATCACTTTAGTTTTCTCTCTGTTTTCTCTCTGTTTATAACCAAACCTACTCTACTACCAGTCTCATCAACAGCTCGAATGAAAGAGTTCATCTCATCAACATCATTTGCCAAAAGGGCTAAATCATCAGCATAATCTAAATCAGAAACTTTCGTATCTCCAGACCATTTAAGGCCAAAATCTTTCCCTTGCAATGAATTTCGCATAACGTAATCAATAACCAAACTAAAGAGAAAAGGTGACAAAATGCCCCTTTGTCGAACAGCAGAAGTAATGCTAAACCAATTGCTACAAGCCTTACCAACTCTCACACACGACTCAGTGTTATTATAGAGAGCTTTCATTATGTTAACTAACTTGTCCAATATACCATATGATCTCACAATCAACCACAAATTATGACGATCAACAGAATCGAAGGCCTTTTTGAAATCAACAAAGCTACAACCAAAGGTTTCTGAAACTCTAAACATTTCTCAAGAATCTGCCTAAGTGAAAATATTTGATCCACACATCCCCTACCACTTCTGAATCCACATTGCTCATCACGCAATTGACTGTCAACCTGATTCTTAATTCTATTAAGCACAATCATGGAAAAAACTTTACCTGGAACAGAGAGAAGGCTGATACCCCTATAGATATCACAAGTACTGCGATCACCTTTTTTGAAAATAGGGATAATAATAGCTCTGGTAAAATCCTTAGGAACCATGCCTTTATCATAAAAGATATTCAGAATTTCAGTCATCCAAGTGGTAACCAAAACATTCCCAGCTCTAAGCATTTCCGTAGTAATTTCATCTACTCCTGGGGATTTATGAAGTTTAAGTTTAGAAATTGCCAAAATAACTTCAGATTGTATTATAGAGCCAACATTAAAGCCACCAATGCATCTATCATCACTGCAAACAATGGGAGTAGAACTAGCCACATTGTGTAGAATATCACTGAAATGCTCAGCCCAGCTAGCCATGACAGAATCCGCACCTTCTATAACCTTACCTTGTTTATCCTTCAATCCCTGTATACCTGTCTGTTTTCTACCACACAAAACATTAACTATCTGGTACAGCTCTCTGCTGTTGTGCTGTCTAACTACTTCCTTGGCTTTGTCAGCCAAGCCATCAAGCCAAAGATTCTTGTCAGAGCTAACTGATCCTTTACTCGTTTATTAAGCTCTCTGTAATCCTTTCTATTAGGATTATTAGGGTACTGATTAAGGACATTCCTGCAGTTCCTTCTTTCTGAAATAAGTTCAAGTGCCTTATCACTCACAAATAATTCTGCCTCTTTTACTCCTTTTTCCCTAAAACAGTACTGTTAGTTTCCAAAAAAGCCTGTTTAAAACGGCCTCATTCTTCCTCAACTTCAGTAGTAAGCATACCATGACTGTCATAATGACTAAGTAACCTATCATGGTGAGCTTTAGCTATAACTGGGTCTTTCAGAGCTTCAGAATTAAAGGTAAAATTATTAATCTAAGCACAACACTTTTTAGTTTAAGTTGCAAGACACTTTTAACAAGGTAATGGTCAGATCCAATTTCAGCTCCCCTATATGCCCTGGTATTCTTAACGGAACTAGCCCATTTGCTGTTAATTAATATATAATCAATCATATTCTTATGCAGCCCATCCCCCTCCCCAAAGGTCAGAGTCAGTATCAACTTTGGCGTTGAAGTAACCTAGAACAAGGATAATATCTCCTTTCTTGACAGAATTCAAAATATCCTGAAGTTGTCTGTAAAACCTGTCCCTCTCATCCTCATCGGCATCCTCAATGGGGGCATAACAGCAGTAACATTCAAGTCTTTAATGCTTGTCTGAAATTTTGCTGTAAGAAACCTTTCATTAATGCACTCATATCCTAGAAGAACATCACTAGTATGTCTGCTGAGCAGCAGACCCACACCTTGGTGATGCTTTCCATCCTCCCTCCCTGTAAAGAGAAATTTAAAGTTATTTTTAAGTATATCACCTTTACCTGTCCATCTGGTCTCTTGCAAGCCTAGAATATCTAGGTTATAGCGCTGGAATTCCTGCGTAAGGATATCAAGAGAATAATCTCTATATAATGTCCTGACGTTCCACGTTCCTGCAGAGAGAAAATGATTAGTAGGATTTTTAAAGAAACTAGGTTTATTGAGATAGGTAGGATCAAGAATATCAAACAGCCCCCTGATCGCAGGCATGGGGCAAAGACCTGTTCCTCCTCCGCTAAAGGCCGAAGTCACCGATGCTGGTGGGAACTCCCCTTCTCTTGGGAGAAGATCTCTTGAAAAGAGAATATCGCTTGAAAAGTACTAACGGCCTGCACCACGAGAAGGCGGGGTCGGACATTAGGTGCTAGACCTGGCCGGTTCTGTGCATCATCACTAGGGATTGGTACCCAGCTCTCCTTCCAGATTATGTCTAGCTACCATTTTTTATATATTTTATATAAAATTTTATTAATAGGTGTATATCTGCGATTTTCTACTATTTTAGAAACTTTAATAAGTTCATAACTAATAATTTCTAGACATGTGACCTCATTTAATTCGAAATCTATACATTAGTTGTTCATTCATTAGTTGAATCTTTTATTAAGGTCTTAAATGCTTAAAGTTAATAGAGTGATAATGAGACTAAAATGAGAGATAATTTGAATACATGGTTTTCCGAAAAAAAGGGGGTGAGGGGATAGGAAGAAAGATTTAAACTATTTATTTACTCTATTTTTGAAAGAAAATATAATAAGCAGATAATTTTAGTACAATTAAACATCATTTGTATGTTCTGTTGTCGAATGAGAAGGTAAAATGTTGACTGTTTCAATGGTGATGTGTAATTATTTCTACCGATTTTGCTACAAGTATAATCATTCCTATTTTCAGGATAAGTAGTCTCAGAACTTGTGTTACTGTGTTTTTTAAAGATTCAATAATCTGCTTTCTGTTCCTGGGAAATTTATTTGGATAATTTTGCTTAACAGAATTTAAAATTTGATGAATGGACAACTTGGACGTGCCAGTATGTGTTCAGAAATGGCAAATACTAAATAGCCATTTCCTTTCATAAAGATAGAATCGTAGGAAATGTTAGTTGAAAAACTCTAGTTGCTATTTAATTAAAATAATTAAAAATTTATTTTAAGAAAGCTTCCGACCTCTGTGGAGGGACAGAATTGGTTTTGATAATCAGGTTTTATATAATACCGAGTATAATGGTTGATCTTCATGTCTTATGGAATATGAAAAGAATGAGTTAACATAACTATGGTTATTTATAATAACACTGAATCTTGTGTGAAATTGGTAAAGCTTATAGTGATTCGTTTAACATTGAAACTGTAGATTTTAACTTGGAATTAATAATTTATTCTCTCTAATAGAGTGATTGATTAAGTTGCCAGAAAAGCTTTGCAAAGAAAAAGTGAGGGCTTAAATGATCTCGAGATTCGGAAATATTATTTAGATTACGTTAATGATTTCGTCTTTTTGGCAGCTTATGGTCATGAGATAAAAGCTTTCATTAGATCTGTTCATGAGGCTTTGTACTAAAGTAATTTTGATAATGAATGCTGAGAAGTTATATTATTAGCACTGATCAGATAGGTGATGTATTTCGAATGTTTTTTTTTTCAAGTTTTCTCAGCTTAATTACATTGCGAGTTGTGAGACAATTATTGGCAATGTACGACAGGAAGTTGTGGGTGTATAGAAATAGGAGTATACATTTGAAAACTAAAATCAGACTTTATAATAGTTTGTTCCTCTCTAAAGTTTGGTATGAAAGTGAAACTTGGATCTTATTAAGAAACATATAGAAATTTAATGTTTTTGATTCGAAATGCTTTCGCATGCCGTGGAAAACTCATGGAGTAATTTACGTAAATAGTGACGAGACTAGAGAACTGAAATCATTCAGAGAAGGTCCATTTTCCTGTATTTTATCTTCATCGAAAATATTTTAAAAGTGGGCACATATGTATGAATAAATAGAAGTACACATAAAATAACCTATTCATAGTGACTAGCACCAGTAAGGAGAGCAATAATAATTTATTCAAGAATAAAAATAAAATCTCTTCTATTTGTTCGTCTCTACAAAAGGGTTTATATTTTAATGTGACACCTTTTATTGGAGTTCTTTATAACGTTGCTCAATGTTGGGCAAAAGCGTTGTGACTCATTTTAAGGTAGGACTCTAAATTCCCATTCTTCAGTTGGAACCTCGAATTCCTTTTAATCGAGTTCATATTGTAAAGTAACTGCTCACAGAAGATTTTAATCTGTAAATTCAAAGAAGCCGAAACACCACGAAGAATGCTGCTTAAAGTCTTCGCTACCGAGGAGATGCGAAAATCGTTTTGCTTGAAAGCTTTGCCAGGTCTTTAATATTTCAATATATATAATTATTTCGATGATAATAAGTGCAGCGCAAGTTTAATTTCCGAATTTGATAGTATTAAAAAACAACTAGTATATACTCGAAAAACCGCAGGTTGCCGACACTTGTGTTAGAAGAAGGAGCCATCAAAAAATAAATATTATCGTCTTGCTGAATTTCCTTAGAATAAGCGACGATTAGGTTTGTACGTGTTAAGATATAATACTTCACTGGGGCATTAAAATTTTTGAAAACAGTGCAATTTGAAGAAAAAAACTATTAGTAAATTACAGAAATAAAAACATAGTTTGAGAGCTAATGAACTTAGTATGCATCATTCTCAGGTGGCTGAGTGGTTAGGGCGCTTGGCTACTGATCAAAGGGACCTGGGTTCGAGCCCCGGATAAGTCCCGGGTAAGGGGTTTGTGTTGTCTTTCTGCTGAAACCTTGTTTTTCTCACAGATATTCTCTGTAGCATATTAAACTAACAGGCTCCTGTTAGACCGCTGTGGCAAGCAGCTGACTGAGAGATATTTTTTTTAAATATTTGTTTATAAGTTAGTGCACCACTAGATATCAGTCTTACCGAATTTAGAGAAAGAAATCACATTTTTCTCGTAAAATAATTATACCTTTGCTTTTACGATTGATAAAAGACAGAAAAAGAGTCTCTTATGTTATGATATAATTTTAAAACGACTGCAATGAGTAAGCATATTAAATGCGAATGAATAATGTAACGTTGCTTAGTAAAATAACCAACTTAGAATGACATAAAATATTATATAAAACAAATCATCATAAACTCTATATCTCTGGAAAGTTTTTACTTTTTGGCAGCGTATCCAGCAGTGCTTGTGTCGACAGGATTTCAGTATACAAGAAACGGAAGGGCAACTGAGATTGATTTCCCAAAAATTTGTTGACTACTAAGAAACGATTAAAAGGAATGTTTCGGGAAAAGTGAAACTCGATTGTCAAATTTAAGTTCAAAATAGAGAAATCTGATCTACACCTTTCATAATATCATTATTATCTAAATAAAAGAAGATTAGAAACATTCCACGTTATGACAGTTCTAAATTCTAACAGGTTGTTTAGGATTTTTTGATGCAAGAGCAATTAAGGCCATATTGGACCAAAATTCCAACTGGCATAAATGCATTATAATTATATCAATTTTCAGCGAAATTACCTTTTAAACGAGAAAATAATAAACAATCTGTGCATATTAGGAATGTATTAAGTTCACATTTAGTCTTTAAAAATAACCTTGCTATGAATAATTTGTAATACATAGAATTTACAAACATAACAATGATAACTCATATTTTATTTATGCATTTACCTTATAGGATATGGAAAATCACTTTCTGCAATTATGAAATCACTCCCTGTATGCCATGGAAGTATAACCATCGATTTACTGATCATTAGATCTATCTGCGTAATTTAACGGCTGAGCTAACTGGTGCACAGTTATTTCAATAAGCAGTACCTGGTTGGTTTTCGGGAAATCTTATTTCCTCAAGGACTACCTGACATATTTGGTGAATATCCCGTAGCCCTTGTGCTAAAGCTTAAAAGTTTGGTTAAAATATTTGTTTTATGTGCAAAAGACTATGACTAATATTTATAGGGAACTGCCGAAGTCCGAATTGTCACGGACGAGAATTTTTTTAATTGAAAATAAAAACAACATATTTTTCTAATAAATAATAGTCTTCCGCTAAATGCGATTAAATGATAAGCTTTATCTCATTTATAATTTTATATTTTATATTTTGTTATTAAACAAATTTAGTCGACTAATGGCTTCTTAATAAAATCTTCCTGAAGCAAAATCTTCT
The DNA here is from genome assembly GCA_038380435.1 of Ryuthela nishihirai. Classification (NCBI taxonomy): domain Eukaryota; kingdom Metazoa; phylum Arthropoda; class Arachnida; order Araneae; family Heptathelidae; genus Ryuthela; species Ryuthela nishihirai. The sequence continues at coordinate 110,215,841 of JAWZYU010000001.1, forward strand.
CATATTCAAAGATGAAAAATTAAATTCGTTTTCTTTAATAATAATTTTCTCTTATTTTTCTGTCATAACTATATGTCCATCCTTAGCATTTTAGAAAAGCTTGTTGGGAGTGGATATTTGAAATATAAAAATTATGTAATTTGAACTTCTGATGTCGATTTCTAAACGGCAAAGTTGTTATCATTGCAAAACACAAATCATAAATTTGATGCAATAAAAGAATTCAGCATTGAAGATCATGCATTATTGAAAATAGTAAAAGGTAAACTTTTACAAGTAAAAAATTATATTGTGTAAAAATAACGGTAATTATTTTGCAGCGTTTTACCTATATAATATTTCGTAAAAAGTATTTTTCAATTTTCGTACACGCGAAATAATCTAGGCTCATTTAAATGGAGGAAAATTAAATATACTTTCTCCTTAAAAGTGTTACTAGCACACGAATTCATCGTTTGTTCAGAAACTGAAAAAAAAAACTGTATAGAAAATTGATATGTTTATGGGCATATGCTTAAATTAGTAGCTGAGTTTACTCTGTTTTCATCTTCATGCATCTTCCCTTCTTCACCTATAACGATAAGAAAACATTATCTACGTTATATGTTTATACTAATAATCTACATACCTGTCCTTTTCGTTCCACTGAGGAAAACTGGTGTTGCAAAATATAAACATTATCGTTGGTTCTCTTAGTCAGAATTATGCTCCAGGCTTATACGATGAGTTAATGAGATCAGTAAATGTATCTTTAAGTTGCCTGGTATTGTTGCATAATTATTATTTCGAAAAATGTTCACCAATATATGATATCTGTTTATATACTTTTAGCTGAAACTATCTTAATGGTTGCTCTTTTAGATGTTCTTTTTGGGAAATTACTTACAAACAGAACTCTGTAATGAACTAGTAACCATTTATTTGAAGCCACTATCTTCGCTGTTGTATTCTGTTAATACTGGATATGGAGGAAAAACATCAGAAGCGCACCAAGACTGATACTTTTCTGAGCATACTTCTTACATCTCTCCATGCATTGTGCATGTTGGTATATGTTAGTAACCCATGGTTATCTCTTTTGTATTTTCAACGATCATTTATCTAATAACGTCTACTTAAGCCTAAGATATGAGACTTAACAACAACTGGGAAATCTTGATCAGCGGCTGGTAGTTCAGCGGTCAGAGCATTTGATATGGTATCTGAAGGTCATGGGTTCAGATCCCCTCCGGTTGAAGACAATTTTTCTCTTATACCCAGTATTAGCAGAATACAAGAGCGAAGATAGTGCCTTCAAATACACCTAACGATCGCTGTGAATACCAAACATTTCTGATAATATCTAAAAGAGATTAATAACCCTGCATTCTATCTCATGAGCTTCCTTCACAGAAACACCTCTGTAATAAAAGCGCGTGACGGTTCGAATATATTTCAGATGACTGTTCTTGACACTTACATTGCTTGGCTCTACTTTTTTTTCTGCTTGAGATCTTCTAGTGGTTACGGGTTAAATATTATTCCTTTCTTATACTTTAAATAAACAATTCTGAGAAGAAACCTATGTAAGGCACTTATTTTCATTATTTACAAAGTACAAATTCGTGGTAAACATTAACTTGAAGATGCAGTTGATTTGTTAAATGAAAATAATATTGTTACTTTTCAGAATACATACCTAACTTGGAATAATGTAAACTGCATTCAAATAAATATATCTAAAATTATTGTTTTGGCAATGAAATCAGGCGGCTACTAAACCTGTGAAATGAGTTTTTTCCCCTTTATTAACTGAAAAAAAACCCCCGAACTATGCTTTTCTTTAGCGTATTCTAAATACTTCATCCTCCCATATAGATAACTGACCTTAAATTTCTAAGAGCTGTAACGAGAAATATGTCCATTTCATTAGCTCTCGATATTTGCTATTATTTCTCGGGATAATAACTATTATTGTTAGGCATAAGGTAATCCGAATGCACACAAAAATGTTCTCTGAAAACAAATATATAGAAATTTTAATAATTATTAATCATTTCTTATTTAGAGTCAGACATGTATAAAATTGAATTTTAAAACTATTTTGATTGTTTAGCGAGAAACAGCAAAATTTCAGAAATCAACTTATTTTGTCCCCCTAACACATTTAATACTGAAGCTTCAACTTACAACTACAGATACCTAAATTCAGAAAACATTACGCTGCTTGAGATCTTCTAATGGTTACGGGTTAAATATTATTCCTTTCTCATTCTTTAATAGAAAATTCTAAGAAGAAACAGATGTAAGGCACTTATTTTCATTATTTACAAAAGTACAAATTCGTGGTAAAGATACGTACAATTAAATCTAATCCCCTATTTTCCAAATTCATCTGGGGCGGGGGTGGCTCAGTCGGTAGCGCGCCAGGCTCGTAATCTGTAGTTCCCAGGTTCGAGTCCCAGCTGGGTCAGCGTTGAGATTTATCTCCGCAAAATTTCCCCGCCCTGCCCACGGTCAGTAGGGGACACCGCTGGGCTTGGAAAGGCCGCCGTCCGTCGGATGGGACGTTAAGCCGTGGTCCCGTGTGCGGGAGAGCCATACCCTGTGCACGTTAAAGAGCACGCTGGATGGCCTTGACGGGAGGCTACCATCTGTCTCCCAACAGCTGTGCCAGTGGGTCCCCTCCCCCAACCTTCTCTGAGCCTTCGGGGTCCATGTGACCTGGCCATTTAGCCCATGGTGTGCAAAAAAGTGCCGCTCAGAGGTAAAACAACCCAACCCAAACAACCCAAATTCATCTAAATTAAAATATGAATATATTTATCAATATTTTAACTGTTATGTTCTAACTCGCAAGATACAATTTTTCTAGGGGCGGGGGTGACTCAGTCGGTAGCGCGCCAGGCTCGTAATCTGTAGTTCCCAGATTCGAGTCCCAGCTGGGTCAGCGTTGAGATTTATCTCCGCAAAATTTCCCCGCCCTGCCCACGGTCAGTAGGGGACACCGATGGGCTTGGAAAGGCCGCCGTCCGTCGGATGGGACGTTAAGCCGTGGCCCCGTGTGCGGGAGAGCCATACCCTGTGCACGTTAAAGAACACGCTGGATGGCCTTGACGGGAGGCTACCATCTGTCTCCCAACAGCTGTTCCAGTGGGTCCCCTCACCCAACCTTCTCTGAGCCTTCGGAGTCCATGTGACCTGGCCATTTAGCCCATGGTGTGCAAAAAAGTGCCGCTCAGAGGTAAAACAACCCAAACAACCCAACAATTTTTCTAAATATGCCATTGATCATCCATATACCGTGTATGATATATTAAACCCAGCAGGGACCTAAATAGTAGCCCGTGTTTGACTTGTAGTCGTGTAATAGCATAGAATTTGTAAATAGTAGTTAGGTCTCGGACAGGGGTGCTAGATGTTGGTTTGGATGTACAGATTCTCTTTTCGTGAAAAATAGAATTGTGCATTTACTTTAGGAAAGTGTTTGATTTGGCATGGAAAGATTTCTAAAACATTTTACATAAAGAAGGAGAACAGTTTTTGCCTACATGTTTTACGTAACGACATGTTCATAAATTAACTGAAAAACTTCGTTCTGTAATTTTACGGATCTCAACTAGGTCTAATTAATTTGTAGCCTTGGCTTTTATAGTCCTGTGGGTCAAATTGTTATCGAATACAAGCAATAAACTGTGAATTGTAGCTCAGATTACTATTCGAATATTTACCGGTAATTTGATAAAGGCTGCTTTATCCCGATATAACAGCTTTATCTTTTTATTGCTGGTAAAGCACGCTTGGCTACTGATCTACGGGACCTGGGTTCGAGCCCCGGGAAAGGCATGGATGTATGTGTCGTTTTTCTGCTGAGGTCCTGCCATCCTCTCAGACCTTCTACTATGGCATATAAACTGGCAGGCTCCTGTCAGACCACTGTGGCAAGCAGCTGCTTGAGGGGGGTATTTATATATATAAAGATAGCACATAACATTAAGTAGAAATAACTTACATGAAAATATATATGTGTGTAGTGAATGGTATTCAGAACAAGTGTATATAGCTCTAGTCTTCTTTCTGAAAGTGAATAAATTTCTATAAACTGATCCTTAACTGGCATAATGGTTAGGGAACTAGTTATTGTTCCAGCAGGCAAACACTGTTATGTTAGCCTTAAAATTAATGCAAGGACATGCCCTACTTAAAAATGTTAAGGTTAACATAACAATGTTTGCCTTAACTGAGAGTTTAGTAGAACATGTCCTTGCATCTGAACACCTGCACAAGCTAAAGTAGTTTCTAGGATCTTTCTCTATCCTATACGCTTTCCTTTCTCTATCCTATATCATCTTTCTCTATCCTATACGTTGTAAATGAAAAAAGAATTTTTTTCACAGCAACGTTTTGTGCTGAATAATCAGTGAACTGCATAGGTTTTTAAAACATTAATAATTAGAATTTTATTTGTGTACAATTTATTATTTAATTTTTGAATGATAATACTTTATTTCTCAACAGAATTCGCGGAATTAAAGCTTAGGTGCAAAAACTAATATTGAGATTTATAAAGAGTAAATATTTGGAGATATTTGAGAAACATCAGTACGAAGTTCATCCATCAGGGTATAAAAATCAAAACCGAAATTAGGTCTCTCTTCCAACGGTCAAAGTTCAGCAAATGTTTGCTAGATATCGTTTTACTCACAATGTTTTATCATAAGTATGCGTGTTATGGTTGCGGCTAAATTGAGAACTGCTGCAATTTCCCTTATGCAAACATTAAGATTATTTACTTAAAGCTGCGCTATTTGTATTTAGAATCTAAGAATTTTAGTAAATTATTTTCGAGGTATGCTTACAGTAAGGTTTTTCGATTCTGTCTCATGACAAAGTTATTACCATTAATGGCCAAAGTATGACGACAGTCGAAGAGAAGTAATGAAAGCTGGTCTGACTGAAATAATGAAAACTGGTCAGCTGGGGAGTGTTCCTCTTTTTTAATTGTTGCCTTCTTGAAAAATTTTCTCAGTTTATCATGAGCAATAACTCCCAAGATAAATTGATAACGTGTTAGAATTTAAGAATCTGTGGAGTTCTTCGTAAAGTTTGCTGTGATAATGAAATTTGGACCATTTGCAAACAAGATAACAGAGACTCATATATTCTTAGGTAGTGTGATTTTGTAAATAAAGATATGATTTGAAGAAGGAGTCATCAACTGTCTTTAAGAAGCATTTTATGTCAAGATATATTGCTTTTGGCATGTCTATGTTGCGCACACATGGAAGTTGCGCACACATGGAAAACGATAGATTAACGAATGAAATTTTGAACTGTGTTCCTAAAGGTTAGAGGAAATGGACAAACTTAGAATGAAGTAGATAGATAACAAAAAAAAATACCCCCTCAAGCAGCTGCCTGCCACAGAAGTCTGACAGGAGACTGTCAGTTTATATATATGCCACAATAGAAGGTCTGAGGGGATGGCAGGACCTCAGCAGAAAAAACACGACATCCATGCCTTCCTTACCTGGGGCTCGAACCCAGATCACACCAAACATTTTTTTAGAATTCGGCTGTAGTGGTCAAGTGCAACAGCTGTGTCTTAAGATAGACATATTGAGAAAATTTGTATTGTCTGGTTTGATATCCATAGCTCGCAGTTGCTTGAGAATTATTAATGTATGTAAAATGTGCATTGGATATTTTCTTCATGGATATCATGTCATTTGTTTACATAAATAATGATGAGGCTAGATGAAGGAATCATCAACCTATTTATCATTTTATGCAAAGAGATTTTGTTTTGATTTGGCTATGGGGACATACATTATGTCTAAAGACAAATCGTCACATTCTATCCAGTTTACCCATCACATTCTACACTAGTTTCTTTTGTCTAAAGACAAAAGAAACTGGTGTAGAATGTGATGGGTAGACAATGCCGAGTAGGATCTTACTAGAATTAGCCGGCAGTACCCAAATATAGCAATTATTGCTTATGGTAAATGTATTCGGAGAACGAAATTTTACAATCTGAATAGACCTCCTTCACTTTTGGCTGCCTGAGAATTATATTCTCCTATTTGAAAGTAGGCTTTCATTTTTAAAAAAATGCTGTGCTAGTATCTGAAATTATACTTCTTTATAAACATACGGAAATACTGAAAGTAGTGTGTTGCACAGTATCTAGGAGATGACTTTATGATTTAATGCTTTTTATCTATTTTCCTTGCTCTTTTTTTAGCACAATTAAGGCAAAAGAAAAGGAGAAAATCAGAGCTTTTTGGTTTACCGGACTGAATAAATGAATGAAAAACGTTTGAAAAATGTTAACTAGGATGAATTGTGGTCACTTTATGTAGTGGCGCACCAAGAATTTTGTATTGGGGAGGAGAGAGTGTATTTCTTTTCTTATTTTATTCGAATATCGAATTTTTGTTGATTACCTGCTGTTAATTGATTACTAAAGTTTTCCAAATATGGAAATTTTTCGTTATAACTTAAAATATCTCGTAGCCATTGATACTCATTGTAGTTTCGCTATCAAAAAATTCACAGCTATATATAAATATTTGAAAGATTTAACTACTTAAACTTTTTTAGTTTTCTACCGTGGAATTTCGACGTGCTGTATGCTAGATAAAAAAAAAAGTATTGGTAAAATCAGGGTTAGATTTGATTTTTTACTATCATTACTTATATGAACTACTCTAATAAAAAAAAATAAAAATAAATACCCACTCAAGCAGCTGCTTGCCACAGAGGTCTGACAGCAGCCTGTCAGTTTATATGCCATAGTAGAAGGTCTGAGAGGATGGCAGGCCCTCAGCAGAAAAACGACACAAACAGCCATGCCTTACCCGGGGCTCGAACCCAGGTTCCTTAGATCAGTAGCTAAGCACGCTAACCACTCGGCCATGAGACGGCAAAGTCCATCCTAAAATAATATGCTATTCGCATTATTCCTTGGTTAAGGTATTTTTCTCGATAGAATGCTAATGGTTAAATAAACTGAGCGATTCCTACTGGAAAGAGACAAGAGTTTTTGCTAATGAGATTGAAAGGAATGTAATGCTAGTGGAATATCTGTAAGTAAGCAAAAGACTATCAATTCAATTAAAATGAGTATTATGACGAATTGTATAGCACTGAAATTGAAGCAGACTATTTCGCAAAAAAATTCATATTCGAAATGTAATATTTTGAAACCAACAATTAAGAATGGTAAATAATTTATCTAAAAAAATAGGGTTACGTGGGGTTTACTTAATTCAATCTTCGCTTTGTACCAAAAACCACAGGACAAAAAGAATAGCAAATTTTAAGACAGGGTGAAGTGGTTCATAGATGTAACGATGGTAAAATAATATCGAATTTATTTAATTCTATTATCTTTTAATATGGAAACTAGAATTCAACGCGTCGAAAATGAAAAATTCGATATAACAAACAAAAGAGAATGGGTGAAAAACGCTTTCAATGTTTGAAAACGGGTTTCTGTTTATCGGAAAGGATTTGAAGTTTTAAAATAAATTTCATGTTGAAATTCACTTGATCCTTTAATATCCACGCACACTCCAATTAAAATGAAGAAAATAAAAGTTGCTTTAAACTCGAATACACGTTCTATCAGAAGCAGAGATATGACTTTTTAACGCAACATGGGGTAGAAAGTTGAAACCCGTATGGTAACCGTTGAAACCCCGTATAGCACCAATTAAGCAAGTATTTTGGTTGTTATCCGGATGATGAAAATAAAAATTCAATTCGCTGAGCTCTAAAATGAGGGAATATTGATTCGAGGTTCTAAGTCGGATTCTACTATAAGCAGAGACTTCAGTTTTTAAACTAGCAAGATATGGTATAGTGTAAAACTCGTAGGAGGAATTTAGAACTTTGGAATAAGTATTTTTAAAGCTTTGGAGAATTTTGAATTTGCTCCTTCATTGGCACAACATGTAACCAAGAGTGAAGCAGAATAAAATAATTTAAACAAAGAGACCGTATAGTTGGTAAAACGATGGTTTTTCTAGAACTTTGGTAAAGTGAGCTCTTAATTACATGTGTAATCAACCAGTTTCTCATAAAATCAAGTAGTGATTCAGATACTAGAAAATTCAGCGATATCATAGATTATTGGTTGATTAAAATATGAATGATAACTCAATAAACCAATGGCCTGTCAGAACCAGCGATGACTCAACTGCGTAGTCTCATTGCATCAATTGCTTCCACTCACACTTCGCCATTACATGGAACTCTTGTATCGATGACCAGCGAAAAAGAAGTTGATGCAAAAGCAATGATAGAGAAGATTTTTATTAAAAGAATAATTAACTGTTTTTGAGACTTGGGTTTTTCCCGACGAGAAGAAATTCGCATGTAAGCTGTATGTGAAACATGGGCACAATAAATTCCCATGTTATAAAGATAAGTACTGCAAAAAAAATTAATTAATTACATCATTGAGTGTAAATAATATTTTTATGGTAAACATTTATGAATTTTTAGTTTGCATTCGACTGTTTTGTTTTAAGAGATGAATGAAATTTTTTTTGAGTTAGACAAGAATTTTTAAAATATACTATTCACCATTGGCGAAGCGTGGATGAAAGCAATCGAGATAATGAGACTGCGCAGTTGACACATCGAAGATTATCATTAATTTATTGGAAGAGAATATTATTTAGAATCATTAATTTATTGAGCTATCAATCATTTTTCAATCAACCAAGTATCTCATGTATGAAAGATCATTAGTTTATTGGCAAGTGACCGACATCTTGATTCACCAAACACGTATAAGAATTTTTGACTAGTGGGTTACGCAGTCTCAACTGTTTTTCATCCACGTTTCGCTTCGCCACTACTATTACAGTTTTTGAATCTACCACTAGATTGAATTTATGTTTTGTATAATATTGGTTAAAATGAAATGCGACGTGTCATTGATTGTTTAAAATAAAAAGCGGCCCGACATATATTCAGAAGTAACTAATTTGAACTCTATAAAATTTGAGTTTGGGGACCCTTGGTCTACAACATAAAATTAACTTCTTAAAAAATTTTGTAATATTATAAATGAAAAAATTTTTAAACTCACCTAATATTTTTGGCCGATTCAATGTCTTAAGTTTAGAGGTTCCATTTCAGCATTCCTTATCACTGTCCAATAGTAGTGAGCTAAAATAATAAAGCTTCCGATGCTTTAATATTCTTTTTGCATAGCGGAAAAGTCCTTATGGAATCTTTTTTCCATGCTCATCAACGGCTCCAGTGTTTGGAACAACGGCTCCAGTGTTTAGCTACAGTTCAGGAACAACTTTTAAGCTGAGAGTGTAGTACAGTCGCTCAAAAAACATCCGAACACTATGGTTGATTACAGAATTCAGAAAAAAATTGTTGCCAGATATTTGTTCTGAATTCTGTAATCAACCATAGTGTTCGGATATTTTTTGAGCGACTATACATGTTTTTATGGATATCATGAATCCGAAATTGGAAACGAAAATATCATGAAAACGAAATTGGGATTATTTCTTTTACAGCTCTTCACACAGTTCTTATCAACTTCATCCAAGCAATGTAGTTGTTTTTCACGATATATGTAATTTGTGGGTTCACAAAAATTCGTTCTTTGACTTCTGTTTTAAATAAAAACAGAATTCTCCCTCTTTTTCATAGCTTTTCCAAATAGTCTTCACCATACCAAATGTGATAATGTGGAGCAACAAATATATTGCTTTGGGTTTAGCAGTTGGTTGTGAGAGAAACTGTTTTTCTTGAATCAAGTTAGCCTATGAGATCACTCTTGAACCTTTCATTTTTTTAGATGAAAGTATTGTGATTTGTAACTGCATATTCCTTCGCTCTAATATTCTACGAAAAGTGAAAGCATTAAACTTCTACAATAACGGTTTGCTAGTTGTATGTATAATTTAACATATATACAGCATTTTTAAAAGATGTAAAAGTAGTGATTTTAAAAGTAGTGATGTAAAAGTAAAAGTAGTGTTTTTTAGTCGCCAAAAAACGTATTATTAAATAAAGTTTCTTAAAATCGATGAATGATAGAAATTTTAGAAGCCATTTTTTTACAAACACTCTCTATCTTTAAGGATTTCAACAGAGACACTGTCGTTGTTGAAAAGTGTAATTTTTTTACAGTACAATAATTTAAATCATCTTGAAGCGAAAGAGTAAACTAATTTGATGAGAAAAATCTAAATATTTTAAAGTTTTTTTTTTGAAGGAAAGATTTTGGTAAATGAAATGTCAATAATTTATAGCGGTAAATATTGAATCTTATACTTAAACATAGGTGGTAATCACAACGTTAACTAGGTGACATTTTAACGTCAATATATCTATAAATATTTTGCGAAATTTTTGCGCAAAATGTTTATTGATACTTGCACTTGCCCAAAATAATAATGGGTCCCATGGATAGAGCTGGAGTGATTTAGAGATTCTTCTGATAGCATGGATCTTTTAAAACATGAATGGATTAGTGGTGATTGATCAAAAGAATTCTCGTTGCTAAATAACGAGAAAGAATTATTCTAATTTGAGTGGACAGACGGGGATTAATAAAAAGACAACCATAGAGAATTATTCTGTTTTATTCGCATTTGGAAGCTTTTATCCTACAATGCCTCTCATCTCACCCTCTCCCTTGAGTTTTTCAAGAGTCTGTAATTGCTTATATTTTTCCTAACTTTCCTAATAAATAAGATAATAAAAGTTTTTGTTCAAAAATCCTATTATTCCTACTAAATCGTAGATTAGAGGTACGCAGTGCGGTAAACAGTGGTACACAGTGCGGTAATACTTGATAGCATAGTCCATGTGTTGAAGTGCTTAAAAACATTTAACAATGTCATAGAGAATTAAATTACTTTAATTTTACTAAATCGTTTTTATCTTATAAAAGTTTAGCAGAAATCCATAGTCATTACTATCAGTGAGAGCCCACAAATAATGTTAGTTCATAGGGTTGGCAAAATAATTTAAAGTAACCTAAAATCTGTCGTTCATCGTATTAAAAAAAAATTGATCTCAAGCACACTGGAACCCAAATTTGGATGAATTATCATCATCATCATCCTCAAGCAGCCATGGGCTTAGAGGTCCAACCAGATTGGCAATTTAGTTCTACAAACACATCTATCCTGTACTACATCTGTTGCATCTGGACACTGTACAACAATTCTAGCGAGGTCCTGTTTGACATTTCTGCCCACAGTATCCTAGGTGTGCCCCTTTTTCTGAAGCTTTTAGGCACACTGTTCATAACCCTATTCGCTAATCTATAGTTATGCATACGGCAACATGGCCAAACCAACGGAGTCTCTCTATGCCCAATATGCTACTCAAAGGAGGTTGCAGACTCCTTTCCCTAAACTTATCATTACTTACAAAGTTGAACCACCTAATGCCCAAGGTACTGCGTAAGCATCTAGAATAAAAGGCATCAAGTTTTTTGTTATCCTGCATACAAAGAGTCCATGTTTTGATAACATAACTAACCCTAGAAAGAACCAAATTATTATATAGACAAATTTTAGTCTTTAGGTGCATACGCCTATTTCTTCTCCACTCTCTACATAGATTCTTAAAAGTCCCAGCAACAATCTCTATTGTTCTCTTTATCTCATGCCACACATCTGCAGTATCTGTTACACAGCTCCCAAGATAATTAAACTGAAACACTTGCTCAAAGATGCAACCATTCAGATTAACTGAATGCTGCCTGACCAATGTTCATTACTTTAGTCTTCTCTCTGTTTATCACCAAACCTACTCTGCTACCAGTCTCATTAACAGCTCTAATAAAGAATTCATCTCATCAGCATCATTTACCAAAAGGACCAAATAATCAACACAATCGAAATCGAAATTTTCAGATCATGGGACCAACTAATCCTAAAATCTTCCTCTTGGAATGAATTCGCAACACATAACGAATAACCAAACTAAAGAGATAAATTGACAAAATGCACCCTTGTCTATCTTCACTACCAATGCTAAACCAATCGTTACAAGCCTTCTGCATAATCCCTGTACAGCAACTTTCACACAACTTTTTGTTATAAAGATTTCATTAATGTAATTAACCTGTCAGGTATTCCATATAATCTAACAATCAACCATAAATTATGGCAATCAAAGTCCAAGCCTTTTTGAAATCTATGAAGCTCGTATTCACAAGTTTCTGAAACGAAATATTTCTCTAGAATCTAACTAAGTGAAAATACTTGAACAATACATCCCCTATCACTTCTGAATCCACACTGCTCACCATGCAGTTGCTAATCAACTAGATTCGTAATTCTATTAAGCACAATCATTAAAGAACTTCACCTGGAACAGAAAGAATTTGATATCCCTATAATCATAAGAATTGATCATTTTTTTTAAAATAGGGATAATAATACCTCTGATAAAATCATTAGGAACATGTTTTATAGTGAAAAATATCCAAAATTTCAGTTTATATTCAAAACGGAAACATTCCCAGCTCTAAGCATTTCAGTAGTAATTCAATAGTAACCTCTGGGGATTTAGGTAGTTTAAGTTTAGAAATTGCCAAAATAACTTTAGATTGTGATTAAGGGCCAACATTAAGGCTCGCAATGCATTTATCATCATTACAAACAATGGGGTAAAACTAACCACATTGTTTAGAACATCACTGAAATGCTCACTGCATCTAGCCGTGATAATATCCTCACCTTCAATAACTTTACCACGTTTATCCTTCAATCCCTGTATACCTGTCCATTTCTTTACACACAAAACATTAAACTCTCTGCCATTGCACTGTCTAGATGCTTCCTCTGATTTGTCAAATTTCAGCCAGCAATCAAGTCAGAGATTCTTATCAGTTGTTAACGGATCGTTTATATGTTTATTGAACTCTTTGTAATGCTTTCTGTTAGGACTAAGAGCGTGTTGATTAAGGATATTCATGAAGTTCTTTGTTTCAAAATAAGCTACAGTGCCTTATCATTCTAATAAATTTGCCTCCTCTGTTTTTTTTTTACCCAAAAGAGTATTGTTATTTTCAAGAAAAGGCTGCTTAAAACGATCCCATTTTTTCTCAACTTCAGTAGTAGGTAAACCATGACTGTCATAATGACGAAGTAACCTATTATGGTAAGCTTTGGCTATAATTGAATATTTCAGAGAGAGTTCAGTATTAAAGGTTCAGTTTCAAGCTAAAGTTTTGTTTTAAACTTGTTTTCCTAGCAGAACTTGCCCATTTTCTGTTAATTAATATATAATCAATTATATTCTTATGCAGCCAATCTGGTGAAACCACATGTAGTTGTAAATGTCGCGGTGTTTGTAATACGTGTTAGTTATTCTCAAACCATTAAGTTTGCTTACCTGTAGCAAACGTTGGGTATTACCATAGCAGCTACCAATACCAAAGGGGCCTATCATCCCTCCCCAAAGGTCAGAGTCAGTACCAACTTTGGCATTGAAGTCGCCTAGACCAAGGGTAGTAAATCCTTTGCTGGCAGAATTCAAGATATCCTGAAATTGTTCGTAAAACCTATCTTTCACATTGATCTGGCATCTCCTCCTTCCGTTCCCTTCCTCAAGAGAAAAAAGCTTATGAAAGAAACTAATGGTTTGCACCACGGAATGCGGGATCGGATTTTAGGTGCTTAGGCCTGGCCGGTTCTGTGCATCGTCTCAGGAGATTGAGTTCTCCGGATTGAGTTCTCCTGAGATCGGCTGCATAAGAATATAATTGATTATATATTAATTGAGTTTTCCTTCCAGTGAATACCTCGCTACCATTTACAGATCGATTTTTAGCAAAAATCGAAATATAATTAGGATGGGGCAAAATTACTTTTACAGCTTCCACGAAATTTACTTATTATTTCGATATTTAAATTTATTTTGAAGCATTCGGTACCCAAGAAAAGTTCATTAAGAAACTTGGACCATGTCTTATACGCAATAGAAATGCAATGGAAATGTGCAAGGAAATGTATTCAACGTATAAAAACTTTTGAAATAACACATTACATGAAGAACAACCTAACGTATATCCGTCCAATTCAAACTTAGTAAAGAGCCACTGAAAATAACATTTTTAAAAAACCGCATAAAAAAACTCTCCACTTAAAAACGAAAATATACTTGAAATAATTTTATAAAAAAAATTGGTTTCGTCCTGACTGAACGAAAACATACATCTCTAATGAATAGTGAATTGAGAGGGAAAAAAACTATAAAACTATATTATTAAATAACCAAGTATATATTTTAATGAAAAATCAGAAATTTGCGTTTTTAATGAGTATTATCTGCTGATGTCCTGCCATCCTCTCAGACCTTCTACTATGGCATATAAACTGACAGACTCCTGTCAGACCTCTGTGGCAAGGAGCTGCTTGAGGAGGTATTTTTTTATGAATTGACAAGCTCGTTTAGTTATACACCTAAAATTGTTTGGTCAAAAACTTTTAAGGTATTTTTTATGGCTAGATCACCCTTACTTACACTCAGTGAATCGTTGTTTTATCGAAATATTATAACTTGGTTTTTAAATATATTCTGCTTTTCTGCTGTTTTGCTGCTTTTTGCGCTTTTTCTGCTGTTTGTTTTGTGACTATAGAGAGGGAATGTTCTGTCCTCTTATGTGACTATAGAGAGCGAATTTTCTGTCCCCTTATGTGACTGTAGAGAGGGAATGTTCTGTCCCCCGTTTTGCTATTTTCTGTTCTTTTTTTGCTGTTTGTTTCTTCCTGACTGTAGAGAGGGAATTTTCTGTCCCCTTATACGAAAGCAAATGGTACTAAAAATGCGGCTTGTTTGACATACAATTTATGGGGACACAATTTTTGAAGAAACAAAGATTTATTGATTATAGGACTACCATGGAAATTTTTGTTTATTGCAAAGTAGATCATTAATGGATGCAATTGGGATCTTTGTTTTTTTTTAGAATGTAAATTGTATTTATGAGATATTGTATTTATGAGATACACACTAAATTATAGAATGTATCCGAATAAAAAGTGGGCTTTCTAATGTTTTTTATGTGCGTAGCTCACTGTAGTCGAGGAGTTAACGTACTTGGCTACTGATCAAAGGGACTTGGGTTCGAGCCCCGGGTAAGATATAGTTGTTTTTTCTGCTGAGATCTCACCTACCTCACAGATCATCTCTTTGGCGTATAAACTGACAGGTTCTTGTCAGACCTCTGTGGCAAATAGCTGCTTGAAGGGTAATTTATTATACAAATTGAAGAAATTTCTCGCATTTTTTAGTTCAACTGTCAAAGAAAGTATAACTATATTAATTTAACGTGGATATCAATTTTAGAGAAAAAATTATCTGGAGCAGGGTGGGATACAATTCCACGACCTCCTGAATCAAGATGTCGTGGGTTCATATCCCACCCGGCTCAAGACAACTTTTCTTTTTAAATTGATATCGACGTTAAACTAAAAGAGATACCTTCCTGATAATTTGTTATTTTTTTATAGCTAGATCATTCTTGCAGTGAACGAATCGTTGTTTAATCGAAATGTAACTTGATTTAAAATTTCTTCAGTTACAGAAAAGAAAAAACAAATGTGAAACTTATATTTCGCTTTCTGTGATTCTAGGTTATTGCATATTACGCTCAGATTTGCATATCACGAATTATACTCCTGATTTGAAAAAAGAGATGAAAAAGCGAGAAGGCATGACAGGAGACACTTTTGTCTGCGGTGACACGTTGGCAAACAGAGTGTGCTGTTTGTAGTCGCCAGAGCTGCCGCCGCTTCCCAACTGTATTGCCGCACTCGAAACTTGTATAATTGCTCGCAGTGAAATATGTGCGTGACTGCCATTAGATGGTGGTGGCGCGCTGCGTAATGCATGCGCCGGTGATGTGTCCTCGCCAAGCAAGCGTGGAGCTGGCCATCAATAACGGCAACACCGTCCTTATCAGAACTGTCTTACAGATGGGTGGTCGCCTCCCGCCATCCATTGTCATCAGCCAGTCCGCTACTGCTCTTATCGTGCACCTCGCCTTCATTAAGTGATAAGGCTGCTAATATGGATCCACAGTCATATTTTACCTGTATCTCCTCCCTCTGTCGATATAGTGGAGCAAACAGTTTCGTATAGGCTGAGCGGTGGTGTGGCCAATATGAGTGCTTGCGTACCTAGAGAATGAAAGAAATAAAATTACTCTTTTAGTCCGGTTAAATTTTACAAGCATAGAGTTTCAGAGTCCGTTTTGCATGCAAAGGCTAAATTTTAGAACAATAGAAGTTTAAAATTTTCTATCATAAGCTTAATCTAGGCTTCTATAGTGTTCGGAACGTGACTTCGTTAATGAATGGCACCATTAAAGTTGATTAATGGCCGTACATCAGGCAAGCTATTAACGCATGTGAAATGTTCCCTGGGCTATATTTAGAGGAATTACTCCACTAATTAGAGGAAGTTAAATGAAGTATATATTTTAAAGACTTCATACTTGAATCTACGCAGTACTGAAGATTACAGCATGGAGAGTTATGGTAAAAGATAAATATCTTTGCTAAAGCAAGTCTGTGCAGTTAATAAATATTCAAAGCTAGCAAAAACAATATAAGCGTGACTAAGTTCAAATATATAAAAGCAAATCGAGTAAAAATCTTTACAATCTTGCTGAAGTTAAACAGTAACGGAATTTTAATTCTGCGTATTAATATAAATTATACGTATTATAGTGTATTCATAACATAGAGTAAGGAACAACTGAGGAGGCTATGAAGACTGCGTAGTTGAAACTTGGGACAGTCAATGAAGCTATGATCTGATCCGAAAAAAGGATTTTAGCACGAAGAAAATCTAGATTTTTTTTAACGTTTGAGAAATAACGTTTTCTTCAGATTGAAAATTTCGTTGTGCAATGAAGCCTATATTCGAGTTTTGGGCAGGTGAAATAATATCTATTTTTTTAAACTGAAGCATGATTTAAAAGTTTTATATGATGAAAAAAAAGTGGAATAGTGATCGAAGTCCTTTCAGAACAAAGCATATTGATTAACCCTGATTTCAATGTTTTTCTGCCTTTTGTTCCTGATTGTAGAGACGGAATTTTCTGTCACTTTATATTGAATACCAAGTGCGGTAAAAAAAAAATGCGGCTCATTTAACCTATAATTTATGGGTATACAATTTTGAAGAAATATGAATTTATTGATTTTTATGAAACGGGAAAACAAAGCAAACACTAAGAAATCCTACCATGGGGAATTTTTATTTATTGCAAAATAAATCGTTAATGGGGGCAAATGGGATTTTTATTCTCTTAGAAAGTAAATATTGTTTATAAATACAATATGACATTCAACTTAAATGCACCTTGCCGGATTACCAATGTCATTATCTTGAAGGATGGCGAAGAATTCATTTAGATCTGCACTGGGACTTGAAAAGTTAGAGAAAGTGCCTGAAGGGTAGGTAGCACTTGCAGAAACTCTAGTCCGTGCTCCTCTGGGTAAGCATATGTAATCCATGGTATCAACTCTTATGCAGCATATCCTACTGATTTCATAATCTCTAGAGTTTTCTTTTGTCGCCTAAGACCTGACAGAACAGCTAAAAATATATTTCCCTATTTTATATTTCCCCATTTCGGATCTTATTTTTCAGTAAGTTCATTTGGCTGAATCATTAGTCCATGGAAGCACAAGGAAAATCAGAGCAAAGCTAGCAAGTTCTTCAAGTGGATTTAGGTCTGAGTCACCTCGGTATAAACTGATTTCATTCCATGGCTGAATATACTGAGAGTCTTAGTCGATTTTACCATTGCCAGGTTTGTCTACTGCACATTAAAGTAAATACACTATTCTAAAAGAGCAACCCAAAGAGACAATGTAGGTTGCTTTAAAATTATATGAAATGATTGTGAAGTTGCATTGTGAACCGAAATGTAAAAAAGACACGGTTACTGATGCGTGCTTTATTAATCTCGATCTTCCTTTCTTCCCTTCTTCGATCGCCTTAATTGGCCTGTCCTTTTTAAATGTAATTAACACCTTATGAGATCGGAGGCAGTATTAAGCCTTAACTGGCATAGTGGTTAGGCAGCTAGCGACTGTTCCAGCAAGGCAAACTTTGTGTGTTGTGTTAGCTCTAACTAAGGCAGTGGTCAGCAGTGACTTCGGTTTAGTAGGGCATGTCCTTGTATGAGAAGGCCTGTATTATGCTAGGAGTAGCTTCTAGGATTTTTCTCTGTCCTATATGAATAAAATAAAAATAAAAAAATAAAAAAATTTTTCCGGTACCAAACTTTGCATGTAAAAAAGACAGAAGTTGGATAACCGTTATTGCAATGGACTTAAACATTCTATTTAAGCAAAAATTTTAATCGTTATAAATTTTAAGAAAAAAATAAAATGGAAAAAAGTCAGTTTATTTCAAAAGTCGCATTTCAAGCCATAAACAAATTGAAAGTTTTTTCAAGCTAAACAACTTCTAAAAAAGCTGGATCTAGCTTGCAAAAAACTAAGTTGGTAATAATTCTTGCTGCATACGTGTTGTCAGTGCGTGCACAATTTTTGTCATTTGCACGTCTTCCGTGTTTTACCTCTTTCAAAGGGGGCGGGGGTGGCTCAGTCGGTAGCGCGCCAGGCTCGTAATCTTTAGTTCCCAGGTTCGAGTCCCAGCTGGGTCAGCGTTGAGATTTATCTCCGCAAAAATTCCCCGCCCTGCCCACGGTCAGTAGGGGACACCGATGGGCTTGGAAAGGCCGCCGTCCGTCGGATGGGACGTTAAGCCATGGCCCCGTGTGCGGGAGAGCCATACCCTGTGCACGTTAAAGAACACGCTGGATGGCCTTGACGGGAGGCTACCATCTGTCTCCCAACAGCTGTTCCAGTGGGTCCCCTCCCCCAATCTTCTCTGAGCCTTCGGGGCCCTGTGACCTGGCCATTTAGCCCATGGTTTGCAAAAAAGTGCCGCTCAGAGGTAAAACAACCCAACCTCTTTCAAATTCAATTCATTTTGGGTGACACGCGACACATTTTGAACGTAATATGCGGTACATTGCTTGCAGAAAAAGGTAAGCCACTTCCGATCAATGTAAACTATAGAATCGACTATTGCGCAGTCTCATAGTGTTTCCAGCATTTTTCTAGTCCATTTTATACGGTCATTGATATCGTTAATTAATATTTTTCATGGAGTTTAAGTACTTTAAAAATATGACACACACACACGGCGCCGAAAAAGGAAACTTCGGTGATGTTATCTTTAACTCTCAATTTAAGCTCCCAATTTATCGATTGACTGTTTGCATTGACTATTTCTGAATCTGTGTCGAGCAGTTATTGTGTTTGGATGGGGAATAAAGGCACCAAGATTCAAAAGTCTACTTACTGAAGTCTAGTTTCTACCAGATTTTCCTGACTAATTAAACGGATAGACTCATGGAGTGGTTCATTCTGAAGGATGATCCATGAGTACAGTCCCCTCTCCCCCCAAAAATTATATATTGGAATGAAATAAGAAAAGCCATTCTGAAATTTAAATGTTGCTGAAGGGGTTAAACATAATTAACTAAATCGTATGAAAAGGCCCTAGAATGGCACGTGACATCTAACTCTGTAAATTTTTAACGTTTGCTTTAGTAGCATTGCTCCTCCCTAACACAAAGTTCTTAGCATTGCCTTCCCCCTCTCAAATTAAAATCTTGGATATGTCACTGATTTTGTCAAACCTGCCTGGCTAGTGATGGAAGGGAATAAAGTAACTTTGCATATTCCCATACCACCCCTCCACTAATCAGTTTTTTCGCCTTACTCTCCAGCAGTTCTACACAATAGTGACTTAAACAACAAAGAGTATGAAAGAATAAATCATTGAAAACATCATCACAGTGACGAAGCGTGAATAGAAGTAATTTTGATACTGATATTGTGCAGTTGAGATATCAGTGGTTTTCACTGTTCGCTGGTTTATTGAGTTATTAATCAATCATTCAAACAATAATCTTTGATACAATTGATTTAGCTAAGAAACATTGGCTGATTGACAAGAAATTAATAACTGAGTTAACCAATTACCTATGAATACCGTTATTTCGTCAATTGAATAGTCTCATTTCTCAATTGTTTCTACTAGCTCTGCAGCTGCTACATCATAAAAACCACTCTTCTTAAGCAATTGCTTGTCAAGTCTGACAAGACCTTGTCGGTGAAATATGCCACAGAAAAGGTCTGTGAAGAAGACGAGACCTCAGCAGAAAAACCGCACAAGAAATATTCAAGCCTTTCCGAGTCTCGAAACCCGAGTCCCTATGATCAGCAATCAAGCACATTAGCCACTCGGCCGCTGGGAAAAATTATATACCAAAATTAAAATATTTTATATCGCTACAGTCTTAAAGCATATATGTCGACTTAGTAGTAAAATCTAATCCCTAATTATTAGAAAAAATATGATTTTGATCATTGAATACAGACGAGTTTCAAAAACTATCGCTTTTAATTTTTTGCACTAATGTGCTATTTGTACTCAGTTTTTAATTATTGATTTGATATCTTAGAAACCGAGACTGAAGTGACATAATTCCTTCAGTCCCAAATTGATTTGAAACACGATATTATTATTATCTGGATGGAAATGAATTTTTTTTGCGAAAAAAAAAACAGAAATAATGCAAATGGAAGATTGATATACAAACTAAAACTCATGTTCACATATGAGAAAAAAATTTCGAAAACTTAGCTAGTGTTCCTGTATGACCCCAAGGGTACTAAAAGCGTTGTTACTGCTTAGAGTTTCATGAGTTGCCACGGGTATCATCAAATTACCACAAGTATGTGAGTCAAATTCGTTGAGGCCAGAGGGACTACAGGAAAGACTCCTAAAGACTGCAAGGACCACGAGTTAACCGCTTTGTGTCTATTCGAAACGAGGGTACTCTTTACACAAATATAAGAGCTTAATTTTCAGCTTACTTTCATAAAACAGAAAATTTCATCATGAAAAATTTCACCAAATACAAATGTGAAAATGGCGCTCAGTTCGAACAGTTTTCGTACACTTACTAGAAGACATTTCAATTTTGTAAGTAAATACACTTGTTTCCATAAATTAAGGAAAATCCCTATGTTAAGTCAATGGGAAACTAACGTCAAAGCTCTATAACCTCTAAAATAAGTTTTTTTTTTGAAAAATGTGATTGCAGATATAGATCTCAATCATATAAATCATTATCTCGATTTTCAACAATATTCGTTCAGCATTTAATGATTATGAAAGTTTGAATATTTAGCGATAATAATGCCAGCCACAAAAATTGACCTCAGATGTTAATTAAAACTTATGAACAGTGTGCCTAAAGGCTTCAGAAAGAGGGGGAGACCAAGGAATCGGTGGGCAGACAATGTCAAACAGGACCTTATTAGAATTGGTGTGCAGTGGCCAAATGCAGCAGATGTAGCTCAGGACAGACTTGCTTGGAGAACTAAATTGCACGGTCTGGTTGGACCTCCGTAGCCCATGGCTGCTTGAGGATGATGATGATGAATAAGTATTGCATCAAAGTGTTTAATAAAATAAGTTTGTATTTTAGAACTTTGTGTAAAGAATTCTTTCACTATTCTTCAGTTTTGTATAAGTTTCTTAAGACTGGCATTGCTGTTGATAAATATTCAAACTTCCACAACTCATGAAATACTGATCAAATATTGTTGAAAAATCTAGATATTGAATTTATTTGATTAAAATCTTTACCTGCAATTGCATTTTTCAAAAGAAAAAAACTTATTTTAGAAGTTATAGAGCTTTGACGTTAGCTTCCCATTGACTTAACATTGGGATCTTCCTTAATTTAAGGAAACCAGTGTAGTATTTATTACACTTGTGCTTGGTAGCGAAATATACATATTATGTTCAATATAAATACGCAGAGCAACAGTATTCTAAGTTAGTGAAAAAAAATTTTAAGCTCTTTTTTGTAATCGAGCTTTATTAAATAAAAAAATACCCCCTCAAGCACAAATTTTAGCTGCAATTGGTTATAAAAACAAAGTAACCATAGAAACCATATGTTAATAGTCAGACGATGGTTTGAATGTGATAAGTAGATTTGAATGCTGGCACAATCAAAGGATCGTGGGTACGAGTCCCGGGTAAGACATGGATGTTTGTGCCGTTTTTCTGCTGAGGTCTCGCCTTCCTCATAGACCTTCTACTATGGCGTATAAACTGAAAGGCTCCTGTCAGACCTCTGTGGCAAGCAGCTGCTTGAGGGGGTAATTTTTTTTACTAAAACTTAAAATTTAGCTTATTTTGTGACGAATTCTTGGTTATAATAAACTCAGTATATGTTATTCGCATTGTAAATATTAACTCTGTCGGTATAAAATGGTCTCGTGCATGACCGTATGTTTGACACCACTGGTGTAAAAGATTAAATATGATGTTCGAGACCAGTTTTATTTGCTGAAGTGTTGTTTTTAACCTTTAATAATTCAAAGCATATGCTATAAGTACTAAACTATATTGAGAGATGATCTTCCAAATAGTTACTTGATACAGGAGTCTGGCAAGAGCCAGTCAGTATAATATACCAAAGAGAAAATTGTGTGTAAGACAAGTCCTCAGTAGAGTGAAACGCATGAAAATAAACATCCATGTCTTATTAAGAATTCGAAATCAGGCTCATTATTTGTAATCAAGCTCGTTAACCGCTCGGTCACCTGGGCTGAGCAAAAAGTATATAAAACAAAGCTAATCAATTAACCATAAATATAAAGTGTATTCGACTGACTTTTTAAAGAATTTTAATGGAAATATTCCACTTTTCTCAATTTTTCTTAAGCTCTTTTGAGATACAGATCGAAATAAGTGTTTCATAAGCATGAAATCAGTGTCTCATAAGCATGAAATCAAAATTGCCAATGGATGAGAATATGCAACATCGAAATAATGGTCTTATAATCAATAGCTCGAAATAAGACCGCATCTAGGGGGGGAGGGGCTTGGCCACTAATCAAAGGAACCTGGGTACGAGCTCTGGATAAGACACGGATGTTTGTGCCGTTTTTGTGCTGAAGTCTCGCTTTCCTCATAGGTCTTCCCGGCTCAATTCTCGGCTTCAAAGGGGCAATTAAGTCAATGTATTGATTCAATTGCCCCTTTGAGAATGTTAGTAAGGTTAACAGAGGTAAAAATTATTGAACTTATGCATTTTTCAAGAATATTTTTAAAGATGTCTGAAACGGAGGTGGAAATATTATGGTATAATGGAAATCCAGTCTCTTGCTTCCCCCCCCCACTTTTTTTTCAGCTCGATTGAGTTTCTTGCTTCTCCGCCCCCCCCCCCCCCTTAATATTTTTTCTAGATCTAGAGGTGGCATGAAATAAGGGTCTTGTAAGCAATAGATCGAAATATAAAAGTATTATAAGCATAAATCGTAAATAAGGGTTCTATCGAAAATAACGGATAGTTCCAATTTAGCCAACTTCCAGTTGTTTCGCCAAAGCTGTAATAACCTTAATAGAGTTGAAAAAAATTTCCCAGTGTTATAGTGAATAGATATAGTGAATAGTTTGCAGTGGCGCAGGATGAATGCAACTGGGGAAACTATGAGACTGCGCAGTTGATGCTTCGACAGTTCTCATAGATCATAGTTATTGGCCTATTTATAAGTCTGGTCTTACAACACTTACACTACAATAAGATAATTGACCTATCAATATCTTTAAGTAATAACCTATCAATCTCCTGAAAATCAACCTATGAAAGGAGAACTATCGAATAGCCAACTGCGCAGTATTATAATCCCCCAGTTCCCACTCACTCTACACCACTGGCAGTCAGGAGCGTACCCCGAATTTTTGTTTGGGGTGACCTCCCGAGTATTTCAAAATAATGTCACCCAAAATTGATCATTAAAAATTTTCCCCCCTAAATATCCCTTGCTAAAATAGGGGTGCGTATGATATAGAAAAAATATGTTAATAAGTTTTTCGTTAATTTTGATTTTTTGGAGGGGGGGGGGGGCTGAAAACTGAAAGCCCCCACCTCACCTAGGTACACCCCTGCTGATAACTAATAAATACCCTTAGCTAATACACTAATGTCGATAATTTTTGTTATCTTAAAATTATTATTTTTTGAATTTCAATAGCACTTTTACCTTAAAGTCAGTGAGTTGCATCTTAGTAGAGATATCACATAATACATAGTCTAGTGTTGTAGCCATTTCCACTGGAAGAAAGTTATTAGTTAGGGACGAAGATGAAAAAAAACCGTGTGATTTCAAGCTGAACCTACGAACATTCGACTTCATTCATATTTCCGTTTTTTCACCTCATGCTGCATCAATCCGTGATATGTATAATATCATCATCATCATCCTCAAGCATCCATAGGCTACGGAGGTCCAACCAGACTGTACAATTTAGTTCTCCAAGCAAGTCTGTCCTGAGCTACATCTGCTGCATCCGGCCACTGTACACTAATTCTAACAAGGTCCTGTTTGACATTGTCTGCCCACCGCATCCATCCCTTCTTTCTGAGGCCTTTAGGCACACAGTTCATAAACCCTATTCGCCAATCTATAATTATTCATACGGGCAACAAGGCCAAACCAACGGAGTCTCTGCACAATATGCTGCTTAAAGGAGGTTGCAAACTCCTTTGCCTAACCTCATCATTAGTTACACAGTTGAACCACCTAATGCCCAAGATACTGCGTAAGCATCTGGAATCAAAAGCATCTAGTTTCCTGTTATCTTGTTTACAAAGTATCCAAGTTTCACTACCATAACTAACCCTAGAAAGAACCAAACTATTATACAGCCTAATTTTAGTCTTTAGGTGTATACACCTATTTCTCCACACTCTCCATAGATTCTTAAAAGTCCCGGCAGCAATCCCTATTCGTCTGTTAATCTCATGCCGCACATCACCAGCATCTGTTACGTAGCTCCCAAGATGATTAAACTGTGACACCTGCTCAAGACTGCAACCATTCAGATTAACTGAATCACAGCCTGCTTGACAAATTTTCATCACTTTAGTTTTCTCTCTGTTTACAATCAAACCTACTCTACTACCAGTATCATCAACAGCTCGAATGAAAGAGTTCATCTCATCAACATTATTTGCCAAAAGGGCTAAATCATCAGCATAATCTAAATCAGAAATTTTTGTATCTCCAGACCATTTAAGGCCAAAATCTTTCCCTTGCAATGAATTTCGCATAACGTAATCAATAACCAAACTAAAGAGAAAAGGAGAAAAAATGCACCTTTATCGAACAGCAGAAGTAATGCTAAACAAATTGCTACAAGGCTTACCAACTTTCACACACGATTCAGTGTTATTATAGAGAGCTTTCATTATGTTAACTAACTTGTCCGATATACCATATGAAATCACAATCAACCACAAATTATGACGATCAACAGAGTCGAAGGCCTTTTTCAAAATCAACAAAGCTAGCAACCAAAGGTTTCTGAAACTCTAAACATTTCTCAAGAATCTGCCTAAGTGAAAATATCTGATCCACACATCCCCTACCACTTCTGAATCCACATTGCTCCTCACGCAATTGCCTGTCAACCAGATTCTTAATTCTATTAAGCACAATCATGGAAAGAACTTTATCTGGAACAGAGAGTAGGCTGATACCCCTATAGATATCACAAGAACTGCGATCATCTTTTTTGAAAATAGGGACAACAATAGCGCTGGTAAAATCCTTAGAAACCATGCCTTTATCATAAAAGATATTCAAAATTTCAGTCATCCAAGTGGTAACCGAAATATTCCCAGCTCTAAGCATTTCCGTAACAGAAACATTCCCAGCTCCTAAGCATTTCCGTTCTGCTTGTCTCACCTTCCTCACAGATCTTTTCTATTGCGTATTAAACTGACAGGCTCGTGTCATACCTTTGTGGCAAGAAACTGCATGAATGATAATTTATTTTATTTATTATATTACCCTTGTTCTAGGTGACTTTGTTTAAGTTTAGAAATAGCCAAAATAACTTCAGATTGTGTTATAGGGCCAACATTAAAGCCACCAATGCATCTATCATCATTGCAAAAAATGGGAGTAGAATTAACCACATTATTTAGAACATCACTGAAATGCTCAGCCCACCTAGCCATGACAGAATTCTCACCTTCTATTATAACCTTACCTTGTTTATCCTTCAATCCCTGTATACCTGTCCGTTTTCTACCACACAAAACATTAACTATCTGGTACAGCTCTCTGCTGTTGTGCTGTCTAACTGCTTCCTCGGCTTTGTCAGCCAAGCCATCAAACCAAAGATTCTTATCAGCAGCTAACTGATCCTTTACACGTTTATTAAGTTCTCTGTAGTGCTGTAAAAATGGGAGTAGAACTAACCACATTGTTTAGAACATCACTGAAATGCTCAGCCCACCTAGCCATGACAGAATTCTCACCTTCTATAACCTTACCTTGTTTACCCTTCAATCCCTGTATACCTGTCCGTTTTCTACCACACAAAACTTAACTATCTGGTACAGCTATCTGCTGTTGTGCTGTCTAACTGTTTCCTCGGCTTTGTCAGCCAAACCATCAAGCCAAAAATTCTTATCAGCAGCTAACTGATCTTTTACACGTTTATTAAGTTCTCTCTAGTGCTTTCTATTAGGACTAGTAGGGTATTGATTAAGGACATTCCTGCAGTTCTTTCTTTCTAAAATAATCTCAAGTGTCTTATCACTCAAATAATTCTGCCTCCTCTTCTCCTTTCTTCCTAAAAAAATACTGTTAGTGTCCAAAAAAACCCTGCTTAAAATGGTCACATTCTTCCTCAACTTCAGTAATAAGTAAGCAAACTGTGACTGTCATAATGACTAAGTAACCTATCATGGTAAGTTTTGGCTATAACTGAGTCTTTCAGAGCTTCAGTATTAAAGTAAATTTTTTAACCCCAGCACAACACTTTTTAAGCTTAAGTTGCAAGACACTTTAACAAGGTAATGGTCAGATCCAATTTCAGCTCCCCTATATGACCTGGTATTTTAACAGAATTAGCCCCATTTGCTGTTAATTAATATGTAACCAATCATATTCTTATGCAGCCCATTGGGTGAAACCCATGTGTACTTATGTATGTCGCGGTGTTTGCAATAAGTGTTAGTTATTCTGAATCCATTGAGTTTACTTACCTGTAGGAGACGTTGCCCATTGCCATTGCAGCCACCAATACCAAAAGGGCCTATTACTCCTCTCCAAAGGTCAGAGTCAGTATCAACTTTGGCGTTGAAGTCACCTAGAACAAGGGTAATATAATAAATAAAATAAATTATCATTCATGCAGTTTCTTGCCACAAGGTATGACACGAGCCTGTCAGTTTAATACGCAATAGAAAAGATCTGTGAGGAAGATGAGACAAGCAGAAGGACAACACAGAAAATAAACGTGTGTTTAGAGAATATCTCGGAAACGGTTATGTTCTTGTAAACTCTGGCTGTTTTAGATTTTAACTTAGCACAAAATGGCTCTTTCCGGATTATTGCTTGTTCACTCTTTCGATTTTAAACTTAACCAGTTTGGAAATATGTTTTCCTCAAACTCTGGCGAATTGTTCAACTCTCAATTCAACTCTGGCGAAGCATGGATGATGGCAATTGAGAAAATGACACTGCGCAAGTGTTCCATAGGAAATTCTCAGATATCATTGATTTATCGATCAATTCTCGATCAGCCAGTTATCTTACAGATCAAATATTATTAGTCTATTGACATGCGATTTATAGCTTAATTCACCAATGACTTGGGGAGGGGGTAGCTCAGTCGGTAGCGCGCCAGGCTCGTAATCTGTAGTTCCCAGGTTCGAGTCCCAGCTGGGTCAGAGTTGAGATTTATCTCCGCAAACTTCCCCGCCCTGCCCACGGTCAGTAGGGGACACCGATGTGCTTGGAAAGGCCGCCGTCCGTCGGATGGGATGTTAAGCTGTGGCCCCGTGTGCTGGAGAGTCATACCCTGTGCACGTTAAAGAACACGCTGGATGGCCTTGACGGGAGCCTACCATCTGTCTCCCAACAGCTGTTCCAGTGGGTCCCCTCCCCCAACCATCTCTGAGCCTTCGGGGTCCATGTGACCTGGCCATTTTGCCCATGGTGTGCAAAAAAGTGCCGCTCAGAGGTAAAACAACCCAACCCAACCAATGACTTGTAAGACTTTTCGATATATCAACTGCGCAGTCTCATCGACTCAATTGTTTCGATCTACGGCTTCGTCACTGTTCAAACGTTATATGCAGTTTTAGGTTATAATGTAACTTTCATAAGACTTCTGTTAAAACACCATCTTTCTAACCAAAATTCTGTTTCTATGATAATTTTGCTTTTAATTATTCCTGTTGTTCGCTCTTTAAACCAAACTGTATACGCATTTCCGTTGTTGTAATCTCCACAAAGTTACATAAATTTCTCTACGTCCAATGTTAGCTGTTAAGTTATAAAAGTGACAGTAATGGCCTTGGAATCTTGAAGATGCTATCTAACATAAAGATATAACAAACATAAAGATCATCAGCTAGTTAAGCCTGTCGGTGCACATTATAGCGAAGCCATATGATATCATTTCCCTAATAGCTAAAGTAGTGTTTTGTCAGTTTCTATTATCTAAGCAATAATTTGTAACAAATATTTTAACATCTCGCCGACTTTGATAATTGCATTAAATGCTACCAGTATTATTTAAAATCTTCTTAGTTATATTTTTTTGGTTTTCATGGCAAGCAGCTGCTTGAGGAAGCATTTCTTTTTGTCTACTATGTATTTTTTTGCTACGAGAATCAGCATTATTATTTTTGCATATTATTATCATCCTATGAAGTTGATTAAATCGATACCAAAGCGTATATCAGAGATCAAATATCAATATTGACATGCCATAGTATCAGATTGAAGCCCTTACCTATTTCATCTTGCAATAACTAAAGACCCTAACAAAAATTTTCGAAAGAATGAACAAAAAGGAACAAAAAGCTTTGGCAATGATAATCGAACAAAGTTATAAAGGATACAATGTACTCGTTTTGGAACAATGTTACGTCTTTTTGTTCAATGGAAGCTTCATAGTTGATGGCACTGGAGATAGTGTATTCTGGTATTTTCTATAGAATAAATATTTTTGGTTGCTACGTATCGGCGAATGATTGTGTTTATTACGATCGAAGGTGCTGCTTACGATCGATCACAATATTTCATTCTGGAAGAGCTGAAGCTTTATAATATTGGTTTCGGAGCAATGAACTCGAACTGAAACTGAGCTTAGAAAAATATGTTCTAAGATCATATGATGAATAATCAACTTGATCTTGATTGAAAGATTGGATTTCTTGGAGATAAGTGAGTAAAATTTGAATTGCATTACACGAGCCTTATGTACTATTGTTGATGCGAAGTAGAATAGATATTTTAGTGTAAGTGCTTTTAACTAACCAAATAGAGAATTCAATATGTTATTAATTTGAATTACCGAACCTACTAAAAATTGCTAGCTCTACCTGGCGTGGTTAGCGTACCTGACTAGTAGTACTCCAGAGGGCATGTCCTTGTTCGCATGTTGTATTCCTTGTTAAGTGTTTGTATAGAATACGAGACAGCAACAACAAAAATTTACATGTTACCTCCGTCCCTTAAAACAAATTACTGAACTATGAATTTCTGCATTACTTTTGCTATGTACGACAGAGATGTGTTTATCCCATTTGAGCTTTTGGTTGATCATGACAACCGAAGTCTCTATGTGTACTATATTTTATTTCGGTATTCTAAAACTCTAAAGAACATTCAGTGTGTATTATTTTACTGGTAATAATAACTAACTGGTAATAATCTCTGTGGAGTATTATACTGACAGGATCCTGTCAGTATAATACTCCACAGAGATCTGTCAGAATAATACCTCTCAGTCCACAGGATCCTGTCAGTATAATACTCCACAGAGTTTTTTGTGAAACACAAAAAACATCCGTATAATATTCAGTGAATAATAATAGATGGATACCAAGAATAAAAACCAAATCCAGAACGAAGGATTGCATTTTTTTAAAACGGCGCCTAAAACAAAAAAATAAGAAACAATAAATTATGCTTTAAACACACAAAGGATTTGAAAGCTTTTTCAACTCTTCAATATTGTTATGGGACGAAAATCGCCTGAATTCAAAACGCTGTAAGTTCTATTACATGGTTTATAGATTTTGAAATTCCTCCTAACGAGGCTGATAAAATTTTTATAGCGTTCAGGCAAGCTGAGTTTATGACCTGTTTGGCGTGTTATATTTCCCCATGTGGTCGTTTGGAACAGTAGCTGGTCAGAGTCCGTGCTCTTCTGTCTTGCTACACGAGTATCTTACAATTGTTACCGACACTGTAACCTAAACTTAAATACGCTTCCGATAGCAGTGTTACGTAATAAGTGGGAATGAATGACAGTTCCGGTAAATGATCAGCTATCTTTTTTTAAGATTACTTTGTTAGAGAAAACGTCTTTTCATTTTTGTTGCCAGACTATCATTCAGTCTTTTGCGCTTTGGCAAATGCTAATAAAGTACTTTTTTTTCATCAGGAAAAAGAGGTTATGTTTCGGTATTTTACTTTTGTTATTGTAGCACTTGATTATTGTTCCGTGAAAGGAAAAACGTTTCTTTTGTTACGCGGTTTAACAATAACTGTGATTGTTAGATTCATATGCAATTTTTTAGTTTTATCTGAAATTATTTAGTTTTATCCGAAATTATTATTCGCAATATGCCTATTACATGAATGATTTTCGAGTGATATTTTCTAAGTGTAAATTGCTGATTTTAGCAGAATTGAAAGATACAATCGTAATGAAGATTTTAAAACGGTTATCTCAGTAGAGAAAACTGAAACGAAAAATAAAAGATAAAATATTTTGCCTTTCACTCAGAAACCTATCCTGAGGGGGACTCCCCCCCTCGAAAAATCCGATTGTCTTATACGAAATCTCAAACTTGCTTTGAAATCCAACACAGTTGTTTTTGCATAATTCCTTTATTATACTCAGGTCTTATTCTCATATCCCCATCCCCTACCCCGAAAGTAAATCCTGGGTACCTGCATGCTTTCAGTCATCCTAAATTTTATCTCTTACGTGTTCTCGTCAGCAAGTAAGGAGTTTGGATGGGTTAGCGTCACTAACGTTTCCTACTTCTTGGCGTCTTAAAATCCATTATTAACAAAAGAAGTGGCTTCAGAGTAACTGTATTACGCTCCAGTTTGTTCTGAAAACACCTCCGTGTTGGTCATGATTTATTCTTAAACGCCAGAAAAATTCTAGAAAGAGAGAAACCTTGGTATTGAACCATTTAATTCCCTTTCAGTGAAGGCTTATGAAATCGATTTTTTTTTTCTTTTCCTGTATTTGACTGTGTTACAAAATTCTTTCTTTTTGGTATTTTTGTCTTTAAAAAATGTTTTATTGCTATTTTTGGCTATGAATTGTTTTTGGTGTGTGTGAGGGTGAATATTAATGCTCAACTACCAAACTAAGCACAGAAATCTTTACATCTACACAAGTGTTCAATGGTCTTGAGCCATTGAAATGCAAGATGAACGCTTTCGTTTCAGATATCAATGGTCACTATTGTGTTGTTTCTAAAATAATATAGATAATTGTATTTGAAATTAATAACATTTTTAATATTCAACTTGATTTAAAGTTTTTAATTGAATTAAAAGTTATGGCACAGAAAGGAAATGTGTAATGTTAAAATGCTTTAAAACTTTTGTGTAATTTATAATATGCTAGTACATACAGTTATTTGAGTGACGAAATATAGCAAAAAGTAACATTATTAAACGAAACATTCTTGCCTTGGATATTTTATTAACCAACCTTTGTTTTTGCCAAGCCGAATTGCAGAAAAGCTTAATCTATTGGGTATGGAAAGTCAAAAATTTCCCTGTAATTCTGGTGACTTTAATCGTTTACTTTATTATGGCGACGACAAACTTGGAGTATTTTTGTCCAGTGGTAATATCCACTGTCATTCTGAAACACCAAATTACCAGATAGAAACATTTCTCAAGCAGTCGACAATAACCTCTTAAGTCAACAATATCCAACAAAAATCTTATTAATCCTCTCATAAGAATTTATATTGGAAGGCTAATTAAAACTTAAAAGAAAGAAATTATTCAAAATCTTAAAAAATGGAATGCCACATTCAAACCTCTCTAACTTTGAAATTAAGCGTTTTATATATAAAAAAAAGACATAGAAATGAAGAGATGCCGAACGCACCTCTTGATTTCTAGCCTCTCACTCTGACCCCTATTTCACCTTGAACGCAACCCCCGATCCGAAACTTCATCTTATTTCTGAGTTCTACTGCTCAAAAAAGCCCTATTCACCAATTTTTAGCTCTCCATCACCAGTATGTCGAAATTTAACCTTTGACCTAGAAGGACCCATCGCATCCAAACTTTGGCATAATTTCTGAGATCTAGGACTTAAAATACCCCGAGGCACCAATTTTTAGCTCTCTAACAGTGGTAGATCGAAATTTGACCTTTGACTATGACCTCGGGAACCCCCCCCCCCCCCCCCCCGAATCAAAAATTTTGTAACATTTCTGAGATCTACAACACGAAACACCCTCAGACACCAATTTTCACGTTTCTGGCGCTCGTAGATCAAGATTTGACCACTATGTGACCTTCATTTGACCTTGAAGGACACATAGGAGGGCAGATTTTGGATTTTTTTTTTCCCGAGCTCTACGACCCGGATGAGCCTTAGGTGCAAATTTTCAGAGTTCTACCATTCCTGTTTCATAGTTAGCATTAGATTGATTCCCTGTTAGTCAAGTCAATCACTCACAATTCGTCTATATATTAAATACCACTGAAGATCTAACTCAAATTTCTGACTGACACATTAAATTGCAACTTCTACTCCTCATGAAAATTTACCTCAAAAGCTTAAACATAACTCCTCTAACAAATTATTTACTAACATAAAGGAAATTTTTTAAGTTTGTGCAAAGATTTTTAAAGTTGTCATCAATTTGGAATGAAAATTTTAGGAAGTCCAGCTTAAATAACTACTTATATGTTTAAATAAATATTGTTGAGGTATTATTATATCTTTTTCTATAGACATTTTTCAGTAATAAGCTTATTTTCAAAGACAGCTTTATAGGCAGTTCTTCATTCACACATGGGAATGTCTGGTTATTTTTTATAACGTAGTATATATTTTAGAAGTTTGTGTAAAGATTTTTTTCCAATATTCATTAATTTTTGCATAATATTCTTATGCCATTATGTTTTTACATATTTCAGCTTCCATAGCTATTTAAATACTAACTCAATATTTTTAAAATTTAGCATTTAAAAGTATAGATCTTTCTTTACCTTTAATATCATTTTGCGATCTAAAGATTGTTTTAGAAATTGCAGTGTATTAAATTTGCCTTTCCACTGGAATACTTTGAAATTTGCCTTTTTTTGCGCTCTCCTTCCCCAAAGAGAAATGCGGCATAACACTCTACTAAAGAAAATATTTTTGTGTACTTACTTGGTTGATAGCTATAATTTGATGCTGTGCTTCAATATTCATATAGGCTTAGCTACCCAGGGCTATCCCCGAAGGCAAGGAAATTTAGCTGTTGGTTGATCTATCAGAGCAGAGACAGATCTAGAGTTGGTGCCCCCACTTTTGAGACGCTTGTAATCAGAAGGGAGACGTAAAAAAATTAAGCATCGTGGCCGAGTGGTTAGCACGCTTGGCTACTGATCTAAGGGACCTGGGTTCGAGCCCCGGATTAGGCATGGATGTATGTGTCGTTTTTCTGCTGAGGTCCTGTCATCCTCTCAGATCTCCTACTATGGCATATAAACTGACAGGCTTCTGTCAGACCTCTGTGGCAAGCAGCTGCTTGAGGGGGTATTTTATTTTTTATATATATTGTTACGACAGATGAACTTGCTGCAATGAATTTATGATAAACGTGTCATGAACGCTCGCGTATTTATATTATAATATAATATTAACCATTTATTATATTATTATGCGTATTTATATTATAATATAATATTAACCATTTATTATATTATTATGCGTATTTATATTATAATGTAATATTAACCATTATTATTAATATTAACCAATTTATAATTATAATATTAACCAACAGCTAAATATATAGATATTTTCTGCGTGAGAATTACGTAACCAACGAATTGGAATATAGAACCTATTTGAAAAGTAGGAAAGATAGAATTGTTGTGTTGGGTTATTGATATGTGAAAGGGGACATAGTTAGTCTCAGTTTATTACAAGAAGTATTTTATATGGTGAGTGCGCGGGAGGTTGATTAGTTTATTAGTGTGGATCGTGTTAGTAATCTAGTAAAGGAAAAGAAGAAAAAGGAAATGAAAAATTCTGAAAAGAATTGATTTTGAGAAACTAGTACACTTAGCGGCGGTTTTGGAATACAGCGCTCAAAAAAGTATCCGAACACTAGTGTTCGGATACTTTTTTAATGATCTGGCAACCTTCGTGTCACGAATCAGAATTAGTGTACTAGATATTAGATTAGAATTAGTGTAGTAAATAGTAGTCGTAGAAATTAGTGAGCTGGCAACCGTCGTGTCACGTGACACGAAGGTTGCCAATTGACTAATTTCTAAAAAAATCGTTGCCAGATATTTTTTCGGAATTCTGTAATCAATCATAGTGTTCAGATGTTTTTTTGAGCGACTGTTCTTAATGACTAAAACCTTAGAAGGAAGTCATTTAATGTATAATTGGTAAGGATATTCTCGTTAGATTGAATATTTATTTACCAACATGATTTTATTGTTCATTGAATAATTTTAGCCTTGTTTTCTGATTTGGGTGTGAATAGAATTAAGATAATGGATCCTTCTGAAAGTTTATCTTTGTGTTGTTATAGAGTTTCGTACCGGTGGACTTAATTTGTATAAATAATTTCATTCATTGTTTTTGTAATGAATTGCATTGTTTTGTAATTAACATTGTAAAATATTTACTTGAACTCACGTTGAGTGCTCATCCTTTGTAATTCGTAGCAATATATATTTTACGTAGTTTTCAAGAAATTCTCCAAAAAAGCACTGATAGTGAAAAATTATAATAAATATATGCCTGAACTACGTTCGATCTCGATCCCTTCCTACCACAACCACCACCAACCTTCTTCACTCGGATCACCGAGTGAAGAGGAGTGGTGATCCGAGTGAAGGTGATACTCTTCACTCGGTGATCCGAGTCAAAAGGAGTGGTGATCCGAGTGAAGGTGATCCTCTTCACTCGGTGATCCGAGTCAAAAAAAGTGGTGATCCGAGTGAAGGTGATCCTCTTCACTCGGTGATCCGAGTCAAAAGGAGTGGTGATCCGAGTGAAGGGGTTATCCTCTTCACTCGGTGATCCGAGTGAAGGGTGAGAAGGCAAGATTTATTTTTTTCTAGATCCGGGCCTGTTTCACAGTTAAAGTGAAATGTAAGAGATCAGAACTCTGTACTTACAGAGTAAATATAATTTTCTTTTCTGTAGAAATTTAAACTTGTGTAAAATAATTTTAAGGCTGCCTTAGCAATAAATCTTAACTTAATATTAAATGTAGGATTTTTTTTTTCTAACCTGAATTATACAGTTTCCAACCGTTTTCTTTTTGGGATTCAATTAACAGATTTTTTTGACATTTCTACTGTGCATTATTTGGGCGCTAGTAGTGGTTACCACGCTTGACCGCTGATCTAAGGGACCTGGGTTCGAGCCCCGGATAAGGCATGGATGTTCGTGTCGTTTTTTCTGCTGAGGTCCTGCCATCCTCTCAGATCTTCTACTGTGGCATATAAACTGACAGGTTCCTGTCAGACCTCTGTGGCAAGCAGCTGCTTGAGGGGGTATTTTTATCAGGATTGGTCCTCTCGTTCTTGTCATTCTGAAAAAAATGAAAAAATTTAGTATAATGCTGCTAACCATCAACTTTAGTCGCAGTCGGTCATGATTTGAGTTTGAGAGATAAATAACAAAAAACAACTAAATTTTACATATCAAATTGTTTCCTTTTAGGTATCTGAGCCATCGTGCTCTTAGTTATTAGATTGAACAGCATTTAATTCTGCGTCTTATTAGCAAATACATTTAACCAAAATGACCAAAATGGTAAATATATTAAATTAAATAAAATATTTTAGTGTGATATAGTGAAAGAAAGGATCCGGGAAAGCAATTAAAGATTTAGTTAAGACCGTAGTTTTCAAATACTTTTCAACAAACATGGTTTCAGAAATTTGTACGTGAGTGAGGGAGGATGTCTTGAGTTTTTCAGTAGAAATAGGTTAAACAGAATATTGAACAATTCTTAAATTAACATAAAAAAATAATAAATAAATACCCCCTCAAGCAGCTGCTTGCCACAGAGGTCTGACAGGAGCCTGTCAGTTTATATGCCACAATAGAAGATCTGAGAGGATGGCAGAACCTCAGCAGAAAAACGACACATACATCCATGTTTTACCCGGGGCTCGAACCCAGGTCCCTTAGATCAGTGGCCAAGCGCGCTAACCACTCGGCCACTCGACCTATAAATTAACAGGGACGGACAAGGGTGGTGTAATGGGACCATGCCCCCCTTCCTTTCCTTCAGAATGCGAGTAAGGGTAAAAGAGGCAAAAAATTATTAAATTTATTTAAAGTTCATGCATTTTTCAACAAAATTTTAAAAAAAACCGTGAAACCGAGAGGGGAAATTCTATACTGAATTGGAAATTAAGTGTCTTCCCTTCCTCCCCTTTACACTTTTTTTTGGCTCGATTGTATTTCTTGCACCCCAATTTCCCTCGATTTTCTTCTAGACCCGGGACTGGTTGTGCATGTTTTCTTTCGACTTAGAAATTCATTAATATAGTATCAAGATACTCGTAAATTTGTATACCTGGTAAATATCATTTCAATTAGTTTTATACAAGGAAAAGTATAAGGGCGTTCTAATAGTAAAGGGGGGAGGGGATAAAGTGAACGCTGGGCTCAAAAAATTTGGGAAGAACAAAACAAAATGCAGTCTTATAGTTCTAAAGTCTCCCTAAATATTCCTACCATGGGTTTTGCAAAGTCTAATCGTGATACGCTGTGCCCTGAATCCGAGTGAAGGAAAAGGTGGTGCCTGAAGTTTCTACCAGCATGGTTGGCTTCAGCCTTTACCAGTGGGAGAACTTCAACCCTCACTTTGCTAGTTGGGCATTTCCAATCTTAAACTAGAATAATGTGTCTCAGGCAAGTAATATGGCTCTTGAAAAGGTCCACTTAAAACTCCTACCAGCCTGAAATTCCTACCAGCATCGGTGACTTCAGTCTTTAGCGGAGTAGGAGCAGGTCTTTGCCCCATGCCTGCGATCATGGAGCTGTGATATTGTTGGCCCTACCTCTATCAATAAACCTAGTTTCTTTAAAAAAAATCCTACTAATCATTTTCTCTCTGCAGCAACGTGAAACGTGAGAACATTAGATAGAGATTATTTTCTTGATGTCCTCACGCAGGAATTCCAGCATTATAACCTAGATATTCTAGGCTTGCAAGAGACCAGATGGACAGGTAAAGGTGAGATACTTGAAAATACTTTAAATTTCTCTTTTCAGGGAAGGAGAATGGAAAGCATATCCAAGATGTAGGTTTGCTTCTCAGCAGACACACCAGTGATGCTCTTGTAGGATATGACTGCATTAATGAAAGAGTTCTTAGAGCAAAATTTAAAACAAAAATTAAAGACTTGAATGTCATCTGTTGTTATGCCCCCACAGATGACTCTGATTAGAACGAGAATGATACGTTTTACAGCCAGCTTAAGGATATTTTGAATTCTGTAAAGAAAGGAGATATTTCTCTTGTGCTAGGTGACTTCAATGCTAAAGTTGGTACTGACTCTAACCTTTGGGCAGGAGTTTTAGGTCCCTTTGGCATTGGTAGTTCCAATGGCAATGGAAAACTTCTACAGGTAAGTAAACGTAATGGTTTGCGAATAACAAACACATACTACAATCACCGGAACATTTATAAATATACATGGGTTTCACCAGATGGGTGCAGAGGAATATGATAAATTATATTTTAATTAACAGCAAATAGGCCAGTTCAGTTAGGAATACCAGATGATACAGGGGAGCCGAAATTGGGTCTGACCATTATCTGGTC
Source organism: Ryuthela nishihirai (assembly GCA_038380435.1). Taxonomy (NCBI): domain Eukaryota; kingdom Metazoa; phylum Arthropoda; class Arachnida; order Araneae; family Heptathelidae; genus Ryuthela; species Ryuthela nishihirai. The sequence goes on from JAWZYU010000001.1 coordinate 110,254,038, forward strand.
AAAAGTGTCTTACAGCTGAAGTTTTAAAAATGTTGTGCTAAGGTTAAGAAAATCACCTTTAACAGTGAAGGTCTGAATGATCCTGATATAGTCAAAGCATACCATGATAGGCTACTTAGTCATTATGACAATCGTGGTTTGCTTACTGCTGAAGTCGAGAAGGAATGGGATCAGTTTAAACAGGCTTTTCTTGAAAACCTTTTGGTTAAAAGGGAACAGAGGAAACAAAATTATTTGAATGATAAGACTATGGAACTTATTCCTGAAAGAAGGAAGTGTAGGATTAATATGAATCAATACCTACTAGTCCTAACAGAAGACATTACAACGAGCTTAATAAACATGTAAAAGATCAGTTAACAGCTGATAAGAATCTTTGGCTTGATAGCTTGGCTGACAAAGCAGTGGAAAGAAGAGGTTAGACAGCACAACAAGGGAGTTGTACAAGATTGTTAATGTTTTATGTGGGAAGAAGCAGACAGGTACACAGGGATTGAAGGATAAACATGGCAAGGTGATTGAAGATGAGGATTCTGTGATGGCTAGGTGGACTGAGCATTTCAGAGATGTTCTAAATAATGTGATTATTTCTACTCCCATTGTTTGTAACAAGGATAAATGCATTACTGGCTTTGATGATGATAATGGCTGTTATATCACAATCCGAAGTCACTTTGGCAATTTCGAAATTAAAACTGCGTAAATCCCAAGCGGTAGATGAAATCACCGCTGAAGTGTTTAGAGCTGGGAACATTTGTTTTGTCACATGACTGACTGAAATTTTGAATATTTTTTATCATAAAGGTGTTGTTCCTAATGATTTTACTAGAGCTATTATTGTCCCAATTTGCAAACAAGGTGATCGCAGTTCTTATGATAATTATAGAGGAATTAGTTTACTTTCTGTTCCAGGTAAAATTTTTTGCATGATTATACTTAATAGAATTAAGAATTTGGTGATGAACAGTGTGGATTCAGAAGTGGTAGGAGATGTATTGATGAAATATTTTCATTTAGGCAGATTCTTCAGAAATGCTTAGAGTTTCAGAAACCGTGGTTGCTAGCTTTATAGATTTCAAAAAAGTTTTTGACTCTATTGATCGACATAATTTGTGGTTGATTGTTAGATCATATGGAATACCTGATAAATTAGCTAGTGTATTATGAAAGCTCTCTGTAATAACACTGAGTCCTATGTGAGAGTTGGTGCATTTTGTCTCCTTTTCTCTTTTGTTTGGTTATTGATTAGATTATGTTATGCGAAATTCTCTGCAAGAGAAAGATTTTGGCCTTAAATGGTCTAGAGATTTCGCAAGTTCTGATTTAGATTATGCAGATTATTTGGCCCTGTTAGCTAATGATGTTGATGAAATGAATTCTTTCATTAGGGCTGTTCATGAAAATGGTAATAGAGTAGGTTTGGTTATAATCAGAGAAAAAGCTAAAGTGATGAAAATTGGTCAGGGAGATAGTACTTCAGTTGCTTTGAATGGCTGCACTCTTGATCAAGTGTCTCAGTTTAAATTATCTCGGGAGCTATGTAACAGATACTGGTGATGTGCGCAAGAGATAAATAGAAGAATAGGGATTGCTGCTGGGACTTTTAAGAATCTATGGAGAGTGAAAAATTGGCGTGTAGACCTAAAGACTAAAATTAGTCTGTATAATAGTTTGGTTTTTCTAAGGTTAGTTATGGTAATGAAACATGGATCCTTTGTAAGCAGGATAACAAGAAACATGATGCCTTTGATTTTAGATGCTTACGCAGTATCTTGGGCGTTAGGTGGTTCGTCTTCGTAAGTAATAATGAGGTTAGAAGAAGGAGTCATCAACCACTTTGGAGCAGCATATTGTGCAGAGAGAGACTGCTTTGATTTGGCCATTTTACCTGTATGCAAAGCTGCAGATTGGCAAACAGGATTGTGAACAGTGTGCCTAAGGGTTTCAGAAAAAAGGGGAGTCCTAGGATGCGATGGGTAGACAATGTCAAACAGGACCTTGCTAGAATTATCTTAGAGTGGCCAAATACGACAGTGTAGCTCAGAACCCTACCTTCCAATAACATACATCAACTTTTGCTCTTTTATAGGAATGCATTCATACATATATACAATACAAAATCCTCTTGCAGTCATGGGCTACGGAAGTCCAACCAAATGGCTACGGAAGCCAAATGGACTACGGAAGTCCAAATCTACGGAAGTCCAAATCTACGGAAATCCAACCAGATTATGGTCTTCATGATTTTTGACCTGCATATTTCTGCTGAGATCCTGCCAACCTCACAGACCTTCTACTATGGCATATAAACTGACAGGCTCCTGTCAGACCTCTGTGGCAAGCAGCTGCTTGAGGGGGTATTTATTTTATTTTTTTTATATACTTGTGAGCGTTTGATACCCATGCATTAAAACCTCTATGCAAAAAACGCCATTTCATAAAATTGTTAAGATGAAAGCTCTTAATTATTAAGTCGAAAGGTAATATTTTCATTGCCATTAAATGAGTAGAAATGTTTATAAATATAAAATTTCACTTCAATAAACCGTTCGAGTGTTTGAAGTTCAATAAACCGTTCGAGTTTCGAGTTTCCGAGTGTTAAACTGTCTGCCGACCACAGGCAGACAGTTTTCTGAAAAACATTTCTGAAGTTCGGGGACACCTCAAAGATATATTGAATTGTAAAAATTCTTTTCATAATCGCAATAGTTTCCTCCAAGCAAAATAATCCATTTAGTGTAAATGGTCATTAGTTGACCGTGTTGCTAAACCATCAACACATAAAGTTTTTAAGCTTAGCGTTTATCAATTTACGTAGCTGATTAAGGATTTCAGATTCGCCGAAGAAATTTCTCTCTTGAGATGGAATACGGACAAATCGATTTCCTGCATCACTGCACTATAAAAACTATAAAGGTCTTACTCCTTGCATTGTCAAATAACCATGCTAAGTTCGAAAGCTACACTTCTACTTCAAATTGTAGAGGCTATTACGAAAATCTCTGTTGATAATTACGATTTTAAAGAATCGGAGACAATACAAAGCCTTATTAAAAGTACAATAATTTCTCACATATTTCTAATTCGATATTTTAACGATCTCCAGTTGGGAGTAAAAGCAGGAATGCCTCAATTTGGAAATCGAATGCAGACGAGGTAGCGTTAGTGTATATTGTGATGGGAACAGGCGCTGATCGTAATACGACATCGTTAAGTGCATTTGTAAGAGCCATTAAAGGAAATTCACGACGCCATAGACATGTCAGCTGAGACACATGCTGCTGTAATAAAATGAACATTAAGAACCGTAATAGATGCATAAATCTCCTATCGATGCACTAATAATCAGCTGGAAAGAGATATTAAGAAACAGGTTGATTTATACGACCGCGAATGTCTCCCATTTACTGACATCGACACTAAATGACAATGTTAGGAAAAGCGCATTCTCCTGAAGGTCTAACGAACGAATCCTGAAAGATACATTTGCTTGGGTGAGTAAAAAAACGGTTTCATTTTATATGCAACTGTCAAGTTTGCTGAAAAATAATAAGTGGAAATAGTGACTTGAAGTGGTAAATAAATTGGTGGGAAAGCTAAGATGAAAGATTATTACTATGTCGTGAAACAATATAGTGATGAGGCATGGATGGAAGTAATTGGGACCAAAAAAAAACTGCCCAGTTGACGCGTCGAAGATTCTCATAAATCATTGATTGGTATATCTTATTAATGAACCCAGATCAAGCAACTGTAAACATTTGTTAATAAACCAAAGATCATTAATTTATTGACATCTGATTGATAACTTAATTCGCGAATGACTAATAAGAATTTCTGATTCGTCAAATGCCCAGTCTCATTGGCTCAATAGCTTCCATTTATGCTTTCCCATTGATACATTATGGTATTTTCCCACGATATTACTAGTCAGTCATGTTAAAAATCCTTTTCGTCCATCTAAGGTGGTAGAATAGAACAGTACCATACCCAGAATTTAAATTTTGAACCATCTAAAATTGCAAGTTCAGTCTAGTAGGTATAAATGGTCAGCACCAGGACCCTGTGAAGTTGACCACTCCTCAACAGGAAACTAGATGCTTTTGATTCTAGATGCTTACGCAGTATCTTGGGTATTAGGTGGTTTAACTTTGTAATTAATGATGAGGTTAGGCAAAGGAGTCTGCAACCTCCTTTAAGCAGCATATTGTGCAGAGAGAGACTCCGCTGGTTTGGCCATGTTGCCCGTATGGATAATTATAGATTGGCGAATAGGGTTATGAACAGTGTGCCTAGAGGCCTTAGAAGGAGGGGGAGACCTAGGATGTGGTGGGCAGACAATGTCAAACAGGGCCTTGTTAGAATTGGTGTGCAGTGGCCGGATGCAGCAGGTGTAGCTCAGGACAGATATGCTTGGAGAATTAAACTGCACGGTCTGGTTGGACCTCCATAGCCCATGGCTGCTTGAGGATGATGAAAATTGCAAGAATCTGTAGTGGAGGTTGCAACATGATAATTTGGAGTAGCTCGAATTTTTATGTGATTCCCGTGGCCGAGTGGTTAGAGCGCCTGGCTACTGATCTACGGGACCTGGGTTCGAGCCCCGGGTAAGGCATGGATGTTCGTGTTGTTTTCTGCTGAGGTCCTGCCATCCTCTCAGATCTTCTACTATGGCATATAAACTGACAGGCTCCTGTCAGACCTCTGTGGCAAGCAGCTGCTTGAGGGGGTATTTTTTTATTTATATAAATATCGACCACAATATTAGAATTCTAGACATCATCTAACTATTCACTATGAGAGCATCCTCCTTTAAAAAAAAGCTTCTGAGAGAATAATTTATTTTGCATTCATACCGAATAGTTTTGCTGCTAGCAAGGTAAAATTGCATTGGAAAAATATTGGCAAAAATTACCAAAGCAGTTACAAGCATGGTTTTTTTCTGTGTGTGTCGTTCTTGAAGGACAGTTTTTAATATGTAACAGTGGCGTAGCATGAGGGGAATCTGGAAAAGGTTTAATTAGTTCATCATATTGAGAAGTCAACGACCTCTCAGTCTATGTATCAATCAGTTTTTATAATCTGTGAGAACTGATAGGTAATTGACCGACGGGGTCCCCAGGACAAATCCTTAAATATGACTCCCTGAAGAAAACGGAAGATATGGACTGTTTAATATGCATCAATGTCTTTAGCGATACGGAAAACAAGCTGCTAACCCAATTTGAGTGCACATCAAAGCTCCAAATAACGAGCGATGTCTTAGAATTATATAACTCTCACAATATCATTTTAGTATGTTTTGTAAAAACCGAAGTTTATTTACACGAACTGTTTACAAAAACGCTCCTTTTGGACAGTGCTTAGTTGTGGAATGCTATTTCCGCTCGAAGCTGCATGAAGGAAAAGAGGAACCAACATGAGTTTCTACTCTTGTTACAGAAAGTCTAAGATCAAGAGATGATCATAAATCAATCGGTTTACATTTACTCTTGTATCATAAATATATCTGGTTAGATAAGAACTGGAAGCAGAGAAGTATCTGATTCGTTGGCCTATTGCCAAGATGGCACGAAATGTTTCTTTTGTATATATCCCTGTGTGGAACGATTCGGTTACAGAAGCGTATGTCTTGAACATCTTCACACGGCATGCTTCACCAGGAACTGGTTGTGTAAAGACGAGGTAGTTATCCGATCCCTACAGCAACATCCAAACAATATAAATCTTCTATTGAAATAAGGTGTCATTCGTTCTTCAGCATCTGTCTCTGATGTTAATCCAATAATTAGTGGTTGGAGAGCTTTTCTAGCTGAGAACCCTTTTTAACATCGGTGCTTAATTGGATATCAACACTGGCCAAATGTGAATGAATGCTATGGAGATAGCACAATTGATGCATCGAAATTTTTTATAAGTGATTGGTGAATTAAGCTATCAGTCACAAGTATACAATGTACTCTAACGATCTTTAATCTGGGAGATAATTCATTATCTTGGAGACCGAGTGGTTACCGCGCTTGACTACTGATCTAAGGGACCTGGGTTCGAGCCCGGGGTAAGGCATGAACATTTGTGACCTTATGAATGGTCACAAAAGTCCATGGCTTACCCCGGGCTTAAGATACTTTTTCTGAGGATTACGATAATGTCCTGGCTTACGATACTTCTGCTGGAGTCCCGCCATCCTCTCAGACTTTCTACTATGGCGTATAAACTGACAGGCTCCGGTCAGACCTCTGTGGCAAGCAGCTGCTTGAGGGGGTATTTTTTTTTTAATTCATTCAATGACTTGTGAAAATCTTTGATGCATCAACTGCGCAGTCTCATTGTCTTAACTACGTCTATCTACGCTTCGCCATTGGTCAATAAGCTACTGATTTTTTACTTATGAGATATTTGGTTGATTGACATGAGACTGATAACGCATGAGACTGATAACACTCACTCAACCAATGTTTTATGAGAATTTTCAACGCTTCTCACATCAACTTCATTACATTGCTCCCATCTCACACTTCACTTAGCCTATACATGAATTTGCTCATTTTATTCTTTTATCTAGGTACGAAAATTATTAACACAATAATTTTAGTGATAACAATACTAGTTAGAGCAGAGAGATATTTTAAACTCTGGATAACCTTTGTGGTTGGATAAATTTCATGACAAAATATATTATATCTATCCCTTTTCATATTTTTAAAAAAAGTTTTATCTCTTTTTGAATGTTAAGATCTTTGGAAAGAAGTTAATTTTCCTGCCAAAGGACAGCTAGAATTCTTTAGGAGAATGTGCTGTAAGCAATTTTTTCTGTTGCGTTTCACTGGTGATACTTTGTTAATGGCAAAAATATATTAGTGTGCTGATTCATATATTGGATTGTTTGTAACGAGAGTATAGTGGAAAGGTTTCGTTAGTGAAGAGAGACTCATAAAACGAAGAAAATAATAATCACTTAACACTATCATAATGATATGCTCTATTCTTAATGTCGATCATTCATTAAGGCATCTCGTGATTAGGCAGGTTATGCCATATAGTCTGAGGCAACCACAAAACATAAGAGACGTATTTCAGCCTATCGGCTGTGATATGTAGGATAATTAGTTCAGCCTATCGGCTGAAATACGACAATATCGACAGTCCTACATATCTCAGGCAATTAAACATTTGTTAGACAAGAGTATTGTGACACTATAGTCTATATATAAAAAATAGAGAGATGGTGTGTGTTTGTTCGACATATCGATCTGGATGGTCCGAGTACAAACAAACTTCGTCTACAGTTTTATCTAAACATGAGTTTACTCTCATAGTTTCCATCCCACAAAATTAAACCTGAACCAAAGTTAGGCCGCGAAAGGTGTGTCCAATAATATCTTGGCGCATCGATAACATATATACTACTCCACTCATAACTTTTCACACTTCATTTATAGGGTATGCAATGGCAGCGCTTATAGAAATTTCGGGAACTTGCGGCAGGTCGAATACCGACTCACCGCAGCTGAGAATTCGATCTCTAAACCCGAAGTAGTCAGAAAAGTGGGACCATTATATTAAGTTAAGGACCGATTAGTCCACTACCTGCGGGATTACGGGGAGCCGAAAACTTCCGTTACCTGTGACGTCACCACGGACTTGATTGAGTCTCCGCGCGCCGTTAGGATTCCGCCTGCTACTCTGAATGATTATATTTATATGGAGGCCCAGACAGTGCCGGGCAATTATTCTGCTAGTAACAGATATTGCAAACCGCGTGATTGCAAACACATCCTATTATTGCAGAAGTAATACTTAAACATGACGACTAAAATATCAACACTTCCTTTAAGAGTAACAATTCCCCCCTCCCCTCAAATTGAACACAGTGACTCCAATGTTTTCCTCTTAGTCAAAGCTTCACTGTAATGAAAGAAATGTTAAAAATTTTGGAAATATTATTAAGTGATATTATGTTGATGTTCTTTGAAACAGTGATATTGAAAAGTTGACCCATCGACAGTTCTCGGAGTCAGTGATTAATAGAGATATCAAACACTTGTCAATCAATCGGTTATCTAACACTTCTCCACTGTTTTTGGGGTGTTTGTGACTGAGCCATTTCACCTGTTGTGAATCCAGAAAAGAAAAGAAAAACAACTAAGAGTTCGGTGTTGCATCAATCTCATTTTTACTATTGCATGCATCGACAGTCTGCATTAATTAACAAGTTCTAAAAGATAGAGTTGAGTACATTAATGAAAATTTTCTATTTTTTAAACAGAAATTATCTTACCATAATTTTCTAGTAAAATGAGTATATATATATAGTATTTATCAGTATTGATTTTTTCCACTTTAGATGATTGCAGTTCTGACACTTTTCTGCCCGATAAACTGTCGGTTGAGTTTATTAGCGATTGCTATTACCCATCATAGGTAAAATGAGATATATTCAACGTCGAACGTCAACCTAACATAAGCAGTATAAAATAAAACCAGAAAAATTGCTGTATGGAAATTTTAACTCCTATTTATACTTATTGTTATTTATTTAGCGCTTTGTAGCTTTAGAAAGCTCATGTACATATATTAAATTTACATACGAAATACGAAAAATTCGAAGTAATCTTTTATCCAAACAATTGTTTAAAAAGAAAGATTGCCTGTAATATACTGCAATTATGGTTACTATGAGTAATTGGCAGATTGTTTCGTGTTAGATTATGTTTTTTTAACCAGCTTTTCTAGTGTTAGAACATAATTTTTTAACCAGGTTTTCTAAGTGAGATTACGATTTTTTTAACCAGGTTTTCTTGTGTTAGATTAGGATTTTTTCCCCATATTTTTCACTTTCCGAAGTTTCTTTCTTCAGCAGCACATTGTTCAGCGTTAGTTTATGATTTTAGTCAAAAGTTTAGTCGAAATACTATTTACGGATGAGTGATATTTGCAAATGCGACCTTGTTTGTGATACTGTTTTGCATCTTTCAAAATATATATTGGTTGAAAGTTTTAAAAATTACCTATCTTCCTAGGGTCCTAAAAAGTGGAAAATAAAGCCTAAAGCATATCGATAGTGCAATCAATCACTGAGTTCGCATTCACTTCAAAGGAAGATAAAGCGTCGTCAATGCTGTAGCGTAGGTAAATCAGCGCCCTATTTTCATTCGAAGTGAATACGAACTCAGTGACTGATTGCAACATCGACGTGCTTTAAGTTTATTTCCTACTTTTTATAGCCCTATAGAAAAATAGATATTTTTAAAAATCTTTAATTATTTTTTGTCACTAAAAACACCTACCTTCAAAAACTTTCATTTGATATATGACTCATGAACATTGATAACATTTTTTCCCCTTTTGGAGTCATGATAACATCATTCCCTCTTTCACATTTCCATTTTTTACGGGGGAAGAAAGCATGGGGATCAGTTTTTTATAGCCTATGAAACTCCCCGCGTCACAAGCATTCATTTGACACATAGCTTGTTACTTTCCGCACTCACGTGCAGGAGATTTAGGGGAACAATCATTTTTATATTCTCCCCCTTTCTCTTTTAGGGAGGGAATAAAACATAGGTAGGTCAATTTTTAATAGCCTGTAACACTCCCCGCGTCACAAGCTTTCATTTGACACATAAACCATTAAGTTTTTCCATCGCACCAGAAAGATATGGTGGAACAACATTTTGCCAAATCCTCAAACTGACAAACTGGACCAACCGACAAATGCCAAAGCCAAAAGCAATAGGAAGATAGGTAAAAATACCTTGATCATAAGACATTATGATATTAATTTAGTTTCCTAGACATGTTGTACGTTCATTGTTAGCGCACGACATGACTATGGAACCAAATTAAATGACGATGCATTGAAAAAGTGCATTCTTAAACGCCAGAGATAAAATGCTTTCTATTTGAAAACAAAAACATACATTTATAAAGAATAATGAACTGGGGTTGGGTTGGGTTGTTTTACCTCTGAGCGGCACTTTTTTGCACACCATGGGCTAAATGGCCAGGTCACATGGACCCCGAAGGCTCAGAGAAGGTTGGGGGAGGGGACCCACTGGAACAGCTGTTGGGAGACAGATGGTAGCCTCCCGTCAAGGTCATCCAGCGTGTTCTTTAACGTGCATAGGGTATGGCTCTCCCGCACACGGGGCCACAGCTTAACGTCCCATCCGACGGACGGCGGCCTTTCCAAGCCCATCGGTGTCCCCTACTGACCGTGGGCAGGGCGGGGAATTTTGCGAAGATAAATCTCAACGCTTACCCAGCTGGGACTCGAACCTGGGAACTACAGATTACGAGCCTGGCGCGCTACCGACTGAGCCACCCCCGCCCCAATGAACTGGGGAAAAATATGTTTAAAAAAATTAAGAACCATCCTTGTTAAAAAGCAAAAATATGCATTTTTGTTGAGTAATATGAGTCAACGGAAAACATTAACTCGTAAAGAATCAAAGAAAATCTGTGACACGAAACAAAAATGGAAAAAAATGTATTTTGAAAGAATTATATTAAAAAACAACAACATTCTAATGAGAGATTTGTTTTCCATATTATTACTAAGATAATGTTTTATTTTTTAGTGTAATCTGGTGTCTATTTTGGATGTTGTAATTTTTAATACGTTACACACCAAATATTCTTATACAAAAAAAGAGCCACAAAAAATGATGAAAGGAACCACGAGTTACCCAGCTTACGATTTTTTTTCTAGATACTTCAGTATTAGCTTGTGATTAAGTTAGCGGATATTTTATTTTCAGCTGAGTGTGATTAGCATCCTCAATCTCGTGATACTAATTTAAACTTTCAAAATGCGTTGATCATAAAAATATTTCTACTTATATTGATAGTATCTTCATCACTATATTTTATTCAAATAATACTCCGCGTCATCCCGTAGCCACCTGAGTTCGAGCCCTGGGTAAGATATGGCTGCTTGAGTTATCTTTCTGCTGAGGTCTCGCCTTCCTCACAGACCTCCTGTACGGTGTATAAATTGACAAATTCTTATCAGACTTTTGGAGAAAGCAGCTGCTTGAGGGATTTTTTTATTTTTTTTTAAATTGGAACAAAACATCTTTTGATTTGAATGTGCAGAAAATTAATGCCAGTTATTTCGAATTCTAAATTTTTTCTACTCTTTCTAATTTTGCGAAATCCTAAAGCCATTTCTTTAAAGCATGTTATGAATATTTGTTCCTGTTTGAGTGTTTCAATTGAATACAAAATGTAAATATTATCAGCGTAACCGCGATCACAAGAATATTACTGAGTAGCATTGTTCTTTATTTCTAGGTGCCAATGGTTTGCGAAGGCGAGGCAGACAGACGTATACTCGTTATCAGACCCTGGAGCTGGAGAAGGAATTCCATACAAACCATTATCTTACGCGAAGGCGCAGAATCGAGATGGCGCATGCATTATGCCTCACTGAGAGGCAAATTAAGATCTGGTTTCAAAACCGGAGGATGAAACTGAAGAAAGAGATTCAGGCTATCAAGGAGCTGAATGAGCAGGAGCGACAAGCACAGGCAGCCAAAGTCGCTGCAACTCAGCCGCAGCAACCACAGCAACAACAGCAATCGTCGACCACAGCAGTCACGGCCACCAAGACGCCGACAGAAGTGTCTGCCGCTGCCAAAACGTAAGATCTAAGACATTCTTGATTCTCTCTGCAGTTGTGTATGTCTGCAGAATGAAAAGCTGAAACCATGTTTGGTCCGACATTCTGATTACAGACTAGCATCGGTTTCGGTTTTAACTTGTGTTTTGCTCATGTGTTATTATTGGGTCGCCAAAAGCGAACATCATCTCGTCGACCAACATCCTTGTAAATGCAACGAAATGACACGTGAAAAAGCCAAATTTTCTCAAAGCCATTTGTCAACTAATTCCTGTTTTATTTTTCATTTTCCCACAAGGAGAAGTATCATAACTACTATTTATTGACATAGACATATGCAGTTATCAACAAAGAACATTTTACGGTTTATTATCATAATCGTTTGTGTCTATTCCTTGTTCATAAATGTGTTTGACTTAGTGTACTTTTTTTTCAAATTCGTTTAGCTAGAGTAACGGATAGACGGACCAGGGAAAAAAAGTGTATTTCTCAGTGGTCTTTTGCATTTTTCAAAGAGAAAACGCCACTACACTAAAGAACAAGAACAACAACAGCAACAACAAAAAGAGACAGAGTTAGAAAAAATATATAACTAACTAGAAGCCATAAACCAAAGTTGTCCGGAGCCGTTTCTTTGTACTGACGGACCAAGCGTGACTTATACGTATTTTTAAGTGTCTGTAGAATTCGAAGACGTCACAGTGTGATCTTAGAGAAAGTGGCGCCTCAACTTGTGCCAATATCCTGCTTTTGAACCACTACTACCATAATCACAATAAATATATACAAATACGTACTTGAAGCGGGTTCCACATTTCGTTGTTGCATTGTAGAAACGTGCTAGTTGGTTGTGTAAAAGCATTTCGGCGAAAGCCCTTTGCAGTTCAAAATGTGTTTCTGTGTTGCTCCTATAGCCGTGACGTGTGATCTCAGTAACATTAGCTCTGTGATGAATATCGTAGATCTTTCTTCACCCTACTTCATTACGTAGAACATTGTAGAACGTTCCATCTTGCTTCCTGAGGAATATGTGAAAACTTCGCCTTTTTCATCAGAGGTCACCCAGTCGGCGATATGTCACCCACCAGCCATGAGGAAGGACTGTAATCCATATCTCATATGCAGTTCATTTTTCCACAATATGAAGTTTCCTCGAAATTCGCCAAGCATCATGTGAGTATACGAGTGTTGGAGCTTCAAGGACTGTTCTTTCTGTGACTGCACTATTCCATTCTGAAAACAGAAAAAAAAATACTCTTTAAACCTTCCGAGCAAATACGTACTTAAATATGTATCCAAAGGAAAAACAAATAACATACTGCTTCCTCTACTAATAAAAAAAAAGTTTTAAGAAAGGATACTTTGTTAGCCCACACGTAGTTCTCTAACATGCGACGTAGTAATTAGCTATTTTTAATATACTCGTATAGTCTTGTGGTCTACAGCACACCACTGCTACTTTAAAGCACACTATCCCTGTATCAAAGGAAATGTACTAAAATTTTCACTTTTGATGAACTTCATTCTTATATGTGAAAATTGAATCAGGCGCCAGGGCTTTCAGTCACGTGAATTTATTTCATATTTTGCTTTATTTTTCTCCTCTGGTATTTGCTTACCAGCTAGAACAAATTTTGGTCTGTGATATTCTAGGTAAGGAATCGGAAATTTATAATTTTCTTGTGACGTTGTAGTGGAAACACAATATATCTTTACCCACATTAATTTGAGTTATGAGTAGAAACAACAGAGACTATGGGAGGAAACTATGAGACTCGTATTTGACTCTTTGGTAGTTCTTGGGGATCATAAATTGGCTGAAATGTGGTTGATAGGTCGTTGACTTGTGTCCTTTGAGTACTAGTGAAGCCTTCAACTGCGCGGTCTCATAATCTCCTCATATCACTAAAATAGTTGCCTTTTATACTATGTCACTTATATTTATTAACAATGCATTTTTAATTCATGGGAGTTGTGGTCAAAAAGAATTACAGTAGTACATTTTTTTTACTTACAATTTACTCATTTGGACTGCTTTTCACTATTATTACCATATAGCAAAAGCTGAGGATTATTTATAGTTTATAAATTGCAATTGAAATTAGCAAGAAAATACTGTCTAGTTTAGAATGGCGAAGAAAATACTGATAGCTTTAGGAAAACGAGAATCACACATTTGTTCTCCAAACGCATAAAAAAATGATAAACAGTTGTCGCTTTAGACCACTGCAACTAAGTCTAATGAGGTTTTTTTTTCATTGCATGTGTGTTTCATTTTTTGCCAAATTTATTTCTCAAGTATCTATACATAGTTCATGATTTTATTTCATTATCTTTCTTCCTGAATGCGTAAACAGGATCTAACCGAAACAACTTCTCACGACTCAAGATGCTGCTCAAATGAGTGCTAGATTCGTTCTTTGAACTTCGAGGTTTTATCTTATAAAATTGGAAAAGTCACTTTTATTGAAGCATTAAAATAACATTCTTTATTTTAAAGACATTCCAATTCCTAAAAAAGGTCCTTAAACTTTTGCTCACTCTTAAATCAATAAAGAGTTTTTTTCTAATATAAAATGAGCCCCCTTAAGAAAAAAATTAAAAGGGAAGAAAAGAAAGAAGAATTATTTCTAAATATCAGAGAAAAAAAAAAATTCATGTTCTTTAATTTTATCATTCAACTGCTTAAAGAATTTTTCAGAATTAAAAACATTAATATGTTAATATTCCATAATGAGAATGAAGACTTCTAATTCTCTATCTCAATGACTTTGTAGTCAATCAGATTACTGTTTAAAATTCGCAATAAAATACGATTGATTCAAAAATCCTTACTCTATAGTCGAATTGTCTATATTATTGTGGATCACACAAATAAAGCGCTTATTTATATTAACACGCCTCACTGCATCACATTTTGTTCAGTAAGCTGACTGTGAGTAGTATGTCCTTGTAAGTTTTGCCAGCTCACTTAACCGTTACCGACACGGCACTTCTGACGTCACAAGTATGTAGTTCCTGCGCGAGATAATAAGCAGCCCAGGCGCCTGGTTCTCTCCGCAGTTGGTTGTGTTCGCTGGCATGTCTGGAAATCCAGCTTGGAATGTCGATCGAAAAATGTCTCCCATCGCAATGGACCTGTATATGTGTTGTGATGTGTGATGGGAAATATAGATTTGACACAAACCAGATAATTGTCCGTAGTGAATTTTTGTTTGTTGTTGTGACAAAACTACATACCAATTTACAAACGCAACTTCTTACCACTTTGTTGTTGTGACAAAACCAGTGTGTTTTGTCACAACTACATACCAGTTTGTTGTTGTGACAAAACTACATTCCAGTTTTACAGCACATTTCTAAAACAAACGTCATTCAATTTTAATATTTGAAAGTTCTGATATTGTGTCCGTCATTTTAGCAGCACATTAACTGCTTTAGCAGAAAATATTTTCCGGAGAGCTGGATGTGGCAAGAAAATTTTCAGGAGGAGCCCAAAATAAAAAAAAAATGGTAGAATGAAACAAATTAGATATAGGTGTATTTTTTTGCTTTCTACACGTAAGCAATATGATGTCATGTGATAAAATAATAAATGGGTTAGAAATTTATCAAATACACACAAATATTTGTATTCTTAAATACTAATTCTCCAAAAACTCTTTACTGTCTTAGAATTCCAGTAAGTGACAGGGCATCTTCGGAAATTTTGAAAGAAACGAAAAATTTAAGACGAAATGACTTAAATTTTGTTACGTCCCTCCCACCTGAAAATTCTACGTGACTGCAGCACGGATGTGCATAACTTATCAATAACAAATTTGCCTATCTTTAATACAATTAATTTATTAACAGTTATTTTTCTGTTATTTTTCTCCAGTGGCGAAGCGTAGATGAAGGCAATTGAGACAATGAATGCGCAGTTGACACATCGAAGATTCTCATAAATCATTGATTGATTTTAGCTATCAATCACTCTACTAATACATCAAAGTTCATTAGCTTATTGACATTTAATTCACAGCTTAATTCACCAATGATATATAAGAATTTTTGATTCTTGAATTGCGCAGTCTCATTGTCTCAGTTGCGCCCATCTCCGCTTTTTTTTTTACATTTAAGAGAATTTTAAAAGTGAACTCCGAAACTGTTTTCTGATTAGATCAATTTCTTATTTTTTTTTTGTATTATAATAGTAAAACCCGTCCCGTTAAAGTTTAACGTTGAGTTTTGTAATACCTTAGTTAAATCGAATCGTAAACAAAAACAATCAAGATGTTTGGACTTCTCCTTAATTAATGTTTGGATAACTCATTACATTTGTCAAGTGCAAATAAAACAAAACCCAGTCCTTATTAGGAGAGCGTATTTAACAAGAATTATTTCAAACCATGATTTTTAGTAAGAAAACAAAAACTTCTCAATGGGCAGCTAAATTATTTTTCGAATTCAGATGTCTCTGCTGATAGTAATCATTAATTTATGATTTATGATTATTATCAAGAATGACATTGAAACTTCGAATTTCTTCGTGAGGAAATCAAAAGACGTTAATATTAACTAATTCAGATGATCAGTTTACAGATGAAACATCTTAGTTGATAAGACACTCCACATCAAAGATACAATTATTTCATTTTGAAAAGATATCCATATGAATCCGATAAAAAGGCAAAAACGCTATTGATGAGTTAGAGATAAAAAGCGATTTATTTCGTTCTCGCTAATAGACAAAAGCATATATTAATTTCGCATTAAAAATACATTGAGGATCTATACAGAAAGATCTTATCTGCTTTAAAGGTGGTGTTTCATCCTTGGCTTTATCCTTAATTTTAAGGTTTTGTGTTCTATTCATTTTTCCTATTGTGTAACAAAACACCAAGCTCTCAGAAATAAAACAACTCATCCAACAAATAGTGAAATATCCTACTACATCTTGCACCAAGAGGGAGAGAGTTTTTGTGAAAACTAAAAATACATGATGAATTTTCTCCAATGATATGCTTTGTTAGTACCGTAATTATTGAGGCAGCTGAATTCAACTCCTTATCTAGAGAAAAGTCGTCACTATGCATATATTTTAGCCCTAATTCGATTCAGTTAATAATTAATATTAGTGTTAATAATTAATATTAGTTCTTAGTAAAACGACAGGAAGTACCTACTAGAGAGTGGAAGGGGGAATAATTCAGAATTTGCCACTAAAAACAAACATCTCTATACTTTTCTCAATTACGAGTATTTCTTATTCTTTGATGATTAATTATCTTCCCTTTTTACTACTTCCTTAGTAATATTGCTTGGAATCCCCCCGTGTCATTGAAGTATATATATATATCCTACCAGAGGCTTATTTTCGATAACGGTGAATGAAGAATTGTCAGTTTTGGAATTTCGGTAAAGAGAGTAATTGATTTTGTATTAAGTGCTTGCATTAATCCCAATATGCAGATCATTTTTAACGTTAGTTACAACATAATAAAAAAAATAAATAAATACCCCCTCAAGCAGCTGCTTGCCACAGAGGTCTGACAGGAGCCTGTCAGTTTATATGCCACAGTAGAATATCTGAGAGGATGGCAGGACCTCAGCAGAAAACAATGCGAACATCCATGCCTTATCCGGGGCTCGAACCCAGGTCCCTTAGATCAGTAGCCAAGTGCGCTAACCACTCGGCCACGGGTCAGCTAAAATAAATACCCCCTCAAGCAGCTGCTTGCCACAGAAGTCTGACAGGAGCCTGTCAGTTTATATGCCATAGTAGAAGGTCTGAGAGGATGGCAGGCCCTCAGCAGAAAAACGACACAAACAGCCATGCCTTACCCGGGGCTCGAACCCAGGTCCCTTAGGTCAGTAGCCAAGCGCGCTAACCACTCGGCCATGGGACGGATGCCAATTCATAAATCACATTTAATTTTGTGAAGTTATTTTAAAGGAATATTATTTCAAAGCAGATTAAACACAGAACACGGATTTTTAAAGTTAAGACATAAATATTAATAATTAATTAATCTCCGTTGAAAATTACTATTTTCCCGATTAACAATAATGGCAAAAGTACTTCCAAATTCTGCGGACTAGATTTTATTGCTACGGACTAGAATAGGCTGTAACCCTTTATTATTGCTTTTCTTTTTTTATCTTTCTAAACAAGCTATTTTTTCCCCTCTACAATAATGAGGAAAAAATGATGAAATAAGAGTCAGGATTGTAATATAGTCCCTACCCTTATTATGTTCTATTTTTGCTTTGAAACAGTTCAAAGGGTTTTTTTCTTTGCCTTAATATTTTTTTTTTACTTCAGTTTCCCAGTTTGTGAAATGATGTTGTATTTCAAATAATCCGTTAAATAATGCTATTAAATTACGGTTTTTAAAGTTCATTTATTACATTTTGTGTATTTCCTAGTTCCCTAAAATACGAACAACTAAATGCATACAAACTTTTTTTTCTCTTCATTTGGTTTGTTAAAACTGTTTAAGGGAGGGATATCTTCCCCGAATTTTATATTCCTTAATGTCCTCCTAATATTAATTTAACAGTTTATCCAATACTGTTATTGTTTTTATGTACTATTCATACAGGTCAGCATTGGCAAATATAGTTAACAGGAAAGTCGCCCATTTGCTAACTGATATCTTTACCAGCGAAGGCGCACCAATCATAGAGCACAATGCTCACGCTGTGTAAAAGCTAACAACCAATCAAATCGCTGATGCGCATTCGTTTACGTAAAGCGTTTATGTAGGTTTCTATTGAAATGAAAAAGTTTTTTAGCGTAAAGAAGAAGAGAATAGATGTGAGTTATCTCAATATTTTTAATGTTCTAGATAAAACAAATTAAAAAAAAAACTGTTATCTAATAATTTTTTTTCTCCTTTTCCATTTTACGAAATGCTGCTTGTTTTTATTTTTATCGTTTTTTGACAAATATTGCCCATTGAACAAATTCTGTAACATCATAAAAGCAAAAGTTAATTGCCACGACCAAATAGCACAAAAATTTTAAATATGCACTACCGATCCGTACTTTGAAAAACTCCCATTGCTTAAATAATACAATCGCATTAAACTCGTTACTGACGAGTTTTTTTTTCAAGTTTTATTTATCCTTTTTGAGAATTAATCTCTTTTTATAGATGACGGTGGAGGAAACAGCACTTTTGTTTTGAGATTATGATGGAGGAAAGAGCACTACTTGTATGTAATATTTTTGTAGGAATAAACAAAATGGCGGCATAAGTACCCAATTCTAAATAATTGTCGTATTTTTTTTTCTGCGATTTAGTTTTAAATGTGTCAGATGAAAACAAACTTTCTGATTTTGGCTAGCAAATTGCCAATCAGGCTGCCAACTTTCCATTCCTCCCGTTATCCTGTTATACTGTTTATCCAAACATTCAGGTGCAAATAAGATTTTTTTTCTGATTAATATATGTAAATATATCATTACCATTTATGATTTATTAAAATTATGTAATTTAAAAGAGTTGCGAGTCTATATTTTACACTAGCATGGGTTCTTTGTGTTTTCTGGTAAAATTAACTCCTATCAAAGAGGGGCCAAAATCTTCTCTTGGCCTTGTTCAAGAGTCGGGGGGGGGGGGTCAGTCGGTAACGCACCAGGCTCATAGTCTGCAGTTCCCAGGTTCGAGTCCTAGCTGGGTCAGCGTTGGGATTTATCTCCGCCAAATTCCCCGCCCTGCCCACGGTCAGTAGGGGACACCGATGGGCTCGGAAAGAACGCCGTCCGTCGGATGGGACGTTAAACCGTGGCTCCGTATGCGGGAGAGATGGATGCGGCGGGATGGCCTTGACGGGAGGCTACCATCTGTCTCAGCTGTTCCAGTCGGTCCCCTCCCCCAGCCTTCTCTGAGCTTTTGGGGTCCTTGTGGCCTGGCCATTTAGCCCATTGTGTGCGCAAAAGTGCCGCTCAGAGGTAAAATAACCCAACTTCTTAGGAGTATTCATGCTAAAATCAGTTACAGATCATCAATCAGGGACAATGAAACGACTCGGAGGTTTTAGAACATTGAATACGCTTGGGAGCCTTCACACAATTTAAAACAAGTCGCTCTGAATGGTTGCACCCTTGATCAAGTGTCTCAGTTTAATTACCTTGGGAGTTATGTAACTGATACTGATGATGTGCGGCATGAGATTAACAGTCGAATAGGGATTGCCTCTGAAACTTTTAGGAATCTATGGAAAGTGTGGAGAAATAGGCGTATACACCTAAAGACTAAAATTAGACTGTATAATAGTTTGATTCTTTCTAGAGTTAGTTATGGTAGTCAAACTTCAACGCTTTGTAACAAAATAACAAGAAACTTGATGCTTTTGATTCCAGATGCTTACGCAGTATCTTGGGCATTAGGTGGTTCAACTTTGTAACTAATGATGAGGCTAGGCAAAGGAGTCGGCAACCTCCTTTAAGCAATATATTGTGCAGAAAGAGACTCCGTTGGTTTGGCCATGTTGCCCGTATGAATATAGATTGGCGAATAGGGTTATGAACAGTGTGCCTAAAGGCCTCAGAAAAAGGGGGAGACCTAGGATGTGGTGGGCAGACAATGCCAAACAGGACCTTATTAGAATTGGTGTGCAGTGGCCAAATGCAGCAGATGTAGCTCAGGACAGATATGCTTGATGAACTAAATTGCGCGGTCTGGTTGGACCTCCGTAGCCCATGGCTGCTTCAGGATGATGACGATGTTTTTACCAAATAATCATTATACCAATTTTGTGGTTTTACAAATTCTTGTCATTTAGAGAGTGAAAATGAAACAAAATATAATAAACTTAAATTATATAAATTATTCCTCAAGCAATCCACTAGGCACAGGACTCTCAATGTACGAGTAGCACACGACAGAGAAGTTCTGTGCGAATATTAAGACCTTTATAAGATCACAGCATATGTCTGAAAGGAAACGTCTTTGCCTAGCCAAGATTCTTATCCAGGTACTGCGACTCCGAAACTAAGAATGGTAAATTATCAACCACTAGACGATTTCTGATTGTGATATTCTAACCCAGGTAAAGATAGGGGGGTGTCAAATATACATTAAAAAAATTAAAATAAATACCCCCTCAAGCAGTTGCTTGCCACAGAGGTCTGACAGAAGCCTGTCAGTTTATATGCCATATTAGAAGATCTGTGAGGATGGCAGGACCTCAGCAGAAAGACAACACGAACACCCATGCCTTACCCCTGACTCGAACCCAGGTCCCTTATGCATGCCATTGTCAAATTATATATCATGAGAAATATGAAAAATGTGTAAATTGTAAAACACTATAAAACGTATAATTAGTTTTATTAAATATTAAAAAATATATGCTATTAAATATATACATATATTTATTTGGATTTCGGACTGGAATAGGGGTTTCATAGTTTGAACTTAACTCTCTTATGCTGTCTTCGAACCCTCAAACGTTTGATAATATGTCAGGTGTTCGTACCAGATAAGATGTAATTTTAAAAACAATTTCAAATATTATTTTATTGTTTTCCTATTTCACACACATACACCTAAAAACGATCCTATATCATATTATTAAGATTTAAACTTTGATGAGTTTGGTGCTTTTCCTTGAGAAAAATACCTTTCTGATATTTAACTAATAGTGTCACGAATTTACAATGAAAGAATATAAAATTAAAGAAAATTTTTAAATAAATTTCCATCTTATATAGCATTTGCGTGCCGTCCCGTGGCCGAGTGCTTAGCATGCTTGGCTATTGATTTAATGGGACCGGGTTCAAGCCCCGGGTAAGGCATGGATGTGTGTCGTTTTTCTGCTGAGGTCCTGCCATCCTCTCAGATCTTCTACTATGGCATATAAACTGACAGGCTCCTGTCAGACCTCTTGTGGCAAGCAGCTGCTTGAGGAGGTATTTAATTTAATTTTTAATAGCATTTGTTGACAGCAACAATAAAGGTAATATTTTAGATAGGAAGAAATGGTTTTAATTGTATTTGTATTTTGTATTTTTATTCATCGTCTTTCCACTGCGCTTATTACAGAAAAAATATTTGCTCACTGATGTTAGTTAGATGCTTTCAAATTTAGTACTGTAGCAAAATACTAGTTTCAGGAAAACATCTTGTCTTATCTTTTCTTGCGTTGCATTTTTGTTTAGGTCTCCTTCCTCACAGATATTCCTTGGTAATCTGTGACTTATTAAACTGACATGCTCCTGTAAGACTTTCGTGACAAACAGTTGCTTGAGTGTAATTTATTTTTTACAAATCTGATCAAAGATTATTTTCATAAATCTTCGGAAAAACCGAAGTCATAGAAATGAGAGAAATTTTCGCAGATTCAGATAAGGCATAGGTTCTGATTACCTACAAAACACGTGATATATAAGTGATTATTCATGATATATAAGTATATTTTCATGGTAGTAGAGATTGAATCAAATATCAGGAATTTGCAATTGCGAAGAAATTGAGAGAATGAGACTAAGGCATCGATGGATCTCATACACCATTAATTGATAGATCTGTCATTCACCTGCCAATCAACCAATGAATGGTCTTTCATATGTAATATGATTGCTTAATTTCCAAAGAAGTGATAGCTCATTCAACTAATGACCTATGAAAAATGTCGATGCTCAAATGTGCAGTTTCAATACTCCAACTGCTTCCATTCACAATTCCCCATGAGTAATTTGAACTGAGCAATCCTGTCAAGCCCATGTGACAAGTGAGTGGGGAATCTTCCTATTATTTTTCGTTTTATTTTTAACTCAGCTTATAACATTTCGTGACTCCTGGTGAACCAAAATATGAAATTATTAATATTAATTAATAATTGAAAAGCAACGATCAAAATTTTCAAATACAGGATTTATTTACGGTTAATCTACGAGGAAAGAAAATGTCTGCTATTATTTTGAGAAGCAGGAAACATTGCAAGCTTCTTATGCGATTGCATTTTATTCCCTTGCTCACAGAAAGAAGTAATGTCATCACTCTGCTAGGATTATTTTAACATATTCCATTGTTAATTAAATAGGACCCAAATTTGAAGTGCCGCAACTTCTGAAATAAAATTTTCAATATTTTCTCGATTGATCAGTGATGCAGAATGTTGCTTTTCCAGGGGGAGGGGAATTCTCGAGAGAACCATTCAGCTAGAGATTATCCCATTTCCTACCTCCAGCCGTGCAGTTCATCTCTTATTTTACCTCTTTAAAAATGGATCACCACCCAATATCAGTTTCTGGGAAAAACACTGCATTCAGCTTTGTAAAGTGAAATTAGTGTTGAAACGTGGATGAAAGGAATTGAGTCAATGACAATGAGCAGTTAAAACATCAAAAAATTTTTATATATCATTAGAGAATTAAACTATGAATCAGATGTCAATAAGCTAATGATCTCTGATGCATAAGATCATTGGTTGATTGAAGAATGACTGATAGCTAAAGTCAGCCAATGACTTTTGAGAAGCTTCGATGTGCAGTCTCATTGTCTCCATTGCTTTCATCCACGCTTCGCCACTAGTTGAATATCATTTTGAAGCATTGATGTAAGTAACGATATGATGGTAATCAGAGATGTTGCTATTAACCAAATAACTTGTAATCGTAATTAATACTTTCGATCAATTCGACTAAATCCCATTACCGAAGTAGTAAAGTAAAATACAAACAGAAAGCATCGTTCAAAAGACAAAACAATTGTAAAGGTCAGCTTTCAGTCAACTGTTCCTAAGGATAGAAGTACAATACAATGAAATATTATTCAACTTCTGATAAGTGTAAGATATTTGAAAGAAACGGAGAAGAAACTTGATTTTTATATAGATTTGAAAGACTTAGATAACGATTATACAAATCTCTTGTGGAAATTGCATAGTTCTATTTTTTCTTTTAGATTCACTAGTTAAAAAGATTCCTCTTACCCTGCACATTCTGTGCAAGTGGAATGAATGTTTAGTAAGTAGTTTTCATAGTAAAAAGTCCTCAGTCCTAGCTTGAGTAATATTACTAGGTTGGTGTGTTCTTCAATCATGAAATAATATTAATATGCTAAGTGTACTTTCAAAAATCTTATCAAATATAACATTAACAATTGGTGTGTTTACGAAACTGACTGACAAAATTATGAAGGATAAACAATATATAATTTTGAAATATTTTTTAGGAATATTTGTGATTAATTTCTTTCATTTACATTATTTTCATTTCGACTGGGACTGAAATACCTAATTTGAAGTTTAATTATCAATTTTTATTGGCTCAGATGAAACGAGGCTACATTACATCTGAGCTACAATCAGGAAATGATGCTGGGAATGATCAAATGGTTTTGAGTATAATGTAAATGCTTAGCTACTTATTTTGTCGTAAATTCATGATGTCATCTTTTTTATAGTTGATAGCTGTCGATATCTTTGCCTAGTTGAGCATTATGCACAGAAAACGTACATGTTATTTTTAGGCACGAAAATTGAACTATTTTTTCATCCGTGTTTTTTATACTTTTCATATGTATAACAACAAAATTTCTATTAGGAAAAGGTGTGCAAAAAAAACTCCTTTAGAAAAACGTACATAAAATGAAACTGAAATATCATGTACACTAAGAGATGTTTATTTTCTGGCTTGTTCCTTTCGTTTAAGAATTTAAATCGGCCAAATAGCAAAAAAATGACTGAGAATGGTATCTGAGATCGTACGACCTACTCTTGAAAGAATCGCCACCATCCAACCACAGATGTATGTACATACACAACAGCCAGTTGCTATCTCACATGACTCTGCCAAAGAAAGGCGACGGGCACGTTTCAGACCTAAAGAGATGGGAGCAGCCTGAAGGCAAGAGAAGATGAGGATGTCTCTCGTGCAGCTCGTCCGTCCTCCCAACCGATCGAAACTAATTCCCCGGCCGGTATTGATCGGCCATGTTCCATCTGGAGAACTGCCTCCTAAAACCTCTCTAACTCTGGGCAGAGTGCAGCAATCGGCTTTTATCAGCCACCAATAGTGACTCATCCTGCAGACAGAGCACGCACTGGATTAGTGCTACTTCCCCCCAAACCCTAAACCCACCCCTCCGGCTTTTCTGGCACCTGCATCCCCTCCTTGGTATTACAGGACGAGGGTGCACTGGTACGTCCATTCTCACATCCTCCCACTCGGCACGCTGTCTAAGAAACAAAATCAATGGAACCATGTTGGATGTTATTAGACCTTTAGATGTAGTGTAAAATTTCACTCCATGAAAATTTACACTACATCTAAAAATCTGCTCTTTACAAAATTGCAGCGTGAAACATTGGATATTTTCGATTCTTTTTTACTTTTCTTATTCTTCTGAATTTAAGAATGAATACATTTTTTTTCAAAACGATTCATAGTATCGTGTGAGGTAATAGCTCATTCATGATATTTCTTTCATCTTTAGTGTTTTGAAAAACGAATAAAAAATTGTCACAGGACGAGTAATAAATAAATAAATATCCCCTCAAGCAGCTGCTTGCCACAGAGGTCTGATAGGAGCCTGTCAGTTTACACGCCATAATACAAAATCTGTGAGGCTGGCGGGCCTCAGCAGAAAAACGATACAAACATCCACGCCTTACCAGGGGCTCGAACCCAGTTCCCTTGGATCAGTAACCAAGCGCGCTAACCAAAACGAATAGAAAATGATTCTTCAATCAAACTGCGATTTCAGGTAGAATAATCTAGAATTGCATTCAGCAGAGCTGGGAAAGGAAGATGCGATTTATTAAAAGTACAGTCGCTCAAAAAAGTATCCGAACACTATGGTTGATTACAGAATTCAGAAAATATATCTGGCAACGATTTTTTTTAGAAATTAGTGATTTGGCAACCTTCGTGTACTGTACGCGAAGATTGCCAGATCACTAATTTCTAAAAAAATCGTTGCCAGATTTTTTTTTAATTCTGTAATCAACCATAGTGTTCGGATACTTTTTTGAGCGACTGTACTTAAACTTTCATGTGATGCCAATGTAAAATATTTTTTTCCTATTTCAGTAGGTCTTCATATTCCGTTTCAACATTACTAATCTTTTAGTCCAATAATCATTAATATAGAGGTGCCAACTCAAAAATGTTATTTTTTTGTTAGCCCTTGAGATATAGCGTAAATTTTAACTTCATAAACAATCTATTTTTTTATAAATTATAGCATGAAACAGGGGATTTTTGGTTTCGTTTTCTTTTTCTATTTTTGTGAATTTAAGAATGAATGGTTTTTTTTCAGAATGATTCATGATATCGTGTAGTTCATTCATGCTATTTCCTTCATGTTCAGTGCTTTGAAAAACTAATAGAAATTAAATGACGAGTAAGTGAATAGAAAATTAGCAGAGCTGGAAAGAGAAGATACTAATTATTAGAAACTTTCAAAGTACTTAAAGTTTGATGTGATGCTAATTTAAAATAATTATTTTCTTAGTTCAGTAGTTCTTCCTATTTTCGGGTCTAGCTTGAAACATAACTATTATTTTAGTCCAATAATTTTTAATGATCAGGTTCCAATTCAAAAATATTCTTTTCTTTTACCAGTTTTCAATTCTACTCCTTTCAGCTATTACATTATCAGTGTACTTGTAACTGAAACTTTAATATATAAAAAATTTTGTATAGTAAGAGATACATAGTTATATTGAACAATGGCAAAGCGTGCGGGAATACAATTTAGATAGTAAGATTACGCAGCGAAGATTCTGATTAATTATCGAGTGATTAAGTTATCAATCAACCAATGATCTCATAGATCAAATATCATTAGCATATATGTACATGCAATTGATAATTTAATTTACCAATGACTTATGATAATTTTTGATGCTTCAACTGCGCAGTCACATTGCCGCAATTGCTTCATCCATTCTTCGTCACTGCTGAAAGATGAGGCCACACCCAAAATTCTACGTATTAATATCTGTGTCCCTGGTTCTATATGTAAACAGCTCAGCAGTATTGACTACTTATGACTTACTAAAGTCGGTGAAGTGGCGAAGTTTATATAGAAGCAAGTGAGACAGCGCAATTGACTCATCAAAAGCTATCAATTACATTTCAATAGGCTAATGGGCATTGTTCTATGATATCACTGGTTGATTGATAGCTCAATCAATCAATGACTTATGAGATTCTTTGATGCCTCAACTGCGCAGTCTCATTGTCTCACTTGCTTCCATTCTCGCTTCGCCCATGCTTAATGCATTTGTTTGTGTTCTGTGACAAAATTTGATGTCAGTTTTGTCTCGAACATAATAGTGTGTCGTGGTCACTGCTATCAAAATAAAGGTAATCAGTCTATATCCTTTCCTTCTATTTACAATAAAAGTAATTTATTCCGTGCTAGACGGTTACAATAATGCCAATATACAAGTAGTTTTAAAAGATAGTTATGGTGTTCAAGTGATTTGATTCTCCAAAATAAAAACCGCATAATGCTTCGCAGTGCCTTCGCACTAAAAAAAGAGATTTTAATCTTTATTTGCAGCTTTCAAAGAGCAAACCAAGGTTGTTCTCTACTTATTTCTATTCCTTGTGAAACGACGAAAGCTATTATTATAATATTCCTGGATGTTTGTAAATAAAGAAAGTTGCTGAGGTTTTCTTTTGCAAATATTTACTCACGTTAAGTGTTTTTTACTACTTACTTTGCACAAACAAAATTTTACCGATATTTAGATTTATTACTGTAATGATGCTTTTAAGTTGAATTCCTTGTTTAGCAGTGCTTATGGTTTAACCTTTAACTCTACATTTATCCTCTAGAAATAAAGTTCTTTCTGAATGGCAACCAAAAACAAGAGATTGTCGAACGTGTGAAAGTAAAGTTTTCAGAATATTCTAATGAACGGAACATAAATGAGCTAATTGTTAAATTTATTATTTCGCTTTAATTAACTTAGTTCTTAATTAGTTTAATCTTCAGTCTCATGCAAACTCATCGCTTGACTTATTCAATCTTTTCCAACTTTTAATTAGACACTGGCAAAGATCCTCTGCGGAATTCCTGCCTGTATTGACACAGAGGCAGTTTGGAAGTGTACGTGGGCTTACATAAAGTTTAGTTTGCACATCCACTTCTCTCTGAGGGCCCTGAACCCACTTTTTGTTATTCATTGCAGCACATCACACCGTGGCCGCCGGTTGCCGAAAGCCACGCTTCTGATTTGCATGCGAGACCATGAAATTTTCTCCCCTGCACCGCGCCTCAATGATAACTTGATCAAACAAATTTTCCTGAATTAATCGGACTTAAAATGAGCTACGTCGGGGTTCGTGGGGCTGTAATTCTACGAGTGGTAATTCCTATCGTCGGCACTGGGATTTCTTCGATTCAAGCATCTTGATACTAGAACCTGTCACTCGAGGGTGAAATTCTATGGTACGGGTTTCTTTCATTAAAGGTCTTCGCCAAGTTCTTTATAGCTTTATTGCTGAACAAATCACGGTTATCGTCCGTCCCTGAAGACAGCTGTTTAGGAGTCGCCGTTTGACATAAAGCTAGAGCACTTAAAGTCTACCTTTTTTTTATGATCTTTTCGCATCACCCTATAAATGAATTATTTATCAGTTCTTGTTATCGCGATGGTGGTAATAAGATGATTTCTTAATTATTGACCATTTAACCATTCTCGGCAAAATAATTAAATGAACCACATTTTAAACAGTTTTATTATAAACCTTTTCTTTCCTTTCTCCCCCTGCAGCAAAGAGAACTTTTTGCTTAGAAAATCTCTACACAATTCGAATTTCGAACAGGCACGAATGAGAAGTCTTTTTGTTTTCATATCCTTTATTTTTCATCTCTTTGTTCTTTTTCCCGTAATTAAAAACGGAACGAAGTTAGTATTCTCTCATATCCGTTTGTCAAAATAGTATGTAAACTTATCAATGCTTCAGCCATTCGTTTCAATTTGACAGTGGAAAAGGATAACAGATGTTCGTCGTGATTTTGCATATCAAGAAACTGACAGAAAGCTGTAAGATGATATATACGCAAGAGAAAACTGCCTTTTTTTAACATAACAAACAATTCCGTCTATCACAAGTTGAGTGTAATAGTGAGGTGGAAAAGTACAGCTCACAGCAGGCTATCCCGTTGCAGAACGCTTAGTGTCGAACCCATAGTGGGCGTGAACGTAGCTTATCCGTCCTTCCTGCTCCTATGCCAGCTTTTGCAGCATTTGCCGGAGGCTATGCTGAATATGCCTGGGATGGGGTAGTGGAGAGGGAATAGATTATCGAGTCTGCAGAGTCCAGGGATTGACGGTCTTCCGGTTGCATAGTCTAAGCTGTTGTAGCCACAGGCCAAACACCCACTTCTCTGCGAGTGTCCATTGAAGCGTGTCCTGCTGGCGCCTGATGCCCTCCCCTTGCTTGTCGTTGGCTGCAAGAGCCTTTCGCAAGCCCAGTGGTGCAGGCAGTGTTCTATATGTACCATCACAGCGGAAATCCTGTGACTCTGTGTGGGGATTATAGAAAAACAGCTGTTGTAGATATGGCACTTAGGAACAGCGGTTTTCACTTCATAAAATTAGTACTCACTGACTCAGAATCTAGGATGCAAAATGAATGGCTTTGTTTGCAAAACGTTATTCAAAGAAATTCGTGGTTATTGTTTTGTGGAATTTCTTATTTTTCTTTGAAAATCAGTGGAGAGATAAGATACCAGGGATAAAGATATTTCTTCTGTGGTTAATAGGAAAGATTCTTCCACGTTCACTATTTGTTGAAGATATTTTACTTTAGCATTTATTACCAGAGATAGCGATGGGTTAAACCCAAATGCACGTTGTGTACAGTCGTTTAAAAAAGTATCCGAACACTACGGTTGATTGCAGAACTCACGTGACACGAAGGTTTCCAGATCACTAATTTCTAAAAAAATCGTTGCCGATATTTTTTCTGAATTCTGCAATCAACCGTAGTGTTCAGATACTTTTTTGAGCGACTGTACACATTTCTCGAGGCGGCGTAAATTTTTACACATTAGTATTGTTGCGTAGAGCTTAAATTTTCTTTTTTACGTTTAATGAGGCTTCATTGCGAAAAACAAAATCATTTTAGAAAAATTCGAACTTTTTTTCAACTCTACATGCACCACGGGTGTGCCATCCAGATGTTTAACAACCGACTCGCTCTTCTAAGAAAATCTGAATGATAGGAAAGAAATTTAAATATCAAAATATTGCACTCTTTTAATAAAGATTCTTTTTTTTTTCTGAAAATATATAGGTAAATCACAATATCAAAATATAATTATTTGATTTAATACAAATTCTATATAGCTTGTTGATTAATACATATTTTTTTCCCTTGCTCTTTGACAAACACCAATTTCTGATCTACTAGCTCGCCTATTTCGATCTAGAACAACATACACACTATCCATTACCTCGTCCCTCAGGCAGTGTTGATATGGCCCTAAAATTCCAAAAATCCATTTCCATTGCTGTTATTTTTTATAAACAATACAATGTTTTTGAATATTTTCTTCTTACTTTCCTTAGTTTTAACAAAAAAAAAAGTGAAATTACTTTATAAACGTCTAATTGTTTCTCGAAAGAATAGTTTCGTATAAATTATAATAATAAATACCCCCTCAAGCAGCCGCTTGCCACAGAAGCAGGTTGCAATGTTGTGAAAGAATATATGCTTCGTATTCAAATTTACTATTTATATGGCGAAAGTGTATGAAAGCAGCTCGAACAACGAGACTGCGCAGTTGACACATCCAAGATTCTCCTAAAATGATTGACTGAGCTATCAATCACTTGATAATCAACTGATGATCTCATAAATCAAAATCGTTGGGTAATTGACATGTGAGTGATAGCTTATTTCATGATGCATCAATTGCAGTCTCATTGAATCGGTTGCTTACATCCACGCTTCGCCACTGGTATCACTACTAGAAACTAAATTGTCCCAATTTATTAATATCTTTTACTACAAGTACCTATCTGTCACATAAGTCTGACAGGAGCTCCAGATCAGAGACACCTGGGCTCAACCCCCAGATTGGAGAACATAGTTGTTCCTTTTCTTGTATTGCCTTTCTGATAAATCTCGCCATCCTCACAGACGTTCTCAATGGTATATTATACCGATAATTCCAAACAGAACTCTAAGAAGGGTCCTTATAGTCTCTGTGGCAAGCAGCTGTTTGAGATTAAATTATTTTGACCATTCCGGTGACCCAGTGGCTTTGGGGCTTATCTGAAGAATAAGAGGACCTGGGTTCGAATACTGGATAATGCATAGTAGGTCCTTTTCTTGTGTTGTCTTTCTGCTGAGGTCTTTTCAGATTCTTCTTCACAATTCTTCTCTATCTACTACTAATTTTTAAGTCAAATAAATGTCCTTCAAGTAGCTGCTTGTCACAGAGCGCTGACAGGAGCCTGTCACTAATGTGCCTTTAAGAAGGACTTTGAGAAAGAAATCCACTACAAGAAACATTCATGGCTTATCTGGTACTCGACCCTGAGTGTCTTTGATCCGTAGCCAAGTACACTAGCCACTGGGATGGTATTAATAATTTGAGAAATCCTTTTGTTGACCACAGAATGTTTAATTTTTAAGGGAAACGTAAAAATATTTCCTTTACATAAATAAATTTAAAATGAAAATAATGTTAATTTTATCTAGATTATTTCTTTTTAGTGAGGTTCTTTTTGTGTAGGATTTTAAGCTAAATGCAACTGATGAATTCTTTTCAAAGTTTCAAATGCCGCAAATCTTATGTATAGATTCTACGATTTGGAATCCTTTATTTGAAAACAACTAAATAGGTTTATAAGAGATTACTAAGCTATCATTATTCTGTGAACAGTACTGAAAAAATAGGATCCTTTTTTTTTACCGTTAATGCTTACATGACTTTTATAAATCCCCATAGCTCAGTAGATATTCTGAGTGTTAAGGGAATAACGTCTTTTGACATCATACAATGAAAGGTGAGGGAATTTTGTTTTGCATTCTCACATATAGTTAAATTTTCTGTGATTATTATGAAAAACATTAAATTCATTCAAATCCATGCATTTATCACCAAAAAAAGGCATCAAAAGAATAACGACTGAATTGTAGAAAATGATACGAAAATCTTCATATTCAGGCAAAAACTAGATCTGATTCCTCTTTTACAGATCGTGTTTTAAATTCCAACCAAGCCAAATGTGAAATTTATCCGTGACCAATAACGAAAACGTATTTGCTTTATGTTCGAAAATATCTGTACTTCACTAGAGGAAAATAGAACCTCCATCTCAAGGGACATTTATGCTTAGAAGACCCAGAGAGTTCAAAGGAACAGAAGTACTTCCATTAATCAGACAGAAAAGGTGAAGTAGGGATAAGTTTAATTCTTCCATCTCTCTTCCCTGGCATCTGCATTATCGATCCTCCCAAACGTGCATCAAGAGGTTCACCTTTTATGCAGGAGAATCCTAATCTGGCTGCGAGGTGATGTATAGATCCTGTCTGTTCTTCTTCTTCCTTAATCTGATGTCATACACCCACAAAAGGCAAGGGCGGCAGCAGCAGGAGAGAGAAACTTTCTGTCTTGCACTTCAGAGAGGATTACGTCACATGTAATTTCCTTAAGATGCCACTCCTCTAAATTAAATCGCTTGCTGTAATAGCCAACAAAAGGAACTGGAATCCAGAAGTGCCAGACGCCTCCCGGGATTTCTTGAAAGCTGCAGTTGCGACCCCATGAGACTGCGGCCAGTTCGTGTGGCTCCAGTCTAAAGCCCCTTGATGCCATTATTTCCATAACAAAAGCGCATCTTCAACATGCGGGGAGGAGATGGTTGACAGCCACTACGCTGTCCGCATGCGTAATCATTAATCTTATTATTGCTTTTGTTTCCACCTAAACATCCAAGGGGAAGCTAAAGAAAGGCTCTGGAGCTGGATTATATTTTCCAACGCTTTAATAATTTATATTATTTTTCAATTCACAGATGCCCTATCTACCCACTCGTAAGAGCTCTCGATGTATATCTAAGTTTGTTCTCTTTAACATTTAAGAATAATTTGTTTTGATATATTTTCAACTTTATTCCAGGATATTGTTTTCATTAAGGAACAGGGAAAATTGTTCAGACTTTTTTTGCACTGGTCTTTATTAAGTGTATTTAAATAATGACTATATTTATGCAATGTGGAGAAGGATTTAGCTGTGTCTTGGTCGCTGAAATTTCCGATTCTTGGCATTAACTACGTTTGCTATTCAATCAAAGTTTGTTTTTTATTCACAACGAAAATCTTTCTATACGCTTTAAACAACAGCATTTTTAATGAAACGGTTTTCTGCTAAAATACAAGCGCTACGACGGGTAGATCTAACTAACTAACAAATATTTCTCCCCTGTGATATAAGTAATAGTCTTTACACCAGTGGCGAATTTTTGGACTTAGCAATTGATGCATAAAAAATTCTTATGAACTAAGCTATAAATCACATGTTGAATTAAATAATGATCTTTAATCTATGAGATCATCGGTTGATTAACAAGTAACTGATACCACCGCAATGACTTATGAGAATCTTCATGCTTCAACTGCGCATCTCATTGTCTCAGTTACCTCCATCCACACCTTGCCGGATGGAGGTTAATTGTTTTTTACTACCAATTTCTTGAGCTGGATTTTTTTTATCAAATGATTCGCAAGAACCGGAATGAACTAATTTATACCAGTTTTGAAGGCACCTTTTTTTTATTTCAGATATAATTAACAATTAATTTCATTTTATTACATTACATGAAAGCAGGAAATGAATCAACTCTTCATCTTGTTTCTCATCCAAGATAAAAAGAGTAATCAACTAAAAGAAGGATTTGAAGAAAAGGTACATATCACCAATTTGAAAATTTCTTTATAAAGTATCGCATCTCTTTTATTTTCTTTAAGTAGAACAGAGCTATGTTGAACTAATTATGATTGTCTTCCATTCTCAATTTCTGGTTGTAAAAAAATTTAATTATTCCTCAAGTAGCCATTTGTCACATAGGTCTGAGTGGAACCTGTCAGACCTGTGTGAGACGGTTCTTTGATCAGTAGTAAACTCGGTACGGACTTATTTTATAATTCTTACACCTATAATTTATTTCCAATATTATAATTGCGAAACGAAACGTTTTACATGAAAATTCAAATTCATAACTCCGTAATATATATACAAATGACAACCATAATTCAAAAATGGTATAATAATGACGTAAAAACAGTAAAAGTAACAATGGGGAGTAGAAAGAACAAATATGAATTGAAACCAAAAATCGCAAAAAAGCATTTGTAATCATAATTGTTCAGTTGTGTATTCCTACTGGTTCAATTGTAAAATAGATAAGTGCATACTATCCAGTGAGCACACCTTTGGGTGGAGAGCCATCCCTTGTTATCCAATCGCAACACCTGTTCGTCGCGTGCCCTCCCTTGCTTCTACAAGCTGACGGTTCCTATGATGTGGCGACAATAGGAAGACGCTGCCATACGTCAGGCACGGGACACCTACTAACAGCCCGTTACGTCAGTCCGGCGCTCACTGGCTTAGGTCGTCGTTCATTTGAATAGGCCATAATGTCATGGTCAGACGCCATGTTTATTTACACATGGAGGAAGGGCCATGAGGAAAAGCCTGCTGACAGGAAACTATCAGTGTAACTTGCTGTTTTGCGTCTATGTAGTCAGTGGCATATGATAAGCTCAATTTTTCTTTCGCCACGAATTCTTGTCTTCATCAAGTTGATACAAGTTCGATAAAGTATTCAAAAAAACTGTTTGCCGAAAAATAAATATTTATAGAGGAGCAGTGATACGTTTGGTTGATTCTTTCGCTTGGCCTGTTCAGATGTTATTCTGAATAAATAAAATTGTTTGTACAAGTCTAAAGTTAACAGTAAAACTGAATTTTGATGGAAATGAGATCTGATCTTTAGACCTCTTGAAAAACTGACATGTGCTCGGATACTGAGCTTTTCTACCACCACATCTATCAAATGATTAAGCACCTAAACTTTCTAACACTGTCAGAACTGAATTTTTATCCTAAACTTCCACTTGCTCGAGAATTACTATTACTGGATTAACTGTTCTAATTTTTGCTTCTTCGATAAGAATTATAATTCTTCTTAGGATATTTATTATTTTTGTACTTATGCTATCCATCCTTACTTATGATAATGATGGAAAAGGTTCACCAAATTGAATATCACCCAATTCCTATTCCTAACAAAATAGGAGGTGTGATTGCGTTATTCTTACTTCTTTTAGTCCTCTTTATTTATCATTTAAGCATACCTTTCAATCCAAAGAATTTTATGCATGGAGCAAAATCTTATTTTGAGATTACCTAACACTTTTCGACTACTACTTGTTATTAAATGAATTGATTTTTAACCCATATCTGATATTTAAAATATAAAATTTTTTAAATAATTTTCGACTTTGAATTTACTCAATGTGGATACGATGCATTCAATAACTTCTAATTCATTAAATAACGAAACTCAAGCAAGTAAAGATAATTGAATCGTACGTTATACAAATGTAAAAAAAAATCATTCAGTCTCCTGGATTCTGTCATGAGATCTAGTTATGTGTCGGATTGTCATATAACCAGGAGATCTCGCTTTCACATCAGATCGACGATTGGATAAATTTCTAAAATTTGCGATAGTTGCTTCGTTCGGTGGGATGTTTACTATCCTACAACATGTATTATGACACTGCCATGTTATGTAAATGAAAGCCATATTCAAATCATCCTAACTTGTAAAATAAGCCTTTTACAGAAAAATATCATTGTAAATAAACTGGAGATCTCATTCAAATGTCTCGAAATAATATTTAAAGAGTTACTGGGGATGGAATATTTTGAAACAGAAGCACCTAAACTTTCTAACACTGTCAGAACTGAATTTTTATCTTAATCTTTCACTTGCTGGAGAATTACTTTTACTGGGTTAACTGTTCTAATTTTTATCAGCTTCTTCGATAAGAAATATAATTCTTCTTAGGATATTTATTATTTTTGTACTTATGCAACAGTTTTAGCACCTTTCTTCAAAATTGACGAAAACTGAAAGAAACGTCACAGAAACTACAAAATTATATTTATTTTGGTTAATGATTTGTTGCAACAATTTTTTAAGTCTTTTTTAAATTTCAATTAGCTTTTGAGCTTAGGTTTGGCAACCAACAACGCTACTGTTGACTGTTTTAGCTTCCATAACTTTTCAAATATTGTTTGGAAATCGAGACTTGAAAAAACAATTCAGCGAGAACTTCATATTGCCTCCAGCGAGATTTTTCTATAAAAAGCGAGTTAGAAAGCCTTGAATGTGATTCCATTCACTTAATATGATGGTGTCCCAATTCATATTAGATAATAGTGTATTTATTAGTGGCGAAGTGTGTATGAAAACAATCGAGGTAATGAGACTGTGAAGTTGAAGCGTCAAATAAATCATTAACTAACAGCTATCAAACAGCGGGCGATCTCATAGCTCACTGGCTGATTTATTTAGTTTATTAACATTATGACTTATTTCCGATTTATATAAAGTTTTTACCATGTCATAATTATGTTTTGCCTCACTTTCTCTAAGAAGCAATCCAAAACGAATGGTGATTCCCCCATGCATCACCATCAGTAATCATTGCATATTTAGTATTGAATGACGGGTGATTTAAAAAATGATGAAATGTGATTCAGAAGTGATGGTGAAGGTGTGTCTAAGAGGAAGAATAATGGAAGAGAAATTTTCGAGCCATGGGAAGCTGGTTATCGTTTTTGTTCGAATACATGGCGACTCTCATATGTTTTTCCGTGTTAAACTGAAAAATAAATTTTGTTTACACTTGTTTTAGCGAAAAAATTAAGTTTGATTCGTTCGGATATTAAAACGACAGAATGAAATGTCACTATAAAAGAAATGATTTACTCTTTAATAGATCTTTCGAAATGCTGAGCAATCTTGATTTTTATTCGATATTTTCATAAAATCGGTAAACTAAATGTTTGATTTTTAAAATATGCTATTTTTTCCTTTCATCCATCTAAGAACAAGGTGAGACCATGAGGTACATATTAAACAAAAATTTTAATATATATAAGTTTCATAAGCCAAAATTCAGAATAAAAATTTTAGGTCCATCAATCCATTACGTTTTAAAAAAAAATCTCAAACTACTTGCCACAGAGGTCTGATAGGAGCCTATCTGTTTATACGCCATAGTAGGAAGGTCTGTGAGGAAGGCGAGACCTCAACAGAAAAACGACACAAACATTAGTGTCTTATCGGTGCTCGTTCCCAGGTTCCTTTAATTAGTTGCTAAGCGCGCTAATCACTCGGCCACGGGAAGGGTTTTCCCGTTATGTTTCGGCAGTAATTAATTCTCCAAAATAAACTTTCTTTTACATTACAAACAGTATACTCTAATATTATACATTAGAGTATATTGTTTTGGCTACTAATCGAATGATTAATCTACTAATTGAATAATTCGATCTGAGTTCGAATCACGAATGTTTGTATTGTCTTTCTGCTGAGGTCTCGCCTTCCTTACAGATCTACCATAGTCGAATTAAACTGGCAGGCTTTTTGACTTCGGCAATAAACTAATGCTCAAGTATTCCTTTCACCCCTCTATGCAGAAGCACTTGAGGGCTAATTTTATTTTACGCTCTAAACTGCAATATTGCAAATTATCTTTTAAGTAATTTGAATCATTTTTCAGATTATTCACTGTAGTCCCAAATTTACATAGGGTATTTTTAATAACTGTTCAACCTTATACTACTCCAAAAATGTCGAAGCTAAACTGTGACCTTTGCCTTCCCCAGACAGGATTGTCAGTCTTTCGTAAATTTACTGGCAGTACATTAAAAAGAGGTAAAATCGGAAATTCCTAATATTTAGATGTCAGTAAAATAATTAAGCAATTCCAGGGATATGTAGAATATATAAGTATCTTGTGTAGTCCTCATTTCGATTCATTTGTGGGAGTATTGCAGCCTTTCTTTTAATGGATAAACATTGAAAATTGTTTAATCGTACGCATTTAGACGACTGGAGTATACATGATAGGGCCTCGCCCTATTTTCGAGTCCCAAATGTGCCTAAATTGGAATTTTCTCCTCTAATCCCCGCTCTATCGCTTTTCATTGGATCCCCTTCTCCAGCTTTGAGTCATTGGGATCCTTGTGACTTGGCATTTAATAATTACATGCCTAAAACTTTTATGAGCAATATTCTTTCCACACTGTCCATAAAAACGTGTTTAGAAACTGACAATTTAGGTCCAAAAATTTTTCTGCGGATATGTAAAATTCCTATTTTCATTTTCTTCTTAAATAAGGTGTTTTATTTTGCACTACTTCGCATTTAGGTTTCATAAATAAATATTGACTGAAATAGTTGCATGCAATTTGAATATATTGATTATAAACCATAGATGTAGGATTTGGATGTATGGGAATTGCCTACATAGTTACATAACGTTTCATGTGTTTATTAATTCGCAGCACACACTTGCAAATGTCTCTTATCAGGCATGTAGCCAGAAAGTATATTTAAGGCAAGGGGGAGTAAACAAAGTTTTGGGAGGGACCCAAAATTAGAAAAAAAATAGTAATGAAAGAAAAATCAATAAAAGTGCAATTCTTTCATTTACTAATGCTCAAGCATTTTATTACATATAAATACAATTATAAATGTATTACGAACAACTAAATATAGTACACAGGAAAATGTCATTTCTTAAATTTTAACTTTTTTTTACCGTCTAAGAATGTTTTGGAAAATTCGGATCCAAAGAGATACTCCCCTAGCCGCTTTCCTATCTCTTATAAAGATAGCATATTTTATACAATTTATTTAATGACTTATGTAATTTATTTGTCATACACATAATACATTTTTTTGAGATATGTCAAGATATTTAAAATTTTTATAGCTTTCTTTTCTTATCGATGCCTAAATTATTAATTAAAACTCTGACCCAATAAGCTAGGATTTTCAGAAATATTCGCAATCATGAATAATCGACCTCTTCGTTTCTAATAATCCTCAGGCTGAAAGCCTAAATTATTATCCTCGTTCTAGCATGTACAGTCGGTCAAAAAAGTATCCGAATGCTATGGTTGCATACAAAATAAAAAAAAAACAACTGGCAACGATGTTTTTAGAAATTAGTGATCTGGCAATCTTCGTGTACAGTACACGAAGGTTGCCAGATCATTAATTTCTAAAACAATCGTTGCCAGATATTTTTTTGAATTTTGTATGCAACCATAGCGTTCGGATACTTTTTTGAGCGACTGTACCTCGTGTTGAGGGACATTATTCAACTGCTACAAGATGATTAGGCCTAACTGATACAGTTGTCAAAGAACCTGTCTGTAAAAAAGATATAACTTTAAACATGCTCGACTTTTGTACGATCGAAAACACTTAATATTACATAAAAAACGAAGTCAAACTTGTAAAGATTTTAGATTTAAAAAATTTGGAACAATAAATAAACTACACCTTAAGCTCTCATATTTTTCCAGCAAGCAGATTCTAGTCACAGACATCTGACAGGAACCTGTCAGTATAACAGGCCATGAAGAAGATCTGTGAGGAAGGCGAGATCCTAATAGAAAGGCAACAAAGGAGTCCAAGGCAATCCAGGGTTCTGAACTCAGTATTTTTCATACGAAGCCAATCACATTAGCCACTCGGCCACGGGAAACATCATCATTTCAATGTTAAAACTTCTTCTATTTTTTTCTATTGGTAACATGTTCAATACTAAATGTTCATAATAGACAATACATCTATAAGTATACATTATCTGTTATATTAGTTAGAGTACCTCACATGTCATCAGGCGGTCGTGGATTTAGATTCCACTCGGCTTAAGATAAATTTTATCTTGAGCCGAGTGGGATCCATGTCCATGTTGACCTACAGCATAATTGTGTTCAAAAAGTTATTAATATATGTATTTTTTAATAACGTGGATAAAACGTTTGAATTTATTTGTATATGTGCTTAATGCAGCAGTCGATAAGCTTTTGGAGTAAGCAACTATAAATCACTAGGAGTAAGAAATATGTATCCAGCGATTAGCAAGCTTGTCTGGGATCAAATACCTGAGAAAGGAATTTTCTTTCAAGATTGTATTACCTATCTTGTCCATGCCTAGCAAATTTGCGCCAGGGCAAGCGAGAGGAGATATTAAGTTCCAGGGAAAAAATATTTTGCAATTCATCAAATACTTAGCTTTTTCGCACAATAATGAAAACTGACCACATGATAATTTGAAATTGCACCCTATATTTGATTTGGGCAAATTAAGCCTAGGGAATAATTTCCAATTATTTTATGCCCCACTCGCCCCTTGGCATGGCTCTGTGTCTATTTGCTGAGATCTTTTATAGAAAGTTTCTACAAAGTATTGATATCACACTGACAAGCTAGTGTCAGATCTTCATGGAAAGTGGGCTATTTAAATAGAAAGTTATTTTTATATATAATTATGCTTCAATTTGCGGATAAAAATATTTGAAATTAATTAAACTGGGATCCACAAAATACAGTTTTCAAACTTATGGGGATTTTTTGTAGTCAAATTTAAAATAACTGCGTTAAAATATCTTTTTATCGAGATGAATCTACATCATTCATTGCATCTGTACTCCGGTTGTATAACTCTATATAAGAGAGTGGGACTATGTTGTGGTGAATGGTTTTAGCAACAGCTACTTTAAATAATATATGTACATAGGACTCAAGAAAACATTAAGGTTAAAAAAAATAGTCTTTTACCCACTAGTCCAGGGAAGATAAAATATAACTTATTGGTTACGAATTTCAAAATAAAATAGCTTCTCCATTCACCAACTTTAACTCAAATAAACGATGATAGCTCTTTCGATCTCTGTGTTTATATCACTATATCGTAACTCTTTCATACTGTGTGTTGAAGTTTGTTTTACGTTTCCTACTAATTTTTAAAAACTTGCAAAATTTTGGATTTTGAGACCACCAGATTTGAGGAATGTAACTAAACTTGTGGTTAGAATTTCTTATTTTCAAAATATGCAGAATGATCTAGTTCTAAATTCTGCGAAGACCTCAAACATTTTTCATACCTATTTTGGAAGAAATAAAACACGTTTGATAAGACAGAGGAAAAGATCAGTGCATAAAAAAATGAGGAAACCGTCAACAGAAACTTAAGCCTTACGATCGTCCTTGACGCACTGGATCGTATGAAATATTATCGCGGAAAGAGAGCTCAAATAAAGATATACGATCTAATCATAAACATCGCACCTGTCATTCGTAAGTCATGTCGTAAAATCTTGCTACGCAGTGCTGCGTTCTTTGAAAGAAGTTAGTAATTTATTGTCGCGCACAAGGCAAGCAAGTTGAAAACACTATCACTTTTCTGCTTCATTACTTGAGGAAACATGGAGCAATAACGACACCTTTAATGCGTTATATTTATCTATAGGCAGTAAAAAAGACGATATGTTTCATATATTCGGCTACAAAAAAACTAATAGATAAGCTCAAATATTATCAGTTAAAATTTCAGTTAAAATTTAATAAAGACAGCTTAATGATGTCGGCAATATATTACAAAGTTGGAATTATAAACATTTGTTTCGTGAATCAGAAATTAGCTCTTGCACTAAAGAGTATTGTGAACTCACAACAAGAAGAGAAAACGAAATAGGATAATGAAAGATAATGAACATATTGTCTGGTATTTATAAGTTATAATCTAGAGGTGCATTTGGTTGCTATGATGAGAGAGGCTGGATAAAGTAGGATACTAATACATAATATTAAATTTGAAATTAAATTCTTAATATTGAATTTATAATATTAAATATAACAAATAGGCAAACAAGTCTCATAAAGGCAAAAATTCGTATCAATTTTTTTCGGCTTCGTAATTAATTATATTAGGGACAAAATAATTTATGGTGATTTTCTAGCCTCAGTCTTCAAGTTTCGGTATTGAAAATCGTTAATCCCATCTCCTACTCACCTGAATACTTTGACACTATTTACTCATACTCTTTGAACAACTTTCTTCAAGGTAATTTGAAACGTTTCCAAATATTATTTCCCAGTTTCATCGTATTATTGTTTGGTTATCTTTCTGCTTTAACGTTCCAAGAATTGTTTGAAATTTTAAAGAATGTTAAAAAAACAAGAGACGCATTAGAGGCTAGGGAAAGTAACCATTTGTCGGTGTATCATTCATAGTGTGGAAAAAATAAGCAGTAAGTTAAAGACAGCCAACACTGTTAAATTTCGAATATTATATATCACAATGACGTACATAGTTCAATACATTTGAAAAATTCCGCTGTTGTTACTGTAAATAACAAGTATTTGCATTACTAAAGTTTGAAAATGATCCGTAGTAAAAATAACTGAAAACGGCAAAACAAACTGTTCTCAGCGCCAGTGCAGATGGTGTACAAGCATGACATGGCATGAGGATGATTAGGATGGCAAAACACATATAAGCAGGGGTGAAATTAGGGTGAGGGGCAAAAGGGACGTGACTCACCTTAGTTCCGCCCCTAGGTAATAGGGGAAAAATTATTAATTTTTCTGCATTTTTCCAGAAGTTTTTTAAAGATCTCTAAAACGGAGGGGGAATTGATCTACTATAATCGAAATCCAACCTCTTGTTCTCCCCCCCACACACACACACCTCTTTTACTTTTTCCAGCTCAATTTCTTCCTCCTCACTCCCTTTTAATTTTTTCTACATTCTTTAAAAAAATTTTTTTACATCAATTTTTTTGATAACCTATTTTGGAAGAAATAAAACACGTTTGATAAGACAGAGGAAAAGATCAGTGCATAAAAAATGAGGAAATCCGTCAACAGATTGATGTAACCTATATGTTAATATATGTGATAACGCTTTCAGGAGCTGCGCTCGCATGAAAAGCTTTTCTCTTCTTCATGAAAAGCCGGGCCTTTATGTAAGTATTATTTTTAGCTAGGAATTGTTTAACGTATTTGTACTAAATACTTTTTTTTTTAATTCAGATAATAAAAAGTTTTGTTATTTGCAGTGACAATACTGTGTATGTTTAAATAAATTCAAGAGAGTTAAAGCTGCTTACAGCATTTGATTTTTACCCATCATAAAGACCTGCACTTGAAGTTTTATTAACTACATAGTTTTTGATAAATCTAGGTTAATACAATAATTCGCATTGCAGAGTTAACGTGTTTTTTTTTTGCCATTTGTTATTACTGATTCTGTAGTATTTTATTAGGTCTGTTATATAAGATTTCCTTAGCTATTTATTGCATTTCTTACAACAGAGACAAATGTTTTAGCGAACTTCATTTCTCTTATTCTTTGTTAACTGCTGAACGACGTTATTTGTTATTGAGTTTCTAATCACATGTTGCCTTCAGTTACACAGAAATTGCTTCCACATCGTGATGAATTGCATTCGCATTCCTCGCATAACAAAAAAAAATATTTTTTTTTAAAGTAATAATTCAAAAACACCTGAATGTGCGGTGAATCGGAAACGCCATCTGTGGTTCACAGCGCGCAAGAACATATATATCGGAAGAGCCGTATTTTTTCCTCCCATTCTTCTCTGCTATCTTTTTTTCCTTTCATTTTGCCCATTGGAAACTCGGCGATGTTTCATGCGAGCGCTGCTCCTGAAAGCGTTATCACATTCCTTTCTTTAATCGCACTTCACCGATTTGTTTCCGGGTGTAGAATGCCTCGGAAAGAAAGTGAGCACGGATATTTCGGCAACGCATCTATTTAATGAAAATCTATGAACATGAGAGAACAGACTTGAACGGTCGAGCGAGAGACAACATTTTTCGCTGCGCCGATTCAATTTGTGCCTCAGAGGTTCGCTCGTATCTCACCATTACCATACGCAACGCTGCTCGGCTGTCGACGTGCCAAAAGCCGAACAACCAGAGCCGAGGCGCCGGGAAGTTGGACGGGACGGCTTCTCTCATTCGCCCATTTCGAAACTGAAGAAACAATCGTCTTGGAAAATCGCATTTCATCGGAAAAGCATTGCACTTGTCTAGTTGTGCGATTAATTTAGAAAAGCTTGTAACAGATGGCGAGGCATTCTTTTCGTTTCTCGCTCTCAAACTGAAGTGTTTTCTTTTTTTTGATACGTTTCTTAAAAGCCGTACAGCACATATCATCAGTAGTTGTTTTGGGCACAGTGTTATGATCTGATAATAAAGACGTGTGGATAGTAGATAAGGTTAAAACAAAAATTTTATCCTTTAAACTTACTAAAAAGTGTATTATTTGTACTCTAATTATTATTTTAAATAGTGAGCTAAATATTCTAGAATGCAGATATTACCGAAAACTGGAAATCATAAGCAATTTGTAATGGCAGGATATTCTTTTCGGTTCTCGCTTTCATACTGAAGTATTTTCCC
This sequence comes from Ryuthela nishihirai, assembly GCA_038380435.1. NCBI lineage: Eukaryota > Metazoa > Arthropoda > Arachnida > Araneae > Heptathelidae > Ryuthela > Ryuthela nishihirai. The sequence goes on from JAWZYU010000001.1 coordinate 110,298,163, forward strand.
AGCTGCATTTATTAAAAGTGTACGGCATGCCATCAGTAGTTGACACAGTGTTATTTGATAATAAATATATATTGCATAAAGTTATAATGAAACTTTTATCTGTTAAACAGACTAAAATAGTGAGATAAATATTTCAAAATGCAAATATTACTTAAAATTACCAATCAATATTAACGAGGTATTTTTCTCGTTTCTCGCTTTCAAACTGAAGTGCTTTCATTTTTTCTGATGTATATTTTTAAAAGCTATACAGCATATCGTCATGTTTGCTTTTGGAACTATTGCTAACAATAAACAAACCGTATTTAATCATATTTGCTATGGGAACATTGTTATGATTTGATAAGAAGGGACAGGCTCCTGTCAGACCTCTGTGTCAAGCAGCTGCTTGAGAGGTATTTTTTATTTCATTATAGGCACTAGATAAGGTTACAATGAAAAGGTTATCTTTTAAACATTCTAAAGAGGGAATTGCATTCTGAATATTTTAAATATTGACCAAATATTCAAGAATAAATACTAAATTCAAAATTTAACTATGAAGATATTACCGGAAATGGACGATGATAAGCAATCTGTGATGGCAAGGTATTCTTTTCCGTTTTCCGCTCTCAAACTGAAGTGTTTTTTTTTTCACATTTTCTTAACAGCCTTATAGCATATGTCATCAGTAGTTGTTTCGACACAGTGTTATGATCTGATAATAAGGAAGTTTCACTGCTTAAAATTACAAGGAAAATTTTATCCTTTAAACTTACTAAAGTGTGAATTGTTTCTTGATTATTTTAAATAGTGAGATAAGTGCTTAGAGTGTTAATTATAGTAAGATTAAAGAAATTGAAATATTACCGAAAATTGGCGATCAGTAAAAAAATATTCCAAGCAAATTTTTGCTGCTGATTTCAGTCAATGACTTTGCGATTTTCGTGCTTCACTATGTTTTGTGCAACTTACTGTTACGGGAAGACAACATGTTATTGAGAGAATCTAAAGTTTAAAATAATGAAAACTGCAATTATTGTCTATTATAATATTGTTATTTTTCATATTGCAAGAAAGGTTTGTGAACAGTTTTAAAATATTTGCTTCAACTGAAAGAAATTATCTTTTTTAATGATTAAGAAAACACTTGATAAACCAAGAAAAAGCAACATAAAGAAAGCTAGAAACCTTTAACGTTATTTGAATAATTAATACTTCGCATTCATAAAAGCATTATAATCTAGACTCTGAAATAACGTTCTGTATTATTTTTAGAAAGCGACAGTTGCTGAAAATGATTTTTTGCTCAGCAAGCTTCAGAAGTTATGTTTCAAAGAAACATTCAATGATTATCATCAAAAAGGAGATAGATAGCAAAACTTGTGTCATTGTTTAATACAGTCTATGTCTTTTATGAGAGAATGTTATAACACAAATGTTCTATAACTGTTCAAGGAAAAATAAGACTAAGTACAAAGGGTTTTAATGAACGAAACATAGCTAAAATTATTTTTGTTCTTTTGCTGTAACATTCTTGGATTATTTAATTGTAATGCAAAAAAAAAATGTAATGTTTTAGTTAAGTGCATAATACCAAGTCTCCGTTAACGTTTAGCATACGGTTACTAGCCTTAGTTGTAGTTTATTTAAAATTTAAATTTGCAATTCAGCTTTTGCTCTCATCAGTCTAGAGATCCTTCATGATACAGAAAACTAAGTACCATATTATACTTCACAGATGTTTAGAGTATGAACTCAGAAGAGTTTTCAACAGTTCTGTGGATTAAATTTTCTAAACTTAGTTGTTTCACATTTTATCAACATTTCAAAATATCACGCAAATGAACAAAAAAAGACAACGAAATGGAAACGAATATATTTTAATATAATTTTTAAACAAAAATAGTGGTAAACGTAGTTTTGATTATTATCAACAACACATAATAGTTGTTCAGAAACGATTGAATGAAATACAGTTCTAACATTACAGTTCTAACATTAATTGCCTGTTTATTATAAAAACGACGAAATTTACTATATTTCATGAAGCTTGGAATAAACTAGAAAAAGAAAGGAAGAAAACTATCTGAGGAAAGAAATAACTTTTAAACATACTAAAGAGTGAATGTTTTTGTGTTTGACATTAACTAAAATTTCTAGCCAGGTAACGCCTACCACACTGTTCATTTATGGTAGAATCTTTTGGTGTAAATTTCTTTAAATAGCAGCTGAAAAATGTAAGAACTTCAGTACATGAGCAAACAGAATCCTATTTGAATATTCAAAGAGATCTTTGGATTAGGTGGAGACAACAGGAGGCCAAATCAAGAAACTTGATAGCATTGCACACTGAATCCTATTATAAGTATAATAAATAAATACCCCCTCAAGCAGCTGCTTGCCACAGAGGTCTGACAGGAGCCTGTCAGTTTATATGCCAAAGTAGAAGATCTGAGAGGATGGCAGGACCTCAGCAGAAAAATGACACATACATCCATGCCTTACCCGGGGATCGAACCCAGGTCCCTTAGATCAGTAGCCAAGGGTGCTAACCACTCGGCCACGGGACGGCTACATTACAAGTATACATACCAGTTTCTAAGTGAGCCTTTAAGATTTTCGCTTGTTCAGCAAAATCATTTTCATTAATCAAGAAATAGCTGCGACTGATTTCTAAAATCGAGTTCAAATAAATATAGCATTCCATATTTTTATTTATATGTCCACTTGTAATCGTATCAGATATACTACATTAATAAGATCATAATTTAAAAGCGCAATTTTAATGTATTTGAATTGTATTACTTATCAGATCTCATGTGCTTCTGTGCACACTAATTGAATGATGTGAATTTCCCACTCAATACGTTTATCTTACTTGTATATGAAAAAATATACGCATACGTAGAAATACTTATTCATATAATAAAATAAATACCCCCTCAAGCAGCTGCTTGCCACAGAGGTCTGACAGGAGCCTGTCAGTTTATATGCCAAAGTAGAAGATCTGAGAGGATGGCAGGACCTCAGCAGAAAAATGACACATACATCCATGCCTTACCCGGGGATCGAACCCAGGTCCCTTAGATCAGTAGCCAAGCGTACTAACCACTCGGCCACGGGATGGCCTTATGCTATTCATTAAGTTTAATACATATGCATTAATAGAATATAGGGAATTGTATTAAAATTGAACGGAATGCAAAGTTTTATATCATAGTTCTTTCATTTTCTTATGCAAAATGCAATGTATAGACAATTGGTTGTAAAGTCTGAATGAAATTTATGTTAATTTATTATTTTTTATCAAATTAAAAATTCAAGACTGAAACAAGTATTAATATCGGGAACTTAATTTCTTTTTATTTTCAGTATGCTACTGATGTTTTCTTTAGCATTAAAAATTAATTGCAGTTCAAGCGAATTAGTTAATTGTAGTTTTCTTTTTGCTCATTAACTTGTGCTAAAAAAAATCCCCTCAAGCAGCTTCTTGACACAAGGTTTGTTGACAGAGGTCTAGCAGAAGCCTGTTAGTATAATACGACACAGTAGAAGGTCTGTTAGGATGGCGGGAACTCAGCAGAAAGACAACACAAACATCGATGCCTTACCCTGGTCCGAGGTCCCTTTGATCACTAGCCAAGTGTGCTTGTGTAAAATAAAATAATATTTTGCAAAAAAAATCTTTAATTGAACCAAAATGTGGAAGTCTTCCTTTAGACTACAACATTCCACTGCCACTGATCCATAAGTTTTATGTCACAATAACTGTTTCATTGTGTAACTAAAGGTACGGAAAGGACGTGATTTCCATAGCATGAAACCTTATCGTTTCTTATTTATGCCCTTATAGCAGAGAACTGTAAATATAGCATAATATTTGTGCCCCCTTCTTTGCTTAAACTTTACGTTACCTAAGCTCTCTCAGTTTCAATCTTTGCCGGAAAAACAGGTGCATCTCATTTCGCTTGGCCGATTATTTTTTGTTGAAGGAAAAGGGCAAATATTTAACATTAAAAAAGTCTTAAATTATATACTAGAGTGGGTAAGTCACGTTTTCGCGCAATTTAACCAAATTTTCAAATTAAATTATCACCGCTGTTCCAATAGCGTTTGCGTGACATTTTCTTAGTGTGGTGAGTTTCTCAAAGACAAGGGTTGCCAATTGAAATAGATATGACCGAAATTAAAGCCTCAAATAAATATATAAATAATTATTTCGGAAGCAAATGCATCTGTTTTAAATTATTTTCAGTTAAATGATTTTTTTTTTTTTGGAATTCCCAGATCATGAAAAACAAACGTTTAATGATATATGGGCTGAAGTATTTTTACAAAATATATTTAAGCGCATAATATATCAAATTGTTTTCAGATGTTCGCTATTTTAAATGTCTGAAAATTTCAGGACCGAAAGCTGTGGGTCTTGGTCAGCCAAAGCTATGATGGTTCCTTTTGTAATGTAATATGAAAATAATAAGGGCTAACTTAGAATCTACATAATTTTAGGAATGGGCTGTTATTTAATAATTTTCAAGCTTAATGTCATAATTATTGGATCATTTGACCAAAATGTGAATCAGTAACACATCTTTTTTAAAAAGAAACCTTTTCACTATACTTTCAACTTTCGAATACATTAGAGTTTGCAATGTAAAAATAAGCACTTACTACTAAGAAACAATCATAGAAAAATAACTAAATCATACAAACAGCACCTGTTTCTTGCTGAATCCTCTAAAATACCTTTCCTTTGGCAATGATACTCTGAATACTGCATCCACGTTAGTTGAATGCTGCAGATGGCTTTTCTGCTTTCCACCAGACCATGTGGTCTGTCGTAAATCTTCGCCAGATAAAGGTGTCAATTTATTTCTTTCCATTGGCAACTACCTCTTCATATCATCCTCCCATAAGTCGTTCCCATTCAGAGATGTCTTTGACTATCTCCCCTCAGTTGCTATTATGCAAAAAGAAAACCGTTGAGCATCCCAAATGGTGCAGAGACAGATGATGTTCATAAGCGCTATTGTTCGCCTTGGAAGCATCCCTCCCTCTGTTGTCCATCACTCTCAGTTGCCATGGATACGAACTGCTTGCAGAGCAGTTATTATTAAGATGCACAGCCAGCTCCTCCTGGAAGCGTGGTAATTACAAATGCAGTCGTTTAGATACGACAAAAATAGAGAAAAAAATGAGTTGAATATAAAAGCAAAGAACAGTCGTATATTAATTTTCAGAATGTAATATGACAGTTAGTGTTACAGTGAATGTTTTCTTATTTTAGATAGTTTCATTGAAAAGTTCTTTGAAATTTACCAGATGATAGTTCCAAGGCAAAGTGATATTTTGAAAAAGACTTTTTATGTTGCAAATCGTCATCAAAAATCAAAGCTCATTCAGTTCCTGAGAAACACTTGATTTCAGTAGTAACCTCTATTAACAGTGTCGACTGTACAAGTTGTTTTTCAATCAGTAAAATAAAACTTTCAAGAAACAAGATATTCAAATGGAAAAATAAGATCATGCGGCTTACTTGCATTTATTCATTATAATAATAATCAAGTTTCACATCCAGGAAAATACCTGACATCTATTTAATATAAATATTTTTAGCAAGGAGAAATGTTCATACTAAGCCCCCTAGCTACGAAAATAAATATAACCTCTTTTAATATACGTTACTGTTACATTACACATCTTTTTCTTACTAGCCATTAATATTGCCCTTAAAAAAATCATAATATATTTGCAAGCAGTAGTTATATTTTAAGTTTTAGTGTTTTCTTTATATTATCATAGTTACTGTGTTATATATTATCCATTTAAAGCTATTGATCAAACGGACTTTGGCCCAATCCCCGGGTTTTGCATGGATGTGTGTGTTGTCTTTCTGCAGGGTTCTAGCTTTCCTATCAGACCTTCTCTGTGGCATATTAAACTAATAGGCTCCTGTCAGACCTCCGTAGTAAGCAGCTGTTTGAGGGACTGTTTATTTTATTTATAATATGTCCTATAATATTGAAAAGTCTAGGATTGATTGCATTATGTAACTTTACTAATGTTATGGCAAAAATATATCAAGTACTGAAGTCAGTACTTGTAGAATTAAAAAATGGTTCAAAACACTCAATTATACGGACTAAGTGGTATAAAAATTGTGAAATAACAACTCAGTTTCGTTTTTAGATATAGGTAGAACGAACCATGAGAAAATTTGCTCCTTGTATTTTAAAATGTACTGATTGTATTCCGATGCTTTCATGAAGTTTGTTTTCAAGAATAAATATAATCAGCTTTAAATGAGTCGGCAGGTTGGATAAACCTGATTTACAAAGCCGTAGGTTGCACGTATTGCATTAACCAAATGGCTACCATATTTTTTAATACTTATTCGTAATTCTCTCTAAAAATTTTACATTGGGAAATTTTAAATTATCAAGCGTTGCTTATTAAGAATATCATTTTCTAACTCTATTGCCCATAAAAAAATCACAAAGGAAAAATTAAAATAATAAACTTGATTAAAAATATATTTGATATAATTTACAAATACGTAATTTTTTAACAGCCTTTCGAACCCAATTAAGCAAAGAAGAAACAAAATTAATTCCTGTTTTTCTTCTCTAACGTTATTCCAAAAGTTTACACATTTATATATATTTGTGTGTGGTTAAAAATAATATCTATGTGCTGTAATTATACTTCAATATGTCTCTGTACATGATAATGTTGTTTAAAAAAGAATTGAAAATCTGTAATCTTAGATGAAAAATTTCAGGCTTACTTATGTAAACACAATTTTTCATCCTTATGTGTGAACATAAGGATGAAAAATTCAGAGTTAAATTAAATTATCGAACACAAACTCATTTACAACATTTAAGAGAAATATGCATGAATATGTTTGCATATGTATCTTATCCAATCTAACTAGTATATAATTATTCTTTTCGTTATTGTGGTCTTTAAAGTATTTCATGTAAATTATATGTAATATGTACCGTTCATATTTTTTGCCCATATTCTGGTTAACGGCATTCTCAAGGAGGTGGGTGGCCCTCTTGCCTCCCAAATCTGGTCGCAATATGTACTTAAATATATAATAAAAAAAAAAACGTTATCAGAAAACTGAGGAAAAAATATGCTTTTTTCATTTAATTGCAGGAAAATACAATGTGCAGTTATTTTAATCACCAAAAAAGATGATAAAGTGAAAACATTTAAATAAATTATAATCTATATGACAAATTTAGAAGAATCCAACTTTCGAACGAAAAATATTAATTGGCTTGTTTTATTTTCTTTATAGTGTGAAGTGTAAAAGTCTCTAACCTACATGCACAAAATCGTGTATTCTGGCCTCGATTAAATATATGTTTGAAATTGCCTCTAAACTTTCGGCTGTTATTAAAGAGAATCGTAGAGGAATATCAGTATTTAAAAATTAAATAATAAATAAAAAAAATAAATACCCCCCTCAAGCAGCTGCTTGCCACAGAGGTCTGACAGGAGCCTGTCAATTTATATGCCATAGTAGAAGGTCTGAGAGGATGGCAGGACCTCAGCAGAAAAACGACACACATCCATGTCTTACCCGGGACTCGAACCCAGGTCCCTTAGATCAGTAGCCAAGAGCGCTAACCACTCGGCCATGGGACGGCTAAAATTAAATAATAAAACGAAAATTATCTTAGACAACACTTTGATTCTTTTCAAGAGAGAAACAATTTCTTCTCCAGGATTCGAACCAAGATCTTTTGAACAATTACTCACGGTTTACTTGGAGAATTAGACAAGTTTCCTTTTACAAGAACTAAACTCTTAATTTTAATAATACACGATCGACTGAAATGTAAAGCATTTATTCGTCACAGTCTTTAAATATATATATTACTTTTTACTTACTGTTAGAATATCCTATGCATACTGAGATAGCATACAGAAAGTTAAGCAAAATGTTAGTACACGGAACTTTAACCCGCTAGAGAATGCCGAGAAACTGAAAGCAAATTCAAAATGGCGCCATGGAGCTTCGTTGACAGTGATGCCAGAAGGGGCAAATAAAGACATTATCCATGAAACATGACTCTTGACAGGCACACTGTCACATCTCTGACCTCCACAGCCCCTTAACGACACGCCTATCGAGTAGCCAATGCAATGCCCAATCCAGACCATTGACAGGCAGTTGCACTTGTCTTCACGACAATTGCCACTGTTTAACATGGGCAATTGGTTTCAGGCGCAGTTGTAATAAAGCAATTTCTTTGCTCTTAGTGCTTTGCGTCAGACTTCGAGAATTTATTAAGCCTGATAATTTTTCCCCCAGAACTCAACCAAGAAATGTGTTGGTTTCGTAATTGCGTTCTCTGCTCATAACGTAACAGCGTAACAAATTGTCAATGTACATTTTGTATTTTTCTCATTTAATGTTTGAGGATTTCAAAGGTAAGACAAAATAAGCATTCTTTGATAAATGACAAGTTTTTCTTCATTTGCTAAGCATATTGAATTTTTTAAGGAACTGAACACCATTTTGTGGTTGAATAATATTGACTCGGGTTTTTTTTTTTACTAAATCGGCATTTAGAGTTTCCAAACTTTAGATAAAATAGTAATTTACTTTGTATCATCGTACGGAAATTTAAATATATTCCCTTCACCACAGTGATTTATGCTTAGTTATGGGTTTAAAACTGTTTACACCAGTGCTACCAAATCTTCGGGGAACGAGAACTAAGGGCAAAAGAGAAAATTCAGAAATATTATTAACATTATTAGAAATATTTTTTTCAAATATTTTTACGTTATTACTATTTCGATTGAACTGATAGAACAATTGAATCAAATGAGTAAAAAAAACGATGCTATACTTCATTCTAAAATTCAACATTTCGTAAAGAAAGATGCGTAGGGAAGTTTTACCTACTTTACAGTCCTTTACTTAAACTCTCAAGTACCTAAACACAGAGCAAGAGGTAAAATTCTTATAGAACAGCGAAAATATTTTTAGTTAACTTACCGGGCCGCGAGATGCATAACCTTGAAAAAAATATTGCTTCAGACTTCATATTGTGTTCAAAACACGATTTTATTATATATGTTAAACAGCTTTGAAATAGTTAGGCTATCAGTTTAGGAATATACATATGACTTTTTGTTTTGCAACGTAAACGATTTTCTATTTATTCCTATCTTTGTAACGTTAAGAGGTTGTGTTATTTTAGACCTTAGCAAGCCTGGCTCTGGAAAATAATTGAGGAGAAAGGGCAAAAATGCAATCGAGCCGAAAAAATTTCGTGAAGGAAGGGACAAGAGACTGGATTTACAATGCTAAAAAGCATTCTCCCCTCCGCTTTACAACTCTTAAAAAAGGCATAAAATATATATTTAATAAATTTTTACATTATCCTTAAAACCATTTTGAAAGGGAACATGATCCCCTTGCGCCCCCCCCCCCCCCCTTCTAAATGCGTCTCTGCCCCTGGGTGTGACATTTTCTTTTCTTATCCAATGGACTAGCTTGTCACGTCAGAAACACTCTATAGCTCTGACCAGAGTTTGAAGGAAAAACAGAAGCTACTGTTAATTGAAAAATGGATTTGGCTATTGCTTTATCCAATTTGAGTCTATCCATTTCGGAGTCTATTTTTCTACCACAGAAAGAAAGCTAACGAAATGATCAAACATAATGAATTCAATCGAAAAAGGAATAGTTCGAATTAAGATATTCTTAATTTTATTTTGAATTTGTTCGAAATTCAAGACTTGCTGTAGGTGAAAAAAAAATAAATATGTCAAATTTCATTGACTTGCAAATGTAGATAATTCATAACGTTAATTTTAATGCTCTTTTTGATGACTGCAAATGCCCCCAGTTAATTTTTATAGCATATTTCCAGCAATTTTGGCGCTTTTCTGCTTGTGTTGATTTTTCTTTCTCCATTTTTTCTTTGCTTTGTTCTTAGTGAAAAAGGAACACTGATGACCGGCCATCGAAAGCGATGTAATGCGTCCTTTCCTAGCCCATCAGTGTCGAAGCATTAAACGATGGTCTCTGTGAAGGAGACTCATACCATGTACAATTTAAAGAACACCCCGGATGGGCATAACGAAAGCCTCCCATCTGTGTAATGCAACATTTTAACAACTCAGCATTTCAATTACATGAACTTCTCAGAAATGCCTTGTTTTATATTGTAGTTTAAAAAATGGGAGTAAAGCTTTTTCATAGATTTCACCTGTGTATCAATGACAAATAGAATACTAATAGAAACAATGTCTTTCAATCAAACGCCATTGTAAAGAGTGAAAAGGAAATAGAAATCAATCATACATTAATTAAATGCAAAAAATCCATCCAGCTGTTTCCCCACATTCGAGTACAGGATTCCCTGGTTAATGCCAATTGTTCTACTAGGAGATAAAACTGCTGTTATTCTCACTGCTTGAAAGTTTTATTCCAAATGGTAGATCAAATGATACGTAACCAGAGGCTCCATGATTAAAAAAAAAATAGGGAAACAGCTGGTTGAATTTTCCACCTTTACCTGCTGTCAAAATAATGCAAGATAATTTTTAGATTAATAAATTATCCCTAACAGAGACAATCAGCAATGGATGGGCTTGTGAATATACTTATATTTTAAAGCTATAACATTCAGCCTAGTAACAAATATTTCTCGGATAATTAAAAATATTTCCGAGTGTCTTAACATTAAAAACTGTTTTAACAAAATTACTGTGTGGTTGCAATGCTTCAAAACAAAAAGTTATCCTTTCTGAATGCTTTGCATCTTTTCCCTGTTCGAATGTTAAACTTTATTACACCTCTACATAAAAATATTGAGTCAAAATGGATTGTAAAATGTTTCTTTTACTTCGTTTCATGTTATTCCATGTTTGCGTTTTGCGAAATCAGATCAGAAACTGATATCTCATTGCTTAATGTTAATAAGGCTGACTCATAATGTTAGTTCTTTAAGCACATGGGTGAATGTTCTAAGCTTGAATTTAACAGTCCTTATCGTTTAATTGAATCTGAGCTTTGATTTTTTAAAAGGTACCAACACTTTAATATATAACACAGTGGCGAAGTGTGGATGAAAGCAACTGAGACTGATAAGAACAATTGAGACTGCGCAACTGTTTCATCGAAGTTTCTCATATATCATTAATCGATTAATCTATAAATCACTTGTCAATCAACCAATTATCTCATAGATGAAATATTATTAGTCTATTGACAAGTTATTTATAGCTTAAGTCACCAATGACTTGTAAGAATTTATAATACATCAACTGCGCAGTCTTATTGCCTCAATTGCTTTCATCGACGCTTCACCATTGTATAGCATTGTATTTATATGAAATGCAAACAAATTATTATATAAGGAGTGAAACAGCGTGTAAAGTAATGCTGATTAAAAGAATATAGGGATTCCAGAAGTATTCAAGCTGCTGTTTGAGGTGTTATTTTTTAATTCATATCGCAATTTCAATGTTTAGTATTCAAGTTGCGTATATAAATATTCAGACTTTTGAGCCACTGTAGATATTATATATTGTGTGACATTTTATAACTCTATGCTTGTTCATACCAAAGAGTTTATACTGTAAGCACATTTTTATCAATTTAATAAAATGTTTATCGATGCATTTCAGATAACTCAGATAATACCAGCTGAAACATGTGTAATGGGTATAGAGAAATAGTCAATAAGTGAGCTACTCCTAGTATATTCTAAGTTCTATTTCATTCTATACTGGACATTCTAAATCTTCAACATTTTTCATATCAGTGCCCAGATTTTCAATCTTTTCACATTTGCAGTAAGTTTACTGCCTACCTACATCTTCATCAGCATGGCCACTGTCTCCTTTTTTCGTTCTTGTAATGCCCAAAAAATCACAAAACGCTCAAAGTAATGTCAGAATACAATATCTTATATTTAACTATTTCTATTTTCTATTGTTTTTCGTTATGTAATTCACTTGTGAAGCATGGCCTAAGTATGATCGTATAACAAGCGAGTTTAGAAAGTTTCACCATAAGGGTGGCAATAAAATACTAGGAAAAACAATTCTTGATAAGCAACTGAACGTTTATTAAAGGATATAGCCCTTTACTTCCTTACAAACAGTTTAGCCATTCTCGAACAACATTAAACCATGGAAAGTCCGTTATCCAATTAGGTTGCACTGAGCCATATATGGCAAAATGACTTGGAACTGACCTCTACGAAGTTAGCAGATGACCTAGTAGTCTGTGAGATCCATAATCCGTTCGTGACATCGATCTCACAGCGAAGTAGAGGAAACGATACTGGCGGCGCTCGCTGCTGTCACTGGCCTGTTGGGACAGGAGCCTCTCAGGGGAGTTCCTCCTGATGTCCGTTGGTCACGCAAGCAAACGCTTACCATCCCAGCTCATCGTGCACGTTCAATGAGAAATCGATTCCTGTAATTAAATTTTCCGCGAGAACATGGCCCAGGTGTGAGATGGCAGGGGTCCATTACGTAGAGGCACAACAGCGCCTACATTTCATAACGGGGCCCGGAACTCTCGCTGACGAGGCGGGGAAGCGGGTGAAAACGTGACTACCGTCCATTAAGTTCCCGATCCGCTTGTCTTCGTGGAGATGGAGTTCTCGCCTACTGGGGAAGAAAATATTGCATGTGAGAGATCAGATCGTAAATATATCATTCGTATCTACAATTTACTCATGCCGTGTGTAAGAGGAAACAATTCGCCTCCTTCCCCCTTTTTACTGTTGCTTTTGGTTGTTCTACGAAGAAAATTGCTAGAGAGAAGTTTTGGGTTTTCGCAGCTAATGGAAAGAATCAGGATGAGTATTATCAGTAGGAGAAAAACTTTTTCGCTCAAAGTAGAAAATCGAATGAATAGAAGATTAAGTTTGGAAAAGTAAGAGAAATACTATTTATTATACCTTCACTGTAATTCAATTAGATCTAAGCAGCTGTGGATGTTCTTAGAATCAGAAACAATCTAAACACGGTTTTTTCATTTGCTTTTGCTTTTTACCCCCAAGACTACAGCTGTAAATTAATTAAATTATAATACATATTGCAAGTCATATTAGGTAGCGAATTATATGCTATAAAAACTCGCCTAAAATTTAAATTTGTAATGGTTCTACTTCCCAAAACTCATAAAACGTGATGTTGATTACAATAGTCATCATTATAATAGTCATCATCAAATAGTAGATAGTAGCAACTCAGTGATAGTACTTGTAAAATATTAATATAAACAATATCAGTGTAAAGTGAATTGTACCTTAATTAAACTGTTTCAATTTCTCACATCAGAGTGAGAATTAATTGAACATATAGTCACACTATATGTTCAATCATGTAAGATGCAATGAATTGATATGACATCATAAACAACTATGAATACTACTTCACAAAGGAAAAATACGCTTTTATGCTATTCACATGTATACTGTAAAAAACCATTCGTCTTGTTCGAAAACGCTCATATATATAGAATTATAAATACAAGCAATGTTACCTTTCAGTTAAACATGACACTTATATTTAATCAATATCTAATCTGAAAAATGGTATTTAAAATATCTAAATTAAAATTATGGTAGAGAATAAACTGACAGGCTCCTGTCAGACCTCTGTGGCAAGCAGCTGCTTGAGGGGGTATTTATTATTATTTTATAAATGTATATTTCTGACAAAACAGAATAAATACAAGAACTGATCATAATAATCTATTTCATCTGCTATGTTAGGAGTCTTAATAGTTTTCATACATTGTTCATTCATAATATATGTTATATCATATATTAATGCAACAGGTTTGGTCGATATAATAAATTATCAATATAATCATTTGTGTGTTGTTTTTTGACACATTTAATTGCATTTTTGAAAGCACATCTGAACAGTTTTGACAATTCATAGTATTAATTAAAAATGTTTTTAATTAAACAAAATATTTTCTTGATACCTTAAAAACAGTTTTTCTCAATTTATTATTAAATAGAATGTATGTTTCCGTTTTTAAGCAGGTAATTTTTTCTGCTGCTATTTAAGAATATAATATTTCTTTTTAGTGCTGTAAAAGTTTGGGTTCGCTAGCTCTGTTTTAAAAATAATACTCATTAAATATACATCTAATTTAGAAAAGTCTGGCAATTATGAGCTACCTATGTCACTAAATTAATATTTCTGGCAACATGGAATAAATACAAATAATACAAAAATTAGAAATAAAACAAGAACAATATAATCTATTGCATCTCCTGTAAGTTTGGAGGCTTAATGGTTTTATTATTGATTCATAGCATATATCATAAACTACTAGAACCATTAGTACAGCAAAAAGTTTCATCATTATGACCAAGAACTCATTTAGTTTTCATAAATTTAATTAGATTAAAAACGACACCGTCATGACGATTTAATATCATAAACCTTCTGCAATGCTGGTCTTCGACTAAGTTTATGTCGCCACACAGTGTGCTAATCAAGGAAATGTTTATTTCACCAGCTATCGGTTTTTAAAAGCTGTTAGAACTCTTTATTTATTCCTGCCTTACTACTTATCTGACACATCACGGGCAGTTATTCTGACTTATCGCTGCCATACGATGTCTAAGAAAGCCTATATGGAATGGCTATGCATCCCAAATGCAACGAATTAAATATTGGCTAATAAATCACAGCCCACTGCTGTGTGTACACAAGTCGGCACTATTGTAAAGGCCACTGACGACTTTGCACTCTAGTCCACGCAGTCGTTTTGTCAGGAAGACTGATGCAGACAAAATAAGTGGCGTTTGCCTTCTCTTAGATCTTGCTGATCCAAGACGAGCATTTCTATCGCCGTTGAAACTTGCTGGTCACGTTCACAAACCAAAGGCTGCGCCTATGCCATCTCGTTCTGTCAGCTATGTTGACGCATGTGATAAGTGCGGAAACGTGTTGTGTGTTAGAGTACGCTTTTTACGTGCCAATTATAGGTAACCTGAAAGCATTAAGGATAGTGAAAATATATTATCGTTATTATTGGCGCGGCAAGAAAAAATAACCTTCAAGAATGTCGTTTATTTAGTTTAAGGAAGCACAGACCAACGCACAAAAATATGTTTCGTTTGACTTAGTAGTCGTAGCAAAAAATAAAAAGTGAAAGCTACTTTCGAATGATCCCAATAACACCTGGCACGGGCATATACATTTATTTAGTTAAAGATATAATAAATTAAAGAGTAGTGAAAGGAACATTGGTTACTGTAAAAAATATAGAATTTAGTAATTATACTAAAAGAAAATAAATAGACTGTAAGGTAAAAATGGACTGAAAGGTAAAAATTGAATATCAAAATAGAAATCAACAATCTTGGATAAACTATTACACGGAAACAATTGGGCATGGAATAAACCAAGAATAGCTAACAATTATAACACTGGGAAATATATCGAAAAGAAACAGACTGAATAACTGAAAATTAATTACTGCTCACATAAATGTATCTTATAGAGGTCTAGATAGAGGTTGAAAGTAGGCTACACAATTAAATTAAACTATACAGTACGATGATTACTTTAAAAGTACTTATTTTATACTTATGAATCTTCACTAATGAATAAAGTGAATAGCGAGAAATCGTCTCGTTTCGAAATGAAGCGCTTAAGAAAAATCAAATTCACAAAGTGAAACAGGAAAATTAAACACCAAAGACAATTATTGGAGAAAGAAATAAGTTACTGTTGTTGATCACGTTTAATGAGTGCCTGCAAGAAGGCTACACTTCATACCCTTCCATCTCGATGAATCACGATGAAGATGATGGTGGTGGAGTAAATCACCAAGCACAAAATAACTGAAAATAATAAGGAAAAAAAGTTATCATCATTATTATGCGGGAGTAAAACACCAAACATACAATAACTGAAAATAATAAGGGGGAAAAAAGTTATCATCATTATTATGCTAAACGAAGGCATGAAGAAAACATGCCTTCCTTTTAATATCTTGGATTGGATGGATTAACAAGGATATGATCTTCACAATGATATGATCTTCATATATATTGAAAAGTAACATACTGAATAATTAAAAATAAGCTCCTCTCCTCGTGCAACTATACAACACAATGATTATCTTAAAAGTAGTGTAGTAGTGTGTTATACAGTAGGATGCGCAAAAGGGTATATTATTTAGTTTGTATATGCAGAAGTAGTGTATTATTTAGTTTGGATATGCAAAAGTGTGTGTATTATTTAGTATGAATATGCAAAAGTAGTGTATTATTTAGTTTGGATATGCAAAAGTAGTGTGTTATTTAGTTTGGGTATGCAAAAGTAGTGTGTTATTTAGTTTGAATATGCAAAAGAATGTATTATTTAGTATGGTATGCAAAAGCAGTGTATTATTTAGTTTGAATATGCAAACGTAGTGTATTATTCAGTTTGGATAGTGCTCCTTGGTGATATGTAGAAGAATAGAAAGACAGAAAAAAACAGAGCAACAAAGAACTAAATTAGAAATACAAACAATATTTTGGTTTTAACGCATAATAAAACAACAGTACCAGGAACAGAAATCAGTGGAACCAATAGTTCTCGAAAGACTGAACTTCCTATATGCTTGACAAAAGAGAGAATACATAGAAAGCAAATTAAACTATTCTATTCGGATTCAGAATAGAGACATGAAAAACTCAGATGAATGTTTAGATTAATGACGACCTCGAAGACACATTTATTCTTCTCCGAAAACACGCACAAAAATACGACTATGGTTTTTGAATAACAATTGTGAATTTGAATATTAACATCAGTTATAATAAATAAGCCGTCCCATGGCCGAGTGGTTAGCACGCTTGGCTACTGATTTAAGGGACCTGGGTTCGAGCCCCGGGTAAGGCATGGATGTATGTGTTGTTTTTCTGCTGAGGTCCTGTCATCCTCTCAGACCTTCTACTCTGGCATATAAACTGACAGGCTCCTGTCAGACCTCTGTGGCAAGCAGCTGCTTAAGGGGTATTTATTTTTATTTATAATAAATAAAAGCTTACACAGCTCAACAAAAGTGAGTATTTTTTGGAATTACGCCATTCTAACCTAACAAAAATGTTTTTAGTTGTAATCTGGTAACGTATTATACACGATACTATTTTAGTATTATTAACATCCGTTATAATAAAAAAAAAGCTTACACAACTCAACAAATGTGACCATTTTTTGGAATTACTCCCTTTCTCAATAAGCAAAAATGTTGTTAATTGTAATCTAGTAGAGTACTTTACATGATGCTATTTTAGTATTATTTCGGTCAGTAATTTTGCCATCATGGAAAACGATGGAAAACAATTTTTTTAAGTTTTATTTTTGAATGTATTTGCTTGATTAATTCAGTTATTTTTATCATGTTTTTCCTTTCTGTTTTGCCATCGTGTTGTGTATTTAATACTATTGCTATATATCCTTTGATCTGATCTGATATTAGAGCCCTCTTTATCCATAGAATCTAGGATTCACTGCATTATATAAAAGACACTTCAAAGGTGTTTCCAAGTTTTAAACAAAAAATGAATAATATAGAAAAATATATTGCAGCTAAAAATAAGCCTTACTGAATATAGTGGTAGATGAAGAATTAAAAATTATTTTTTTTTTACAGGTAATATCCCAGGTATTAGTGGGCCCCTGCCCTTAAACCTGGGCATTCTTCTATTGCTTGTCGTACCCTCGTGTACGGAAAGTCGGTACAGCAAACTCTCGATTATCCGGCATGCACGGGGATTAGAGTGTGCAGTTCGATCAATATGCCGCTAGATAGAGAGCTATCTTCGAGCAAATATTTTTGATGTATAGTACAGAAATAATAAAATTAATAATAAGACATGTAATAAATAATGGTACTAATAAAGACGTGTGGATGCATTGTATGTTGAAAACACTTGAGCAATAATGCTATTTACTTCTTAAATTATGCAGTACTTATAGCAACTTGAGAGCAAATCATATTGTTAGTATTTTTTCTAAAAATTATACTATTTACTATATTTACACAAAACTGTAAGCAATAAATTTTGCAGTATCTAATGCTCCCAAAAATGGTGAATGATGACGAGAATGCGCCTTTAACAAGGATATTTATAATGAGCGCAATGGAAATTAGAACAGGGTTGCCGAAAATGTACTATGACATCTAATATAAAGTAGTAAGAAAATTTCACGAATGTGGGGCCTCAGCTGTAAAATAAAGTTTACATCAAGAGCTCACACAAAAAAAATTTCTTCTGCTTAACTAGAATCTTTAGATATTGCTTCTAAGGAATGTAGAATAGTCACAACTAAAGATCTTTCACTTAGAAAAAAAATTAACATAGCTAAGTGTTTTTTAAACACATATTAATGCCTTCCAAAGCTTTCTTGGTCACATACTACATTAATTTTATAGTATTTGCATGAAAACAGAATACTTAAATTCTCTTGAAAAAAGGAAGTTCAATATTGAAACAGAAGAAGTCTGAAAATGACTTACGAACGAGCATTCTCCTTTTTTGGTATCAGAATTACCCCCCCCCCCCCATATTTTTAACTGTAAATCTATCGTAAAAATTTTCAAAAGTGAAGTAATGTTTGGCGATAGCTGGAGCGAATATAAAGGTATGCATATAAAATAGAATTCAAAATAAACATTATCGAAAAATTTAGGTATATTAAATAGAATTCAAAGCATGATAAACACTATCGGAAAATTAAACTTCTGTTAATTCAAAAACTACTAAAATTTTAACTCTGCTCCATGTTTCAGGAAAGCAAAAAAATAAAATCAGGCACGTTTATCTTTGTTTGAAAGTAGAATTCGTCGTTTTCTCCTATTTTAAATTCCTTCCTGTTGATTTTAGAATGAAAAAATATTATTTGCAAAAATTGGTGGGGAGGGGAAGCATAAAATCAACAACACTTTTTTTGCGATAGTAATACTTAAAAAAGACAAAAAATTTTTTACAGTTGTAAATTAAATTATGACCAACTTTATGGGATTGATAAAATGCATGCGTAGTAGGAAAAAGATACTATACGTAAATTTTGGAGATATATATGAAATCTAAGCCTTTTCTCTTTAGGCTCATTGCTCTTCCAAGAAAACTGAATAGTGAAATGGGATAATATTGGTTTTTGAATAGTGAAATGGGATAATATTGGTTTACATGATGGAAAGGTTTTCAATGCTTCTTTCTGTACTAAAGCAACTTTCAGGCTCAATAAAATGTTCCCGTATTGCTATAGTAGATCACTTAGGAAAATACCTATTCATCCATGTATACTGCAATATTGAGTATAGAATAAAAATGTAAAGATTCCATGCTGAGCTGATGCAATGCCATTTCGAATTATTTTAGTTTCTCTCATATTGTTCAAGCAGTAAATTTTTGTACTGAGTATTGTGACAAAAGTACGCTTGGTTGCTTCAATTTTCAGTTTTCTTTAAAATTTTATTCTTTATAATTTTAATCTGTACTCAGTATTGGAGCATGGATGCGTACTTTTCCTAAGTGACCTAATAAAGCAATACGGGAACATTTTATTGAACGAGAACGTTGCTTTACTACAGAAAGAAGCATTGAAGTCCTTTCATGTAAACCAATCATTAATCAATAGGTGGAATTATTTCCGAAACGTTGTACAGCACAATACCTATAAAAAAATTAATAATGGATGGACAAACATAAGTAGGCAATCTAAAATACAGCGAAATAGCCATTTATCAAATGAACTGAAATCAAGCTCTAAATAGGGTTGTACACAGTGATACAAAATTTTCTGGTTATGTCAGTGGGAATCTAATTTCGAAGTTATAAAAAAAAACAAATACCCCCTCATCAAGCAGCTGCATGCCACAGAGGTCTGACAGGAGCCTGTCAATTTATATGCCACAGTAGAAGGTCTGAGAGGATGGCAGAACCTCAGCAGAAAAACAACACATCCATCCATGCCTTTCCGGGGGCTCGAACCCAGGTCCCTTAGGTTAGTAGCCAAGCGCGCTAACCACTCGGCCATGGGACGGACTCCTTAATAATTCCTAAAATTGGAAGTTTTTCGGAAAAATGTGACTGAAGATAAATTAAGATTATAATCAAATCTAGTTAAATCCGATTTTCATCAATATTCGTTCAGTATTTAAAGAGCTATATTTAACAAAGAAATTTTTAAAATGTAATAAGTAGGAATAAATAAACCCATTGTATAAACGTCATTCATAATTGTCAGGGGCGGGGGTGGCTCAGTCGGTAGCGCGCCAGGCTCGTAATCTGTAGTTCCCAGGTTCGAGTCCCAGCTGGGTCAGCGTTGAGATTATCTCCGCAAAATTCCCTGCCCTGCCCACGGTCAGTAGGGGACACCGATGGGCTTGGAAAGGCCTCCGTCCGTCGGATGGGACGTTAAGCCGTGGCTCCGTGTGCGGGAGAGCCATACCCTGTGCACGTTAAAGAACACTCTGGATGGCCTTGACGGGAGACTACCATCTGTCTCCCAACAGCTGTTCCAGTGGATCCCCTCCCCCAACCTTCTCTGAGCCTTCGGGGTCCATGTGACCTGGCCATTTAGCCCATGGTGTGCAAAAAAGTGCCGCTCAGAGGTAAAACAACTCAACTCATAATTGTCAAATATTGAAATAATTATTGTGCAAACTTCTTTTGAAATGTACGCTTGTTTTATTAAATGGATCCAAACGATATTTATTATTGAAATTTTAATTAAAATTTTAATTAATTTCCGAGGTAAATTCTTACAACACAATACTTTAGTGAAATATTCCAGCTTCCATAACTCTTGAAATACCGATCGAATATTGTTGAAAATCGAGATTTAAATAAATTTGATTTTGACCTTTATCTTCAGTTTCATTTTCCATCAAATGAATATTTTAGAAGTTATAGAACTTCGATTGATTGCGTTTGACATGGAAAATCTCTAATCAGATTCCCATTGATATATAACATGGGGATTCCCTAATATTTTGGTAGGACAGCGTATTTCCCACAGATTTTTGTGATTGCAGTTTGCTTCCTGTTTGCCTGGGGATGTCCCGTCCATTTGGAGAAATTTAGAAGATTTGGAAAATTTGGAAGAGCCCTTGTAGCTTGACGCTTTATCCCCATAGTGGAGAACTACTGTTCTACTATGAATTTTCAACTCTATGAGATATCGTACGACTTGTCCAAAGGAAGTTACCCCTAAAATGTTCAATGAAGTTAGAAAACTGGATCTTGAAGGAGAAAGATAAAAATAATCAGAAGCTTTTGGAAGGAAATACCTTTGGGTGATAAACAAAACCAAGCAGACAGAAAAGGAAGCCAATGAATGAATTAAAAGAGATCTATGTTAAAAGATATAAATATTGTATTACATATTTGGAAAGACAAATATAAGCAAATGTAATCGTTCGGCAGTTTCAAGGCATGCATCTATGTAGATTGCTTAACTTGCCTTAAACGGCAAAGTACAGGAAAAATCAAGAGAGACCAGGAATAAAATGGATTTCTATGATCAAGAGAAATGCCGACCCTCAAACTTATAAAGACCTCAAACAACTAGAAATTTCACACCAAAGAGAGATAAACACATCCGATGACGGATGAGACAGAAAAAAGAAGATGGCTAATGCCAAGAAATAAGTTTTACAATCCAAAGAGAATATGCAGTTTGTGAAAGAGGAATTCTATATATAAATAAAAAAATTATCCTTCAAGCAATTGCTTGCCACAGAAGCCTGTCAGTATAATATGCTATACAGCGGTCTATGCAAAAGGCGGGCCCTTATTAAAAACGCACACGAAAAAAACATCAATACCTTATCGTTCCCAGACTACTTCGATCTGCAGCCAAACATGCTAATCAGTAACCGAAGTAAAAAAATATATGCTACGAGAAAAGGTCGCATTGACTATGGATTAAAGCACGCTAAGGCTAAAGCCGATGGTTCACGACATACTTGAATCATCAAAGCTGAATTCGGCTACCATGAAGATAAGGGAACAAAAATCTTATATGTGATATTACATGCAATGATAATAAATACATTGAAAACCACCACTAGGTAACCGTTTTATTAGGAACAGATCTGTATTCATCACATAAAGAGCTAAATACAGAGCTCAATAACTTTTAAATAAGCTTTTAATGGAAAATTTTGATTGAAGATAAAGCTCTCAATCAAATTTAATTCTGGATTTCTATTGACATTCGTTCAGTAAAGAGTTATCGAAGCTGAAATAGTTAACGCCAACAATGCTGTTAAAATAAGTGAAGCAGGTGAGCAATTTTTTTTTTCTTTGCATGATAAAGAATCACGGCAAAATTTAATGGCTAATACCGCTGTACTGTTATTGAAGCATTTCATTTCTCAGTAGCAATTAATTTACTTACCGGCAAAGAAGGACTAATGAGTTATAAAAAAAAATAAAATAAATACCCCCTCAAGCAGCTGCTTGCCACAGAGGTCTGACAGTAGCCTGTCAGTTTATATGCCATAATAGAAAGGTTTGTGAGGTTGGCAGGAACTCAGCAGAAAAACAACAGGAACATCCATATCTTACCCGGGTCCCTTAGATCAGTAACTAAGTGTGCTAACCACTCGGCTAGGAACCTTTAAATAATTAGTGTAAATTCCGTGGTTGAAAGGTAGCAAACCATCTCTGCAAAACTCGACATATTATAGCATGTTAAATTTGAATGGTTTATGTTTAACTAACTCAACACATTATAGCATGTTAAGCTTCGACTTTGCACATAGAATTCTGATGTTTTCAACTCTTGTTTCCTCAAAGAAAATAATAGGGCAATGTTTTCAAAATGTTTATGTAATAAATTAGTTAGCAGCAATTTTAAGATAAAAACAAGTTTCTTGCACTTAATGATGGAATTTTCGGAAATAGTACGTATGATATGTAATGTAGGCTTTGTCATTTCCAAATAACAACTGGAAAACAAAAAATATGTAAAAGAAGTTCACATTGCTGTTTAGAATAAATAAAATAAACGACTACACGATTTTTAGATTGAGCTCGAATGTAATTTACATTCTGTTTTTTAATTACGAAATAAAAACATAAACTATCACTTCAACGTTCTATTTAAATTTGACTACTATTTCATCCATTCAAATGCAACACATTTAACTAGGTGTTATGCTAATTTTTTTCTCCCCATTCCCCATCATGAAAGGTTTCCGTCCCACTCATTGGACGATAGAGGGGCTGATCTCCGTCCCCTCTACTGGGGACGGGCGATGCGTGCATTAGTCATCCTTAAACCCCAGCGTGTTCTGCCGCCAGCCTTCGTGAGTGGGTCGGGCTTGGTCTGCATGCACAATGAGGAGAGGCCATGGTAGAGGTCACCCTCCAAACCAGGCGTTGCTGGCAGCATAGACCTGCTGATTTGTGACTGCTCCCAACAAACTCCTACGAGGAATGCGTTCCCCTCTCTCGCTTCCTCTGATCCAGCGGGATTCCACACTCACGCGCACACACATTACAGTTCGAGATAGATTGGAAGGCTGGGCCAGGTTATCGAGCAGACGGAGAAATCACCCTCCGAGACAGCTCTTTGGAGAGCGAAATTAACTTTTGGGCAGCGGCATCCAGGCTGGCGTCCATCACAGACGATCTGATCAGCTCGGCACTTAATGTACAACCGCTCACTTTGTCTTGATGAAGAACGTTACCTGTCTTAGGCTGACAGATCCTGTTCAAGATGGATTGCTGATTCCTAAAAGCGTACTCTCAGTGCTTTCCAGAGTTAGTTTCACTGTAGTTCTTCTAATGTACGGTCTAATCTGGGTGGCTTCTTGTGGGATCGCTGCTGGAATGGATTTTTGAAATAACATCTTTGTATTCCGAAAAGCCGCCAAACGGCATAGAAGAGATAGAAAGAAGTGACGCTAAATCTTGAGATGCCTGAACATCAACAACTGTCATTTTTTGACAGCAAAAGAAGTGCAGCGTCACACCATGATATATTTGGTCGAAAAGTAAAAAAGAAGTCAAAAGAAAGAACTTACTTTTTTTTAAGCTTTTTCTTTCAATCCCTCGTGAACTGAATGGTTTTGTTATTTTTTTTTAGACCAGTGAGTCTCAATTGGTGGCTTTTCAATCTTTAAAAAGCTTTTTTCTGTTCCCTCAACTTTTTCAGTGCATTATATATATGTACAATAATGTCATTTAAAGTTTGCAATTAAATAAATAAAATAAAAAATAAATACCCCCTCAAGCAGCTGCTTGCCACAGAGGTCTGACAGGAGCCTGTCAGTTTATATGCCACAGTAGGAGATCTGAGAGGATGTCAGGACCTCAGCAGAAAAACGACACACACATCCATGCCTAATCCGGGGCTCGAACCCAGGTCCCTTAGATCAGTAGCCAAGCGTGCTAACCACTCGATTTATAATATTTAAATCTATAAAGATGAAGTTTTGAAGACAACTATGGTTCTTGGTTTGTTGATAGTTTGCAACTTGTAGTTAAACAAACAGTTTTGGACGCTATTCTGTTGGCCAATAATTATCGTACTTGGCTACTAATCAAAGCCACCCGTGTTCGAGCCCTGGATAAGGCATGGACGTTTCTTACGGTATTATTCTGCTGAAGTCTCGCTTTCCTCACAGACCTCTGTGGCTTATTAAACTGATAATCTCCAGACCTCAATGGTAGGCAACTTGCTTGACTGGTAATTTAGATTTAATTTAAAAATGGTTTCTAAAATTTAGTCCTTTAGATTGTCTGCTATGTGAGAACAAGTTGGTGAAGCAGTGGTGGAACCACAAGTAAGCTCAGAAGCTAACAAATACTTTCCTTTTTTTAGATTCGTTTAAGTTAGAGTTTTTAAAATATTTTTTTTTCTAAGTGAAAACAGTAAATTTCTGTATTGTTAATAAAGTTCATGATCCTTCCTCCTTAAGAATGCGTAGTAACGGAACTGAAACGAAAACAATTACTAATAAACTTTCAAGAAATCTATTAAACCCCACTAAAACAGAGGGAAAAAGTTTATATCGGAATTGATTTATTACTTTTAGGACAGAGACCCAATTTAGTGCCGCGGGCCTAATTCAGCTCTAGAGGCAAACTTGTCCATTCACCAATGGGATGTTAATATTTTCGCACCGTTGGAAAATGGTACTCGGTTTTGAGCTGGTGATATACAGCAGCTGAAGAATCTAGTCAATATAAAATTTCCCAGATATGTACACTAGATCTCTATAATTTCAAGCGTAGGGATATGATTAAGGGATATGATTACTAACAGGAAAGCAACAGAGGAAAAATCTCAAGGCAGAGCAAAAATTGTCTAGAATAGGGGTTCTCAACGTGGGGTAAGCGGCAAAAGTTTTGGGGCTCAAAAGTCGCTAGATCTAGTAACAAGTAAAAATAACCATTGTTATAATATAACTATAGTTTTATCTATCTATACAAGGGATACGCCAGTTACATACACATTTCCAGGGGGTACGTGAAGCATAAAAAGTTGAGAACCACTGGTCTAGAGATGGTAGGTTTCGAACCCGCAACCTCCTGATAACACGCCTCTGACTAAAAGGCAAAAACCGGTAAGCACCTGTAGGAAGAAGAATCTCAAGTATAGAGCAAAAATTATTTGAACCCGGTGAGATCCGTACCCACGTTTCATCAGGACGTCCTTGGTTCGGATCCCACCCGGTTCAAAGCAATGTTTCCTCTATACTAGAGATTTGTCATCTTACAAGTGAAACCTGTGTTTGCCTGTTTATAATTACTGAGTGTGACTTCCATAAAAGAATTCAAAGTTGTTGTTATTTCTACATATAAATGGATATTGACTACATATCCGAACATTTAAAATGTTAATTAATCTGGAATTGAATATCATTTTAAATCTTAATCTCTAAATAAACTAAACTAGTTTGGAAGAAAGAGAGGGTTCAAGCTCGGCATTCCATGACTATTTGAAGCAGGTGTTATCTCATGTCTTCATCCAAAAACAAACTGGCATTTGGAATATTAATATTAAGAATTATTGATTTTAAAATTGTCTGAGGGCAGCTTTTTGACAAAGGCGTCCTTTCATTGCTATCTCTTCCCCTCCCCCAACTCCCCTGAGAAATCCTGAATCTACCACTGGAAACTACCACTGGACACTAAAACTACCACTGGAAACTACCACTGGACACTAAAACTACCACTGGAAACTACCACTGGACACTAAAACTACCACTGGAAACTACCACTGGACCACTGAATCTACCACTGGACACTAAAAGACGAAGAATGCAGACTACTAAAAGTTCCTGTGGATGAATATTAGTTGGAATTGTGTATGATTAACTACTGAGGCTAGAATGATTGAGTTAATGTAGTCAGTTGAAATGAAGTTTGGAAGGAGTACTTGTTTAAAATTTAGAGTTAAGCTTTTTCTAACAATGATAATAGGTTTCGGTGATTTAGATTAGAAAGATTTTTTTTTTTTGGAGTTAATGTCGATATTAGTAACAAATAATGGCATTTTACTGCAACAGATTGATCTCTATGTTGCGATCTTGTACTTCCATTGTATAGATTGTGTGTGGGTGGAGATTCTAAAACTTCCCTGGTACGCCGCTGTTTAGAAGAGACAAAGTAATAATTTTAATATTCGCTCGATGTTCGTTATAAATTAAGCTAAAGCAGCAAGCTGTGTGAACTACGTATTATTATTAAAAGTCCATTAATAAAGTGGCATTACTGCTTATGAAATTATCGTACTGTAATGTGATAATTGTGAGGAATTCAATTCCGCTATTAATATAAAGTATTAATATTTATGAGCAATCAAGTAGTTGATTTCAGATTAACTCATATAAAACTGATCTCTAAGAAATTCTTAGAAGCTGACACAAATCCTTACGAATTCTTTGATAACATTTTAAAGTTTAATCATGATCCTATGAGCAGATTCAAAAGGGCTATTCGATCAGGAAATCTTTTTGGTCTAGTATCCTGATCTCCCATATTTATAATTGTTTTTGTGTCCCTTGGGGCTCACTTTTTGGTGATTTTTGTCTTTCCTTTGTGACTTATGCCACTTTTTCGATACCCTTAGATGGAGACGGATAGATCTTAAATAGATCCATTATGGGATCATTTATCCTGGTACTTCGAAAAATCATAACTATGTTACATGATTTCAGACTTTCTACTTTAAAAGTAGAACCACTCTTCCAAATAATCATCATCTTCGCCCATTATTTCATAAGAAACAAGTACTGAAAAATACGAGAAGTAACAACTTTTCAAAATTTTCGATTTACAGTGTGCTCGCATTTTTTTTTACGCTTAGGGGTGGACTCTGTTGGTAGCGCGCTTGGCTCGTAATCTGCAGTTCCCAGTTCGAGTCTCAGGTAGCCAGCATTGAAATTTACCTCCGCAAAACTACCCCCCCCCCCCCCTGCCCAGTCAGTAGGGGACACCGATGGCTTGGAAAGGCCACCATCCGTAGGATGCGACGTTAAGCCATGGCATCATGTGCGAGAGATCCAATACCTTGTGCTGGTTAAAGTGCAGGCTGAATGGCTTTGACGAGAGGCTACCATCTGTCACCCACCATCTGTACAGCGGGTCCCCTCCTCCCAACCTTCTCTGAGCCCTCGGGGTCTTTGTGGCCTGGCCATTTAGTCCATTGTGCGCAAAAAAGTGCTGCTCAGAGCTAAAGCAATCTAATCCAATTCCTTTTTTCGCTGTAAAAATCGGTTGATTAATCTTAATTCTCACAGAAAAATGTGTAAATGTCTTTTAAGAAAGCGACATCGATTATTTAATAAGAGGCTTATCACTTCTAAGTAGGGCGTGGGTAGCTCTCAGTAGGTAGCACGCCAGGCTCAGAAGATGCAGTTTCGAGGTTCGAGTCCCAATTCTGCAAGTGTTGAGATTTACTTTAGCTAAACCCCTGTTCTGCCTTTCGTAATAAAGGGGAACATTAATTTTTGCTTGAAAAGACTGTCGTCCATTGAATGGGACGTTAAACCGGTGTTCCGTGTGCAGGAAAGCTACATCCCATGCAGGTAAAGAGCATGTTATATGGACTTGAAGGGATGCTACCATCTATCCCATATGTTCAGTGGTCCCTTTAATCAATTGATCCATTGAGGTCCTTGTGATATTTCCATAAGCCCTCCCCAACCAATCAAACCTGAAACTCTGTTTAGTGCTGGCTATTTGCTTCTATTTATAAATTGGCCGAGTGGATAGTGCGCTTAGCTACAGATCAAAGGGTCCAGTCAGGTTCGAGCCCCAGAGTAAGGCATGGGTGTTTATTTTGTCTTTCTGCTGAGGTCGCCCCTTTCTCACATATCTTCTCTATGGCATATTAAACTGATAGGTTCTTGTCAGATCTCTGTGGCAAGCAGCTGATTGAGCTGGTATTTATCTATTTTTTTAAGGCAAGCACACATTACCTCAGATATAAAAAAGCAGAATCACTTTTCCTAATCTTCATCCACTATTATTTCATAATAGACACTGAAAAATACGAGAAGTTTCTTCCAAGTTTCTTTCCAGTTTCTTCTTGATGACATTTTAAGGCTTTCTTTTCGAAGTTTCGGAGGAACGATCCTAAATGGAGGGGAAGATATTGGAATTTAGTTATGTTTAGCGATAAAAATAACATAATTGATAATGAATGTATGTTATGATAAGTTTTATGCCCCGAGACTTTGCATGATTCTGATAGCATTTCAAAAGTAATGTAGTTATACTTTAAACAAAGGTCTTATAATTTACGGGGAAAAAAAAAGAATCAGGAAATAATAATTAAACCCAGTGACAAAGCGTGGATGACAGCAATTTGCTAATCAAAAATTAAGATATCAATTACAGGCCAATAAGATAAAACGATCTTTGATCAATGAGATCATTGGTTAATCAACATGTAATTGATAGCTCAATGTATGACTTATGAGAATCTTTGATGCGTCAACTGCGCAGTCTCATGGTCTCAATTTGCCTTCATCCACGCTACGCCATTAAAAATCCTATAATAAAATAAAAATAAATACCCCCTCAAGCAGCTGTACTAAAACTTTTATATTCCGTGAACATGATTATCTTGCACATCTGAGCAGTGGACGAACGTGAAAGGAATCGACGAGACAGTACATTCGACTCATCGAAGTTCACTCATTTATTACTCATTCACTACTCATTTATTGATTGAACAAAAATAAACATCACTTGTCAATCAATCAATGATCTCACATATCAGAGATCGTTTTGACATGGGAATGATTTCCTAATTCACCAAAGATATATAGCAATTTCTGATGCATCAACTAGTTTCATCTACGCTTCGATACTGCATCTAGTATAAATGAGAATAGCCTTTTATTAAAATTGCGAACACTTTACATAAACACTTTCCATGGCATGTTATGCCTGTTTAAAACATGGATTTATGAATATTCTTTAAAATCAGAGTTAAAGAAGGGTATTATTTACTTCTTGAAAAAGGAAAAAAAAACTACTGATGAACTGAGAAAAGCACCTGCCTGAAAAATTAGATCGTATCTTCTGAAGCACAGATAATTCAATATATTGAATTAAGAAAGTATACTCTTGAAACGCAGTTGCAGCACATTCTGGAAAATTTGATATTCCTGATTATAACTTTCTTGTTTCAGAATTAAGAAATTAGTTATTTTTTAATTTTAATGTCCAGATTATGGCTAGTTAATATTAATCAAAATAATTTCACTTGTCTTACCTGAATAGGGAGATTTACTTTTCATTTTAATTCCGTCTACTGACATCCAGCCTTGTGTGCCGTCACATTTTACTATAAAAATATACAAGTTTATTTTATTTATTTTCAACCATCAAGAAGGGGAAAAAATGCAACCGAAATGGGTGTGGGATTTTAAGTAAATAAATAATACAATTTCGTAGCTAACTCCATAAAAATTAATGTGACATTATGCATTACCATATCAAAACATTGAATAATTTCGATGTTATGTGAATGGTAATCTAACTTCGAAGCTCTATAACTTCTAAAATATGCATTCAATGGAAAAATGTGACTGATAATAGTGATCATCATCTCGATTTTTAACAATATTCGTGGAAGCTACAAAGCGTCGTAAGAATTTGCCTCAAAAATCCTCGAATTTGCCTTTGACTAATGCCTCGTAAGAATTTGCCTCAGAAATGAATTTTAACATAAAGTACTGTTAAAACCATTTAATAAAATAAATTTATATTTTAGAAGTTTTCCTAATGATTATTTCAATATTATGCAATTATGAATTTTATAAA
Organism: Ryuthela nishihirai; assembly: GCA_038380435.1. Taxonomy (NCBI): domain Eukaryota; kingdom Metazoa; phylum Arthropoda; class Arachnida; order Araneae; family Heptathelidae; genus Ryuthela; species Ryuthela nishihirai. The sequence goes on from JAWZYU010000001.1 coordinate 110,328,462, forward strand.
ATAAGACAATTTATTGTTAAATATTTCAACTTTCGTAGCTCTTTAAATGTTGGGCAAATACGTTAAAAATTAAGAGTCAATATATTTGACATTTTTCTATTAAATGCATGTTTTAGAAATTATAGAACTTCGAAGTTAGATTCTTATTGACATAACATGGAAATTTCGTAATATTTTGCTTGGACAATATATATATAATTAAAAACATTTTAATGTTCATTTTTTAATGTTTCCTCGTTTTCTGTTTTGTGAATGAAAAAATTATATTCTCACAATCCATATTTTTTTTTAAAGTTCGCTTCGATTATCAAGACGTAGAGAAGGAAGCGTTTAACCGCTTTTGAACCACATAACTTTTGTATCAGTTTTTCTTTTCTTCAAGGTAGGAAGGATGTATTTCTTTTTCACTTGAGTAACTAAAATGTAACAGTAGAATGCAGGCAGCCCTATTAGGTTGGCACTCCTAGGCAAGGGCCTACTATAAAAATATGGATTGTGAGAATATAATTTTTTCATTCACAAAACAGAATCCCTTATGAGGAATCCGGTCGTGTATATGACACAAACTAAAGGTATCTTAACATTATATCAGTGATCAAAATAAGGATGAGTCTTATGTTTATAGATCGTCCATAAATTACATCACGTCTCGGAGGGTGGGGAGAAAGATGACCGGAAGTAGTGTTACACACGGCTAAAAAGCTTTTCTTATTTCTGCAAATTGAATTTTCGATAAGTAAAATTCAGCCAATTTATTACATTATCAGGACTGCTAAATTGTATGCAAATCGCACAAAAAAAATGAGACAATTGCAAAAAAAAAGTATTGCGCAATATGGAGGTCTGATAAAAGCTTACGTAATGTGACATAGCGAGCAAGGATTCAAACGTGGCTGCAACAGCATTACGTAAATTAAGGACATTCGATTCTGATGACAGAACTGAAACATATTACTTAATGATTTAAATCAGAATTATTTTGAGTTTTATAGTTTGTTTCACGCTCTTCCTAAAATCAATTCCACGTGTCAACCGCGTTATGAGTGCTTTAGTTTTCTACTTTGCTGCATCTCAAAAATTTTTAATATTTGATGAAAACTAATATAATATTTTTAATTATAAGTTAATTTGTGAATTAGTAGAATATTTTTTCTATTAAAACACAGGCGAAGTTTTTTCTGCATTACATGCATGATATATTTTAAAAACTGTCTTGAGTTTCTTTTTCTATTTTACTCAATTGTATTTTACAAGCCTTTTTTGTTTCGTATTTTTAGGGGGCCAAAGGACAAGACAAAACATACATTAAATTAAGTATAATTACATTTATATGGTTAGCTCCCATGTTTCAACCTTTTCTTCTGGAGTAAAAACTATCACACTTTTCATGACTTTTACTTTATGGCATGATGTAAGATCAATGTTACTTTTCTAAACGATTGAGGATTAGAAATAAAGCAAATGGAGAGGCTTCAATTTTTATCAGGCAATGATACTCTCTACGAATAAATGAAGATCTCTCAATTTACTGCTGCACTCGTAGATCGTACATCGGTCATTCATTTCTTAGAGTACCAGGTACATGGGTACCCATAACCTCTTCCATCTGAATATATGCCTAGTTGGCATCAGTGTAAACACAACTATCTAAAATGAACCACCAATGGTGGGTCCCGAAGGACAATAAAGATCAACGGTAAAAAACAGTAAGGATGCACAAGAGACCTAAAATGGATGACTATCTTTGCTGAAAGCCATCATTTTAGGCCTCTTGTAACTATTCATGACTTCATGATTGTAGTCGAATAAGCAGGATATAATTCCATGTGGATTACTTTGAACATTGTCAAAGAAACCACGTGATAAAAACTTAATATAAGTGTAAATATGGTCGATGCCCAGATCTTTGTGGTTTTGTCTGTTCGTTACAAACCAAGGGGCATCGACCGCACATCTCAAAATCTTGTTCTGCAAGACCTGTATCTTGTGTATATTGGTTGCTGTGGTGTTCGCCCAAATTGGGGAAGCATAGGAAATGATTCTGCTGCACTAGTAAATTAAAATTGCTCTTGAATTATATGATTCAATTATACCGTCCGGTGGCCAAGCGGCTAGCCTGCGTGGCCGCGGTTCAAAGGGATCTGATTTCGAGATTCGTAATAAGGCCTGGGTTCGAGCCCCGGATTAGGCATGGATGTGTGTGTCGTTTTTCTGCTGAGGTCCTGCCATCCCCTCAGATCTCCTCCTATGGCATATAAACTGACAGGCTCCTGTCAGACCTCTGTGGCAAGCAGCTGCTTGAGGGGGTATTTATTTTTTTATTTAATAAGGCAGAGATAATTTTCTTGTGTGGTGTTTTGCTGAGGTCTCGCTTTCTTCACAGATCTTAGCTACAGTGTATTATATCGACAGGCTCGTGTCACATCTCTGTGGCAAGCAGGGGCTAGTATGGAGCAAAATATGCTTTTAAACTTCTGCGAGATAGAATGTAAAAGTAAAAAAAAATACAAAATGCTTTTTGGTTGAAAGTTACAACATATCGTACATAACTGAAAGTAAGTGTTGTAAATTGAAATAAGGCAAAAAAATGTCTTTTACTTTTCTTTAATTCTAGTAGAAAACTTTTGAAGATCTACTTTTTTTTTATGGGTGCAAATACGTTTTAAAATGCTGTAAACTACGACAATCGAATTATTGCTTAGAGTAGTGATTCTCGAATGCACCCATCGGTGAGATCATCACATCAAGTGAGATTATCATGTCTGAAATATATTTTGTATAAGTTGCGAGACTCATTAACATGAAAACAAATATTCCATTTCGTTTCTTATGCTATGTTACATATATGATGGATGGTTTCATGGTTTTTGATCAGGTTTTCTGATTACTAATCTGAAAACTCCAGATACGAATTAGTCCTATTTTTATAACGATTTTTATCCAGTTTTTACAAATTATGTATTCATTTGATGTCTAAAATCAATTGCGTTTTCGTTATAACCTTATCATTTTGGGAACTATATGGTAATACGATTTGTATTAAAGAAATATAGCTAGAATAACCAAAATGCATATGAGAGCACCTTTTTTATGTTATTATATTGCCTTTCAATTCTAATATTAAAAAAATGATGTATTTGACATGCAATTGTATATATTAAAACATAACATTAGAAGAGCATAAACTGGTCAGAGAAAAAAAAACTTTATAATATCGATTTTAAATGATCTTAAAATGTCATAGTGAAAAAACAATATTGGTAAATATAAAATTTAAAACAGGCCCGAATCTAAAGAAAAAAAATAAAGCATGGGGGGGACAAGATCGGGATGAAATAAACATTAAAGTTGTTATGCGTATCATTTCTCTCCCCCCCCCCCCTGTTTTAGTGGTTTTTAACAAAATTATCGAAAAAGTCGGGTAACATATGTGTAGAATGATTTCCGACTCTCGTTATGCTTGTTGTCAAGGGCCGGGCCATAGCCACCTTGCCCCCTTCCCCCCACTAAATACGACCCTGAGTGAAAATCACTCTAAATATCTGATTCTAAAAATTGATTTTGCCGTAAATAAATGATTGTTCCTGAAAAAAATATTTTCATATACGAAAAACGGAATTTCGATATCTTTTATAATGTTTATTTTAACTCAGTTTTTTTTTATATATAATATCAATTTCTACACAAAAGTAATTAATCAGAAGCCTTTCTACCTCGAAACGCACAGACGGCTATGGTGGTCATTACGCGTAACTGTAGAAACTTTTATAGTTAACGCTGAGTAAATGGTGTTTCAAGTCTATTATACAAAACTAGAGCGAACGTTTAATCTGACCTTCAAATGCTCACCCTAATAAAAAGGTACGTGTTTGATCCTCGAGCCATGAATAGCAGCACTTTCCCCATGTTACAGTGAAACAGCCCTTAACCTCCATTCAACAACAGCCATAAAGTCGTTAAAAACGGAAACCGTCCCGCAAGGGGGTCACAGCAAACTCCCATGATTGGCCAGACACGGTCATTTGCTTATCAAATCTCCTTGTTTATAGTGACAGATATTCCTAAACATGAAAGCTTCACGTGTAGCTGGTGGCGAGAGAGAACGGGACTTGGGGAAGTTTGCATCAGTAAGAGGTTGATTCTAGTGGCCCGAGGCAGCACACGAAAAGAGCTCACTTCCGCCATTTTCCTTTTCACTTGAACACGAACGGAATATTCATGGATAAACGTCATTTACTAATGTTCTTTGCTTAGTACAATTGCTAAGAGAGTTGCCATGGATCTGGTGACAGCAGTCATAATCCAGAGACCTTCAGCAAGCAAGGTAAGTGTCAGGGAAAAAAGTCCATGACCGCAGACGGTCGCTGTAACGGTTTGAACGAACTTTACGATCAGCGTCTTGCGCATGACGCGCAAATCACGGCCGGATGGTTCTGTAAATATAGCATTTTTCAAGCCATCACAAACACTGTGTTCTGCAGATAGCAGGGCGAGATGCAGTGCCATCGGCCGCAGTAATCGATGACAGTTTTTCACAACGCGAGTGGCTTCGTGTCTTGCACCGCTGACGGGAACTCGCAGTTTCATGCAACGAATATTGGTAGAAAAAGAGACATGCGATGATGTAGTGTACATCTGCATGAGACAGGGTGGGTGTACATCATTGGGAGCGGAGCTAGAGTTCGATGCACCTCCTACACAGCGCAGAATAGAAGGTACGCGTTTTTTTTTTGGCGTGTGCTGATAACATGGCTGCCATCTTGAGGCCGAAGGCAACACGGTTATGTTTATGTTTTAGTAACGAATGCTTCAAACTGAAGCTAATTTTTGTCATTTTCTTTATTTATAAAGCTGTATGAACATTTTAACTTTTTTAATATGAATTTATATTGTCATTAATTTATTCTGCAAACTTAAAAGATGTGTTTTTAGATTGTTGCTTTTGTTATTAATCATTTTTAAATTATTAGAGTAAAATATTTTACATTAGTATTAGCTGAAATGCATGCAATCATGGCTAAGATAATTTCGAAAAAAATTCGGCAAAAAATAAATAAACTTTAGAAAATTATCCTACAGTGACTAACAGATATAGAGGTCATGTTTCATACCAAACGAAACAGTATTTCATTCTGAATAATAAAATACCAGAAATTAAAATTAAAATGAAGGCTAAATAAAAAAATAAAATAAAAAAACCTCAAGCAGCTGCTTGCCACAGAGGCCTGACAGAAGCCTGTCAGTTTATATGCCATAGTAGAAGGTCTGTGAGGATGGCAGGACCTCAGCAGAAAAACGACACATGCATCCATGCCTGACCCGGGGCTCGAACCCAGTCCCTTAGATTAGTAGCCAAGAGCGCTAACCACTCGGCCACGGAACGGTTAATGAAGGCTACTTAAGCTTAATTTTAAAACGATAAATCCTCTTTGGATGCTTAAGGATTAGTGATTATTATATCTTAACGTACATTTTGCATGCCAAGAAAATTGGGCTGAAAATATATTAAAATTTTAACATGGTATGATAGACATTTTTTTCTTAATCCGATTTAATTATATGACAAAAGATAAATTGTTGGATAAGATATCAGTGAACAATAAACAGAGTTCTAACATTGAGGTGGATCAATGTTAATGCTACGAAATCCATCTCCCATTTGCCTTATGTACATAAGGCAAAAGTTGTTAAAGTTAATTAATTAGGAAAAGTTGAAAAAACAAAACAAAACTATGAGATTAAATTAATTGCTACAGAAACATGTTAAAATATAAATAACATTCCATTATTTGCACATAAAATATGTAAACTCTTATGAAAAATAGCTGTTAAAGGGTAATTGTTCCATAATTTTTGCATTAAATATTTTTTTTCATTAAATATTTTTTTTTCTTAAATATTTTTTTTTTCGACTGTAAAATTTATTCCCGCTTTCTTTCGTTATTATTTAATTCATAAAATTTTCTCCATGGAAATAATGATTTACTATTTTTTCCAAATTAATATCTTTTATTGTCGTAATAGCCTTTTTGCACTAATTAACTTTCGACTGGCGCTTTTGGTGTTTTTTATTTTTAACGCTTTTAACGCTGATAAACTCTTATTCATTCTACGTTATATGTCTAGGATATGGTGTTATTCTTACCTTGAAATGTATGGGAAAAGGTCTCTTCTCTCTCATTGATTCGTTTCTGAATTTTCTTATTCTATGCAAATTTGCTTTTAGAATAAAATTTAAACAATACCATGGTAGAAAATAAAATCATTTAAATATTAATTTGGTCATTGCAAATTAGAAATCGATCTTTAGGTAGTTATTGAAACAAGGAAATGATTATTGCTCAAAATTTACATAAATTAATATATAGGCTTACTCGAATTTGTTTAACAAAGTGAACTAAGTTAAGATGTTTGCCAAAAGATAAATACTAAGCAATACGCTTTTCTTTTCGAATATATATTTTTATTTTAATCTAAATGGAAATGAAGATTCATAAGCAAAGCATTCATTTTTATTCACTCTGCATTAAAGTTTCTTTGCTTTTTTGATTATCCATTCAAATCACAAAATTCCTAAATGTTTCTACGCTTCTTTTATATCAAGAATTAGAAACTCCATGTATATAGACTTTGCCAAATGAATTGCTCCACAATTTGTAGAAAGCATGTTGATAATTTGAAGTTTTTAAATTATTTGTTGCTTTTCAGTCAGGGGAGCTGAAACTGGATCTGACCATTATCTTGTTAAAAGTGTCTTGCACCTTAAACTTAAGAAGTGTTGTGCTAAGGTTACAAAAAGTTACTTTTAACACTGGAGCTCTGAAAGTTATCTCCGTTATAACCAAAGCTTACCATCATGGGGTCTTAGTCATTATGACGGCTGTGGTTTACGTACAGTCGCTCAAAAAAGAATCCGAACACTGTGGTTGATTACAGAATTAAGGAAAAAATCTGGCAACGATATTTTTAAATGTTAGTGATCTGGCAACCTTCGTGTCACGTGACACGAAGGTTGCCAGATCACAAATTTCTAAAAAAATCGTTGCCAGATATTTTTTCTTAATTATGTAATTAACCATTGTGTTCGGATACTTTTTTGAGCGACTGTACAGATGAAGAATGGGACCATTTAAAACAGGCTTTTCTTGAAAGTAGCAGTACCCTTTTGGGTAAAAAAGGAGCACTGGGGACAAAGTTATATGAGTGATAAGGCACTGGAGCTTATTTTGGAAAGAAAGAAAGAACTGTAGGAATAACCTTAATCAACAGAATGCATTACGAAAGCTTAATAAACATGAATTGGTTCAGTTAACAGCTGATAAGAATATTTAGCTTGATAGCTTGGCTGACAAAGCAGAGAAAGCAGCTAGACAGCTTAAGAGCAGAGATATCTACCAGATAGTTAATTTTTATGTGGGAAGGGTAAAACTAGTAAGGTTGTTGAAGGTGAGAATTATGTTATGGCTAGGTGAACTGAACATTTCAGAATTGTTCTAAACAATGTTTACTCCCATTGTTTGTTATGAGGAGAGATGCATTACTGGCTTTAATGTTAGTTCTATATCACATTCTGAAGTTACATTTTCAATCTCTAAAACTACAAAAAATCCAGGGGTAGATGGAATTACTACTGTAACACTTAGAGCTGGTAATGTTTATGTTATCATATGGTTGATTGAAATTTTGAAAATAAAAATCCCGTAGCCAAATGGTTATTGTATTTAGCCATTGATCAGGGAAACCTGGGTTCGAGCCCTGGGTAAGGCATGAATATTTGTGTTTTTTTTCTGCTGAAGTCTCGCCTGACAGCGTACAAACTGACAGGCTCTTGTCAGTTTGTACGCTGAAGGGGATTTTTTTTTTCCTTTGGAAGGGATCCTGCTGGAGGGATTTTTTTTTTCATTATAAAGGCATTGTTCCTAAGAATTTCTCTATTTTTATTATTATTTCTATTTTTAAAAAAGGTGATCGCAATTCTAGTGATAACTATAGGGGTATCAGCCTACTTTCTGTCTCAGGTAAAGTTCTTTACATCATTGTGATTAATAGAATTAAAAATCTGCTTGATGGAAAACTGCATGATGAGCAGTGTGGATTCATAAGTGGTAGGGGATGTATTGATGAGATTTTTTCACAGGCAGATCTTGAGAAATGTTTAGTTTCAGAAACCTATGGTTACTATCTTTGTAGATTTCCAACAGGATTTTAACTCTGTTGACCGCCATAATTTGTGGTTGATCGTGAGATCGTATGGCATACCAGATATATTAGTTAACTTAACGAAAACTCTTTATAATAACACTGAGTCGTGAGTTAGTAAAACTTGTAGTATTTGTTTTAGCATTGCTTCCGTCCCATGGCAGAGTGGTTAGCATGCTTGGCTACTGATCTAAGGGACCTGGGTTCGAGCCCCGGGTAACGCATGGATGTGTGTACTGTTTTTCTGCTGAGGTCTCGCCATCCTCACAGACCTCCTACTATGGCGTATTAAACTGATCAGGCTCCTGTCAGACCTCTGTGGCAAGCAGCTGTTTGAGGGGGGTATTTATTATTTTTTTTTTTTATTTTCAGATATAATGCTTGTTGAAATAGGAAATATAACTATAATGCACTGGAAAGAGTTTATTGAAATAAGAAATATTATTTCAATATATAGAAACGTGACTTAAAATGGGAAGTAGCATTTATATATATAAATATAGAGGAAAATTTGTCATCATCTGGGTGGGATCTGAACCCCCGACGTCCTGATAACCTGTCAGGTGCTCTGGCCACTGAGCTACCGACCGCCGAACGATCATCTTCTATTAGGGGATTTAAACATCATGCCATAGAATGAGTCATTAGAAATGTATCTGATTGTAACTGAAGACCCTAGTCTAGAACGCACTGTCTAGATTTATACACACGACCAGACCACGTCAAGAGGTATGGTATTTATATTTTTAAGTCAACATGCGAGGTATCAAGCGTAAACATTAATGTTGAAATATAATGCTTAAAGCCACTAATAGAGGATGATTGTTCTGCGACCGGTAGTTCAGAGGTCGGAGTACCTGGCATGTTATCAGGAGGTCGTGGGTTTATATCCCATCCACTAATGACAAATTTTCTTCAATCGATATATTTATTCAACATATCACCAACAGGTGTATATCTATGAGATCCTATTATTTCATCTTTTTTGTATACAAGAGAGAAACTGATTATATGGCTGTAATATTTTATACAGAACCTTAAGTATTGTATATAATGCAAACAAGCTTATGCTTCACTTTTTGGCCAGTAATGCATATGATTTGTTTTTCGAAAGACTACATACATACAGAATCCTCATGCAGCCATGGGCTATGGAGGTCCAAATATACTGCGTAATTTAGTTCTCCAAACACATCTGTCCTGAGATACAGCTGCCCCGTCTGGTCCTTGCAGACCAATTCTAACGATGACTTCTTTGATATTGTCTATCCACCGCATCCTAGACATTATTCAGGCACCGTCTTCATAACCTTATTCGCTAATCTATAGTTATGTATATGGGTAACATGGCCAAACTAACATGAAGTCTCTCTCTGCACAATATGCTGCTCAAAGGAAGTTGTAGACTCCTTTGCCTAACCTCATCATTACTTATAAAGTGAAACTATCTATACCCAAGACTCTATGTAAGCATCTAGAATCAATGGCATCAAGTTTCCTGTTATTTGCTTACAAAGGGTCCAAGTTTACTACCATAACTAATCCTAGAAAGAACCAAAATAATACACAGCTTAGGTATATATGCTTATTACTCCACCCTCTCCATAGATTCTTAAAAGTCCCAGCAGCAATCCCTATTCTTCTGTTTATCTCATGCCGCACATTGCCATTATTTTCTACATAGCTCCCAAGACAATTAAACTGAGGAACTTGCTCAATGGTGCAACAATTCAGATTAACTGAATCACAATCTGCCTGACCAATTCTGGTCAGTTTGGTTTTCTCTCCATTTATCACCAAATCTACTCTGCTACCAATCTTATCAACAACATCCTTTTGGTTTTAACCTTGTATCTTTTATCAGGTTGGTTATTTATAAAAAAAAATAAAAATAAATACATATCAAATTCAATGGCGAAGCGTGGATGAAAGTAATCGAGTTAATGAGACTGAGTATTAAAGAATTCTTAAAAGTCATTTATGAATTAAACTACAAATCGCATGCCAATAGAGTAATAATATTTATTTATGAGATGATTGGTTGAGTGACAAGTGACTCATAGATTCATCAATCAACAACATATGAGAATCTTCTATGGAACAACTTCGCAGTCTCCTAGTCTCAGTTGCTCGCATCCACGCTTCGCCACTGCACAAAGTATATAATACTATAAAAAAAATACCCCCTCAAGCAGCTGCTTGCCACAGAGGTCTGACAGGAGCCTGCCAGTTTATATGCCACAGTAGAAGGTCTGAGAGGATGGCAGGACCTCAGCAGAAAAACGACACATACATACGTTGTATTAAAAAAAAGTAATAAAAATAAAATATCTAAGTAATCATATTTGTCTTAAGCTAAATGGTTAAATTCATATGATATGTTGTCTTTTTTACCGTTTCATCACTTTTTATGTAAGACACAAAATACTTGAAAAATGTTTTTTTTTTTATACATTGGGTTTAGTAAAGACTGTACACTGAATTTTTCAACATAATGAGAAATAAACCATCCCGATCACTTAGTGGATAGCGTGCTTGACTAGAGTCAAAGGGCTCTGGGTTCGAGCCCCGGGTAAAGCATTGATATTTGTGTTGACTTTCTGCCGAGGTCTCGCCTTCCACACAGACATTTTTCTATAGTCTATTAAACTCTCAGGATTCTGTCATATCTCTTTGGAAAGCAGCTGCTTGAGAAGTACTTTTGCACTGTGCTTAAATTTGGCTGTTAGATATAGAAGTTAGATGATGTATGCTTAATTTAATATGCAATATGACATGTGATTTAGGGAATAAATGAAAGTTCTGAATATGAACCAAATAATGTTAATTTCTATGGAACAGAATTGCATGATTTCAAAATAAAATTAGCTCAATATGGTGCACAAATAAAGCTAAAGAAAAATATTCAATTTTGTTAAACATGGGAAATTTATTAGACGAACAGTAAATAGTGTAGAAAGTGTCAGGTAATAAGTAATTAAATTGTACAAAAAATGTCGAATGAAATTTAATTATTCAAAAAACATTTCATGATTATCAAATTGTAATGGATAATTTTCAAGGTTTTAATATGAATGGAGATAAAAGACACGAGAAAGAAATTTATAAAAATGCAAAATATAATGAACGTTAACAAAAGTACAGAAGGGAACAAGCTGAAGCTTTTTGCTATAAAAATGCCTGAATGTTTTATCGCTGTACGTCATTAAGTTTTATCAGTTTAATTATCTCTGTATTACTCTTCTGGAGCTTTAATGGTATCATCAACAACTATAAGGTAAAAGTTCCCCTCGAAGAGGTCATTTGTCAATAAGCAAAAACATTAGCTTTGTCTAAGGTATTTCAGATCTTTAGAACCTCTGAGGCAAGCAACTGCTTCACTTACAGAACTTAGAGAATTCTAAGTTCTGTATGCACAATGTTAGGTTGTTTTACCTCTTAGGGTACTTTTATTGCACACAAGGGGCTAAACGGCCAGATTACAAGGACCCCGAGGGCTCAAAGAAAGTTTGGAGGAAGGAGATTAAAAGGAAGCTGTTAGGAGACAGATGGTACTTAATACACACTGTAGCCTTATGACTTTTACATACAAAATCATAAGACTACATCATAAGGCGAAAAAATTGGAATTCCCCTTCTTAAAAGTAGAAATATTTATACCCCTAGCAAAATGATTGGAATAGTTCTTCTATCAAGAGTAAACACTTCAATCAGCCATGTGACTAAAGAATCATTCAAGCTCTCAATGTCTCAAGAACAATTTTATCTCCCTCCGAACTTTAATTTAAAGAAACCAAAGTTCTTTGTACCAAAATTTTAAATTAGAGTCAGCATTAAAGACAGAAATGCCCATACTGCATTTCAAAAAATGTAAGCATGACTGATCACATTAGTCAGAAAAGTTCGGTTGTAAACAAACCAGTTGTAAAACACCTCAGTTGTAAACAAAACACTTTTGTCGCAGTCACTGAGCAAAATGTGACGCTAAGCTTTTAATATTTCTGAATCTTTCAAAGACTGAGTGCTAAAGACGTTTCTTTCAAATTTTGAAAAAATTTTTTGTCTCAGTTTTTTGGTACTTTTAACAAGATATAACTTCTTGTCCCTAACAGAATTGGCCATTTTACTATTTCTTTATTGATATAAAATCTGTCACTTTTCTATATAATCCATCAGATGAAACCGATTACCGTTTATAATTTTTTTGTTAAAAAAAAGAAGGTTTCAATTCATTTTTGTTTATAGTTACATAAACATTAAGTTTATGAAACTCTCTAAAATGCAAATGCAAATTTCTGCCTCCTTTCAAATTGCTTATAACCAAAATTACTGAATCTTGAAGAGTGTCGAATCATTATTCAGAATTAAAATATTAAACTCTATACTTTATATTTATTTAATATCTAAATTATCACGATATCGAGCTCTTACTTTTGGCATTCTTCACAAAATATTAAAAGCTCCAATAGTAAGCATATTATACCAGTTTTCCTTGAAGCAGCACATCACTTACATTAGCGAAATAATCAAGTAATTAATTTTAGAGACTTCTTTAGCATAACCATTCACGAAAACTTAAAGAATGCCTGTTTTCTTTAGTTTAATAATGAAACCATCAATGAAATTTCGAAATATTTCATTATGACAACATTGATTTCGAAAAATAACAAAGGTGAGAACTTGTCTTATTTTCTCAGGAGTAATTCCGAACCAATTTATATCTTCATGTATTCTCACAAAATATTGAGGATAATATGTTTTTCATTATATATTTAATTATTGGTTTTACATTTTTGTTTATACATTATAAAAAAAAATACCCCCTCAAGCAGCTGCTTGCCACAGAGATCTGACAGGAGCCTGTCAGTTTATATGCCATAGTAGAAGGTCTGAGAGGATGGCAGGACCTCAGCAGAAAACGACACATACATCCATGCCTTATCCGGGGCTCGAACCCAGGTCCCGTAGATTAGTAGCCAAGCGCGCTAACCACTCGGCCACGGGACGGGCGTTTATACATTATTGCGTTAATTTCAAAAGGATATAATTTGATATTAAAACAGCGCAATCGAGCAACTTTAAAACGTTATGTATCAAAAACAAAACTGTAAATATATGTTTTCAATATTTTTACGAATTTTTCTGCACATGCATTCTGATTTATTAAAATATTTCACGATATGAAAAGTCTAATATGCAAATAAATCAAAGTGAAAATATGTATTCAGCAAAGCATTATAGTTTACATCATGTTACTATACCCTTATCAGTGAAATAGCAAAGAGAGGCTCTTTATATATATCTGAAGATTAAACAAATGAAGTTCCTGTTTTAACAATTCCAAATATTGGGTACTTTTTTTAAATTATTCCCCTCAAGCCGCTGCTTGCTAAAGTGGTCTGACAGGAGTCTATCAGCTTATACGCCATAGTCTGTGAGAATGGCGGAACCTCAGCAGAAAGACAACACAAGCATCCATGTCTGAACCTGGGCTCGAACCCCCACAGCATATGACTAATTATTGTTTTTGTTCTCAACTGAATTCTTCAGTTGCCAAATACACCAGTTATTGCTCAAGATAAACATTTATGGAGAACTAAATTATACACCGTCTGGGTTGGGTTTCCCTACTCTGAGGCTGCTTTGAGGATATGTATACACATATTTATTGTGGATTTCATATCCCACCCATTAAGGACAAATTTGTCAATGATGTATATGAATGAATAATAAGTGTTTAATTCTTGATATGTTGTGCTTATCATTAACTTCCTGCTAGAGTCCTATGTCAAGTGTGAAACCAAATAACATCAAATTGTATAAAATGTTTTACTTACTGTAAACTGTAACATAATATTTAGCTTCTTAAATCTTTAATGTCTTTTGTGATAGTTTACTCTGCAACAAAGTAAATTAAACTGTTTTACTTTTCCGTTGACTTAATTTTAATACCTATCGTTGAAATAATTATGGTTGACCAGATTTTAGAGACCAAATTACCACTGTTTATAGTCAAGAGGAAAAGAAATTTTCACTTTTTTTTCACTGTTTAGTTTCTTTTTTAAATGAATAAATTGTTTCTCAAGTAGATGCTTGCCATGTAAATCTGATAGAAACCTGTCAATTAGGAACATCATAAATATTTCTGCAGGGGTTGAAAAGAAATATATCAGAAAAGATTACGATCTTATAATGAGTCAAAGCTTTATGTGAGATTCAAACCAACAAAGCTCATTTGTTCTGCTTCAAGCACTTTACACACTTGGTTCAATATTTTTATTTTCCAAAGTGGACCATTCTGATTCCAGAGATATTAAGCAAAGTTTTTTTTCAGTTGACAGGCTAAAGGCTACTTCAGTTCTGATAGCATTTATACATCCATGTACGTTATTTTTCTTTAATTCTCTTTTTCTGAAAGAAATAATTATGGGAATTTTGGAATAAGAAAGACATTTTTTCCATTGACAATGCAAATGATAGTTAAAATCTACATGCATAGAACTGATATTCTTTCTATGCATAGAACTATAAATTTCTATACACAGAACTAATATACTTTTTGATAGTTAGTTGTCTGCAATTTATTCCTAATTATCTTTAAGTTGCCCTTTCTATATAGAAACAGAAGTCAGAAAATAGTTTTGCCACTGTTTTTCGTAGCTAGTTACCAGCTAAAAATTGCCAATATAACATTTATAAATATGTATTAACGTTATGCTTAAAACTAAATCTTTAATATAAATATTTCATTTTCTGAAAAGCAGAACACTTTTTTTTAAGGCAGGTTTTTCATAAAACGACATATCCACAAAAGTTCTGGCTCTACAGTTTCTGTAAAATTCTTAAATATTCTACAATTCTACATAAAAAATATGTGATATTGTCTTAAATAAGTATATTGTGGTATTAATATCTTATAGAACGTTTAACACTGCAATGTAATTTAAATGGTAAAAAATGTAAAATTCCTCAAAGCTGTTTTATTCTTGATTTATTTTCATTGGAGATAAGTGTAGGTAATGCAGATATGCTTACTTTTCATTTTTTATCATTTCGCTTTTCATGCCTCACTGACTTTCGTATTTATTTTTTGTTGTACTAAAGTTAGAATTTTTACAGCTTTTACTATTCAAGATACTATCATCTTGTAATTTCTCGAATTACTTGTATAAAGATTTTTGGGATGTATATGTGTAATTTCATTTGCATGCCTTTTACTTATATAGTTCATTAAATCTGCAAACTTGATTGGAGCTTTATTTTATGCTCCCTAAAGTATGTGTTTAAAGTATTTTGATATAATGAATAAATAATTACCCCTCAAGAAGCTACATGCCACAGAAGTCTGGCAGGAGCCTCTCAATATAATACACCACAGAGAAGAGATGTAATGAAAGACCTCAGCAGTATAATAATAAATAAATAAATATCCCCTCAAGCAGCTGCTTGCCACAGAGGTCTGACAGGAGCCTGTCAGTTTATATGCCATAGTAGAAGATCTGTGAGGATGGCAGGACCTCGGCAGAAAAACGACACACACATCCATGCCTTACGCCGGGGCTCGAACCCGGTCCCTTAGATCAATAACCAAGCGTGCTAACCACTCGGCCACGGGACGGCAGCAGTATAACACCACTGAAAATAAAAACCCATATCTAATCGAAGCTCTTTTACCAGGTTTTTTCGACCAGTAGCTAAGAGGCTGATCACTCGGCCAGTAGGAAAGTAAAGTATTTTAGCTACCTTTAAAATTAATGGTCATATTCATATCAACGATCCTTTAAAATTAGTGACCATAATTATATCTATCAACCTTACCATTATGTCTACCATCTTTTAAAATTAGTTACCTTAGTCATGTAAACTACACCGAGGCATCCCTATGAACCTCATTCATCTATACATGTAAAGCAATTATTTATTAATCAACTTACGAACGTTTTAAAAGTTGGTTGATATTGGGAATTAAAATTTTAAATTCGAATAATTTCACAGAAACTCCGACATTGCCAACGAAAATCAAGTTCATTAGTTTCTTCAAATAGGATTTTTATTTATTCAACTTACACATCTATAAATTAGTTAGTGCAAACAATGTACACAATGAATAATGCAAATTTCTCCAGCCCTCTTGGGAATATTTTGGAAGATTAAGGAGATTACACAGAATAGTGAGACTTCCCCATTGACACCAATTTTAATATGAACGGGCGGAAGATGCAGATCGAAATGTTTCTACAAATGTTGTTTATATAAAGAATATATTCGAAGGGTGAGAAAAAACTGTGATATGAATATTTTGGATGGAAATATCAGATTAAGCTATTCAGGTGAGCAGAGTATTTTTTTAGCAATAAGTTTTTCTACTAAAATTATTTTAGCATTTACTAAAGTGATTCGTTAGCGTAATTCATATCACACAAATTGTAAACTATGAATGATTAATTCTATAGTTATTTGTTCAAGCTTCAAATTTATTTTGAATGATGTGTGCGTCCCGTGGCCGAGTGGTTAGCGCGTTTGGCTACTGATCTAAGGGACCTGGGTTCGAGTCCCGGGTTAAGGCATGGATGTTTGTGTTGTTTTTCTGCTGAGGCCCTGCCATCCTCTCAGATCTACTGTGACATATAAACGGACAGGCTCCTGTCAGACCTCTATGGCTAGCAGCTGCTTGAGGAGGGTATTTATTTTTATTACTTTATTTATAAAATGTCTCACTTAGCCAAAGCTTATCAGACGGAATGTGTATAGTTTTAAAAGATTATGAACAAGACGCCATCAGTATCATGATATAAACAAGTGAATAATAAGGAAAAGTAAACTACAAACTATTCTTGTTTGGTAGAATGGGGAATATGCGATTCGAAATAAACAGGAGAATTAGAATGGCTACTGAAAATTTTAGGACTAGAGAGTTGGAAAATTGGCGAAGACATGTATAAAAACTAAACTTTGGCTTTGCAATAGTTCGTATATTTATTACGTTTGTTAAAGAGCGGACACCAGAACTATGTGTGAGCAGAATAACAGGGAAATTGAAACTTTTAATCCCTAATATTTGTGAAGGATCTTGAGTACTATAATTCGTTTGATTTCGAATATAATAACGTTAGACGAAAGAATAATCGATTACTTTTCATCACATATTAAATCCGAAGAGTTCCCGTTGGACTGATTACGTTTCCGTCTTGACAAATCACAGACTAATGAACAGAATTATGAACACTATTTGTAAAAACCTTGAAGCTGTATTTATCAAATGCAACATATACTTTGGTAAATGAAAAATTGACGTCACTCTGTTTCTCGCAACACTTGATTATATGCTATTACATATTACAGTACATTTCATAATTCTTTAGCAACTTTAACAGATTGTGGGGAGCTTGTTCATAATATATTCATTATTTTGAAAATTGACAATCTGATAAATTTCATTGAATGCTGGTTTTGTGTTTCCAACTCTAGTCAAATAATATTCATTTTGTTTTCTTTGTCTCTTAAAATGATTGTTACTTCGGTATTTAGTTCTTGTAATTTGATTTGATTTTCTCGTGTTCTGTGAATTTTGCAATTGTTTCAAATCTATTTCTCTTAATTAATAACAGTTCTATAATTAAAGACACACATTTTATAATCTTAGACTTGGGATTAGACTCTATTATGATATTTAATCTCAAGTTTATGGTATCTTTTAGAATTTTAATTGCGTCTAAAATCTGATTGTACATACATACTTTACTATTTATAAATTATTTTAGATTAATAAATAAAAAAAAATAAATACCCCCTCAAGCAGCTGCTTGCCACAGAGGTCTGACAGGAACCTGTCAGTTTATATGCCACAGTAGGAGATCTGAGAGGATGGCAGGACCTCAGCAGAAAAACGACACACACATCCATGCCTAAATCCGGGGCTCGAACCCAGGTCCCTTAGATCAGTAGCCAAGCGTGCTAACCACTCGGCCACGGGACGGTTAGGAGTAGTTATTTCGTTTAACGTTATTTTTCATTGTAAAAAAAAATCCTGTTTTATTTGCAAGCATCATTCAAATCCAAATGTAACTATTAAAATTTTCTCCGTTTTGATTCTGTGGGTTTTAAAAGTTCCCTGTTCATCATATGGACAACAGTTGAATGGTTTCATGTAAAAATTTATACTAATAAAAATAAATAAATACCCCCTGAAGCAGCTGCTTGCCACAGATGTCTGACAGGAGTCTGTCATTTATATGCCACAGTAGAAGATCTGAGAGAATGACAGGACCTCAGCAGGAAACAACACGAACATCCATGCCTTACCCGGAGCTCGAACCCAGGTCAAGCTGCTAATACATTGGACGCAATAGCGAAACGTGGACGAAAGCAATTGAGTTAATGAGACTGCGCAATTGATATAACATATGTCCATTCTTACAAGTCATTGGTCTCATGTCAATAGATTTATAATATTCAATCTATGAGATAATTAGTTGATTCCATATTCTATGGAACTATTAAACAGGACTTCTTGTCTCGAATGTTCACATCCACGCTTCGCCACTGATTAGATGATTATGACATGAATCTCCCATAAATCTTTAACGGTTATTTAGGGAATTTCTTTCTATACCTATGCTCTCAGCTTTGGCATCTTAAAACAAGAACACTGAGCTTTCATGAGTTTTGTATAAAACATAATTAAGCGATGTTAGCTTTTTGATCTTGAAGAGTTTCCCCTTTAAGATAAAGTTGGACAAGCTCAGAAAAACATAAAACATTTTTTTTTTATTTTCTGTTGAGTTTTCTATTTGCAGAAAGAATTAAAACGCAAAGATACTGTTAAAGAACTTTCCAATAATGTGTGTTCTATTGCTGAAGGTTGCTTAGCAAGTCAAGACCTAGAAGCAAAACCACCTCACAACTCAAAATATTTTTTGTTTTGAAGAAATAGAATAAAGTGACATGTTCATCTTACTAAGGACTTCATTTAGTTAAAAGTTACAAAAATATCCACCCCCATGGGCAACATCCGGCTCGTGGAAGAAATTTTGTAGTTCCACTAAAGTGTGTGAAAACTTTGATGGGAAAGCATATATTTTGTTTCGCACTGTATTGCATTTCTCGTCAAAGGCAATTTCGAAAGCAAAGTTTAGAGTGAAAAACATGAAATTTACTGCATAAATACAATAATACTTCATTCAGTAATACATTATCTGGGAAAACGTCCTGTAGACAAGAAACACTTGAGGTATTGCATTTCTCGTCAAAGGCAATTTCGAAAGCAAAGTTTAGAGTGAAAAACATGAAATTTACTGCATAAATACAATAATACTTCATTCAGTAATACATTATCTGGGAAAACGTCCTGTAGACAAGAAACACTTGAGAAAAATTGGTTGTCCTGGCTGGGAAAATATAAAAATAATACGCTGTTTTCTATTCACCTCTGGACCATGAAATTTATGTCATCTGAGGCTCGAGGAAAAAATGGAAATTAAGCTAAAATATAAAAACTTTTAACTTGCATAGTGGTTAGAGAAATAGTTACCGTTCCAGCAGGACAAATTTGTGCGTTGTGTTATCTCTTACTAAAGCAATGGTTAGCAGTGACTTTTGTCTTAGTAACGCATGTCTTTGAGAAGATGAAAAGGTCTGTAAAAGCTAAGAGTAGCTCCTAGGATTCTTCTGTCATTTATATTGCAAATGAAAAAGGAAATAAAAAAAATGTACCCAGCTTGAAGAAGCAATTCAATAATTTTGATCTAATACATCTCTGTCTGCCTTGCTCGTATCTCCTTTACTGATTAGGTCATAGTATATTGTTGTGATGATACAGGTGACACTTCCTAAGTATTTGTAAGACTTGTAGGGGTAAAAAAACAAGAGTTGACCGAAAATGAATGCTTGAAGTGATGCTCTGTTGTCAGTATAACTAATTTTGAGTTTGAATACTTGGTAACTCACTTAATTCTCTTAATCAGTTAGTTCCAGTGATGACATTAGAAAAAAACTTCAATCATAGCAAATTGTAACATTAAAAATTCCCGACTGTGAGAGAAATAACAGATTCGAATATTTCAATTCTTGGAAAATTTAATGAAAATTTATTTACTAGATTATTTCCGTTCCAAAGACCGGAGATAATCTAGAAGCTCTTTTGGGCTTGTCCTGACCTATACAACATACATAGGGGCATGCCCGTTGGTTTAATAGTCAAGTACGCTACCACTAGACCAGATATGGCTGAAAGGGGGGAGCAGAGTCGATTAGATTTCGCAATATAGGCCTACTTTGTAAATTTTCATAGATAAAGTTTTTACTTAAATAAAATGACCATTTTTACTAAACTAATGTGTGTCAAAGTGCTTTAAAAAATCTGTCCCTATTTAGATCCTAATAAAACAGCAAATTAGGGAATGAAATAGAATGGAAAAACTTTTCGTTTGTGCTCCTTTTTCTTCTCTCACAATTCACAACTCAAAAATTCTTAATTTTAGCCATGTGTAAGAATTCTGATTCCTAAGTTTTCGAAAATGGAAGGATGATTAGAAATGAAAAGAACAAAATCAATTGATATGAGTGAAGTAAGGGAATGAATATTACTTGTTTCATTTTTTTTATGTCTCTAACTGGGCAGCTACTCAAAAATAATTCATATTTGTCCCAATAAAACCTAACAAGTAAGAATTTCCGATTACTTCTGTAAACTCTAAAGATAAAAGGCCATTTCAATCGCTATTCAGATTTTAAAAATTGTTGATTTTCTAATTTTACAAAAAAGATATTACTTTTGAGCACACAGCACTCCTAAGCTGGCAATGATGGCAAAAAGGAAAATAAAATTGCGGGTAAGGGCTGACTTCGACCCTTGATGATCAGTACATCTCCAGACAGACAGGCAGCAGGTTGTTAAGGAACATAGCTATGCTATACAGCTAATTGATTTCCCCCCTCGCCCCCATATTTTGGTAAATATTGAAAACACTAGCATTTTAAATAATTGTGGTGTGTATAACATAGAACTTATTCGTTAGTGAACACATTTTTAAAATATAACCTAGAATATATTCGCTATAAAATTTATTTGTTATTGAATATATAATGAAAATAGAACTTATTCGTTATAAAAATTATTCATTATTGAATGTAGAGCGAGAAGTAAAGATAGAATCACTTATCTACACTTTTATGTACTATTTAATAGTAACACTTGTGTGAATCGCTGTTAACATCAGGGCACTTGCTTACGATGAATATCTGATCAGTCATAAGAATTCCATACATTTTCTTCAGAAAACCATTAATTTATCTTCATCAAGAAACAAAGGTAAACAATATTTTTCTTTTTCTTCTATACCAAAAGATGAGGTAACATTTTAAGAAATTTTCTAGAAAGAAAAACAAATTGATTATTTTATGGAACTTTGCAAAAATGTTGAGAGAAAAAAGATATTAAATATGAATATTTTCGTGACAAAAAGTTAATATACTACAAATAAATACTGTCATTACAAATTACCTTTTTCATACATAAATGTAAAATTTATAATTTTTTGCAAGGTTGGAAAGGGAGCGGCTTTCCTGTATAAACTTTTCCTTTCTGTTTCAATGTCCTTTTACAGATTTCTTGAAAAAATAAGGGAATATCAGGAGCGAAGTGTGAATGGAAACAATTGACTTAATGAGACTGCGCAATCAACGCATAAAAATTCTTATAATTCATTAGTGAATTAAGCTATCAATCAGATATCAATAAGCCAATGATCTTTGATGTATCAGATTATTGATAGAAGCCATTGACCAATGACTGATAGCTATAATCAGCCAATGACGTATGAAAATCTTCGATGTGACAACTGTACAGTACCATTATCTCAAGTGCTATCATCCACGCTTCGCATAGGGTAATATATATTTTCAATATTTCTTTGTTCACCGGAAGCTTTAAAATTTAAAGATATAAATATATTTTACAAAATGGGGAAAAATGTTATGTGAAGAAGCGGAAACATTTTGCTGTGCAATTATGTCCGTGACAAAAAAAAATTGCAGAGCGATATATCTGATTGGTTGAGAGTTTTTAGGTCATGGAAGAACGGCGCAAAGATAAATCAAAACGAGGCTTGAAACTGCGTGACTATGTAGTAGCAGGAAAGCACAAAAAATTACAATGCACCATGAACAATGGTCTATGATTTAAATTACTGTCAGAGAATACAGAAGTATTCAAATATCAAATTACTGAATTACAGATGTCTACAAAAGTGTTTAACTTTATGGAAGAGATTAAAACTTGTTTTTAAAAAAATGGTTTCATTAAAAAAGCTCTTTCTTTAGCAGACCGAAGAAAATTGTAATTTAAAGGAAAACGAATACTTTTCTGGAAATTAGTTATTAATTAGCAATACATTTATACCATAATATTTATATTATAAGTATAGTTTTAAAACGCTATACATATAATGATGTTCCTATACTTCTAATGAAATATGTACTAATGAAAATTTCGTCATTGACAGTGCTGCAACTGCATAATTCATACATTATAACTTTTGAAATATTGAATGGTTATTATTTAAATATGTTTGATCAAGACTGGATTTTTTGAGGCATTTTTTCATTAAATATTTTGCTGTTTTGATTTAGATTTAGATTTGATAGTTATGATAGTTTAGATTTGGGTTTCAGATTGTGTCCCGTAATTAAGTCAGGATATTATTTAAGCTGTCTCGTGGTCGAATGGTTAGCACGCTTGGCTATTGATCAAAGGGACCTGGGTTCGAGCCCCGGGTAAGGCACGGATGTGTGTGTCGTTTTTCTGCTGAGGTCCTGCCATCCTCTCAGACCTTCTACTATGACATATAAACTGACAGGCTCCTGTCAGACCTCTGTGGCAAGCAGCTGCTTGAGGGGGTATTTATTTTTTATTATTATTTATTTAAAGATGACGTTCCCTAAGAATATTAAAAAGTTTTCAACTAGTTTAAAGTTAAAAGGTGGGGTTTCCTGTTCATGTAACTTATATGTATTTCTTTTAAACGTAGATGATAATCACAGCGTTACCTGCTGCTCTTTTGGTGTTGATAAATCAATAAAAAAAAAATTTCCGCAAAATATTTATTGATATATTTATTTTAATTCATTAACACGAAACTATATTTTCGATACTTATCTCTTACAATTGCAAAATGTCAACTTGCAGAGACCCTTTGGTTGGCAGGGTCAAAGTACGATTCCAGGGTAGGCATTGTGGCTTATGTTTACATACATTTTACCAAATTTTCCTATCATTTTGTAAAAATATTTTAATCTTTTATTTTAAAGCTCTCGGAAAAATAATAATCGTCAATAAAAAGCAAATTTTATATAATCTTACTGATTGTCAAATCATCTTTATTTTCTGCATTGATTCTAACAAGAAATTTTTTGAAGTTGTTGACTCTGCTTGTTTCATATTAGGAGGTACAAAAAATATCGTGCTCATTTCTCGATTGTTGCACTCTCTAGGGAGCTTTCTTTGCTTTATTTACAAACTATTAAAAAACATTTTTCGGTTTTAAATTGCTCTTCATGGGAATTTATAATGTATTACTTTATCTTAAGACTAATATGTTGTTGATAAATTTTTTTCCTGGTGTACCTTCATCATAACCTGAAGATAAAGCCCTACCTTTACAAGTCTAAGCATTAAGGAAAAATGATTGGAATGAAGTGTGACACATGTAAATTTTCAAGAAATCAATGCCTGTGAAATCCGCCAGAAAAAAAGTTTGTTCTTCAGGTATATTTACTCTATGAACAACTACCAGATTACGCTTCTGAAGGCTAATTTTAATAAGACTGCATGACATTTTCAACTTATTTCTTTATTGGTCGACTAATCTTCCATAAGATATCAGAACTGCAATTTAAAACTTTATTTGTAATATGTCATCCTGCGGATACATGGAGAAATCAACACAGCAACCTCTCTATGCTAAATGCCACCAAAAGGTAGTTGGCAATTCCTTCGTTTAACTTCATTATTTTCGAAATCAAACTATGCAAGAAACCGAAGTCAGACGACACCTGCATGTAACGAAATTATATTTACAGTTTTTCCGAGCCAAAGGGAATGTCATTTACAAAAGGATGATCTTTCCTTTATTATGTTTAACTTTGGGATGTCAATGTTTTATAGTGGGTTATTTGCTGAATGAGATGACTAATATCTATGAATATATGAATCTAGACTTACTTCGATCTCCCAGACGTTTTAATTTTCAGTCGAGTATTCCTTTTTGTACACAGTTATCTTCATGGATATATGGATTCGGTACATAGCCAATTTGGATAGTCTTATTTTTGATTTAGTGTTCTCGATGATGGATCCAGAAGAGGCCATTTCCCGTTTGATTTATCAGAGAGAATCCTCCTGATTGAAGGAAATCAATTATCCTTAAGATGATCCTGCAATAGCAAACACAGAAAATGAACACATCGTAAAATCGCCTCGCATCAAGTTTAATTTCACTATATTTACACAATGAAACTGATGTATTATGAAGCATTACTGACAAAAGGAAAATACTATTTGTTGTCAATAAAAAGTTGATGCGTCCAACACATATGTGTATTTCTGATCATGCGGCCCACACACCTGTGTATTTCTAATCATGTTGCCCGCTACTGAAAAAACTTGGTTACCCCTGAGATACAGCAAATATTACTTGTGTTCTGCTAAGCTTTCAAGAAATATTATTGTGATCAGTAACGTTGCTATTAAACATTTTTAACTTCCATAGCTCTTTAAACGAATATTGTGAAATCAAGAGTCAAGAGATTGGGTTTCTTCAAAATATTAAGCTTTTAATTTGGCTTAGGGCTCCGTAAATATCAATATTGAATGTCTTGCAGCTTTAAAGCACTAGAAGCCATCACAGAGGATAAACAAAGGGCATTGTTAAAATACTTTTCTTATTTCAAAGAACACTGAAACATACCCTAGACATAGGTGGCAATCACAGCGTTACCTGGGTGACATTCAACCATGGTGTGACATTTCAACGTCAATATATCAATAAATATTTTGTGGAAATATTTTCGGCGAAATTTTTTCCACAAAATATTTATTGGCAAACCCTAGAGAAAAATCTGGAGATCGATCATTTTCACGATCACATATTTTCTCTGATACATCTTTTGGAAACGTAAAAAATATCATCTTGACATAACAGAAATTTTACCTTTAGTTATCTTGACATATTTGAAACTCTCCATACCGTCATGCTCTTTCGACACGCAGAATATTGTCTTCATTTCTCTGTTTTTTGTGCTGTGTGGGTGGCATTTCTTCATACGAGTTATCATGCCATGAACGTTTTGTATTATACTGTTGTCTCTTAAAACACGTTGCTGATAAAACTTTTGATCAGAAATACCTGCATTGCCTCATCACCCTATCAGTCTTTTCTGTAGTGTTTAGCCAAATTACTCCAGTCTTCCTAAGCCACAGTAATAGAACAATGTTTGTCATGATGATTGAGGTTCTTATAAATGATGGTATTTGGGCACTGATGGACCCTAAAGGTTATAATAAAAAAATAAATATATGCCACAGCAGGAGATCTGAGAGGATGGCAGGACCTCAGCAGAAAAACGACACACACATCCATGCCTAATTCCGGGGCTCGAACCCAGGTCCTGTGGTGGCTAACCACTCGGCCACAGGTTACGGTATATAATTTATTCCTCTTTACGCTAAATGTCTTAATGTAAAGGATTTAAGAATTTAAATGATTAAAAAATCCCTGATAAGACTCAGTGATCCTTATACAAAGTTGCATTATATCCTGTTAATTAATACATAATGAAATATATACGTGATCCATCTCGTAAAGCTCAAAACAATTTTAAAATGTCTTTATATTTAAAATACTGTCCCGGTGGCCGAACTGTTAGCACGCTTGGAAAATGACCAAAGGTATCTAGATTCGAACCAAGAATAAGGTATGGATGTTTCTTTTCTGCACTGTCTTTCTAGTGAGCCCACGTCACCTTCACAAATCTCCTCTATAACATATTATACCGACAGGCTCAGGCCAGATCTCTGTGTCAAAAGGTTGCTTGAGTTTTTTTTTCGTATTTAAAAGGCAACATTATACTTATTCTTGCCATATAACTCCATGTTAGTCAACTGTATAAATTTCTAACACATATTCATATTTCGCATGTTTAATTGTCTTGTGTTGCACACTTGCTGATTCATCAACCCCGGGAATTTTTGCATTCCGGAATCTTTGTGACAATAACAATATGAAAGGCGCATTTCTTATTTCTCTTAATGTACTCATTTCTTCATTTAAATCCTGAATATTTGTATTCCTCATCTTTTTTAAAGAAGATATCGTTGGGTTGAGTAAAGACTACCGTCCCATGTTTAGGGCATTAGGTCACAGTCTTATCCTCTGCATATTAAAGAACACGATGGATGGACTTTAAGGAGGGCTTCCATTTTTCTCTTAATAGTTGTACAGTTGATCCTTTTCCCTCTCCTAGTTCTAAGTTTTAGGACCTTTGAGACCTGACCATTTAGCCCATTGTATTCACCGAAGTGGCGCTCAGAGGCAAAACTAGCAAACCAATCCTTGCTTTTTCCCGACTAAATGGTGGAACAGTTCACTTTTATTTGGAAGTTACTATCAGTAATTTTCAGTTAATGCATCAATTTGTTCATCATGTTGAGGCTAAATTGGTTGTGTAAACTGTCTGAATTGTATGTAATCGGGGCCGGATCTAAGGTAGGGTCAAGGTGACAAAGCCCTTTCCTGTTGAGAACGCTAGTAAGGATAATAGAGACAAAAGTATTAAACTTTTATAATGTATATTTCATGCATTTTTCAAGAGATTTTTTGAAGACCTTTAAAACGGAGGGGAAATGTTGCACTGTAATGCAAATACAGCTCTCCCCCTTGCTATTTTGGTTTCCTGCTCGATTAAGTTCCCCCCTCCAACCACACTGTATGTAATGAGCCGGATAGACTGAAGAAAGATAAAGTTGCCTAATAGTAAGATAAAGAGAGCACCAAAGAATTATTGATTGAAGGCTATAATATTTTGAAAACATATAAATATACCTGATTTATATATTTCAAAAACTCTTGATTCTGTGGTCTACCATAGTTTGCAGTTGATCGTGAAATCATATGAATACCAAAAACGTTAGTTAATATTATGATGACTTTCTACAATAGCAGTGAGTTTTGTGAGAGAATTGGCGAAGCTTACAGTGATTGGTTTAGTTTTACTACTGGAGTATGGCAAGGATGCATCTAGTGAAAAAGAAATAAACTGGGGTCTTACGTGTTCTAGAGATATAACAACATCTGACATGGATTATATTGACAACTCACCTCTTGTAGCAATTGATGTCATATGTGTAGTATTCTAGTTAATAATAATTGTTTACAAGGTTTCAGTTTTTTTTTCTTCTTAAGTACTTTTATGTGGATGTGCTTCTTGAGCAAGTTTATCAGTTTAGCTATCTTTAGGGGAACCTGACTAAGAGACACTAGTAATATGTATATATGGCAGATACTTGTAATGAGTTATATGATATAAATATGAAAATAGGCATTGCTGCTTTGGCTCTTAAGACTTTGTGGAGATTGTAGAAAAATTCACGAATGCATCTAAGGAAAAAAAAAATCTTTATCATCCTCAAGAAGCATAGACTATGGAGGTCCATTCAGATTGTTCAATTTAGTTCTCCAAACATATCTATCCTGAGCTACATGTGCTGCATCTGGCTACTGTACCCCAATTTTAACAAGGCCCTGTTTGACATTTTCTGCCCACCATATCCTAAGTCTCCCCCTCGTTCTCATCTCAATCTTTAGGCACACTATTCATAAACTTATTCGCTAATCTATAATTATCCATACGGGTAACATGGCCAAACCAAAGGAGTCTCACTCTGCATAATATGCTTCTTAAAGATGGTTGCCGACATTTTGCCTAACCTCATCATTATTTACAATGTTGAACCACCTAATGCTCAAGATACTGCGTAAGCATCTAGAATTAAAAGCAACAAGTTTCCTGTTATCATGTTTACAAAAGGTCCAAGTTTCATTACCATAACTAACCCTAGAAAGAACTAAAATATTATATATTCTAATTTTAGTCTTTATACACCTATTTCTCCACACTCTCCATAGATACTTATAAGTCCCGGCAGCAACCTCTATTCGACTGTTAATTTCATGCTGCGCATCACCAGTATCTGTTATATAACTTCCAAGAAAATGAAACCGTACACCTGGTAAAGAGTGCAACTCTTCAGATTAGCTGAACACAGGCTGCCTGGCCATTTTCATCACTTCAGTTTTCTCGTTTATCACCCAACCTACTCTACTACCAGTCTACTAACAGCTCGAATGAAAGAGTTAATAATAATTTAATCCATGCAGGGGGTTACAGTAAAGTCAAGGTACAGGTAATTTTGGATATTAATTTAAATGTTCAAGTGGCTCATCAGCATCATTTGTCAAAAGTGCTAAATCATTAGCATAATAATCTATGTCAGAAATTTTCATATCTCCAGAACATTTAAGGCCAAATTATTTCCCTTGCAGTGAATTTCGCATAACATAATCAATTACCAAACTAATGGAAAGACAAAATATACCCTGGTCAAACACCAGAAGAAATACTAAACCAATTGCTACAAACCTTATCAACTCTTACACACGACTCAGTGTTATTATACAAAGCTTTCATTATGCTAACTAATCTGTCTGTTATGCCATATGATCTCACGATCAACCATAAATTATGATGATTAACAGAGTAAAAAAACATTTTTGAAATCAACAAAGCTAGTAACCACAGGTTTCTGAAACTCTAAACATTTCTCAAGAATCTGCCTAAATTAAAAAATCTGATCAGTACTCCTCTACTACTTCTGAATCCACACTGTCCATCACCCAATTTCCCTAATTGTCCAGTTCTTAATTCTATTAAGCACAATCTTACAAAGAACTTTACCTAGAACAGAAAGCAGCTGATACCCCTATAGTTATTACAAGAACTGCGATCAAAAATATGGAAAAAATAGCTCTGGTAAAATCTTTAAGAGTAATGCCTTTATCGTAAAATATATTTAAAATTTCAGTCATCCATGCGGTAGCTTAAACATTCCCAGCTCTGAGCATTTCAGTACTAATTTCATCTAACACAGGGGATTTATGTAGTTTAAATTTAAAAATAGCCAAAATAACTTCAGGCTGTGATATAGGACCAATATTAGAGCCAGTAATGCATCTATCATCATTACAAACAATGGGAGTAGAACAAACCTCTAGTAAAATCCTTAGGAACAACACCTTTATCATAAAAAATGTTTCAAAATTTCAATCAGCCATGTGACAACACAAATGTTCCCAGCTTTAAGCATTTCAGTGGTGATTTCGTCCACCACCAGGAATTCATGCATTTTTAATTTATAGATAGCCAATGCGAGTTCGAAATGTGATATTGGGTCATCATTAAAGCCAGTAATGCATCTATCCTCTTTGCAAACAATGGAAGAAGAGGAAACAAATGTAGTCACATTATTTAGAACATCTCTGAAATGCTCCGCCCACCTAGACATCACAGAATCATTACCTTCAACCACCTTGCCATATTTATCCCTCAATCCCTGTGTATCTGTCTGTTTCTTCCCACATAAAACATTAACAATCTGATACAATCCCCAGCTGTTTTGCTGTCTAACTGCTTCCTCTGCTTTGTCAGCCAAGCTATCAAGTCAAAGATTCTTATCAGCTGTTAACTGATCTTTTACATGTTTATTAAGCTCGTTGTAATGTTTTCTGTTAGGACTAGTAGGTATTGATTCATATTAATCCTACACTTCCTTCTTTCAGGAATAAGTTCCATAGTCTTATCACTCAAATAATTTTGTTTCCTCTGTTCCCTTTTAACCAAAAGGTTTTCAAGAAAAGCCTGTTTAAACTGATCCCATTCTTTCTCAACTTCAGAGGTAAGCAAACCACGATTGTCATAATGACTAAGTAGCCTATCATGGTATGCTTTGACTACATCAGGATCATTCAGACCTTCAGTGTTAAAAGTGATTTTCTTAACCTTAACACAACATTTCTAAAGCTTCAGCTGCAAGACATTTTTGACCAGGTTATGGTCAGACCCAATTTCGGCTCCCCTGTATGATCTGGTATTCCTAACTGAAGTGGCCCATTTGCTGTTGATTAAAATATAATCTATCATATTTATGTGTAACCCATCAAGTGAAACCCATGTATATTTATAAATGTTCCGGTGATTGTAGTATATGTTAGTTATTCGCAAACCATTTTAAGTTTACTTACCTGTAGAATTTTCCATTGCCATTGGAACTACTAATGCCAAAGAGACCTAAAACTCCAGCCCAAAGGTTAGAGTCAGTACCAACTTTAGCATTGAAGTCACCTAGCACAAGAGAAATATCTCCTTTCTTCACAGAATTCAAAATATCCCTAAGCTGGCTGTAAAACGTATCATTCTCGTTCTAATCAGAGTCATCTGTGGGGGCATAACAACAGATGACATTCAAGTCATTAATTTTTGTTTTAAATTTTGCTCTAAGAAATCTTTCATTAATGCAGTCATATCCTACAAGAGCATCACTGGCGTTTCTGCTGAGAAGCAAACCTATACCTTGGAAATGCTTTCCATACTCCCTCCCTAAAAAGAGAAATTTAAAGTTATTTTTAAGTATCTCACCTTTACCTGTCAATCTAGTCTCTTGCAAGCCTAAATATCTAGGTTATAGCGCTGGAATAAAGCCGTCCCGTGGCCGAGTGGTTAGAACGCTTGGCTACTGATCTACGGGACCTGGGTTCGAGCCCTGGGTAAGGCATGGATGTGTGTGCTGTTTTTCTGCTGAGGTCCCGCCATCCTCACAGACCTTCTACTATAGCGTATTAAACTGACAGGCTCCTGTCAGACCTCTGTGGTCAAGCAGCTGCTTGAGGGGGTGTTTTTTTATTTTAGCGCTGGAATTCCTGCGTGAGGACATCAAGAGAATAATTTCTATGTAAAGTCCTCACGTTCCACGTCCCTGCAGAGAGAAAATGATTAGTAGGATTTTTAAAGCAACTAGATTTATTGAAATAGTCAACAATATCAAACATCCACCTGATCGCAGGCATGGGGCAAAGACCTGTTACTCCTCCGCTAAAGGCTGAAGTCACCAATGCTGGTAGGAACTTCAGACGCTGCCTCTTCAAGTGGACTTTTTCAAGAGCCATATGGCCTGCCTGAGAAACATTGCTCCAGTTTAGGATTGACGATGCCCAACTAGCTAAGTGAGATTCAGGTACCTGCGATGGCCTCTGATCAGGGTCATCCACCAGCTGATATAAGGTATCGCATGCCTTTGTTCACTTAGGGCTGACAAACCAGAAGCAAACAGAAAACACAGCGGCAGATTTTTCCTCAACAGAGGCCCACTAATGCAGCAAGTCCAGGATTCATAATCAAGCTCAAATCCATAAACAATTCCAGTCTAGTAGGTATAAATGGTCAGCACCAGAACCCTGTAAAGTTGAACACTCCTCAGCAGAGTTGAAAAAAAAAATTGACCATAGATGACCCGATCAGTAGACCATACTGAACTGGCAGCCCTCCCTTTCCGTTCCCTTCCAAAAAGAGAATATACAGGCAATAATTAGTAATAGTAATTTGATTTTTGGAATAGAAGTTTGCTTCATAACTATTTATGGAACAAATGTAAAAGGTAGCAGGTAAAAACATTTATTGTCGTAAATAGTTTAACAAAATAATTATCATACATGTTTTAAATACATTTTGAATGAAAATTTTTAATAACATTTTGTAGTGATGCCCAAGGTGATGCCAGAAGTTGGGTTGTTTTACTTGTGAGGTTAAACACCAAGTCGCAAGAACACCAAGGGGGTTCAGAGAACGTTAGGGTAAGGAATCCAATGGACAGCTAAGAGACGGAAGCTTCACGTCAAGGGCATCCAACGTGTTCGTTAACGAGCACAGGGTATAGCTCTCCTGTAAATGGGACTGTCTTAACATCCTGTTTGATTGACAGTGGCCTTCGCAGCCTATCGGTGTCCTCTTTCTCACTAAGAGCAAGGTGGATTTAACGGAGCTGTAACTTAAATGGCAACTGCAGATTACGAATTAGGCGTGCTATCGACTGAAAGAACTCTTGCCCCATGCCCAAAGGAGATTTGGACATCGTGTGTGAGGTTAACTTATTGCCTAAATAATTTCTGAAAATGGATTCCAATAAAACGAAAAAACATTTTTCCACTATTGAAACATTCTTGGAAATGCAGTAGTCATCATTTGGATGAATTCTGGAGTATGTTGCCATTACGGATTGATTATGAAAATTTAAATTCATAGAGTATAAAATATTGCAATCAAAATACAATCTCCACTGATCAGAAAAACTTACTAGTAAGTGAATACGAAAATTGCTACTTTGACATATTTAAGATAAAATCATGCTAATGGTTCTGAGTTCGTCTTAATATTTGCTTCCTCAATATGATACAGGGTGGCTGATAATATAACAAGTAAGGGTTACTGATATTTATATGTTGCAGAAAATCATATCCTAGGCTACTTACATACTTGCCTACTTCAAGCAATATATATATACAGTATTGTGAAGAAATGTTTATCCTGAGTAAGTCAAATCTAATAAGGTCCAGCTTTACATTGTCCATCTCATCTAAGCTTGTTCCTTCAAGCCTTTAGAAACACTACTCCTAATTCTACTTGTTAATCTACAGTTCTCCAGGCGTATAACATGACAAAAATCAATGCACCCCCCCTCCCTCTTTTTCACAAGATGGCACTTAAAAGTAGCTGACTCCTTCGAATGACCTTATTATTTACAGAATGAAGCCAGCTAACACTCTAGATGCTAAGTAGGGGTTTGAAAATGAAATCCATGTTATCTTTTTTTACAAGAAGTCTGAATTTCATTACAAGTTTTTCAGCATACGTTTAGTCTTTCGGTGTATCGGCATTTTTTCACCATTACTTCAAGCTCCAATAACAATACTTTTTTTCAGTTTACCTCATGTCCTGCTTTGCTATTATCCATCGCACAATACTCGAACGAGAAAAAACTTGTTCAAGAGCACAACCATCTAAAATGGAATAGAGCAGCTCCACCTGACCAGCTTTCCTAAGTCTAATAGTAGTAGAGTCCATAGAGTCCATTCTGAGTCTAATGCAGTATATATTCAGTAAATTTTCCTAGGCTAACGAAATTTACTGAATAATATACTGTAATAGACTCATCAACGTATCTAATGAAAGATTTCATCTAGTGGCATCATTTGCAGGCCAAAATCGTCAACATAGTCTAGGTGAAATAGCTTTAGATCTGTCGATCATCTGAAGTCAAAGTCTCCCCCCTTTTAATCAAATAATCTATTATCAAAGCCAATAGTAAAAGTGACAAAAACAGCCCCTCAAACTCCAGTTGTAATGCTAAACCTATCACTGCAAGTTCTACCAACTCTCTCTCTCTCAAACAAAACATAGAATGATTTCAGTGAATCGTCACTGTGATAAATAATTTTTTCGAATCTTCTATTAAGTCTTGTGATCGACACAAATTATGTCGTTGAACAGAATAAAAAAAATTAAATCTACAAATCAATAATCACTAGTTTTCGAACCTCTTAACATTTTTCAAGAATTAGCCTAAGTGAAAAAAACTTCCTGTTTGCAATCCCACCCCTTCAAAACAATGCATAACTGAAGTGGGGGGTCGTTCTCCTTGTTAAACTAACCGGGTTCGTTCCCCATGTTAAACTAACCGGGTTCGTTCCCCATGTTAAACTAACCGGGTTCGTTCCCCATGTTAAACTAACCGGGTTCGTTCCCCATGTTAAACTAACCGGGTTCGTTACCCATGTTAAACTAACCGGGTTCGTTCCCCATGTTAAACTAACCGGGTTCGTTCCCCATGTTAAACTAATAAACAACTTAAAGCAATAATTCAATTCTATTCACGTACCAATGTACAACAATTTAGTATGATTGTGATGTTTTTTATGATATTTAAGTTTTTTTGTTTTCAAATTTCCTTGAATTCGACACTTCTTTTAAACCACACTGTCTATCTCGGAGTCGTCCATCAATTAAACCCTTATTCTATTAAGTATAATTATATCAAGATTCAGGAAAAGAAAATAAGCTGATGCATCTGTAGTTATTAAAAGAACTGTTATCACTTCCTTGTAAAATAAGGATGAGTATATCTCAAGTAAATGCTCCTTAGAGACACCTCTATCAAAGAAATATTCAGCACTTCACTGGACTGGCTGTATGGGAAGTGAATCATTTTCAAAATTTAAGTAGAAATTTCGTGTATCCTGACATCGTCTGTAGCTTTAATTTTAATTTATGATATATAGCCAACATTAGAGTTAAATATTCATTTACTCATGTTTTAAGCAATGAGAGCAGAGTTAAGAATATTAAATTTTCAACTTTGAATAAAATGTCACTTGTAACATTATTTAATAAGAATAACTCATTTCAAGAGACAGCTTCAATTCAACTGTAATCGAAAAGTTTTTTACGGGTTGCAAAATATTGTGCCATGGGATTTATCATCAAGATGGCTGGACTGTCCTTTGTATACTAGTAAATAAGATATATAGAAAACACAGGGTCTCTGGAAATTTAAACTTTAGTTAACGTGATTTTTTTTTTAGTTTGGGATTACAAGGATCTCAAGAGCTCAGAGAATGTTAGGGTAAGGAGACTCGCTGAACAGCTGTTTAGAGATAGTTGGGAGCCCCCGTCAAAGCCATTCAGAGTGTTCTTTCTGGTGTGTATAGCTCTCCTGTCCATGGAGCCATGGCTTAACGTCCCATTAGAAGGACGTCGGCTTTTCCAAGCCCATCGGTTTCTTCTTTCTAACCCAAGGCGGGATGGAGGTTAGCGGAGATCAATTTCAAAGCTGGCACTGCTTGGGAACGGAAGATTACGAGCATGGCATACGATAAAAGAGATTTGGCAGATGGAAGATGAAGCACATTCTTTTGCTCAAAATTTAGGGAAGATAAGCCTGTAATACGTTTAACTATCGGTGAACTAGCACTCAAATACCATTACCTTCAAAGAGCAATGATCCAATTACGTAGGCAGCTCAATGATATTAATGGACACACAAATCACTGTTCTTCTATATACCGGTTTCCTTGCTAGCTTGCCAGCAACTTCCTACCTATCCAAGTATTCTGAAACTACGTGGTTTCGGTATTCTGCAAAAGAAAAAAAAGACATAATTAAAGATTAAGTATAAATTTTAAATATTATTCTTCTATTTTTATTTGTCTGATATCTTGGGAAAAAAATGCTACATTCATCTGAGGATTCGACATTTGTCACCCCTTAACCATTTTACCTGACCACCGACTTTTTCTTATGAAATATTCTGCTTTTTTTTAAAACAAATATTGTCCTCTTTCTGTCGAGGTCTCGTCTTTCTCACAGACCTTTCCTATGGCGTATAACTGACAGGCAGCTGCTTGAGGGATATTTATTTATTTTATTGAATGGCAACAGGAAAGTTAGGTGTCCTGTCAGACCTCTGTGACAAGCAGCTGCTTGAGGGAGTGTTTATTTATTTTATTGAATGGCAACAGGAAAGTTAGGTGTCCTGTCAGACCTCTGTGACAAGCAGCTGCTTGAGGGAGTGTTTATTTATTTTACTGAATGCCAACACAAAAGTTAGGCGGCCTTTAAGACTGTGAACTTATGGGAAATGCCCTAATGAGTTCGCATTAGTTTTAAATTATTAATTTACTTTTCAAATGAACATAGCTGATTGATATTATGGACATTTAATTTTTTAAATATTAAAATATTCATTGGTTGTTTATGACAACAAACTATTAGTGTTTGTCATCTCTAATGTGAAATTTTTAATAATGCAACTTATTGCAAATAAACAGTTGAATGCAAAATAATATAATTTCTTCGTTGAAAATACTGCATTTCATAATTACATGCTCGTCATTCTTGAGAATAATCAGATGATGTATACTCTATATTTTTAATCAGGATCTTTTCTGTTCTTGATATGTTTATTGCATATGTGGTGACGTATGTTGGCAATATGCCTCGTCATTGCATTGCACATATATTGGCCACATACAATATATTGTAAAACATATATTTTTGCAAAATATTGGGTAATTTCAAAATCATTTTGTAAACGTAAATTCTGTCTAAACAAAACGTTACCACAATAAAAAAAAACGATTTAAAAAGTTTTAATTACACTCAGGAGTAGAAAGGATATTCGAAATACAATTAATTGAATATTAATTGCACACATAAGCTGCGGCCTGGAAATCAGAAACATTGTTTATTCTCTGTTAAGTTGGGTTGGGTTGTTTTACCTCTGAGCGGCACTTTTTTGCACGCCAGGGCTAAATGGCCAGGTAACATGGACCCCGAAGGCTCAGAGAAGGTTGGGGGAGGGGACCCACTGGAAAAGCTGTTGGGAGACAGATGGTAGCCTCCCGTCAAGGCCATCCAGCGTGTTCTTTAACGTGCACAGGGTATGGCTCTCCCGCACACGGGGCCACGGCTTAACGTCCCATCCGACGGACGGCGGCCTTTCCAAACCCATCGGTGTCCCCTACTGACCGTGGGCAGGACCGGGAATTTTTGCGGAGATAAATCTCAACGCTGACCCAGCTGGGACTCGAACCTGGGAACTACAGATAGCGAGCCTGGCGCGCTACCGACTGAGCCACCCCCGCCCCTCTGTTAAGTAAATTATATTGTTTTGTTGTAACAAATATCCCTTCAAAACAGCTGCTTGCCACAATGGTCTGTGAGATTGCGGGACCTCAGCAGAAAGACAAACATCCATGCCTTGCCCTCCATCCATCCAGGTCCCTTTGATCAGTAGCCAAGCACTCGGCCACGGGAAGTTGTAAATTGCAATAAATGCTGTTACAATAAATGCTGTTACATTACCAAATAGTCAGATTTTTAAGTTTACTTTTCTTCAGGAGTTTTCATTGAAAGTTATCAAAAAAGAAAAAAAAAACCCGAAATAATTTTTATGTTTTTGTAGCCGTCTCATGGCCGAGTGGTTAGCACGCTTGACTACTGATCTAAGGGACTCTGGGTTCGAGCCTCGGATAAGGCATGGATGTGTGTGTTGTTTTTCTGCTGGGGTCCTGCCATCCTCACAGACCTTCTACTGTGGCATTATAAACTGACAGGCTCCTGTCAGACCTCTGTGGCAAGCAGTTGCTTGGGGGGGGGGGGATATTTATTTTTATAGATATTTTGATGTACGTCTTAATTTACCTCTAGCCTTACTCGACAAAAGTAAGCAGACATTAGTTCATTATTTTTTTACCTATTGTTGACTCGATGGAGTTTTTTTCTTTTTCAGAATAATTTCGAAGAATTGAGTGAGGTTAATTACGTTAAAACTTATGATTTCCAAACAAAGCAGGTTTAAATAATTTATTTTACAAGACCGGTTTAACACTGAATGATGGTCTTATTATTGTTTATTGGAAGTTTTCTTTGATACTGCGAAGGGAAGGAAAATGCAACGCTCCTACAAATAGTCATTTCGCTTAACGCGTTCTACCGCATTTATGCAAGTTTATTGGTGAATATTCCCCATTATTCTATGGTTTTCTATTGATAGAGGGATCATTACATTCTTCTTGCTATTAGTGCTTTTCAAACTTTCGTTTATTAACTATAGGTAAAACTGGACATCGTAGAACAGCTGATACTTACAAAACTAAGTGATTAAAAAGTCGCATTTATCTTAAAACACCACATGGGGCTGAAAGTTAATTAAAAAGTCTCTAAAAACATTTCACTGTTTCACGATATGTTATGGTTGTTTTTTGCACTCAATAAACCTTAAAACGTTACAAAATGACTGTTACTTATACACGTATAAAGCAGCTTCGAAAACATAATGATCGCAAACTTTTATTTCCTGTCATAGAATTAAAAAAAAAGTCATTAAATAGCACACGTTCGCGGATATTTACTTTCACTTCTCTTGGTTCATCTGCAATATGTAATAAATCATTTGTTTTGCATAATTGAAGTTTTTTTTTACACGCATGTGCTCGGAGTAACGTTTTTGAAAGTCATTAAATCAAATGACAGTAATTAGTTTGTCAAGGAGTAACAATAGCCCTTTTTTTCCCCAAGTTAGAATGTGTGTAGGGAACACACAACCCCGAAACTCTACTCTGACATGTCGGTGATATACAACACTCGTAAACTTCCGAAAATACTTCCACCCTTCGTGTAGAAAAATTTGTTCTTGATTTATAGAACATTTTTTATGTATATTTATGTAAGAAAGGAGACAGCTAACGGGTCAAATACTATGTCTGCTAATAACATTTTTCATTATCGAATTGGTAGCAGACTTAAAAAAAAGGACAATATGGAAGTCGTGATGAAACAGATTCGTAAAAAATAGCTGTTTTCAAATGTCAAATTTCAATATTATATTGCGCTATTTTTTAATTTTCATATTTCACTGACTTTTAAACTCCCAATGAAGTATGAATGATTAGCTTGTCTTATCATTTAGCAGTGCTTTTCACTGCACATTGATCTAATTTGTCATAAGGACTCTAAAGGCTTAGAACAGGACTGGGGGATAAGATCTTGTTAGAGCTTGATAGGGTATCCAGTCAATAAATCCAGGGTGCTTTAGTTCAAACTGTGTATTGTGTTACACTGAGTACGAGGGTTTCAATCCATCTTGTCTTAAATCTAGACTTGGAGTGAAAAAAGATTCCAACTAAACGGTTTTATTTCTAAGACCATTGGTCTGTGTGTGTCTGTTTTAATTCTTAGTTTAGGATATTTAAAACTGAAAGAGATTATGAAAGAGCAAGATTAATATGAATTTGTTTTACCTCTGAGCGGCACCTTGTTTTTGAGCAAAATGGTCTATAATAGGAGCAGGTCAAAGGAGCTCAGGGTCTCAGAGAACCTGAGCTCATTCCATCAAGGCCATTCAGCGTGTGCAGGGTAGTGTTGCCTATATACGGGACCACGGATTAACATTCCATCCGACGGACGATGGCCTTTCCAGATCATCGGTGTCCTGAAGTTAGCTGAGAAAATTCTCAACGAAAGCTCTGTTGGGATGCAAAACTGCAGATTACGAAAGTGACACATGACCGACTGAGCCAATCCTCGCTTCCGAAAGGGAAGTCGAAACTATCTAGAGTAAATAAGTGGGCAGGCATCAAATGCAAGTTTCATATACAATGTATTAATTTTCATTTTAAAGGGCTCAGAAATAAATTTAATTTTCCTGCTATTTGTTTTCACTGAAGCTATAAATAAATAAATAAATACCCCCTCAAGCAGCTGCTTGCCACAGAGGTCTGACAGGAGCCTGTCACTTTATATGCCAGAGTAGAAGGTCTGAGAGGATGGCAGGACCTCAGCAGAAAAACGACACATACATCCATGCCTTACCCGGGGCTCGAACCCAGGTCCCTTAGATCAGTAGCCAAGCGCGCTAACCACTCGGCCATACTTGTTTTTAATATTTCGAGAAAAACGTATTTTGAGTATTTTTATGCTATATCAAATGTCGCTAAATTCGAACAGAATTAATAAATAATCGATGCTTACTGGAAAATATAATTTATTCATCTGCACCATCTTTAACTTTCTAAGGCCAATAGAAGCTCCACTTGTGAACTTTTTTTTTAACTTTGCGTTTCTCTCTTGCCTCTGATTACTGACTTAACGGAAGACGCTTATGCTCGCTTTGCATACTTAATTGGGCACTATGACCTGATCAGTAAGTTGGTGGATCTTATTTATTTCTGCTACTTAAAGATGGAAGAAGTTAGCGAGCCCCAGATAATAGTTTCATTCCACTAGTTAAAACTTTGATAATAGACCATTGATCGATCCCCAATAAGATGCTCACGGAGGGATTTTGAAGTCCCTACAGGCAGTTCAATAAATATCAACCAGCATTAACTAACTAGCAG
This sequence comes from Ryuthela nishihirai, assembly GCA_038380435.1. Lineage (NCBI taxonomy): Eukaryota > Metazoa > Arthropoda > Arachnida > Araneae > Heptathelidae > Ryuthela > Ryuthela nishihirai. The sequence continues at coordinate 110,368,718 of JAWZYU010000001.1, forward strand.
CAAAACCTATTTTAAGTTTTCTTGCTCTGAAATGCAGAATTAATTTCCTCTGTAATTCTTACTGAGTACGAGGGTTTCAATCCATCTTGTCTTAAATTCAGACTTGGACTGAAAAACAGATTCCAAGTTTTTTTTTCTAGAATAATTTTTAATTTATCTCTAAAAGGAAAGAAGTTGGATGTCGACAGAACAGACTAGAAATTCAAAACATTAGCTGATTCTGAAAAGGAGGTAAAAAATTAACAAGTGGATAAATTTCAGTCCCCCTTTGAGTTTGAGACCTGGCCAAATGTTCCTCATGACCTCTCCCACTTTTCCCTCTGGAAGACTCTGTGCTCAGTTTTAGAGAGTCTTGAAATCTGTAAATTCAGCCTGCTGGATGCATTTCGACAGTGCTAATTCGACTATATTTAGATTTTCAGTATTTTTTGTGGCTCCGAACACATCCTTAAGTTTTGGATTTTCTTTTTTAATATAAACTTCTTCACCTCATCACAATTTAGAGTTCAAAGTAAGAGATATTTATTTACAAAATGGCAATAACATATTATCGGTTCCTAAAATGCTTCCTGCATCTTAGGAGTCGTGTTAAGATATCTTTATGGCATTCCGCTGATATGAGCATTTTATCTTTTTCCTTCATCGGTCCGTTTCTATATCCTCATCTATTAATGAATAGCACTATCGATCTTTTTTCTCCTCAAATAACCGTAAATACACCGGATATATGGGACTGCTATGAGTCATATCTATCTCTCTTTATCTTCAGAGTAATCAATGTTCTCAAAGAAACCTTGATAGAAGTGTAAATCGATTCTCAAAAAAAAAACTCCTCATTTTTCCTACTTGAACACTAAGAATGAAAAAGCAACCATGAACAAAAGAGGGATGATTGGAATCTGAATTTACGTTTTCTGAGGCTTTCTTTAGACATATCCTGAAACTTTAATAAATCATGGGCAGACCTCAAGTGATCCCCATCGCCATTTCCTACTCCCTTCCCTATCTGTGGGTCGTTCATCAGCTTCTTTCTGCACTCCCCTTTAACGACTTGCTCCCTCACCAAAGAAAACAATAGAGTTAATGGCAAGAGATCGGCTGTGCACTTATTGGAGATCGATCCGCCGATAGCAACGGAAACATTGCCCGACTGATGAATGTGGTGCAACATCTGGGCTCTTCCACCACCAGCATATCACTAATTCCCTCTACCACCTATATTGCCTTTCTCCCGCTCTGCTGTTCAGCCTCTCTCTGTCTCTGTGGATCCGTGGATGCGACATGTGGGCAGAATGTCTTGGGTCTACCCACGCTTCAGGACTCTATACTTAGGATGAGGAGAAAATGCCATCCTCTCCATCCTCTTTCTCGTTGACGCGTGAAATATGCGTCACAGACAGCTTTGCGGCTACGCCACTGCAGGACATGGATACGATGTTGCTATTACCGTACAACGCGTGTCACAATACAGGAGTGGCTCTTAAGGGAAGCTTAGAAAGTATAAATCTCTCTCAGTAGTACTTAGATATCGCGGTGAACACATTTATACGTGTCAAGAGATCTTTACTGATGTTATTTGAACTTTCTTCTAATTTCATGATGATTTTGATTGATCTATATCGCAGTAATACCTAAGTAATAGATATATGCTGTAAAAGGATAATTGATGCAAATCAGTTACCTGCATTTCTTATATTACTGTGATTGGCTACGGGGAAAAGACATCTGGGTTCGAATCTGGATAAGATATAAATATTTTCCTTCTGTATTTCCCCCCCCCCCCAAAAAAAAAAACAAATTTCTCTAGAAAGCTCCTTAGATTATTAATGATTCTAATTAAAATTCCATTACTTCATTTTACTAATTAACATTCCATGTTACTTCTCTGACGAAATCACAAATTGTATCAAGTTACTTTGGAGATCAGAATGTTATATTTCAGCAAATTCATTTAAAAGGCTTTGAAAAAATGATCCAAAGCTGTATATACTTCTTTTAAACCTGAAGCTGTATATACTTCTTTTAAACCTGAACTAGCGATAGGAAACGGACGAAAAGTTATGCATAAATAGATCATACGGCATAAATTGCCTAATCCCGAGCTGCCTAACTATAAACATCGTCATTTAAAACAGAGTTTAAGTTTCATCTTCTTACTCATATCAGCGATGAGAAAAAAATTCAGTTTTATAGTTTACAAATATTTCCTGTGTAGTTTATGGAAAAATCGAGGGAAGCAGCGACGCTGGTGTTATTAATTCTAAATATCTACACAAAAGAAAAACATTTCATTCGCATTTACGGATTTTTTTTCCTCTTTAAATAGAGTTTGTGTCCCCATTCACATCGCTTTTACTTACCTCTTCCCTTTTTTTTAAACTTCCACGTGTGACACTCCTCCGCCGAACTACAAAGAGAAGTGCCAGCGAACATGACTGATTGCCAAAGCATTCCTTTCATGCAAGCACAGGATATACACGCAGCCAGAGAATTGTCAAGCTCCCACATCTCATACACGCCCCTCCGTCGTAATTGGAATAGCTCCCTGAATGCAGCAGTCAAAGTTTAAAGCCTGACATACCTTCTCCTAGGCACCCGACGTAATTATTCGTCGCTCTCCAGTTCATTTCGACGACGACTCCCTGTACGTTGGCTGCGTCTCCTCTTGAATATTGGAATGTTCGGAATTTATGGTTCCCCGTTTCAGCTCTGTAATTACCTCTGGACCTGTTGTAGTAGGAAGCTTCGCATTATTCTATACATTGGAGCTGCCTCCAGCAGCATAGCCAACTGTCCTGCTTCCAAATACAAATCTATGTCTTCGTGTGTAACTTACAGATCTTTCATGTTTCTCGTTTTCTTCCATCTAATTTCGCTGACGTTTGAAACCTCTAGGCACCTTAAAAGTTATGTTTTATTCCTGCTTCGAGAAGCGTTGCAAAGAACGCTTGAAACTATGAGTGGAATTTCAATATCTACGGACATCTTGGGCATCATCAGGAATATCGAGTTTTAGTTCTTATCTCTCGGATAACATGCAATATCCGAGAGATTTTAAAATTGGAGGAATAAAATAGCATGAATTATAGAGGGGAAGGGAGAATGCCATTGTGATAGTTTGTGATGCAAAAAATATAAAAAGATTTTTACTGAAATGTTTAATTTTAGGCTCTAATTCTGTTTTCGATATTCTGTTGCCCAAAAATTAAAAATAGGCATGATCAATTTTGGAAAACTAAATTTTTTTGCATTTAGTTAGGTTCTCATTATCACAAAAACTAATGTGCTTTCAAGCCAATTAAATTACTGAGAATTCGCCAGATTTTCAGAAGAATTCATTGTATTTCTTTAATATTTCTTTTAAAAAATATATCTTACCTCAGGATAACTCTGTGTGGTCAACAAATCCTCAGTAAAATAATTATCTTGAAAGTATAACCCTTGTGATACAATGATTAAGCTAAATATAATAAAATTTTAACAATGCAAATTTGTTTAGGGTGAAAAATTTCGCCTTAATAAAATATTTCAACACTGAAAAGCCATATACAAAGTAGCAAGATTGTTTTGATTTGTTATAATCTACATAAGCAACAATTTAATAACATCGGTAACATAAAAAAAAATTGGAATAACTAATTAGCTGGTAAACTCACAAAAATCATAAAGGAAAATAAAATTTAGTATAAATTACCAGGAAAATGTCAGGTACACAATCAGTTATTTTATAAAAGTAATTTTGGTCCTATGTAATTTTTAATGTTATCCTTCAGTCGTCGGTATGTTGTCGAATCAGTAACTGCAAAGTGCTTCTTTCCTGAAATAGAGAGAACAAATCCATTTATAAGATATTTCGCTCATTTTTAGTACATAAATATCATCGGGTTTTGTTTAATATAAATACTTTCCATTTTCTTTCAAACAATACAATTAAGAAAAAATAATATTTCATCCTCTGATACAAAAAAATATGCAAAAGTGCCATAAGTACAAAAACATTATATGTTTAAACGTAATAGGTGGAACACAATTTCTTCTTATTGGCAAGATTACATACATATGCAAGGTGACATTCTCTGTAATGGCATTGGTTGCTGTGTGGTTTTATGTCTCAGCTGCCTTTTGCGAACGCAATAGTCGAAAGTCGCTACTCGAAAGTCGCTAGGTCTAGTAACAAGTCCATTTCACTGATTCCCCAGTAAAATGTTTATAATTTTATAAGATTTGCTAAATTATTTATGTCATTTTTGTGTTTATCGATATATGCAATTTATGAATACAAAATTTAATGTGTGTTTTTAATATATAACCGTCCCATGGCCGAGTGGTTAGCGCGCTTGGCTACTGATCTAAGGGACCTGGGTTCGTGTCGTTTTTCTGCTGAGGTTCTGCCATCCTCACAGACCTTCTACTATGGCATATAAACTGACAGGCTACTGGAGAGACCTCTGTGGCAAGCAACTGCTTGAGGGGTTTTTTATTATATATATTTGTTTTATTTTATTCCCATTGCTGTACTATTACTATAGTTTTATCTATCTATACTCGGAGTAAGCCGTCCCATGGCCGAGTGGTTAGCGCGCTTGGCTACTGATCTAAGGGACCTGGGTTCGAGCCCCGGGTAAGGCATGGATGTTTGTGTTTCTACTGAGGGCCTGCCATCCACTCAGACCTTCTACTATGGCATATAAACTGTCAGACCTCTGTGGCAAGCAGCTGCTTGAGGATTTTTTTATTTATTTATTATACAAAGGGTACGTCAGTTACATATACATTTCCAGGGGGTACTTGAAGCATAAAAGATTAAGAACCACTGGTCTAAACAGGTCGCAAGAATTCCCATAACTCGGAGAATATTGGGAAAAAGGATCCATTGGAAAGTTGATAGGAAACATAGAAATTTGTGGTCGAGGCCATCAAATGTTTTCTTCAGCGTTCATAGTATATGGACTCCTCCACACGTGTATACGTTTAATATTTCCTCCGACGGAGAAAGGCATTTCCAAAGCCAACAGTGTTTTCGTTCTCACCCAAAGCAGAATGGGGAGTGGCAGAAATGCTAAGGGCGATTGAACGGTAAAGTATGCATTAACTTGCAAAATTAAGTCTTATTTAATTTTATTAATTTTGAATGGGAGACTTATGCATTCTAACTTTTTCCATAATATTCTCTTAAATAAATTTCCATAATATTCTCTTAAATGAGAAAATAATTTCGACTTTCAATAGAAAAGATACTCGCTTCCAGCAGTAATGTTTTATTTAATATTCATATAAACTTCAGACATGAAACGCACCACGCACCTGTTATATGTCTTCTTCACATAAGATGTGGGTGAGAAAGAAAAGTCCAACTGCTCCCAATGACCTAAAAACATTTAATATATGAAAAATTAAATGATCTAATTCAGCAACTTCTTACTTTCTATTAACAGGTTATTTTAGACACCTATAAAAGAGTATTTTGGTATAAAACGATTTTTTCTACGAATGCATATTCCGTAGTCAGTGGCTTTTGAGGCAGTTTTATAATTTAATCACATGCCAATAGCTCTATAAATCTTAGTATGATTCTTCCTATTTAAAAGAAGGCATAGAATTTCTCATTCCGTTGCGTGTGAGTTCATAAACCTAAGAGGGGGGGGGGGGGGGGCTCGGTCGGTAGCGCGCCAAGCTCGTAATCTGCAGTTCCCAGGTTCGAGTCCCAGCTGGGTCAGCGTTGAGATTTATCTCCACAAAACTCCCCGCCCTGCCCACGGTCAGTATGGGACACCGATGGGCTTGGAAAGGCCGAAGTCCCTCGGATGGGACGTTAAGTCGTGACGCCTTGTGCTGAATAGCCATACATACCCTGTGCACGTTAAAGAACACGTTGGATGGCCTTGACGGGAGGCTATCATCTGCCTCCTAACAGCTGTTCCAATGGGTCCCCTCCCCCAACCTTCTCTGAGCCTTCGGGGTCCTTGTGACCTGGCTATTTAGTCCACGGTGTGCAAAAAAGTGCCGCTCAGAGGTAAAACAAACCAAACAATAAATTTGAGAGAGGTTCAATCACCAATTTAGACTTCCTTTGCTTCTTTACGCTCTTGTTAAGGAAAATAAATTCCAAAAAACTCTTCTAAAGAATTATATCCACTAAAGGAGAAATTGAGAACAGTTTTTTCGTGTGCTGGAGAAAAATATCTTAAGCATGTTAATGGAAAAGTTGGAGATGGTTAATCCCCACCTACTATTCTAATTTTAATTCAGCCTCGTAATTTTCACCCCTATAGAAAATTATGAGTTTTTTCCGCTCTTTTGACAATTTGACATTACGGTCAGCATGTAAAGTTCAAAGTGCACCGATTGTGTGCAATTGTTAATGAACAAGCATTTGACAGAACGTAGTCAACATTAGTTAACTCACAGTTGGGTTTAAAAGCATTTTTAATATATGATAATTATATATGACTAGAGAAATTATTTATTAAGGGGAAGAGAGAGGGGCAAGGTCCCTTCCCCCTGAGAATGCCAGTAAGGGTAACAGAGGCCAAAAATTATTGAACATGTGCATATTTCACGAATTTTTCATTAAATAAAAAAAAAACTAAAACGGAGGAGAAAATGTTACACTGCAATGGAAATCCAGTCTCTTGCCTCATTTCCTTTTTTCGAGGATCGAGCCGGAATCACTCTCCCCACCCCCTTATTTTTTTCTAGGCCTGTTTATAACTGTTGATTCAAATAATAAGCAATAATTTAAAACGGTAAATATAGCCATCCCGTGACCGTAGCGCGATGGGATACATCATAGGGACCTGGGTTCCTATGAATCCTATGATGGATATTCCTATGATGGATCTGAATTCCTATTAAGATATAATGGAAGGGACCTGGTTCGATCCCCAGGTAAGACATGGATGTTTCTGTTGTCTTTCTGCTGAGGTCTTGCCTTCCTCACATATTCTTCTCTACGCGTGTAAGCTGGCAAGCTTCTGCCAGACCTCTGTAGCAAGCAGCTGTTTTAAGGGATGTTTATTTTTAATGAGACCACAAAATTTATAGCAAAATGCATCACGAATGCCAGTTTTTTAGCCTTCTGCGCCAGAGCTTTTTTTTGGAGTTTTCCACACTCAATAAATGATTTAGACTCATGTGACATCTCTTTAATCTGAACTACTTCTTAAATTAATACTTTAGATAACGAATCACAGGTTGAGTTGTAGGCTGTTCAAAATCTTAATGAAATTTCAAAAGCTGTGCAAAAACACTGTATAATAAAAATGTGATTTGTTTCTCAGAAACATTATAATTTTAAACTTTTATTTAGTCTAATAAGTTGAAAGCATTGTGAATTACCTGATTAAAAATATTCAAAAAATACACATTTTTGCAATATGTGGCAGAAAGGTAAATATATCATACTTTCAAAAAGGAGCTTGCGAACTTTTCGAGAAAGCAGGATTCACGAAAAAACGTCTTATTTTGTTTGCTTCAGTAGTCTTCTACGTTTTATAAACTCTTTCAAGAATAAAACCTGAAAGTTATTGCTCACATTAGAAACAATAAATAACTGAAACTGAAAATATAGTTATTTCAATAAAATTATTGTAATTGCAACACTATATTTTAACGAAACGTATCATAATTGCTAAAATGTTATTTAAAGTCATGTTTTCATTTTAATATTCCTCGCAAAGTACGCTGTTATATAGATACTTTCATAAATCACATTTTACAGTATATTTTTATAATAAGAAGATTTTGCTATGAAACATATGACATAATGATAAAGTGATACTATACCTACAACAGAAAAAAGCACATGACAAAACAGATTTAGCTAGGGTTATTTATTTGTTAAAATCATTATCAAGGAATGCCTTTGTTTATTACTATGAACAACAAATAACTGATGAAATTTAATTATCTTTCAACGATAGACTGGATTTTCAGATTCTTGTTAATAGTAAAAACAGTAATCATTAATAATCTCATAATAGTATTAAAATAATATTTTCTAAGTTCTATGGGAAAATGGTTTAAAGATCTCTTAGTACATGAAGAGAAGTGTAATATAAAAACCAGAATAACATGAAATCCACTCTGAAGAATATGAATTTAGTTTTATTTGTTATAACTCTGAGCAGCACTTTTTTTTGCATACAATGGACTAAATCGCTAGGTCACAAGGACCCGGAGGGTTAAGAGAAAGTTGGGGGAAGGGAAAGAATTGGACATCTATATATATTAGATTGGACATCTATATTATAAGACAGAAGAAAGCCTTCCGTCAAGGCCATTCAATGTGTTCTTTAACGTGTACAGGATATGGCTTTTTCAGCACTCGAAATCACGTCTTAACGTCCCGTATGACGGACGGCGGCCTATTTCATAATGAGGGTGGGGTGGGGAGTTTTGCAGGGATAAAACTCGACACTGGTCCAGGTGGGACTCGAACCTGGGAACTGCAAATTAAGAGCCTGACGCGCTACCGACTGAGCCAAGTCAGAAAATGAAGTTTGTCATTTTCCAACTTTCTAATGGTGGAAAATCCAACTAATGATGATTCGGAAAACGCAGATCGTTGGACTTTAGTATTGTCTATCCAAACCAAAAAGGATTTTACTTTTATCTATTAAAAGAAAAAATAAAAAGCTGTTGTGAAGACAAACACTTTAATCACCAGACTCGAATCTAGAAAGCATAATAAAAATTATTTTTCCCCTCCGTTTCAGCGGTGATTAAAGAAGTTTTTGAAAAATACATATAGTATATATGTTTAATTTTTTTGCCTCTGTTCTAGTTATTAGCTCTCTTAAGCGGGGAGGCATGGAACCTTTACCCCCTCCCCAGATTATCGTCATACTCTACCATAAAATTTCAAATTTCTAGTATGAAAGATAGTTTGAGATAACTGATCACGCTGCAGTGTGCATTAAAAAACTGGCTGTAAATGTACATTATGTAGGAAAACCAAAATTTTGCCATTATACTTCATAAATATAACTTTCTACCGATTTAAAAACTATTTAAGTCAGTGGCCATTGGTTGAAATATCCACACCTGGATATAGTCCATGATTTTTTTTTAAGAAAACGAATAAAAATAATCCTTTTGCTTTACTTTATTGTGTCTCTTGCGAAGATTCAATCAATGGTAAATGACAACCAACAAAATGCAAAAAACACACAGAATAAAATTTTTTGCATATAATTTGTTTTTACATATTGTGCTATTATTTCAAAAAGTTATCAAAACACATAAGCTAAAGACCACTTTTAAGTAAATATCATGAACAATATTTCTTTTCTTTTTATTAATTATTTATAAATAATTATATATATTTATATTTTTACGTTTTTTTTTTGACACAAGATGAAAATAACACTGACTTTATCTTTTAGGTAGTAAAGGAATTATAAAGTTTCTGTAGGCATTACAAAACTGACAGCTTATGTGCAGCTTTAAACTCGATGAAAGTTTAATGCTATAAACGGTAATGTTAATGACTGTCATCAGATGGCGCTGCGCTGCATAAATCGTGCCATGATGTTCTCAAACAGAAAAGACTTAATGAACGTCTTTTCTCCACTTGGAAAATACACTGAACGGAAATAACTGCTCTGTTTATTGATATGTATCCTAGAGAGCAGATGGCTATAATACATTATGAGCGATAAATCTCTATACAGGAATTAAATGAAAAAAAATTGCATGAATACTTTTAGCAAAATCGTGAATGGTCTTTTTTTTGAAACACTGTTTGGCCTTTATTCCAATTATGTGACTTAAATACATATGTTAAAGCAGCTACAACAGGATGGTAACTAAAGAAAGACAAGGGGGTATTCTTCCATTATTTCTGTCGTTTTTTAAATCTTTCCTCATTCCAATTTCTCCAAATTAGGATTAAATGCGATGTATTTGTTTTAAATGCCCGCTATCGATTGATATTATCTTTCAGTTATCGAGTTATCTAATGCAGTGGTGAATTAAGATCAGCTTGTGTCTCTAATCGCCAAGACTAGAGACTTTTCCTCATTGTTTGTAATGGACTACTACCAACTCGTATATCTCTAATCCGATAACACAATGTACTATGATTGAATTCAGAAACACTAACTACGGCATCACACTAAAAAAATGTTTAATATTGCCATTACATATCAGAAAATATAAACGTGTTTGTTTTCTAAATAACACGATAAAAAGTATAAATACATTTAAAATCGTAACTGATGAGACATCAAATGAACTGAAATCAGTTACATGCAGAGATTATTGTATTAATTAGTGAATTTTAATTGTTTAAAGTAAGGAAAAACCTTTATTTTTGCTCATTTATTTGATTTTTAATAACACCATATAATAGTCAACCTACGGAAACAGGAGACCCACCAACCTCGGTGCCCCGAAGCCACATGTCTAGTGGTAGGTACGTACCCGAGGATAGGGACCATAATCTGGACCCCCAGCACTACTGACATAATCTGACCCCCCAGAAAAAAAAATTAGGTCGTCTAATACATAATCTCAAACTTGTCTACCTGGTTTAATTCCAATCCAAAGCAGTTGTCTTTGTATAAATTTATTTTAGCTCCATATTTTATGACCGAAACTAAAAATAGATAAAAAAATATATAAAATCTTATTCCATATAAAAAATCATTTTAACGTTTCCTGTTCGGTGGAGTATTTTATAATTGCGAAACCCTACTAAAGTCTTATCTCAGACCCCCTCTCCCCACCAAAAGCGAATTCTTGGGGTGCCCATCCCACGAAACTAAATTCTCGAACCTACCCGAAACTGAATTCTCGGACCCCGAAAATAAATCCTGGACACGTCCTTGTCTACTATGACTTATTAGAAAACCTGGTACTGATCTAAGACCCGTTCACCCAAGCCCAACCAGCCAGATAAGAGAATATAAAAAAAAATTATAATTTCCTTGGCAAAAGTTTGTTAGAATTAGAAATTAGCAGATTCATTTCATTTGACGAATGTTATGTACAAGTGTTGTCAATAGTGTTGTCAAGTGGTAGTTGTGCAGATAAGTTAAAATTGTAATAAAAATAAAATATGAGCTGGTGTGCTTGTGCCAACACCCACCCCAGTAATTCAGATGGAATAAAAACGCATAACCATTTAGTTACATGTCCAGAATATCAGAGTACGGAAATGTACGGAAAGGTGAAAGTAATACTTTCTCGTGTAACAATGCACTCTCTGAAATCGTGACGAATAGAGCACTACTGACATAAAGTCCTGACATCCATGGCTTATCACTTTAACATTGACCGTCATTGCTCAGTGAAAATTGGTTCAGACGATAGTGTTCCACGCTCGTAAACTAAAATTCCAAGTTCGAGTCCCTACCGTCTCCGAGTTAAGATTTTCTCAGCTCTCGGTGAGAAAGAGGACACCAATGGAAAGGCCACCGTTTCGAAAGTTTCACCCTCTACATGTTAGGGAACATTCAAGATGGCCTTGACAGGAGGCTTTCATGTCTCCTAATATGTAGCTCTAGTGAATCCTCTTCATTTACCCAATTCTGAGTACTTTTATGTGCTTATAACCTTGGGGGTTGGCTCGTCAGTAGTGTGCCAAACTCATAATCTAATATATCCAGGTTCGAGCCCCAACTAAAATTGCATTGGGAATTTTATGCCCTCATGAGAAAGGGGGCCCCCTTTTGGGTATGCAAAACATATCCAACATATCCAAAGGGACTTTGGATATGTCCCCTAGATGGCCTTGACGGGAGACTACCATCTATCTACTAATAGCTGTCCAGTGGATTACTGGAACTGAACCTTTTACTATGTTTGTTGCGGTAATGAATATAAAGAACAGGATAATATTTCTTATTTTCTTAATGTCCGATTAAACATCATCACCTAAATCAGTTCCTATAATTACTCGACATGGATATTAATATTTATACACTCTCAGGGTTGACTGTTCTTTATATTCTTTTACTTTCTAAACTGTCTTTTTTTTTATTGCGGGGGTAGGGGAGGCTCAGTTAGTAGCGTGCCAGGCTCGTAACCTGCAATTCTCAGGTTCGGGTTCCAGCTATGCAAGTGTAGAGTTTTTTCTCTGACAACTCCCCGCCCTGCTCACAGTGAATAAGGGTCACTGTTGGGCTTGAAAAGGCCGCCGTCCTTCGGGTGGGACGTTAAGCCGTGGCTCCGTGTGTGGGAGAACCACCACCCCACGCACGTTAAAAAACACGCTGGATGGCCTTGACGGGAGGCCGACACCCTTCTCCCAACAGCTGTCCAGTGGGTCCCCTCTCCCAACCATACTTGTACCCACGAGAGTTCGGAACTCGAACATTAGTCCCAACTATTCGTTTTCATGGTAGCGATAATCATTTTTTTTTTATATCATTTTTTTATATAATAAAAAAAAGCTCGGAACTCCCCCTTCAAAACGAGCGACTCAGGGCACAATTCAATTACAGAGTTACATTATATATTCCGAATTCATCGCTACCAATCCCTATTGCCAATAATTCCTTGGCACAGCTCAAAATTCAAAAAGTTTCCATTTTCTTGATTTGAATGTACAGACGGAATTAGACAACTATTGTGTAATGCAAATCTTTTCGATAGGTTCCTTCTCTGCTGCTTTGCAGCTTCAATGTGAGTTTTCCTTTTGCGTCGATCAGCACACGAGAGTGACATGTGGTGCCTTTCATTAGATGTAGTAATATCCTGTATAGTGGAGCATCGGATGGCATCACTTCCTCATCCTCTGAGAGGCACTTTTTATAATACATTGGGCTATACGACTAAATCACAAGGGACGCCAAGAGACCATAGAAGGTTGGGGTAAGGGAACCTACTGGACAACTATTACGAGAAAGATGGAAGCCCCCCTTCGGATATCCATCGGGTTTTTAACTTTCACAGGGAATGGCTTTCCAATAGAAGGGGCCAATTTTTTACGTCTTATATGTAGGACGGCAGCCTATCCAAGCCTATCAGTGTCGCTTTTCCACCGAGGGCAGATCGGGATTTAGCAGAGATAAGTCTGAAAGCTAGAACAGTTGGGATTCGAACCTGAGAGCTGCAGATTACCAGCCTAGCGCGCTACCAACTGAATGAGCCCCAGCCGTGCAACTCAGGAACATAACCAGTGGATTGGCCTTTGAAGACTTATAGGGTTTGCTGTCATTTGCTTTTATAAATAATAGCAAACGCTACAAGAGTAATATCTACAAACCCCTCGCAAAACCACAAAAAAAATAGGGTTTGGACCGTAGTTTAAATGAAAAAAAAAATAAGAAAATATATGACATCTGAAGAAAACGACTAAACTTTAAGTAGAATTATAGTGAACTTAGCAAAAAAAAATTACCCCAAAATGATTCCCCCTGGCATTTTAAAACGAAATAATGCTTTCCTAGAATCAGCTGCATTTTTGGAATTTTTTTGTCTCTATGCATAATCACACAATTGTCTTCATGTAATTTTTATACTGAGGTGTTAAATATTAGTTAAAAAAATGCGACCTCAGTACATTGTGGAAGAATTAGCAATACAATTTATTAAATTTATGGTAAACATTTGTTAGACTTAAGTTAAACAATTTTTCAACCGTTACAGAATAATAACTAAATGAAATTTTTATTGAGAAATTATTAGTATACTTGTTGTTACATTTTTTGACTGTTTAATTTCTTAGTAATGAATTTTTTGCTGATACTGTACCGTACATATCAGCTACAGAATTTAAATAACTTATTTTTCCATTTATTGAAAAAATAAAAAATAAATAAATACCCCCTCAAGCAGCTGCTTGCCACAGAGGTAAAGGAAAACTAAATATCACTGAGTTGTACCAGTTCACCGATAGATGGCGTCTTTCCAATACCTACTTATACATCAGCCCCGTTGTGGTTTTACGCGCCGTACTGATATTCTTCTTAAAATGGATTCTATAAAAATTCTGAATGAATTAGAATTGAGAAAACTGAGAAGACTAGGGTGACTGAATTTCAGTCACCCTAGTCTTCTCCGTTTTTAAGCATTTTTGTTGTTTCATTATTTTCCTCTTTCACCAGTGGTTGAGTATTAGATTGAGTGATAGTATTTTCAGATTTTACTTCAATCACTACAATTTCCATCAGAATGTAATATCTATTTAGGGATTCTCAACGTCGGATACGCGGCAAAATTTTTGAGGTACACCGTGATAGCTCAAAAGTCGGTAGATCTAGTAACAAAGTCAGTGTTTTATTTTATTCCTATTGTTATACTCAGCGCCGGATTAACCATTAAGCAAAATAAGAACGTGCTTAGGGCACCAAGGGAAGAGGGGACCACAGAGTTTTTTCCCCTAGCTATCATGCCCTTAACTCTCGACTCTTTCTTTAACTCGACTTTAGTCAAATTTTTTATAATTGTCTTTTATCTGCCGTGTTCGACTATAATCTGAATTGTTAAATAAACGCTTTCATTGGTATGGTGAGTGACTAAAGTTTCATCAATAAGTGTCTTCGGTCTTAATTCCTCTCAGTAAATTGAGTCTTAATGTCTTGTCAGTAAAGCAGTGGAAGGGCCGAGGGGGGGGGGGGGGGCACCATTGTTGGGCTGTGCTTAGGGCACCAGTTGGCCTTAATCCGGCCCTGATTATACTATAACTATAGTTTTATCTTATCTATACAAGAGGTACGCCGGTTACATACACATTTCTAGGGGGTACATGAAGCATAAAAGGTTGAGAACCACTGGTCTATTGACATGTAATTTTATGTCCCACTTTAAAATAGATTTAAAAATCAACTATGAAATCAACTATGAAATCTTATGCGATATAGAATATCATTTTAACCTTTCCTTTTGTTGGCTGGCATATTTTAGATAATTAGGCAAACCCTACTCTTAAGTTGTATTCTCAGAATTTAATTCTCGAAACCTCCCCGAAACTGAATTCTCGAACCCAAAAAAAATATGAGATTCCCCCCTCCACGAAAACTAATTTCTTGGACTCCCGCCCGAAACTAAATCCTGGGTAAGTCCCTCATGTACATCGTTGTTCATAGACGCAGGGTACTGGGGAGCGGAAGGGGGGCAGCAGCAGTATCATTCAACCCTCTTGTTTCAGCTTCGTGGATCTCCGCTGATGAGTTAAAAAACTGTCACAAAAATAAGCAAAACATAGTTCTGTAAGGCAAAAGAAAAATATTTCACTTGAAAAATTGTGATTAATTGCAGCATATCCTTTTAAATGTAAGTTCTCTTTACATCAACTGCAAATTTTGCATGGGTTTTTTGTAGCCGTTTAAACAATAAAAGATCAACATATTGTTCGCACAGCCTGTAGTACACACAACTTGTGCGCAGGTCGACAAAAAGTATCGATAGGGCCCGCTGGTATGACATACATATCCGCTTTAAATAATTCAATTTAAAACTTTCTGTAAATTTGATGCTTGAAAGTTGGGAACAATGGCTTGTATTAGTTCATAAAAAAATCTTAATTTTATTCGTTTTTTTTAGGTTATTCTAAAAAATTTTGTGTTCTCACCCTGGTATTTTCTATAAATAAATCGCAGCATAAGCAAAAATTTTTTATATTTATTTCCTTATGCTTTTTTTTTTACTACCAAAATTAGTACCACTCTAAAATCACTAAATATACAAGCACAGAATGTTCTTTTGGATCAGGGATGCAATATGTAATAAATTTGATGGCCTTAAGTAGAGTTTCAATATTATTAATTATTTACACATTTATTATATATTTATAAATATATGTACATGTATGCATCTTTTATATATTTTAAAATATATTGCATATATCATATTCTCTTTTGATTAAATTGACGACAATTATATTATTTATTTTTAATGAACAAAATGTTATGTAATCAAGTGCCTCGAGCTCTCATGAATATCTAAAAATTTCAACTTTAGGAAAAAAGAGAATGACTTTTTTTAAGAAAATAATTAATTATACTTTCTTTTAACCCTGACTGATTTAATTATATTTTCATGGAATTTAATACTTGAAGGCCAGTGGCGAAACGTGGATGAAAAACAATTGAGATAAATAGACTGCGCAAGTGTTACATTGAGGATTCTTATATGTCATGGATAGATTAATCTAACAATCACTTGTTAAACAACCAATTATCTCATAGATTAAATAACATTGATCTATTGACATGTGATTTATAGTTTAATTCCCAATGATTTGTAAGCATTTTTGAATTATGAATTGCGCAGTCTCATTGACTCGATTGCTTTCATCCATGCTTCGTTATTGCCTGAAGCAAGGATCGTACCCTGCTGATAAGATTTGGCTAAGCAGGAGCAATTTTAGTGATATATGTATTCCTGCTGAGGTCCCGCCATCCTCACAGACCTACTATGGCATATAAACTGACAGACTCCTGTTAAACATCTGTGGCAAGCAGCTGCTTGAGGAGGTATTTATTTTTTATTTTTATGTATAGATAGGACCTGATCAAATCCGCGGCTCATAAAATAAACGTCAATACACTGAATCTACTTATTCCTTTCAGTTTTTTTTTGGATCAAACGTTTTTAGATGCATGACTAAACGATATTGCCAATTCATATTACTCATTAAATATGCATATTTTTGTTCTTAATGAATAACAATAGGGAAATAATTTAATCTTTACAATTGGGAATAATATTTTATAGTTATTTATTTTTTAAATCTATTTTTGAGCTCCGGGCATATAACGTGTGGCTAAAACGACACAAAACACCGGATTTCAAACCAGGTAGACAAATTCGAATGTTCCTGTAAGATGAGGGGATTCTTTTTCGGAGTGAGGTGCCGGACCCCTAGGCACCCTCAACCCACCAATCCTTACGTTATTGACCCAAGGAACTCAGAGTACGGGTAGGGGAAGATGATACCCTAGATACCTGATAGGAAATAGCAGGAAAACTCCTGTCAAGGCCATGCAGAGCATTCTTTAATGTGCACATGGTATGGCTCTCCTATGCACAGGGTCACTATTTAGCATCTCATCCGATTGAGGGCGGCCATTACAACCTCATCAGTGTTACCTTTCTCTCTGAAGAAGAAAGACACTTCGACGAGAAAACTATTAAACTTGTCCGCCTGCTCTAAAACTTAAACTTGTCCGCCTGCTCTAAAATCCCAAACAGTTGTCTTTTTCAAAATTTATTTTAGTCCCATATTTTATTTTCGACACTAAAAATAGATTTAAAAATAAATTTTAAAATCTCATTCCATACAGAATATCATTTTAAACTTTTCTGCTCGGGGGAATATTTTAGCAATTGAGAAACCCGATTCAAATCTTATTCTCCGACCTCCCCCCCCCCCCCGAAATAAAATAATCCTGGGGATATCAGATAAAGCGCCTAGCGAGCTGCCGACTTAGCAAACCTCCTTGCCAAAAATCTGCTGGTTCAAATGATGATATAAGAATTCACAATTTTAGCAAACTTAATTATAGCTTACTCGCAGTTTTTATGTGGCTAATTCATTTATTTTCTATTACATTCCAGCGCTTATTATACTAACAAGCTTTTGTCAGAGTTCTGTGGCAGGTAGCTGTTTGAAGGGTGATTTATTATTTTTCTATTTGATCCGCAGAGACGCATACTATCAGCCTGGCCACTGGAATTTCAATAATATTTTAGACTCAACTGAGATATCATTGGCATTGATTTCTCCTGCTTGTTATCTCTGTGAGAAAGTAACTACTGATGAATTTCAATAAATATCACCTATCGGATGGAACGTTAAACCATGGTTGCCTATGTATGTCCAAATGCTGAACAATCTTCAGAAGCATGCTCCCTTCTAATCTTAACATCCAAATGCATATATAATGCTGAACAATCTTGAGTTGCTTCTCAAGATTGTTCTCCCTTCTAATCTTAACAGCCATCACTGATTTCTATCCTCAAATCTGTCTTGAGCAGGGCCAGATTAAGCAATACACAAAACACACAAATGCCTGGGGTCCAAAGAAAAGGAAGCCTATAGTGGACACACTCTTTTAGCTCATTAAATCCAATTGCAGATGGGGCAACTATGTCTTTTTCTGCTCTTCACGCGAGTTCAGAATAGAAATTGAATGGTACTTATAAAGTTGCAAGAAAACGGATTGAGGGCTCAATAAATACTGTTTCATTATCGAATACTAGCTGAACGACCCCCGGCGGTGCCCGGGTCTAACTCTCACTTTTGATTTTTATATTCTAATTTTCACTCTGCTATAAGTTAGTTTTTTTAGTACTGCCCCCCCCCCCCCGATCCTTTATCGCAGTTTCAACACGAAGAATTCCCCGGTATTGCTCAGGTCATTGCTGACTTCAGCCTCTCTATCATAGTCCGTAACTTGATTTCCGCGCAAACTATCGAGATTTTTTATTTTTGTTTCGAGAAATTATTTTGATAACCTGTGGTCAGCTTGGTATTTAACCTAACGGTTCCAAATTTCGCCCTGTGTGACCCCGTGTTAGGTTAAAAAATCAGGCCTCTGTTTGCAATGGGACACTTTAAAATATAATTCCTTTGGGAATGTGAAGAATATGACAAATGCAGCAGATTGAAATGTTATGATTCTTGTGTTCACAGTTAGGGAACAGTGAATGACAACAGTGGATTTAGTAGCGGCTTTGGTTTCCCAAAGTAATAGCATAGTCAATATTTTTCTTTCTAGCAAGCGCCCCCCCCCCCGCTTTTGGAATTTTGACTTTAAATCCCGCACTGTAACTCAAATGGCAAGCACAAACCCTTTGTCAAATTTTTATGCAATTCCATGATTTCCCTATGAATTATGGCTGCCACAGACAGACATTTTTTATTATTATAGTATTTCACGAATTGTATCATCTATTAAATGAAAATGTAATATTTTTAAATGCATTATATTACCGTCATTTCTATTCACATTTTAAGCATATGGTTGGCGTTTCAAAGACTTATGGTGTCTTCTTGAACTAAACTTGTGGCCTTTATATCTTAAATTCACAGGGCCCATGGATATACGGAAATATATCACTATTGATAACTTAAAGATTTCAATCTTATTATTTTTAATCTTTGATTTCCTTTCATTTCCGCTTACTGTTTAAAGAGTTATCATAGATGGAACTTCCCTCGTCCTAATAATTTTCTTCGAAATTGCAAAACTTGAAGAGTTACGGTTTCTGTTATTGCACAAACTAGTTAACAATTAATTGCTTGCTTTTTGCCAGCTTCTAGTTTCTGTTAAAAACTGCCTCTGCAATCGGAAATATGCTTAACTACTGATCAAAGGGAACTCTTGGTTCGCTCTCCGGACAAGATTCTTAAGTCTGTCAAGATTGCTAAATTTCCATGCTACCGTAAGGGATATACTGTGGGCGAATCATTTTACAAACCAAAATTTAGTTTGAATGGTTTAGTCTCTAACTTATCCATGGTGGCATTTTTCCATAGGAAGCTTATTTCTAAATCTACTGAGCTTTCGATTCACATAAACAAGATATAGCGCAGGCAGCGAAAGCAGTTATTTTAAGTGTATGTGTTTAGGGGGTGGAATCAAAATTGCAAATGTAGCTCGAGATCCTATTTTATTTCGAGATCCTATTTTATTTCCTTTTCTCAGAGGCGGATTTACAATAAGAGGACTAAGCGGACTAAACGCACTTAGAGTCCCGACTGCTGAGGGCCCCAAAATAGTTTTATGAATTCCGTGTGTTTTGATTATATTATTATATTTTTGATTATTATTATTATCAAAGTGAATTGCTCATTTGTCAGTAATAGTTTCATGGAAAAATGCTTTCATAATTGTAGAGGTCATTTCAACTACATATTATCCCCCTAAACGTTGTTACGTTTAGGGCCCCTGGTCCTTTAAATCCGCACTGTCTTTCCATAACTAGAGTTGGAAGCAGCCACTTTCTATACAACCTGTTATTAAAATAGGGCATAGAGAAAGTATGTAAGGGAATCGAGAGACCTCAGCAGAAATATAACACGAGAAACATCCAAACAACACTGGGCGTTGTAGTAAACAATAGTTTTGCATCTACGATGTAAAACTACCTCTCAAGTAGCTGTTTGCTGCAGAAGTCTGATTTGCCAGTATAATACATCATAGAGAAGACAAGACTTCTTTAGAAAGGTAGAAAGTGAAAAAAATCTATGCTTTAATATGGGCTCGAATACAGGCCTTTTGATCAGCAATAAGACACGCTATTTCCAGGGCCATGTCTAGCAAGTTTTGCGTCGTGAGCAAGCTAAGGGAGATGTTCATTCTGGGTGGTAAGAGTTATTTTGCAGTCTATCGAATAATTAGTTTTTACACATAACAATAAACATTAACCATGTAATATTTTGAAAATGTGCCCTAGGTTTGATTTGAGCCCAGCGCACATGCCCCAATCGCCCATGCCTTGGCAAGGTCCTGCTAGTTACTATGCTATGTTTAAATTTCAATGGCGATCGCTTAAAAGTACAAAATAAAAATTATTTTGAACATTCCGATTTAACCTATTTCTTACAAAATTTTCTTAATCTTAGTCTTAAATCTTAATCTTAATCTAAGTCTTTTAATCTTTTAATCTTAGTCTTAAAGTCCGTTAGCTGTACTAACTGATAAATCAAATAACTGATTTTTATAGCTGATAAATATTCAGTTTTCCTTTTCATAGTTGAATCTGTATGTTACCTAGTTATACTGTATACGGATAGAACCAGCTGTACTTTCCTGTTTGCAGTGACACAGCAACAGGAGTAGGCCTCTGGAACTATAAAATTAAGAATCTGTATGTCCAGCATGGATGGCTATATCATTAGGATAATTGAATAAAAATAAAAAAATTAGGATCCTCAAAAAAATCACTCGAGAAACCTCCTTGAGATTTTTTCTTCTTTTAAAAGGGATGCGATGAATTATTAGACATGAGATATATAGTCCACTCACTCTCTAAAGACGGTACTTTTGATGACTATTATAAGGCTCATGCACAAAACTCTTATTCCCATCTGCTTTCATCATAAGTCTTTGATTGCAACACAAAAACTGAAATTCACACACGAGACTAATCCGTATATAACCACAATAATTTTTTTTTGCTACATAGGAGACACATTATTCGGCCACCAACAGACCATCTAGGTCGTGAAAAAATTCGTTTCACCTACCACTAAGGCTTTCTTTAATAAACTCAAGAGCGTAAAGTGCGCTCTGAAAATCTAAAAGCGTTTTTTGAATGCCCGTGCTGTACGGGCATACATCCTGTGCTTTGTAAAAGGAACTGAAGCATCTTTTAATGAATGCATCCTCACACTCAGGCGGTGGACGCTCAGGCTGGTTCATCGGCTTTCCTTCTCTTCACAGAGGAATGTTTTGGTTTTCCATATGACAGCCTAGACAGGAGTAGCGCTAAGAAAGATGGCGCCCTGAACTAACCCTACGATCCATCTCTGTCGGACGCTTCACGCCACGTTTCAGCCTTCTTTCTATCCCCCTGGTTTCGCAATTCTCATTAGTTGCGCACGTTCAAAGGGAGATCCTGTTTCAGGTGGAAGTGCCCGTCCTTCCCTTTGACCCTGACCAACCAGTGATCGTGGGAGGAGTGAAAAAGTCCAAAAGGACGAGACTAAACTGGACGAAAGATTTTTCTCTGATGTAGGTCTGCCAAAATTTGCTTTTAGAAATTGCTATGATGTAAGTTACACCAAGTGCAGCATAAATATGAATGTTTCTAGTTAACCTGCATAAGCTATTGATAAATTTTTACTTTCCATATTTTTTTCCAATGTTTTTTAAGAATACTAATAGTGTTGGGCTGATGTTTTCAAATTAGAAAGCTCGAAATTATTACGATGTACTCTTGCATCTATATCGTAATTCCGGCTTTTTGAATTTCAATAATAAAATAAGAATTATCCCTCAATCAGCTCTTGTCACAGAGGTCTGACAGGAGCCTGTCAGTTTAAAGAATACAAATAATGTTGGGCTGATGTTTCCAAATTAGAAAGCTCGAAATTATTACGATGTACTCTTGCATCTATATCGTAATTCCGGCTTTTTGAATTTCAATAATAAAATAAGAATTATCCCTCAATCAGCTCTTGCCACAGAGGTCTGACAGGAGACTGTCAGTTTAAAGAATACAAATAATGTTGGGCTGATGTTTCCAAATTAGAAAGCTCGAAATTATTACGATGTACTCTTGCATCTATATCGTAATTCCGGCTTTTTGAATTTCAATAATAAAATAAGAATTATCCCTCAATCAGCTCTTGCCACAGAGGTCTGACAGGAGCCTGTCAGTTTATACGCCATAGTAGAAGTTCTGTGAGGATGATGAGACTTCAGCAGAAAAACATCACAAGCATCCATGCCTTACCCAAGTTCGAATCCCGGTCCCTTTGATCAGTAGCCAAACACGCTAACCACTCAGCCACGGAATGACATACATACTTAGGAGTGAAAATTTTACTTTGGACAGTGCGAAAGTAGAAATGGATTATTTTGATACGAAGAACAGGATTAATATTTGTTGTCCCATATGATGTGATATACCTATGTTGTATCATAAGATCTTCTCCGGTTGATTTTAGGGCAGAAATTAAGAGAATGCGGGACACGAGTTGGGAAAAAAAAAGCCTATATCTATCTTCCATTTCCATCCTGCAATGTAGCTTTTATTTATTATTATTCGTTTATAAAAATATTTCGAATATGAAATTAAATTTTACATAACCTTATCAAGAACGACATTACATACAGACATTTCAATGGCACATTTACATACAGCACCATTGTTACACCATAACATTATAAATAAATAAAAAATAAATACCCCCTCAAGCAGCTGCTTGCCACAGAGGTCTGACAGGAGCCTGTCAGTTTATATGCCACAGTAGAAGATCTGAGAGGATGGCAGGACCGCAGCAGAAAACAACACGAACATCCATGCCTTATCTGGGGCTCGAACCCAGGTCCCGTAGATCAGTAGCCAAATGCGCTAACCACTCGGCCACGGGACGGCATACAACATGCTATAAAAAAAATTGCAATTAATACGATGTTGCAATTATAATACTGACATAGGCGTAACTTTTTCAACACTAAATATTTAGTAGTAATGCCGGCTTTATATTGTCGCTAGAGCTTTTAAGTATCTTTGAAGGATGTGGAACCATTAGATGTATACACCAATCACAGTCTGATCCACTTCAAATTTTGTTATGATATGCTAACTGGAACAAGTATGCTTAAAATATAGGAGAAGTGATGATGCTTTTGACTTCGATTGTTTACGTAGCACTCACTATGTATATGAATAATGTTGAGTCAGAAGGTGAGCTATCATTTTTAAGGAGTATTTAGTGCAAGAAGAAAATGCTTGATTGGGCAAAAACTATATAATTGTATTAAAGGTGTTCTTAAAGTCTTTAGGAAATAGGACCGACCTTAGAATGAGGTGACTGAACAATTTGAAACAACATTGGTAGCATTTGCCTGCAGTAGATAAATCCATCGGCTGTTGCTTAGGGCACCCGTTCTTGGAGAAATAAATTGCAGTCTGATTGGCCCTCCGTAGCACATGATGTTTAAAGAATACGTACGTATTTTGTCTGCAAGCTAACAACGGGGTTAAGATTTTTGTAAATCATATAGTTTCAGCTTCAAGTCATGGCATTTAGTTCATAAGATTATTTAATATTTCTTTTTGTGTTGTTTTTCTGATGAGGTCCCATCATTCTCACAAACTTTCTTCTATGATGTATAAATTGACAGGCTCCTGTCAGAACCTCTGTGGAAAGCAGCTGTTTCAGGGGGTATTTATTTTTATTTATTAAATTGTATGGAAGATATATCTAGAATGAAAAAATGAACAAAACTTTCAAATCCTATGTATTTTCATTAGAAAACATTTTGAACATAATTAACTAAAATACACCTTCGTGAAATCTGCTTTCCTGCAATTAAATAAATGCATTGAACTATAGAGTATTTAATGAAACGATTATTCGTTATAAATGGAGTAAGAGACCATGTAGTGCAGCTGAAGGTAGAACAACTGATATAGAGTAATTAAAGAAATTATACTCGCATTTGGGATAGATGCTATGTTCTTCATTTGCTACAATTAATTAATATCTTGAATGCTTCGTGTCTGACGTTTTAAAGGAGTTAAAAGTGCAAACAGTGAGCATACGTATTTAGAATTTAATTTGCAACGTAATAAATCATTTAGGTTAGTAAATAACTTTATAGCATCGTTTCTTAAGAAAAGAAAAACGTTATTGATTAGGTTTGAATGGAAGAAAATATAAACCTAAGATGTGAAGATAACTGCTTCAAACGTGTTTCTGAGTTGACAGAATCCAAATGAATAACATAACGCATTTCTTTGCGCGTAAACGCAGACGTTTGCGTGCTGTCATGCTATATCTGGCGCAGTGGCATGCTGTGTTATCTCCTTTCACTTTGGAAACGACCTTTTGAACGTTTAGGGCTTTCTTTTTTGTTTCTTTCTCTCCCATCTCTCTTTGCCTCAAGTGCAGCCTGTCATTCCGCAGAGATAGCTACGAAGACTGTTTGTTATCAGACATCCAGGCTCCAAATGTTATACAAACTACGGCTGCACTTCTAATAATAAACATGTTTTCAAACATTTCCCAGTCGCGCCTTACAGATCTATTTGAACAGTAAGAAGAGCGTACAAACGAAAAGAACAAAATCCACAGTTCCTATGCGTCATCAATGTAAACGGAATGTGACTTAAAAGCTCAGGCTCTGTGTGCCGAATTTTATATTAGTCATAAGTTTATGTTACACTGTGTATTGGTGTGTTACCGAATGGCGTATTTATGATTTGATGGTCTAAAAATAAATATTTTCTGTTTTTATTTACATTCATAGAATTTGTTTTTTCCGTAGTTCAATTTTTTGTTTCTGCATTCAAAAAAAAGATTTTTTCTGTATAAGCTAAACGTCTTTTCTTTACACTGAAGGGATATTTTTACTCCCGTTTTTTCATTGAACCCAAACATCGTGTTTACATCAGGGATTCTTAGCCTGGGGTGTCCGCAACCCCCTTCCTAAAAGAGGAACGTTTGGAAATTGTATATTTTCATTTTTTGAAAATAAACCAAGCAAGGACACCTGTGACTGGGGGTGGGAAAATAATTAATGGGGCTGGGGAGGCTTCCATAAATTGATGCAAGGGATGTGGGACTTAAAAAGGCATGAAATATTTTTTACTGCATTCACCATAATTTTTGCTTTCAACAAGTTCTTTTTTTTTCAGGCAAAATACTTTTACGAAAAATACTTCATTTTTCCAGTTTGACTTTTTATTTCATCCCTTTAGTTTTCCTGATACATATTTTTGCCCCAAGGACTGAAATTGATGATTGTTACGGATACAGCTTTTTAAATTATGCAAAACAAAGCAAAAAATGTCAAGTTTATTTCTTTATTAAGTTTTCTTCTCTTTGAAATGATCTTACTTTAGAGTAACATTAAAATAAATTAAAATTCTCTGTCGTTGAGAAATAAAATTTTTAAATTTATCCTTCAAAATATTTTTCATGTTAAAAGTTTTTAGGAGAAAATTCAGAAGCTTTTCGGAGCAAAGACAGCGCTTTTATTTCAGTGAAGTGACACTATATGTTAATGTTAGGGCTGTTGAGAGCTTTTTTAACATTCCAGAGCATCAATCAAATTGGATGGAAAATTTAGTAACGACGTGGATGAAAGCAATTGAGGCAATGAAGCTATAAGTTGTTGATTGACCAATCAATTTGGAATGTATACAATCATTTTCCACCAACGTATATATTGCCTGAAATATTTGTATTAAGAAATTACTGTACAATTTAACTTATTGTGCATTTGCACAACATTATTTTTTAAGTAACACTTAAAAATGAGCATGTCCTTAGATTTGAATTTTATCCAAGGTTAAGTTTAATTGAGCTTAAGTTATTATTCTTAATAATATCTTATAATAATAACAGTAATAAAAGTGTTAGAAGTTAATAATGAAATAATATTTGTTTTTAAAGTTATTCCTACAGTTTTTCATTAAATATATTCTTTAAAGATGCAAGGAAAAGCACCGCAATATTAAAAAATAGAACCAATGTATCGGAAAGCTTTTCATCAGTATGCTTATTTAGTATTACTCTTTAAATAACAAATATTGTTTGGTATTTACAGAAGTGCGATTGAATTGTTTTGTCTCTGAACAGCACTTTTATTCACAAAAGAGTTAAATGGCCAAGTCACAACGACCGAGGTGGCTCAGTCGGTAGCGCGCCAGGCTCGTAATCTGTAGTTCCCAGGTTCGAGTCCCAGCTGGGTCAGCGTTGAGATTTATCTCCGCAAAATTCCCCGCCCTGCCCACGGTCAGTAGGGGACACCGATGGGCTTGGAAAGGCCGCCGTCCGTCGGATGGGACGTTAAGCCGTGGCCCCGTGTGTGGGAGAGCCATACCCTGTGCACGTTAAAGAACACGCTGGATGGCCTTGACGGGAGGCTACCATCTGTCTCCCAACAGCTGTTCCAGTGGGTCCCCTCCCCCAACCTTCTCTGAGCCTTCGGGGTTCATGTGACCTGGCCATTTAGCCCATGGTGTGCAAAAAAGTGCCGCTCAGAGGTAAAACAACCCAACAACACAACGACCGAGGTTCAGATCACCCACATGGAAGAAAAAAAAAGTATTACGTTTATGATATCAATACTGCATTCAATTTTTTTTTTATCTTTATATACAGTATATAGCAATTTATTAGAAATTTTGTGCAGATATCAAATATTGAAACCAATGGCAAAGCGTGGAGATGGAATCAATTGCGCCAATGAGATTATGCAATTGATGCATCAAAAATTCTTATAAGTCACTGGTGAATTAAGCTATCAATTCGTGTCAATTAGCTAACGATGTTTTATGAATGAGCTCATTAGATGATTGAGGAATCACTGTAACTAAACTCAGCCAATGACTTTTGAGAAGCTTCGATATGTCAACTGCGCAGTCTCATTGTCTCAATTGCTTCCATCCACGATACACCAATGGCGAAGCGTGGAAGAAAGCAATTGATTCAGTGAGATTGCGCAGTTGATAGATAAAAAATTATCTTACAAGTAATGGTGAATTAAGTTATAAATCACATGGATAGATTAATTATATTTCATCTATGAGATAATTAGTTAATAGACAAGTGATTGATAGATTTAATCAATCAATGTCAGATGAGAATTTTCTATATAATAGTTGCGCAGTTTCCTTGTCTCAGTTACTTTCATCCACGCATCGCCTCTCTGCTGGGTTGTGTTGTTTTACCTCTGAGCGGCACTTTTTTGCACACCATGGGCTAAATGGCCAGGTCACATGGACCCCGAAGGCTCAGAGAAGGTTCGGGGAGGGGACCCACTGGAACAGCTGTTGGGAGACAGATGGTAGCCTCCCGTCAAGGCAACCCTGGCGTGTTCTTTAACGTGCACAGGGTATGGCTCTCCCACCCACGGGGCCACGGCTTAACGTCCCATCCGACGGACGGCGGCCTTTCCAAGCCCATCGGTGTCCCCTACTGACCGTGGGCAGGGCGGGGAATTTTGCGGAGATAAATCTCAACGCTAACCCAGCTGGGACTCGAACCTGGGAACTACAGATTACGAGCCTGGCGCGCTACCGACTGAGCCACCCCCGCCCCACCTCTCTGCTGTATACCAAGAATCAAGGTAGAAAAACGAAGCAGCTACTTCTAGCTTATATATTTATCACTTAATTAATTATTCATTAAGGACATGCCCACTACTCCACTTCAAGCTAACACTTATTGATTGAATGTTGAATGGAATTAATATCTCCAACATTAAAAATAAGATGCAATTAGTAATTACATAAAGATCACTTCCTTACACAGATTAAAGAACCAAAAAACTCTTTCAGGAAGTCGTGATAAAATTTTTTAAAAGCCATTTGAAAGACTAAACTAATCTTAAACACGTAAAAATTTTTTTTTTCATTCTTCTCATATTGATGTGAATTCATCAACTTTTCTGAAAAGATTAAGTGGTTCGAGGGTACTCTGTTTTCCATTCATACTACAGAATAAGAGCACTTGAGTTTTCAGTCGGAAAAATAAGGACACAAGTTCCTGTGAAACGTAATTGAAATGCTAAATAAACTTCACCATATCTGTTACAAGATAAAATACTTTTATCTAATAAATAAATCCCTTCATGAGCAAGGGGCGGGGGTGGCTCAGTCGGTAGCGCGCCAGGCTCGTAATCTGTAGTTCCCAGGTTCGAGTCCCAGCTGGGTCAGCGTTGAGATTTATATCAGCAAAATTCCCCGCCCTGCCCACGGTCAGTAGGGGACACCGATGGGCTTGGAAAGGCCGCCGTCCTTCGGATGGGACGTTAAGCCGTGGCGCCGTGTGCGGGAGAGCCATACCCTGTGCACGTTAAAGAACACGCTGGATGGCCTTGACGGGAGGCTACCATCTGTCTCCCAACAGCTGTTCCAGTGGGTCCCCCTCGTCCAACCTTCTCTGAGCCTTCGGGGTCCATGTGACCTGGCCATTTAGCCCATGGTGTGCAAAAAAGTGCCGCTCAGAGGTAAAACAACCAACCAACTTCATGAGCAAAACAAAAAAAAAACACTGCTTAGATGCCAAACCAGATTGAAAAAGAATTTTCAGCAGAAAACAGGAAACTTGATATAGCAATTACTTCTTCAAAGTCACGGTTAAAAGCAATTAAAATGATAAATTCAACTGTTAGAGCTTTTCAGATTCTTTTTTTTTCCGGTAACTGCTTTTAAACTTTTAGCAAATGAAAGCGCGCTCTATTGGCAAGGTTTTTATCTCTAACTGAGCGACATTATTTGCGTGCTTGGTTACCTTCGTCGGAACCTCCCGTGAGCGACAGCACGTGACAAAGGCCGTAACAATAGTTTCTTGCAAAACGACAGCCATCTGACAACAATCAGCTGTTACTTGCACAACATCACATAGAACGCAAGGTTATCGGTGTGAAATCTCAATGCACATGGTTGACGATACGGTCTGCAGTCGTTCGGCTATCCAAAGCACTAGTCAGTTGTCATTCAGTCTGGGTAATTGCAGCTACTTTCCCAAGGTAGCCATGTTACAACTGCCTTTGACATAATCGATCTGGACACCTATGTGGGTTGACTGCTCTCGTGAGACAGCTCGCCGTTCCAGCGTTATAATGACGGTCATTGTGAAGCGGGTGAGCAATGGCGCACGCGGCTACCTTTCGATGGTATGCAAAGATCGCGAGAATTCCGAATTGGAAAGAGATGAATCGGAACTTCCTGCCCAAATCAATTCCAAAGAAAATAAAACATTAAATAGTTGAACCTTTTTTTTTTCTCCGATATAAATCTTGTAGCTCTCTTTTGTCCTGTGCACTTTGTTTTCCTTAAAGAAATGGAATTTTTAATGGAAAGTTTGGGCAAAATAATAGGTTTTTTCATAATACATTTAAAAGTACAGGCAGCTAACTCCTGTTGGTCAAGTAAGAAACCGATTTCTCGAAAAAACATTCAGCCTTATTGGCGCAGTGGTATCGCTTTGTTTAGAGGTGATACTGCAGCTGCCGGGATCTGGGTTCGAGTCTCAAAATGCATGGATGTGTGTATGTGTTTGTAGGTTGTATATATGAGAAAATAGGATAAGTCTGCTAGTTTCTAGGTTATCTCTATCCCATTTTTAGAAAAACAATTGAAATTAATATTTTTGCTGGATAGGGTACGAAACCACGATCTTCTCTCCAACATGTCAAGCGCCCTATCACTGCGCCGTTGCCCGCTGATCACAAACTTCGTTTACAATAGTTATGAAGATATTTGATCGACAGAAGTTCCACACTGATTTACGCTTCGTTAATAGAGCACAGGATAGATCCACTTAAGTGAGTAATATGTTCATTTCATAGCCTACCACAGGCACATACGAAGGATTTAGTTTCGGGGAGGGGTGAAAGAATAAGATTGAGAGGGTTTCCCAGTTGATAAGGGGCGGGGGTGGCTCAGTCGGTAACGCGCCAGGCTCGTAATCTGTAGTTCCCAGGTTCGAGTCCCAGCTAGGTCAGCGTTGAGATTTATCTCCGCAAAATTTCCCCGCCCTGCCCACGGTCAGTAGGGGACACCGATGGGCTTGAAAAGGCCGCCCTCCGTCGGATGGGACGTTAACCCGTGGCCCCGTGCACCATACCCTGTGCACGTTCAAGAACACGCTGAATGGCCTTGACGGGAGGCTACCATCTGTCTTCCAACAGCTGTTCCAGTGGGTCCCCTCCCCCAACCTTCTCTGAGCCTTCGGGGTCCTTGTGGCCTGGCCATTTAGCCCATGGTGTGCAAAAAAGTGCCGCTCAGAGGTAAAACAATCCAATCCAAACCCAGTTACTAAAATACTCCACCGGACAGGAAAGGTTAAATGATATATCATATGGAATAACATTTTATAGTTGTTTATTTTTAAATAGTTTTTAGTGTCCCATGCATATGAAAAACAAATTTAATCAAGTAATATAAATTCCAATTGATGCTCCATATATGTTGCAACAATAATTCTTATTATTTTGCTCTTAGGCTCATTACATCCAAAATTCCGTTGGTGGTAATTGGTAATAGGCAAATTGACTGTAAATCGAGGAGCATTTTTAAGTTTGAAAAATAATTCTTTTTGCAGCATTAAAAGCACATACTACGACGGTTTGTGTAAAAATAAATCACCTCCCACATGCAGCTGCTTTTCACAAAACTCTAATACGAGCCTTTCAGTATAATACGTCATAGAGAAGATCTCTCAATCTTCAAGCAGCTGCTTGCCATAGAGGTTTGACAGGAGCCTGTCAGTTTAATATGCTACAGTAGAAGATCTGAGAGGATGGCGGGATCTCAGCAGAAAAACGACACATACATCCATGCCTTACCCGGGTCTTCCGCCACCATATTGATCAACGAAGACTTGGACGTGTGGCAAATATCGTAAACCCTAAATTTTAAACTAAAATTCTAGAGAGATTCTAACAGAAAGTAGACTAAGACGCTCAAGAGCAGGGCTGGTGCGATAGGTGTGGCTGCAAGGCAACAAGCCTCAGGGCGCCATTTTCGAGAGGCACCAATATTTGGAATAATGTACAGTTAAAATTCATTATCACTCTTATTGATAATAATGTAACAACTCAATTTTTTTTTTGCTTAATCGTTAAATGTAAACATGAAACTCTGTATTTTTTTTTGCCTGGAGGTAGAATCTTTTCTAATACGTTGCTGTTTTAAACGAAAAACAGCTGTAAGTGGACGGCACTGAAAGCGATATCGGTAATTATTTAAATGATTTGATGCTATCGACACATTTGTCATATTAAAAGACCTCGAATATATGTCTTTACAAATGTGGATTAATTTTTTTCATATGTCTTAATATTTTTAATTTATATGTACCTAAATATTTTTGGTAATTATTAAGAATTGGTACTCATGCTATTAAGGGGTTTGCGGAAGTCGGGAAAATGGTAAATGGGTGTATTTTTTTATAGGTAAACGTAACTGAGAAAGTAGATTTCTGAAGTGTAATTAGTTATGGAATTAAAAGAAAGAATATACGGGACTTTTTTTTATCGCTGCATAGTACTGTTTAGCTAACGTTGTGTTTGGAATTGGGAGACGGTAGAGGTGCACGGATGCGTAGAAAATATGTGGCATGTGAATACAATCAAGTGTTAGAAGTGTTTGAAGGGATCATTTAGGCCAGGCGTGTCCAACCCGCGGCCCTGGACAGCTAGTAATGCGACCCACAAAACCGTAAAGTTTACGTGTTTACGACATAAGCTTTCAACATGATTATGTGATTTTCAGCGAGTTTTTGATATCCACTAGTTTTATGTTGCCCTTTTTTTATTTTGTATTAGAAAACAAAAGAAAATAAATGAAGTTTTATTATTCATATACATTAACTACATTATATATTTTATGTGCGGCCCAAAACAGTTTATATTTACTCAGTGTGGCCCAGGGAAGTCAAATCTTCACTCAATGTGGCCCAGGGAAGTCAAAAGGTTGGACACGCCTGATTTAGGCCATAGGCCTACTATCTACATTACGCCATAGGGCCTAAATGCGGATGTGCTGCGCATTTTGAAGATTTTTTGGGTTATTGTTGGTTTGGGTTATATTTACACAAACCGTACATATTCCACATCCACACATTTCGGAAAATAACGAGCGATAAAAATGGCGACCGTTACTAGCCAGCAGAATAATGAATTTTTATAATTAAAAATATTCAAACGTAAAATTATGAATTCTCGTTTCATATGAATCCGGTGGCCGCATTATAAAAAAATTCAGCAAAAAATATAAGGTCACAGAGGGTTTGAATCTATAAAGTGTGGAATCAAAACATCTCTCATAATCACGTTATAGCATGTTTTCGAAAATTGCAGCAGGATGTCAATGGAATTTGAGCCATTAATTTATTATCAAATTGGCCAAATATATTCTCCCGCAATAAAACAGTTCATAAGGTTATTTTCTTTTCGTAACATCATAAAAACAAAAGTTAATTGCCACGACCAAATAGCACAAAAATTTAAAATATGCACTACCGATCCGTACTTTAAAAAACTCCCATTGCTTAAATAATACAGTCGCATTAAACTCGTTACTGACTAGTTTTTTTTAAGTTTTATTTATCATTTTTGAGAATTAATCTCTTTTTATATATGGCGGTGGAGGAAACAGCACTTTTGTTTCGAGGTTATGATGGAGGAAAGAGCACTACTTGTATGTAATATTTTTGTAGGAATAAACAAAATGGCGGCATAAGTACTCAATTCTAAATAATTGCCGTATTTTTTTTGCGATTTAGTTTTAAATGTGTCAGATGAAACCAAACTTTCTGATTTTGGCTAACAAATTGCCAATCAGGCTGCCAACTTTCCATTCCTCCCGTTATCCTGTTATACTGTTTATCCAAACATTCAGGTACAAATAAGATTTTTTTTTCTTATTAATTTCTTATTAATATATGTAAATATATCATTACCATTTATGATTCATTAAAATTATGTAATTTAAAAGAGTTGCGAGTCTATATTTTACACTAGCATGGGTTCTTTGGGTTTTCGGGCAAAATTAACTCCTATCAAAGAGGGGCCAAAATCTTCTCTTGGCCTTGTTCAGGAGTCGGGGGGGAGGGGGGGGGGGTCAGTCGGTAACGCACCAGGCTCATAGTCTGCAGTTCCCAGGTTCGAGTCCCAGCTGGGTCAGCGTTGAGATTTATCTCCGCAAAATTCCCCGCCCTGCCCACGGTCAGTAGGGGACACCGATTGGAAAGAATGCCGTCCGTCGGATGGGACGTTAAACCGTTGCTCCGTGTGCGGGAGAGATGGATGCGGCGGACACGCTGGATGGCCTTGACGGGAGGCTACCATCTGTCTCCCAACAGCTGTTCCAGTCGGTCCCCTCCCCCAACCTTCTCTGAGCTTTTGGGGTCCTTGTGGCCTGGACATTTAGCCCATTGTGTGCAAAAAAATGCCGCTCAGAGGTAAAACAGCCCAACCCAACTCAGGAGTCCTGGATAATATAAATACGTTGAGGTTCTATTTATCACTGTGAATCTCCAAATATTGGTTCCCGCCGTGAAATGGATACTATATTTCACGGCGGCGTTACAATAACAAAGAGTTAAAACTCACAAAACTCACATAGGTGAGATTTAGACAGGGTCAGACTTTTACCTTCTGAGGCCCAAAGCTATGGTGAGTTTAAAAAGCAACCAAAAATTCGAAATTGCTCCAAAAAATTATTCAGTCATGGGGCATTACTGCATGAGTGCTACACACAGATGTAAAAGATTCTAAATACCAAATTACAGTAGTAATATAATTTACTGAAACCTTTATTTTTACTGTTTATACTCTCAATAAACCTACTCATCCAGAAGAATTTCAATGACAACCACATTATGTAAGAAGGATTTCTTTTTCATTTTTCCTGATCCATTATGCATCGTATACATAATAGATTGGCTATACGTGATGTAAAAAAAAAGCGAAGACATCTTGTAACAAAAAGACATTAAAAAAAGTTAGGAAGATCGACTATATCTACTGCTGCAAGTATAAACAAGGATGATCATATCTAAAGTATTAAGGCTACGGCTGCCAAAGGGAGAAATAAAATTCAACTTCTCCTAAATTCACCTTGTTTTTTCTTCGTCGTTTTTTCTTTAAGGAGCATCGGATGAACAGCAGAGGTAAGGAAAAAATAACCCTCACGAGCTTGGTTGTAATGCCCTAAGTGCAGCAGGCTTCGTCTTCTGGCCAAACCGTAACTGTTCTTCATCTTTTGGCTGCTCCGTGAGTCGGGAAGACGAGTCCGTAAGCTCCACAGAAAGAAAAGGTTTTCTCGCTAATCATTGAGGGTGATGCGGTCACGTTCAACACGCGTCAGAGCGTTGTCACATTATAACTTGCCTTAAGTACAGTTGTAGTCCTCCAAACGACTGATGTTGGAAAGTACTTCTCTGATAACGGGCCACTGCGGGAGCCTGAAAGAACAGTTCATGTAACTCATCGCTTGCAAGGGAAGGTTGTTAGTAAATTCCTCTTGCAATGTATACGATGCAAATCCAGTCGAAGATGCTCTTTACCTACGTTTAGTGAAGGTGCACACTTGACAGCCAAATAGTTGACGGTTCCCAGAGGGCTCGAAGATTTCTTGTGGAAATTTCGTTTTTATTACGCCTATACGAAGTTTCAGTAGAAGCAGCGTAGTAGACAGCGGCGTTGACAGTAGCCATGAGAAGATAACGTCACCCTCGTGTTTTCGGTATGGCCATTTGCTCAGATTTACACGTGGCAGCTAACGGCAGGGTAAGAGTTCAGCACTTGTGTGCTTTTGTTTAGTGAACAGCCAGTTGAAACTTAACGTACAAGGAGAGATGTGCTTTTAAACTCGTCGAATACGCGTTGCTCTTCTTTTCCAACGAAAGGTCGATGTTTTCAAAAAGGTCAAAATGACAGAGGTTGGAACACTTGATATAAAGAATCAAAAATAGCGAAAATAAATATTCCCTCATGCAGCTGCTTGCCACAGAGATCTGACAGGAGCCTATCAGTTTATATGCGATAGAGACAGTCTGTGAAAACGGCGAGGTTCAGCAGAAAACAACCAAACATCCTTGTCTTACTCGAGGCTTGAAACTACGTCCCTTTCATCAGTAGCTAAGTCACGGGAAGGCTAAAGGAAGAAGTAATTACATGTTTTATTTCAGTGTGTTAAACTGTATTTAACGGCAAATAATGAAATTATTTATTGAATGTTGTTTGAAATGTTTATTTATATTTCCGTTTACAACGTGAGTAAACATTTCTCCTTCGAATTTGGAGTGAATGACCTATATCGTATGAGCATAGCTGCTCACATTTACACGCGGCACATAAATGCAGCACGTAGCACTTTCTTGTCAGCTTTGTGTAGTGAACAACCAATTGTAAGGAGATAAATAAAATAAATAAATACCCCCTCAAGCAGCTGTTTGCCACAGAGGTCTGACAGGAGCCTGTCAGTTTATATGCCACAGTAAAAGATCTGAGAGGATGGCAGGACCTCAGCAGAAAACAACACGAACATCCATGCCTTACCCGGGGCTCGATCCCAGGTCCCGTAGATCAGTAGCCAAGCGCGCTAACCACTCGGCCACGGGATATGCATTTAAATATTACTCATGACAAACAGTAGATGATTCTAGAGAAAAAATAATATTGAACAATTAAGTCAATCCCCCCCCTCCAATAATAATCATGAATGTGCATTAAATCAACTCAGGCCTTATCTAAAAAAATAAAGGTGAGGAGGTCGGCAAGAAACTTAATCGAGACGAAAAAAGATAAGGGGAAGGGATGCAAGAGACTGAATTTCCATTGTAGTATAAAATTTCCCCCTCCGTTTTAGAAGTCTTTAAAATATTTCGGGAATAATGCATGAAATATATATAAGTTTAATGATTTTTTTTTTTAACTTTTCTTCCCAATTGCGTAAATGACCAGGTCATAAGGAACCCATTCCACGACCATCTAAGTACACAACGCCCCGACATCCGTTGAACAAAAGGAAGGAAGGAAGGAAGAAAATTAAATATGGTTAAAGATTTAAGTTATTAATTTTGTCAGAACTTTAACTATAAGCTGATTATTTCAAAGTAGCATGAAATAAAATATTTTTTAATTATAATTTTACTAAAATATTTATGAATATTTTAAAATTAATTGCCAATTCTTTAAAAATAAAATAGTTGATATTTAAGAGATATAACTTTAGAATACTTATATATTTAAAAATAACTGTTTTGTTGCTGCACTGTCCAGACTCGGTATGATATAGATAGGTAGCCATGTCCATGTTGAAGAAGGATCAGAAAAGAGACCCATCGAACATCTGTTTCATTAAAGGGCATTTATAGTGGTGGCTATATAAATGATAATATTGGAGATAAGCATATATAGAATTTAAATACTGAAATAATACACTTCTAGTTAAAACTCTTATTATTATAAATATATAATAATCATTATTTAATTTAATAAATAAAAAATTTTAATAACTAATAATTGTTTACAACAATAATATTTAATTATAGTTATTATATAGATCTAACTTTCACTTGCAACGACTGTAAAACAGTCTCCATAGCACATTGACGGTTACAACGCACAATATTACTTGACGGTTGGTAATCTGTGGAAGTACATTAATGTCACCTTTCTTAATGAGTGGACAAACAAATCAAGGAATATGAAAAATGAGAAAATGTAGATAATTTTATCCGTAAAATTTAGCAAAAAAAAAACAAATCAAATAGTGACAAAATTCTAAAAATAATTACTCATATCTGTTTTAAAGTTAAGTAACAGTTATCACTGAGAAGCTGTTTTGCACAAAATGAACGAGTCCCAGCTGGGTCAGCGTTGAGATTCATCTCCGCAAAATTCCCCGCCCTGCCCACGGTCAGTAGGGGACACCGATGGACTTGGAAAGGCCGCCGTCCGTCGGATGGGACGTTAAGCCGTGGCCTCCTGTGCGGGAGAGCCATACCCTGTGCACGTTAAAGAACACGCTGGATGACCTTGACGGGAGGCTACCATCTGTATCCCAACAGCTGTTCCAGTGGGTCCCCTCCCCCAATCTTCTCTGAGTCTTCGGGGTCCATGTGACCTGGCCATTTAGCCCATGGTGTGCAAAAAAGTGCCGCTCAGAGGTAAAACAACACAACATAAGCACAAAATGAAATGAACGAAGGCTCACATGGACTCCCAAAGACTCAAAGCTCGGAAAGGAAAAGAAACCACTGGCCAACTGTTGGGAAACATGGTAGACTCCTGAAGGTCATCCAGCGTATTATTTAATGCGCACAACTCTTCTGAATACGGGGATACGGCTTAACGTGCTATTAGATGGTGTAATATCTTTATAGGCATGCGGCTGAATCAATCCTGTCGGACCCTGTCTTATGTCTTATGATTTTATGTCTGTGGTTATCAATCACTCGAGCAGAGGCGGAATAAAAATTTAACAATTTACTCTGAATATCAATACAGTTACGAATACTGAGCTGTCTGACAAATTTTAGTTGGAAATTCCAAAATGTCCGAATACGAGTCTTCCTTAATAACACACAAATATGGTACTCTTCAAGCAGCCTGCTTGCCACAGTCGAGAGGGCGGACAGTGACCTCTATAGAGAACATTCTATAGTAAGGGTTCTCATCGTGGGGTATGCGGTAAAATTTTTTGGGGTACGCAGTGAAAGCTCAAAAGTCGCTAGATCTAGTAACAAAGTAAAAATAACCATTGTTATACTATAACTATAGTTTTATCCAACTATACAAAGGGTACGCCAGTTACGTACATGTTTCCAGGCGGTACGTGAAACATAAAAGGTTGAGAATCACTGATTTATATTATATATATAAAAATAAATCAATACCCCCTCAAGCAGCTGCTTGCCACAGAGGTCTGACAGGAGCCTGTCAGTTTATATGCCATAGTTGAAGTTTCGTATAAGTTATATTTACTTTTCGTATAAGTTGAAGGTCTGAGAGGATGGCAGGACCTCAGCAGAAAAACGACACATACATCCATGCCTTACCCGGGGCTCGAACCCAGGTCCCTTAGATTAGTAGCCAAGCGCGCTAACCACTCGGCCATGGGACTATAGCACACAGGAGAGATATCAGCAGAAAGACAACGCAAACATGTATGCCTTACTCGGGTCTCGAAACCAGGTCTCTTTGATAAGCAGCAAAGTGCTCTAACCACTCGGTCACCGGGACAGCTAATACTTATACAAAATGTTATAAGTATTAGATAAAACGAACATAATTTTTCGTCTCTTAAATATCTCTTTATCGAAATTTTGCATAAGAAAGAAAGAAATTTTATCCTGGAATTTCTTTAAAAATCTGTTGCATCATAAGAAATACACGCAAAATGAAAATATATTTATTCTAAGGGAATCCTTATATCACACCAATCCCCACCCATTCCCACTGTTATGCGCATCAGGGCTGCATAACAATGGAGATGGGTAGGGGAGATCCATAGAGGCATGAACCCAATTTTACTTTTGATATAAGAAATACGAAAATTACCTCTTAAATAGCTACTTGCCTCAGAGGTCTACAGGAGCCGCTCAATATATATAACATGCAATGGAGAAGGCTACTTGCCTCAGAGGTCTACAGAAGCCTCTCAATATATATAACATGCAATGGAGAAGGTTTATGAGAAAGGCGAGACTTCAGTAGAAAAGATAACACAAGGAAAAAAATTACAATTTTTTTTATCTAGGTCTTGAACCGAGATACTTTTCATATGTAGCCAAGTT
This sequence comes from Ryuthela nishihirai, assembly GCA_038380435.1. NCBI lineage: Eukaryota > Metazoa > Arthropoda > Arachnida > Araneae > Heptathelidae > Ryuthela > Ryuthela nishihirai. The sequence continues at coordinate 110,407,611 of JAWZYU010000001.1, forward strand.
CTTTAACCGCTTCCCACCAAGTGCAACAAGTTAGTTTTTTGCTTTCACTATTTATGTATTATTTTCTGAATTTTTGGCATAAACTAAATATATTACCCTTTTAGCAGCTGCATGACACATGAAGTCTGACTCTATTGTATTTAATACTCAGTATAAAGCACAATAGAGAAGATCTCTGTCGTAGGCGATACCTCAGCAGAAACACAACACACGACAGAAGAGCATTCATGCCTTATCTGGGGGTCGAACACGGTTTCCTTTGCTCAGAAGCCAAGCACCTAACCACTTGGCCACCGGGAAGTTTCTTGATATGCAATAAACAACATTTTAAAATTAAGACGCTTTCTTGCCAGAAAACTAAGAGGCCTTTAAAGGAATATAATTTATGCAAGTAAAAAAAAAAACCTGTGTTTTTTTTACTTGCATAAATTTTGTGAGATTCGACTTTTTATTTTTGCCGAAAATAGAAAACGAATATCCTAACCTCCTTTTAAAAATCACTCTGGCAATGGTAGAAATCACCTCTTAATTCTTTCCGCCACTTGAATGAACTTTTCCTTTAAACGACTAGTTCCGATCGCTTCCTTCTTTCCGACTAAAAATAAGTTTGGTGCAGCACTGAACATGACTCTCGTAGTCATAATATGCATAGAGAAGACCTGCGAGGAAACGAGATCGCAGCAAAAAACACAAAATTAATAAGAAGGAAAGCATCTTTGCCTTATATGTATTCGAACCCACGTCCCTGTGATTCAGTAGACAAATGCTCTTACCGTTTGGCCAAGAAGATCCGAAAGCAAAGTGCAAATTTAGATGAATGCTAATAGTTCTGTTCGACGTCATTAACCTCCGTTATCGCGTCTAAACCATTGAGCTCGTAAGGATGATCGCCTGTATCGTTTCAAGGAGATTAGTCTAGAAATTCTCCCTGAGCTAAGAGGTATCGGGAATGCTTTCTCCCCTCAGATTTCATTCCGGAGTTATCGCAACGACTCGATTGATTTCTTCGTTCGCTTTAGAAATGGATTCTCTTCTGCGAAATTCAGACAAAAAGGGTGCAACCTGCCAATGGCAGCAACATCGGCACTTTAAGAGAAGAAATATTTCGTGCAAACCTAAGCTAGATAAAGAGTTTAAGAGATTATAGAATTACTCTCAGTTTTCTCTTTCTCACATCTTTCGGTTTGGAGGATTTTCTTGTCATTAGAATATGGCGATGCAAGCTAAGCCCTCTAACTACCGCATTTCCATGCTAACTGCCAAATTACGCAGGCCAGGATCAGCGTTCAGAGAGAGCCATGCATTAATTAGGCTGCGATGACGGACACCATTTTGCCTTCTCCCGACCTCTCCCTGCTCCCTTGATACCAGACGCAGCTGTAGCAAATGTGGCCGTATCGAATTAGGAGGATTTATCAATGTGCCGTAATGCGCCGTCTTTTCCTTCTCGCCCATTGCTCGTTCAAGAAAAGCGGCTTCTCTCTTCCTAATGTATGGGATGCCTCGGGCCTCGGCGGTGCATCCTCCGACTTAGTTGGCATTCACCGCAAGCAACAGTATAACGCCTAAGGTTTACTGGAAATACGGTGACTGTCCGTTTTCCATATGTGCATTATTTACATCGGGACTTGCGTGTGACTGGAAGGGCAACGGTGTACCTAGTTTTAATGCAAACGAGCTGCGAATAATAGTTATAGCTTTTGTGAAGTGCCTTTGATTCTGCGTCTACAAAGACATATTTTATCTCACAAAGAGCAAAAGAGGATCGCAAGCAATGGCTGATGAACCACAGAACACACAGGAAAGAATAACGCTGTTTAGTTTTCGTATAAATTACACCAAAGTTTTGTATAATGTGATGTTTCATTTCTTTCTATTTTTCAGAGGGAATATTTATTACAAAGTGAAAGAAAACTAAATGTTGCATATTGAATTTTTGAACTGCTATTAATTTTTTCTTAATGACAAGCTTTTTTAAAAGTCAAATCTAAAGGACTCTTTGAACTTCAGGTCTAAATAAAATATAAACGTACAAGGTTCAGTTTTATTTTTCTCAGACTCAGTTATTACAATGCTGATTTCTTGACTGTTGGGTTACTTGGTCAATAAATCGAATCACTTCTGAAGAAACAGTATATCTATTTCGACGAAAGAAGGACCATTTTTAACCTTATACCTTTCCATGAAAATACATCAAATTTCAGGAGAATTGAAGCGTTATTAAGTCATCATTTCCATAATACGTATTAAGATGGCGAATACAATATAACAAATAATCGAATTACTATGGTACCGATTATTCTTAGTTTTGACGGAACAATGAGTCATCACAGAGTAATGCAATACAGTTCCTCTCATTCTTTTGTAAGTAATCCTGGTGGCTGAATGATTAGCTTACATGGCTGTTGGTCAAAGGGACCTTGGTTCGAGACCTGGATAAAGCACGGGTTTGTCTTTCAGCTGAAGTCTTATTCATAGATCTTCCATGTGTCGAATTATATTTACAGACTCCTCTCATGTCTCACGTCACAAAATTCCATTCGACACAGAACTTGTTACTTTGGGCCTTCGCATTCAAAAGATATAATAGAACAATCTTTAATAGGTTTACCCCATCCCCTTTTGAGGAGAAGAAACAAGATTAGGAGGATTTATCACTCATTCTTTCTAATCCGATCCACCTATCCTAATTTTTTCAGCATACAAAATTATTGTCCTAAATGTAATATTGAACTATTTCAGGAAAATTCTGTATTGGAAATAAAAGAAATATTCCCAGAATTTATATTAAATAGTTGGTATTGACATGAAACAAGTGAAAAAATATAACTCTCTTAGTTTGAACGTTAAGTTGGAACAAACACATCAAAGAAATATGCATCACTGGCAGTAAATTAATGAAACCCTTAGGCTTTAGTAATTGCGTTGTCATCCTAGCCATTTTCTATTGTTATAAATAAATTTCTAGTTTTGTTTGGATCTTAGCAGACCTACACCAAAATAAGTTGGAACAAATACATCAAAGAAATATGCATCACTGGCAGTAAATTGATGAAACCCTTAGGCTTTACTAATTGCTTTGTCATCTGGCCATTTTCTATTGTTATAAATAAATTTGTAGTTTTGTTTGGATCTTAGCAGACCTACACCAAACACATTAATAAATGCTGAAACAGGGACACTTTAAATCAAAATAAGGAAGATGTTTTATTAAAAAGAAGCCATGCGAAATTAAAACTAAAACATTTTGAGAATCCATTATAGAACATAAATTAAAATAAGAAGAAATGTTTTCACTTATTATTCATAATCACAAAAAGCTGGAGATCGTAATTTAAAGGACAAACTTTTTAAATGAAGAAAGTGGATATGATTTGTGTGATCATTTCAATTCAAAAGAAAGCATATGCCATATTTTATTGAATATCCACAGAAAGACTGGAATTTTTCGATCCTTTGAGAAATGTTGGAATATAGGAATTCCAACTGAACTCAATTTTGGAAAATGAAACAGATAAAACTAAAAGAAAATGTTATGGATTCTTTAAAAATTTTAAAGGAATGTGATATATATAATAGAATATAATGTTAATTTTTATTTCTAAATTTATTTGATAATATTTAAATTTTTTATTTCTAAATTTATTTGATAGATACAGGAGTTTAGTTTCATTTGTTGGTTTTCTGAAATGAAGGATTTGTATTGTAATTGTAAAGCATAGGATAGGGGAATTTTTTATAGCACAGAGTACTCTCCGCGTCACAAGATTTCATTTAAAACATAACACATTAAATTTGCATGATGGAACAACTGTCGTAACAAAACCGATAAACAAAGAAATGACGATAGAAAAGACAAAGGACGATAGGGAACAGTAACTAGAAGAATGCGCATCGCCTCTGGCTAATACGTCTCGTAATCGAATCTCGTTGTCAAAGAGAATGGAGTTTTTTGTTTAACTACTTTTGTACACTTTAAAAGTTTTAATTCGTCTTAACAGATGATGGGAAAAATGGGAAAAGAACATTATATTTGTACTTATACAACATAAAAGGTATTTGCCTTTTATTCTTTAAAATTAAACAGTTGTTTTTCTGACATCCCTCTGAGGAAAAGGGCAAATTATTTCTGTTAATGGAATATTTCTTGACACTCTATGACCGAAATTTAAAAATTTTCTCTTGCAGTATCGTTAAAAGTTTCACTTTTTCCATATTTAATGCCCTCTAATAATGTAAATTAAAACTAACTAGCCCAGAATTTGAAAAATGCGGATTATAGTATTTCATTAGTACCAGTCCAACAGAAAAGAATATTCCCATTATCTTTTAAAACAAAACAATTGCTTTCCTCCCCCTTCGGGTTTAAGGGTGCAACTTACTGTTGCAAATGAAAACCTCATAACCTTCACATTTCACCACTAAAATATACAATTTCTAGGCAGAATAGATCGTTTGCAATATTCATTTTAAGTTTTGAAAATTTCTAATTATTTTCCACCGTTAAAGGGTGCAATTATAATAATATTTCATCAACACCTATCCAACAAAAAATAATTTTTAATTTATCACTAAAATCAATTATTTTTTTCAAAACAAAAGTTTGCATAATCCCACTCTTCCTGCGGACAAGGGGCAAAGTCTTTGTCAATACAAATCTCATGATTTTCACATTCCACTACCAAAATTTTGAATTTCTATTATAGATACATCGTTTACAATATTTGTTAAAAAATATGCAATTTTCAAAATTTTTATCTTTGTTGGGATAATTTAAACTTTTAGGAGATTGGTAAAGTGCGAATCAAAATATTTCATCTCATCTTTTCAACACAAAAAGAATTTTTAATTTATCTCTGAAAGCAAAAAAAATTGAATGTCTACGGCAGAGAGACGACAAAGTGCCAAGTGAATATATATATTTTTTTTTAGAAAAAGGGGTTATATGCTTGTTTATACACTTGCTCTATGTGAATGGGTATGATGTAAACCACTTTACAACGTCTTAATACTTATGGAGTAGAAATGAGAGTTTATATTGAAAATTTACATGTTAATCCGATCTGTAATGGTTTTCTCACTCTCAGTAAAGAAAGTGAGACAAATTATATCACATTTATTGAATTGGTGTTAATAGCATGCTCAGTCGTAAAGACTCCTGCTCACCAAGCTAAATGCGCCTTAGGGCTTGCACATCAGAGCAAATCACAACACTGGAGGTTGAAAACCTGGTAGCCACTGGCTTCATCAACTCTCTCCTACTTATCTCGTCAAACGAAACCAGCCTAGCAGAGAAAAGAAGAAAGCCGTTCAGAGAAAGCTATCACATGCAATATTATTTCCAACTGGGTGAAATCTCATCGGGATGAGAAGAAACTTCTTACGTCTAAACAAGAAGTTGATGTCAGATAAAGTGTTTGGCAGCAGGTGTGGGACTAACTGCATGGATACTGCACTACAGGTGAGTTTGTTTAAATTTTATTTTGAATCATTTAGTAATGAAAAGGTGCATAATAGGAAATATTTTTGTGAAAAATGTTTTTTTTTTTCTCTCAAAAATATTAAAGTTATATATATGTAAGTCAGGAACAAGGCAAATGTAAAAAAAAAATTTTCTCAAGAGCGGGAAATGAATCCCCCCCAAAAATGCAAAATTATTTAACGTTTCTTAAAACTAGGGGAAAAAATGCGTTCTGAAATGAAGTATTAATAGGAAGAGATATGATTTCTTAACTATCTAAACTGTTTCTTATAGATGGGGAAATCTAAAGGACTCTGAGCGGCACTTAAAAAAAATTAAAATTCTTGCTTCTGACTTTTTTACTTTTCTTGTTTCTGATTTTTTTACTTTTATTTATGTGGAACTTGCAAGTAAATGGCGAAGGGTAGAAAGAAACAATTGTCACATCGAAGATTATCATAAGTCATTAGCTGATTTTACTTATCAGTCACCCGTGAATCAACCAATGATTTTATAAATCAGATATCATTCAGAGATTATCAGAGATCAGATATATCAGAATATTTCAGAGATCAGATATTATTAGATTAAATTATCAGTTAGATGTAAGCTTACTAACATCTAACTGATAATTTAATTCATCAATGACAAAAAAAATTTGATGCATTATTGCGCAGTTCCATTGATTGAATTGCCTTAATCCACGCTTCGCCACTGCAGAATAATATTTCCATAGAGTATATTTCTTTATAGTGACCACATTAAATTTGAAAGTTAAACTGTAGAAACCATTTTAAGAAGCTAAACTTTTTTAGAACTGAAACTTTCAGAATCTATTGCCGACATATTATTCTTTTGGATTTCTATGTTTATGAAGAATAAAGATTCGAACAAAGAATTTAAAAAAAATGCAATGGCGTGCATAAATATAGCTAAAGGTATTATTCAAGGTAGGAATAATACCATTGAGCATTTAAGTCTATTTGGAGGCAAAACTCTCTTATGTTTTTCGAAGCAGTCAGAAAACTTTTAATTATTTCTTTATAAAAAAATGATTTTTAAAAAGTGTATCTTTACAAAAACTTACATCAAAGATTCCGTTTCTAAACAAAATATTATTGGTGTAAGATCATTTCCCCACGCTTTTACGAGATAACATATTTTTACTAATTCGCTGGATAATTTAAATATCATAAAAAATAAAAAATCTTGAATTAAAATTTAAAAAGGATTAATTTTTAATTATTTAAATAAATCTAAATATATTACGTGGTTAAATTTTGAAGTAAAATATTCTGGTTGAGAAATCAGAGACACTATTCATTAATTATTTCGCATCAATGAATTTTGAATTATATCTGTGGGAGCCGATGCATTTATTTATATAATAATTTTATATTTTTTCTATATTTGACGTTGCATCTGGTGAACAACACAAACTAACGTAGTAGAAATCCTGTACATTTTGGATGTAGGTTCAATTTTATCAGATGTGAGGAAAAATTAATCTTATGAAGTGTGAAGAAAAGATGAATGTAATTACGTATCAACTTCTAAAATCTTAATATATAAGGAAAAAACAAACTGGTAAAATTATATGTCGATACTACTGATCAATATTCTAATTTGTGAGATTTTTTTTGGAATAAATATTTATTGATCAGTTTAAAAATATTTTACATGACAGCACATAAATTGGAGTAACTCGTATAAGAAATTACGAGTTGTCAAGTGTTTGGGAAATGACAGAATATCTAAATTGTTTTAACCCATTCGGACCTGAATTATTTTTATGAGAAATAAAAAATATTTGAGGATGATTAATGTGTTACAGGATCTAAATAAGACAAAAAAATTATATTTTTTATTTTGAGATTTATCTATGTTCGTGTTGCTCATATAAACTTTTGAAATAACTGTGCATAATTTTATGCACAACGGGTTTGAAAGGATTAATTAAAAAAGACAAGGAATTTTCGGCAATCATGGAAAAGGCGAGTGTTTCTATTTCGAATGGCCAATGTAGAGGGCATTGCCTCTAAAAAACATTGCAACATGCAGAATTTTCCGAATTAAAAAAGTTATTCGATTTGAACGTGTGGACGTTTTTGAAAATCGGAAAACAATTGTTCGATACATGCAAAATTCTAAAGCTTCTGGCCCAAAAAGACATAGTCTTAGCACTAAGAGTTTCTGGTATTTTGTCCCATAAATGATCTGTGCACATATCTACATATATAATACATATACAGTAGACTCCCTCTTATCCAGCCCTTACAGGATCGGACTCCTGGCCGGATGAACGAAAGGCCGTTTAATCCGAAAATTGTGTCAGGAAATAAATAAAAACGGCAAATGACAAAAATACTAATATTAAAAAAATACTGTATTTTAATTAATAATTTGTTGTACAATATTAACAATTTACTCACACTCACTTGAAAAAGTCTGATATTCTTTTGTTAATGGTTTTTCTTTCAAGATTTGGCCCACTGATTGGCGTTCCTTTTCGACGCTCTTGCATGAACCATAACCAAAGTGCATCATCGACAATTTCATTTTTCGGCTTTTTAAGAGTGCACCGAGAAGAAAGAATATCAGACTTTTTCAAAAATTTTTTGTTTCTTTTGAACTTAACACTTTTTTACCTGCAGTCTTGCCATTTTTTAATAAACATCACATCAATCGCAGATGAGGCCATTGTTGTTCAATATATCTTACTGCAACATCAAAAGTTTGTTTTCCTTCAATATGACTAACTTTCCCATCTTTCTCTTCTTCATTCTCCGCTTCTTCTCCGTTCCCTTCTTGGAAGACTGCATTGATTATTTCGTCATCATTCAGCGTTTCATTTTCCAACTGTTCATCACCTTTTAACCATTTTTCAATGTCATCTTCTTCAAGTGTGTCACATCCAGGCAGCAGTTTAAAGTCATTAACCAGCGAAATATTGTCATTATCCTTCATATCTTCGGCAGGCGCAGGCTCATTCGATACTTTCGTGTTGTCGTCTTTGGTACTTTCTACATAGTTTTCAACTTTGGGCCAAAGTTTTCTCCATGACTTCACAAACGTTGTATGAGGCATTTCTTCAAACAACATGCCAACATGTAGATCACATCCTTGATATTTATTGTTTTCAAAGAATTTAAAAGTTGTATTCCGTCATTTTCGGTTCGCTGTAGAATTTCTGGCCGTCCCATGGTCGAGTGGTTAGCGCGCTTGGCTACTGACCTAAGGGACCTGGGTTCGAGTCCCGGGTAAGGCATGGCTGTTTGTGTCGTTTTTCTGCTGAGGTCCTGCCATCCTCTCAGACCTTCTACTATGGCATATAAACTGACAGGCTCCTGTCAGACCTCTGTGGCAAGCAGCTGCTTGAGGGGGTATTTATTTTTATTTATTTAGAATTTCTGAAAGAAACTTTCTCCTGTATCGACTTTTTAAACTTACAAACACGCCTTGATCCATTGGTTGCACTAAAGATGTTACATTAGGTGGCAAAAACATGGCTTTTATGTTGTCAGAAATGAGTTCGCTTGGATGTGTTAGAGCATTGTCGAGAATAAGTTAGGCCTTTAGAGGCATTTTAAGACTTGTCAAGTGTTTTTTTTACTTTTGGAACAAATTCTGTAAAAAACCACTCTTTAAACAAATACGAGCTTATCCAAGTAGACTTTTGAGCTTTGTAGTAAACTGGCAGAGCAGCTAAATTTAAATGCTTGAATCCTCGGGGTTTTGCTAATTTCCCAATTACAAAAGGAGGAAGTTTGTGCGTACCTGCAGCATTGGTACACACAGCTACAGTGATTCTTTCTTCGTTCGCTTTAAATCCTGATGCTTAGGTTCCTTGCGCTGTCACAAACGTTTTCGTTGGAAGAAGTTTAAAATTTAACCCAGTCTCATCTACATTGTAGATTTGTTCTGCGCATAGGCCTTCTTCTTCAATAAGCATTAAAAGTTTTTCTGAAAATTCCTTTGCTGCTAAAGGATTAGCTGACAATTTCTCACCATAAACACCAAGGTAATGAACACCATGCCATTTTTTCCAGCGAGAAAGCCATCCCTCGCTTGCTAAAAATTCTCCCCCATTATCGATTTTAGAATGAAGTATTAATGGTTTTTCTTTCAAGATTTGGCCCACTGATTGGCGTTCCTTTTCGACGCTCTTGCATGAACCATAACCAAAGTGCATCATCGACAATTTCATTTTTCGGCTTTTTAAGAGCGCACCGAGAAGAAAGCGTTTTTTCAGACACGATTTGAGTGCAAAAATCTTGTAAAGATTTTCTATTCCTTCTCCAGTCATTTACCGTGCTTTTACCAACACCTAGTTCATCACAAATATGTTTTACTGAATTACCTTTGTCAACACGTTCCAACCCTTTTAATTTCATCTCCAACGTAACCACCTTACACTTACGTTTTCACCCACTCATTTTGTACCACAAAATAATTAATATATCACAAACACACTCCTGTATACGCACAGTACATTGTACATTGTAATATTCACAAAGAGGAACTGAAGCAAATGTATACTGTATTATAAACAAAAGACGCAGCGACTTGCTTTCGCTTCTTGAAACTGAAACAAATAAACAAAACACGCGGCGACCTGCTTCCGCTTCTTGGAACGACTGGTTAAAGCGGAGGCCGGCTGAGCCGAGATCGGATAAGAGAGAGAGTCTACTGCATAATACATAGATATAAAGTCTAAAATTATGACAGGTTTTATTACATTCATATGCATTTTTTAGTTGATGTGTTACTTACAGTGCTGGAGATGCATGAGGATATTTTTTTTAATGATCTTTCAAGAATGGTGAATTTTTCTTAAATTGAAATGTATGACTGTTGAAAGAGTTGATTTAATAAGAAAATTGCCAGTTTATGTTGCAAGAACGCATCTGGTAGATCAAAGCCATGATGGACTGAAATCAGGTAAGATATTTATTTAATATTAAGTTGATATTTCGAATGCCTATTTTTGATGATATATATTGGTATCAGGCTCAAATCTAGAAAAAATATGAAGTGTGCATATTGGGGGGGGGGCGGGGGCGGTGGTGGTCAAGTGACGTAATTCAGCCGAGAAAGAGTATTGGAAATAAGAGACTGGATTTCCGTTGCAATTTGTTAGTTGTTTTTAAAATTGCTAACAGAAAATAATTTTAACCATCATTACTTTTTAAAAGTAGTATTGATAGAAGTAATTAGATCTACGGTTTGAAAATATCCTTATTAGAAAAAAGTTTTTTTAATTACAGCCAATCACTAAGAAATATGTATTATTGTTTGCAAAGACACTGAACCTAGCAATAAAAATATATATAATCCTTGAAACAAACCGCTTGCCACATAGGTCTGTCTAACAAGAGCCTGTCAGTTTAATACGCCTTTGAAAAGATTTAGGAGTCAGGCGCGCTAACCACTTGGCCACCTAGAAGGCTCAATTAAAGGAGTGTAGCGCGCTTGGCTACTGATCTAAGGGACCTGGGTTCGAGCCCCGGGTAAGACATGGTTGTATGGGTCTTTTTTCTGCTGAGGTCCTGCCATCCTCTCAGATCTACTTTGGCATATAAACTGACAAGCTCCTGTCAGACCTCTGTGGCAAGCAGCTGCTTGAGAGGGTATTTATTATTTATTATTATTATTAATTTTTAAATTTTCTGATTCTTCCATAGGTGGTTAGATTGGGATTTTTGGCATTTTAATTTCATTCTATTCTTTCATGAACATTAATAAGGATAAGATAGGAAATATATAACATCTTTAGACATTAATAAGGACAAGGAAGGATATACGCATTTTATACTGCAGTGAAATTTCCCTGAAAATCTAAGTAGGCAATATGTAAAAAACTTCGAAAGTAAATTAAAGTACAAGAATAGTTAGAAAAACATAGCTCTTCGTGTTATCCATAAAAGGCTTAAGATACGTTTTACCAAATAAATCACAACTTATAAAAATTCTCAGCGATTAAAATTTGCTGTGACAGAATATTGCATTCAGATTTGGGTTGTTTTACCTTCGAACGGCACTTTTTTTGCACATAACGGGTTAAATGGCCAGGTCACAAGGACCCCGAAGGCTCAAAGAAAGTTGGGGGAGGGGACCCACTGAAACAGCTGTTGGGAGATTGATGGTAGCCTCTCGTCAAGGGTATCCAGCGTGTTCTTTAGGGTGCACAGGGTATGGCTCTCCCGCACACGGAATCACGGGTTAACGTCCCATCCGACGGACAGCGGCCTTTCCAAGCCCATCGGTGTCCCCTTCTGACCTTGGGCAGTGCGGGGAGTTGTGCGGAAGTAAATCTCAACGCTGGCCTAGGCGGGACTCGAACCTGCCAACTGCAGATTATGACGAGTCTGGTTCGCTATCAACTGAGCCACCCCCGTCCCATCGCATTCAGAGATTTAAAATGAGCTAAAAGATTCAGGAAGTACATTTTCTTCAATATACGCCCGGTACCTTCCTTTTGGAATATATAATGTTTAATAAACTACAAACAATCGCATGAGCCTAGTATTATTGCAACTGGATCCTACAGCATGTTTTATATTTTCTTCTTCTCTTCTAAGTTATTTAAACACTATAAATTTAATATCTATAAAGTGCTCACATAATAAATTTCATTGTTATAAAATTAAGTAAATAGTGAAACTTTGTTCGTGTGTGTTTAATGTTATACTGCAATGGAACTCCAATCTCCCTTCCCACCTCACCCTATTTTGTCAGGCTCGATTGAGAGACAGTTGCCATCTCCCCACTTTATTTTCTTTTTTTATAGCTCCGAACCAATCGCCATGAAATTTTTACGAATTTTTCCAGCAGGGTTACTTCAATGTCCTAATTTTCTGTTTCAATATATGCAGTGTGGTGAAGAACTGTAAATCAATAACCAATCCCGCTAAAGTCAATCACTTAGGGGAGAAAATGCAAAATTATTCAGGCAACTCTTTTCTAATAGGTCTGCTTATATAAAGCTTAAGGGATAAATTGGTGGCATAACCAGAGAGGAGAGAATGGAACATTGGGGATTTAATTTCCCCCTTCCCTGGAAAATTTTATTTTTAATAAATCTTTTTCTTTGATATTATTTCTTCAATTTTGCTTAGTGTAAAACAAAAATTCAACAACTTTCCTCCAAAAATACTTGCAATGGCACTGGGATAAAAACTTCTAGGTAATTATCTAAAACAAAGTATCTTTAAATCTCTTAAAACATTTAATTTCAGGCTTTTCAAGCAGAGACTGAATAAACTATAAGGAACTATATATAACGCAGTCTTGAATAAGCAACACAAAAACTAGCGTGCACATGAGCAGTTTTGTTTTTACAACGAAGACTGTTCATGGAATCGTCTACAGGGGTTTTTAAGAGACCCGCAGTGTGCCCGTCGGTTCCTATGATGTATGCACGTGCTTTTCTCGAGCTAATTACAGGCTGCAGCCGCTGGATGAGATGGATGCGAGGGAACAAATCACCGAGAGGAAAGTGCCACTCTAACGACAGAAAGCGGCAACCCTCAAAGCTGGTTTTATTGACGCCGGGCGGCCATGTTGGAACATAATTCTATTGGCTACCTCTAGCCTGTCAATCTAAATATATGGGACGGGCCTCACAGATTGCCCCTCCCTAGTGACATCATCCTGACGCCAATCAGCAGCGTGTGGGTTCCTTCGTTTTTCCCTCTCTGTCCACATGACAATTGCTCCAGATCGACAAGCTTCATGCGGGTTCACAAGTACATAGAATGCTGAGCTTATTTCCCATAGTTTCCATTTGTAATATAAAGTTTAATATTTTTGTTTCATTAATAGGATTTGTATACATGAAGTACCAAACTATTGATTCTTCGAAATAGGGTTCAAGTGCTCTTTTAAAGAGGAGATATTGGGAAATTTCTCAAAAAATAATGTCTGTTTTAGCCGTCCCGTGGCTGAGTGGTTAGCGTGTTTGGCTACTGATCTAAGGGACCTGGGTTCGAGCCCTCGGTAAGACATGGACGATTGTGTGTTTTTCTGCTGAGGTGCTGCCATCCTCTCAGACTTTCTACTGTGGCATATAAACTGACAGGCTCCTGTCACACCTCTGTGGCAAGCAGCTGCTTGAGGGGGGATTTATCTTTTATTTAATGCATTTTCCAATGAAATCACAAGGGATATTTCAAATTTTGGAGGAAAGACAAGAAATAAATGTGAAAGAGTTGTTGTAAATAGACGGGAGTTTCAACTTCGTTGACTTTTTCCTCTTCCTTGTTAAATATGAGCATTTTTTTTTTCATAAATGACTTTCATTAAAATAAGCGTTATTTCAGATTGATAGATGATAGCTTGAAAGCATTTAAAATGCTGTAAATAAGCTCCAAATACGAATAAGTTGGTCGAGAAGTCACACTGATGAATGAAAATTTCTTTAAATATTTTTCCAATATATTTTTATTGCACACACTGGAATATCCCTTTTTTAAAATTATACCTTATAGTTTTTCTTTTCTTGACAAAATAAAATAATTTTCTGCTTTTGTTTTTTGCTGTTATTGTTCTTGACCCAATAAAGGCTGTAATATGCGGCTGTCAGAATTCATTAATTTCCTTTTTTTATATTTATCGCAACGAAGGCTCCCTACTTCTGATGAACTGTTGAAATAAAATATACAGTTTTGAAGAGCTTTCAAAATATTTGTAATGTGATACTGAAAACACCTAAGATGACTGAAAATTACAACTACATTGGATGATTATAGAAAGTTGAGATGTTTCGCTTCTGAGCGGTACTGTTTTTTACACATAATGGGCTAAAATGGCCACGTCACAAGGACCCCCGAGGGCTCAGAGAAGGTTGGGGGGAGAGAACCCACTGGATAGTTGTTGGTAGGCCATCCAGGGTGTTCTTTAACGTGCACGGTGTATAGCTCACCCGCACACGGTGCCATTGCTTAGCATCCCATGGACGACGGCTTTTCCAAGCCTATTAGTGCCCCCTACTGACCGTGGGCAGGGCGGGGAGTTTTGCGGAGATAAATCACAATGCTTGACCCAGTCGGGACTCGAACCTGTAGATTACCAGCCCTGGCGCGCTATCGATTGAGCCATTCCCGCTTCCCAAATGAATATGGTGTGTTGTGTGTATTTTTTTCTGAATGTATTTTTAGCAGTGCGAAAGTGGATGAAACCAATTGAGTCAGTGAGACTAACTTATCAAAAGTTGACTATCAAAAATTATTATGTCATTGCTGAATTAAGCTATCAATCAGATGTCAAAAAGCTAATGATCACTGACGTATGATAATCTTGATTGACTGATGAATGACTGACATCTAAAATTAGCCAATGATTTATGAGAATCAACGACACTCAGTTTCATTGTCTCAATTGCTTCCATCTATTCTTCATCACTGATTTTTAACGTAATAAATAATAAAATAAATACCCCCCCCCCCCAAGCAGCTGCTTGCCACAGAGGTCTGACAGGAGTCTGTCAGTTTATATGCCACAGTAGGAGATCTGAGAGGATGGCAGGACCTCAGCAGAAAAACGACACACACATCCAACGTACGATAAAGTAATTGCTATATCATTCAATATTGCGGGATTTTTCTTTGTGATCTATTACAAACACGGCATCTCCTCAACTCCTTCTACTCATGTATATAGATATTTTTATATTTTGATATATATATTAAAATTATAAATGTAAGGGACCTCCCCACAATTCCTTGACTAGACACACAGGCGGCGATCTTGGCGTCGCCGATAATCGGTTTCTTGTCATCGGCAAGGATAAACGCCACTAAATGTCAAGATGGAGGAGGGTCAGCATCATGAATGGGGTTGTCTGTGGTAATCAGAGAGGATTAAACCGTAAGCTGTTGAAAACTGAAGCTAATGGGCTTGGAAGTGAATGAGAAGAAAGGAGACAAGAGAGAACGGTGTGAGCTCCGAAGCAGAGAGGTCGCGAGGGAAGTCGTCAGTGTTCGAGTGTGGCGACGAGGTTTTTGAGTCCGAATATTGAGGGACTCCGTTGGATTTCTACTTTGGAAACAAAATAGGGAGATCCGTGCAAAATCGTATGGTTATGAGTCCTGTACGGCTAGTAGAGTATAAGTAAATAGTTGCCCAGATTGCCAGACAGCCAGGAATTCATACTGAATTGTTGTTATTCAATAAATTATCAAGTTTATTCCGCCTCTGCTCGATTATTGATAGTCAGAAGGGTGTACAACCACCCGGCCATAAAGAACTTTAATAATAATAAAAAATAAATACCCCTTCAAGCAGCTGTTTGCCACAGAGGTCTTACAGGAGCCTGTCAGTTTATACGCCATAGTAGATCTGTGAGGATGGCGGGACCTCAGCAGAAAAACAACACATACATCCATGCCTTACCTGGGGCTCGAACCCAGGTCCCGTAGATCAGTAGCCAAGCGTGCTAACTACTCGGCTACGGGATGGTTTAATAATAATAATAAAAAATAAATACCCCTTCAAGCAGCTGCTTGCCATAGAGGTCTTACAGGAGCCTGTCAGTTTATACGCCATAGTAGAAGATCTGTGAGGATGGCGGGACCTCAGCAGAAAAACAGCACACACATCCATGCCTTAACCGGGGCTCGAACCCAGGTCCCGTAGATCAGTAGCCAACTTACAACTGGCAAAACCCGAGAGGACAGGATACAACCGCCTGTTCTCCTATAGAACATCAGATAGTTTGAAAATTTTAGAAAAAAAGAAAGAAATACCCCCTTAAGCAGCTGTTTGCCACAGAGGTCTGACAGGAGCCTGTCAGTTTATATGCCATAGTAGAAGGTCTGTGAGGATGACAGGACCTCAGTAGAAAGACAACGCAAACATCTGACTAATGAGAGTTAAGTTACGGTTCATTAAATGGAGACATCATTTATTTGCACTTTAAAGATCAAACCAGATGACCTTGATGAGAGGCTTTCAATGACTCTTAAAGAGCTATCTAGTGTAGCTCCTTTTCTAATCATTTCCTGAACCTTTCTAATCATGTCCTGAACCCATGACGTGTATCCGATTAGATTATTATTCAAGAGAAAAAGAGACACTCAGGGAAACATATCTCAACTTCTGATCAGAGGCATATAACTACTGGGGAGAAATGTGACTAATGGCCAGTCCTCTCTAGAAAAAGAAAAATCCTCCAAATTAAATTTCTGTATTGTGACTATTGTTGATATTTATATATAATATGGTAATTGGGATCACCCTAAAATATCAGTACCCTTCATACACCCGAGATTTTCTTTCCATCTAAAAGAAAATGAAAATTAGTACTCTCTTTTGATTCTGTTAATTCTGTTTTTAAAAATGCAATTATTTTTGTATCAAATTAAAATTAAATCCTTCTCTATGTTTTTAAATTTTAAGTTCGGACGTCTGAATTCAGAGTTTAATCACCTCAAACACAACTCAGTTTACTTAATGATATTTCATTGTCGATCAGCAAAAAAAAAAATGTAAATATTAGACTTTAGATTTTTATTTCTAGTGAAAATTTATCGGAAAGTGATCCACAAGAAAAAAAAGAGTAATTTGTGAAACACGATTTCCAAAAGAGTTAAAAAAAAAAATCAATAACCAATATTTTTTCGCCGATTTTTTTTCATTAAGAAAAAAATTACATTTGTTTTAGATTCACAACTTTCCAATAATGATCGAGATTCAAATTCGCACACGTCTTCGAAAAACTGAGGTATTCACAACCGTTAAACATAAACTGACAACTTGACAATTGTGTGTAATGAGACGACAGTTTAGTCTTCGGTGCAATCGCTTTTCTGTCTGTAATAGAGAGTAGACGCTGGAGTGCCTTCTCTCGAATAGGAAAGTTTCTGCAAGTGACTCTCTGTTGCCATTAAGGGGCTTCCGCTGCCTAGCTCGTGACAAAGCAGATGAGGCTGGAGCTGCTATGCATCTCTATCTCGACTACGAGTCGGAAGAGAGGACGTGCTTCTTCCTCTTCCGCCTCCAGCTCGTCCATCGGATGCGCGCCACTGATTTCCTTGCGGAGATGGCTCCCTCGCTGTGCGGGGCTCACTCTGATGCAGAATTCCTGCGCTTCTTCTTTCTCGACGATTTATTTTTGCTTCCAGCGAGCGAAGCAGAAGAAAAAGAGCGAATAAGATGATAGCAGTACGTTTACCACTCTGAAGAAGTGTTGAAATAGTGTATCTGACAATTTAAAAAAATAATTACTGTTTTTATCATCAGTTGTCAAGATTCTAGGAATGTATAGAATATATACGTTCCTTTAGCAAACTTTCCTCGGGGAAAGAGTATACATATCTCCGAGTCGCAATTTCTGAAACTAAGGTTATATTTTGATAAAAAAAAATATGTTACGGCATTTTTAATTATGCATTTCGATAAATATATTAAAATACAGAGGTTGGAGAGCTTCTGAAGTCGATCATGAATCAATTTTCAATTAAATTAGGGACATTACATTCACGAAGATATATATTTATGTTAATGAAATGAATATATATATTTATGTTAATGAAAACATAGTCTAATTAAAAGGAATAAATATTTGCGTTTTTTTAAATATATTTCCTTTTATTAATTACAATAAAGACCGAGATAACGCAGAAGCTCCGTCAGGTTTTTCCCAGTTTCTCATACAACATATATTGCAAATACATATGCGAATACACAGCCATCTTGTGACTCGAGCCCAGACAATAACAGTTGCAATATCACCGCGAGCCAAAGCGATACAACTACACCACCGAGGCAATGTAGAATAAAGAAATAGAAATATTTGATAAAAATAAAATAAATAAATAGAGTTTTTTTTATTATTCGGTAATCATCATGTCCTAGTTGACGAATGCAAATTCTCATAAATATACAATTTCTCATAAATCAAATGATGAGCCTTCGCGAGTTTTTAGCAATGAACCGAGGAAAAGAAGTTTATTTCTTTCCTTGTGTGTCTGTTGACGTGAGCCTGAGCTTACCCTGAATAGCCTAGCCCTATACCCGTACGTATTTGCGTTTATATAGCGTGATAGGCTACTGATCAAAGGTACCTGAGTTTGAACCTCGGATAAAGTATGGGCGTTTGTGTTGTCTTTCTGCTGAAGTCTCGTCACCCTCACAGGTCTTCTCTCTGACGTATTGAACTGACAGGCTCCTGTCAGACCTCTGTGGCAAACAGCTGCTGGATGGGGTATATATTTTTAATTGTTTATTTTATATATAAAAAATTTTAAAGAGTGTGAAAACTTTTTAAGTGTTATCTAAAAAAAATTAATTTCGGGTATTAAAATGGATGGTAAAAGGTATATATAACTCACAGCTAGGTCCGGATAAAAAGAAATGGATGGGCAAGTGAGTCAATTGAGCCAGAACGAAAGTAAAAAGTGTGTATGGAGGGGGGGGGGCTTTCGAATATGTATTCTCATCAATAATAAAGCGTAGAAAATATATTCTACCATGTAACAACTGAAGTGTTAGCTGAAAAAAAAATCAGCTTTGCCCAGGAGGTCTTGAGTTCGGATCCCACTCTTTACAAGAGACTGGATTTCCATTGCACTACAATATTTTCACTTCCGTTTCAGTGGTCTTTAAAAAATTTCTTAAGAAATTCGTGAAATATGCACAAGTTTAATAATTTTTTGCATCCATTACCTCTACTAGCTCACAGATTAAATATCCAATCCAACCTTCAATTTTAATAACAATTATTAATTATAAAAGCAATTGCAAGTTAATAACAACAAATGCAAATAAAAATGCAAAATATGATAAATATGATTAGCAAATTTATTATCGGTTCTTATTATTCACATTATCAGTTCTCTTTATTTCATTAATAAAATAATTTATTAACATACAAACTGTTCCAGATTGATATACGTGATGACATACCCTTCCAATAGAAGTAATGATATAGTTTCAAAACAATCATAGTTGAAATACTCGTTCGTAGAGCATAGCTAGAAAAACTCCAGCAGATCAAATGCAGTCGTCAGTATAGGTCTCTCCGTACCGTAGGTGAACATCATCTTTTCCTTCCCGAGCATCACCATTCCCTCTTTCCACTGAGCTCTACTTCTTAAGCCGAATCAATAATGTCATCATCGTCTTCCTCTTCATATACCCCTAGAATTCCTTTCGACACGGAGATGCCGAAGGCCCCCCCCGGACATCTTCTTGCTGATTGTTCTCTTTACGGCTCGGAGGCACATAAAACACATTAACAGCTGCCATACATTACGGCAGTGAAAGCTGCCGCAGCGATGCAATAGCGGAACGCACTGCGAGAGTTATCAAAAGCAGTCCGACGATATTTATTTTACGTTGTAATCCGATGATGATTTTCGGGCCACCAACTATACACACACTACCGATGCCCGCGGGCATCTCTGCAGCATCAGCAGCAACTTCTCTTCGCCGCATCTCCTAGCGCGCGATGCCTGCTCGTGATATGTGGAGTATAGGGAGGTGCTCCCTGTGCACTCAGTGCGGGCATTGTTACTCAAGTACATAATATTTCTTGTGTATCTCTTTGATATGGTGGCAGCTCCAACCCTCTCCCCCGTGCTATATTAAACTGTCATTTAACATTTCCTTTCGTTCCTCTACTCGCTTCTTCATCCGTAAGGCTTCTTGCATTGCCAGCCGATGTAAGCAGCTATCTCCACACTACAGATAAACAGGATGCCGAATGTATATTTTGGTTCGCTTTTTTCTGTGATTTTTTTTCTCTCTTTAAGAGACAGCAAGAAGCAATGGAGAGAAGGGTATGTCATGGTGAGAGTGTTTTTTTCAGCATCGTATTTAAAATAGAATTTTATATTTTTTCCATGTCGTGTCTTTCGTGGGGGGTGGGGGGGATGGTCAACATAATATATATTTTTAAATGTCAAATACATGGTAGCAGGCCCAGATCTAAATAAAATAGAGAAGGTAGTGGGATGAGGGCTGCAAATGATCCAAAATCGATCGAAGTGAAAATGAAGTGAAAATGGATCGAAGTGAAGCAAAATCGAGCTGGAACTCCGTCCGACATTAAATATTTTCCATTCGTTTCATTAGTCTTTAAAAAATTTCTTGAAAAATACACATAATATGTATTAATATTTTAATATTTCTTCTCTTCCGTTCCAGTTACTAGCATTTCTGGGGGGAGGGTCACTTGCCCTCTTATTCTTAGTAGTATGTATTCGAGAAGTTGACTTCGGGGAAAAGGAACCTGGGTTCGGATACCGAAGAAATCATAAACGTTTCTTTTGTCCTCATAAGAGTACTTATTCATATGATTTACCTGTAGCGATTTTTGCAACTAGAATCCTTTCATGTTTCGATGGCAAGTTATTGCCTGAGGTTAGATTTGCTATTGTGTAGAAGTGGCGGAGCGTTAATGGAAGTCTTTTGAGACAATGAAAGTGCGCAGTTAACGACGAAAAGATGGTTCTCATAGGTCATGGGCTAATTAAACTCGCAGTTACTTGTCGCTCAAGAATGGTCTCATAGATCAATTAATGATATCATTAAAAAAATCAAAATAAATACCCCCTCAAGCAGCTGCTTGCCACAGAGGTCTGACAGGAGCTTGTCAGTTTATTATGCCATTGTAGAAGGTCTGAGAGGATGGTAGGACGTCAGCAGAAAAACAACACGAACAGCCATGCCTTATCCGGGACTCGAACCCAGGTTCCTTAGATCAGTAGCGCGCTAACCACTCGGCCACGGGACGGCATAGTTCCAATGTGGGTGGGAAATGAAACTTATTTGTTTTAAGAGATAAATTTTGTTTTAAGAGATAAATTAAAAGTTATTTTTGTGTTGGATAGGTATTGATGTTAGAGTGCTCTAGTTGCTGAGAAAAGGAACCTGGTCCATATACTGGATATGAATTTTTATTCGACAACATTGACAAAAATATTTATGTAGATCTCAACCAAAGGAAAAATTGATAAATTAACCTTAAGCATGAGAAATTAATCTGGTGTAGACTATATCCTGAGGACGTCTCTGCATATGGAAACGTTTTACGTTAAGAAATAAATGGCACTTATTAAATTACATTCTGCTAAGCACTCATCATTTATAGCCTCACTGCTTTTGATGCGACTCTTCTACTTCGGAAAGTAAGGTTCAGTATTAGCCATGAACTCACTTGCATAGAATGTCTTTCCTGGAAATCAGCGTTCGAAATCGTACTCACTCTGGTGTCAGAAATCATAACCTTAATGACCCGTAGAACTAATTCATCTGAGAACTGACAAGAGGGTTCGGAGACATTATTCAGAAAGCTCAGTTTGCTTACTGGGTAGTAACCCTGCTGTGCTGAGAAAGCCAGATACGAAGCCAGCTATGGATGTGATGAAGCGGCTCGTGTGGTCCATAACTGAGGCATGTGCGGATGTGATACCCCTCCTCCCCCTGCCCTAGTGTCTCCCACCTCACTGGCTGATAAATGGCCGACTGCGAGTGATCGGATTTCTCCGGCATGGAGAACTGTAAGCATGTCTGCTTGAGATTTATGGCGCTGTATTGGGTATCGGGCAAACTTCCAGCCGGGAGAACCAACGCTTCGGATTGGAGGCGAGAGGGCTGCTAGCGTGATCCCGTGAGCTGACTTGGCTTGGCTCGTGGAAAATGGCAGACAAAGGATTTATTATCAAATGTATACCTTTGGGATACAGAATGGCTGTTGGCTTGTGATATTTGATTTCAACATGACGTTATTAATATATTATGTTTTTTTTCTCGAAGTTTACATTCTCAGGTATTCAAAAAAACAGAAATAGAAATATGGCGAAGAAAACTGATATTCTTTTTATAAGTAACGATATTTTTATTGCTAAGACAATTGAGCCATTAACTAAACTGAATGCAATTTTGCTTTCAAGATTTTTTGTATGAAAGGTTTTGTTACAGAAAATTTTCTGACTTATTCTTTATTAATTGCATACATGCTGAATTGGCAAAAAATATAATTTTCTGTTGTGTTTCTGTTGAGGTCCCTCTATACTCACAGATCTTCTAGTGTGACGTATAAACTGACAGGCTCTTATCAGAACACTGTGACAAGCAGTTGCTTGAGAGGGTATATCTTTTTATAAATCTTTAGACTATTTTCAGCGTCTCAAATGAAGAGAAAGTTTTGAATTGAAGAGAAAGTTCAGTAAGTAGATCAAAGATCAACCAGCATTTTCTAGCAAAATCTTATTTGGTTTAGTCTACTTCTATTTAGAATACAGATGCAATTAGCTTTGATTATTCGAAACGAAATTATCCTATTCAGATTAAACCTATCCCTAATTAATTCGCATAATTGACTTTCTCTGCATAACATTATAATTCCCTTGTAAATAAAATACCCCTCAGGCAAATGCTTGCCACATAAGTCTCGCAGAAGCTTGCCAACATTATACTCCATAGATGATTATATTTGAGGAAGGCGAGACCTTAGCAGAAGGACGTCACAAGAACATCCATGCCTTATCCAGATCCCTACGAACAGCATCCAAACACTCTGGCCACTCGACACCGATTCCCTTAACGAAAAGAAATAAAACATATATCACTTAAAAGTAAATTAAAAAAAAGTAAGCTTTACGCTAATTTATTATTGTAACAATATAAACCTTAAAAGCCTCAATCATTAGTCTGAATTTTAAAGGAACCACTGAATCAACCATTAAAGCAATATAGTGCATAGTCGTCCCGTGGCCGAGTGGTTAGCGCGTTTGGTTACTGATCTAAGGGATCTGGGTTCGAGGCCCGGGAAAGAGCATGGATGTATGTGCTGTTTTTCTGCAGGTTCTTCCATCCTCACAGACCCTCTACTATGGCATATTAAACTGACAGGCTCTTGTCAGACCTCTGGCAAGCAGCTGCTTGAGCGGGTATTTATTTATCGGCATGCAACCAAACCATGTTTTCGGAGAAGGAGAGAGAGACTGAAATTTTAAAACATTTGTGATGGAAGAAAAATATTTGATATAGATGTGAATCTTTGATTAATTGGTGAAGTACATAATTCATTAATAAGTTGTTTACAGAATGGCTAATGGCTTCTGATATTTGATTTTTAACGTAACAACACCTAATGCACAAAAAAATTGTTTTTTAACTCTTAATAATCAGAATTTTTTCACCGTCCTAGAATTTTAGAAGACGACATCAGGGGCCCTACAGTCCAGTCATTCCATTCGTTACATGTCTAAGTATATCAGAAGTTTATCTAGAAATACATTTAAATTTTCATCCATTGAAATGCCCCATAAAGTTTCACCAGTTTTAAGATTATCGCTCTTCTCATTACCATCATTTTGAAGAAACATTAAATCACGATTTCACGTGTAGAAAATTTACCTTCTTTGCTCGATGAAGAACATGTTAGCTTTGATGGAATGTTCTTTTTACCATTAAGGCCAATGGTTTAAAATAATGTACAGTGGCCGAGTGGTTAGCGTGCTTGGCTACTGAAACCTGACCTGGGTTCGATCCCTTGGAAAGGCATGGTCCTCAGTGATTTGGCAAGCCAACATAAAGTATTAGGTAGAATAAAGTTACAGACACATGAATTACTGATAAAATGAGCAATTATTTTAACTTTCTGTACCGTGCAATTATTTGTTTTTAAGGATAAATTAAAGATCCTTTTTACTTGGATAGGTAATAATGAATTATTAGGATTTGTACTTTCCAAATCTACCAATAGTTATGGTAACGTTCTCTAGAGGTGAGAAAATTTGGAAAATGCCCAGATTATAAACGTATAATGCAAATGATTTGTCTCCAAATTTAAAATTCCGGTGATGGAGTGTGGAGAGTCGGAATGTTTGTACGAACAGCAACTATTTGTCCCCTCAATATCAGAAGAATGGAAAAACGTAACTTTTTTAAAGAGATCAATGAAATTTTGTTTGTGTTTTATCAGTGCTAATAAAATATTACTATTTGTATTTCTGTCAGTTCGAATTTTCAGAGTGCAAACGTCGGAAAATTAAAATTTCACTCTCTTTGAAAACGAGT
Source organism: Ryuthela nishihirai (assembly GCA_038380435.1). Lineage (NCBI taxonomy): Eukaryota > Metazoa > Arthropoda > Arachnida > Araneae > Heptathelidae > Ryuthela > Ryuthela nishihirai. The sequence goes on from JAWZYU010000001.1 coordinate 110,432,098, forward strand.
GTCTTATATTGACCAGAGACGATTTCGGGGAGAGATACTTTCGCCTGGGTGGAGAAAAATGATTACTCTGCCTCCATCCCTCACTACTAAATTTTTATTACTTTAATAAAATGATCAGTAAAGTAAGATAGCATGAACTGAAAACCATTCTTCGCCCTCTAGAAAATCATGACTTCTTAAGCATCACCCCTCATCTGGAAAAAAAATTAAGACTTTTTAAACACCGTCCTCCATATCTGGAAAATTAGTACTCTTTAAGCACTCCCCTCCTCATCTGAGAAAGTATGACTTTTTAAGTATCCCTTCTCATCTGGAAAATATTTCTGGCTACAAATATTAATATTTAATGAGTAATTAAGTGGTTTCTTTCCAACTCAGAATAAAGGATCGAATATTTTAAGATCTATATTCATGCGATAAGATCTATATTCATGCGATCTAAGGGACCTGGGTTCGAGCCCCGGATTAGGCATGGATGTGTGTGTCGTTTTTCTGCTGAGGTCCTTGCCATCCTCTCAGATCTCCTACTGTGGCATATAAACTGACAGGCTCCTGTCAGACTGTCTGTGGCAAGCAGCTGCTAGGGGGTGTTATTGTTATTAATATATTAACATTGCCGTGTGTGAGACCTCTAATCCCTTCTCAACTTTTGAATGCGACCCTGCATTAGGCCACTTTTTTATCGTGCTTTTTTTTAATGGAAATTTTAATTCCGTTAAAAAAATTTTTATCGTGTTTTTTTTTAAATTTTTATGACTGATTTTTTTCATCGAAGTTAAGATCATTGTTTTAATTAATTAAAACTTTAAACTTTTGACCTCACATAAATTTTCTTCAAATATCATAACTTACAAGCTGTAGACCAAATGCAATTTATTTAATGACTAAATAGAATAAATTAATGTATGAAACATCATGATTTAGCCCTCAGAATTTGAATCAGAGAAGTTCAGCAAACTGTTTCCAGATTGCAATAAGTATATCAGAGACCAAGTCGGATTTTCGAAATGTCGATTCAACAGAGGAATATATTATACAGTAAATATTAATCAGTATAGGCAGGACCAGATCTTACAGAGGGATGTAACCATCCATCCCCCTGAGAATGTTAATGAGGGTAAAAGGTGAAAAATTTATTAAGTATGCATATTTCACGCGTTTTTTAATAAATTTTTCAAAAATTTCTAAAACGGAGGAAAAAAATGCTATAATGCAATGGAAGCACAGTCTCCCCCCCCCCGTTTTTACTTTGCGGCTCGATCTACTCCTTTATTTATTATTTATTTCTATGCCATACTTTGTCCAAAATTACTTTCAGATATGCAAATTTGTATTAAAAATATATAGAAAATTGTTTTTTAATAAATCGGTTAATATGAAACATCAGATAACCATGACTTCTTTTTTTGGATAATTTATTGAAGACACATATATATACTGTTTTTTGGTATCCTCATGTTTGATAAACATTCTCAGCTTATTTTCCACTGTTCCGAAACCACAGACCTTCCTTATTTTCCCCTTGGTATTACCATCAGGTGGTCGCTGTGTTTGCAGTGCTACTAGCCACTCCATGTTTGCCACCCCTATGTATCGGTATACTGAAATCAGGGCTTTCACCTCCATGCTGCCTGACACAAGTGGCCACGTCAGCGATCTGGTATAGTGTCGTGATTCATAAACAGCTCCCCGCACGTACCCTCCCGGCAAAAGGCACAGGCCCCAACTCGTGAGGGTCGGTCCTCTGCCGATGGGTGACCCCGTGGGGGAGGAGCGTCTCTAATCATTGTAACTTCATTCGTTTGTTGGCCGTAGATTTGTGCCGGAGCCTGGCCCGTGCTTTGTCCACCGGGTTCTTTGTGTTCCTTCGTGCTGCCGGTGTGCTTTCACACTCAGCCAATTGTCCATGGGAAACGGTCGACATGGCGACCGACGAAAGTGTGCTGCTTTGCCCTTTGTTGGTAGCCCTGTCTACTTTGGGCAGAAGCCTTGGAAAAAGATTGTGATACGGTCGAATGCCTGTAGATAGTCATCTTTCTTTCTGAAGTTGATTCGATGGATATTCACACCATTTCTTGCGTAACGAAAACAAAAACAAATCAGCGTGTTTGATGCTATCAGAGCAATTAAGTTGTAATATTTGGTATCTCTCAGTTAGGAAAACTCGATTGTTTGGTCGACTGTTTGCTAGAAATATAGATGTAGCATTCAGTGGTGCAGCGTGGCTGGTGGTAATTGAGACAAAGAGACTGGGCAATTGTTTCATAGAAGATTCTCATATTTTGTTGATTAATTAATCTATCAATCAACGAATTAGCTCATAGATCCAATATTATTAGTCAACTGACATGTTAATTACAGCTTAATTCACCAATGACTTGTAAGAATGATTGATATATCAATTGCCACTTTACTGATTCATAATTCTGTATTTTTCATTTTAATAACTTACAGTAAAATTTTCTAAATCTCGACTAAAAATATTATTCCAAATTACACGCAGTTGTTTTTCTAAATCCCGATAAAAGTATTATTCCAAATTACATGCAGTTGTTTTTACCTAAGTAATACAAACTGCAGATTTTTCGGAGGCCACTGAGAGTTCAACAAAAGTCAGTTTAACAACATCATGACGTTGCACGTTCATTTGCTATATATTTAAAAAAAAAAAATCTATATAACTGGTATTACAATGTAAAATTTGCATGTAGATAAGGCTCTGGCTCTGCAGCATTATTATTTGAAATATATATAATACATTATTTAAAAAAAAATCTTAATTTATTATGAACACATATTATTTAAGAGGTTAGTTTACTTTCCAAAGAAAATTTCCATCTGAAATCTTCAGAAGAACTTTGTTTGGTGCAGCATTGCTTTAGCTGCCCTTACGCATAAATAAAAATAAATACCCCCTCAAGCAGCTGCTTGCCACAGAGGTCTGACAGGGGCCTGTCAGTTTATGTGCCACAGTAGGAGATCTGAGAGGATGGCAGGACCTCAGCAGAAAAACGACACACACATCCATGCCTAATACCGGGCCTCGAACCCAGGTCCTTTAGATCAGTAGCCAAGCGTGCTAACCACTCGGCCACGGGACGGCTTTTACGCATAAAACCCCAACCAAACTGACAACCAGCCTCCAGAAAACTTCAATATGTTCATTATGCAAAGTCTTCTTGTTCGTTGAGGTTTAAAATTTTCTATATAAGGATTTGTGAAAAATAGAACAACAGTCTAAATCTTTGAAAGAAATTTAAATAAAAATAGAAACTTTCAAAGAAATTTATGCATCTGAAATAGAATTAAATCACGTCCTAAATTTCTGAAGTGGGAATCATGAATCGACCGATATAACTTTAATGAAATATAATTCAGTTCTATTAATTTCTATATAATTCAGTTGCTAAATCAAAATCTCAATATTAGAATTTTTTAACAGATTTGAAATTATTATATGTTTTTAAACTTAAGTAAACAACTATTTTTCATGCAGGATATCCCTTGTATCGTAAAGCATGGCGTTATATTTTTAACATGTCTTTTCGAACTTTGGTAAAGTTTTGATATTAGTAAAACAACAGATTAGTTTGGGAAACCATTTATAAATTAATATACTGAACTAAATGTTAACTATAACAAATAACACCTGAAGCAGGTGACTTCCACAGATTTCTGACTGGAGACTCTCAGTATAAAAAAAAAATACCCCCTCAGGCAGCTGCTTGCCACAGAGGTCTGACAGGAGCCTGTCAGTTTATATGCCACAGTAGAATATCTGAGAGGATGGCAGGACCTCAGCAGAAAAACGACACAAACAGCCATGCCTTACCTGGGGCTCGAACCCAGGTTCCGTAGATCAGTAGCCAAGCGCGCTAACCACTCGGCCACGGGACGGCTGACTCTCAGTATAAAACGTCATAAAGAAGGTCTGTGAAGAAGGTGAAACCTGAGCAGAAAGACACCAGAAAAAGAAATATCTATGTCTTATCCGGGGATCGAATTAATATTCCTTTGATATCCAGACAAGAACGCTAAACCACTAGGATACTGGGACTGTTGCAAAAAGAACATTTATAAATTATTCTTTTCTCTTTTGGTTTGAATAAATTACATATCAGACTCAAGAATAATTTTCCCCCGTCATTAATTGCATTCTTCAAGTAATTTGTAACGTTTTACCATTGATGGATAATAGTAATGAAAACGTTATCAAAGAAATTGCCCAATTTTTAATGACACATATACATGATATATACATATACATGATATATGCTTTGAAGTATAATTAATTGTAAAGCACGCACATTACAAAGCAATATTGTTGTTTTTCTCTTTAAATAATAATAATTTAACTCATAAATATCATATTCATCATTTATTCTTCCTAGTAATTTTTCTCGTATGCAATTTGTTAAAAAATGCAACGTAGCTCTGCAACTCATAAACTTATAATAAATAAGTTGGTTGCGAAAGATTGTTCATGGCTATCACAGTACATGATTTTTTTCAAAGTTGTGAGATATGCCTGCTTCACCTGTTTGTTGCTCACAAACCGGTTTGCCTGTTTTCTTCACACAAAAACCAGTTAACTCAAAATGGGTCTGCTCGGTGGATTCCTGTTGCAGTGTGAATGAAATCTTCACTGTATTTGCATAGCTGACTTGATTTCCTCAAACCAAAACACACATTATGCGTTCTCTGCGCATATTGTAATTCACCATTCTGGTTTTCCTACAGCTTTCTGTGAGCCTGACAACAACCTGAAACCAACGAAAAAGAAAATTTTCTTCATTGCAATGTCATTTGTTTCTCTTTCGAGTGTGGGGCGGGGGTGGCTCAGTCGGTAGCGCGCCAGGCTCGTAATCTGTAGTTCCCAGGTTCGAGTCCCAGCTGGGTCAGCGTTGAGATTTATCTCCGCAAAAATTCCCCCACCTGCCCACGGTCAGTAGGGGACACCGATGGGCTTGGAAAGGCCGCCATCCGTCGGATGGGACGTTAAGCCGTGGCCCCGTGTGCGGGAGAGCCATACCCTGTGCACGTTAAAGAACACGCTGGATGGACTTGACGGGAGGCTACCATCTCTCTCAACAGCTGTTCCAGTGGGTCCCCTCCCCCAACCTTCTCTGAGCCTTCGGGGTCCATGTGACCTGGCCATTTAGCCCATGGTGTGCAAAAAAGTGCCGCTCAGAGGTAAAACAACCCAACCCAACTCTTTCGAGTGAAAAATAATGTAACTACATAAGTTTTAAGAGGTAAAGCTGACTTGTTACCTTGTATACACTCTGTTGATGATTTAGTTGTGAGAGGGGACACGACAAATAGCTTTCAGAAATACACACACTACTCATTTTTCTTAATCCTTGGAGATATGACATTACAAAGTAGGACATCAACTGTTAGATAGTGGCTAAGCTAAGATGAGGGCAATTGAGGCAATGAGATGCATGCAGATGAATGCGCAATTGTTCCATCGAAGATTCTCATAAGTCGTTGATTGATTAATCTATCAATCACTTGTCAATCAACCAATTATCTCATAGATGAAATATTATTAACCTATCCACATGTGATATTAAGTTTAATTCAGCAATCACTTGTAAGAATTTTTGATATATCAATTTCGCAGTCTCATTAATTCATCCACGCTTAGCCATTGCTGTTAGATATTAAATATATTAGATTTAATTAATTAATAATTACTTGTCATATTAAAATTGTTCTCAGGATTATTAGCTGACAATCTAGCTTTTAAATGGAAGAAGCTCAAAATAACGTTTAACATGGAACATTTTTCATTACTAAACGCGATGACTATTTCTTTAAAGCAATCTATGTGGGTTAGATTGATAGATATATTGGTTTAGGAGATATTTCCTATGATACTAATGATAACGAATTGCAAAAAAAAAATCAATCATAGATATACTGAGAAAAATTGTTCTGGGAATAATTTGCTGCAATGAAACTTACTTAATAAGAAGATTTCTTACTAATTAGGAAATGATTTAGACTTTAGTGTTATTTATCATAAAAATGCTTTTAGCCTTGATTAAATTTTGCCTTGATTAAATTTTAATTCTGTCATATCGCAAAATTGTTTTCTAAGTCATAACTTAAACCTTAATGAGAGTTAGAAATAAGACTCGTAATCTTAGTAAATAATACGCATCAAAAATATTGCTTTACATCTGTATTTAAAAATATATTCGCATAAGTTAAATGTCTACGTATAAATGAAGTCAAAAACATCGTTTGTAATATGTAATCATTACATAGAATCGCTGCATAAAGTTGTAGACATATAGAAACAAAATATATCAATTGTAACAATGCTACTTGATGTTGATGATCCTTATTTAAGCAAGTTATCAAACAATGATGACACATAGAAGAAGAAAAAAAGCGTTCACTTCTTTAATAGAGGCACTAAACACAAAAAGGATGATGATGCATAAAACATCAGTTCGTCTGATTAGGCTGATTTATCGTCGTCAAAACGAAGCATTACTCCTGTTATCCCTTATCTCACAAGCTGTCAATATTGTGTCACATCCATATACAGAAGCTATGCTGCGTGAGTTGCCTTTTCCTCTGCACCAACAGATTAAAACGTCTGGCTAGACGGCAGACCGGCCTTGTCCCTCCACCCAGCGGTTATCGCCCAAAAAGATCGGCTACTTGGAAGCGATCGATCGCAACTACTCTGGGGAGAAAGAGGAATACCAACGTGCCCTGCTTTATCAAGCAGATGGACGGCAGCTCCGCCTCTGGACGGGACCCGAGACAGAGCCTTCCATTTCTGGAGTGCCACTGGTTGGTGTTGAGCAGGCTACATCCTTCACTGTCTATAAGAGACGGCAGAGACAAGAACTACTTGTCTCCAGCCATTAGATTCCGTGGCTAACGTGTTTTTTGTTGCTGTCCGTTGAACCTTAAGGAGTTGGAAAACTACTGTAATCATCCACTTCGCTTTCAGTCATTTCCTTGTTACAAGCGTGCTTGTTCAGTTCAAATTAAGTAGGAAAACTGATGATGAAATTGCCCCAAAAATTTTAAACTACAAATTTTAATTTAATTTGAACGAAAAGAATTGGATACTGCTTATTTGACTGTAGAAACTGAGGTTATTTATTAATAGTTATATTTTTATATCTATTGACAAAATTACTCTGTTCTGCTTTTAAGTCTTTTTAAAACAGTTTTAATATTTAAAAAAAAGTTACAATATTTAAAAAAAGTCAAAAGTATTCAGCTTTTAAAAACGATTTATTTTAATCGTAAAGCATAAATTACTTGAAGTAAAAAAAAAGGGACTTAGAATTAGTATATTAATTTACACTGATTTATAAATATCCAAAGCAAAGTTTTAAAGACGAAAAAAAATCAACCTAAATAAAAATTTGAAAGAAGAATTAATTGCGAATGAGTCACAATAACCATAATTCATTAAAAAAATGCAGTTAGTATGTAAAGGTGATATAGAGTAAATCTAGTTACCAACGCAATAATGAGCAGAATTTCCGTTTGAGAAACAAATTAGTTAATCATATGCTTCAGCGTTATTAAAAAGTAAAAAATGCATAAATTTTTCATGAGATATTAATATTTCATTTGAAAACCAGCTGCCTGCTTTTTCAGTTACTTTCACAATCATATCATTTTAAACCGAAGTACGAAATAATACATCCATTTGAGGATTGTGCTTTAAGAATCAAAGTAATGCATTTTAAATATTGAATATTTTAAGCAATTAACTATCAGATAATAATTCCCATAGGAGCTTTTTTTTTTCTGTTGTTTCCATCCATGGATATTTCAAGTTTTTTCCTTAGGTTTTGAAATTTACGGCATTAAACTGTCAGAAATAAAAATACATAAAGCTTTTAGATATAGTTACTTAGGCTAATTATTAATATTTAAGATAATCTTTCTTTCAGTTATATACACCATCTGTGCTGTTTTGATATTATTTCTCAACTTATCTTCTTATTATCTAACTTTCCATAGATTTATTTTTACTCCAAAGAAAAAATTTACTGGAGTTGTCCTCTGAAAAAGACATATTCATTAACAAGAACTTATCTCAGCGACAGTAATTTAATTGTTATATTTTTCTTTTGGCAAGCAAACGAAACTTACATTTAATGGCACTAGATTTAATATTCCTCCAACCTATATAGAGTTTACACACTATCTTCTTTACCTAGCATACATGCTTACCTTCATTAAAATGCATAGTAGCACGCTTGACTACTGATCTAAGGGACCTGGGTTCGAGCCCCGGTATTAGGTCATGTGTGTGTGTGTGTCGTTTTTCTGCTGAGGTCCTGCCATCCTCTCAGATCTCCTACTGTGGCATATAAACTGATAGGCTCCTGTCAGACCTCTGTGGCAAGCAGCTGCTTGAGGGGGTATTTTTTTTTATTTAGTTTAATGTTTTCAACAGAAAGATGGCATCATTTATAATTTGCATGATATTCCAAATGTTTACTCTGAAAAACTGGAATCTGTATCTGTATGTAGAAAAGAAACGAGGGGACGAGACGAAAAAATATAATAGGGGGAGAGGGACAAGAGACTGGATTTCCAGTACAGTATAACATTTCCCCCGTTTTACAGGTCTTCAGATTTTTTTTTTGAATAATGCGTGATATATAATTATTTAATAATTTCTTTGCCTATATTATCCTTACTAGCATTCTGAAAAGGGGGAGGGCATTGCTACTTACCCTCCAGTTCCTTGCTGGAAGATTCAAGCAAGGTTACTACATTTTAACATAATATGTCAACACTTAAGCAATATACACATTAGCGTTTCTATTTTCTGTCAACAAACTTCGAAAATGTAAAACTATTGCAATTTAACCCATTCTACTGTACTTACTAACTTTGAGCTTCAATAAGAAAACCTATTCACATGTTTTTCTTTAATATGTTTGAAATCTATTTATAATGAATAAAGAAACATATACTATTCGTATTCATAAATACTGTAATTTGAGATTTTTTTAGGAGAAAATATATAACTTAGAATGTACGAATTGTAGAATGCTGAGCTATGACAATATGTGAAATAATAAAACATATTTTGATATTGGAATTGCTCATATGTTGATTTCAAATTAAAAAGAGCTCTAAATCATTGAACTCTGAGTTTAAATAGTCGTTGAAATTCCAGCGTTGTCCATGCAAAACAAAATAGTTTTGAGGCATTTTACTATTCTGATTCTGAAAAGAGTCAATAAATATTAACAGAATAACCGGTTGAAAATAAAGCCAATAAATTAATAAATAGTTTTATGGAAAAAAGTTTCGCCGACATGCGTCATTCGAACCGCAGTCTTATACTTTAACGTATTTAGCATGAAATTTGATAATGAGCTTATTTCATGTTCACTGAGATTTGAAAAAATTCACGAGTCGAAATATTTGCTAACTGGGTAGATGAGAATTGTGTATATTTATTGAGTAATGTTAAAATCGTTTCTTAAATTTTTAAATTCTCTGAATTCTTTCGATTAGTTAGGTTGTTATCATTAAAAGGGGAACAAAAAAATATCATTCAATAAACATGCACTATAATAAGAAACTTTCTGGATACCTTCATGTTATGTGAATGAAAAGTCACATTCAGAGCTCCCTAACTTTGAAAATAAGTGCAAAAAAATATATCAGTGCATATAAATTGAAAAGAATTTGAAAGATCTGAGTGAGATCTTCAATTTATTTTCAGTGACACTTTCTCTTAAAAAGCTGATTTTCCAAGTTAGAAAGCTTTGGATGTGACTTTCAGTTTACGTAACAATGAGTGTCCGGAAAACTTTTTGTATATCATACAAAGTGTATATCAACATAGTGTATATCTCTGGCGTATTTCGAAAAAACGTTTATAAAATAAAAAATATTCTGCTTTTGAAATAAACCTAAAATGTTTTTGTTATATATTTTGGTGAGTCGTTGTTGCTAATTCATAGGAGATTATTTCAATGAAGTGCTCCCTGTTTTACAGAAACATTTGTTTATCGAGATTTATATGTGGATATAATAGTAATTTCTCTAGTTATTGCAATATAGAGTTTTGTAAACAAACATATCTGGAAAGTAAATGAAAAATTTCTTGCTTTACGCATTCTAGAGGAATAATTACATATTATTCATATCAATTGCTCTTAAATGAACAACTACATTGTCTATATCATACACACTATTGAAATGTTTGGTAAACAAACACGAGATGAGAAAAAAATACGCTGTACGACTTTATTTGAGAAACAAGTAAAAAAAAGCAAGTAAAAAACCTAGACACATATATAATTAAAGACTAAAACATTCTTGTTCCAATTTGCTCCAATTTTCTCTAGATGTAAAATGTTTTGTTTAGCTTATTATTAGAATGAACTATAAAAGGTGCACATAGATGAAGTAGCGTCTAAACAAATTGCAAATGAAACAATTTATATGACTGAAAAATTATGCGGAATTTCAAAATTGTTATGTTTGCAATCCGAGATTAGGTAAATTGGTATTCCCTTATTTGAATCCATGCAATCCATGCAATGGATCTTGGAATAAAAGAGAAAATGGTCAAATGCACCTGAGATAGGTATATAAATGCTTATCAAATGTAACATGAGATTATGTAAATTGTTAAGATAAATTCCCTGTTTTAAATCTTTGCAATGGCTCTGAATTCATGCAATTGATCTTGGAATATAAGAGGATAGTCAAATGAGGTTATGGAATTAAATATATAAATTTATGTGGAAAGTCTACATGAGAGCAACTTGCTACAGTTGCAATTATTAGTGACCTGATCAGCTAGCAAGAAATTGAGGTTGAAAGTTCTATTCTGAAATCCTTAGCACATGATTTGATTTAATACTGATATTTTTTTTAAGGCTTAAAGGACCAAGCAAAGAAGGTTAAAAATGGAGGCTTAGAGTTGTTCAACAATATTAAGTAAACATTTAAGTAAGGGTGTATGTCATTAAGCAGTTAAGCAGTGAGAATAAAGAATTGACCTTGGAAGGAAATTTACATTTAAAATTTCTAAATAATATTTTCCTACAGTAATTGGCATATTCTGATTGAGCCTCCCTATTCTGTCTGTTTTATGATTTTGTACGTATGCAACTGAGCAAACAGAAAATGGAATTGGAAGAGAAAAAAAAAATTAATGTTGCGCCGGATCGAACGGAAATAAAAGTATAGTAGCATTGCTAAGGAAGCAATTACATTGAAGCAATCCATATTCATAATATTATTCTATTCAGTAATGCATACGACATTACAAGTTTAGAAATTCTTTGCTTTGGAGTTACAAGCAACTGTCTCATTGGAGTATGGTTGAATATTATATCAATAAATGTTAAATTTTTCATGCGACTAGGTATGTAAAGATCAAATGCTAGTTTTACAAATACACCTATCCTTCGATTTACACTTAAGATAGGTTCCGCACAAAACCGTGTAAATCGAAATCAGTGTAATCGAAATCGAAACTGAATTATGCACATTTTAGTGTTTTTTTCGTTTTACACGGTTTTACATAGCAAAATCCAAGATTTCGATTTACACGGTTTTGTGCGGAACCTATCTTCAGTGTAAATCGAGCGATAGGGGTAACATAATTTCCGCATTTTTTTATTTTTGGTTATTCGACAACTATCTGAGCTGCAATATATAGAATCTGAATGAAGTAATTTAAAAAAAAAAATCAGAAAATTTTTAATGACCATGTTACTCTCTTAATATGGAATTTTACTTTCCTCAACTTACGTTTACAAGAAGAAAGAATTTATAATATAATTTAAAATATCATTATTGTGTACTTTAGGCAGCCTAACTTACTTCTGTTGCTAAAACGTAATCAAATATTAATTATAATGAAAACGGGTACATTGAAACTAAATCAAAACACTTATTTACGTTACTATTTATTTACTGTTCTGGAAAAGAACCGATTTTTAGACCTTCCATAATTTTTATCTGCTTTGAGATAATTTTAAGTTAAAGAATTTGGCCATTTAGTATTTCCTTAATAGAAATAAATATAGGAAGAAATGAATTCATACGGTAGGTGTTCCTATTCTTCCTTATAAGATTACTTTTACATTAATTTTGCTCACTGAACCAGAAGACCTTCCAGATTATATAACTAGTTCATCTTAAACAGATAAACGAAAGATAAGGAAGAAAATATTAAACTTCTTAATCTCTCTTATTCTACGAACAGACAGCTTCATCTTGGTTACGCTCCTGACTGTTAAAGGATGACTTTTCATTTCCTGCCTGCATGGTTCCAAAGAAGTGGAGCCACAGGGTATTGGGATTAGTGAAAGCTACCCCATAGCTTCCCCAGCTAAATCTATTTGTGCACTCGGGATCAGCACAAGCAATATGTTCCTCACATTCAGCAATATATGGACTCGCACACACAAGAGATGGCTGGTTAGAAATACAGACGTGCTACTTGAGTTTTCCGTTATTCTTAGTGCTCGTCTATATTTCAAGAGTAGAAATAAATCTTGTTAAGGTTGTACGCTTGCATGGGGAGGGAGCAAAGAGCAAGACTGAAACACCACCCGTGTTTTCGCACACTCAGGAAAGCTGAAAGAGAAAGAACGAGGGAAGCAGCCCGGCGGTCACCTAATACACTTTCCCTAGAAACACATTACGACATAGGGAACGGGCACATCGATCGTTGCTACTGTTATTAGATATCGAGCAGCTCAGCTTTAACTGCCGTCCCTCCACGAGTATCTCCCTTCTTTTCTCTTCCCCCTCCTCCCTGCCTGTTCCATCGCTTTCTCCCTCTCTTCATATAGCGAGCACAGGTGTTGTTGACTACCATTAATTCAATCTTGGTACGGATTTCGATAGATCACTGAATAAAATCGGATAACATACGTTACCGAGAGATTCCTGTAGTCCAGCAGTACGGTATCCTGTCCATAGGCTGCCCACAGAAGGTGAAGGCGATCACCGGTAGCGGAATTAGCATGCGACACAGTCCGCGACAACCTCAGGGGCTTGCCGGACAGACACCGTACCAGCCGGCGGCTGCAGCGCCGATCACGTGGCTCGAATTACGGCCGTTTTATGAGAGTTGCGTAAAAGGAGAGCTATAAACAACGACAGACTGTTTACTGCTGCTTAGTGTCAGGTTTATAGACGACATGACAGTGATGGCATCGTTGGGCACAAAATTATGGCTCCTTATCTCTTTGTATCCTAGTCGCCAAGAGTGGGAAAGTAGAGTTCAAATTTGTCAGCAGTTTCTCCGATTTGTTGGCAATGAATGCATATTTGTTATGAAAGAGGAAAAATCTGCATCGTAGTTTATGCGTCTACGAGTTTCGTTTTCAGTGTTCTTCGCAAAATTACAGCTCACGAGGAAGGAATTTGATTTGGATATTCAATTTAAATATTGGCGAATGAAGACGTTAAAAATTTTTTTTTATTGATCAGATTATGAAATGTTTTACCGGAGAATAATCAGTTTTTGTGAATCAACAGTTGGGATTAAAATATAATTTTAATGGCATTGTTTTTTCTTTTTGAATATAGATGTACGACTTTTGGCAGAAAAAAAATTGACAGTGTTATTCGGTAGAAGGAGAGATGTTAAGGAGGCGACCCCTCAGTACAAATAAAATTGATTCAATCAGAAATTTAGCATGGATCCTGCTTTGCAGCTAAGCATCCTAATCATTCAGGTGCTTCAAAGGACTTAATAACTATTAATCAAAAAGTTTTAAGGAATGGAAAAACATTAAATTTTTTTTTTCGAAACTTTGAAAATCGCTAGAGAAGTAAAAAATGATACAAGCCGCTGCTTGAGGGGTAATTTATTTTCGTTATATTGCATATACTTAATTAAATTAAGTCAAAAATTATGTAGGTACATTTTACTACAATATGAAAGGTCCGTTTCTAATAATATTAATAAACATCATAAAATTTTTTGTCATTTTCACTTAAGATTTGTTTTGGATAACTATAGTTTTCATAATTAAACTTTGTAAAGAAATAGTTTTTTTTAATGGGAATGAAGGTGAAACACGTGATGAAATTCAAATACCATAGAAAATATACTATCACCCGTGAGCTGTAATTTGGCGAAGAACACTGAAAACGAATCTCGCAGAGGCATAAACTACCATGCAGATTTTTCCTCTTTTATAACAAATATGCATTCATTGCCAACAAATCGGAGAAACTGCTGATAAATTTGAACTCTGCTAGTAGTAGGTAAATTCATACAACTAAAAACTCAGTGAGTTAGCTTGAGTGACAACTGATTGGTGAAACTATGAGCCTGCGCAGTTAACTGTTCTCATAGATCATCGGTGACTGAGAGGCCGTTGACCTATCGTATACAATCTCCTGCTTCTCTCTCTCTCACCACGTTACGGCTACATACTGAAAATTCAGAGATAACTAATTTGAAAGCATGTGCTTCATTAAGCTCATAAGAGTTTAATAAATACAATATTAATTTGAGTTTTATTGAAACTGACAACCGTAAAGAATTTATAAACTTTTGTTTCGGTTAAAATGATTTATTTCTGATAAAAAAAAAAATGAAATGAGGTACTACATCCCACTATTTAAATAACGTTTCAAGTATCATTAAATGAAGCTTGAATATTAATATCTCACGTTCATAAAAATGTTTTGTTTATATTCACGAAACATGGACATTGGAGTGTATCATTCTGAGAAGTTTTGATAGGAGCATTTTTAGTGTTCTTTGGAGCTCTATAGAAATCTTTTTCACCTTGCCTTTACTAGTGTTTCATAGGGAGCACGGTTGCTAAGCTTTCAGCCCATCTGGAGAACCTGATAAGAAAGGATTGTCTACATCTTGCGGTTTGTCTCAGATTGTCAGCAGACTTCTGGAATCAAGGATCTACAACAGAAGGAACAGAAAAAACAACATGAATTAAAGATGTGCTCAATGTTATTCTGGAAGATAACAGAAAATATATTTAAAAGAAAAAATATTTCCTCAAGCAGCTGCTTGCCACAGAGTATATCATTAATTAAATTATCTCGCTTTTCAAATAATTTATCTGAAACGTTAATTCATAATAGCAAACAACAGGCTTTATATTAAACTTTATTAACATATCTAAACGAATTTTAATTGTTTTTATAATTACGATTTAAATTTCGACAGTTTTCAATGTCTTTCTTTTTACGAAGTGGTGTTAAATATTTCAATCTTCCTAATATTTTAATAACTGAAATACTATAGTTGAAAATCGAGATTTTGATAAATTTGATTGAGATTTTAGCTTCAGTCAAGTGTTTTCCATAAAAATACATTTAAGAGGAACTGAGCCCTGAATCGGACGACGTATTAACTTGTAACTTATTTGTGCAAATAAGTAACTAATTCTGTTACTAATCGCACTTTTTGGTATTTTTTCAAAATCTGAATTTATCTTAAAACTGAATTTTTTTTAGATGCTCTTTGCTTAGGGACAACGATATATTTGTTTCATTTACATGCATTGCATTTTACTGTTGCTTCTGTTGAAAGAGAAATCGTTGACTATTTTTTCATGTCGAATACTCTTCTTTTCGTGAAGAATATTCGTGGAGTAGAGGCAAAAAAGTACAAACCTATGAGATACCTAAAATAACAATTTTTAGCAAATTGCAACTGTTTAAAATCTGCATTGTTTTTAGTGAATCAGAGCCGTTTTATTGCTAAATTACACTTAAAAGCAACTGTGTAAAATCTATAAAACAAATGTTCTGTTGTGAATGGGGCTCATTGTGGAAAACAATATATATCAATCTTTTGTATCCACAGCGAACCATTGGTTTGCATTCAAAGCCCCTATCTTCGCTTCCTTCTGCATATAAGGGAAATATATTGATCAGGTTGCAGCTGCTTGAGAGGGTATTTTTTTATGGAATCCGAATCCACTCTCTCCTGATAAATTTCAGGTGATTTCTTCAGGTTCTGATATTTATCAGGTGCTCTAAAAGCTAAACTACTAGCCGCTGATTACAAATTTTCTCTGTTGTTGTTAAGTCTCACACTGTAGTGCAGGGGTGGGGAACGCTTGGCACGCCAACGACTTTTTTCCGACACGCAACCCAGGGCTCACCTTAAAAAATAATTAAATAATAAATATCCAGCATCTTCGCTGAGTTGTATATTTTAACTTAATAGAATACAATTTTATTAAGTAGAGCGATCCCAAATAAAAATGCAATAAAGAAACAAACACTATCAACTGTTTTAGTCATAATAAGCAACAAGAAAATGAAACAAACATCCTATTTCCAAGCCATCTATCTCCGCGATATACTGACGTACAAGTTTTGTCCCGTTCAGTTGTTGCATCATTCGCCAGGCATCCGGACGTGGCGTGATTCCTTTACCATCATTTCATATATTTTTTTTCGTGTTTCGTAAAGAATTTATCGGTTTTCTAAAGTGAGCATATATGTGAATTTGGATTTAATTAAATCGTAAGTCATTAAAATATGTATTGGAAGTATTTATTGTCAATTAATATGTGTAATTTATTAGATATAAATGCAAATTTTCTTTACATTGGCATAAACATAAGTTATTGTTAAAGCTATGTGAAATGTATTATCAGTATCCAGGATTATGAAGTATTATCTGCCCGTGATTAGATGGAATGCTTATATGTTCCCAAAATTTTGGCTGGCACGTGAGAAAATTTTGCATCAAAGATTTGGCGATTTTGGCACGCACACTTAAAAAGGTTGCCCACCCTTGCTCTAGTGTTAAGTGCATGTCACTATTGTGGATAGTCTCCATCCATCAGAGCTACTCCAGGTTCGTGCACAATATCAGCAATAATTCAAATGGTACTTTTTAGCCTTTTTTTTTACATCTCTCTCTTCGTTGTGCATGGAAAGCGATGTCGTGGGTTCGGACCTCCTCTGCTGAAGACAGTTTTATCTTATACCGAGTATTAGCAGAATATAGCAAAGATAGTATCTTGAATAAATAAATAAAATACCCCCTCAAGCAGCTGCTTGCCACAGAGGTCTGACAGGAGCCTGTCAGTTTATATGCCATAGTAGAAGGTCTGAGAGGATGGCAGGACTTCAGCAGAAAAACGACACACACATCCATGCCTTAACCCGGGGCT
This sequence comes from Ryuthela nishihirai, assembly GCA_038380435.1. Classification (NCBI taxonomy): domain Eukaryota; kingdom Metazoa; phylum Arthropoda; class Arachnida; order Araneae; family Heptathelidae; genus Ryuthela; species Ryuthela nishihirai. The sequence goes on from JAWZYU010000001.1 coordinate 110,449,251, forward strand.
AACCCAGATCCCTTGAATCAGTAGCCAAGCGCGCTAACCACTCGGCCATGGGACGGCTCTTGAATAAAAGTGTGTTAATACTAATTTTCTTAAATGAACAAATTTATACGAAATATTTTATTTTTATGCAGCTGACAAAGAAAATTTTGGGCTTGTCATCTCCTTCCCCAGGAAAAAAAAATTTACTGAAGGTAATCAAAAATACGTAACTTTTGGAGATTGACAATTGATTTCAGAATTCATTAGGTTACCTGTGATAAATACACTCCAGATCAAACAAATGCTCCTTAATAATGCTTCAATTATATATTATAATAAATAGCAGTTTCTCTTCAGGTAATCGCTTGTCCCATAGGTGTAAGTATCGTATAAATAGCTTCTGAATGCGGCGCAAATTCATCAGGAAGGCAACTAGAACAAGATATTGTACCCAGGAATATAAATCTAGCTGTTCATTTTGCGATGTGGCCAATGTATCTTCTGGAACATGAATCATCTCCCACAAAAAAGCAAAAAATTTGGTAAGTTTGTTGAATTCAATTTCCTTTCTTCTTTAACCAAATTGTTCTACTTCTAAAAATGATAACTTCGCTTTAACATGTAGACTTTTGCATATTAATATATACATATATCCGCATGCTTAAGAGGAATGAAAATCCAAAATTGTTTAAGAATCTGTAGCTGAGGATTAACATGTCTGGGGGACTAAATTTAGTACAGTCTGATCAGAATCCCATATCCCATGGCTGGTCGAAAATTATGTGTATGTATATATTAAGCGAAAAAAGAACTGCAATAAAATTCTGAACACTCTGAATGCCCTAAAAAATAAAGAGAACTCCAAGCCAACTTTTCGAGTAAATCTGGATTTGATATTCACAGTGGGGTATTATCCAAAAACTTTCAATGGAAGTGGGGTTGTTGAACATTTTTGAATCTATTGGGGGGAGGGGTTAACATATTTGAAAGTAATTCGAACTAATTGGGTTGGCATATTTAAGTTTAATGGGATGTTGACATGTTTTAGACTATTTGGGTAGTATGCATGTTTCAATCTAATGGGGAGGGTGGGTGATTGACATGTTTGAGACTAATTGGGGGATTGACGTATTGAACCTATAATTTTCGAGGGTTTGAATAACGTATATTTTCTAAATATACGTTATTCAAGCCCTCAAAAATTATAGGTAATAAAGTGAATTCAAGCCCTCGAAACTATAGGCTTCGTTATTCAAGCCCTCGAAAATTATTGGTATAATAAGTGATGTTACAACACCCTCCCCTTTGGCATTCCATTAGGTTTCAGAATATAATTTAGTTATTTGTTTTAAATTATTGCATTGCTATGAATCCAATGACGAAGCGTTAATATGAATCCAATGGCGAAGCGTGAATGAAAGCAATTGAGTCAACGTGCCTGCAAAATTGATATATCAAAAATTTTTACATGTAATTGGTTAATCAAGCTATAAATCACATGTCAATTGACTAATAATATTTAATCAATAATTGGCTGATTGACAGGTAATTAGTAGATTAATCAATCAATGACATCTGAGAATCTTCGCTGAAACAATTGCCAGCATCTTTGTCTGAATTGCTTACATCCACGCTTCGCCACTGTATGAAACAAATTTGAACTCAACAGATCTGTAGTTATTATGATGCAGCACATTTAGCCAATCTAGGTTAAGATAGACCTAGTTTAAATCTTTAATTCTCTCATGCATTTGTCCTCATTGGACGATGGATTTTTTTTTATTTTAAACAATTAATAAGTTGATAATTAATACGATGCTCTGTCCACATATTTACTGACCCAAATATGGAGCATATGCGTAAATGTGGGCAGCACTTTTTTTTTTATCTTTAAATAATTTGTATATTTTTTATTTACTACCTTTTCTAATTGTTTTCAAACGAGCACTCCTCCCATGCACAAGGGACGGAGAAAACCCAGACGCTCTATCAAGCTTATTATGGTTTTTCATACAACATATAAACACCTGCACAAGGGAAAAAATACATTAAAAGTAATATATACATAATGGAAAATTCAAGATGTTACTGCTACCATGTCCAGGTTGTCTAATGAAAAGGTATGGTGCTGAAACAGAAATGAAATTCTCTAACCACTGAATTGCAGAGCTTACACACAGTGAAATTATGATTTTGAAAAGTAGAAAAATAATAGCCCATATTGTTAGTAGCGGATCCAGGAAAATTTGTCAGGAGGGAAACATAAAAAAAAATAAATAAACATTATTTTTTAAGTTTCTACCTTTATTTTGAGACAGACGAAATTCATATCCACATACTAACGGTAACCATTGTAATCGAATAGTTTGCTGAAAACCTCTGAAGAAGACATTAAAAAAGTGTTGAAATATTAGATAAACGGTCTGAAATTTTTAAGACCACAATATTTTCTCTAACTTCTGATAAAGGGGTGATAAGAAAGAAAGTATATCAACTTAAAGGTACATGTTATTTTTTAAATAACGCATGTACTAAGTGGATATATCAAAAACCATGTACTGAAATAACCACAATTTCAGAAGTTTGCTGAATGAGTCATTCATTTTTTTAACGAGCATTTTAAAGTGCTGTTAAATATTTAAGCTTCAACAGATCTTTAAATACTAAAGTCAACCGTTGGGCTCTATTGCTTTCCTGGTATTCAAAATTAAGTTGATTTATATCTTTAATTTATCTTCAGTACCACTTTTAAGCATATTGTGAATGAATTAATTGAATTAAAACTAATAAATAATTTATTCAATTTTAACAAGAGTGCGTGCCGCGGCTGCACTGCTTATTGTTTCCTAGATCCTTCCGTGGTGACGGATCCAGGAAAATTTGACAAGAGGGGTTGGGGGCATAATAAAAATATCAGTCATACTAAATGGCTGTACATTGGTAATGAATGTATTAAGTGCTGATAAGTAATTTGATAAATTTTCACGGGAGGGCACGTGCCCAAATGCCATTACACTGGATCCGCCACTCTATATTTTTTCCACCCAATTTATAAGATCAACAAGTCAGAAGTCTCATTTATCTCTAGGGATTGTAGATTTAAAAAAAAAAACCTCAAGCAGCTTCTTGCCACAGAGGTCTGACAAGAGCCTGTCAGTTTATATGCCACAGTAGAAGGTCTGAGAGGATGGCAGGACCACAGCAGAAAGGTGAAGCAAATTATTTTTTTTTGAGTTTCATGGATTCTTTTCGCTATTTAGCTGTCTTGAACATGGTGTAAAGAGTGCAGTAGCAAGATTTTATTAATAAGTATTCGATTAACGTTATAGTTTAACTTAAGTCAGGCAACTTTTTCAACCTAATGTTTTGTTACTTAGCAGAAAATTTAACTCATCCAACCAGTTTATTTACCACAGGAAAAGTATCGCTGGATTGGAGAGATATTTTATGCTCCTCCTCTACCTTCAAAGCAATGTGATGTGAAGAATTCTGAAATAAATAAATAAATAGATAAATAATTGAGTAATGAGAAAGAAAACAAATGGTTAGTTTTTAATAAATAAATTTCAGCATGAAAGAAACTGTAAAAAGAATGGACAAAATAGTTTGTTGTCTTGAAGCAGCATTCAAAACAAATAATTTAAAAATGAAGAAGTAAAAAAACATTAAAGTCAGCAATATTAACCAGAGTTTTAAAACTTTTATCGAATTAACAAAGAAATGTATAATTTGTTATTTTTGTTCTATCATTCTTACCTATTATTAGAAGGAAAACACTGTTTAAGTGCTTAGGTTCACTGTTTAAATTAAATTATTTACATTAACAACAGTTAGCTTACCAGTAACGATTTAATGTCTGCACATATTTGAAAAGAAAGGGATTGTTTGATTATTTAAGTTGTTCATTTTTACATTTTGTTTTGTTTAGCTTTGTACAAAGATTAGAACCCCAGCATGAGACCATTCACATTTCCACAAAATGAATAGTCAATGATTAAATGCACCAAGCAGCATGAAGAATGAAACCTTCAATTACGTTCAAATGTCCAAAATCACCAAAGATACTGAAAACATGAATACAAAAGTATGATGCAAACTTTTATTCGGAAAGAAGATTCAGGAAATATTTATTAAAATTTACAGAAAGATATTCATTTCCTTGAATAAAACTGAGTAAAGAAAGACGAGCAACTTCATAATAAAATTGATATAATGTGTCATAATTCTATAAAGAAAATGAAAATAGAAATTTGGGAATTAATCTTGTATCAGTTTTAACATGTGCAAAAAGTCTGAAATAGCTATTAAGAAATAAATATTTTTGTTGGAGAATTTATTATTATTTGTTGGTTTCATCACTTAGTTTTCTTACTTTCCTTTTGCTTTATTATTAATAAAATCGCAGGATAACACCGAAGCAGTAGAGAAAAGCATGACTAACACAGTTCAGTAAACTATGTAGAATTTAATCTATATAACCGATGGTGTCTATTTATTAGGAACATACATATTATATGTAACTAGATAGATTCACACCTCAGCAATTTTTAAATGGGCTTTTTATCAGCAAATGTGACCGATGATAACGATTTTAATTAATTATACATAAATCTAAACTTTTACCAATATTCATTCGTTATTCAAAATGTTATGGAAGCCGAATTAACACAGCACGTTCTGCAGAAACCATCAAAAATGGCTACAATTAAAATAATCAAAACACCAACTTATAAAAATACGAAAAATGTTCATAAGACTTGAAAACAATACAAATTGCAACAAAATACAATTTGAAATTGTAATTTTTTTTTCTTCGGAATACACGTGTATGGCCAATATTCAATTTACTGTCGTACATAGCGCCAAATTTTAATTTGAAATATATGTAACTTCTGAATACGACAGAAGTACAAAAAGCATAAAGGATAGCAAATGGAAAGACTGCAAAATATGATAAACACGGACAAAAACCGTGTTTGATCAATCGTTTCTATAATGTGTCTTTATTCACGTTTATGTAAATAAATTTAGAAGAAAAATTAAACCGCATCATCAGACAGAGCGAGAGAGGAATCAAGATTAATGGTAAAATGACATTCTATTCCTATCTATGTAGAGGAAAATATGTTATTAATTCTTTCACCTTTGTCTTTCTGAGATTCCTCATGTTGTTAGGTATTCTGTCTTGAACGTCAGGATTAATCGTTTCCGTACGTTGATTATGCTTAAAAAATTTACTTACTACGAAATTAATTATACACAAAATTAAGCTCAATTCATGGAAATGGAACCTTTAATTCTTATTTAAATTACAACGCATTTAACTTTTATAATGATAAAAGTGCGAATATAAAAGTGAGTTTCGAACACTTCCGAAATTGGGAAAGTATCTTGTTACTTATGTGACTTTTTGAAACATCGATTTTGGTCAGTAATCTCGATTTAGTTCCCACCGTGGATGGTGTATATATTTTTTTTCTCGACCCAATAAATCACAAGATTTCGAGCAGAAAGACTCTCTTACACTGTAAAGCTTACCGAAAAGGCAGGCAAGTCAAGGAGAAGTGGTAAGCTGGACGTCAACGAAAAGCGGGCGTTGAGACTGTGAGTGTATGACACGGCGGACCCTCCAACCAATCCTAGTGCTCGAAGAGCGAGTGAGAGAGAAGCGAGGCCGTAAATCCCCTGCCAGACTTTTACGGCCATTTTCTGCAGCTCTCCTACCGTTTTATTATAACAGCGTGAATGCTCGTCTTCGTATTAGATAAATCACCTCTAAGCGGCGGTGGCGCACACGGCGTCGACGTCTTCTTTAAGTTGATGGCATTTAAAAACCCAAAAATCGGCAATGGGAAGAATAGCAGCAGCTTCTAATACAAGGCTGTTCGAGAGGAAACTTCTCCGATGCGGTCAGAAGGCCGCAACCGTTCACGGCACCGATATCAATAGGTACGGCAGTTGCGGGACCACAAAGTGCTTTGAAGCTTTCTCTTCTTTCACCAATAAGGATCACCTGGCTCTACATATATATACAAGGAAAGAAACAACCTTCAAATCTTAACACATACTCGTATTCCTTGGGAACGTTTCTGGTCAATCAATAGCAGAGACTGGATGGAGGTCTCTTGACAGAAACCGAGTCGCAGTGATTTCCGTTTCTGTGGAAATGAAAGCTGAATAATGAATACTATCTCTGACAAATAGTATTCTAAATTTTCACAAAGTTAGCTAATTAGGATTACACTTTGATATATTTCTCAAACCTAACAGAGTTTTTAACAGAGACGGTTTTAAAAAACTCATAAATTGTATGAAAAAAAATTTTTTTTTCCAGGAACTATGCGAAGGAAAAACAAAATACTAATAGGCTGAAAAAAAGTTAATATTTAAATACGTTGCAAACAAATAAAAATATTTTTACCATTAATGGAACAAATGCTTTATTTTTACATGTGACATTTACTTCAGGCAGACCAAGGCATTTTGTTGTTTGAAGATAGATTAATTTTTTGCTTTCTCTCTACCTACAGTTATCAAATGCTGTAAAAGTTATACTAAAGCCATATGTTGTATTTTGCTGTTTACATTGAGTTTTCGCCCTCCGTTTTCGGGTTTGTTTGGTTTTGTCAGCACAGTTGTTCCATCATATCTCCCGACCCATTGGTCGATTAGAAAGATTTACATATCAAATGAAAGCTTATGAGGTAGGGAGTGTCACATGATGGAGAAAAATTGCACCTACCCCTTCTTCCAAATAAATGGGGCAGCTTACAAAAAGTTGTTTCACAATATCTTCCCAACATAAAGGACTATGGTAACGAGTTATTTATCAAATGGAGTGGCTATGACGTGGAGAGTATCGTTGGTTGTCAATGAAAAAACTTCCCTCTCTTTTTCTCTGCCCCCCGGAAAAAAGGAGTAGTTTTTAAACGGTTGTCATACCATATCTTTTCAACCATGAAGCCTACCCTAAGAAGTTGTGTATCAAACGCAAGCATATGACGAATACCACTCCCTTCCCTCCAAGCAAAGACAGGCAGTACGTTTAGTTGGGTTGGGTTACTTTACCACTGAAGGGCCCTCTTTTTTTGCACCTAAAATATAATGGAATAAATGGCTATGTCAGGACCACAAGGTTTAGAGTAGGGGAAGGGGATACACTGGCCAGTTCTTACGAGACATATGAAAGCTTCCTTTTATAATGTTTTTTAATGTGCACAGGTCAATGGCGAAGTGTGGTGAAAGCAACCGAGTCAATGAGACTGCGAAATTGATATCTCAAAAATCTTACAGAATTTAAGATTAAGCTATTAAGAATTAAGCTATAATCACATGACAATGGATTAATAATATTTTAAGTGTGAGATGATTCGTTGGTTGACAAATGACTGGTAGAATCAATGACATGTGAAAATCTTTTACGGAACAATTGCTTTCATCCAGACTTCGCCACTGGTACAGGTTATGGCTCTCCTGCAGGTGGTGGTGGTGGGGGGGTTGGCTCAGTCGGTATTGCACCAGGCTCGTAATCTGCAGTTCCAAGGTTCGAATCCCAACCGTGATTGCGTTGAGTTTACTCAGCTTTGCTAGCATTCAGTTGTTGATACGTTTAGCGTTTGTGTCGCATAAGCTGCACTTTTTTCACACTGTAGGCTAAATGGCCAGGTCACAAGAACCCACTGGATAACTGATAACTGTTATGTGATAACTCATGTCAAGGCCATTCAACATGTTCTTAAATATACATAAATACCACTGTTTATCGTCCATTTGATGGACAATGGCCTTCCAGGACCCCCCCCCCCCCCAAGGACTCAGATAAGGCTGGGGAAAGGAGACACACTGAACAGCTATTAGGGGAAAAATGGAAGTTTCACGTCAAGGTTATTCAGCGTGTTCTTTAATGTGCATAAATAAATAAAAATAAATACCCTCTCAAGCAGCTGCTTTCCACAGAGGTCTGACAGGAGCCTGTCAGTTTATATGCTATAGTAGAAGGTCTGTGAGGATGGCAGGACCTCAGCAGAAAAACAACACAAACATCCATATCTTACCCAGGGCTCGAACCCAGGTCTCTTAGATCAGTAGCCAAGCGCGCTAACCACTCGGTCACGGGACGGCTAATGTGCACAAGGGTACGGTTTTCATGCACAGAGTTCCACGGCTTGACATCCATTCGACAGACAGCGGCGTCCTTTCCAAGCCCATTAGTGTCTCCTTTCTGACCAAGGGTAGGATTGGGGTTTAGCGGAGATATGAACTCTGGACTCTAGCCTAATAACTACAGATTACGAGCCCCGTTAACAAAAGTGTAGTATTAAAAGAAAGAAAAAATAACTTTTTATTAGTTTCATAAAAGGTAAATAAAATTGTCAATAATTAAATTAGCTAATTAGCTTTACGATAATGAAAGATAAGACATCTGAATGTTTCTTTTTTTACATATCTGGAGAAAGAAGTTAATTCGAAATGAGTAAGTGATTTATTCTTTGGCAATTTGTTTCATTCCTTTACTTGTTCAGGGCACATATGCAGATATCGTTTCGAGCATCAACAGATATTTGAAAAATATTTCCCTGATTTCTTTTTCGAACTTCTCAACTCTTTCGAAAGCTTTTTGGTTACCAATGCTTATGACATGCAACTTGAAGGAGAAGGTCAGAATATTTGCAACATTCCTTTTCACCCAACGTTGAAATTATGTTAAAATTGCTTTTGCATCTGATATTACAGCTATTTGCTATTTCAATACTCTTTATATCCCTCCATAAGCCAAATAAAAAGATCTTAAGAAGCTTTTGTGATGGGAATATTCATGCTACATTACGCATAAGTCAAGCAATCTGTCACAATAGTAAAAATTAAACTAAGCTAATGACCCAATAAAAGTATTATGAAAACAAAACAAAACCTCACAACTGAATTTTTTTTAGTGAAAAAAAGGGGGGGGATATAATTTCATTCCGACAGATGACTGTTATTTGTTGATTTGAATTAAACTTTAAAATCCTTCGCAAAGTCAAGTTTGACGCAGACACGACTTCGATATACATTATGTTTCATCCCAAGATACTTTGTAGTCCGAAGCATGTTCAATTTTTACTCCCAAATATCCCACTACTATAGTTATCAAATATAGTCAATAATTCAAAGAAATTTTGTAAGATAAAATGAGATAATTTCTGCTACTGAATTATTAATATTTTTATTAAAATGATTCAGGCTATATTATAAATCAGTAACTTCCAAACGTTCTTTTTCTGGCTGCATGTAAAAGGACCACTTGACTCTCAAATACAAGATTTGTTGGGCGACGGGATTACTCCAAACATTTTGGTCGGTTTTAGACATAAAATACGAAAAATCAAATTCGGATGATCTACTATTGATTTGTATTGTGACCTGATTTTGAGAACCGCTGGAACTGATGATAAATCTGTTTTTCTTGTGCTTTTTTTCATCTACCTCTGAGCGGCATTTTTTTGCACACAATGGTCATGTTACAAGTACCTCAAGGCTCAGAAAAGATAGTAGAAGGACAACTGTTATGAGACGGAAGCCTGCCGTCAAGGCCATCCAGCGTGTTCTTTAACGTTTACAGTATATGGGTATATATCTCATGCATACGGGGCTTTACTTCCCATCTAACGGATCCGAGACCATTGTTGTCCCCATTTTCACTGGGGCAGATGTTGACAGAGATGAATCTTAGTATTAGCACAGTTGGAAATGGAATCAGGGAACTGAAGATTACGAACCTGACGCGCTACCTACTGAACCAAACTTCCGCTCCTATATTTTGCAGTTAGGTTTGGGTTGTTTTACCTCTGAGCGATACTTTTTTGCCCACATTGTGTTAAATGTGCCAGGTCACAAGGACCCCGAAGGCTTAGAGAAGGTTGGGGAAGGGACCCACTGGACAGTTGTTGGGAGACAGATGGTAGCCTATCGTGAAGGCCATCCAACGTGTTCTTTAACTTGCATGTGGTATGGCTCTCCCCCACACGGCGCTATGGATTAGCATCCCGTCCGACGGACGGCGGCCATTTGAAGCCCATCGGGTCCCATACTGACAGATGGGACTCGAACCTTGGAACTACAGATTACAATCCTGGGGCGCTACCGACTGAACCACCCTCGCCCCTTTGCAGTTAGAACATTACAGTTATGTTACCCTTACATTCAAGTAATGTCATGGATTAAAAATAATGAGTTGATATTTGGAGCTGAGCAACTACTCAAAATAAGGGTAGGATAAATTATTCTTCCCAGTTATTCCATTGAGATCGATAACAAGATTTGTGAGTTCTTAATAATATTTAATTAGAAATTTTTGTTTATCCTTTGTTCAGGCACATTAACTTGTATTGTGCCTGAAAAATTGTTGGAATGCCGTGCAACATTAGGAACTTACATTTTATTGAGGGGGTTTAATTTAATTTTTCGTTAATTTTACGATGGACAATTTCCTTGCATTTCAAGATTTAAAATTCCTCCATAAATGTTGCGATTTTAAATTGCATTGGAAAACTTCTATAAAGATAGTTTCGCTAAATCATTCAGTAATATTATTCTGCTATATTATTCATATCAAAGTTCAGTGGTGTTTAATCAAGCATTGATTGCTTTAACAATAACAACGGAATAAAGTAATTATCGGAAATTAATTGCATTATTTTTTCCCTGAGCTGCGGAATGGTTAGGCCAACAGAACGCTCAAAATGGGACAGAGAAATGAGATCTATCGCAAACCGTTAATATCAGTATGGAAGCAATTGTTCTATCGAAGATTTTCATATGTCACTGATAGATTAATCTATCAATCATTTGTCAATCAATCAATTATCTCATAGATCAAATATTACTAATCTAGTTCCTTTTTTAAAAAAATAATTCACCTAATTGGCTCTCTGTGTTTGGTACCACATCTTAATGTCCCATTCGATGGACGGCGGTCCATCGAATTCGATGGACGGTTCAGATCCCATCGGTGGTCCGTTTTTACTGAGGGCAGAACGATGTTTAGCGGAGGAAATTATTAACGTCGTCACCGTTAGGACTTGAACCTGGGAACTGCAGATTTCCAGCCAGCGCGATTTCGAACAGTAATGAACAAACATCGGTGGCCCAGTGGTTTAGGTGCTTGGCTATTGATCAAAGGGACCCAGTTCCAAGCCCCGGATAAGTCCAAATCGAGATTTTATCCGTGCTCAAGACATGGTCCGGTCGGGTAATTATCCGAGTTCGATCTCCAGTTTTTATTTTTCTTGCGTTTTCTTCCTTCTGAGGTATCTCCTTTCTTAACGAAAATATAGCATCTAAAAATGCGAATTTTCATTTGGTGTTTAATTTCAGCTTTTGCTAATAATGTATTAACTAAATAAAAAAAAATTCTGCAGATTAAAGGCTAAAATAGAAACAAGTTGTTTGATAGTATCTTTCTTACAAAGACCTGAAATGCAGACCAAGCAAAATCAGTCATTTTGCAGATAATTATTAAAGTAACAAAAATTTTTCTCCCTTATGGGTCCGCAGGTACTTGAGCAATCGGTCCCAAATTTTGCTGTAGTGGTCCCATTTAGGTCTAGCCGTGTTGGGTTAAGAGGCTCCTAGTTGATATGGGTCGGAAGTAATGCCTCTGCAAGTGTCCGAAATTTCTGGGGCGCTGCCATCGCCTACCTTATGAATGGAGTAGTACGTTATCTATCGATGGGAAAAGTTATGAATGGACTGACGTTATGCGCGCCAGCTTTTGGCGGGTTTAACTAGTATTATAACTTTCTTATTGCATACTTTTGCACATTGTAAGCAAATGGAGGAGAAAACATTTTTTTCTTTGTATCTAAATTTGTAACCAAATTCTTAAAATTGTAACTTACACTTTAAAACTGTATTAAAAATTATTTTATAAATAATATTATTACTTACTTTTTCCGATATTTTCCTGTTTGATTTTCTTCTCATAAAGATATAATCTTCTAGCTTCTGATTTGTCATTCTTTCAATCTTATCCGCTCGGTAAACGATTTCCTCAGTTTTCTTCTGATTCTAAATTAATGGTCACGAATTTTATTACCGAAAAGACGATTTAATTTATTACAAAACCTTTGTTGAATTCTTCTTATTCTCCAAATCTGAAACAGCATAATAAGCACGGTTTTCAATGAGTTGCAAACGAAAAAAATAATTGGTTTCAGTTTATTATTATCCATTAAAATAACTCTTAAATATTAAAACCCTAGTTCCGATACCCACACGAAGCACGGTATGCGGGTTCGATTTTCTTTGAACGGCACTATTTAGCTAGTTGCAAAATAACGAGTTCATATTTCCACTTTCTATCTTTACGTCTGCAGATATTCAACTTTTTTTTATTTTTAGAGATAAACAGAAAATTATTTTTGGCTGAATATTCATGAAATATTCCGATTTGCATTATCAGAATTTTCCAATAGCTGTAACAACGATCCTTAAAGGTCGAAAAAGCGTGAAAATGCCAAAACTTTAAACGAATATTTCAAAAGACTTATTTATACCAGGGATTTGAAGTTGGGTGGTAGAGTAAAAAGCCTGTTTTACCTCTATTACTTCATTTACTAAGTGGCACTCTTTTTACATAATGAGCTAAATGACCAGGTCACAAAGACCTCAAGGACTCTGGGAAGAATGGGTAGTAGGATTCCATGAACAGCTGTTATAGGAAACCGATGGGGGAGCCTTCCGTGAAGGTTATTAAGTGTGTTCTTTAACGTGTATTGCATATGACTGACTCTCTTGCAGACAAGGCAACGACTTAATATCCCATCTGACAGACGGCATTCCTTCCAAGCCCATCGGTTCCCTTTCCCGCCCTAGGCAGAATAGGAGTTAGCAGAGATAATTCTGAACGCAACCACAGTTGAAACTCGAACTTGGTAACTGCAGATTAGGAGCCTGACTTGCTACCGACTGAGCCAATTCCCACCCTAGGATGGTAGAGTGTAGTAGCGATGATTTGCCTCCTTACTCGCAGGTGGTAGTGAAGGAAAAACGTAAATTTGCTATTTTAAGAAATGAATGAGAAATTATTTTTTGTGTGTCTATAGGTACTAATAAAATATTGCAATATTTATATTTTCCCAATAAAATACTAATTCGAATTTCCATTATTTTCGTTCCATCATATTTCCATCATTTTCGTTCCATCATATTTCCATCATTTTGGTTCCATCATTAAAGCGGAAAACAAACTTCATTTACTTTGAAAACGAGCATCCCATATTCGCCCTAGGCGATATATTTTTATTCTAGTTTTGCATACAATTGGTTAAATTAGCAGGTCATAAGTATCCCAAAGTCTTGGAATTATGTGTCAGATCCACCGTCAGAAGGTAGAGGATGATTTTTATCAGCAAAATTTCGCATATTCTTTAATATGCGCAATTTAATACATTTAATATAACAGAATTCAACACTTTAAAATGTTAGTCTCCCGTACTAGGGATTGAAGTTTAACATCAGACTAAATGTGCATTTCCATTATCGCGTATTCCCTTGCTTCCCGAGGGCACCACGGTGTTTAGTAGAGAAAATCTCAACACATGCATAATTGGGACTGCAACATGGGAACAACAGCTCCTGGCATCTTCCCAACTGAACTATCCCCCACCTCAATCGTCGTTGGGTTACATATTTGGTGCATGAATTACTCTCATTTTTTATTCGAATCGAATTGTTTTCATTACTATAATTTAAACGTTATTTATCCATTGATAAAAGTAACACTTTTTATTATTTCCTGACGGGTTAAACGTTGCTATAGAAATTCGTAATAGGAATTTTGAATCTGCAATCATTTTGATATTTCTAGTTGGAGATATCATTAGGTGCTAAATTTTATTTTAAAATGATACATTATCAACGTAGAAATCGCAACAATGAAGACTTAATTTGAAACGTGTTTAATTTCTTTAATTCAATGATTGATTATTGATCTTTTCAAAAGTAGTAATTCACTTGCTTTCTGCATTCTCTTCATACCATCCGATGAATACAGAATGTAGCCTAAATAGCTCAGTATGGGCACAACAGCAGAAAATATTTCTGGGAGCAGTGGCAGGCAAAGGGTTGGGTTTTTCAAAACTTTAAACGAATATTTCAAAGAACTTATTTATACCAAAAATAGTTGAGCGGCACTTTTTTGCACACAATGGGCTAAATGGCAAGGTTGCAAGGACCCCGAGGGCTCAGAGAGGATTGGGAGGAGGATCACTGGACAATAGCTGGGAGACAGATGGTAGCTTCCCATCAAGGCCATCGAGCGTGTTCTCTAACGAGCACAATGTATGGCTCGCCCTCACACGGGGTCACGGAATAATGTCTCATCCAAAGGACGGCAGTTTCCATCAATGTCCCCTATTGACCGTGGACATGGCGGCGAGTTTTGCGGATAAATATATTAACATCTCTGACTATCTACCTTCTTCAGTAAGTGAGATCATCTGGTATGTTACAAGAGATCTTAGGATGAAATTCAATTCTTTCTATAGCTGAAACATTTAAAAAAAAAACCTCAACTTATTTATTAATTTTTCTCTGGATGGGTTTTACAATTTTTAATTATTGACAAGAAGACGACAAAGAATCAAGTTACACACTAAAACAGCTTTAGACAAACTTTTTCTTTACATCAAAACTTTCTATCATTCCTGTTGAAATAATTTTCATTAAACGTTATATAGATTTGGTGATAACAGCTTTTTAGTAGCTAAGGTTCTTAAGCTATTAGTCTATTAGTAGGTTGGAGCATTAGATTTAGCTTAACTAGAATAATGGTTAGGGTAGATAATTACTGTTCCGGCGAAGCAAAATTTGTTTCTCTAACCGAGGAAATGGTTACGGGCGGCTTAGACCACCACTTAGTAGGGCATGTCTTTATACGAAAAGGCCTAGATAAACTAAAAGAAATTCCGGCAGTCTTCTCTGTCCTATACGTTGCAAAAAAAAATATTTCTCAAATGCTTTGTTTCTAAAGCTCGTAATCTTCAAATGATATAAATTATTACTATTTTTATTTATAGTTCCTGAAAATATTTGCCTTCGATTAATTTTTTTATTTCTTTTGTGTTTCGAAAATTTAAAATTTATCTGCTTTATTTTTAATCAACATTTTTTTAAATGCATGCAAATCTGTTTATTTAATAATAGTCCCTTTTTTGGGTTCGGTCACGTACCCCATTTTTTTATGACACCATAGTCCTCACAACTCTAAACAAACTGCGGTTTTAATAAATAGTAACAATTAATCACATTAATTTATTCATGTTTAATATATTTTTCATTAGTATTTTAACTTAAATTTTGACTTCGCTTTTTTCTGAGGGGGGGGGGGGGTATTTCTTTCATTTCGTAACGTGAAATCGTGAACATCCATTCCTTTTATGTTACTGATTTCTACTGTTCTCAGCTGAAGTGACCATCGACTGGACAAATTTATTCCCAAGGTGCAGGGAGGGCGAAGCGTGTGATCGCCCTGGGCGCTACGGCACAGGGGACGCCGAAAGCCCCCATGTCTTTTATTATATATTCATTTAAATATATAAATTTATTGTAGGCAAGCAGTGTCGGATTTCCCATAAGGCACGTTAGGCACCAAAGTAAGATGGCGCTATCATTTATGTCTTACGATTTGTTTCAATGACAACAAAATTATATGGGTTCAATTCTTAGAAGGAGTAATAAAGTAGTTGCAAGTATCCAAAGTAAAAATAAAATTAAAGAGCGATTGCTCTCTCTTTGTAAAGTTCTCTCTCTGCTGACAATCGAAAATGGTGAAGTTTTAAAAGAATACGGATTGTGAAAATATAAAACATGTTACCAAAGAAAAAGTATTGGGATATTTCCATATTTTTGTAAATAGGAAACGACATTTAAAGCTCTCTAACTTCTGAAATAAGCTTCTTTTACAGAGAAATGCAACAGGAGATAAATCATAGATCCCATTAACATTTATTCAAATCTCAATTTTAAAAATATTCCCTTAATAGATATTGAAATGAAATTTTATGACAGCAGCGGCTGCCTGCCCTAAACATTTTAAAAATTGGTGGAAACTACAAAACCACTGATGAAGATCAACAACAACTGATGAGAAAAAAATCAATACAAACTAAGAAAACCCAATTCTGACAAATTATTAATATACACAGTCGTATCAGAATAATATGACCACCCACGGACTCACAGTGTACTCGCCCAGGTGCGCCACAGAGTGCACATGACAAGGTCGACCACGCGGAGATATAAGCTGCCGGCAAGGACAGATGAGCCATAATGTGTAACGAGAGCACATTGGACAGAGGTATTGATTTGACGGACGTTCAAAAAGGAATGATCATTGGCTACCGCCCCCCCCCCCCCGATAGGGGACCATCTTGTTGTGGTGGGGGTGCCTAGGGTCCGGCAACCCGGCTGAAGGCTGTGCCAACCGGATTGGCGTCCCAGTTGGACATGGCTAAGGCCAACCGAAGTCGACGATGCTGCCAACTGGTTCCCTAGCCAGTTGGTCGGTGACAGTGTCTGAGACCTCACCTCTCAGGAGCTCAGTGGAGCTGTTCAAGGGCTCGGCAGAACGGGATTGGCTCCTAAGCCAGAGCCCTTTCAAAAGTCCGGGTCCTACTAAGAGTCTCCACCCCGGGTGCCGATCGAGCTTGGATCTATATATCCATGCACATTTGCAAACCGGGGAATAGATTAAAGTAAGGTTTCTTCTGGTGGTCAGCTTTCCTTCTATAGGACTGCTGCGATGTGAGGCTGGGGTTGAGGTGCGCCTATAGGGCGTATTCCTTGCCCCCGGCTCTAGATGGTCATGGCTTTTCATAACCAGGTAGTGCTGTACAAGCGGAACCGGGAATTGCCGTGGTTGCATAAGATCGCAACAAAAGAGATTCATTGGCTACCGCGCCAAGGGTGGAAGCATCTCGGAAACAGCAGAATTTGTGGGCTGTTCGCGTGGTGCTGTAATAAGGGTGTACCAAGAATGGACCGCTGGCACACCTAGTACCTCCAGACATCATAACTGTGTAGCCCGAGGCCATCGACCCCAGAGGAGAACGTTGCTTCCGTTGACTGGTAAAGGGCAATCGACGCCCAACAGTGCAGCAATTGACCACTGAAATTAACGCTGGAGCACCCAGGTACGTATCCCCGATAACAGTAGAGTGAACCCTATTATGCATGGGTCTCCAGAGTTGACGCTGCGTAAAGGGCTTATGTTAACCAAGGTCCATCGGCAACAACACCTGCAGTTCTCACGGCACTACTGTCATTGGACAGCGGAAGAGTGATAAAAGGTTGCCTTCTCCAACGAATCGAGGTTTCTACTCCACAGAAGTGACAGGTGGTGGCGGATACGGCATCAGACACACGAGAAACAACACCCGAACATGCTTGTTGGTCAAGTACAGGCTGACGGTTGCAGTGTGCATGTCTGGTGGATGTTTTCCTGATATTACCTGGGACCGCTGGTACCACTGGATGAGTTCCTGAACACCAATGGCTACCTGTCCATCCTTGCTGACCACATGCATCCCTTCAAGTTGGACATTTGCCCTGGTGGTGATGGTGTCTACCAACAGGACAATGCATCCTGCCATGTCGCTAAGGTGGTGCGTGACGGGTTTCAGGAACATAACAGTGATGTCTCCGTTCTCCCTTGGCCAGCAAAATCGCCCGACCTCAATCCCATAGAGCACTTGTGGGACCATTTGGATCGACAAGTTCGGCGTGTAGTGTTTATTTAAATAAAATGTGTTAAATAAAATGTGTTTTATTTAAAATAAAATTTAAATCATCTCCGGAACCTCTGTCACTGATGTTGTCTGTCAGGAAAAAATACACAAAACACTAGATGCATAAATACATAATAGGTCACAAGAGACCACAGCTGAACACACTTAGATTTATGCAGTATATAGGCGAGCCTGTGGCCGTGCAAGCTAGAGGTAATTTTCTTTTAAACATCTTTCACTATAAAATTTAAATCATCTCCGGAACCTCTGTCATCTCCGGTCATCTCTGTCATCAACCACGTCATCTCCGGAACCTCTGTGCTCTGCTGGAGTCGGAATTGGCACATGTGCCTCTGGCAACCTTCCAGGGCCTCATTGCATCCAGGCCACGCCATCTCGCCACTGTCATCTGGGTCAAAGGTGATTATTCCCATTATTAGGCAGGTGGTCATATTATTGTGATACGACTGTGTACAGTCAAAACCTTTAATAACAAAGTGGGATAAGCGAAATTATTGGATGTAACGAATTTCCTTTCATTTTTTGAAGGGGGATGAACTTTGCTTTCATTCCCCTTCCATATCCCTTTCAGAAGTTGTCCATTCCCCTTCAAACTATGTTGTAGTGCTTTTTTTTTTATTACGATTACGTTTTCCGTTCTTTATATAACGATTATTTTTTCTAAGGATACTTTTGTCAGAGCATAGGTAACAGTGAACATTGACAATTTTACCTCCTGAAAGTTAGCCATTTTGCAATAACGTACTTTTCGTGGTCGTCTGACCTCTCTGAGATTCTGTTACCTTTATGTGTAAGGGGACATGCTTGTCAACTTAAGAGAGGTCGTTAAGATTTCAAATTGAGTCACTGGAGATCTACATAACTTCCGAGGCACTGGATTAACAAAAGCATTACATGAAAACTAATAAACTAAGTCCAACCAGGGACAATGAAACAATCAAATTTTTCAGTGTGCCGATTGTTACCAGCCAAGGGTTGGGTTGTTTTACCTCTGAGCAGCACTTTTTGCACACAATGGGTTAAATGTGCCAGGTCACAAGGACCCTGAGGACTCAAAGAAGATTGGAGGGAGGGGACTAACTGGACAGCTTTTATGAGACAGATGGTAACTTCCTATCAAGGTCATCCAGCATGTTCTTTAACATGCACTGGATATGACTCTCTGCACAGGGGGCCACGGCTTAATGTCGTATCCAATGGATGTGCGTTTTCCAAGCCCATTGGTTTCCCATACTGACAGAACTGGAAGTTTTGCAGGACTCGAATCTGAGAACTGCATATTACGAGTCTGGCGCACTACTCACTGAACCATCCCCGCCCCACACAGCCAAAGTTTTTCCTTCGATGATCAATGAATAGTTAGTGTAAGGGAACAAACTCACTTAGGAATTTCATTGTGGAGGCGGAAGGCAAGGAAACAATGAATCACAACTCATTTGTGATCACTATATGATTCGTGGATTCTGATTTTCATTCTTCACTAAGTGTACGATACGACGGTGAGCTACTACATAGTTTTGCACTAAGATTAAGGAAATCGGAAAATACTAAATATATCACAGAAAGATTAAATTATAAAGAATTTGAGGAAGACCAAAAGAAAGCTGATGTTGCCATAGATGTATAGAATTCCACCGAGTTCTTCTATACTTAAAAAAAATTGGCGGAGCTTGCGAAATTAAGACGTGCTTGAAATCAGGAAAACGGATTATATCAGTTTTATACCCGGATGTTGAAGAAGCGCTTTTTCCCTTCATTCATATCATCACGTATAATGAAAAGGTCCCAATACTTTTGGAAATTTTGTATATTTGTTCTTTCCCAGAGCAAAAAAAAAAGCGATGAGGAAAATGTCGGAATATTAACAATTGATTTTTAAATCAAATCAGTATTTAATACTACATATCATGCTATGTATATTTATTACTTTAATTTTGCAGCATTTGGCAATAAAACTGTTGCATAATATCTGGAATTACTGTTTTCATGATTGTAAACTTAAAAAAAAATCTTTTAGAAAATTAAAATTCATACCATATATAATTTCGCACTTCCGCTCTTTGTACCTCAGAGAGCTTGAGGTGTAAATCCAGGCTCTTTAGACAAGTGAGTTTTTATAATATAAAAGACAATAATTGTAATTATAACATACAATAAAAATATTTTTAATTGCAAAAATTTCAGAGGCGGGGTGGCGGTGCCGAAATTTCGTTTCGCGCGATATCATATTTACTGTGCTACCTACCAATGTGGCACTTTTAGGTAACACGAAAATACTAAACGAATAGAAGACAAGGTACTAATCAGAGTCAGAAATCACGGAGACGCACTGGATGCCCCTGACAAAGCGTGGATGGAAGAAAACGGAGAAAATGAGACTACGCAACTTACTGTGGCAAAGCATGAATGAGATAATGAGACTGCACATCACTGCGATGCTCAAGTCTAGGATTAAGGACGGAGATACTCCTGATGCCACTGACAAAAGGTGGATGGAAGAAAACGGAGACAAAGAGACTGCGCAGATGATACATCGAAGATTCTTATAAGACTTTGACTGAGTCAAAGACTTAGAAAAAGAAAGAGTATCAGTCTCTTATCAATCAATTATTTATTTCATGGGTCAAAGATTGTTAGTTGATTGACAAGTGATTTGCTTGTTAAAGCTATCCAACGACATCATAATCTTCGATATGCCTACTGCAAAGTTTCATAGTGTCAATTGCTTCCATCCACCATCCACCACTGTTGGATGCATTAGGGAGGTGGGGTTTCCTATTTAAAGGATTCAGCATGTTTTCAATGGGCACGAAATCGTGATTCGAATAGTATTTGGTAGACAAATCCTTTCCAAGCGCTTCGGATTCTAACATTTGGGAGTCGAATTTTCTAACCGAATTTCTTTGGTCATAATGTTTTGTTTGTCTTCGGTGTATGACATAGTGCGACAGGTATAATTTTATTAAAGTAATAAATATTATACATAGCATGATATGTAAGTTTTAAGTGAATATCTTTTAAGGTATTATAATGTTTTAAGGGTGCTGTTATAAATTTAAAATACAGCAATAGTTTCATTTAAAAAAGTGTATATCAGTGGTGAAGAGTAGATGTTAGTAACTGAGTCGATAAGACTTAGTAACTGACATATCAAAAATTTCTATCACTGTTATCAGTGACTTATAATAATAATAATTTATTTCCTTCATATATTATACAAAAATATGTATAACAAACATTTGAAGGTATTACTCACGAAGATAGCTTATAAGTGAGTAGGAAAAAATACACAAAACACTAGATGCATAAGTACATAATAGGTCACAAGAGACCACAGCTGAACACACTTAGATTTATGCAGTATATAGGCGAGCCTGTGGCCGTGCAAGCTAGAGGTAATTTTCTTTTAAACATCTTTCACTATAAAATTTAAATGTAAAATTAAAATATAAACTCAAGCATATATTTAATGCCAGATATGCTCAACAACCAAATCTATAATTGCTTAGAGTAACTTGTAAAATTACTAGCCATTTTAATTTCGTGAGGTACAGAATTAAAATTCTTTGGAAAACCTATTTATAAGGAAATAAGCTATCAATTATTCTCAGTAAGCTAACTGAATTTCATCTGTGAGATAATTAATTGATTGACAAGTGATTGATGCTCAATGAATGAATGATTTATCATAATATTCTACACGTCAGCTATGCAGTCTCATTGTCTCAGTTGCTTTCATCCACGCTTCGTCCTTGGTATAGATATTAGGCTTAAAAGAAGCATTATCATGGTCGCACCGACAGCATTGTTGTTTCATTTCACGGTCCCGTACCCTCACTGCACTCTCACCAGCATGAATGAGCAGCTGATGGTCCCAAATAGAGTGCGTGGATAAGTAGTAGAGCTATTTCACAACAATTCATATTCGGGACACTTGGGAGAACGGATGAGCATGCAAAGAGTGGAGGCGGAGTATTTCTGGCAAGGCATGTATGATGACGTGAGAAACTATGTTCAGACTTGTGTGTCGTGTCAGCAGAAAAGGGGTTACATGGAAAAGAAGAGGTGTAACCTGGTCCGAGCTCTGCTGACGAATCGACCCTTCCAGTGGATCAGAATGGACATACTTGGGCCCCTACCCCTTACTCAGAGTGCCAATAAGTACATCCTAGTCATGATCGACTACTTCACCAAGTGGCCAAAACTGTATGCTTTACGCAACAAGTCGTCGGAATCCATATCCCGGGTCTTCGTCGAGGATTTAAATCCAAAACATGACATTCCCACAACGGTAATTAGCAACAATGCTAAGAATTTTACCAGTCGCGTAATGACTGAGGTATTCAACAGACTCCAGACAGTTAAGCAAAATACAAGTTTTTACCACCCAGCCACAAACGGAACCATGGAGTGGGTCAATAAATCCATCGTCTCTATCCTATCCCACCTAGTAACTGAAAAGAATTACTTGTGGGACAAGCACCTGCCTTTTGTTCTTATGGCCAATCGCAGTGCTACCCACCGCTCTAACAGGGAAACCCGTATTATCTGCTGTATGGCAAGGATGTGGCCCTTTTCTATCAATTATGGCACGCCAAGGACCTTCCACCTATGACAATACCCGCAGCTATGGAGAACAGCTGGCCTATTGGCTGAATTGGGCATACAAGGTCGTGAGACAAAATTTAGAAGCTGCTGCGAACAGCAGGAGCATCAGTGGCAGAAGGTTGCTGTGGATAAAGAGATAAAAGTGGGCGACCTCGTTTTCTTATACAGTCCTCAGGTTCCTCGGTGAAATGTCAAAAAGCTGTCCAAATTATCGACAAGCCCGTGGCGTGTAATGCAACAAGTGACGACCGTCAACTACAAGCTGGCCCTGGTCACAAACCCCCACAGGATCAAGATTTACACACATGGA
The DNA here is from genome assembly GCA_038380435.1 of Ryuthela nishihirai. NCBI lineage: Eukaryota > Metazoa > Arthropoda > Arachnida > Araneae > Heptathelidae > Ryuthela > Ryuthela nishihirai. The sequence continues at coordinate 110,471,937 of JAWZYU010000001.1, forward strand.
CCACTTAATGAAACTTTGGAAATGCCGGGCTAACCACATAGTCGAGCCCCCCCCCCCCCCCCCCAAGTAGAAATGGCTGCACCACCATGAAAACACCCACCAAAAAGTACAGAGAGGTAGGAGGTACAGTCGCTCAAAGAAGTATCCGAACACTACGGTTGATTACAGAATTCAGAAAAAATACCTGGCAACGATTTTTTTAGAAATTAGTGATATGCCAACCTTCGTGTCACGTGACACGAAGGTTGCCATATCACTAATTTCTAAAACAATCGTTGCCAGGTATTTTTTCTGAATTCTGTAATCAACCGTAGTGTTCGGATACTTCTTTGAGCGACTGTACCAGACGAGGATTGGGATTTGGATCCTTGGGTCACCCAGCATCGCGCTAGAGAGTGCCATCCGCAACCTACCATGGCAGCCCTAGAGGACACCATGGCTGCTCCACTGGATGCCCCTGTGCAGCCGCCAATGCACTCGTACTCTCTACGGCAGCGAGACATATTTTGGTGGACCAGAGCGCCTGCATCAGCTGACACTGTGAATCGATGCTTCACCACAGAGTGGAACCCCAACTCTCTCCAAAACTTGCCTCCACTTCCACAGCGTGCTCCTTGAGAAAACCGCCGCCAACAGCAAGCCCACAACCAATTGGAAGGAAGTAACCAAGGCATCGCGCAGCAGACGAGCTCTTCCTTTCACACATGACCCCAGCAACTGGCAAGGATGCACACCGTGGTGATGTAACAACCAGCATGGAGACATTAACACAAAGGTAGTATTGCCACCCATGAAGCGAGGATCACCCGTTGTAGAGCATCAACAGTTATTGGTGGGGGTTGGTGGGCTCGAACAGATCTTTCTAATTCGTGCCTCAAATTCCCAATGGGATTGAGGTCCAATGATCGAAAGGACCATTCGAGTGTGGTAAACTCACTTGAATGCTCCTGGAGCCAATTGATTGCCACTAGGGAAGTATGTGGTGTGTCATTGTCCTGTTGAAAGATGGCATCATGGTGTGGAAAGAGAATCATTACAAACGGATGTAAATGGTCGGCAAGAATATTCCCATACCTTGTGTTGGTGAAGGAGGTCTCAATGGGTATGAGGAGCCCCGAGGAAGTCCATGCAAACACACTTCAAACTGTTACACCGCCTCCACCAGCCTGTGTGACCCCAACTTGTCAAGCTGGATCCATAGCTTAATGTGGTTAAAAACTACACACTCACCCTCCCATTGGCGTGATAGAATTGAAACCATGATTCGTCAGAGCAGATGATGTGTTTCCAGTCCTCTGCACTCCAGTTGCGATAGTTTCCATGGTGGGATGGATAGTCTTTGCGCATAAGCTAGTGGACACACCCTAATTCAATTCCGAAGTTATCTACTCCACGGTGATTCCTTGTAACAATGCAGGACAATGTGCACTCACCTAAAGAGTCATTTTCACGTTTATGTGCTGTCCACATTTCTCCCACTGGTTGGAAGTTTTTCCATATTTCACATAGTCTTGGTATACACGTGTGATGGTCTGACATGGAATTCCAATAGTTCAGCAGTTGTGGTGATTGAACAACTGGCCTTCCTCATACCTACTATTTGGCCACGGTGAAACTCACTTATGTTGCGACCTTTACCCATGATTGCTTTTCCGTGACTGGTTTCCAATGCATAGAAACCTGCTCTATTTATAGGCATTGCCACTCTCAACGTCCACGTGCCTGGATGCGCTACTTCTGCTTTGCACATTGTAATCGGAGTGTATATAATAATTTGTCCATTCAGTTTATATGATGATTAGTTCCAGTGCCAGGCTTACTTGCTAATATTATTTTCCAGAGCTTTTCTGATTATGACTATTAAGACATGAAAAACTAATACCTTAAATACTTGTCTCGAAAAAAAATATCCCCCACCATCGGCTAAAATTTTTTTCACACAAGTACTTATTGAATTCTATATATACAAGTAATCAGTAATCTGTATATTTACAATAGATTGATTTTTTTTTCTTTCAAATAGTAGATTAGTTAGTTAGCGAGAAATTAACGTTTTAAACTACCGCATATATACGTGAGTGTTTTTGCACACAATTGGCTAGGTCACAAAGACCCCAATGGCTCACAGAAGATTGGGAGAAGGGGACCCACTGGACAGCTGTTAGGAGACAGATGAAAGCCTCTGATCAAAACCATCCAGAGTGTTCTTTAATGTGAACAGGATATGGCTTTCTTGCATATGACATTAGGTATTGGGTTACGCTTCATCTGATGGACAGTTGCCTTCTCAAGACCATCCATTTAGCGGCAATAATCTCTATGTTGGTACAGTTGGGACTCGAATAGTTGGGAACTGCAGATTACAAGTTTGGCACGCTACCGACTAAGCCAACCGCCACTCTACTCAAGTAATGTCTCTCATGATATGGAATCTCTGAAATTTCTTAATTCTGAAATCTCTTGCTGATCTGTTAAATGAACTGATTCGTCCTCTCCTCATATACAGGATATCCATAATAAATTGAAATATTACATAAAAACATCGTATTAAACTAATAAAATAAATGCAAACTGCAGTGTCAGCCACCTATATGTAGAAACACGACCCTTCAAGTGGAGTTGTGTCAAATGCTTATCCAAAGCTTTCTCTGGTTGACTCTAAAAATAAGACAAAGAGCTGATGTAACCACCCCTGAGTGGTTTGGAGGTGGTACAACTTTAGGGGCAAACTGGCCACAGCATAGAGGATATTATATTTCAATAATTAGCATACATAAATATACTCTCAGCAAAAAGCTTTTCACATAAAACACATTTATTATACACACTTTCACAATAAATACAGGCTTTCACAATAATTACAGGCGCCCACGGCACTGTCCGTCCCGCTCGAGGTAAAAGTCCACTTTCGGGCTATAGTGCCCAGTTTCGGCTCGTAATTACGAGAAAAAATGTGCCTAGAGGCTAACAAAGTTAATAAGTCTCCATCTCCTAATGAGAGCAGTGTGGCAACAAGAAACTACACTGCACTTTGCTAGGGAGCACCAGATCAGAGAAATTGACCCTTACCTCGTCCTTCTTCTGTGGACTGCAGAGCATCGCTCCCTTTTCCCAAGAGGGTTTGCTGCAACTCAGTAATCGTCCGCTCGTGGGTGGCTCATGCATGGCCATCTTTAGCTAGGGTAGCAGACAGTTTGACTCACTGGATTATCAGTCATCAGCGATTCTCCGTACATAGATGGAGAGTCGTTCACTTTTTCCAATCGCAGGAGGGACTGGAAAGCACGTCCTCCTTCCTTACTGTTCCAAAACGAAGTACCTGTTTTTCCCGCTTTTTTGCTGCGCTCCTTGGATCGTCCTCCACAGAATTGCTACCATCTGTGGGTGCATGGACGGCACCCACAGATGACCCATGTGGCGTGTGGTGTTGTGTATTGCCGGTCACGTAGTCCTCGCAATCTGGGGCCTACCAGACTGGGTTCCCAAATTTCTGAGCCTGCGGGTTGCTTCTTCCTCGTCGTCAGCTGGGCACTCCAAGATGGAGGAAACTAACAGGCAAAGTGGTAATGGCGGCCGGAGTCTCTCGTAGAAAACTACTGTGTCCACATTTTGCGAATAAATGTGAGCACAACAGAGCCACCGCTTCCCGTAGACCCCAATCTGAATCCGATGATTTAACCCACAGATATAGTGCCTTAACTATTTGAATCTGATGAAATATTTTAAAAGAACTTTCACAAGTTGTAAAAATGTGGCCTAATGATTTGCTATTTGAACCAAAGGAAGATCAATGGAGTGCTTATATCTGGTACTAGGAAATATGCAGTATAAATAATAAATAGCCCCCTCAAGCAGCTGCTTGCTACAGAGATCTGACAGGAGCCTGTCAATTTATATGCCATAGTAGAAGGTCTGAGAGGATAGCATGAACTCAGCAGAAAAACGACACATACATTCATGCCTTAACCGGGGCTCGAACCCAGAGTCCCTTAGATCAGTAGCCAAGCGCGCTAACCACTCGTCCACGGAAAGGTAAATGCAGTACATTATACCTATTACTCAAAATATAAATTAATTATTTATTAAGCATTTGCTTTGCACTAGGTCTAACAGAAGCTTGTCAGTTTAATATGCCAGAGAGAAAAGATCCATGAGGAAATCGGGACACAAATGAAATAAAATGAACAAAGATGATCAGCTTCTATTATTCTTGAGATGGCACATCACTCAGTGGAGTTTTGCTGGGCGATAAATGATAGACCAAGGCAGAATTTTTTGAACTTCTGCAGAATAAAATATAAGTAATAGTCAAGCACCAGAGCGACAACAGTACTTATTTTTTTTATCGTTATTTAAGCCAGCTTCTGGTAGAGTTTGAATTCGGTGTAAGATATATATGTTTTAATGTCAACTGTGTTTTGGTTGACTCACAGGTATCATTCACAGCGAAGAGAGGTGAATGGAAACAACGTAGGAAATGAGATTTTGCAGTTGGCGAAGCGATGATTCTCAAAGGTACTTTGTGAAGATCATTGGTGTCTCGTTGTCTCAATTGCTTCCACTCAGGTTGGGATGGATTAAATAAGTTAGCATTTAAACCAATGACTCTTTATAGTCTAGACCTTGTCAAAATTTGGTTTCATAGATTTGGTGAGTAATAAGCGATCTCAGAACTATTAATGTGTCACCTAATAGCTCAATAAACAAATGACCTCTCAGAAACCTTAATACCTCAGTTTCGCAGTTTCATTGTCTGAATTGTTTCCACTCAGGCTTCGCAACTGATCATTTCAAGGGACAATTCAATATCAAGATTTTTCTTGAACATAATATTTGGTTTTATCTTAACCAGATTTGAGAATTATTCATTCTTTGCCCTCACTCAGATAAATAATGATGATCTTGAACTAACCATGACAATCGCTCAGGGAAATAATGATGATATTGTTACATTCTATACAATTAAGTTTCTTGAAATTTCTACTCTTTCTCATAATCGCCATAAAGAGTCTATTAAAGAGGTCGCTATAAAGATTCAATTGGAGATGTCACCATAAGGATGGGATTAGAAAGGTTTCTAGAGTAGGTAAATTGAATGATCATTATAAGGGACTAAGGGATTGTCATAAATGTATCTGAGGCATCGTAGTAAAGACGAAATTGGAGAAATCAGGATATAAACAAGATGAGAGATGCCGCATCAAGATAAGATTGGTGAAATCGTACAAGGGTGCGACTGGACAAATTTTGTAAGGATGAGATTCGAAAGATCACTACAAAATTGAGATTGGGGAGATAACAAAAAAAATGAGTTTAAAGATAGAAATTAAGGGGTTAATACAAGGGTGTAAGTGGAGAAATCGGGAAAAGGATGGAGTTGTATAAATTGCAACAAGGATGAATTTGGAAGAGTCGCTACAAAATGACTATTGGAATTACATCCTTATGGTGACTTCTGGAATTGATTGGGAATTTTATACGCAATTGGTTGAGATTTGGAGGATTTCGCCATAGGCATGGAACTGGAAAACTCCCAATGAAGATGAGACTGAAAGGAGAACCACACAGATTGAATTGGAGAGGTCGCCACAATGATGAAATTTGGAAGAACGCCATAATGTAGAAACTGGATAGGATACAGAGATTGCCATAAGGATGCAATTCCAGAAATCACTTTAAAGTCTGAATTTCAGTGGTTGTCGCCACAAGGATTTTAATGGGGCGAGTGCTAGGAGGATGAAATTGACGAGATGGCAAAATGGTTAATATTGGGAAAGATCTCAACAAATTTGGGATTGAATAGATCTCCACAAGGTTGAAATGAATAGATCACATGCATGAATGGAATTGAGGAGATTGCTATAGAGATTTAATCGGAGATGTCGTCACAAGAATAACGTTATGGAGATTGCTTTGAGGTTTGGACACTCCGCCACTGGTTATGAGATTTGAAATTTTTGTGAAGTAAACATCTAGCCTATTGTATAATAAAAAATTAGTCCCTCAGGGTTGGAACACTCTGTGTCGTCATAGGCTCATTTCGTGCCAACCACTGTTTTATAAACTATTAATTTTGACAGTAATTAAATGTTAAAATTTTCACATGTTCAGGGTAGAGTGGAGTGTGATGAAATTAGCCTCCCTTATGGGACTCCCTATATCAGAAAATTTTCAGACAGACGGCTTCTTCATCTGTGAAAAGCCACTTTCCCAGATTAGATTATTTGTTGTATACGAAATAATGATTGTAACAAGATTTAGTGAGAAGATTGGGTTAACTCCTTAATACCTTACACTCTGCTTATTACCTAATCTTTTTCTGCTAATTACCCAATCCTTCTGCTCATTGCGTAATTCTTTTGCTCCTTCTACCAATTACCGAATCCTTCTGCTCCTTGTCCTAATTACCTAATCCTTTTTATCCTTCTGATAATTACTTAATCCTTTGCTCGTGCTAATTACCAAATCACTTTGCTCCCCCTGCTAGTTATCTAATCACTTTGCTCCTAATGCTAATCACTTCATCCTTTTGTTCCTAATGCTAATCACTTAATCCTTTTGTTCCTATTGCTAATCACCTAATCCCTTTGTTCCTTCTGTTAATTATCTAATCATTTTGCTCCTTCTTCTAATTACCTAATCCCTTTGCTCTTTCTTTCATAATTGCGTATAAAAACATTTAAATGAGATACAGTTATATATTTTTCTTCTGAAAAACAAAAATACATTTAAAGACTAATTAGAATAACCCGGAGATTTCGAAATTTTTTTTATTAATATAACAAAGTGTATGTCTCTTATTTTCTGCCCCACAAAAGCTAGGGAGTAAAATCTTACAGAGTAGATCTTGTTGACCAAGCTGGGACTCGAACCTGGGAACTGCAGATTACAAATCTGGCGCCCTACGACTGAATTTGCAATTTCGCCACTAACCCAATAGCTTTAGCCCTTTAACGTTGGTGTAGTGATTGTGTCAGAGGTTGTATACTGACAGCCCATTAACCCCAAGGTATGGGAGAAATGCACCAATTTTGTTTCAGGAAATAAACGAAAAAGGATTTTTGCGTTTTTATTACTGTTGTTAAAAGGCGCAAAAGTAGGAAAATTTTCCTTTAAACAAACATATTCACCCAAAGGCGATTTTTTATTCTTTTTATGAGACTTTAATTCCAAATACATATATTAATATTAGGTCATAGTTGACACATTAGTATTCTGAGCACTGAAAGAACTCCAAATCAAATAGTTTTATTACTATTTAAACAAGAAAATTTATAGAAAAAAATTCAAAACCTGGGATATTGCTGTTTAAATTTATTCTGTTCTGTACATTGCTTGCAAAAATTTGCAATGAAATATGAAAGATAATTTAATTTTGTTTAATATGATCTACGGGACCTAGGTTTGAGCCCCGGGTAAGGCATAGATGTTTGTGTCGTTTTTTCTGCTGAGGTCCTGCCATCCTCTCAGACCTTCTACTGTGGCATATAAACTAACAGGCTCCTGTCAGACCTCTTGGGCAAGCAGCTGCTTGAGGGAGTATATATAAATGAGATAATTTAGAATAGAGGTAAATTAGATAATTAGTTTATAAATAGAGATAATTAAATATAAATTAGTAGATAGGGCTCTTGGCTACTGATCCAAGACACATGGGTTCAATCCTCGATAAGGCATGGGTGTTTGTGTTGTGTTTCTGCTGAGTTGTCGCCTTTCTTACAGACTTTCTCTTCGGTTTATTACACCGACAAGCTCCTGTCAGACCTCTGTGGAAAGAAACTGTTTAAAGGGTAATTTTTTTCATAAATAATTTATATAATGTAGAATTATCGAAATTAAATTTTATCTAAATTAGATGTTTTATTAATTAGATGAAATATTTAGAAATTAATTAGAATAAATAATTAACTTTCTGCTGGGGTCTCTACTTTCTCATAGACCTCTATGACGCATTAACTGACAGGCTCCTATCATATCTCTGTGATAAACAGCTGTTGAGGGGTAATTTCTTTGTTTTAAACGGCCACCTGCTAGATTGTTTGGTTGCGATTCAAAGGTACCTGGATTGGGCCCGGAAAAAGCAAGGGTGCTTTTAGTCTTGTATTGTCTTTCTGTTGTGGTCTTGCCTTCCGCACAAAGTATCTATAGCGGAATACATTGAGAAGCTCTTATTAAAACTCTGTGGCAAGCAACTACTTGAGAGTTAATTTATTTTTTAATTACAGCATAAAAATGGAAAATATAAATCAAAGATCCAACTATGCATTGTTTCAACGTATTTACTAAGTTACATTTTCCTAATTATGCAAGTTTTCAAATGTGCAAGTGTAGTGTTGCATAACATACACATAGGGTATAAGTGAAAATTTCTGTATGTGAAATTTATTTACACTACGATCATTTAGCAAATTTAATTTCTAAATTTTTTTACTTCTTAAATAAAACCTGCATCATGTTATCATTGGCAAAATATAATCCCTTTAGAACATCTTGGATTCCACTTTTTTTGTTCCATATTTTTCTAGTTGCACTCTGATTTTTTTTTAAAGCGAAAATTTGGATAGATAAATTAATTGCATTGTTAAATATATACTAGTTTCAACAATATTTTCAAAAAACGTACTACTGATATTAAACAAAGCCAACAAGTTGAAGTTTTTGTTACATATAAATAACATAGTCCTAATAGCCTTTACGTTATACTAGATATTTATAAGTTTGATACACTTTGACACAGTGCCCTGAGTCTAGAATTAATGTTAAAGCTTTCTCTGTTTTTAATTATCGTTTTCCTTATCTCTAAGAGTCATTTATGAAATATGAATGTCAGAATTTTCAGGGAAGATGCTCCACACAGCCGCCGGAGCTAAAACCCCCGCCCTGAGCTACGGCGCCGCCTCCGGAAGGTGCCGACGACGGAGATTGGTGGGTCTCCTGACAGCCGCGAGACCTCAAGTCCGTCCTCCTGTTCCAGCCTCCTGGGTAAATATGGCTTCTTTTACCTTTTACTACTTCTCTAACTCGTGTCATCCTCAAGTGATGCTATTACTTGAACGACTGCGTCCTCCAAACATTCATTGTCAGCACCAATTCAATTTCTAATAGAAAAATGATCGAACATAACAAGAAGAAGCTATTACCGAGAGAAAGGTAAGTTCAATTTATAAGCTCAAATTGCCATCCGACATTTTTGCGATTTAACTCTGGATGATTATAAAGATATCAGGGAAAAGCTTCCCAGACGTAATTGTCACAGATTGCCTGAAGGGTTTCTCGGACATTGCAGCTACTCAGAGCATAATGGCTGCTTGTAGCGGAGTTGCAGGGTGGAGGGGGGGATCTTAGAAATCTCACGTGGTCTGGGTGGTCGCCGCCGCCGTTCGCGCCGCTCACTGGCTGATTTAGTGAGTCTTAAACAGGCTTGGGGTCATTCTAGGGTCATTTGACCAATCCTCGCAGACACAGAATTACGCGCGGTTCTAGACAGAAGCCAGCGCTCCAAATCAGGTGAGTTCCTTCTGCTATACTCTTAAATTTCTTTTATAGCCCACTTAAGGTGTTCGAATAGCTTCATAAAGTCAACAAGCCTCTGCTGCGGATCCGTCTGACTTACTGCTTTTGCCATCAACGAGAACCAGTGTAAAGCTCATATTCTTGTCACTGAGACCATTTATACACGACCATAGTACGGTTGATGGCGTGCGACGACCGCGTGCTCGGCCGAGGTGGGGAGAATACGCCTGACAGATATGTCACAGGTGACTTGGTCGCTGACGCTTTAAAGTGCCTTGAGTGGGGGTAATGTGGCCCAAGTAACACGAGACAGTCGCTTGTCAGCCAACGTTCAAAGAGCGTGCAGACCCATTACTACCTTGTTGTTCGAGGCAGGATTTTAGGTTCCGTTTTTACAAGGGGGATAGCTTAATTACATGTTGCTAAAACATTTAATGCCATATGCAAAGAAAAGCAAAGTGGAAGTAATTTATTGTTCAAAAGAATCTAATATTGTTGATATAAATGTTGTTATATATAATGTTAATGTTGCATTTAATTTTTTAATGTTGATGGATATTTATGCTGTGAATTCGTGGTTCTAACGTGTAATTTTACCTAAAGTGCAAGTTATGATTAAGCGCAATGTTTCACAGGATTTTTTTTCCAGTCACTTAAATACTTTTAGGGATATAAAATGTTTAAAACAGTTTTTATTCTTTAATAAAACGCCCTTTGGGGTGGAAAAAAATTGAAGATTTCACGGAACACCTGCTAATTGCCTAGGAGCAATGGCTAAAAAAGTTGATCTAGCATGTAACAGCAATTATTATTTAACTGAAAAATAATTTTATGATATTTATTTATATAATTAATCACCATTTGAATGTTTTTTTTTAAACCCAACAACTTTTGTACTAGTAAAAATTGTGATTATTTGAAGTGTTGGATACACGGATTTAAAATTTCTTTTTAATGTTTTCAGAAATTTATTTTCCAGGAATTAAGGAACTGAACTAAGAGTAAAATATAATTTTGGTGTAACTTATTGCTCATAAAAAAAAAAGCTGCATTGATTGATAATTTCACGCTTGATAACTATTAATAAAATAATTATCATCTTATGGACAATGAACATGAGAGTCAATTTATATATGACCATTTTTAAAATTATGCTCTTTCACACTGCATCAAATGTTAATAAATGTCGCATAGAAATAAATAACTTAAACTCTTTGTAAAGCTTGAAGAGATTAGTTTAGTGGGGGAATCTTACATTTCGGTGGCATTATATGTTAGATAGAAAATATACGAAAAAGTTTGGCAATATCTTTTCAATGTGTTCATTTATTTGTAAAATACCAGCGATGGAAATTAATTTTAAGAATTAGGTACACTTTTGTTAGAGGGAAGTAGGTATACTAAAATTTGAAAAAATGTCCAAATTTGTGTAAAAAATATTATCTTTTAAGTTATAAAGGAAAACGCATTAAATGTATAAAAATTCAAAATCACATCTGCAGCAACACTAAACATAATCATGTAGAAACATTGTCCTTCAGGAAACGGATGCACAGCATGATCCGCCTGTACTCTCATTTTCATTCCTGTAATCCCGGTGACCAAGTTGTTAGAGCGCTTGGCTGCTTATCAAAGGGACTGGGTTCGAGCTCCGGGTTCTTGTGTTTTCTCTATACTGAGATCTCGCCTTTCTCCCAGATCTTCTCTATGGCGTATTAAACTGACAGGCTCCTGTCAGACTTTTGTGGCATGCAACTTCTTGACAGATAATTTATTTTAATTTATTATTAAAAGACTATATCTTTAAGTTTTTCAATCTGAATTTTAAACATTTTGCAGTTCAGCTGGATTTTCTTTTAATGTTATTGTAGTCTCATTTAAATTTCGTCACAATAATCTGGATCTTTACTAAATATAATTCTTATTTCAGTAATCTTTCCTACACTAGCTCTCTATTTGTATGTCGTTTTTTTAAACTTATATTCTGCAAAAGAGAATTATTCTTCTACTCTCTAAAGTCACTATAAATCATGAATGAAACAGAAGTACTTATCAAACAACAATAATTGCAATAACTGCTTGGACTTCTCAGTAATGCGCATTTTTGTGATGCTGAAAGCGCCGTCCCATGGCCGAGTGGTTAGCGCGCTTGGCTACTGATCTAAGGGACTTGGGTTCGAGCCCCAGGTTGGCTACTGATCTAAGGGACTTGGGTTCGAGCCCCGGGTTGGCTACTAATCTAAGGGACTTGGGTTCGAGCCCCGGGTTGGCTACTAATCTAAGGGACTTGGGTTCGAGCCCCGGGTAAGGCATGGCTGTTTGTGTCGTTTTTCTGCTGAGGTCCTGCCATCCTCTCAGACCTTCTACTATGGCATATAAACTGACAGGCTCCTGTCAAGACCTCTGTGGCAAGCAGCTGCTTGAGGGGGTATTTATTTTTTTATGAAAGCACTATTTATTACATGTTACAAAGAAACTGAAAGAAAACATTCCGAAACACACACACACACAAATGACTGAGCTTGAAAGAGTTGCTACATTTTCATGACGAAAATTTCCTCACTCTGTCTGCCGATAACGTTCCGATTAACTTTACGCTTCGAAATGTTATGTATATTTTTCTGAAGAAAAAAATTTGATTGCAATATGTGATGTTTTATGACTACGAAAAGGAAAAAGCGCCGGCATAAACTTCTAGAATTCGCGTTTCTGTTTTCCTTTCCCTATCTAATCATGGAAACAATTGATAAGATTTCATATTATTTTACGAAATGTGTTCAGTGTGACTAAAGAGAAAATCAGAAAAATAAATAAATAGTATATTTTATTATCAAAGAATAATTGTCGCTGCCATCCTCTCAGATCTCCTACTGTGGCATATAAACTGACAGGCTCCTGTCAGACCTCTGTGGCAAGCAGCTGCTTGAGGGGGTATTTATTATTTATTTATTTAACTAATATAGTGGCATACCTTTGTACTCGTAGGTTAACTGATATAGTGTCGAGATGAACTTACCACTGTTTGAATTCGTAAACCAATGTAAACTAAGAGTAATTTCTATGTTTCTCTGTTCAATACGTAATTAAAGCAGCATTATTGATTAAGGATATTTCTTTAACAAGAGAATGTTTTCTCTATTATATCTTTAAAATAACTGTAGAGAGTGATATTATTAAGTCTCCAAAAGCTGAATAAATAAAAAGTACTATTGATGATGTACAGAAACACTAAAAAAGGTCCATTTATTAATTGTAATTTTTCAAAAACTTGAGCCCTTTCAACACCTATTTGAAAAACAGTTTACTGTGGCATATAAACTGACAGTTTCCTGTCAGACCTCTGTGGCGGGCAGCTGCTTGAGGGGGTATCTATTTTTATTATTTATTTTTACTTTTTGAAGTAAATTTCTTTCGGTGGCTGCGACGGGAAAAAAAGTCAGCACTAAAGATTAAATAAAAACAACAGAATGATGACCCCCCGCCCACAGAAAAAAAATGCAGTGTGAATGTAATAAATATTCTAGAATAATAAAAAATTGAAAGGTATTAGAACTGATTTGAAATTGAATAGAAATGAATTAAAATTGAGTAGAAATGAATTAAAAAAAGAGTGATTTAACATTATAGAACCAAGTCTATATTAATTTCAGAAAATAAACTGGAAGAAAAAATCGTGCGTGCGAAATTTGATTCACAGCCTCTTTTTTTTATCCTTCATTGGCTGCATATTAATAAGAATTAAACACTTAACTGCAACATTATACATTTTGAGAAAATACAGTTTTATTTTTTTAGGAGCATATTACTAACCTTTAAACATAAACTGCTATCAGATATTAAATATGAGAACTAATTCTGTTGTAGATACATTATTAATCAACATATGAAAGGATCTATTAGTAATGGCAGGTACCGCGTATTTTAATTTTAATTATTTTGAGCATCGTGTAGTAAGAGTCTTGAATCCAATTTGCTTTTTTTTTGTGAGGATTCCCAAATAGCAAAATGGGATTAACTACTAATATTTCTGGTTTACTAGTTATTCCTATTTCAACTGCCTCAAGTGTTAATGACAGTTGATCTTCTGTTCTTATCATTATTTTAAAACCTTAATTTGAAATATATACGTTCAGAAGCGTCGAAAAACATTTTTATGGGGATGATGATCTTTCCCTAATTTTGCATTATGAGCAATATTTTGAATATGTAATTAATGAACAATACCTTGAGTAATGCGGCTAATACCTGATTATTGGCTACAAAATTTTAAAAGAATCGTAAACATTATATTCAAAGTGAGGAAATAAATCTCTGTCCAAAAACATTTCAGATTTATTTTGAGTTAAACTTTCAGTTTCATTATAGTTCATAAAAACATCATCTATTAAAGAAAAGCACTATTTGCATTATTCTCCCACATAAAATACAGAGCCAACCCAGAAGCTCTGTTAGGCTTAACTTGTTGTCTCAAATATCATGTAAACTTATACACTGGGATACACCCACTGTCCTAGTAGTCAGGTATTCTAACCCCTATACCAGGTACAGCAGAGATTCTCAAACATTTCGACACTGCGAGTCCCTAGAATTGTAATAAATTTATGCGAACCTCTAGAACGTAGATACAATTATGCTGCCCCTTTCTTCTTTCCTACAATGTAGGACCTATGTGTCTAATGATTTTTATGTTATATTTAGATAAGAGAAAATGAAACCAAAATTAGATTTTTGCACTTAATACATTAGTCCCAAGGAACGCTTTTTTTTATATAAACTTATATAATCTCACATAATATTTCAAAACAATTTTCACTACGAATACTAGAAATGAAAACCCATCAGAGCTTAGGACCCTCTTCCAAGATGCTCGCTACTTACACTTTGAGGTACGGCTTTTAATCTTTTTATAAAATCATAGATGTTTGTTGTTTGTGTAGCAGTCGTGCGAGCTGTGAAGCATTATTTTGTTAACTCGGTTGGTTGAATAACGAAACGATCTAGATTTAGATTTCAGAGAGGGCATTTATGTCCCCCTTATATGATCTTCTCCATGTATTATTATACCGACATGCTGTTGTTAAATCTCCTGGCAAATAGGCTGCTAAAGGAAAATTTTATTTTATGCTGACTTCAGTCAGGCGCTTATTCAGAGAGAGTGCTTGGGATCCTACAGAGCACCCTCATTTAAATAGTTGATGAGATAACTCTAAATTAGAACATAATAAAACTATTCATAGACGCAGTTTAGGGTTTGTAGAAAACGTCGTGTTAACTGAAACTGAGTAAAAAGATGGTAAAGCAGTTGCAGTTTTGTCAGGGTGTAGAAAATGGGGATTTCTACCTTTTATTTTTAATCTGCAACCGCAAAAGTATAAACATGAAATAAGACACTAAGCAGCAAGCGATGAAATTATCAGTCAATTTTTGTTTTCTTAGCCACAAGCAGAGATAGAGTTGTTTTCAACAAGGTAAACAATCTTTTTTGGTAAAAGAAGAGAACAAGTTTCTTCTACATAAACTGCTTTGAATGCATATATACAAAAGAAGACCCCCCCCCCCTCATATGCCCTAGACAACATAAATATCTCGAGCACCCTACTGTATATGGCACGCCAAGATTTTTTTGAAAGCTAACGCTAAAAATAATGTTCAGCAACTCCCCCTCCCCCCCGCTAAAATGTTTAGGTACAGCAACTTTTCTAAAAATCTTAGGTTCTGCCGTTTTCGTGTGATATTTCAAGCATTTTTAATTAACCAATTGGCTTAACCGATTGGATTTTCAGAGCAACATATAAGTGCAACTACCCTGATACTAAAAAAACTCCTTAAAATAGCTGTTTTCTTTCTTTTTTCGTTAATTGTAATTGTAAATATGCTTTTATTCCATATAAATTTCAGTACATTTTTTTAATACACAAAGTTAAAACTTGTATCTAGTGGTAAAAACAGTTGATTCAGCTAATTGCATGTCATATTGTATTTAACATTTGGAAGTGGCAATCGCTGAGGGAGGAACTTGGGTAATTGAGGAGAGCCAGACAATTGGTTTAAAAAAAGATTCATGTTGTTGTAGCGAGATTAGTGTGTATGGGGAGGAACCGGTCTTCGCATATTTGGCCTGTTAACAAGGTGGGGTAAACACACCTTAAACGTCAAGAAATTGATGGCTTTGTTAAGTTTTCTAAGACAAAATAACTTAATATTGATTCCAGCTTAATCATTTGAAAATAACTCTCCATACGTGAAATCCATGATGGATACCATTCTGCAAATTTTAAATTAGGTGAGTTTGTTTATTGCAATTAAGCATTGGCGTTACTTTGGATGCTAGCGTACTAATGAATTTGTAGTTACAAAATGCAGTTAAACAGGCAAAAATTACTATAATATAATATAGGTTTAATTCACTCGCTTTTAATAAAATATCCTTCTTGATTTGGTACAATGACAAAATACTACTTAATTAACAATAACATAATAGAAGTAGCCGTCCCATGGCCGAGTGGTTAGCGCGCTTGGCTACTGATCTAAGGGACCTGGGTTCGAGCCCCGGGTAAGGCATGGATGTATGTGTTGTTTTCTGCTGAGGTCCTGCCATCCTCTCAGACCTTCTACTCTGGCATATAAACTGACAGGCTCCTGTCAGACCTCTGTGGCAAGCAGCTACTTGAGGGGGTATTTTTTTTTTATTTAAAAGAAGTAACCAATAAAATCCGTAATACTTCTTTATTTCCATAACACAAAAACAGATTAATTTGATATTTTAAAGCCGAAGTAAGATGATTAGGAATCAAAGATGCAGAAAGAACACCTTTTCATCCATATCTTGCTATTCACATCATCGCATTCCTATTATTTTAAGTTTCACTCTTTAATCCTATAGGTAGTAATCGTGCTCTCAATTTGCTACTGTGAAGAAGAATTTAAAAACGTTGTTGCTATCACCCTCCTGAACTCTCCGTTTATAGAAACCTCCGTTGTAGCTATCACATTCCGTTTATTTTAAGCTTAAACCTGTAGGTAATAAAATAATTTATTCCATGCAGGGGGTTACAAGCCGTCCCATGGCCGAGTGGTTAGCACGCTTGGTTACTGATCTAAGGGACCTGGGTAAGGCATGGTTGTGTGTGTTGTTTTTCTGCGGAGGTCCTGCCATCCTCTCAGATCTCCTACTCTGGCATATAAACTGACAGGCTCCTGTCAGACCTCTGTGGCAAGCAGCTGCTTGAGAGGGTATTATTATAAGGGGTTACAATAAAGCCAAGATACAGGTAATTTCGGATATTAATTTAAATCTCTCGTAATCGTGTTCTCAATTTTCTGCCACAAAGAGTATAGTGAGTAATTTGAAATCATTGTTGCTATCACACTCCGCTTTTTTTTAAGATTCACTATTCATACTTAAAGGTAATAATTTTCCTCTTAATTTTCTACTTCAAAAAGTAAAGATGAGCAATTTGATATATGAAGAATTCAAATAATATATACATGTTTCACTGTAAAGTTTGTATGCAAAGGCAGATTTAACTTCATTAAGCTATCGTACATTATAATGACACTGTATGAATAATCAACCAGTGCTGTAGGTCTAAACAAAATCAGCTCCAGGACGGGAAAATGTTTTGTAAGCATAATTATTTATAATTTGTGCAAGAAACTTAGTATTTTATTGTTAAATGCAATTAATTAAAAAAGTTGTCTTTTTTTATTTCATAACTATCATCAAAGTTGTGTTTCATCATCACGATGGTGTACCAACTCTGATTTCACGTATAGACAACCCCTCAA
The DNA here is from genome assembly GCA_038380435.1 of Ryuthela nishihirai. NCBI lineage: Eukaryota > Metazoa > Arthropoda > Arachnida > Araneae > Heptathelidae > Ryuthela > Ryuthela nishihirai. The sequence goes on from JAWZYU010000001.1 coordinate 110,489,238, forward strand.
GAGGTAGCATGATGCAAAAGTGGAGGTCAATTTAGTTAAACGACTTAAGTGATGTCACATATGTTATCAAAATATTTTAGTCTAAATTTAATACAATGAGGTTCATCCCACTAAATATAAGGAGCGTCTAAGAGAAAAACTAATATCCACTATGTAGACTGTATAATAACATTTTCACTTTTTAAGTTGAATTTCACGTATATTTCCAGCATATTATCAATTTCAGTTATTTACTTTATTTTAAACAAGATCTAGTAATACCAGTGAACATCACATTTCGGGAAAAAACATGCGATGTTTTTTTAAATAATTTGCTGGTAGTATAAAATAATTCAAGAGTTTATTAGTAGTGTTATAATTACACTTCTGGGCTCTCTGAACTGTTGAATTATTTTATACTACCAGCAAATTATTTAAAAAAACATCGCATGTTTTTTCCCGAAATGTGATGTTCACTGGTATTACTAGATCTTGTTTACAATAAATAACTGAAATTGATAATATGCTGAAAATATACGTGAAATTCAACTTAAAAAGTGAAAATGTTATTGTACAGTCTATATAGTGGATGTTAGTTTTTCTCTTAAACGCTCCTTATATTTAGTGGGATGAACCTCATTGTATTAAATTTAGACTAAAATATTTTGATAACATATGTGACATCACTAAAGTCGTTTAACTAAATTGACCTCCACTTTTGCATCATGCTACATCGGACAGTCGCGTTTCAAAAAATCGTATATATTGTAATATTTTCTTTGTAACTACATGACAACCAGAGAGCCCAGAAATGTAATTATAACACTACCGTGTTGTTTTTCTGCTGAGGTCCTGCCAGCCTCACAGACCTTCTACTATGGCAAATAAACTGACGGGCTCCTGTCAGACCTCTGTGGCAAGCAGCTGCTTGACGGGGTATTTATTTATTTTTTATTATTAAACATAATCACGTTAATTTAAAAATTTACGTTGTTGTGATCGACAGAAGTAAATTCTTGGTTGTTCGTGGTAAATGATGGTGAGTTTAAAAGTCATAATATCTGTTACTCATTCTCACCTTAATTGTAAAGAAAGGTTTATTTTTCAAAAATCTATTTTCCATAAATTTTTATATAGTTAAAAGAAACTATTTGCTCTTTTCATAGATATAATATATATCTAGTTTGGAAGTTTCATGAAATACAAGGAAATATGTTGTTTACAAAACGTTATTTATAAACAATAAAATTAAAAAAATGCTAATAAGGTTAGGATTCTAGAAAGCCTCCCTTTTTATTTATATTGTTTCTTACCAAACACGGATCTATCGTGTTATTCTTAACGTAATCTTCTTAATCTAGTATTATTTGTTTAATTTTCCTGTTTTGTACATTATATGAAAATAAATAAATAAAAAAAACCTCAAACAGCTGCTTGCCACAGAGGTCTGACAGGAGCCTGTCAGTTTATATGTCAGGGGGCGGGGGTGGCTCAGTCGGTAGCGCGCCAGGCTCGTAATCTGTAGTTCCCAGGTTCGAGTCCCAGCTGGGTCAGCGTTGAGATTTATCTCCGCAAAATTCCCCGCCCTGCCCACGGTCAGTAGGGGACACCGATGGGCTTGGAAAGGCCGCCGTCCGTCGGATGGGACGTTAAGCCGTGGCCCCGTGTGCGGGAGAGCCATAACCTGTGCACGTTAAAGAACACGCAGGATGGCCTTGACGGGAGGCTACCATCTGTCTCCCAACAGCTGTTCCAGTGGGTCCCCTCCCCCAACCTTCTCTGAGCCTTCGGGGTCCATGTGACCTGGCCATTTAGCCCATGGTGTGCAAAAAAGTGCCGCTCAGAGGTAAAACAACCCAACCCAACCCAAAGTTTATATGTCATAGTAGAAGGTCTATGAGGATTGCGATACCTCAGCAGAAAAACTATACCAAATCCATGTCCTACCCAGGGCTGGAACCCAGTCTCTTTGATCAGTAGCCAAGCACACTAACCACTCGATCACTGGTTGGCGTTTTGTTCATTTGAAGTTTAAAAAAAAATTTATTCTGTTTTACATAGCTCTCTGTTTGTATATATTTACGTATTGGCTGCAATGCTTTTTTCTATACTAGAGCATGGGTATGGTTAAAATTATAATTTTTTTTTGCCGTCCTATGGCCGAGTGGTTAGACTACTGATCTAAGGGACCTGGTTCGAGCCCCGGGTAAGTCATGGATGTATGTGTCATTTTTCTGCTGAGGTTCTGCCATAGGTTCTCAGCTGCTGAGGTTCTCAGGCTTTCTACTCTGGCATATAAACTGACAGGCTCCTGTCAGACCTCTGTGACAAGCATCTGCTTGAAGGGGTATTTATTTATTATTATTTAGAGCATTTTTAATTTTTAGTAATCTTTTAGAAAATCAGCGTATTAGACTTGTTGACAAGATACAAATTACACTGTAACTTTAAATGAACTTTAAATGACCTTAACTTTAAATGAAATAAATCATTTGTATTCTCACATTCTTACGAATAATTTTCCTGACATCACGTGCTTAGTCATAGGCATAAATCGATGAGGTAGTGAGGATTTGACATTTTATGAGACAAAAAATTTGCTACTGTTCTTTAGACCTTGGAGAATGCAAATTTGCTATATATTATAGAATTCATTCACACTGTAAGAAGTCTATAAGTTAGGCAGGAGAATAGACACAAGTATTTTCTGGTATAGTAGAGACATTAAGATAATTCTCAAGTTAATGGAAAGTGCTGAATTATTTATCTATCTGATTAGTTTCTGAGCCTATATCAATGACTCTAGTGCAGAGATTTTCAATAATTTTAATCTTCTCTACAACCAATTGTTGAGAGAAGCGGTATATGGTCCTAAGATTTCCATTAAATTATTTTCATAGCACATATTTCTGAAATATTGAACTCTCTCTTGAAATACTTTTCTTTTGCCTGGGAAGCACACTAGATAGGTTGGGGATGTTTGGTTTACTAGAAGAATGCAGATAAGGCACATACAGCGTATTTAAGAGCATTCTTGGTTTCGTTCATAATATTTATGGCATAATCAAATATTCCATTTGATACGTTTTTGGGCAGGAGTTACTAAACGACTTTAAGCAGAATTAAGGATATTGGGAGGGATTGTTTTGATTTTAACATGGTTACTGTATGCAGAACTGCAAAATAGCGACGAGTTATAGAAAAAAGAGCAGATCTAGAATGAGATGGGTGGATAGTTTCAAAGAGTATATTGAACATCAGTGACCAAATGTACTAGTTCTTGTTCAGAATAGATGTATATAGTGAACAAAATTACAGTTTGGTTGGACCTACTCAGACTATGCAGATTACTGAACATTCGGAAGCTATAATGGCATATAAACTGACCATAAACAAATACCATGAATTATATCTCAAGGCTGAAAAAAAAACCCAGACAAATAAACGATTCTAAATGACTGTTATAACCACTTTAGTTAAAATGCTTCATATTGTCTTTTCCTCATACGAAATCTTATTTGGTTTTCTTTTGTATCTTGAGTGTTAGGATTTAGAATGAGAACTTGCTTAGGGTCTTTAAACAGTTTTAATAATAGATGTAAAAAGCAAAAAAAAAAAGTTTCTCATTCCATCATTAATATTCTTTTGAGAGTAATACATAACCAATGCTGTTATCTGATGATAGTTTTAGGAACTTAAATATTAATGAACATCTGGTCGAAAAATGGTATCATTCCTGAACAAACATTCAATGATCAAACTTATATAATAAGACCACTACAATTTTTTCCTATGTCTTACGAATTCTCATCCTAATATTGGTATTAAATCTCTAATAGCAGACGTTTGCATTATCTTATGAAATAAATGGTATCCCAATGAATCCATAGAGTGATGAGAGAAGATTGTTTTTTAAACATTTATCCAGTTATGTCATATAGGTGTATGACTTCGCGATTTATCCTAGCTTATTTTTCAGAAATATATTTTCATAAACAATGCCTTGAAAATTCATTTCTAGGAGGTTATGTTTCCTAAAAATAGTTTCTGGAGCGTTTATGATCACAAGTCATTCTTAAAATTGTTTCCTTTTTCTGTATAACTTCGTAGTTTCAAGCACTTTAGAGTTTTAACTTTACTAAGTTTTACGAACGTACTGAGAGTTTCTTTCATTAGTCTGAGGTGTAGTTATAACTGTGAAAAAAGGATATTGATGATATTGTGACAAATAGTTTGACAGATGCACTGGGGTTATGCTTCCTCTTAAAGAAGATTGGTGTGATAAATCACACCCTATTTTTTTGTGTCTGCAAACTAATGAAATCTTAAGAATCGTAGTATATCCTTATATTATTTTGTTGAAGGAATAGGTCATCAATAAAAAATCAAAATTTGTTTAATTTAGAGTGTTTGTTTTTCTAATTTGATTTTAGTTCCTGTATACAGTATACGAATTAGGAAATCTAACGTCATTTATACAAAACCTCCATAAAGTGCGCGCATGTAAAGAAAAAGGTGTAATTGTATGAAATTACTAAATAACTGATAGAAAATATTTAACTATATAATTTTTATTATATAGACTGTACAATAACATTTCATCAGGGCTGATTCTGTTTGTTCCACCTAGGTTTGTGTATATTGTATTTCGTAAATCAATCAGGTTAAAAAAATAGATTAAATTGGCGAAAAAATAACATAAAAGAAAAAAGATAACGGGCATCAATAAGGTAAACAGTTAATAGATTTCGTTTCTGGGGTTTATACGAATCTGTGGAGATATAGGCATACGCACTTTTATTAGATTAAAATTAGTAATAATTTTTAACCTATTTAAGGTTTGAGAGATAATGACACTGGATACGTTTTAGTAAGCAAGGTAAAAGATATATTGCTGCTTTTGATTCTGAATATTTGCATAGCATCTTCGGTATTGGTGGTTTGATTACATCAATAGTGGTAATTCGTGATTTTTTAATAATGATGATTAAATGAATACTCTACCATCTTCACGCAAAATGTTAGGTAAGGAGAGACTGCATTGGTTTGACTATATTGCTATCATGCAGAATTACAGATTAGACAATAGAGTATGAACAATGTATACAAAGACTCAGATAAAAAAAACAAGAGACCTGGAATGCTGTAGGCCGACCATAACAATCTGAATCTTGTTAGAATTAGTCTGCTCTGACTAAAAGCAACAACTGCAGCTCAAGATATACGTGTTTAAAGAACTAAATTACGCACTTTGGTTGGACATTCTTCATAGTCCATAACTGAATGGATGAAAATAAAAATTTCAGGAAAATTTTGACCCATTGAGCCACCTATTCCCTAGCCCATGACTGCTTGAGGATTATACATATATATGTATTGAATAAAAAGTATTTACGTTTATAATGTAGTAATACGTAATGGTAAACGTCTGGGTAAATAAATAAACTAGGGTTATGGAGGATCCATAAATACTCAGTTGTGTTACATTTTTGTGGAAATATATGAAGCCAGTGTTTAAATCCACAAAGGGTACTGATGATAGAGGTTTTTGCCATTTAAGAAATAATGATATTACATTTTTTATTAATTTTTTGTATAGTTTGAGTGAGCCATATCGAAGAATAATATTCTTATTTCTACTGCTAATGCATGATATTTCGTTTATTTTTGCATTTTTTTGTCGATAAGAAAACAAAAAAAAGTCATCTGTCTCAAAACTACTTTTAGTTGAAAGCAATGAAATTAGTGTCAAGAGTTCAGTTACTAACAGATTAATTAGTGCTAAACAGTGGCGAAGGATGGATGGAAGCAATTGAGACGTGGAAACTGCGCAATTGTTACATAGAAGATTCTCATATGTCATTGATTGATTAATGATATATGAGACATTAACATGAGACAATACATATGAGACAATGACATATATGACATTGACTTGCCAATCTACAAATTATCTCATAGATCAAATGTTATTAGTCTGTTGACATGGGATTTATAGCTTAATTCCTCAATGACTTACCAGAATATTTGATCGATCAATTGCTCAGTCTCATTAACTCATTTGCTTCCATATACTCTTCGCTATTGGTGCTAATATTTGTACTGATAAAATATCTGAATCTCAGTGAAATTTATGACTTAAAAATATCGTTTTATCTGAGGAACACACTACTTTAATTACTTACGTTTAGACAATAATTGCATTTTTCTGGAGTACATCAAGAAAGTATAACATAGCACTGTGTAGTCTAGACTTGTTTAATAGTCAATATTCATCATTAGTGACAAGCAAAGTACATTGTGCAATAATATGGCTCTAAAACAATGTTAATTCTTAAAATTAATGCTAGAGCTTATTATTTTGTTAAAAATTAATGATGATAAATATTTTGGAAACATTTGTTAAATAATATAGACGTTTTAGAAAAAAAAACCCAGTTTTGCAGCTTTTGTTTTTTAGAAATAAGTCATTCTAATCTATTTTTTACAATGTCAAGGTATACAGTTTTTAAATCAAATAAAAAAAGAAATGGATATTGATTTCTCCCTAGATCAGTTTTTATTCGTAATTATTGTAATTAACAGTAACCAACATTAATAGATACAGGTGCTTAAAATTAATGCTGTTACACAAAAGCGTGGATGAAAGCAGTTGAATCAATAATACTGTAAATTTCACATATCAGGTTACCGAGTGGTTAGTATGATGGCTACTAATCAGAGGGACCTGGGTTCGAGCCCCTGGTAAGTCACGAATGTTTATGTTGCTTTCTGCCGGCGTCTCGCTCTCCTCACATACCTCTCTACTATTACAAGAATGACATGATCCTGTCAGACCTCTGTGGCAAACAGATGCCTGAGGGGGGATTTTTTTAAATCATTGTTGACTTCGACTCTCAGTAACATGCCAATAAATTAATGTTCTTTAATCTATGAGATTACTGAATATTTAAGCATTGCAATTATTAGTCGCTTCAATACTTAACCTGGTCTCTGAACTTACCTGTATTTTCCCATAATGTAACCCATTACCTCATGGTAAGACATTGCGCAGTTGTCTGATTAGCACTGATGTTAAATTTAAAATTTTCATAATTGTACTTGAAAAATATTTCTTTGAAATGCTGATACATTAGCTTTTTAATTATTCGCAGTGAAAATCCGAAAGCTCTCTTGAACGTAAGATTCGCAATAGCAATTATTTAAAAGCAACAACAACATAAAAAATTTTGAAAAGATAAACATTGTCTTATTACAAAGATTACAGAAAATTTTGAGATAATGAAATGATACCTTATATTTGGTGCTCATAAACATTTAAAAAGTAAAATCATTTTTTTCTTAATTTGTCCTGGATTTGAATTATTTTCTGTTTGAAATGAGTTTGTAGAAATATTTTGCTTCAATTGCTTTTTAAACTTAACATAAAGCCTAATTAGATTCTCATTGTTCGATAGAAAGCAATTGTATTTATTGCCAAATCCTAGTTCATACAATAAAATGTATTTACTATGTAAACCAACTTTTAATCATAGCCTACTACTGCAGTATGGAAAGGGAATCTTAATTTTTTTGTATAGTACTTTGTAGTAGTATAGTAATGTGTATAACAGAATTTAACTATATTAATATAGTTATAAATTTATATGATTACAATGAGAAAAAATTTTTACCTAGGCAAAAGGTTGGACGTTTAAATCACAATTATCTAAAGAAAAATAAATAAAATTATGCTGACAAGCACCTTAATAAAAAAAATAATAAATTACTCATCAAGCAACTGCTTGCTACAGAAGTCTTAACAGATGACTGTGGATATAATACTGCAATAGAAAAGGTCTGTGAGAAAGGCAAGCTTCAACAGAAAGATTACACCAAACATCTAATCCTTATCCCTGGATTGAGAGTGACATCTTAATTAATTTTAACCAGCAACTAAACACATTAACCATTCAGCCACTGGAATTGCACACCTTAATAATTAAAAGCTGAATTTATTTTCTTGGCTTTATGAGCGTCATTGGATTTGATGCAATTCAGAAGTGTCTTCAACATTTGCGTTTGAATTAGCAAAATATTTCTAAGCTATATTTGCATGTATTTATTTAATATGCATCATTTTTTCAAAATGTTCTTCTAACATGAACATACTATTCAAAATCAAGTACAACACTGACCATTTTTTAAATTGAGTAAAGAGGGTTATTCTTTTTATTGATATGGTCTAAAAAAGTAGAAATGCAACTATTGTTCCTTCATTTTGAACTTAAATGTACCTAATGAAATTAAAGCATCAAATGAAAGAGAAACATCTATTCAAAGAAAATTTTGTCTTTCTTTTGTGATATCTTGACATTTTGTTTGCCTGAAATCCTCCAAACCGGTTGCGTCTGTGGTTTTCAACGTTGTTGTAATCTCCTCCAATGGAGGTCGCTGCTAGTCTGAGTACCAGTGAGCTCAAATTACGAAAGCAACCGAATAAGGGAAACTTCACAATATATGTTAGAAGAAAATGTAACAAAAACCAATAAAATAAATCGAATAGAGCAAAAGTTGTGTTAAAAAGATCAGGCAATAGTAATTTTGAAGCATAAATTTAGATTTATTATTCAAATATCTTACGGGATCAACTAAACCTAATCTTGTTTGACCAATAAATAATATATCTTCGAGTTAGATGTTTTCCAAAATGTTGGTAATTTTTAAACATCATAAAGTCTTTCATCTAAAATCAAAGAATGTGTGCTTCTATGCAAGTATGAATTTCGTTATACTTTTTTTCTATTTCAGTGATTCATAATAATTTACCTCATGTCAAACTCATAATGTTCCCAGATACCTGTTAGGCACGTTAATGATTTGGTTCAAATAATTTTTTCATAAATAACGAGGACTAACATTTCTTAGCTATAAATATTATGACTGCACAAACTGAACTTATTCAGTGCTCGGTGAACTCTTGCTTTTTAATTTATTAAAACATATGTAAAAGATGTCGATATTAAAATTCCCAAGCATTAGATATATATTTTTCTTGATAATTAAACATTTAATTGTCAAGGAAAAAATTCAATAAGATTTGTAAGAAGGTTTTAATAAATGAGAATGTTGCCATGTCTCTAGTAGCTGATGTAATTCGCTCCTGATAAAATTTCCTTTGAATAATATATACATAATAATTTAAGTCTTAGATAAATTTAATAATGGGTTTTTGACTCAAACGCATAAAACCATTTTTGATTTTGTATTTATTTTAAATTCTCTGAAATATCATGAAACAGTAAGTAAGAGTGTGCTGAAGTTTAGTGTGCTGATATCTAGCAACTAACCGTAAATATGGTTATGATTAACAGAAAAGAAGTTTTCTATAGTTATTTAATATCGATGTTTCATCTTAAGAAGAAGTGAAAAACGCTTCATCAACTCTTTTTTCTGAAATTAATCCATGATTTTGATTGTGCACACTGAGCTTTTCCAAGTATAATAAGGCTACTGTCCTAATAAATATAGACCTTACAGCTCTCATATTCTGCAGAAACAGTTTGTAGCCTTAACTATCTATGTTAACAGTTACAAAACCATGATGAGAAACAATCAAATTCACTGTCTTAGCCATTTGGAAGACAGAAGAAAATTTAAATGGATTCGTCCATTCCTTACTTGTCCAATACTTATATCGAAAAATGTATCTGCTACTGAATATTCAAAGCAAAAAAAGTTAATGATTAACGAATCTGTAATGACCTCATTCCTAAGATTTGTAATTCAGAAAATATATCACATGGAAATTATCAGTCATCTTCATTGGCTAGGAATACGTTATATAATATCGACTATTCAATTGTTATTTGATATTGTTAGTTACAGCAGTTAAAACGCTATTTTTCGATATAAGATTTGAATACGATAGTAATAAATTCCCATTTATTGGTATTTATATTTTTCTCCAAATACGTTGAATATCATCAATGACGAATCCTGTTCTATTTAAACAAAGTATCATTTTTCATGGATAATAAAAAATACCCCCTCAAGCAGCTGCTTGCCACAGAGGTCTGACAGGAGCCTGTCAGTTTATATGCCACAGTAGAAGGTCTGAGAAACCTCAGCAGAAAAACGACACATACATCCATGCCTTAACCGGGACTCGAACAGAAATAGCATATATTCATATGTACATTCATCAATGTGTAATTCAGTGGCATATCAGAGGATAAATTTCAACAACGGGGAAGATTTCAAAAATTCGTATGAATTCATAACTTGTCAGAAAGAATAGTAATTTACGACTTAGGAAAAGCATATTAATTTTTATTTTATCACGAATTTCTAGAAGAGTGAAGTTCAGACTCTTAGAACTGTGACATATTTGCGTTATGTAACATCTAACCTTGAATTTTGTATCGCGGCATTAACACCTAATATGCAACAATTTCAGAGTGCATGCAATTGTGGTCAATAGAATATTTTACTTTTTTTAGCAAAAAAAAAATACTGAACTTATCCCCTAGAAACTAACGTATGTTTATATCATATATCCCACGATATATTCTCTATCAATGAAATATAGTGTCGGGTTTATTGTTTAATTTGAATATCCTACTGACTAAAAGAATAAAAATTTGAATGAATCAATGAAATAAGAAAATGTTAAGTTTAAATTATCAGTTCATTCGCTTAGGACATTATTAAATATTATTTTCGAGCGAAATGAAATTAAGTTCGTTGAATGTTGTTCTTGGGATAAAATCATCTGTAGCTTAAAGTTTTCCGTCTTAATGGATGGAATTACAATAGTAAGAGAAAGTTTTGTGGATAACGTACAAAGGTTTCCCAAATATTTTGGGAAACTTCAAATGCAAACATAGCGATCTTCAATTACAAACATAGCGAAGGAAAAGACAATAAGTAAATTATCAGATCTCCCATTTGAGAAGCTAAATTTTTCCTTTAGTTAAATAAATTTAATCCTAACAGCTATAACGACTTATTAGTGAAGATTTAGCCTGACAACTGTGCAGAAAGTTTGTTGGTATGAGGGTGTTTCCTTGATTTTTTGTTGGGTATTTAAGAAGCTTGTTCTCTTTATTGCATTTTTAACAAATTTCGAAAAGAGTATTTCGTCTTCATTCCATTGTTTGGCGTCACTTTATTTTCTTTACATTTGACAAAGGAAAATATTTAACTTGGGAAAAATATGTACATCATTTTAATACTTAGCATCTATCAGCCCTGTTTAATTTTCCTGAAAAAACTTTTAATTTCACTACAAAGATAGTTTTTGTTTATATAATGATGTTAGTTGATTAATCATATCAGAAGCAAACAATAAGAGAGATTATTTAAGCGGGTAGTTAAATATTATACTAATGAGGCATATTACACGTTTTTAATAATGGTAGTGTTTGCGATATCAATAATAATAAATTAGCTACCAGATTGTACTTATTTTATATCGTTAACATCACAACATTAATGCTAAACATAGGGAAAATATCGAATAACTTTTTTCATATGACAAAATAAGTCCCCTATTTCAACAAATTCTGCAGTAAAATAAGTTGTTTAATTATAAATATGTCAGAAAAGGGAAAACTTCCAATGAGGGAACAAAACCAAACAAAATTAATAGCAATTAGTAAAAGAAATAAAAGTGACAGACGACTTTTTTTTTGCTGTCTAAAAAAACTCCCATTCTGCTCATTTGCAATATTCTCATTTGTTTAGTCGCGATAAATGACACAAAACATTTGTTCCTGCTTTTTTTTTTAGTTTGTTATCCCAGTCTCAAATTAACTCATTTACAGAACTCAACAGTAAATGCCTAAAAAAAATTCAGAAAGATAAATAATATACTAATTGCTCAGGAAACAAAAACTGCTCTATTCTGTTCTAAGAAAGGTGAGAGTGCTTGTTTTCTTTTTCATATTTGTGCCATTTTTTCTTTATTTATGTATTACTTACGTACATCTTTCAGCATGCATAGATAGCGAAATATAATTTAGAAGCTGCAAGAGCGAAATTTCTTTTTTCTTTTTTCATTTTGTTTAACGCGACAGTGCGTTAATGAAATCATTGTAAGCGAAAAGCCCCCACGTGACCCCAAGTTCGAGATGAAAGTTATTTGTCTTAGTCTAGAAAACAGCAAAGAGCCGCCTTTGGCTCACCCTTCAGCTGCTTCCTCCACCCGTGCATTGCAAGGAGAAGATGGCAGTGGGCTTCAGAAATTCTAATTTTGAGCTCTCTTTCAACAGCACCTTCGGGAGCAATAAGAATGAGAGCGGCCCAAAAGAAAGGCGAGACTCCATCTAATACATCGTTTTATAAAAACTGAAGTGGGTTGTACGAAAATTCCTCACTGAGCAATCACCCCGAAACTTGCTGATACTTGCTGAATTATGCATCATGATGAAAAAGAACTACAACAGTCAACTCTGGTACCTTCATCATTCAACGGACAGAAAGAAAAATACTGCATTTTTTTCTGAAAATTTTATGGAATGCACACGGTTATATGGTTTCATGGAATATGCATTTTTATGGAGTATACCTGATTATAACGTTATTATATGCTGAATGGTTAGCACGTTTGTGTGAAGAAAAAGGGGGATCCAAATTCTAATTCTGAATAAGGTACGAATGTTTCTGTTATGTATATATAACAAATTCTACTACAGTTCGCAAGAGAAAGGATAAATTTTCGGAGTATTTCTAAGATAAACTCTAACAGAAAAATTAAAAATATTAAGTCATTATAACTTGGAGTGCTTTTAAACAAATACTGTATGTTTTTCTTCATTCAGCGTCAAATGAAATTTCAAATACACAGTTAAACAATCTATTTCTGTTTGGAATTAGGCATCATTTAAGTATAGTGTAAAGAAACTGAATCATCATTACTTGTTTTTGCCTGCAGTATGCAACAAGTATTTCTGTTCTCAGTCTGTTAAGATGGTCAAAGTTTCAAATTAATTAATATCATTAAAACACTTTCTGCAGATAAAAACTTCATCTGTTCGAGTAATATATAGTGTTGCCAAAGAGCCATTATGATTTCTTAAAATCTTATAAGTATCACAGATTATGTTTATCATTAAGTTCAAAATATTTTTGTAATCCCAAAGCAGGCATATGAGGTTTTTGAAACTGTAAATATTAAAATTAATCTGTTTCTGCAGAAAGAGAAAAAAACTGTAGTTCTTATCCGTTTGGAACTTACACTGTCCTTTATTTTCATCGACCTAACACCAGGTTTTCTTGGAGTGTATAGTATCTGTTTCTAAAGTTGAAACTATTGTACTTTTAGTAAAATCCAAAGGACCAACATTTCTCTGGTAAGAACAGATTGTCATAGCTTAAGCTACTGATCTAAGGGACCTGGGTTCAAGCCCCGGGTAAGGCATGGATGTGTGCGTTGTTTATCTGCTGAGGTCCTGCCATCCTCTCAGAGCTTCTACTCTGGCATATAAACTGACAGTCTCCTGTCAGACCTCTGTGGCAAGCAGCTGCTTGAGGGGGTATTTTTTTTTTAAATATCAGCATTTCGAATTTCCCATGTTTCCCAGTCATTTTTTCCCGGAGACTTGCTACGTAAAGTGCAAAAAAAAATCACAAATTTCAGACTAGTTAATAAACAGTGTGGATGCATTTCGTAAGCAAAAAAAAAGAGTTACTAGGTCACTATTTAGAACACTTTAGAGCAGTGTTTTTTCACCTTTTTCAGGTTCCTACAGCAATGAACAAATATCTCTGAGATTTTCGCTTTTTCCTTCCCTAGTAACTTACGAAAGTTGGACCAGTTCGTTTCAGTGTAATAACTTCCTCCTTATATTGAAATATTAACTGTTACTAGCAAAATAAGCATTTCCTCCAGCATCAAATAATATGAATCGCCTTTTGTTTCAGATGCCGTGAATCGAAATCGACATAAGTAAACTCTTGGCATCCTGATTATGCCAATCGTGTGTTAACGGAATTGTGTAATTGATATAAAACCAAGTTTTAGTCCTAAAGGTCAAAGGACATCCACTGCTCTTTATTAAAAAAAAAATTTTGCAAACAAAAGGTTCGCTAAGAAGCAATATCTAAACTTTTTTTAGGAATCATTATTTTAGAGAAAAGGGGTTTTCAACATTTTTCTTTGGTTACCCAAAAAAAGAGAATAACATTCTCTGTGATCCTTAGACCCTGAAACTTCTAGAATGGCAAGGCAGACACACTAAACATGAGACAAAATTTTGGTATTCGTGCACTTGATTTAGTGCACTTGTTATTTAATAAAATTATATTTAATTTCACCGAGATATTCACAATGATGAGCGAACTGGTCTATGAAATAAAAAGGACACGAATTTAAACATTCTTAAAAAAACCTGACGCTGTTAACTTTCAAGAAATCGAGTTATTTAATTATTATTAAGAAAGAATAATTATTGATTTATTACAATTAATTTATGTCATTAACACGTATGAAAACATAAATTTTTAGTCCTTTACTTACAGTATGAAAATTCAAAGTTCAAATTTAATATTCCGCGACCCTTTGCTAAGACTTTGAGGCCCACGGTGTGAGAAACCTTGCTTTAGAGAGAACTTTGGAGAGAACACTACATAAAAGTAAATGCAAACGTAATGGCAATATAAAATATAATTAATCTAATGCATTTGAAATCTTATCTGGAATAATTTCAGTACAGCCCTATTCTAATCTATTGGTTTTGTGTTGTTCATGTATAAATATTATTAAATAGAAGTTTCAATAATGACAGAATAAATGTTGTTTACAAATAAGCAATTGCTAAACGGGAGATTTTAGCTTCTTCAATTTATAAATATTCTGTCTAAATCCTGATTGCACTGAATCTATAGCAAGTCCAAATATGATTTCTTTGCGACATTTAACTTACAACCATTATTACAACCCTATTGCAGAAAATTTCGCTTTGCAATAGTAAGTGGTTTAAAAATAAAAGTAGTGCCATTTTAATCATTTTTTTAAAACAATTGCTTAGAAGCATGAAATCCATATTAAATTTATTTTCTATAGTTTATTTGTCTATAATTTCGATGCAATTCGTCTCAAAGAATCTTTTGAATTCCTTGTGTGTGTTTTTTTCCTCCAATTTAGTAAATTTTACTAATTTTTTTTACTCTAAACATTCGTAATTTGCACATTTTTCGTCTATATCGTTTGAATTCCTTGTATATGCATGTCCTTGAATTTAAATTTTTTGCAATTTGTTTTGTCTAAAACTTCTGATTTTAATACTGTTCGTAAGATTTTTTAAAATTCTTTGTATATCTTTTGTTGCTTTTGTTTTTAACTATCATTTGGATACTATTCGTCGTTGAGAATAGTTTGAATTTCCCGTGTTTGAATATTTGCACTTTTTTTTTACTAATCATCTGCATGAATTCGCATACCCTTCTAAATCGGCTCTTAATTAATTCTTAATTAATTCTCACAGCTTAATAACCACAGTTCCAGATAGAAGAAAAAGAAGTTTTGGTAGAGCTAAGAGGGCAGAATAACAAGCAGTCCTATTATAAATATGATATAAGATCAATCTTGAGTATGTGACTGGTCTTTCTCTGAATGAAATTATAGTAACAATAGCAGATGAGAGGAGTCCCTTATTATTGTACAACCTTACAGCTTTTGGCGACTTTTTCCATTCATTCTGGAGAAGCAAGATTTTTTACTGTTTTTCCCTTGGTTCTAATCAATCTCTAGAAATTTTACTTAAGAAAGACAAGTCATTGTTTATGGACAACTTTTATGCAGTTTCTTCTTTCATATAGAATTATTATTGCTTTGTCACTTCTATTAATCTCTCTCGTTAAACACCAAAATTTTCATCTAAACTTAAATATTTTAAGCTTAAACAAACTTAACAAACAAGATATTAATACATATTTAAATCTAGAATGCCAAGAAAAGCAGATTTCTTTATCAGAAGGAGAGAGAACCTAGTAATAAAAAAAAACCATTATTCTGCCTCTACCCATATTTAACTAACTTGCTTTTTATTCAAACTTGGCTTTATCTTTGAATATTTTAGACCCAAATTCCATTAGAAGAAAAGCTAAATAGAACCATGCTAATAACAAAATTGTTGAGTTACTATAGCACCAACTACTTTAACTTTAACAGGGGTAAAACCTAAAAGCAACGAAAGACAAATCTTAAGCTTTAAAAACATAAAAAGTTAGTTTTTCGTTTTATATCCTTTTTTGTAACGTTACTCAATTAGGAACAAAATGGAATAAACCGGTTGTATCTTGACACTAGCCGGTTGAAAAATAGCGCTGATTAAAAGCAATGATTAACCTTTTTCAACGTCCTAATGCAAAATCGTGTGTTAACGGAATATCATTTCAGTATAAAAACCCTAGTACACCTAACTCTTATTACGCTAATGAAGTGCTCGTGCCGGCAAATTGTTTTAAAGCGTAGCCAGCTAGAATTGGCGATCACGTGGCTCACGCTATTCTCTCCCCTTAGGTGGATGCAGTGCATGTGTGTGTATATGTATGTTTATTTACGTCACGCCCGAGCCCGTCCATCAGTAGCGCCGATCTAGAATTAGTTTTACTGCTGATAAAATGGCCACAAGTGCCGGTCTCCTCCGGTCGACTATTTGCTGAAGATAAATCGGCAGGCTGCCGTCAAACGGATGGTTCCATCTTCGTGTAGGGGAACCAATCGTAAAATTTAATTGGTACCACTTTATGTCAGACGACAGTGTAAAAATGAGAAACGACAAACTCCTCAGCTGTGCTGGTGCTGGCTAGAGCAGTGAACGGTCGGCGATAGACGCCGTGCTGAAGGCGTGATGACAACATCGCCGCCGCCATGACAGTGAGAAGGGAAAAGAGAAGTTTGTGACTGACGTACAAATCGTCGTTTGGTTGTGGTTCATTGCTTTCATATTCTCTTTATTATGAATAAGAGATATTTGACGTTACAGGCGAGTTCCACGAGGGATTCGTACCTTTTTTTTTCGCGTCTATTTTGACCTCGTTTTTTTTTTCATTGATTTATGTTGCATGTTCTTATTTAGAATTTATTAAGAAAAAATATATTTTCTGTAATCTGTATTGTTGAATTTAGTATTCGTTGTTTTTAAGTCTTTTTATAATTGTTACACGTTAAACTTTATTTTGGCATAAGTTATCTAATTATGAATGATTTGCGTAAATAATTTATTTTGGGGGGAATTTTCTACAAGAATTAGTTATAGTAATGTCACTAAATTTTTGACAGCACGGTCAGATCCTAATAGTCCATTTATGAATAAAATTGTATACCCCCCTCCTCCTCCAAAAACTGAAAAAATAAATTTTTTATAAAGATATTTATTTGTTGCCAACAGAAAAAAAGTGGTAAATAATTGAGAAAAGAAGAAAAATATATTTTTTTCTACATATTATACAAGACTGAAATAAAACGGGGAATTTTGTCGTCAGAGAGCATATTAACATATTAGGGGAAATTTTACAATAGTGCATATTTTTACGTTATAGGTTGGATACAAATGTAAAGAGCAACAATTTCTCTTCATTCAGATAGATTAATTCGATTTCTATTTTTATTCATTTACACAACTTATTTTTCTATTTCTTTGTATAAATTTTTATTTATCCACACACGTTTCATTTTTTCTTCTGTGTCAGTGACAGTTGTCAGATAACTTTCAAGTGTACAACAAATATTGTCAGTTAGTGGTCAAATTACTTGCACAGTTTATGTGCACAACAAATATTGTCAGTTAGTGGTCAAATTACTTGCACAGTTTATGTGCACAAATACAGGGACCAATACCAGGATTTGAGGGTCACTGAATGCGCTTGTGTTCCTCTGCTGAGAAATCTCTCACAGTTTGTAATATAACCATAAAACTAGTAAACAAAATATAGTATTTTGTAGCTAACTGTCAAAGAAAAATAACAATAAAATTAATATTAATTCCTTGCCTAATAATATATTAACGTTATTGGCTGAAACTTGGTGTAGATCATTCTTCTCTGAACTGATTAGATTTGCCATTTTCTTTTAACTATTGATCATGAGATAGATGGAGAATAATAACTACAGAAAATTAAACTGTTAAGTAGACTTTACGCCTTTTTCATGTTAGAATACACTGCACATAGTTAATCCTATTATTCTCTTTTAACCTATTCCCTTGCCGCTAAATGAAAACCTAACTTAGTGATCTACAGTACAGCAGAAGAGCATTTGTAGCAAGATGGTAATGTATTAATTCGGTAAAATATTTTGCACACATTATTTTACTCAGTAGCAGTTGAAAGCTAAATTACTTAGCTCGCATGAAGAACAAAGCTTGAATAAGCTCCATTACGCATTTCATAAGAAGCATCGAATACAAGGATGAATTCCCAATTGAATAGAAAAACGTCACGAAACATTGGGAGATCCTTCCTCAGACTTTCCCATTTCAAAATTTTGTGAAAATATATAAACATAGAATATACATTTTTTTTTCAAATCAAAGTTTTTTAAATTTTCGATTAAATTTTTTTTAAAACAAATTAAAGTTTTTTTAATTTTAATTTTTTAAGTACCTTTTTTTCTTTTTTTTTATAACAAATTCCAAAGATTAGTTTCTAGGAGGAAGTCAAGAATAAATTGGAATATTAGGATTTGAGTTTTAAAGATTGGGTAGTTTAAAATCGAATCAATTGTAAAATCTGATAATCCAATGCTTTTCAATTTGTGGAAAATTTTTTCCCTTTGGGAAGAAAATTTAACACAGTTCAATAAAATATGGTAGTATTTTCAATTAAGTTACAAGTTGTACAATTTGGAGAGTTAATGATCTTTAAATAAAATTTTGATTTATTTAATAAAATTGTGTCAGTTCTTAGTCATATTAACATTTTAAATTCATGTCTAGAGAAAGGTAATTTTAAAGTATAGTTAATATTTTTTGATAAATTATATCTAAAGTTTGGTTTAAAAAATGCCAAAAGTTGAAAATTTCTTTCAGTAGGATTAAATTCTATTTGTTTAAGATCTTTTTTAATTAGTAAAAAATTGATAAACTGGGGTAATCGTTGTAAAGGAATGTGTATTTTTCGCAATTCTATCAACTTCTTCATTTTCTTTAATACCAGAACGTTCTGAAATCCAGTTTATATTAATATTTTTGTTAATTTTGAAGTTTTCAGTGTTTAGTTCAAGTATGGTTTTGATATAATAGTTATATGAAGAATATAGGGGTTCTTGCATTAATGATTGAATGCCTCCCTTGGAGTAAATAAAAATAACAGTTTGTCTATTTTTAATAGTATACAAAAGCCATTTAAATGCAGCAATGATTGCTGCATTTAAATGGCTTTTGCATACTAGAAGATAGAATTACCTCAATGGGGGAATTATGTTTAGAGTTTAATAAAGGTATATCAGTGTTAAATTTAGGTGATAGAAGACACCAATCCGCAAAGAGACCTGGTATGTCTCCTCGAAGAACATCTTTAGAGAATTTATTAAAATATTCAAGTAATGTAAGATTTTCTTTGATTAATTTATAAAAAAGGTGTTCTTTTAAATTTTATATCAAAAGGATGATCTGCAAGTTTTAAGTAAAATTTCAAGTAGTATTTTAAAATTAAAATTTTGTGTCTGATTTCGAATGAAGGAAATGCTGTTTCAGCAGTAAGGATGAATTCCCAATTACAAATTCTTTTTTTTCAATTTCCGACTGAATTGTTTCGGGAATGAGTTTTCACTTCCAATATTTTCTTTTCCCCAGACCGTTTATTAGTATTTATATTATGTAAAATTCACTTATAGTTTCTTTTTCCCAAGTTGTGTGAGAAATTAGTACTTTCCATATATTTCCTCTTATGTTTAACTGCATATGCAGTTATTGAAAGTGCCAGTAATGTACGGGGTGACTCAGTCGGTAGCGCGCCAGGCTCGTAATCTGTAGTTCCCAGGTTCGAGTCCCAGCTGGGTCAGCGTTGAGATTTATCTCCGCAAAATTCCCCGCCCTGCCCACGGTCAGTAGGGGACACCGATGGGCTTGGAAAGGCCGCCGTCCATTGGATGGGACGTTAAGCCGTGGCCCCGTGTGCAGGAGAGCCATACCCTGGGCACGTTAAAGAACACGCTGGATGGCCTTGACGGGAGGCTACCATCTGTCTCCCAACAGCTGTTCCAGTGGGTCCCCTCCCCCAACTTTCTCTGAGCCTTCGGGTCCATGTGACCTCGCTATTTAGCCCATGGCATGCAAAAAAGTGCCGCTCAGAGTTAAAATAACCCAATCCAGTAATGTACTTTTTTTTTGGTGGAAAGATTCAATGATATATTTTCTTGAAAGATTTTGATCATTTGCAATTTGTACAATTCTCTGCACGATGTGAATATATTTCTGCCTTCATTATTATTCTTTTAAATCTTTTTGTGATAGCTATTCAAGAACTCATTCTTTCCACTTGAACAATCTTTAATTTTGTATTGATGGAAAATTATGGAAAACCGAACTATATATCAGAAACTGCGACAGTCTAATGCGAGAAAAGGTGAAACTATATTAAATATTCGTAAACTTATAAATCAGTATACCACAGTCAATGGGCAAAAAAATGGAAATATCTTCATCTTAGTTCAGTGGAGAATCAAATTGGAGGCTATGTAATTAGTTAAATCAATTTTTATGGGAACATATGGCTGAAGATAAATACAAGATGACAATTAAACTGTTTAAATTTTGATTTTGAACAATATCGGTTCAGTACTTAGAGAGTTATAAAAGTTTGAATATTGAATAACAGATATGTCAGTCATAAGAAATCACTTCACATGTTAAAACTTAAAAAGTATAATTTAAAATATTTTATATAATAAGTGTATGTTTTAGAATTTTGCGCAAATAGTTATTTCAATAATTGTCAGTTGTACAGTCGCTCAAAAAAGTATCCGAACACTATGGTTGATTACAGAATTCAGAAAAAATATCTGGCAACGATTTCTTTAGAAATTAATGATCTGGCAACCTTCGTGTACGTACACGAAGGTTGTGAGATCCCTAATTTCTATAAATATCGTGGTCAGATATTTTTTCTGAATTCTGTAATCAACCATAGTGTTCGGATACTTTTTTGAGCGACTGTACACATTTTCTTAGACCTGACTTTGCTGCTGTTAAGTATGCGAGCTTCCATAGCTCTTTAAATATCGAACAAATACTGTTGAAAATAAAGATATAGAGAGATTTGAATGAAATTTAAATTTATCTAGCCCTATTTTCTTATAAAAAGCTTATTGTAGAAATTACAGATCTTCGAATTTGACTCTCCATTAACATGGGAATGTTTCCATTTTTCTGTCCAGTATCTATATATATCACTGTATACCCTGGGTAATGTTATTTAATGAATTTCATTTTGTGTGGTTATGATGGAATATAAAAAAATAAAATAATAAATACCCCCTCAAGCAGTTGCTTGCCACAGAGGTCTGACAGGAGCCTGTAAGTTTATATGCCACAGTAGGAGATCTGAGAGGATGGCAGGACCTCAGCAGAAAAACGACACACACATCCATGCCTAAATCCTGGGCTCGAACCCAGGTCCCTTAGATCAATAGCCAAGCGTGCTAAGAATATACTGAAGTTAAACTTATTGGTATTGGAAATTTATGTAACTTAGTCTCATAGTCATACCTTGAAGTGAAAGAATTACTTGAAAATCATGTTTCCTTAGTAGGTTTTATTCTTCAGTACTTTCTACGAAGTGTTCATTTAAAAAGCTAAGTACGAATGAACACCTTCATATCCACACTAATCTTAAACCACTTGTTGCAGTTGGCCTAAAATGGAAGACAATATACACAATGTCTATGTACTCGAAATGTAGTAACTACAAAGGAAATGAAAAGCAAAGCTGTGTTACAGTGGAGAGAAGGTTTAATGCATAGGACGATGGCCATAACAGTGGAACCGAGATGTACAGCAAAGTTCCATCAGAGCCTGAGAGCATTCCTGCAGTGCTGTTTATTCGGCTTCATAGCGATAGAAATGGCTTTCTGCACTAACATGTCATCATAGCAGAGAAAGCTATTTCCCCTTCTTGATTTAGTGAGGGGGTTTCGGTAACTGGAAGTCTAATACAAGTCGGAATGTGCGTCCCGTCGCAGCCAGTAATGTTGCTGGATAAATGGAGAGGGATAAGGCGATGACGATACGTCCGTTGCGACTCGCGTGCACTGAATGCCTAATGTACCGGATCTCGTGTCCTGGCAGCGCCAACACAGTCACCCTCCTTCTGCATATATGCCGACTGCGCTACTGGCAATCAGAATAAATCGATCGGAAGAAACCAGAAATCCTAGACCAGCTGATATTCGCTGGTATATGCATGTAGCTTATAAAATATAGACTACGGCATATGCCTTAGGGTTGGAAACTCAAAAATAATTTAAAACTTATCATACATACATCATTGTCCAAAATATATGTGTCAAATACTAAACCTTACTGCATTATGGTCATATGTATGTGTTTTGTCTGTTTTATAAAGCTGCTAGATTCATGAGACTTTTTTAATTAAAATAACGCAATGTTAATGGCCTTAGCGTTCATCCCATGGTTAAGTAATTATTTATTACCTAAGTTAATGAATAATGAGAAGGTTTTTCTGAAGAATCAGCAGCATCTTAATCAAGGAGAGGTTAAAATTTGACCTCATAAGTGATGACGAGATTAATGGTGTGATGTGCATACATAGTGATTAATTAGCAATGATGTTTCAGAACTAATTGCGATAAAAAAAAACGAAATGGAAAGTCCAAATAAAAGTATCAGAAACCACTGAGCATTTTTTGAAATTTACATTGAAACGCCAAATCATTAACCAAGGTAAATTTGTGAGAGTAAACTAAGAAAATCATTATTTCTAATTCTTCAGAACTAATGCTGTATAATATTTTTAATAGATATTATTTATTTTTATATGCTATTTATTGTAAAAAAATATAAGACATAAATTAATCTTTGAATTAGACTTTGTTTTCAAAAGTTTTTTTTTAAAAAAAAAAGCTTCTAGTGATCAATAGACTGCAAATGTAACAATAATCATTTTGTTTCCCGCAAAAGGGAAAATAGGTATATTAAAAAGTCATTATTCAAAATAGAGAAGCAATTACCCGTGGATCAAGTATATAATATTCTATGCAATTGTAATGCGAAGGAATTTTTTTTTTTCTAAAATCCTACAAGAGCAGGAAATATCGCAGTTTATAAAAAAAGTAAGACCGAAATTGAAGGGGAGCAAATTGGATAAGGTTGAGCTCCATCCTTATAATATGATGATCTCTGGTTCTAGTCCTACTTGTGCCTGTGATGAGATTTTTCCTATACCCCTATGCAGCCCTTGATGAGAAAGGGGTCAACGATAAGGCATTCAGTGAATTATCTTCTACCAAAGTATGAGCCCTGTGAGTTCTTTTGCCTCGTCGTTTAGCCCATTACATAAAAAAAAGTCAAAATATAAAACAAGACACCTCAAAATAAAATTTGAAAATCTAAGTCTCTATTCTTGCATTATATTATTATTCTAACAAATGCATCATGTGCACAGTGTAACTGACTTCTTTGTATTTCCCCTCTTCAGTGATTTAAATAATGAGCTTTAGTGTAGATATTTCACGACCGTAGTTCATTAAAATGCAAAACTTCATCTGGGAATCGTTACTCAGTCTCATGGGAGGTATAACGACTAGATGAGCATAAATGATTTACTTGATGAAGAACAGGAAGAGTGTGACTCATTTTATAATTTAAAACTACCCAAACGTTCTGAGGAAATATATCGAAGCAACATAGACGAGAAAGCTTGTTTTAGGAACAGTTGAAAATGTATTCGATGCTTATACAATTATTTTCTTTAAATATTAAATCGAAATCATGGAAAAGGGAAATTTTGGAATTGACAACAAATATATCAAAATGAGCGAAGAAAAACGGAAAATTTAAATTTAATAACATTAGCAAAAATTTAAATATCTCTAGTTTTTTTATCGATGTTTAGACTGTTGATATGTGTTGTATTCTACAAAGATAAGAGTATGTACAAAATACGAATCTAGACATTTTAAGCAATGGAAACTTAATAAACAAATAACTTGAATAGTTCGTTTATCTATGTATTTATCAGCAAAAGTACTTTGCAAGATGCCCTAAGTTTTCACATAAGTGAAAATTCTGAATTATTAGTTTAATAAATTTTTAGCGTTTAATCAAATACTAACCAAATGACTAAATGAATGATTGATGAATTCATAGTGATCACTATGAATCTCAAGTAAACAAACTGAAAAGTTAGTATATTGTAATAATGTATTCATATCTGCAAATCTTATTATTAAATAAGTTTTTTTAATTGCAACAAAAAAGGAGTGACAACTATTTATATATTATAACATTCATTCAATATTTCATTGTTACATATGTGAAAGTTCATTTTCTTTAACTAGATATACTAGAAGAATGGTCCAAAGCACTTACATATGATTTTCATAAGCATGCTATCATATATGAACATTCGAGTTTGTTGTTTGCATTCATATTTCATCTGTGTTACTGTTTACTTGTATAAACATTACATCTGTGTTTGTTATTTGCAATCATACATACGTTACATAGCTGTTTAAACTATATTAAATTTGCTGCTTGATATTTTTCATTGTAGTTTTTGAATAGGTTCGTATTGCATCTTTGTAAACGACTTTATCCTGTTCATTTTTCTTTTTCACGGATGGCAGCAAAGTTCGAAAATGCAATATATTTTCATATTTTGTGCTTATCAGTTAATCAGCAGTAACAAATTATCGAAATATTGATGAATTCATTGTATGCCTTTGAGATTCCTTTGTTAATTAATTATTCACCTGAAATCACCGAAATTTAAAGAAATTCGCGATTTATAAATGCTTGTCAGTCGTACTATCAAGAACTGTTCAATGCCAATTTAGTATTAGCTTAGGAACCATTCACATTATGTTTTTCGGAATTATTATTTATTTACTTTCTTCAATATGGTAAAACATATATATATAGGGAGCATACTATATTTGTATTTCTACGTATAATGTACTTACGTGACGATATTCAGCTATGGAATGGAAAGGTACAGCAATCATCCTATTGCTTTCTATACTAAATAACCGGAACCTATATACAGTCTTCAGAGGTCATGGGTTAGGTCCACAAGTTGACAATAATATCCGATCTTCTTTTTTTCCAATGAATAATGCGTTCTAATATAAAAGCAAAAAAAAAAATTGAAACCACATTAGTTTCTTTATGAGATTTTTATACACCTGTTATCGTCAGTATAATTAAATTGCAAAAGCTTTCGTTTCTGGTACTATTTTAGGATTGAATAACCACATAAACTTATCAATGCCTAGAATCAATGGTAGGCGGAGGTAGACTCGGGTTAAAGCGGAGCACAGTCCTGTATGAATAGGATGGCGGAAGGCTACAGGAATGGTTCTACAAGACCAGATAAGCACTGCATCGAACATCTGGTTCGATGACACAGAAGCGCCTTTGTGATGTCTTTTCCATAGAACTCGTCCCTACTATGCATCACACATATAGCAAATGTATGTTGACGTTCAACTAGTTCACACAACATTTCACAAGCATCCTATTCTAAGATTTCTCTATGTTTGGTATCATTTACAAATGATCTTATTTTTAAAGAATAATATGCAGCAGTTCAAGTGGAAGGTACTGTAGATTTTTCGATCATAATTCATTAATAACACTAATTGTAATGCGAAATCATAATTTTTTTTCGTTGAGAAAAACTAATGACTATTGCACTTTTTAATTCAGGTGCAACACAAATAACATGTTCGGATTCTCTCTTTTGGGACTGATGAAATAAAGAAATTTAAACACTTCGTTTTAAGGTTAATATAAGCTGGTTTCTATAATTTAAGGAAAATCCCTATGTTAGGTCAATGGGAAGCTAACGTCAAAGCTCTATAACTTCTAAAATAAGTTTTCGTTTTGTTTTGAAAAATCTGATTGCAGATAAAGATCTCAATCAAATAAATCAATATCTCGATTTTCAACAATATTCGTTCAGTATTTAATGAGTTATGGAAGTTTGAATATTTAGCGATAACAATGCCAGACACAAAATTGGCTTCAGAAGTTAATTAAAACTTAGCAATAAGTATTATATCAAAGTGTTTAATAAAATAAGTTTGTATTTTAGAACTTTGTATAAAGAATTATTTCACTATTCTTCAGTTTTGTATAAGATTCTTAAGACTGGCATTGCTGTTCTTAAATATTCAAACTTCAATAACTCATTTAAATACTGAACGAATATTGTTGAAAATCGAGATATTGGTTTATTTGATTGAGATCTTGATCTGTAATCACATTTCTCAAAACAAAAAAAAATATTTTAGAAGTTATAGAGCTTTGACGTTAGCTTCCCATTCACTTAACATAGGGATTTTCCTTAATTTATGAAAACCAGTGTATTATTCCCATCTTACAGGACACGCTTGACACATTCTTAAAAATGCATAATAATAAAGTGTGTTTCATTATTATGGTGCTTTAGATTAATTGAAAATATGTGTTGCTTTAAAAAAAGTGGTTATGATGGTAGAAAGCTATTGTATATATTAATCTCTTTTTCCCCAATAATAGAGTTTTTTCATGTAGGGTGAACTCAAATAATAATATTAGTTTCTTCTTTATTTAACACCAAAATTGAATGGTAAGAAAATAGGTAGATATATAAAAAAGTAATATCTATGTGAAATAATAATTAGTGTATGCGTATTTTTTTTCAGAATGTTCAATGTTGCAAGAAAATTTTTTTTCTTACTGTTAACGCGATTTCATTGTGTCAGAACTAAAATATGTTTATAACATGTTACATAAAATCATGAAATATTTTAATACAATTAATATTAAAATTCATTGATAAAGATTGATATAGATATCTATGATAATTGATATAGCTATTGAAGATAAGATTTGAAAAGATTCTAGTCAGGCAAAATATATTTGTGTTTATATTTTATTTATATTGTCGGTAAGCTTCCGTTTTTAAAGATAAGAGGAGCGATTAGTTTCATTGAATTATAGGGAAAAAATGTTATTTAGTTGTAACTAAAACCGACTGTTCAATATTAGAAATCTAGTATTTTTTCGTTCTATAATTTTTAGAGTGTTTTCACACTACAGTTATGTCTTATTATGATCAAATTATAAAACATTGTTTTAAAATATATTATTTAATTACTTAAACTTTAAGTTCTAATAATTATTGAATTAATTAAAATTTCATATAGGAAATACTCTAGAATATAATTTCATCATTAATTGCGAAAAGGTTTTTATTGATGAGATTATATTCAAACAATGAATATAATTGTAATATTATAATCATATGCATATAATATTGTCCCAGCAATATTTTTTCAGCTAACGATTTCTGATTGACCCTAAACAAAGTGAATTATTATAGATTGTTAAATAGCCAAATTCAAATGTTTGAAAGTTTTGTTGTCATCTTGATCATTGCAAGTAGCCAAATTCTGTGGCATACCAAGTACCAAATGTGTATATTTGTGGGGAATAATGGTGTTATAATCCCACACCTTCGAACAACTGAATAGTATATATATTTTCAAGGCATAATCGTTCCTGGAAGTCGTAGACATCAGCACCCCTGCCCTACCTACTTCATTAGAACTTTCCAGATACACTGCAGGTGTTTCCAGCACCTGCAGTTTATTTCCAAAAGTGTATTATAATATGCATGTTCGTAATGAACTTCAGAGATCTAATTATGTGTTTCGTGGAAAAGAAACCAACAATAATTTACACGTTAAATCGAAAGATAAAGTCTAATCAATAATAAGTAAATAATTATCATTATTGGTAAATGACCGTAAAACGATGCCCCTTATTACAATTCTGTTGTTCAAAGGGAAAAAAGCAGAAGCCTATAAAAAAAGTAGAAGTACAGAAAAGTCTAAACTTTTTATTATTTTTTACATGTTAGTACTATAATTAGGACAATTCTAGTGTGCTATCATTTCATGTAAATTTTCGAATAACAGAACACAATTTGATGGATTTTTTTCAAAACAAATGTTATTTATTTTTGTTTTATTTCTTACTCTGTGGCAGATATCATCATGCTGTCCTTTAAGTTTTACTTAACGATATAAGTCGAAATAAGTAGCTTATCGCTGCTGAGCGATAAATAAAATAAATAAAAATAAATACCCCCTCAAGCAGCTGCTTGCCACAGAGGTCTGACAGGAGCCTGCCAGTTTATACGCCATAGTAGAAGGTCTGAGAGGATGGCGGGACCTCAGCAGAAAAACAACACAAACATCCATGCCTTACCCAGGGCTCGAACTCAAGTCCCTTAGATGCAGAATGCTAAATTTATATTTTTTTAATCTAGTCGTTGAAAGTGGGCTCTCAAGTCTTTCCCTATGAATACATCCCTGAAAGTGAGTAAAGTTATTTCATAACCAAATATGAGCTTTATTTTTTTGCATGGACTATGATCAAAATCTTAGAAAAAACAAAGGATGACTTAAAAGTGAAAGTGTATAAATTCAGAGGTATCCAAATATTGGAGGAACCAATTCTTGCACTATCGCACTAGAAGTTTACAACTGGCTGTAGAAATTATTGAGTTTTCGACATCTTTCCTAACAAACGTTATATTTTTCAATAACTACCAAGTTATTTAAGAGACACTGACAAATTTTGCGCATGAGCAATTATCTGCAAAAATAATAAAAATATTTTTTTTTTGTTATGAGAGGAAAAAAAAAATTGAGTTATTTACCAAATGTAATATTTTTCTTCCTGTTTTTATTCTTAACTTTCACTAAACTCTATTGAAAGCAGTGCTTGAGGGGGTATTTGTTTTTTTTTTATTATTAAAATTACATCTGCACTTTCAGTCAAGAATTACAAAAACCATGCCAATAATTTTTCATGTTTAAAAAGTATTAATTAAATTATAAGGAGTTGCAAATGTTTCGATGTTAGTATTACTTACGGATAGAACAATAATATTAGGTATTTTATACAGATATATGGGTGGAGGAGGGTCATTCTTTCATCTCTCTGCTTCTTTCTCTCCTTTAGTGTGAGCTTTCTCCAAAAATTCTAAATATTTCCCTCCTTAAAAGTGAGGCTCCCGGGCATGGCAGGGTTGATCATTATGTTAATCCGGCCTGTGAAAATTTTCTCAATTGGTAGTTACAGTCGAAACTAATGAGCCTATCTTGTGGTGGCGAATTTAAAATTCGATTGAGATATCTTACCAGTCTTCTCCATTGCAATGAATAGTGGCAAGCTCAGAGGTGAGTGTGGATCTTTGGAACACTGGTAAATTCAAGGATGGACAATAAAATGCTTCCAGTTTTGTGGGAAATGCTGGAATATAATCAATTTCAAGGAAGGTCACTGCTTAAAGTGCTTCGTAATAGCTAGTCCAATGTATATTATCTGTCTTCTCCTAATGATTTGTTCAAACAGAAGAAATGGTTAGTTCTCCAACATCTTTCTTCTTTTCTTTTCTAAATTCTTTATGAGCTGTATTGGAGTGCGAATTGTTATTGTGCTAAATTGTGGTGCAAAGACAGCTGTGGTTTAGTCCTGGATAAGGAAAATTTTTTTTATATATGTCTTTCTGTTAAGAACACTCTCTCCTTTTACATACTCTCTATCGTGTATTATATGTATATATTGGCAGACTTCTGTCACATCTCAGTGGCAAACTGGCTTTTTCAAGACCTGACCTTTCAGGAAAGATACATCAACGGGGTCTTTCCAAGCCCATCGATCTCCTCTCTCTTACACAGAGCAAAATTAGGTTTAGTGGAGAAAATCTCAACACAAGTGCAACTGGGAGTCGACTCTCGCAACATCAGATTATGAGTCTAGTGAACTACAGATTGATACAACCCCGCTCAAGAAGATAGGAAATGGGAAATATGTGAAATAGGCACGTATTGGAAGATCAGACTTGTTCGCATACGAAATTAATCTTCTTCGAAGTTAAAATTACTCTTAGTCAAAAAGAAATGAATTTTTGAATATGAAGATTTCCTAATTACGAAAAATTGTATAAGTGCTTCGACGTAATGGGACAGGTGAAGAAGTTCTTAGTAATGGAAGAACATAATCACAAAGGCAATTAAAATCGATTGAATCAGTTCATTGTAGGGACTTATCCGTGTTATGGGATATATCAATACTAAAAGTAAGTCTTCGTAAAATGTGTGGCGATGTGGAATTTCTTTAGAATTTAAGGTCTTCATAGCTCTGTTCTCTAGCAATTTACACTGGATCAGACTTAAGTATTACGAGATTTTGCTCATTTGGTTTTCCATACGAAATTCTGATATCTGAATAACAATGAAAAAAGGATGGGTTGGGTTCTTTCACCTCTGAGCGGCACTTTTTTGCACACCATGGGCTAAATGGCAGGTCACAAGGACACGAAGTCTCAGAGAAGGTTGGGGGAGGAAACCCACTGGAACAGCTGTTGGGAGATAGATGGTAGCCTCCCGTCATGGCCATCCAGCGTGTTCTTTAAAGTGGTCTTTAACAGGGTATGACTCTCCCGCACACGGCACCACGGCCCATCCGACGGACGGCGGCCTTTCCAAGCCCATCGGTGTCCTCTACTGACCGTGGACAGAGCAAAGCCCATCGGTGTCCTCTACTGATAGTGGGCAGAGCGGAGAGTTTTGCGGAGATAAATCTCATCGCTGACCCAGCTGGGACTCGAACCTGAGAACTGCAGATTACGAGCCTGGCGCGCTACCAACTGAGCCCCCCCCCAGCCCCCATGAAATAAGGATGGTTTGATTTCTTATTGTTTATCTGAATGTGATTCAATACCAGGCTATGTAGCAGCTATGTAGTAGGACTTCCAGGAATTTCCAGGCCTGGATATAGAAAAAAATAAATCGAGAGTGGGGGAGGGTGATTCGAATGACTAAGATGAAACCGAAACGCTGTTTCAGTGTAAAATGTTTAGTGGTCTAAAATTTCTTGAAAAATGCATGAAATATACATATGTGGAACATTTCGCCTCCGTTCCGGTTGCTTGCATTTTCACATTGTGCGTGTGGGAGGGGATGGAGGGGGGGTATGATGCCTTTGGCGCCCACCCCTTACAGCCATCCCCGTTCAACACCAAAGATTGTTCGACGTGCGTAATTTTCGTTTTCCAATTAATTCAACAGACATAAAAAGTCTTAAAAGATTTAGATTTTGCTATGGCTGAATTTAATTTCACTTCAAAAGTTTAAATTTAATTTTAACATTTCTGACTGTTTTTTCAAGTTTTTTTTTATTTTGTTCTAAAAAGTGGGCTAAATTTCCAGATGAGGAGACGGCGACACACAAAATGTAAGCCGTCTTTCTAAATGCATCGGTGTCGCCTTTCAGATGAAGAGCAAGGCTTAAGAGTGCAGAAAATATAAATACTGTCACAGTTGGAGTTCGAATTTGCTAGATCCAGCTTGCGAGCCTGGAACGAGCGAAATCGAAAAATTGCTGGAAAAAAATATTTAAAATCGCGGAATCTCTTCTCATGCAAATCATTCAAGATGATTAATTAACACCAATGAAAATTTCGCTTATGGGTTTTCAAAATTTGACTTTGTAGTTTATTTGACGGTTTAACATTTGTAAAGCACAGTGCTAGATGTTCGTAGCGATTTTCGGTATTTTTTCTAGTATATTCATACTAATATTCGGTAAAGATTTAATAAATATATGTGAATCTAAGTCATATATTATGCTAGAATTTTATAATTAGCATAATTATTTTATCGGTTGTTTTGTAACCTAAATAGTCACACTGGGTCCGACATACATTAGCACACCAGGAGATTTTTTTCTTTAAAAAAATTATTTGTTAGTTGCGATGTATTCTTAATGTTGCTTCATATATCAAATTATTTTATGCAGTAAAAATTATCTTTCTTTTTGCAATTATTGGTTCAGCATTTTTTATATGTAAATAACATCTAACGCTTTGTGAAAAATATTTTTGTCGATGCTATGCAAGTTGCAGAAATGCATTGCAAAGAAAGGATATTAAAACTTCAAATTAACCTCTTTGTTTAGATAATTCATATTTGTTTCCGTTACACACTTCACCCTAGCAATTATTTGTTTCGTTAATTTATATTATTTGCAGATAATTTGAATAATTGTTTTAAGAAAACAAAAAACCACGCATCAACGCGCAATTATTTTATTAACAAGATCAAGAAAATTGAGAGAGTTTTTCATCGTTTTCTGGAGAAACTGTTAACTTTAGAGGGAAAAAGATGAGGGAAAAAGATCAAGACCGATAATAGAGACGCTAATCTTTGGTTGCAGCCCATCTTTTGTGCTGTAACGGCAATCGAGTCTGTCTCCCGTTAATGTACATTATGGACCCAGGTCTGCTTTGATTTCATAATGAAACCATAAACCATGTGGTCAAACAGTGTGATACGATTTATGAAGGTGCAACGACGAAGATGTCGGTTGACGGCACCAGCAACTGGAAAGAACCGTTGACACTGACAGAAGAGGAGGAAGAAACGTGTTCGCTGTCCCAATCGCCGAGTGGATGGGGGCCACAAAACAGCAGCTATGTAGTAGGAATTCCAGGTTATTCCCTGCACGGCACTGCAATCTCTTCTGTCAGAAGCGCGATTAATAAGTATCTGTGACCCGACTTAGGGCGTTCCTCGAATCTATCACAGTTTTTGCCGGACGTCAGCGAGCGCAGAAACAAACCTCCCCCGCGCGTCCAACCTTGGCTACCGACTCTGATTCGTTGCTCATGGGAAAGGATTTTTAACATCACGTTAGATTGCTCGTCGCGCCTCAGACTGTCGAACTCGACGTAAATGCGCACGCGAACCGACCGGCCACTCGTAGTCTCACGCGAGAACTTTCTTCCTCTTCTACGGTGCGCACACAAGATGGGCCGGTGCTCGTGCTGCTGGTGGAGCTAGAGGTGGTAGTGAGGCGCACGCTGTGGGTAGATGGGGCTCTACTCTTGATGCGGCGACAGAGAGCACTGAGCCATCCATCTGAGAACGTGGGCCCAGAGCACCCATCCCATATCAACCCGGCCACCCAGCATACCTTTGCACTGAATTTCAGCTGCAGGAGTTTTCTTCTCTAGTAGCATCAGCTCTCAGTATGCAATATGCATTACACACGCCATTCCCTTCCGACAGAGATGCTGTGAATAGAGCAGATAAATCACCCAGAAAAGCAGGTAGGTAAGAACCGTACCATGTTTAAATTTTTAGATAACGTGCAGACTACATTTTGCGGTAGGGAAAATAGCCGGAATGAGAGAGCGAAAGAGGGAGGGATGCTAGTGCCCGCGAGCTAGCGTGGCCGCTTCATGCCCGGTGTCGCCTTATATACGGCAGCCGGGAGACCAAGGGGCCGTTCGGGGCCTTATATGTTCGTTTTATGGCTACCGTTATGGCGGACGGATGATCGTCGGCTCCTGCAGGGGGACCAGGCCGCCGTGACACCCGATAAACCTCGACACGCGCGGAGACCGTGATGGAGATCCCGCCGTACTCACTCTCCGGCTTCAGACGAGGAGAAGTTATGGGCGTATACAGATAAAAGGGAGGCGACTACTCGTGGTTGGTTGGCGCTTGTTGCTCAAAAGATCTGGGTGCTGCTCTGGCACTACTTTTGTCATTAAAAAGAAACACTTTTCCGAAAATCATAATTGTCTCTGTTGGAATGTTCATGACACACATGCATAGTCAAAGCAAAACTTGCAACGTTTTTTTTCTTCCTTTTAAAGAAGACGTCTGAATAAAACCAGAAAAGCGGAAATCTGTCGGAATAAAAATTATTTTCGCTTAGTTTCCATTTGAAACTTTTGAATTCTAAACTGGTCTTTTCAAATTGGACGATATTAAAAAGTTTTAAAATATTTCTCTCGGTTTGGTTTTGGTTAAGCATATGCAGATTTCTGTTCTGATTGTTTTAATGTAGTCTGCAAAGCATGCTTTTCGCATTTTTCATGTTCATACTTTCAAAACTTTATTTTTTTAAGTTTGACTAATAATAAAAATAAATAATGCTAATTAAATATATTTCTTTCATGCCGTTCCATGCAGCGGTGATGAATGTTGAAAATTTTTGTATTATTAGTGTAGCAGGCTTTTGAAAATAAATCTTATTAATTATTTGTTACTAATTCGGCGGAATATACTGCAAAGAACTAGAGGAAAAAACTTTTAGTTTGGAACAAATGAAAAAGGAAGACACTTTTTTTCATTTAAAAAATTCTGAATTCTTAAGACTGATAAATGGATTCATAAGTTAATTACCAAACTTTCATCAGTCCTAATTTTATTTTCAACTAGCATCTAAAGTGGATAATATACGGATCCTATTCATAAATAGCTCTTACTGAGTTTGCAAAATGTATTGATTTAAGAATAATAAAGTGTATGTATTACATCAATATGTTAATGAAATTTTCAAATGCCTTTCAGTAAATGTTAGCATTGAGAGTTTTTTAAAATTTAACTGTGAATGTTTATCAAAAGGCTGCGTTTAAATAAATAAAACATATTCATCATAGATTATCACTGAAGATTTGAAAATATTGTTTTAAATGCATAAAATAAACTACCAAAAAACTGTATGAATATATACAATAAAATTCCAGGTATCGTTATAAAATTCCAGGTATCATTCACAAGGAGCTTTCAGTTGGTGAAACATTCTGTTTCAGTTCTAATAAAAACCTGTTTATTGGAAACAGATTTAAGAAAATTTCTATTTTTTTTACATATTGTCTTTTTTTTTAGGTGGATTGTCATTTATTATTCTTTGTGTACTGATTGAATCTAATATATATGTACATACCTAAGTCATTTTTCAAACATGAGTTTATTTTTTCTCATCACATCACTTCTTTTAACGATATATATTATTCTCTTCACTATGAAGATTGTTTCTTATTTGGTGGATTGTGTTTCTGCAAAAAAGGGATTGATTTATAACAAATTTGATATAGCTATTAAAATTATTAATATAATATAATGTATTTACAGAAATGCTATAATACCCTCATTAATTAATTATATTACTCTGTCAATATAAATCTATATCACGCTTTCAGAATAGTTCCTGCAATTAAATGACCTTTTTGCCATTATTAAAGCTTTCTTTTAAAATTTAACTTGTTAATATGTAACAAGATTGTTAAGCAATAAAATTATTAAGTTTTTCTAGGGAGCATGACGTATTATATAGAGCAATAAAGTAACCTAATATAATGGTTTAAATTATCATTTCTTTTATCAAAGATTTTTCAACTGCCTATAATCAAGTAAAATTGAAATCAGCCAATGACCTTATGATACATAAAATATAAATAACATATTTTGTCTCCGAATTAATTTTTATCATAAATTTTGAAATGATGTTATATTATTTATTTGAAAAACCTCCGAAACGATAAATTATTGAAATAGAGATAATGTATTTTTCTTCGTTTCTCTTCGTTGCTATTAATTAATACTAACTGAGATGATGTGTTTCTTCTGATAGATGTTACTTAATGCAATTTCACTAATATTTTATCGTTATATATAACGTAGTGCACAAATGCAATATATATATATAAATCATATCTGACTTATTCATTTTGAGTACATATTACATTCTTATAAGATAAACAAGCGAATATATATTTTTTGGTTCTACAAATTGAAAGTATTGCAAAAACCGTTTTTTATGTAGTTTTGGCAAAGAACAGAACAGAATGGATTTGGGTTGTGTTGGGTTGTTTTACCTATGAGCGGCACTTTTTTGCACACCATGGGCTAAATGGCCAGGTCACATGGACCCCGAAGGCTCAGAGAAGGTTGGGGGAGGGGACCCATTGGAACAGCTGTTGGGAGACAGATGGTAGCCTACCGTCAAGGCCATCCAGTGTGTTCTTTAACGTGCACAGGGTATGGCTCTCCCGCACACGGGGCCACGGCTTAACGTCCCATCCGACGGACGGCGGCCTTTCCAAGCCCATCGGTGTCCCCTACTGACCGTGGGCAGGGCGGGGAATTTTTGCGGAGATAAATCTCAACGCTGACCCAGCTGGGACTCGAACCTGGGAACTGCAGATCACGAGCCAGAACAGAATGGAAATTGAAGGCTCCTCTCATAAATGATATTCCCTTATATCCATCAAACTCAAATTATTTATGTGCTTCATAACGATTCATAATAGAAAAACAAATTCTCTTGAATGATATATAGAGAGAATATTTTTAATGCAGCTTTTTATGAGTGAATGCTGAGAAATTATATATTTAGTAACAACAGAAATAGCCACAAGTTGTTTCTAGGTTCTTATGTTTATAAAGTGTAATAAAAGTCATAAAATATTTTAAATACGCTAAATACCTTGTTGTTCAAAGTTGAAATCGAAATGAAATAGTATGTATATTAACTTGTAAAAATATTAATGATTATTAATAGTGAAAATCTTGTAACTGTTTTTAATGAGACTTTGAAATAGGAGTGCTTCAGTATCCTTTTAAACATTAAGCTATCTATATGAAATAGAAGTTCTGCTTTTTATCATAGCCTCCAGGAAAGATTTATTCCTTTCTTTTTAGTATTTTGTCTTTTGAGCAATGAGGATTTATGTCTAGGATTGCCCACTCCTCTGTTAGTTGAAAAGCAGGTGATTTCAGTTTTCTTTCTCCTGCATATAGTTCAAAAGTACGTTTGCCTGAAACTTATTTTTTTTCGTTCTTATCTGCAATTTCGTTTTAAAAATGGAAGTGTAAGTACACAATGAATAAATTTAATATGTGACATGCAAATCGTTCTTTTTTGAAATCTACTGTGAAGTGAAATATTATACTATCTTTTAAAAAAAATGCAGCTTAAATATATACATTATGAAAAAGAGCATATACGTACTTACAGAAACTAGTCGTTATTAACAGGGGTAGGAAAATTCGGAAAGCACTGATCAGCCAACTGTTTTTATCACAAACAAGAGCAAACGCATATATGAACGTGAGATAAATAGATGGCTAAACATTTTTCCTGGCTTTATTTGCGTTAAAAAAGAGCATTCAATTAAATTAATAATATTGCATTCAACAGTGGAATTTGATGTTCTTTTCCCTTTTAATATATTACTACTGTGGTTTTTCTTAAGGCAAAGGAGTCTGCAACCTCCTTTAAGCAGCATATTGTGCAGAGAGAGACTCCGCTGGTTTGGCCATGTTGCCCGTATGGATAATTATAGATTGGCAAAAAGGGTTAGCCGTCCCATGGCCGAGTGGTTAGCACGCTTGGCTTCTGATCTAAGGGACCTGGGTTCGAGCCCCGGGAAAGGCATGGTTGTGTGTGTTGTTTTTCTGCTGAGGTCCTGCCATCCTCTCAGACCTTCTACTATGGCATAATAAACTGACAGGCTCCTGTCAGACCTCTGTGGCAAGCAGCTGCTTGAGGGGGTATTTATTTATTTTTTATTTTTTAAATAGGGTTATGAACAGTGTGCCTAGAGGCCTCAGAAGGAGGGGGAGACCTAGTATGCGGTGGACAGACAATGTCAAACAGGACCTTGTTAGAATTGGTGTGCAGTGGCCGGATGCAGCAGATGTAGGTCAGGACAGATATGCTTGGAGAATTAAACTGCGCGGTCTGGTTGGACCTCCGTAGCCCATGGCTGCTTGAGGATGATGATGATGAGAAAGCATTAATTCACTCCAGAAAATCCTCTTGCCAATCAAAAAATTCACTCGCCAATGATGAGTGGATTTTTCCAGTCCTGATTATTAATGTTAATTTGAATGAGAGCAGCTCTGGGTATATTACAGTTTATTTTCGTGTTACATTCATATTTATCGTAAATGCATTATAAGGATATAAAGATTTCCTTTTTCTCATGAAAGCCCTGATTTGCTAATTTATCACTCCAAATTTAAAACAATAGGAAAAGTAGATATTTAATGGAATAAAAAACTTCGTGAATCTAGGTATTGTAATCAAATTAGTTAGTATAAATATCTCAAGTAAAATTGAAATAAGCCAATGACCTTATGATACATAAAATGTAAATAACATATTTTGTCTCCGAATTAATTTTTCTTTGAATTAGTAAATACTTATAAAATATATTTTAATACAAATCCTCCTAGAGCTTAATAATATAGGCAAAGATGTAAATATTGAATAATTTCAATGACAATGTGAAAGGAAATGTTTAATTTACAGTAGTCGTGAAACGTGTGAAGCAGTTCCTGCCATTCATGCTTTTATGCCATTTTTGTTCCTTTTTTTAGAAGCATGTTTCACTGAAGTACAATAAAATTATGATAAAAATATAGTTAAAGCGGAAATACTAATTAATATGGTGCTGAATTTTATTTTTATTTTTCAAAGCAAAAACCCTAATTTAATTCATCCTGCGCTTTAATCTTTTTGAATCAATAATAATCTGTGATTTATAATAAAGCATTTTTAAGAACACGAAGTAAAAATAATTAATTTGAAGGGGGAGAAATTTTACAGCAAAAATATGAGTAGGTAGCACGTGTCTTTAATAATGAAAACGTGAAACTAAAATTGCAACACTTCATCAAAAACATAAAGGTTAAGGAAATAGATCTTTGAAATGGCATGGCGATGCAAGGGAAGCTGTGGAAACGAGTGCAATCAAAAGTGATGCTGCGAACTGGGGAAAAAAGGAATGTTGGAAGGGTGAATGCATCAAGCTCATTGCAGTCTAAAGAAATGAAGGGCAGCACGCATGGCGAAGCTACTAAGGAAGATGCACACAAAGAAAAACGCTGGAGGGAGGGGGGGTGGCGTAGCGGAACTTAACGGTACAGAAATGGGAAGCTATTTATGAAAAAATGTCTTTCAGCTGTATGAGACAACGAGTAAGAAAATGAGCAAAACCTGTGAAAGACAAGTATGCTCGAAAAATGTGGGAATTGAAAGTTAGATGCAGTGAAAGTTGTGTTTGTTATACGCTACTATGAGAGAAGTTGCAGCGAAAAACACTTCTTCTATTAATGTTTTGAGGATGTTACGGTGCCTTGTGTATTAATAGTGTGAGTACAGGAATGTTCAGGTCGGAGATTTGAAAATGTAATTGGAAGAGGAGTTCTAAATGTGTTGGATAAAATGATGTAATTGAATTTAGAGAATGGTAGCAATTGCACATTAAAGCTATGGAGGCGAATGTGTAATGTCTCATTGAATTAAGGTAGGTGTAAAAAAAGTTTTAATATAAGTTTCAGTTGTTCAAATATTTCAAGATGATAAGTGAAATTCAAAATTATAAAAAACATTACCCCACCGTATGGCCCGCATGCAGCATTGCAGACTTAAAACAAATTGATTTATAAACAGTGTATCTAAAGGCCTCAGAAAAAGCGGGGTATCTAGAATATGATGGGCAGATAATGTCAAAAAGGACCATTTTAGAATTGGCATATAATGGGCAAATACAATTGCTCTAGTTCAGGATAGATATGCATAGAAAACTAATTTCGACAGGTTCGTTGGACCTCCGTAGCCCATGGTTATTTGAGGATCGTATATGTTTTGCTGCAATGAGATCAGAAGCTGCTTGTCACATAGGTCTGGCAGTAGCCTGCCAATAAAATACGCCACGAAATAGGTCTTCGAAGAAGGCGCGATTTCAACAGAAAGATAACATTAGAAGGAACATGCTTTATGCGGAGCACTTACCATGGTCCCATTGATAAGTAGCCAAGCGCGCTAATCACTTGGATACCAGGATGGTAAATTATAGTTTATATAAAATCGCGCCCTCTAAACGTCTATAGAACTACTTTAGTTTTATCACATAAGTTACATAATCACGTTTTGTTTCCTTTACTAAGTGATATTTTTTAGGAAAATTTTTGGATATAATTCTGGCTCGTAAAAGCTTGAGTAATTCTCGGAATTCGTCCGTATTAATTTTCGGAAGAATGAACTGATTTTGAACTGATTGGATATTGTACTGCAATGAACAAATAATGAAATGATATATGTGCTAAGTAGCCTGTGAATATAAATAATGATTGTTTCTGTGAAAAGAGGTTTAAAAAATACCCTTTACGCTTACCCACTGCTTAACCACAGAGGTCTGACAGGAACCTGTCAGTTTAATACGACCTGGGGGTGTCTGTGCCATAAGGCGTGATCTAAGATAATTTGAGAAACGAAACATCCACGCCTTATCCAGGGCTCAACCCAGGCTCCTTTTCGCCATAGCTAAACACGCTAACCACTCATAGATTGCAAAAATTAATTTTATCGAAAGTGAAACATGAAACTGTGAAAACAGCAGAAAGGGAAATTTTATACATTATATATATATATCAGTAATAGTCATATATTGGTGATTTATGTTTATTAAAATGTGTTTTACTGAATTAAAATCGAAAGCCCAAATCCGAGGCTGTTTATGAAAAATATGTTCCAAGTCCCGTGGCCGAGTGGTTAGCGCGCTTGGCTACTGATCTAAGGGACCTGGGTTCGAGCCCCGGGTAAGGCATGGATGTACGTGTCGTTTTTCTGCTGAGGTCCTGCCATCCTCTCAGATCTTCTACTGTGGCATATAAACTGACAGGCTCCTGTCAGACCTCTGTGGCAAGCAGCTGCTTGAGGGGGTATTTATTTATTTTTATTATTTAATTCTTTATACGAGAGAATGATTTACATTCTAGCCCTCAAGATTAATATAGTGCAGAAAAATAAAAGCGCTCTTTTTATATTTTTGTAATTTGATTTAATCTATATGTAGTGTAGAAGCAGATATATTTGACATGAGTTCCACTTTGACGGTCTCAGTCATAATTCAGAGGGCTAATTTTTTTTGGAAATGTGTAAAAGAAATAAAATAAATAAATCTTTTTGATTATAATCAATCTATAATTAAAAATGACAGCCTTTCAAATTTTGTATTTTTAAAAATATTCTTTATTTTTTTTAAATGAATCGATCTTAGCTTTTTATAATGATGTTACTCAAGAATTTTTGGTTTCTACGAATTATTTTCAATATTTTTCGTTTTTCGTTCTAAGTAACATTTAAGATTTGAATTTGACCTTCAAACAATCTTACTGTTTTAAAGTTTATAATAGCCCCTATTATCAAGAATTAAAAGGTTATTTGTAGTAGCATGCATTTCTGTAGATATATTTTACAATGTATCACTTTTGCTTTAGCCGTGATCGGACGTAATCGGGATCATCAATTATCGAAATGATTTGGATTCGGGAACGACACTTTTAGCGCGAAAATAATAAATACTAAAATTTATCAAATTCGTTCTGATCCTTTATTATTACTTTATCATTTTGGTACCATTTTCATTCATCAAAGGGACTTCCTAAGCCTCTTGTTAACACAGAAAAATCTGTTTTTAACAAGGGTTAATCTGAAACTTAGTGTGCAGTATTTGTTTCATTATTTCTGTTGTCTATTTTAATTTTATACTCTACTTGAGTGTTATTACTGAATGTAGAAATATATCAAAATATTTTCAATAATGTTACATATTGCAACTAATTCTCCTTTGAACGAGACGTTAAGGCACTTGCACGTTAAAGAACAGGCTGGATGGTTTTTGACGGGAAACTTCTATCTATCCTAACTTGTGTCCAGTGGATTCCCATTCCCACCCTAACTCTGAGCTTTTGAGTGCTAGTGCCCAGTTATGGTCCTAGGATGTATTCTTTTGGGTGGACGGTCAGTGAACAACTACCGAGAACGGAACTCACTGAGACAGAAATTCAGTAGGAAATGAAAACTTTGAGGGAAGGAATCCCTTCCCCCTCTTTGAGATCGTCACTGCTTGTGCCACGGCTATTAAGCTCATTGTGTTCACAGAAGTGTCGTTCACAGGTAAATCAACTCAACAACTAATGTTTTTATCTTAACTCAGCAGTCTTTTTTTTAGATAATTTTTTATCATCTTTTGTCCTGTATTTCAATATATTTACTTATTTTTTGTCTTAATTCGTATTTCAATTCCCACAAATTGCAGTTGGTATAAAAAGTATGTCTCTAGGTATTACTTTATATTTTTTAGTTCATGTCTAAATCTCAATAATTAGATTTAGACATAAACTCACAGGTTAGTGAAGGCCAGATTAGCATCATTATGGGCATTAGGCGACAGTGCAATTTTGAGACCACTGTGGTCTTAAAATGCAACAAATTGGAAAAGTTGGCTTTTGCAATAAAACCTCATAGAGCTTTCGAATTAAGTAGATATTAGGTGAATTAAAAAAAGATCTAATAAACAGTGTGAATTTTTTCTGCACTTCTCTACATAAATCATTCTCTGTGCTTGGCAACTCTGACTTGCAGACCAATTTTAACAAGGTCTCATTTCGCATTGTCTGCTCAATTCACTCTAGGTGTACTCTTTCTCGGCACTGTAAAATGCAAAAAAATTAGTTTAGTGACTCGAATACACTTGGAAGCTGAGTGATTACTACTAATGTGCAATATATATCATTATCCTATTGTTAAGTATCAGGGCCGGATCTAAGGCTGTCTGCATCTTTGCCCTTAAGATTTTATTTCTGATACCTTTCCAGGGCAGAACACATTATTTACTTGGTAGCTAGAGAGCAGTGGTGTAAGAATAAGGGAAGAGATGGGAGGGGGAGAGCTACTCGGTCAATAAAGGTCTCGAATGCCCTCAGGTCAGTGAGGATTCACCATTCTGAAATATACGTTTCAAAATTAATGAAAAAATTTGTAGGTTTTTAAATATATTTTCATGTTTCAATAATATAAATTTAATTTAAATGTAATGTTATTCTGCAATTTATAATAGAAATTTGATTTTTGAAATGTGATTTCATGTCTAGATA
The DNA here is from genome assembly GCA_038380435.1 of Ryuthela nishihirai. NCBI lineage: Eukaryota > Metazoa > Arthropoda > Arachnida > Araneae > Heptathelidae > Ryuthela > Ryuthela nishihirai. The sequence continues at coordinate 110,532,181 of JAWZYU010000001.1, forward strand.
ATGTTCTTACATGATTCATAATTATCTTGTAATAATATGGAATAAATAAATACTATATTATTCGATTAAACTTTCGTGTTATTTACAATTTTAATACAAATTTTGAAGCGCTTTATATATTTGTTCAACTAACATTTCTTTAAACTCCAGGAATTTCTTATAAAGAAATTCTGGAATTTCTCTAAAGAATTTCTTATAAAGAGTATTTGAACCATAGAAATAATAAATTAATAAGCTTGAATAAAGTGTCATTTTTTTAGCCTTTTCAAATAATAGATTTCATTATTTTGAACACCTCTCTCCACAACATCAATAGCCATTTTTGAACTCCCCCCACCGAAGATAATTATGAATTGCTATGTCATTGCTAGATAAATATCCTGCAACACTGAGGTTTTGATTTCATTTTAATACTTCCATTTGTGATTAATATATTACCAAAATCTGAATAGGATAACGATACAATATCCAAAGAGATAATAATAACAACTTTATTTATGCCTTAGTATGTTTATTTACATAAATTACCCCACTAAGCCTTATGGCTTGTCAGCAGGCTTTGGTCATTTAAAATAATTTCCTAATTAGGAGTGTTATTAGAGATTATATTATTATTGTTTTCACCCAGGTCTGACGCTTGAAGCGATCGTAATGCGAAAATCTGTGGCAATTTACCTGCAAAAGTCCACTAATGATCCTCTTACGAAAACATTCAATTTTGAGCTTCACCACAAAACCTATCACTAGAACACATTACAAAGAGACAAAAGCCTTCGACGTCGATGTGCGTGTTTGATGCATTTGAACTCAGCACGCTACTTGTTGATTACTTCTCCTGCTACCAATGCTTTCCATCTCTTGCTGAGAAAATGAGTTTTTTTCCACCAAATTCAGACATGCTTTCACCTTTACGCATCATCCGTGTTGGTTGGCGTATGCGCGCGGAGGACTGACTTCCATATTTCGCCCGCAGCCTTTAATGGAATACCTATGATAGGCGCAGTAGATTTATTGTTTTGGACAGGGCAGGGAGGATGATTACAAGTTTTGGCCAACAGATCAGGAACGAGGAGTCTGAGAGTCACGTGAGGAGTGTAAATCGCGGAAGGTCCATGTCTGGTCACATGCCACGCGAGTAATGATGATAAGAGATGAGTCGGAGCTGAACGTAAACTGCTTGGGCGACTATTTATGTATGGGGCAGAACGTGATGTCAGTACAAAATGGCGAACTCATTGTTTCTTCTCTTAATTTGTGCCTCCGAATCGCATGGCTGCCCATAACGGCCTTTCAAGTGAGACATTAAACGTTGTTAGTGTAGCTTGGAACGGGTTTGTTTTATCTGTGCTCTAGTTTGCAACATGTAGACTTACATTTTATCACACAATGATGGATTATTGATGAAGATTTTTCCAGGTAAACGTCTATATTTGTTTGATTTGCTCGCATGAATCACTATGAATATAACTGCTAATAATTTATGGATTAAAGAAAAAGTAAAACTTCACTGTAACTGGTGTACTTGTACGATTCAGTACATTTATAATAGATCAGCCAGATGATATATCGCTTTAGGTGGTAAAAAGTTTAATCGGTCGGTAGTGCGCTAGGCTTGCAATCCGATGTTCCCAAGGTCGAGTCCCAGCGTTGAGAATTTTCTCTGCTAACTCCCGTTGTGCCCTCGATAACAAAGAGAACACAGATGAGTTTGGGAAGATCGCCGTCCATCGGATGGGATATTAAGCAGTGGCTTCGTGTACAGAAGAGCCATACCAGTACATGTAAAATAAACACACTGGATGGTTTCCATCAGTATATTAACACTGCCCAGCGGATTCTACTCCGCAACATTTTCTGAGCCCTTGGGTTTTTGTGACCTAGTCATTTAGCCTATTATGTGCAAAAAAGTTCCGCTCAGAGATAAAAAATACAGCCCACGTACAAGTTCCAATTGTAGGTTTCATCCACTGAATCCACTCTGCCCGGGTGAGAAATGATAAACCAACATCCTTAGAAAGACCTCCATCTATCTGATTGAACATTAAACCGTGCCACCTTGAGGTGGAAGACATACCCAGTGAGCATATGGTTGATGGCCGTGAAGGGAAGCTACGATCTCTTTCCTAAAATCCTAATATTTCCTAATTTCTAAATTTCCTAATTTCCTAATATTTATTAAATGTTCAGTCGAATGTTTTACGCGGAACCCATATTGTTACCACAAAAGAGAATGGACAAAGGTGGTCATACTAGAGAGACAACCAAGAACAACAAACTATAATGTGAAAGAAATATGGGATATTTAACTTTTTCTACGAATTTTTTTTGCTGGTCTAGGTTGCAACTAAACTTTGTTTCTTTAGTCATAATTTAAAAAATATTTTGCCTATGTTCAAAAAAGTAAATTTTTTTAAATTTTATTTTGTTGTTGATTTTGCTTCCACGCTCATTTTTTTGTCACACGAAACCTTCCATTAAATGGCGATGATTATTTAGTTACCCATGGTTACCATAGCAATATTTGCTTTAGGCTCTGCTGTTGCCATGGTAATGACACGCATGTATTCCATTCATTGCACACCGTGAGTTATGTGCACAGAATAACAACAAAAATGCTCTAATTAGTTATTTCCGCTCAGCTTGAATTGCGAAAAACTACCACTGACAATCAAAATAATTCAGTTCAGAATCACATATAAATGAATACATATGAATGCATGCATAGAATGATATTGTGCTATCAGAAAAATAGATTGCATGTTCAGAATGTATTGTACTGTCAGACACTATCGTTGTTGCATTTTCTGAAAGCACAATATCATTCTGAACGTGCACATCGTTTTTTTTTGTCTTGATTACTGCATTGTGTATATTTCCTATTTAATAGCAATTTTATTCTTAAAAGAGTATTTACTAGAAATGAAGCAGAAATTCTATTAAAAATTATACCTAGCATGACAACAATTAGCAAATACTTTTACTATTATGATGACAACATCTTTGAGAAAAAAATGGAAGCTTTTAGCCGACTGAAACAACTGTTATGATTTTTCTAAAACTTTCCCCAATTCATTATTATTGCTGTAACTAGGTCCGGATCTAGACAAAAAGCTTAAAAGTCGGGGAAGCAAGTGTCTGTAGTAAATTGGTGCTAACCAGAATATTTTTCGAGTAATATTATTTTTACCAAATACAGCAATATTTGTTTTGTTTTTTCTATAGGTTTTTAACAGAGGTTTTTAAAAAATATATTTTTTTCTAAAAAAGGATTATATTTATGCTAATAATTCCACAGATCGGAAATTACCGAATAAATCATCGAATATATTCTGACTATTTGTGTTTCCTCGTTGGTTACAGCATATCATGTTTGATTGCTCAGTAAAGATAACTAATTTTAAGTTCCCTTTGTGTTATCTTTTCGTTGTGGTCTTGCTTACATCGCCATTTTTCGGCTAGACTATTCTAGCAGTTGTGGTCAATTAACTGCCTCGTTGTATTATGATCCATTCACATACACTGATTTGTTTCAGTTAATCATATCTAATCACTAAATTGGAACATGTTTTCAAGAAGTGAACATAGTACACATATAGGGGACATTCAAAATTACATTAACAGATTTTGGCTGTTTTGACTTCGTGCCAAGTGGTTAGCATGCTTGGCTACTGATCTAAGGAACCTGGGTTCAGGCATGGATGTGTGTGTTGCTTATTTGCTGAGGTCCTGCCATCCTCACAGACCTTCTACTCTGGCGTATGAACTGACAGGCCCTGCCATCCTCACAGACCTTCTACTCTGGCATATGAACTGACAGGCCCTGCCATCCTCACAGACCTTCTACTCTGGCATATGAACTGACAGGCCCTGCCATCCTCACAGACCTTCTACTCTGGCATATGAACTGACAGGCCCTGCCATCCTCACAGACCTTCTACTCTGGCGTATGAACTGACAGGCCCTGCCATCCTCACAGACCTTCTACTCTGGCATATGAACTGACAGGCCCTGCCATCCTCACAGACCTTCTACTCTGGCGTATGAACTGACAGGCCCTGCCATCCTTACAGACCTTCTACTCTGGCATATGAACTGACAGGCCCTGCCATCCTCACAGACCTTCTACTCTGGCGTATGAACTGACAGGTCCTGCCATCCTCACAGACCTTCTACTCTGGCGTATGAACTGACAGGCCCTGCCATCCTCACAGACCTTCTACTCTGGCATATGAACTGACAGGCCCTGCCATCCTCACAGACCTTCTACTCTGGCATATGAACTGACAGGCCCTGCCATCCTCACAGACCTTCTACTCTGGCATATGAACTGACAGGCCCAGCCTTCCTCACAGACCTTCTACTCTGGCATATGAACTGACAGGCCCTGCCATCCTCACAGACCTTCTACTCTGGCATATGAACTGACAGGCCCTGCCATCCTCACAGACCTTCTACTCTGGCATATGAACTGACAGGCCCTGCCAGACCTCTGTGGCAAGCAGCTGCTTGAGGGGGTATTTATTATTATTTTTTTTATTTTATTTCCTCACGTGTCAGTAACACTAAGGTTTTGGAAAATCGCTCCTACTCCCTCCTATGCTTACAGAACATTTTGCGACAATCCTTGTATGTATTAAAAATTTAAAAAAATTAGCTTTTCATGTTGTCTTAATTCTGAATATGGCATTTTTTCCACTGAAGTTTGAGAAAATGTACGTATTACATTAATATAAAAAGGTATGCACTAAAAATACAATTTCCTCACGTAAGAAATGGAGGTATTTTTTAAACAAAAATTTACATAAGGATTGCACATATCTCTGCAAACGTAAACTTTGCCCAATCTGCCCCACTCCTACCCCAACTATATGTGCTGTTATAATATTTGAATTCTCCCTAATGTTCATCAGCAAGCAAAAATATATTTTTTCTAAAAGTGAGAATTCTAATTTTTATTACTTACTTAAAATCAGGTACTGAGTATTGTAAAATTATCAGGGCTTGGTAAATTCAAACGTCAAAGGCGAGTAAATTTTATGACGTGTCCATGCTCTTTTTTCAACGAACAAAAAAAAAACAATAAAAATATTTGCTACTCCCTCCCACTTTGGTATATGCTTTTGATTTCACTTCTGGTAAAAACTGTTGACTGTTAAGATATTTTTCGAATTTCCCACCCCTGATAAGTATCACCAGATTTTTAAGTAATAGCCCATTTTCACTAAACTAATATTTAAAACTTTCTGTTACTGATCAAATTATAAAAATAAAAGTCTTTGCTAATCAGTAACACTATATAATTTTCGCTGTTTTCCCTACTAAAATTATATGTATAGTTAAAGTTTTATTTTTCAATACCTGTGGCCGAATGGTTAGCGCGCTTGGCTACTGATGTAAGGGACCTGGATTCCAGCTCCGGATAGAGCATGGATGTGTGTGTTGTTTTTCTGCTGAGGTCCTGCCATCCTCTCAGACCTTCTATGATGGCGTATAAACTGACAGGCTCCTGCCAGATCTCTGTGGCAAGCAGCTGCTTGAGGGGATACTGATCAGAATAGTTAAGAAATTTCAGTATAATGTAACTCAGTTGATCGAGATTTTTAACCTTTGATTGGCAGCTGAAGCATACATTACGTCAGTGGCGAATCATAGATGGAAGCAATTGAGTCTGAGGAAAGTCATTAGCGATTTATTTTCGACTGAAGGAGTTCTCAAATTCGACATAAATTGAAGAATGTGAAAGAGCAGCTCCACAAACAAAGGACGTCTTGTTAGCGAAATTTAGTTATTTGCTTTGACATTGTTCAGTGAAAGAAGCGGAAATTTAGAAATTAGTTAGAAGCCGAAAACAGCTATGCTAGATGGGCAAAGGAAATGACCACTTAGGCATATCCGGGACATCTAATACAACCGTTTCCATGTAGATGATTTTCTCATATATATAAATGAATCTTAACTATTTCCTTCTGAGGGCACTTCTCCATGTCTTTCTCTGATGTAAATAAAGAAGAGCAATCGAGATCAGTGGGTTGGGTTATTTTACATCTGAGGGCACTTTTATGCACGCATTGGTCTAAACGGTCAGGGCGCAAGGATCCCAAGAAGGTTGGGGAAGAGAACCCACTTGAAAGTGGGGCGGGGGTGGCTCAGTCGGTAGCGCGTCAGGCTCGTAATTTGTAGCTCCCAGGTTCGAGTCCCAGCTGGGTCAGCGTTGAGATTTATCTCCGCAATATTCCCCGCCCTGCCCACGGTCAGTAGAGGACACCGATGGGCTTGGAAAGGCCACCGTCCGTCGGATGGGACGTTAAGCCGTGGTCCCATGTGCGGGAGAGCCATATCCTGTGCACGTTAAAGAACACGCTGGATGGCCTTGACGGGAGGCTACCATCTGTCTCCCAAAAGCTACTCCAGTGGGCCCCTCCCCCAACCTTCTCTGAGCCTTCGGAGTCCATGTGACCTGGCCATTTAGCCCATGGTGTGCAAAAAAGTGTCGCTCAGAGGTAAAACAACCCAACAACCCAACCTACTTGAAAGCTGTTATGAGACAGGTGGAAGGAACCTCACGACAAGACCATCAAACATTGTCTTTAACATGCACAGGATATAGCTCTCTGCGCACGAAGGAAACTTAATAATTGCACAGGCTTAATGTCCTATTTGAAATAGCCGTCGTCTCCTCTTTCTCATTGAGGGCATGATGGGTTTTACAGAAAGAAGGTACTACCTTACTCAAAGGATGAATATAACGAGATGCCCATGGCCGAGTGGTTAGCGCGCTTGGCTTCTGATCTAAGGGACCTGGGTTCGAGCCCCGGGTAAGGCATGGCTGTTTGTGTCGTTTTTCTGCTGAGGTCCTGCCATCCTCTCAGACCTTCTACTATGGCATATAAACTGACAGGCTCCTGTCAGACCTCTGTGGCAAGCAGCTGCTTGAGGGGGTATTTATTTATTTTTTTTTATATTGGGCATATCCTAACTTCTTATATAACATAAAAACACTTACACAAGGAATAGCGGCTTGTCTTAGCACTCAGGTACGCTAACCACTCGATCATATAGGTCTTGTTATGTATAGCTGAGATAAATCTCAACGACGACACAATTGGGATTCGAACCCGGATACTGCAGATTACAAGCAGGGCGGCAACCGACTAAGACAATCGCCGTAAATTCAATCAAATGTAAGATCAATTCAATTCTGATCATTCCTACATAACAGAAAGACTCTAGCCTTTCAATATTCGCAGCTAATCAGTACACGTTCTGAGATGATAAATTTATAAGAATAAATTTGTTCCACATATTTTAGTAGCGCCGTCCCGTAGCCGAGTGGTTAGGGTGCTTGGCTACTGATCTAAGGGACCTGGGTTCGAGACCCGGGTAAGGCATGGACGTTTGTGTTGTTTTTCTGCTGAGTTCCTGCCATCCTCACAGACCTTCTACTATGGCATATAAACTGACAGGCTCTTGCCAGCAGGCAGCTGCTTAAGGGGGTAATTATTTTAGTAGTTTTATATTAAACAATATTCTAGCTGAAATGTACAGTTTTATAAGCTTGGTATTTTTGTTGAATGGGATATTTAACATGAGCTTGGTATTTTTGCTGAATGGGATATTTAACATGAGCTTTGTATTTCTGCTGAATTGGTTATTTAGCAAGCTAAATAGCGAGTTCCATACATTATTCAGTTACTTTTATTATTATTACAATACTCTCAAAAAATAAAACTACATAAAATTTCTTGACACAATTTCTTGCCAATCGTGTGGAAGCTGAATTTTTTTTGTTACTGTTAAGTGCTTTCTGCAGGTCTCTAATGAAATGAAATGCACCGGAATGCCGTTAAGGTTCGTCATAGCATCGGTAATATAGTTCCGTCTCTTCAGAAATTTCGTTATTATTTAATTATTACACTGAAATTTAGTTATTTAATTATATTATCGAAATTTATTTATTACTTATCATACCGAAATTTAGTTATTATTTAATTATTACACCAAAATTTAGTTATTATTTAATTATTATACCGAAATTTAGTTATTGTTTAATTATTATACAGAAATTTAGTTATTATTTAATTATTATACCGAAATTTAGTTATTGTTTAATTATTATACAGAAATTTAGTTATTATTTAATTATTATAACATTATGGTTAGCTATATTATGAAAGTCATTGATCTCGATTTCTACAGAGGTTTATAGAAATGAAAATAACGAAATCATATGTTTCTAATGAGTAATGACATGAAGAATCAAGATTGGAGGGAAAATAAACTGTTTTAATGAGTACTATGAATTGGCAAAATCGTTTAGTTTTGTTTCTTAAAATGTTTGGTCAAAAATATTGAAGAAATGAGCCAGATTCAATATATTGATTATATGTTATATAAGCAGTAAATTCTTTTGCAATGAGCAGCTGATTGGTCAAACCTGGTCTATATCAAGAGCGTATGTAGGTTCAGCAATACTTTTAGCGAATTAACTGTATCTAATAAAAATTATATGAAATTTGCGTTTATTGCTATATGTTAATCAACCAGACAAACTTTCCACTTTGTAATATTTTCCATTTCGAGCCATGGTTGCTGTAGCACCAATGCAATAAGATATTGCAGTCATCTCAGTTTACAGCTATTTCCTATTAATTGTTTCGGTTTGAACTAAACTAACATTTAACACTCTTGATCAAATTACGCCAATAAAAAACCTTTGCTAGTTAGCCTCAGGATCAAAATCGTCAAGAATTTAAAAAAAAAATGCTACTCAGTTGATCGAGTTTTTTCAAAGTTTATAAAACTGGCAAGTGCATTTTATATAATCCTTTCTTGGCTGTTCCGAACTCTGGAAAAATGATGATAAAAAGCATTATTAGCAGACAAACATATTTACATAATGTTTTCTGAAATGCCTGTTATTGTTATTGCATTATGATGGATGTGATTTAAAACTCATTTCCTTCTTTTATGACTAGTTATAAGCATTCGAAAACTTTCGCATTTTCTGAGCAACGCCACTCATCTTCGGAGTGTGCTCGCCACATTATATTCCTTATCTTGCCTTGCAATCATCTCCACCGTTGATTAACGTTCCAGGAGTTAGCATCCGTTAGGTAAAGTTGCTGCTGCCTCTCACGTTCGACGGCAATCACGCAAAATGACCTTTCTTTCCCAAGCCTCGAGCCTGAGATGTGGCGGTGTTTCCAAGACGCCTTCTGGTTGGCTACTGACGGCAGGAGCTGAATACGTGACATGAGTCTCCGCCTGCTGCTCATGAACTATTCAGAGACGCCCATCGTGGACATTACTCTTGTGCTTCATCAACTGTGACGTCACTCAGTGAAAGTCCACACGCCATAATCAAATATCAGTTCTGTATTTTCAATTACATCATCCAGCGTTGTTTTACTACGAAGGTATGTTTGAATGCCGACCAAGAACCATTTGTGCGTTGCACACGTAGGTGACCTTTGATTGGCACCACAGTGGTGCATTTTATGTGTTGTTCGATATGCAGTTATGTGGTCACTGTTTACACATAGAGCTATCAATAAAGTATATTTTGTAAGAAAAATGTAAGACATATATGCGTAGGTGAAGAGAGAAAATGGAAAATTATATGCAAATTTTGAAAGAAAAAATGCAAAACTTAAACCGCATAATATTCGATGTTAGCATTTTGAGTTTGATGGCTAAGAAGTTTTGTTCCTAAAAGGCATGCTTGAAGCATTTGAAAAGATTTAATAATAATAGTAGGTAGTTATTTTTATCGTTATTGTCAGTAGCAATTTTGCATCTAAAGTTTAAAGATGATTTCCAGTACATATGCATTTATTGTTCTATTTAAAAATAGTCATGGCTTTTTTTTCAAATGGCACTAATTGAATGATTTTTACATAAATGCCATTCAGCTTCACTCTCTATCCCTTCACCTGAGCAAATATTGAAATTTCTGTTTCTTTTCGTTTTGCAGTTTTTTTTGTCGTTTACAACATCTGAGAATAAATTATGTTAGATCTTCTCAGTGGTGCAATGGTATCTCATTGGTTCATAGTGATGCATATTTCAATTGCTGGGATTCGAGTTCAGCAATTGGTGGTTGCTTGTTCTGTCATAACCTGCAGATATGTTAGTAGCTATGCGACAGACACGTATGCAGGATTTGGTTCTTGGGGGGGGGGGGGGGGGCTGGGGTTTCCGAGAATTTAGCTCTGGGGGGAATAAGACTTGAGTAGGGTTTCTCAAATTCTAAAATATTCTCCGAAACAGGAAAGGGTAAAATGATATTATATATGGAATGATATTTTATAATTTTTTTATCTATTTTATGGTATCGAAATCCGTCCCGTGGCCGAGTGGTTAGCGCGCTTGGCTACTGATCTACGGGACCTGGGTTCGAGCCCCGGGTAAGGCATGGATGTTCGTGTTGTTTTCTGCTGAGGTCCTGCCATTCTCTCAGATCTTCTACTGTGGCATATATACTGACAGGCTCCTGTCAGACCTCTGTGGCAAGCAGCTGCTTGAGGGGGTTATTTTTTATTATTATGGTATCGAACATAAAATATGAAGTTAAAATGCAATTATACAAAGACAAACTATTTTGGATTTCAAAGCAGGTAGAGACAATGCATTACCGAGTTTTAAACCACACTCATCATTGAGATTTAGTATAAGACCATAGGATTTTTTTTTTCTTTTTTTGGAGGGGAATCCATTTGTGCGTTGCACACGTAGGTGAGCTCTGATTGGCATCACAGTGCTACATTTTATGTGTTATTCGATATACAGTTATGTGATCACTGTTTATACATAGAGCTACAATAAAGTATATTTTGTAAGAAAAGTATAAGACGTATATGTGTATATGAAAAAAGGTATAAGTTTCACAAGGTGCATAACGTAAAATGCACCTTGTGCAGCTTCTACCTTTTTCCATTCGTGAATTTCTCACGGAAAGTTTCCAATAATCCTTCTTGATCAACGATGATTTCTGAGTATAAAGAGCAGTGTTTTCAAACTCATTAAGTCATTATTTCAAACTTTGTTTTTTTTTTTACTAAACTGCAGAGTTTTGGATACTAAGATTTGATTCCTGTCAGTCTTTAGTTTTCAGGTTTTTGTAACATATGTATAGTTTGAAACTATGCTTTTCTTGGAAACAATATTTTGTTGGTGTAGATAGGATTTGAGTAATTATTTAAAATTTATATCTTTTACATTTCTGCTGATGTTCACCTACTTCAGATAACTTCTCTTTAGCGTATGATACTGTCAAACCTTCGCGGTAGCAGCTGCTTGAGGATTTTTTTAAAAAAATTGAATCCTATATTATATATAAACAAATGTCTGTACAGAAAGCTCGAAGTCTTGCTGACATAACTTCTGCTAGCTCACCTAGTGCCCTTCTAGTGCAACCGTTGCATGGCATATTGTTTGCGAGAGTATAATTACTACACAAACTGTTAAAACAGATTTATCTCCTTTTTAATAAATTTCGGCTCCCAGTAATTCTCCAAATATTTGATCGCCCCGTCCTAAATTCGTTACACTACCTGTATCACCCGATGTTGCATTAGACAAGTCCCTACCTATAATGCAAGACGGTTTATAACTTCGAATACATTTTCTCCCCGTTTTTTCAAAGATCAACAATTGAATATTTTGTATTTAACACCATTTGCTCTATCTCATAACTACTGAAGTATTTCACCGTCTGGTCTGAAATTTCTCTTAGGGGTTTCCCCCTTGATATCGCGTGTTGAGTGAAAAATCCACGTCTCCACCTCTCATAGAACTCGAGTTCGAGTTTAAAACTACTTTTACTCTTCCACTTCATTGTGTATGGGATGGGGGTCAAAAGATTTTTCCATATATATATTTTTTTTTATGTCGCAAATGGAAACATTTCTCCCCTCATACTTACACTTGTCAAAAAAAAGACCTGATATTTTGATCATAATTTAAATAACTAACTCTAAGTCAATGAGTAAAGTAATGTTTATCACCTTTTTTATAATTTTTTAAAAATCAGACAATTCAGCTCTGTTTAAATACTCCCCCATCCCCAGATTTTCCTAACGTACCATAAGGGCGCGCATAGTACCGCTTGAGAAACACTGAACTAAATGTTTGAATAACGAAAATCACAAAAGAAGTTTCCCTGCTCGAATCAGCTTCTCGCGAAGTATGCAAGAAATCAAATTGACTGTGACTATTTTTAAAATTATGTATTATAACGTTGTGTGTAGAAGATGATTACTAAATGCCCAATAGCCTGAGATAATAATGAAAGCTTCAATTTCTTCACAAAATTCGAGTCAGATTCAAATTTAGCTTTAAAGAGTTCCACAACAAAAATGTTAAACATGTGATTAAAATAAACAGTCAGGCACCGAATATTACAGTGCTACATAGTGTTTCTAAGATATAATTTTTTGGACTGAATATGAATTTGTATAGGTCACATATAATAAAATTACTTAAACGTTTGTGTAGCTTTGAAGCAAACGTATAATAAAATTAATTATATGTTTGCGTAGCTTTGAAAAAGAAAAACAAACATAATAAAATTAATTATATGTTTGTGTAGTTTTAAAACGAGCAACTACTCCTCCGTAGTAAATAAAAGTTAACATTCTCAAGAAATTGTAAATCCTATAAACATGTCTGTTTAACACGATAAAGTTAATTTCACGTATAAACATACAACTGTTTACACCACCATATCTGTCGGAAATCAGAACAAGCGTACTTAATCTAAAATAAAAAGAGGCCCTTTTTTCGCATTAACGTTATTGCATGTCATGTAACAGCGCACTACGACCCACACGTCTCTACACAGCTTACTTGAGCCACTTTTCGTTAGATCGATGCGGTTTTATTTTACGATCCTCGTGAGCCACCAGTTAACAAATTTTAAGCACTGTTTCCGGATCCTTATCCTCTCCGGCGTGTGTTTACGGTCTAGCGGTCAAGCAGGCTTCGACCTCCACATTTTCACCCTCCTAGCTTTGATCCGGCAGATGGTGATGACACGAGTTTGCTTCAGTGGTTCAGGGGCCACTACAGCATGAAGGAGAAGTAGGCGGATGCATTTTATCATCCTTGTGAACATAGTTTTCCTCACACAGCAAATTCCTTGTCGACGCCTGCATTGTTATCATTGAGGCTTCGAACTGAAGCAAAAGTTGTTTATTTTATTTTTGTTTATTTATTGATGATGCATCTTTCTTTTTTTTGTAGAATATATTGTAATATTAAAAACCAATTTCAGGTATTCGATTTGAAATGATTTATTCATTTCTCACATTAATAACTCTAAGGATCGTCTGAGAGCTTTGCGGCGGAAGAACAATTGTTTATCAGTAGATATTTTGTTGCTTTTTTTTAGTTGGGTAGAAAAAGAACGCCATCCCGTGGCCGAGTGGTTAGCACGCTTGGCTACTGATCTAAGGGACCTGGGTTCGAGCCCCGGAATTAGGCATGGATGTGTGTGTCGTTTTTCTGCTGAGGTCTTGCCATCCTCTCAGATCTCCTACTGCGGCATATAAACTGACAGGGTCCTGTCAGACCTCTGTGGCAAGCAGCTGCTTGAGGGGGTATTTATTTTTTTTTTAGAAAAAGAACACAGGATTGGGTTGTTTTACCTCATTTTGTGCACGCATTTGACGAAATGGTTAGGTCCAAGGGCTCAGAGAAGATTGGGAAAATAAATCCGCTGGATAGAAGTTAGAAAACAAACGGAAGCATCTCGTGAAATCCATTCAGTGTGTTTTTCACAGCGAACAGGGTATGACTTTCCTGAACAGTGGTATGTTTCTTTCTTATGGTCCCAGATTCTGACTAAAATTCTGGAAAAAAAATTGTTTTCCTATTTGTTTTTTATCCCATCATATATTTTTTTCTTTCATTTATCCCTTTCTCCTTTTCCGATTTCCAAAATTTGGCTTGGCACTTCCCCTCCCCTCCACGAATTTATTTTCTATAACTCAAACAAGTGTCATAATAATGGCAATGGAAACAGACTCGAATGAAATTAGCCAATAGCATGCCGTGAGGGGTACTTAACCTGAAGTTCTCAAGTTAGAGTCTCGGTTCTGGCCTTATAGAAATAGAAACATTGAGGTCGAAAAGATCTCCTTTGGGTCAGGTGATTTTGCTTAGACAGAAAACGTACAAAAAATAGTTACAATTGACTTTATTAGGATCCTCTCTGGTCGATATTTAACGTACGCATCTGCAGAGCAAATGTATTTTGGGTAGATTCTAATATCCTCGCAGCATCTATTGATCTAAGGGATTCCTAATTCCTCATACACACCAACATTTAATAGGGCTGGTGTTGGCTCAGTTGGTAGCATGCAAGGTACGAAACCTACTTCTATTCCTACTGTGTCTGCATTGATATTTTCTCTGCTAATTCGCGTTCTGCGCTCCATGCGAAAGGACACAACGATGGGCTTGGAATATACACCATCCATCTGAAAGAACATTAAACAGTAGCAGTGTAGAAAAGATCCACATGCTACTACTTTGAAGAAAGAGAATATCCTGAATGGGTTTGACGAGAGGCTTCCATTTGTCTTCAGACAGATATTCGTTCAAATCAATACCCAGCTTTTAACCTTTGGCTATTCTGACCTTGTCATTTAACCTATTCTGTGCACAGAGTTGAATTCAGTAATAAAACAACCAAACCATATTCAATACAAGTACCAAATGAAACTCAGAAAGAAATTTTCAAAATTCTAAGATTATTCACTATTTTGTACTTCTGTTCTACTTCATCTTGTTGTTATCATGGGAATCGAGACGTCGTTAACATTTAATATAGTCACGCCCGGATCTAGGGAAAAAATCGGAGATGGGGGGGGGGGCAGAGACTGAATTTCCAATGCAGTATTTCCCCTCCGGGTTACAGGTATTTAAAGAATTTCTTGAAAAACGTATTAAATTTAAATAAGTTAAAATTTTTCCCTCCATTTCACCTACTAACATTCTGAAGATTAGCTTTAAAAGAGAAGATTATAGCTTTTAAAGGACTTCTTCTCCTAGATTCGGCCCTGAACATACTTATTAGTAACTCTTTGATTTTATAGTTATGTGCTATATAAATGCTTTTGAATCAGATAGTGAACTCATTTACCGCTAAATTACTACCAGATGTAAAAAAAGAAATTGTTTTAAAAAGTCATCATAGAAAAAAAAAATTCAATATCATATCGTAATTGGTTTGTTCTGAGAATGCATAATAAAATTTATTTCTCAGTGTGTGTTTTATGCGCAAGTTCAACGTTTTCTGAGTTAAATCGGTTAGATGAAGACAAAAATCCTTTGAAGGTTCATTCTCTTTTGAAACGGATAAAAGGAAATTCTGAAATAACTTACTTATCGTTATTTCGATCTCTTTAGAAATTGTGAAGATGAGAACAATTTTTTCCTCTTTTCTTCTTTGGAGCTGAAATTAAATTCCTTCGTATCTAACAACACTAGATGTTGATCTTAAGAACAAGATGTTCAGCATCTGAAAAGAAAGATATTAACTTTACCATTAATAATATTTAATTTAAAAAAAAGCATGCATTCGATGGAAATATGAAATGAGCAATCTATATAACTGCTTGAGAAATACAACAAAAAAAGGAAAGAAGAAAATATGAGAGATAAGTATAAGAAATATACAACGCAAAAATATTCAGTTTTCCCCAATAGGAGTAGAAACTAAGAAATTTTAATGTAATTCTGAATTAAATAAGTAACGAAATAAACATTACAGAAAATGTAATGATGATTAAGTAATGATGAGGTTAGGCAAAAGAGTCGATAACCACCTTCAAGCAGCATATTGTGCAGAGAGAGACGCCGTTGGTTTGACCATGTTGCCCGTATGGATAATTATAGATTAGCGAATAAGGTTATGAACAGTGTGCTTAAGGGTTTCAGAAAAAGGGGGAGATCTAGGAAGCGATGGGCAGACAATGTCAAGCAGGACCTTGCTAGAATTGGCCTACAGTGGCCAAATGCAGCAGCAGTAGCTCAGAACAGACACGTCTTGAGAAGATAATTACAGTCTTGTTGGACCTCGATAGTCCATGGTTGCATGAGGATTTTGTATGTATGTATGTATAAATATTCTCTCTGTTCAACCTTTAAGCAGAGATCTAGTGATTCAATTGTTTGAAATCATTTTACGAATTTCAGTTGGGATAAGCTAAGCATATTCAAACTAGTTAAAAAAATAACATTTTAAACTTTGAGAGTTATGTACATATAAAATGTAATGTTTTAAAATACTTAAAATGCGTAGTAAAAACGTAATGTTTTGAAATAATAATATTAATTTTAAAAACTGGCTAAAATATTTAATACTTCAGAGCTATTTCAGCTAAACACCTTAATATTGCTAAAATTTTATTGCTAAAATTTATTGCATAATGTGAAAAATCGTGCTATCTAGGCAAACATGAACTGAGTAAATGAGAAAAAAAACTGGTTGACAGTTGAATTTGATTAATAGATGCTCTACGGAAAATATATATAATTTAGGCCGGTATTAGAAATCGTATTTAGTGTAAATAAGATTTGGCATCAACGTTTGGGTAAGATTGTCGAGATTTTGATAGAATCTATTTGAATATGGCGAATTTTTTCTGATAGGTGAAGCTAATTTCGAGATGAACACTTTCGGATATGACCTATTTTTATGAGCAGCAAAATATGGGATAAATAACAGCTACCATGATTAATTCTTTTATGTTATAAACTTCAGGACACTTACAGATTAATTATTTCCTCTGCGTACAGTTGCTCAAAGAAATATCGTCTACGTACACGAAGGTTGCCAGATAACTAATTTCTAAAAAAATCGTTGTCAGATATTTTTTCTGAATTCTGTAATCAACCATCATCATCATCCTCAAGCAGCCATGGGCTACGGAGGTCCAACCAGACGGTGCAATTTAGTTCTCCAAGCAAGTCTATCCTGAGCTACATCTACTGCATCTGGCCATTGCACACCAATTCTAACAAGGTCCTGTTTGACATTGTCTGTCCACCGCATCCTAGGTCTCCCCTTCTTTCTGAGGCCTTTAGGCACACTGTTCATAACCCTATTCGCCAATCTATAATTATTCATACGGGCAACATGGCCAAACCAACGGAGTCTCTCTCTGCACAATATGCTGCTTAAAGGAGGTTGCAAACTCCTTTGCCTAACCTCATCATTAGTTACAAAGTTGAACCACCTAATGCCCAAGATACTGCGAAAGCATCTAGTTTCCTGTTGTCTTGTTTAAAAAACCAATTGTGTCCAAATACAGTCTAATTTTAGTCTTTAGGTGTATACGCTTATTTCTCCACACTCTCCATAGATTCTTAAAAGTCCCGGCAGCAATCCCTATTCGTCTGTTAAGCTCATGCCGCACATCACCATTATCTGTTACATAGCTCCCAAGATAATTAAACTATGACACCTGCTCAAGACTGTAACCATTCAGATTAACTGAATAACAGCCTGCCTGATCAATTTTCATCACTTTAGTTTTCTCACTGTTTATAACCAAACCTACTCTACTACCAGTCTCATCAACAGCTCGAATGAAAGAGTTCATCTCATCAACATCATTTGCCAAAAGGGCTAAATCATCAGCATAATCTAAATCAGAAATTGTCGTATCTCCAGTCAGTTTAAGGTCAAAATCTTTCCCTTGAAGTGATTTTCGCATAACATAATCAATAACCATAATACGCATAACATAATCAATAAATAATAACCATAATCATAATCAATAAAGAGAAAAGGAGACAAAATGCACCCTTGTCGAACACCAGAAGTAATGCTAAACTAATTGCTACAAGCTATACCAACTCTCACACACGACTTAGTGTTATTATAAGAGCTTTCATTATGTTAACTAACTTGTCTGGTATACCATATGATCTCACAATCAACCACAAATTATGAAGATCAACAGAGTCGAAAGCCTTTTTGAAATCAACAAAGCTAGCAACCAAAGGTTTCTGAAACTCTAAACATTTCTCAAGAATCTGCCTAAGTGAAAATATCTGATCCACACATCCCCTACCACTTCTGAGTCCACATTGCTCATCATGCAATTGACTGTCAACCAGATTCTTAATTCTATTAAGCACAATCATGGAAAGAACTTTACCTGGAACAGAGAGTTGGTTGATACCCCTATGGTTAAAACAAGAACTGTGATCATCTTTTTTGAAAATAGGGATAATAATAGCTCTGGTAAAATCCTTAGGAATCATGCCTTTATAAATAACAGTTATTCAAAATTTCAGTCATCCAAGTGGTAACCGAAATATTCCCAGCTCTAAGCATTTCCGTAATAATTTCATCTACCTCTGGGAATTTATGAGGGTTAAGTTAAAAATAGCCAAAATAACCTCAGATTTTTTTATAGGGCCAACATTAAAGCCACCAATGCATCTATCATCATTGCAAACAATGGGAATAGAACTAACCACTTCGTTTAGAATATCACTTAAATGCTCAACCCACCTAGCCATGACAGAATCCTCACCTTCTATAACCTTACCTTGTTTATCCTTCAATCCTTGTATACCTGTCCGTTTTCTACCACACAAAACATTAACTATCTGGTACAGCACTCTGCTATTGTGCTGTCTAACTGCTTCCTCGGTTTTGTCAGCCAAGCCATCAAGCCAAATATTCTTATCAGCAGCTAACTGATGTTTTACACGTTTATTAAATTCTCTGTAATGCTTTCTATTAGGACTAGTAGGGTATTGATTAAGGATATTCCTGCAGTTCTTTCTTTTCGAAATAATATCAAGTGCCTTATCACTCAGATAATTCCGACTCTTCTGCTCTTTTTTTCCTAAAAGAGTACTGTTAATGTCCAAAAAAGCCTGTTTAAAATAATCCCATTGTTCCTCAACTTCAATAGTAAGCCTACCATGACTGTCATAATGACTAAGTAACCTATCATGGTAAGCTTTGGCTATAACTGGGTCTTTCAGAGCTTCAGAATTAAAGGTAAAATTATTAACCCTAGCACAACACTTTTTAAGTTTAAGTTGCAAGACACTTTTAACAAGGTAATGGTCAGATCCAATTTCAGCTCCCCTATATGACCTGGTTTTCCTAACAGAACTAGCCCATTTGCTGTTAATTAATGTATAATCAATCGTATTCTTATGCAGCCCATCGGGTGAAACTCATGTGTACTTATGTATGTCGCGGTGTTTGTAATAAGTGTTAGTTATTCTGAATCCATTGAGTTTACTTACCTGTAGGAGACGTTGCCCATTGCCATTGCAGCTACCAATACTAAAAGGGCCTATTACTCCTCGCTAAAGGTCAGAGTCAGTAGCAACTTTGGCATTGAAGTCACCAAGAACAAGGGTAATATCTCCTTTCTTGACAGAATTCAAAATATCCTGAAGTTGTCCATAAAACCTATCCTTCTCATCCTCATCGGCATCCTCAGTGGGGGCATAACAGCAGATAACATTCAAGTCTTTAACGCTTGTCTGAAATTTTGCTGTAAGAAACCTTTCATTAATGCACTCGTATCATAGAAGAGCATCACTAGCGTGTCTGCTGAGAAGCAGACCCACGCCTTGGTGATGCTTATTGTCGTCCCTCCCTGAAAAGAGAAATTGAAGATTATTCTTAAGAATCTGACCTTTATCTGTCCATCTGGTCTCTTGCAAGCCGACAATATCTAAACTATAATGGGGCAATTCTTGTGTGAGGACATCAAGAGAAAAAGCTCTGTGCAGAGTCCTCACATTCCAACTACCTAAGGAGCGAAAATGGTGAGTGGGATATTTAAAGAAACTATGTTTATTGAGAGAGGGAATGCCGACAGTATCAAACAGCCCCCTAATCGCAGACATGGGGCAAAGACCCATTCCCCCACCACTAAAGGCTGAAGTCATCTACACTGGAAGACTTCCTCCAATGTAGAATTTGACGATGCCAATAGAAGCAAAAAGTTCAGGTGCCTGCGATGACCTCTGCTCAGGATTATTCATCAGCTGATAAACATATCCCTGTGAATCTATTCACTTGGGGCTGTTAACCCGCAAACAGAAAACACAGCGGAAGATTTTCCCTCGACAGAAGCCCACCAGTGCAGAAAAATCAGGATCCATAATCAAGCTCAGAGCCATATATCTGTCCAGTCCAGTGGGTTTATATGGTCAGCACCAGGACCCTGTGTGGTTGACCACTCCTCTGCAGGGCAGAAAAAAAAAGAAAAGTAGCCATAGTTGTCCAGATCAGTAGGCCACACTAATCTGGCAGCCCTCCCCTTCCGTTCACTTCCACAAGAGAGTATCTCTTTTGAAAGGTACTAACGGTCTGCACCACGAGAAGGCGGGGTCGTACATTAGGTGCTAGGCCTGGCCGGTTCTATGCATCATCACAGGGGATTGGTGCATAGCTCTCCTTCCAGTGACTACCTAGCTACCATTTACACACCTAATCAACCATAGTGTTTGGATCCAAACATTAATCAACCATAGTGTTTGATATTTTTTTGAGCGACTGTACTCAAGTGCTGCTTTGCAGAACAAATAATATTCAGAAAGATATCAAATAGTATCTATACAATATTCAGAAATCAGACAGGAGTTAAATCGGTTACTTCTCAGTATATGGTGAGCTGAATTTTATTTATATTTTTTTCTCAATAAATTCTGCTTTATCCACAAGAACATATAATACAATGAAAAATATTTTGGAACCAAAGTAATTCAATTTTAATTTTTCTAAGTCCTGATTATTTTTTTTCCATGAAGGAATGATTGTGGGTAAAATAGAGTGCAAAACAGGTCGGTTTTAAATTATATCCTAATGTTTTGTTTCCATTCAATAACAGTTATTAATTCCATACTTTTATTAATGAAACGAGTTTTCAAATTTACAAATGTCACTTTCAATATTTTGTGACTTAGATGTGGTCAGTGAAACCAACAAGATAAGCTCTGATAATAACCCGTCACCAATTTGACCTTAGAAAATAATGAGTTATGAGGATATTAATATTTTGAACATGAGGAAGTATCAGTCCAACAACATAGACATAAATGCTTTATTTTAAAATAATGTGGGAGCATGGCGTAAAATAACTTTTACCACTAACCTTTCTAGATTTTACATATTTTTGAGCCACTGAAGATGGAAAACGTCAATATGCATTGCATAATCAAGGAGGAATTAAGGATGTCGGTCTCTGGGAAGTTGTCAGCCATACCTTCCCTTCTAATACGGGGATGCATAATTGAGGATAAATATCAGAAAAACAGTTTGATACAGAAGCTTAATTTCTTAAACAATATTTAAATGCACTGAACTATCCTTCCAAAAGAGGATTCTCAAGTGTGGCATCGAAAAGTTTCAATAACTGAAACGAAAAAAAAAAACTTTAATGATAGTTTTTATTCGTCATACAAATTCTTTTACAAAGAAAACAAGACAAAAATATAGCATTCGTTACTTTACTACAAAAAGTCTTCCCTTGAACAAAAATCGTATAATATATGGTGATCTGCACAGTCTGTGCGTAGTTGATGATAATTGACTAATTCTGTGTGAAAATTAAAGCTTTAATATTTAAAAAAAAATCGATCATGAATTTACCTTACACAGTTGTATATATATACTAGCATCTCATTTTATTTTATTCAATGTGACCACGAAAAAATATGTACTGAGAACCATTACTTTACAAACAGATAAAGGGAATTTAAACTATCAGAAATATTCAAATGTCACTTGATTGAGTCTATGTGGGTTCGCTTTCGACCTTATCGCTGTTTCTCATCTCTTTTTATTTCCCTTAATCTGTCACTGTATGCAATTATTGGTTTATATAATGTTCCCTGATTAGATATTTATGACACACAATCTGACAAAGACGTCAACCCTATTTAAAATTAATGGGATAACTGAAAGCACACAGACCCAATATCAATGACCTTTTTTTGTTTTCAAATCTTCACCCCGCCTTCACTGCCTTATCAATAAAATCTTTTGTCTATGCTTAGGAAATATGACTCTCGGCAAAAGAAAAATCTCCTTTTTACTTATTATCCATGAAATAGCAAACCATCTATCTTGCTTGTTTCCCACATAATGAGAAATCAAACTCGGAAGCATCGCACTGTTTCCCAGCATCCACAACATCGTGAGGTCTCTCAGATAAGGAAAAACCACTCCGTCAGATGGGCGCCTGGACGTCGCTCGATAGCGATGCTCCATTCTCCTCATCTCCAGAAATCGGTCAATGCAGCGGAGGCTGGAGAGTCTTTTCTTCTCTCAGCCGTGACCATTTGCAAAAGTATTTCTTTTTCTCTTCGCCCAACTGACCGGCCGTCACCAAGTTAAATCAGACGACAAAACAGCAACAAAATATGCCATACAGAAAGAAATACATGAGACAAATTGGCACTGTTAACTATTAGTATTTTGACTGATTATATATCATAGTATTATATATTATTAGTAGATTAATTCTTTGATTATGACTGTTTCCCTATTTTTAACTAGAGATAAATTATTAATCAGAGTTTGACACACGTATTAATATGCTACCGAATTATTTATCTAAGATATACCATTGACAGCAGATTGCTTTTAATATAACACTAGTATTTTATCTAATTTTTATTTAGAGATTGTTATTAGTAGAGAAGTTGTTTTATTATGATGATATATTAGTAAACTATTTGTTACTAAAGATATAATATTAATCATAGTAGTTTGGCTATTATATTAATATTTTACCTAATTTTTACTATGAGATATAGCATTAATAATGTAGTAGGTATAATAATTAGTAATGCAAAATTACGAATACTATGTAGTAAACATAGCATTAGTAATGTAGTAGTGTAGAAATAAGTACCCCTTGAAGTAGTTACTTGTCACAGAGGTCCGACAGGAGCCTGTCAGTTTATACGCCATAGTAGAAGGTTTATGAGGAAGGCGAGAAATCAGCAGAAAAACAAACACAAACATCTATTCCTTATCCGGAGGTAGCGGGGGAGGGGGGTTAAAATCGACTCGGATTGAATCGAAAAGCCAAATCCGAAGAAGCTCCTCCCTATTTCCTTTATATTTTTCTATATCCGGGGCCTTATCTTATATATGAAAGATTATTAGTATATTGACATGTCGGTGAGACTTATTGACCAATGACTTAAAGAGTTTTAGGCATTAATTGCGCAGTATCATTAACGCATCAGCTTTCATGCGATATTCATCACTGGTCTGTACACACTAAAGAACAGGCTGGTTGACTTATCATAATCCAGCGTGTTCTTTAGTAAGTAAGTGAGTGATAAATAGTAAGAAAACTACTATCCAATATATTTTTTTGTCAGTCACACAGTTTACGCTTTTCTTTATCACCTCATATTTTTGCTCCAAATATTTCGCACACAAAAACGATCGCGAAAACAATTCCGAAACATAAAATAGTATTAAGTTTTTATAGAGCATTAAAAAGTATTTTTTTTTTGCGTTAAAATGGTTTAATGCATTGATTTTGTCAGATTATTCGCTTTAACAAGCATATTGGTCAGCAATTATTTTTTCTTAGCAAGCCCATTCTTCTAATGATGTACTATCGTAATGTACATCTCAAACAAGTGATAGAAGTAGTAATAAACTTTCTAAAGCAATAATTCTGAGCGAACCTATCATTCAAGCAGAAATATTGCAAAATAAACACTAAAACCAGTTTTAAAACGACAAACCTTCCTAAAGCTCAACATTATTCAATAACTTAAATTCGTGTACATCAAAACATTTGTTTTTATAACAGTTGAACTCAATCTATTGAACCACGGTTAATCATCAGATACCACCAGAGCACTAATCAGCAGATAACAAATGCCTAAATTGATTACGAAGTCTTTAATGACAATTTAATGTGGAGAGATAAGCAAAACCCATAGGGGAGAAGCATGCTTGATAAAGCAACATTTATCTCAAGTATGCACATTTATGATCTTGTCACCTGGAGGAGACCTGAAGGTGACTGATCAACACGACTAACTCCAGGACGCATCATAACTTATCATGATTTATAGATCCTGTAGATGACTGGTCACGTTACATGACAACACGGTCTTTGTAGATTTAATTTACCTTCACGTGAGCATCTCCTTCGGTTATGCCTATTAACACCCAGAGTGATGTGGGTGTTTTCGTAATGTGGCAGAGTCTGATGCCACCTGGGGTTAACCAGTCAGGCCGACTAGACCCCCTACAAGTCCACATCACGCACGTGCCACACTATCACGTACAGAGCCACAAGGTACTAACTATGGATTGATCCAAGCAGCGATCCCAGAATTCCCGCAGCTCATTACCGCGTCATCACTACAAGGCATAGGGTGGAGAACGGTTGCATGCATATCAGCGGCAAGGGAAATTGGCTCGACCCGTCTCTACGCCCATCATCGTTAGTTATTAATGGGGTGCACTTCGGCTTGCTCGTAACTTCTGCCGTACCTTAACTGCAGAAGCATTTCAGTTGAAAAAAAAAGCAGCTTAGAGTAAGTGATATACGTTTGTATACGTCAGATTTTTTTAAATCTAGTAATCTCGAGGTTGAATGAAACAGTGTAGCATTCGGGGACAATGTGATACTTTACTCTTCTCATGTGATGGCTTATAAACATATATTATTTGACATATAGTCCTCAATTACCTAATCCCTGATAATCCTTATCAACGCAGTTGTTTTCGTTATCTTTTCCCATTGTTATAATTGCATCGTTATGAAATTTTTAAATCCCCACCACCGAAAAAAAAATGCTTCGGTTTAGGTTTAGAAAAATTCCAGAGTGGCATCTGAGTTAGGTTGTTTTATCTCTGAGTGGCACTTTATTTTTGCGCACATTGGGCTAAATGGCTAGGTCACAAAGACCCAAGAGCTCAGAGAAGATTGGGGGAAGGGGACACACTGGACAGCAGTTAGGAGACAGAGTGTAGCCTCCCATCAACGCCATCCAGTGTGTTCTTCAGAATGCACAGATTATGACTCATGCACACAATGCCACGGCTTTGAGTTCCATCCGATGGACAGGAAGCTTTCAAGACCATCGGTTTCCCCTCTCTGATCGTAGGCAGGGTGGGAGTATAGCGGAGATAAAACTCAACGCTGGCATAAGTGTGACTCGAACCTGGGAATTGCAGATTACGAGCCTGGCGCGATACCGACTGGACCGAACTCCCCCCCTCCCCCACCTTGAGATTAGCAAACTAAAGTTAGGTTATTTCACATTTGAACTTCATGATTTTATCTGCATAAAGCTAAGTAGCCAAGTCACAAATACTCCAAAGGTTCAGAGCTAGGGAGAAACAGCACGAAAGGGTGTGTCGCAAAATTTTTGTGAAGTATAAGGTGTCTCAAGCCTGGTGAGTTTCAAAATCGTTTTACTAGCATTGTGCATTGCTCATCAGAACATCTCATCTACATACTTTTGACGGAACGAGTGTGCTGGCTTCCTCTGATGGGATCAAAGAGCCTGGGTTCGAACATGGGTTTGGATGTTTCTTTTCAGGTGTTATCTTTCTGCTGCGGTCTCGCCTTCTTCAAAGATCTTTTCTATGTCATATTATGCTGAGTATGCTCTGCAGTAAATAAATGTTCAGGGATAATTAATTTAAGAAAAAGACATAACCGATATTTCAGGAAAAACAAACAAACAAACAATGCTTTTAGATTGGGTTGGGTTGTTTTACCTCTGAGCGGCACTTTTTTGCACACCATGGGCTAAATGGCCAGGCCACAAGGACCCCGAAGGCTCAGAGAAGGTTGGGGGAGGGGACCCACTGGAACAGCTGTTGGGAGACAGATGGTAGCCTCCCGTCAAGGCCATCCAGCGTGTTCTTTAATGTGCACAGGGTATGGCTCTCCCGCACACGGGGCCACGGCTTAACGTCCCATCCGACGGACGGCGGCCTTTCCAAGCCCATCGGTATCCCCTACTGACCGTGGGCAGGGCGGGGAAATTTTGCGGAGATAAATCTCAACGCTGACCCAGCTGGGACTCGAACCTGGGAACTACAGATTACGAGCCTGGCGCGCTACCGACTGAGCCCCCCCCCCGCCCCCTGCTTTTAGATACTAGAAGTATTCTAATAAGTATAATTCGAACCACGGCCGGAACTATTGAGGTGGGAACTCCTCTGAGAACGCTAGTAAGGGAAATGGAGGCTAAAAATGATTAAACTTGTGCGTATTTCATGAATTTTTAAATACCTCTAAAAGTGAAAATGTTATACTACAATGAAAATCCAGTCTCTTGCTACTGCCCCCCCTCCCCTCCCCAGCTATTTTTCTCCAACTCGATCGAGTCACTTGGTCCTCTTTTTATTTTTTTTCTAGGTCCGGGTTTGTCTCGAATAAATGCAATATTCAGAAACTCGCATCACTGGATGGTCATTAAATACTACTACGGGAAAAAGCATGATCTAATACAAGCAGAACTTTTTAAAAACTACCTTGTAATATTTGTTTGTATGGTAGAAAACAGACAGGTATACAGGGATTGAAAGATGGACAAGGTAAGGTTATAGAAGGTGAGGATTCTGTCGTGGCTAGGTGGGCTGAGCATTTCAGTGATGTTCTGGACAATGTGGTTAGTTTTACTTCCATTGTTTGCAATGGGAGTAGAACTAACCACATTGATGGCTTTAATGTTGGCCCTGTAACACAATCTAAAGTTATTTCGGCTATTTTTAACTTAAACTTCATAAAACACCAGGGGTAGATGAAATTACTACGGAAATGCTTAGAGCTGGGAATGTTTCGGTTACCACGTGGATGACTGAAAATTTGAATATCTTTTATGATAAAGCATGGTTCCTAAGGAATTTTCCAGAACTATTATTATCCCTATTTTCAAAAAAGGTGATCGCAGTTCTTGTGATAACTATAGGGTATCATCCTGCTTTCTGTTTCTGTTTCCTTTTCTCTTTAGTTTGGTTGTTGATTACGTTATGCGAAATTCACTTTAAGGGAAAGATTTTAGTCTTAAATTGGCTGGAGACACGAAAATTTCTGATTTAGACTATGCTGATAATTTAGCCCTTTTGGCAAATGATGTTGATGAGATGAACTCCTTTATTAGAGCTGTTGATGAAACTGGTAGTAGAGTAGGTTTGGTTATAAACAGGGAGAAAATTAAAGTGATGAAAATTGGTCAGGCAGGCTGTTATTCAGTTAATCTGAATGGTTGCAGTCTTGAGCAGGTGTCACAGTTTAATTATCTTGGGAGCTATGTAACAGATACTGGTGATGTGCAGGCATGAGATTAACAGATGAATAGGGATTGCTGCCGGGACTTTTAAGAATCTATGGAGAGTGTGGAGATATAGGTGTATACACTTAAAATCTAAAATTAGACTGTATATAGTTTGGTTCTTTCTAGGACTAGTTATGGTAGTGAAACTTGGATACTTTGTAAACAAGATAACAGGAAACCAGATGCTTTTGATTCTAGATGCCTACGCAGTATCTCGGGCATTAGGTGGTTTAACTTTGTAACTAATGATGAGGTTAGGCAAAGGAGTTGGCAACCTCCTTTAAGCAGCATATTGTTCAGAGAGAGACTCCGTTGGTTTGGCCATGTTGCCCGTATGGATAATTATAGATTAGCGAATAGGGTTATGAACAGTGTGCCTAAAGGCCTCAGAAAGAGGGGGAGACCTAGGATGCGGTGGACAGACAATGTCAAACAGGACCTTATTAAAACTGGTGTGCAGTTGCCAGATGCAGCAGATGTAGCTCAGAACAGACTTGCTTGGAGAACCAAATTGCATAGTCTGGTTGGACCTCCGTAGCCCATGGCTGCTTGAGGATGATGATGAATTTTTAACCAATGTCTTTCGTACATCCATTTTTATATATGAATATTTGAAACCTCACAGTTCGTAAACATTATCCTCCCTCATTCTACATGGTCAGTCATTATTCACCTTTCTTATTCGTCGAAACCGTCTAACAATTTCAGTAACATCAAGAGTTTAAGCATTGCGATCAACTGAAGAATAAAATTAAACTCTACTCTTTTTTTAAAAAAGTAGAACCCCGAAACAAGCTCTTTTAGTTCTTTAAAAAAAAATAAATCTACGTGGAAACACGCAGTTTGTAGACATTAATTTTTTTTTGTTTTTAGAAACAATAAAAAAATTCTTTTGGATAGGTGTTGGTGAAAAGTTAGGATTCATATATCTCTATTTTTTCTGTAGTTTTAATTTTCCATTAGATGCGGATAAATTGGAAAATGATAAAATTAAAAATGAATATTGCAAGCGATCTATTTTAGTTAGAAATCTTAAATTTTGGTGGAAGAATGTTAATCTAAGGGTTACATTTACAACAGCGATTTGTCATCCAACCCCCAAGAAGGTGAAAAAAACAAAACTTTGTTTTAGGAGATAAGGAAAACTTGGTAAGTTCCAATTTTCACTGGAAAGTCAGAAAATGACAATGCTATTCTCCTTTAAAAAGATCAGATTCGACAAAGGCAATATTTTTTTAGGTTTTCAATATTTTCCAATAATTGGGTCGTTTGAAAGTATTTCAAACATTTTGCTCACTTTATGAGTATTAGAAACACAGATGGGTACTTCTAGCAATCATAAAGTGTTGTAATATACCTGCCCCACAATAATACCTGCCCACAATATAAATATTAATCTAATAAAATTTTACCAGAAAACCCTGTCAGTTCTAAATTATCATAAGCAAGTACTTTGGCCATCTGAGCACTCACTGTTACTGAATAGTGTGCTTATAATGATATACATTATATACTTTCTACTACAGTAGAGCAGTGGCGAAGCTTGAATAAAGCAATGATACAAGGAGGCCACGCGATTGTTCCACCGAAGATTCTCATATGTCATTGATGGAGTAATCTATCAATCACTTGCCACTCAACCAATTATTT
Source organism: Ryuthela nishihirai (assembly GCA_038380435.1). Classification (NCBI taxonomy): domain Eukaryota; kingdom Metazoa; phylum Arthropoda; class Arachnida; order Araneae; family Heptathelidae; genus Ryuthela; species Ryuthela nishihirai. The sequence continues at coordinate 110,561,152 of JAWZYU010000001.1, forward strand.
CATAATTTCATAAATTAAGAAAGTTTCTGATCTGATGTTCAGTTCAAGGTCAAATAGGGGTCCGAACGACGGCCTAGAATCCAAGAGATGCAGGAGGCTCCAATTGATTTCTAGTTCGATAATAAGAACGAACTCTAAAAAAGTATGTTTACTTTGATCAAGACACATATCTCTGATTTCTAAAAGAGCAGCGATGTTAACAACAGACTGCTGATGTTTTTTACCTAAATGGATATTAAAACGAATTAATTTGTACAAAAAAGCTTTTCTTATGCATGTCTAAAAATGAAAATAATGAAATGAAACTGTGCTTCGCTTCATGCTGCTTCTTTAGAAGGATGAATCTAATGAAAGGACAAAGGAACCGAATATTTCCAAAAATAGTTTCAATAATCAGAAATGGAAGTGAAAAAATAGAATATATATCGTATATTGCACATATTTGAAAGAAATATATATTTTTTAAACTTCTAGTAGAAGGTGGGAAAACATGCATTGGGTTATTTTGTGAGAATATTAAAAAAAAGGATAAAAAAAACTAAACGACAGTCTAATCGGTTCTGGTTTAATTCAATTGCTTCTCTCCCCATTCGAGATCTGGTCTGGTTTCTGTAAGAGAGTATGTTTGCAGTTTTATTAGTTTGACTTGTGTTATAACATAAAAGTTCCATTGTCCATTATTGGTATCTTGTAAAATACAGGGGCGAAACGCGGATGTAAGCAATTTAGACAATGAGGCTACATTTCAAATACTATGATAGATCACTTTATGTTGATACCTGAAAGATTTTCTGACTGAGCTATCGGTGATTTGACAATCAACGAAGTTTTTTTTAGATAAGAGCTTATTGACATTTGATTGATAATTTAATTCACCAATGACTTATAAGAATATTTTATGTGTCAATTGCGAAGTCTCATTGACTCAATTGTTTCTACCGCGCTTCGTCTCTGGTAATATTAATACCCATAATTGATATAGTAGATAAATGATCGTTTCAGCTCAATTGTTTGTGTGTGTTGAATGTTTGCTGTAATGATACAATGATTAGAGAATTCGACTCTTGCTTCAGGGATTTGTATTTTTTTGTATGAGTAAATTCGTATAAGATAGGAGCTTCTTCGGAAATCAGATTTTTTAAGCATGCATAGTATTTAAATTTCTATATATCAATAAGTAAAACACTAGCTCTCACACGATGTTGAAGTTTACACAACTGTGTTCATTCGCCAAACATATCCCTTCTGAGCAACTATTCTAGCTTTTTCCCTCCCTGTTCCTGACCTTGGATAGGCTGGCTGCATCGAACAGCCAAAACAAACCGACAAGTGTTTTGGAGTCCACAAAGGTATTCAGAATTTTTGAGAATATAGATAGTTTTTTCCTGCTGAGATTCAGTAGTAGTAGTAAGTTCCTCATTCATTTGCTGCTTCTATGGAAGATCTCCCCCCCCCCCAACAAGGGCTATAATAGCTAGAGATGGAAATATAGTCCTGTAGAATGGAGAAATTTAAACAGAAGTTTGTTCACTTGAATTCTCATTTTGCTGTTTGCATGGCCAACAATATTTCGGATTGTAAACTCTTAAATTTTTAGGATTTTGATTTTTATAAATAGGAAATTTCTCTTTTTTTTTGTTAACTGGGGCAGTTTAGTAGTACATGATTTATTGTCTTTGGAGTTGGACAATGTGGGCAATTTGGGCTTTTTTTAAAAATATATTTTGGATTTGATATAGAAGAAATTTTCCTGTTCTGAACATTCTAATATATATCATCTCTTGTTAGTTGATCTGTAATGATTTTAGATATTTTGTCTTCAACATTTCTGCTGTTATTATACTTATGATATGTTAGAAGATAAATTCACATTGATTTGTTCTGTTTCCATTTTTTTTATTTGATTTTTTTGTATATTTTTGGTGAGAGGAGATGTGCGCAGTTTCCATTATTTTCTGTAGTCTTTAGCTATTTCAGTACCTGAGGTGCCTACATGGCTAGGAATCCAATGAATTGCTGTTATTTTGGTTGATTGCAATATTTTTATGTATATTATGTTGAATTTTCTTAATCAGTTGAGGGTGGATGTTTTTTCTTGGTTGATGTTACAGTTCTTGGAGGGATGATTTGTAATTGTAAAAATTAATATATTTTTTCTTGCCTTATTCATTACCAATTCGCGATGCTAATAGTTCTGCTATAATAATTGAAATTAATTAATAATTGAAATAATTGAATTAAATTAATTTGGAAGTTGCATTTTAGATTGCCTTCGTAGAAGTAGGTCCCTGTTGTGATTTTGAGATCTGGGTGGTATGATCCATCAGTTTATATATTTCTTTATAATTTGGATAATTTTTTTAATGTCCTTTGGTTACATTTTGAGCTTCTTCTTACATTGTGTTTTTCTTTTTTGTTATTCCTTGGATGTTGCTATTGATTTTGGTCTTTTTCATTTTCCGTGCAGGTAGAATGCTGATGATTTCTTCTTTGCTTCTATTTTGTTTGATGTGTTGAAACATTTTGTGTTTGGTCTTATTATTTGATTATTTCTTTGTAGATTAAAGTAGGTTTTTGCTTCCATAGCTTTTACAATATGGTCGTTCTTGTGTGGAATTATTATGGGATATTTTTTCTTTTTTCCTTTATTTCTGGGATACTGATTTATGCATATAAATATATAATAGGACAACTTTTGAGGATTCCACCGCAAGCTCTTATACACCGGTTTTGTGTGATTTGGATAATTTATGGTAATGCAAAGACAATAATCGATTTTTTGGTTGCAGGATTACTTGAAATATGTAGAATATATCAGGTGGCTTGAAACCCCAGATTTATCCTCCCATATGTTTCAGCAGATTTAGATAATTTTTGCTTTTTGTTATGAGCATTTGATAGTGGAGGTTCGTTCCAGGATAGTCTGTGATCAATTATCCTTCAACAGAATTTGTATCGCTTTACTTGATTAATCATACTGCCTTCTACTTAATTTTAATAAATAAATAATAAATAAATACCCCCTCAAGCTGCTGCTTGCCACAGAGGTCTGACAGGAGCCTGTCAGTTTATATGCCAGAGTTGAAAGTCTGTGAGGATGGCAGGACCTCAAGCAGAAAAACGATACACAGATCCATGCCTTACCCGGGGCTCAAACCCAGGTCCCTTAGGTCAGCAGCCAAGTGCGCTAACCACTCGGCCAAGGAACGGCCTACTTAATTTTAATTTTTAATTTTTAAGGTGAAAATTTTTTAAGTTGTTCTACAGAATAGTATTATCACTGCCATTTCTATGAAAAGGATGATTTTCTATTTGTTGAAATATTTTAGTATTTGATTTATGAATTTTTGTAGTTTACGTTAATTTTCCCAGTGGTTTTTGCATTACTCCATATTACGATGTCATCAGCAAAAAGAAAGAATTTTATATCTTCTGGGATGCAAGAAGGGAAGTCTTAGAGGAAAAGGTTAAATCATACAAGAGACAAAATGCCTCTTTGTTTTAACTTTGATTTACTTGAATGGGATATAATAAAACTTTCGAAGTTTGATTTCATCCTCTTGTTTGTGATTGGTTCATGAGTAAAGTTGGGAGTATTTCCATGAAATCACAGGGTAATAACTTTAACAAACACTCATAAAAATCCCTTTGTATATCAATGAAGATAGCTGCAAAGGGTCTTTTGAAGGGCAGGCTGTGTTGGGCGTCTATTATCAGTCCATAGGGTTCCTTGATTGCCTGAAACCTGCGGAGTTGTGTGGGTGAATTTGATATTTCTCGATGAACCAGTTCATTTTGTTTTCTGTAATCTTTTCCATAATATTTAGAGCACAGAAAGTTAGGGAAATGGGTCTGTACTCAGTCATGTCCAGTGAATTTATTTCTGCCTTTTTAATAATAATGACATATTGATTAAATGCTCCATGATACAAGCTCCATGATTCTGGAAATTTGTTTTCTTCCTAAATAGTGTTATAAACTGATAATAATTTGTTGAGTCCTCCTGATGGTAGATTTCTGATGGCAATGCTTGAAAGGTTATCTGGACCAGGGCATGATTTAATATTTATTATTTTTGATTGCTTCTTGTGATTCACCTTCTGTAAATGGATGGTCTGTCGAGTTAATTTTGCTTGTATCGTTTTTTTTATTTTCACTATTTGTCAATTTCTTGGTCCTCTCGTTGTTTGTTTCTTTTTTGCTGTTATAGATAAGATTCGCCATTTCATTTGAATTCTTCTATTAAATGCTAATTTTAGTAATGTACTGTTTGACACAGCTTTGAGAAACGTTGGAACATGATCAAGAACATGATTAAGCCATTGCAGCTTCTCCATCGACAAGATGCCAAGAACACTTACTATGTTTCAACATTTTATTATTTAATATGTTAATTATCCAGATGTACTGGGCATTTTTACGATTAGCTGAATTTAAAATCCTCCCATCACACCCATTTTCCATTTTGTATTTTCTATAACGAAGTATATTCTCTATTCAAATGTACAGCTTTTTAAACATCACACGTTCCTATTTGTTTCTTCAGTCAGATTTCATCAAAAATGTTGGAGGGGAAAAAAAGTTTTAAAACCCTTAATAAGGCTGAAAGGTTTTTAAAAAAATTCTAAGAATAACAACCTTTTACAAGTGAGGAAATAGTCCACTAGGAGATCAACATATTTCCTTTTTTTTCACCATTCACATAAATGAAGAAAAAAAAATTTCTCAAGAAACTAGGCTCTTTCAAGCTATTAACACATTCAATCTTTTTCAAGGCGTTTTAAACATCTGAAGAGCTACCTTAATAACAGCTCAACTTGATGAAACGTAAGGAACTTTCAAAGTACTTCTTCCTTTAAGTCCTGATAACAGAACGATTTAAATTTATTAACTAAGTAAAACGAACATTCACAAAATCGTTTAGAGCTTTGTGAATGAGAAATGCCCAGCTCCAGATGTGATATATAAAAGTGCCATTGCAAAGGAAAGCTGGTCGTTGTTTCGCGAGTGTAACGGCTACTGGGAGCAGCAACCAGCAATTGCAAACCTATAACTCCAGATCATAAAATCAATGGCGAAGTCATAACGGCGCTCCAAAAAGGCCCCTGGAGGCTTGTCGCCAGTAGCAGCCACCCGCCGCTGCCTTGAGTCGATAACTCCACTTCTTAGAGGCTATCGTTTCTTTACTCGATTCGTTACTAACCTACTGACCTTACGTAAATCTGCTTGAGATAATTTTTTGAGCTCAGCTTGACTCAATTGTGCCGATTTATCTATAATGACCTTAATATGATTTTAAATATTATAAAGGAAATAGAATGGCTCGTGTTAAATCGTACATTTATTTTTTTGGCTGTATTCTTAAAGGTTGATTTGCACTCTATCTTTAGGAGCAACGATCTTCTTTGCATATATATAGAATTTGATAGATATATTTACTTTACAGAGCATCAATAAATAAAAAATAATAAAAATAAATACCCCCTCAAGCAGCTGCTTGCCACAGGAGCCTGTCACTTTATATGCCAAAGTAGAAGATCCGAGAGGATGGCAGGACCTCAGCAGAAAAACAACACACACATCCATGCCTTATCCGGGGCTCGAACCCAGATCCCTTAGATCAGTAGCCAAGCGTGCTAACCACTCGGCCACGTTAGATCAGTAGCCAAACGTGCTAACAACTCGGGCACGTTAGATCAGTAGCCAAGCGTGCTAACCACTCGGCCACGGGACGGCACAGAGCATCAGTAACAATTAAATCATCTTATTTTATTTGGAATCGTATTGACAGTTTCTTCCAGACTACAATTCAGACTCCATTGGCGTTTAATAACAGTATTGGCATGGACGTTTGTGTTGTTTTTCTGAAGAGGTCCCATCATCCTCTCACGCCTTCTACTGTGGCGTATAAACTGATAGACTTCTGTGGCAAGCAGCTGCTTTAGGGAGTATTTATTTATTTATTTAATTCGTGGATAAGCAAATTTGTTGTCAAACTAAAGTGGACCATACCTGGATTTGCGGTAAAGTTTGATGGATTGGGTGTTTTACTTCTGAGCAGCACTTTTTCTTGTGCACACAATGGACTAAATGGCCAGGTCACAAGGACCCCGAGGGCTCAGAAGAGATTGGGGAAGGGACCCAATGGAACGGCTGTTGGAAGACAGATGGTAATCTCCCGTGCAGGCCATTCAGCGTGTTCTTTAACGTGCACAGGATATTGCTCTCCCACATTTGAGCTACGGCTTAACGTCTCATCCGACGGGCTACTGACAGATGGCAGGTTAAGAATTCAGTGGAGATAAATTTCAACGCTCTCACAGGTGACCCTCGAACCTGGGAATTGGAGATTACGAGCAAAAATATTATGAACCAGAGCTAAATTATCATTGACTTAATAAGGACTGAAACTATTTATTTATTTATATTTTTGTTTGGTTGGGGGGAGGGATGTTAAGTCTTCCTAAAAAAATATTAAATAGTCGGAACGGAAGAAAGTAAAAATTTAAATGTTAAATACATATATGTATTACATATTTCCCAACAAAATTTTGTAAATCACTAAAACAAAGAACAGTTGCATACTCCCAACCCTTATTTTTTTTTCCGGACAAACACCTAATTTTGTTTTGTTTTGGATAGTGTCTTTCAATTTATTATAAACTTAAAAATACTTTCGCTCTAGGGTTCAAAACCATTGAATTAAATATTTTTACTGATAATTATAGAATTATGCAATTTATTTTGATTGAAAAGTAATAGAATCGAAGCCAAGGAGGGTTTTGGGTTTATTTAAGCATCTTCCAAATAACATTTATAATTGCTTGCCTTTAATAAATCATACTGTCATCTATCAGATTAGAGATAAATAAATCTCTTTGGTCCTTATTTTTTAAATTCATCTTGTAATCTGTCAATATCCCCCAGAAAAAATGCATTTGCCCCACCTCTATGCATAGTTAACATGATTAACACTCAACTGGTATGGGAGGGAAGTAGCGCAGTTCTGACTCGAAAGGGTATTCTATAATTGCTTCAGTTAGAGACTAGGCAAAAATAAAATAATTATATACTTATGATGACGTCCCATGGCCGAGTGGTTAGCGCGCTTCGCCACTGATCTAAGGGACCTGGGTTCGAATGCCCGGTTAAGGCATGGATGCATGTGTCGTTTCTCTGCTGAGGTCCTGCCATTCTCACAGACTACTGTGGCATGTAAACTGACAGGCTCCTGGTCAGACCTCTGTGGCAAGCAGCTGCTTGAGGAGATATTTATTTTATTTATACTTATGATATAATGCGTAAAGTTAGAGAAAAGAATTCGTGTCTCATTTAATAGATAAAATTGCGTGTATGTGTATCACGTGTATGATATATAAAGTTTTCTGCTGCTTATAAAATATCGTAGCTCATAGTCTTTCAGCAATTTTTTCCATCCAAAAATATTTATATATTAACTGAATCAACTAATTGCATGCAGTGGTGCCAGCTTAGCAATTTCTTTTTCTTATTTAACTTCCTTAGAAGTGTATCATTCCTCTTTAATTTAGAACACTTTCCTCCCACTGCAATTCCAGCTTCTGTGGAAAACACAGAGGGCTACTTTCCATTTCAACTGCGTTGATAAAAATCGGTTACACATGTAATAATATATTAATGTTAGTTATTAATGATATTTATAGTTAAATTATACAATTAAATATAGTTCATATTACAGATTCTAAATCAGATGAATTTGTAATGGGTTCGCAATTTTATGGACCTGGATATTATAAATTTGAAACAGTGTTTTTGTCCTTGAAAAATCATCCTGGATCGAGGGGAGACTTTGAAAGGTATTCCAAAAAACAAAATCTTAATTCCTAATTTGTTATATTAAATTGGGAAACTACTGAGACTTTTGCATAAGCAAAAACTCTTAGCTCTCCGAATTATTTAAATATTTCTGTATTATAGTTGATTCTGAAAGAAAAATTACTTTTGGGTGTTTTCTTTTTATCTCGATGAAAATAATAATTGATAGGATTTGAACTTGAAAGTTATTCTTTTCATAGAAAAGATCACACAAAGTTGGAAGAGGTTTGAATAAGAAACAACGCTTGATAAGAAACAAAACTGAATGCGCAGTCGAATAGAAAGTCCACTTCACTCTGGCAACTATATGGAATGGTCGTTTTCAAAAGCAAAAGAACCCCCCCCCCTCTCTCTCCTATCGTCTAGGGATAGGTCACATGGGGTGGATATCAGTGTTAATATTCTTGATCACTGCACTCTACAATCTAAATTTCTAATATAAACAAGCTCCTTGTAATATCAATCTAAAGTTTGCCATTTCTCAGCTATACCACCCTTTAACAAAGAAATTCTAACTAGAAAAAATTCCAAAAATGCAAATGGTAATATTTTATTAGTGCTTATTCAAGCGCTCTACACCTCACAAAACGTTTTAATTTATATTTCAGAACAAAATAAATAGTATGTCTGCCGAATGAGATACGACAAAATGAAAACAATCTTTTATTTGGGTTTATCAAGAAACGAGCTAAAATTTATTATTGCGTATAGTTCAAGCAAAGTTGTAAACAAACAGAACGACTAGTTTCCAAAATGCTAATCTCAGCCAGGTTAGGTCTCTATTCGAATTAACGAAGAATTTGCATTTATTTAATGTGTGTGCTGATTGTATTGTGACAATATTTCAAAACATTTTTCCTTTTGGTATTGTATGTGTCATATTTCTGCTGAGGTCCTGTCGTCCTCTCAGACCTTCTACTATGGCATATAAACTGACAGGCTCCTGTCAGACCTCTGTGGCATGCAGCTGCTTGAGGGGGGATTTATGTTATTGTTTAAAGAAAATAGTTTCCTCCTATGATCGCATTTTTTGTCATCTTTATTGATGGATTGCTAATGCACGTTCAGCTGCCTAATGTGACACAGATTGTGTAAATATTTTTAAGTTGGATACGTTGTGAACGAAGCCTGTTTTTTTTATGTCTTGTAAGTGAAAGATTATATTTGTATGTGAATGGATTGGCTCGATGTTCAGTTTCATTATGAAGTTTTCAATATACAACTATGTGAAAAATACATTTTAAGTTCGAATAGTCGAGGTATTTTAGAGAAGCGTATTTCGTTTAATGCTTCTACATTAAATAAAAATGCTGAATTTCGAAAAATGTCGGATAAAAATTAATTACACTTTGAATAACTGATTACATATATGTGATGAATGAAAGGCGTTCCTTAAATAATTACTTTGCATCGAAATTAAGCAGTTATATACACAACGGTCTAAACGGCAGGTTATAAATACCCCAACAGCTCAGAGCTAGTTGGGTAAGGAAATACACCGGATTATACATAGAAAAAATCATAATGTGGACAGTTGGGACTCGAACCTGAAAACATAATATTAGTAGCTGAGAGCGCTACCGACTAGGCCAAACCCTGCTTCAAAAATGTAGCAACGTTTGAGAAGGGTACAAATGATTTTTTTTTTCAGGAAATTACTAGAAAGTACACTTCTATTGCTTCATTTAATTTGCACAATTTTTCGAAATTCTAAATGTTCAATTTGTTTGTCTGAAGTTTAACTTCTTTAATTTTTCTAAAGCTCAAAATCACTGTTTTATGCCATTTCTATTAATTTTAAATTTATTTGTTGGAATATTCGATTTGAGCCCCCACCTCTTACTCAACAACTCACACCTTACTAAATTTCAAGAATACCTCATGTAGAAAAATTGTGCCTAAAATAATTTTTTTTGTCTATAGGGTTAAGTAGTTAATGTACTTGTATACGGATCAAAGACACTTTGGTTCGAATCCCGAATAAACGTAAAAGTTTTCTATCTGATATTCTTCTGTCTTTGGAAGTCTGGACTTCCTCCTTCCGTTCTTGACGCCTGACGAGCTACAGTCAGAATGAAACGAAATATTTTTATGAAAACGAAATATTTTTCGTATTCATAAAATGTTATTTCCAGAATTTCGAACAAAATGCAAATAAAATATTCAACAGTTCATAATTTAATCGTACTGTATTGATTATACTTATATAATGTGTGTAGATTAATACGAAAAACGTTTACATTTTATCCGTGATTTTATTATAAAATGTTATCAGTAACAGAAAGTGACTGAGGCATTTTAGAAATGAAAGATATTCTACTTACTTCCACGAGATGGCGCTACTATGACTCCCAAGAGAAATTTTCAAATCTTCATTTCGCATTTGGGATTCTTATCGCCAGAGGGCGCTTCGCAATCCATCGTCGTTAATATTGCTTGCACAAGAGAAATTTATAAAAATAGTCACAATTATCAAAAGACATATACATATTAGTATTTAACAAACATTCAGTATTTAATATTAAGCAGTGGATTTAATGGCAAACTATTAATTAATAATTTTATTTTATTTAATAATATTAATATCGTTGCATTAATTATGTTATGAATTAAAAAAAATAAAATAAATGCCCCTCAAGCAGCTGCTTTAAACAACAAAATAATTTAAAAAAAGGAGTTGGCATTAATTTTTAGTTTGCAAAAAGCACTTTAATTAAAACTTAAATATAAGCACTTTATAAAAAAAATTGATATACAAATTACATACATATTTTATATATAGGTAAGAACAGAAAAATAATAAACATTTATCAGAAAAAAAGTTATTAAACTTAGTTTGTCAAAAACTTTTTGAAATTCTTTTGCAAGTGAAGAACAAAAAAAAAGAGAAAAAAATCTGAGACTATTTTAAAAGTGCACGAATACCAAAAAATTAATCTTTTTTTTTTCCCATAAATAATGACTTAAGACAAATTCATTCTGGTTAGCATAATAATTACCTGCAATGAATTAGCAGAATAATTACCTGCAGTGAATAGAACTTTTACGTTTATAAACCTTAGCAAAATGAAATCTGAAAAAGAAGTTCGTTACAGTGCAACTTTTTTACGAGTTTTTTTACATTTGTGTAAATTCATTACACACGTCATATTGGATAATATCGCATAGGCTAAGTAAGGGACTACCCAGGATTTAATTTTGGAGGAGTGTTCGAGAATTTAGTTTCGTTGGGGAGGGGTCTGAGCATAAGACTCAATAATATTTTTCAATTACTAAAATATTCCACAGAGCAGGAAAGGTCTTTATATACTTTTAAAATCTTTTACATTACTTTTTAAATCTATTTTTAGTGTCGAACATAAGATATAAAGCTTAAAAAATATATCAAGACAAATGTATTTTGATTTCAAAGCAGGTAGGAAGCCTGAGATTTTGTACAAGACGACCGGATTTTCGGGGGAGTAGGGGAGGCATACCCATGATCCCCTACTAGGTACGTCACTGAGCTAAGCATTCGAAATTTTAAGCTTTCTAATGTCATAGCAATGAGGCAGTTATTTAGATTTATTAAGACAACACTTTTATTAACTATATATGTTAAATAGTTAGCCATTTTTTTAATTAATTGAAAAACCGTAATAACTAATAGATAATAATTGATAAGTAGTGGAAGCAAAATACTGTATCCATGAACACAAGAAAGCGGGGGGGATTAATACGAAAACTACCTAAGATTGTCAACTCCCCAATTTTAAAATCCCAAGATTATAACAGGTGTCTTTTTCCCAGGCAACGACAGAGAGTTTTAATGTTATTTTAATTAATTTCTGATCAAGAAGGTCTTTTTTATTGCTCATTATTTTGTCTCTTTCAATTAAAAGTTGCTTCCTCTGGAATAATTCATGCCATTGTCCATGGCCAGAAAGGAACTCTACAAATTTAGGAGAAGGGTAATCTTAAATTCCCTTTATTAAGCTTCTAAAAACATTTTAAATAGTTTTTTTAGATTTTAAATAAATTTATTTAATTAAGCTTATCTTTCTAATTATATCTTTGATCATACATCTCCTGTGTTCCTGTAATGAGTATCTTACCCTTGATACTCATTACTTTTTGCTTTTACTTTTTCTCATTTACTTTTTTCATTCTTAACTGTTTATACATGTTTTCGTGAGGTAGAACAACATTATAAAAGAAATATGAAAAATATTACACCTCAGATAGCTGCTTGCCATAGAAGTCTAACAGGAGGAACCATTCTCCATAAAGAAGGTCTATGAGGAAGATGAGAACTCAGCAGAAGGACAACTTAATGAATATAATAAGAAAGAAAACACCCATGTCTTATAGATCTGGAAGCTGGATCCCTTTGATCAGTAGCCAAGCACACTAACCACTCGGCCAAGGATAAAGTATTAAATTCGTGCTTCCATAGTATCAATAAGAAAGGAGATGTGGCATAAATGTAAATGAGAATAGTTTATATGTGAGGGGTACGAGGACAAGCTAGAAGCATTGGTGGTAACCGCGTGGAATCCACACAGGGCCGGATCTAGAGGGCAAGTGGCCATGCCCTCCTCCATGAGAATCCTAGTAAGGATGACGAATGCAAAAAAAATTTCCACTTCGGGATGTTTTATACATTTTTAAAGAAATTCTTTAAAAACCTCTGAAATGGAAGAAAAATGATATACTGCAATGGACAGTCTCTTGGCTACCCCTTTTTTTCTGTCTCGATTGCTTCAACCCCTTGTTTTTTTCTTTCTGGGGTTGGATCCACACATCTTTAATCCGTCGCTGCACATGCTAATAATTTTGCTGATTTCGACTGTTGGTCACATCATCGCGTTCATTGACGTATTCTTATGGTAGTGGAGAAGCGTGGATGAAAGCAAATGAGACAATGAGACTGTGCAGTTGACCTCGAAGATTCTCATGAATCACTGATTGATTGATTGAGCTATCAACTGCTTGTCAATCAATCATTGCTCACATAAGCGAAAAATTATTAGTTTATTAGCAAATGCCTGATAATTTGATTCACCAATGACTTATAAGAATTTTTGATGCGTCAATTTGGCACTCTCGTTGACTCCACTACAGCCTAAAGCAATAAAGGTTAATTATTCGATCTTAGATTTGACTTCAGACTTCCAGATCCTCTGATTTCGTTAGGTGCAATGCTTCAGCATATGGATATCTCTTATTTCACATGTAAATCCTTTAAATAAAATATAAAGAAGGCGAATTATCATTGCTAAACTGAATTGGTTTCAGTCTTCAATAAGCAAATGTATGAATATCTATACATATCGAATGATTTTCCTTGACAAACTGAGTTTCAGTGAGGTGCAAATGATCTATTCAGGTTCGTAACTCTTATAGCAAAGAGATATTCTCTACTTATACCATTCTGTCTCCCTTTGGGAAAAAGAAGTCTCTGAACCCGTTTATGAGATGAATTGTTATATAGTACACCTATATGAAGAATAATAAATAATAAATAAATAAATATCCCCTCAAGCAGCTGCTTGCCACAGAGGTCTGACAGAAGCCTGTCAGTTTATATGCCATAGTAGAAGGTCTGAGAGGATGGCAGGACCTCAGCAGAAAAACGACACAAACAGCCATGCCTTACCCGGGGCTCGAACCCAGGTCCCTTAAATCAGTAACCAAGCGCGCTAGTCATACATATATTATAATATATTTACGATAGATTGTGACCATCTGAAACAATACGTTAGTTGCCCATGTTCGGATACTCTCACTGCTCTCAACAACTGTTTGTCCTTACCCCAAAAAAATTTTAAGTCTTTTAATCCTTGTGACTAGTACCTGTGAGGCAGCTCATTTAGTCGTTAGCTCTCCAGTCTCATAAGCAGATGATCTCAAGTCTTTACTGTGCTTACATTGAGACTTTCTTCGCTAATTCTTACTGTGCCCTCAGTGAAAAAGTGGACTTTGGAAACGTCGCGGTCCGTCGAGTGGAACATTGAACTATGGCACTTTATGAACAGTTGGGCTGAGTGGTTTTACTCTGAGGGGCACTTTTCTGCACACAATGGGCTAAATGGCCAAGTCACAAGGACGCCAAGGGCTCAGAGAAGGTTTGGGGGAGGGGACCCAATGGACAGCTGTTGGGAGACAGATTACCATCTGTCTCCCAACGATTACCATCTGTCCAGTGCATCCAGTGTGTTCTTTAACGTGCACAGGGTATGTCTCTTCCACACACGGACCACTGCTTAACGCCCCATCTGACGGACGGAGGCCTTTCCAAGCCCATTGGTGTCCCCTACTGACCGAGGGCAGGATAGGGAGTTTTGCGGAGATAAATCTCAATGCTGACCTAGGCGGGAGTCGAAATTGGAAACTACAGATTACAAGCCTGGCGCGCTACCGATTGCGATACCCCGCCCCCTTTTATAAAGAAGAGCCATACATTGTACACGTTAAAGAGCGCACTGTAGAATATGAGGTGCCAAAATGCTATAGTTCAGTCCTAGGGACACAATGGATCTTAATCGGTAATGCATGTCCTCTTAAAAAGTTATTCACAGAATTTTCTTTCCCAACTTATCTCTGAGCCTTTGAGTGTTCCCATGACCTGGCCATTTTAGCTCATTGGTGAACAAAAGTGTCTCGCAGAGATAAAAGGATCCAAAGAACTCAAGGCAACTTTAGCACCAAAAAGTATAACTTTCAACAGTTGTTTTCAACTTTTAGCCAATGAAACCATTCTGCGTTCTCTATTAGCTTATGTGCTACAGAGACAAAAATACGAGTAAATTCATAAATTTCAAAAAGTGACGGAACGTATTGATGAAATTCAATATTGATTGGAAATTAGAGAAGTGAGAAAACTCAACTTTTATTTATTAAAATATTATACTTTATTCAAAACATTTCCAAAATATGAATGTTTTAATCCTATGACTTGGAAAATTATTAGTTTTCTTCAAGAGTTTGAATAACCTAATTTAATTATAACGTTTACCACAAACAGTTTATAACCAAGTACAATAATATGCTAATACCTACTTAAAAAACCGCCAAATAATTAATAATGGTATTAAGTTCATCTCTCTGAACATTTGCTTATTTCTTGACATTCAACTTTCTATTTTTAGGAATAAATGGAAAATATTTTTCGAATGGATAGGTACTAATGAAACATTTTAAATACTTTTCTGTTAAATCGTTCACTTTCTAAATACACTAATTGTATCTCACCCATTCTTTAGAATTATTCTCATTTCCTAAATCTTCCATTTATTGAACCTTCCCTGTTAAAGAGAGAGAGCTAGAACTACCTCAAAGTGATAATTAAAAATTGGGGACAGGGCAATATCATTTAGGATGCATTCTCACTCACCTTAGATTTCAGTTCTTAGCTGGTTTAAAAAAAGACAATGTTTTTAGCATCTGTCCTTTTGTAGATATCCAACGTTTTACTTTGATTGATAAATTAAAAAATTCTTTTTTGGGTCTTTCTTTATAAGTATTGACGAAACATTAGGATTACCATGAAATAGACACTGAAAAAAATTGATTTTGACGTGTGTTTTGCCACTCAAGGCAAAACAAATTTTTTCAGCTTATTATTTCATGAGTTCAATGTCTATAGGACACAGTTTGAAAATGTCAAAATATATAAACGTGTATTACAAACAATATATTTATGCTGGAAATTTTGTTGTAAGAATGGAAAGGAAGAAATGTCATTGATTTTTATGTTGGATTGGATACGTACTAATGAAATAATATTATTCCTATTATTGCTGAAGAAAAGGATAAGATGGGATTGGAACGTTTAGCCATGGTTCCGTGTGCGTGACAACCATACCCATTGTGCGTTAAAGAAACGCTGGATGATTATTTTTTATTCAAATAACTATATATAATATAAATATTTTAATAATCACAAAGCTATTAGTTTATCTGCAGGAGTTTGAATAATCATATTTTATATATAAAATATAGTAATAAAATATAACACAAACAATTTATAATCAAACGTTTTGTTAATTACATATTTCAAAATCAGCCAATTAATTAATAATATAAAGATTATCTCAAAGGAAAAATGAAAAATAAATCCTTTTATGTTGTACAGGAAAACAAAATATGACTCATTGCACTTTCCCTAGCATCCATTAGTTCGAATTTCCACTGATAGAGGGAGCTAAAAGCGAAAAATTAAAAACTAAAATGTATTTTAAAACGAGCAATCCATAAGCGTCAGAGGCGATATGGTATTCGTCTAGTTAATCTTTGTTATATTGAGACGATTTGAGTATAACTTTGTTTTTTGCAAACATATATAATTAATTATTCGCAAATGATTGCTTTCGTTTCAGACCCTTGCCATAGTAATATCTTTTCTATTAAGTTGGGCATTCAAAACAGGTATTTATTCGGAACTTTATTTTTACTGTTTCAAAGGTTGTTTAGTAGTTTCCTTGCTAATAGCCAGATGGCGCCACGTCAGAAAATGCGCTGTGGTTAATTACATTCAAAAGTGTAACAGCAAAACGAATTATGTTCATGATATAAATAATGGAATAAAAGAAATTCAAGATGATACTAGGTTTCAAGCTCAATAAAATTATAGGCGTAAAGGAAATAATCATATCTAAACTTAATTATTAAGCATAACACCACTAATATGTATGTATGCATGTATTGAACTTTCGAAACTGTAATTATGGGACGAAGAAACCTGTTTCCAGTGATGTCCTATCCGACTACTGTGGCATGCAACTGCTTGTGGGGTATATATTTTTTTAACTTTAATTGTTGTGCCTATTCCCAACAACGCATGTGAATGGTCAGTATATCGGTAGTCAAGTAGAGAGCTTGAAGAGTGACTAGCATTACTTAAAATTTGGTTTTGGTTTTTTTTTTATCTCAGAGCTGCACTTTCGTGCACGCAATGGTTAAATGTCCAGGTCACAAGGACCCCAAGGGTTCAGGAAAAGTTGGAGAAGCTGACCCATTGGACAGCTGTTAGGAGACAGATGAAAATCTCCCGTCAAGGCTGCTAGAGTGTTCTTCAACGTGTACAAGATATGGCTTTGTGTATAACAACAGCTTCACGTACCACCATCCGACGGACGACGTCATTTTCAAGCCCATTGGTGTCCTCCTTTCTCATCGATAGCAGGGTGGGGGTATCGGAGATAAATCTTAACGCTCGTATATTGAGACTATTACAATCTTAAAAGGGGCGGTCACTTCCCCTTCCCCCCTAAAAGGCTGAGAGAAGGACTCAGAGAACTACTGGTCCGTTTTAACAAGTTCTGTGTACTTTGAAAGTTGTTCATGCCCCCCCCCCCCCAAAAAAAAAAGGAAAAAGTTTCTGGGACCGCTATTAGTTGCGGCTCGAACCTGAGAATTGCGGATTACTGAGTCACTCCCACCCCTTGGCTTTGGTTGTTTTTCTTCTGAAATGCATTTTTTTTTCACAAAATGTACTAAATGGCCAAGTCACAATGACCCCCAAGAACTCAAAAAAGCTATGGGAAGAAAATTTGCTGTAGAAGACAGATGAAAGCCTCACTGGTTAAACCCTCCATCAAGGCCATCCAGTGTTTTTTTTTAAACCTGCACAGTTCTAGTGTAGAGGGTGATTTATAGCTTAATTCACCAATGACTTGTAAGAATTTTAAATCCATCGGTTGGCATGGACGTTTGTGTTGTTTTTCTGCTGAGGTCCTGCCATCCTCACAGACCTTCTACTATGGCATATAAACTGACAGGCTCCTGTCAGACTTCTGTGTGCAAGCAGCTGCTTGAGGGGGTATTTATTTTTTTCTCAGATCTTCTACTGTGTGAATATATACTGATAGGCTCCTGTCAGACCTCTGTGGCAAGCAATATAAACTGATAGGCTCCTGTCAGACCTCTGCGGCAAGCAGCTGCTTGAGGGGGTATTTATTTTTTTCTCAGACCTACTGTGACATATAAACTGATAGGTTCTTGTCAGACCTCTGTGGCAAGCAGCTGCTTGAGGGGTATAAATTTTATTTCTTATTTTGCGCAGTAACATTGACTTAATTGCTTTCACCCACGCTTCGCCACTGGAAGCCTTCCATCAAGGTCATCCAATGTTATTTTAACCTGCATAGTGTATAGTTCTGTGTGCACGGAAAAATTGCTTAACATCCCTCCGACGGATGATCTTCCCGGGTCTATCGATTTCCCCATTTTCACAAAGTGCAGAACGAGGATTATCGGAGAAAAGTTTCGATGCTGGGAACATCAGATTACAAGGATCGCAATCTTCCGACTAAGCCAACTCCTGTCCCTACTTCAGATCATCGGTTTTTAAACTATGGTCCGTAGAACCTAAGGATCCGCACATTTTTATTACTACTGAAAGGCTCCAGAAAGTGAGAGAGATCTAGGATGCGGTGGGCAATGTGAAACAGGACCTCGTTAGAATTGGTCTACAGTGACCAGATGCAATAGTTGTAGCTCAGGACAGATGTGTTTGGAGAGCTAAATTGCGCCATCTGGTTGAACTTCCGTAGTCCATGGCTGTTTGAGGATGATGGTGAATTTTCTCCGCTAATCCTCGATTTGCCCTTATGTAAAATGGGAACATGTATGGACTTGGGAAGAAGACAGTCCTTCGGATGGGGAGTTAAGCAATTATTCACTGCCCCCACCCTCCCAAAATGTGGTTCTTGGGACTCGGGAATTGCAAATTACTGAGTCACTCCTGCCTTTTGGCTAAATGGTCAGTTCACAAAATCCTGGTCAGTTAGGTAAGGGGATTAATTGGATATTTGCTAGAAGACAAGTCAGGACCTTGGGGATTTTACAAAGAAAATGAGGTCTCCTTCGACACTTAGAATTATCAAATGAAAGCGCTTTTTAAATGCCATGGCAACTTACACTCAAATGTAAATTAAGCATTCTTTTCTGACAAGAAAGCTAAAGGAGTATAAAGAATCAAAATCCAGCCTCTCTTTGGTCTTGCTGAACTCCCTCCTCCTTTTCCTAATGGCTTAATTCTGCATCTTCCCAGTCTGGATGAGGAGCTGCAGAGAGATGTGTAATTAGAGTTGCTGTGCGCAGACTCCCGGCAGTTTGACGCTCTTCTCACTCCAACGATCATCTACCATCCCAGCCGTTAAAGGAAGTCTCCAGTAATTACTGGCATCCTATGCAGATGTTTCTGCTGACTTCAATGTCGCTTTGTGTTCGGGAACAGCTTGGTAAAAATTCAAAGGCTCCGCTCATCAGTTTCAGAGAGCATTGTTGTCAAGGGAGTTTTGTTGTTTTCATCTGAGGCCAAAAATTTAATCCATTTTCACGTAGAAAAGTTTAATTAAACAGGAAGTTGCTCCAGGCAATTTTTATCAGCTAACGCAGTTGAGCTTTTATCTTAATGACGCATTAACTGCTGCTGATTTCACTCATCTGAGAATGGGAATTCAGCTTGAAAGCTTTTACTAGAGTATTTTTAATTATTATTGAAATTTACGGAGTCATTTCAGTTATTTTTTTTTTGAATCAAAATGCTGCTGTTTCCTTTTTTTGGCTTTCTAATGGAAATATTTTTTTTTATTTAAACTATTCTATCAATGAAGAAGATTGCTTAATTTCTTTTAAATGACGTCGTAAATTTCCATTCCTGGGCAACACTTTTTTTTCTATTTGACAATGTTTAAAAACGAAACACAAAAAATGAAGTTTGAACGAAAAATTTGCAAGAGATTGTTCGAGTGCTAGACTTCATAGAAAAAATTCTCCCTGATAGCTTTTGTTCTTTTCTGCAATGCCTTTGTTCTTTTCTGGAATGAACAATTATCTGCTGAAAACAAATATCTATTCGACTCATTGACTTCAATTACCGTTTAATTAGGCATTATAAAGAAAAGTAGCAGATAGTTTCTGTTTTCTGTCCTTGGGAATATCACGTAGTTGCTTGTTGAGTGATAATAGACTATGGTCTTTTATCTCATATGTAGCCGTGGAGGATCCCAATATTCATGGACAGTGAAAAAAAAGTTTGAAGATCAGGATTTAAGAAATGAATATCTTGTGTATATTGATATTTATTACACTTTATTAGCAGCAAATAGGAAATATTGCACCTTTATCAAAAAATTTTCCTTCATCGCCATTTTCGTCATTTTTTTTATCTCCATAATTTAGTTTAATATTCATCCACCCTCATTTTTATCCCGATGTTGCCTAATGGTTAGCGCCCTTGGTTACTGATCAAAGGGACTGGGTTCGAGCCCCGAGTAAGGCACGGGTGTTTGGATTGTCTTCCTGCTGAGGTCTAGCCTTCCTCATAGATCTTCTCTATGGTTTGTTTATTAAACTGACAGCCTCCTGTCAGACCTCTGTGGCAAGCAGCTGCTTGAGGGAGTATTTATTTATTTTTTTCAAAGTGGATGTTTAGACATCTAACATAAAGGTGGTCGAAACTAAGTTGAATAATCCAAATGTGGGTTAATATGAAACTGAGAAATGGATCACGTAAAACTAACGTATGGTAGAATGAAAAAATGGTTGCGACAAACTTTTCGCGGGTGTGTTTAACTCTGTTCTAGAAACAAATTGGTGAAAAATAACTCAGATGACTCTTTTTTATTGATACAAATAACCTATTTACCATTTCGGTAAATCGTCAATACAAATTTGCCGAGATTTTTATGTTTGAAAATGAAAAGGCATGATACCTTACCAAAAACACACTCTGTAACCAACGCAAAATGTAAGCATTCATTAGGAAAAGTATGCTTAAATTCATTAGGAAAATAAATACTTTGAATGGTCTAAGCACATCAGATTTCCAGTAAATCTCATTTCTTTCCTTTAACAAAAGGAAAAAAACAATCCAATTCGTAAGTTGTGATATATGTATGATAGGTTGCAGAAACCCTTCAGAAAGTTCTCAAAAGGTAATCTGGTATGTTTAGGAGAATGCTTATTTCACATATTTCCAAGGGTGAATAGGAATGTAATCCATGCAAATGTAATCCAGCTAAGAATAACTGGTATCCCTTGAAGTGTTGCTGAATACATTTTACCAATTTATGTGGATTTTCATGAAACTTTGGATCATAAATATGTTCATGGCGTGATCTAAAAATGGATGGGACAATAAAACATGTTCCCTCCATTTGGAGAATTCTAATAATCCGAAGGGATGTGAAAATGGGTACAATGCATATATATTGCACATAGTTTTAAAAAATGTAAGACAGAAAAAACCTTTCATTATTTGGCAGAAAACAGTCTTTAAAAAATATATTACAGTGACATCGTTCTAGAAAAAGATCTAGACTTTGAAGAAAAGAATCTAGAAACTTTACAGTGATGCCAAGTGACTGGATGGCCTTCTTGCCACTCCTAGATCTGGACTTGGTTATTCGATTAATTTTAATTATAAATTAAAATATATTTTAAAAAAACCTCAAAGAGCTGTTTGCCATAAAAATTTCCGAATCTAAACAAACAAGTCGTTTTTTCTGCTGAGGTCCTGCCATCCTCTCAGACCTTCTACTATGGCATATAAACTGACAGGCTCCTGTCAGACCTCTGTGGCAAGCAGCTGCTTGAGGGGGTATTTATTTTATTTATTTTAAGTACAACAATGTTCAAAATTTCAAATAAAAAATCAAATGGAATATAAGGGAATCGTTTTGCTTCAATAAAACACATGCGACAGCAATCATGCAGTCAGAATATATTACGATAAAGAAAGGAAACGTCGAAAACTTTTAAATCTTCAGTTTTAGTCATATTGAGCAACTGTAAAATACATTCAGCTTTTCACAAAGGGTTTTCAAATAATAAAAAGCATTTTAATTATTGCTGTTATACTTATCAATCTGCTAGTTTTTCATCTTCATGAGTCATCAGTTGGAACCAACTGGGAATGTTTTTCTTTTGTATATATCCACAGTTTTGGGATTTGAACGCCGAACTTCCGCATCGTCCAATTAATGAAAACCTAAAAAAGAACAATATTATTTATCACTAGATTTTAAGGACTCGTCTTAGTTCAAAATTGCATCTGCCTTGCTGCAAGAAAAGGATTGAGTTATTGAGAATTTTAGCTTAGAGTTTTAGAATCAACATTGAAACTAAACGACTATTCTCTGTTTCAAATAAAGAATGGAGGGCAATTATTACTCAAAGAGTTGTCCAATCGACGCTGCACTCTTAACCACGAAAGCCAATGAAAAACAAGATGTTTTGACTGAAAATGTATCCACAACTCGTTAGAGAGCTTCTAAGTGTGAAAGAAATTAAGGATAATATTAATTAATTTTCAATGATATATCATGTACTTTGCAATGGTCCGAAACTAAAACCAATATTTTCAATTGCTCACTTCCATAAACTATATACAAGTACTTTTTGTAACGTATATTATTATTTCCTGAGTGAACAAGGAATTTGTGTGGAGGAGGTATTTATGTCTGGATGGCATCTTTTTATCACTGTTGCCTTCTTTGATCTTCAGATTTCGCCTATCCATCCTTTATGTGAAATAGAGTATACTTTCTATTATCGAAAGGAATCTTGCAAAAAGTTGAAACAGCATATGTTGTTATTTCTGTTGCGCTTTTCATTATTATCATTTACCAACATTGTAGAAAGATAATAATATTTATCTATGTTAATGAAATGGAATTTTGCATTCTTAATGAGATGGAAAATTTCATTTTTTGCAGTAGAACAAAACGAACCTTTTAAGATGTATTTAATCAAAGTTCAAGAAATACTGTATCTGTAAAGCTTATGTTTATTTACAAAATGTTCATCTAAATTAGTTCGTGTACTATAGGACCACATTTTGTCAGTATCATTCAGTATATATTTCGTGTACCCATAAAATATGAGAAAATAAAAATATTTATGAAGAAAGAGATGTATTTCTTTATGTAAAAATACGTGTAACTACAATACAGTTTCGTTTGGTTAGTTACATTTAACTGATTGCAAATCAGCTGGATTTCTGAAGAGAACTATGTACTTCGGTGAACTAAGAACTGAGAACTAAATAGAATTAATTCAGTAATATATTAAGAGTAGTACAATGACATACATTCGTTATCACTAGAATATATTTTACTGCCCCGAGAGTCGAAAACCTAAGAAAATCATTGTACCGTGTGGCACAAGAAATTGTTACAATCATCATGAGCAATATAAAACAGAACGCAAAATACATTGGAATTAGCACGAAAAATTATTGAGAAAAAGAAAATATACATGCCATGAAAGAGAAGACCCATCAGCCACACAATAAATTTATTACGATAATTTTAGTACATTTAAACAAACGTATATTGACAACTAAAGTAGATTCGGAATTAAAAGCATATACACTTGAATTGTACATATTTTCTTAGGTCTTACCGATTTTGGGATATATAACGCTCAATATCTCGGGTCAATTCGAACTACAGTCAATCTATCGTGAAATTCGATTTTCAACTCACATTATTCCTAGGGATCGAAATGTGGGATTTAAAAAACACTCCAACCTGAGACAAAAAAAATGTGGCCAACTTCTCGAAGGCTTAAGTTAACATGCCGC
This sequence comes from Ryuthela nishihirai, assembly GCA_038380435.1. Classification (NCBI taxonomy): domain Eukaryota; kingdom Metazoa; phylum Arthropoda; class Arachnida; order Araneae; family Heptathelidae; genus Ryuthela; species Ryuthela nishihirai. The sequence goes on from JAWZYU010000001.1 coordinate 110,584,580, forward strand.
TAAACTGTTTAAATTTTTTTTGAAAAATATTTTTTCAACATAAATATGTTTAAAGCAGCAACGAACCATGGATGAGGCAGTTGAATCATTGAGACTGCGAAATTAACGCATCAAAAATTCTTATATGTCATTGGTGAATTAAGCTATCAGTCAGATGTCAATAAGCTAATGATCTTTGATGTATGAGATGATTGGTTGATTGTCGAATGACTGATCACTGAATTCAGCCAATGATTTATGAAACTCTTCGATGTGTTAAGTGCACAGTAACAATGTCTCAACTGCCTCTATCTACGCTTCGCCATTAGATTAAAGGTTATTCACTTTCTCATTCCTTAATTTTATTGTCAGTCAATAGATGGGTGCGAAAGGGAAATGATGAAATCCATATGAATTTTATTTATCCGAGATATAAAGAGACCAAAAGATATACACCTGTTCCTCGATTTACACGTTTCGGCGATTCATACGATGAGAGACTCTATTTTATACTGTACGGATTGAGTTTGTTTTCAATATATGATATAGTACACAAGCCCAAACCTAGAAAAAAAAAAACGACGGAGTGGAGGGACAAGAAATACAATCGAGCGAGAAAAATCTAAAAAAGGGTATTCCAAAATCCAAAATATTTTTCACTCCGTTTTACAAGCCATTAAAAATTTTCTTGAAAAATGCATGAAAATAAATAAGTTTAATAAATTTTGCCTATATTACCCTTATTAGCATTCTGAAGGGGGGGGGGTATGAAAAAGATTATTAGCATTATGAAAGGGGGGGGGGCAAGCCCGCCCTCTTTCATAATGCTAATAAGGATAATAGTGCATATTATGAAGTAGCAGTGGTATAAAGTAAATGGGAATAAGACTTGCCATTCCAAAGTAAAATAAAAATGGTTTAAAATGATATCATTTGTTTATCTTACTTTTCTAGACTGAATTTTTCAGACTAGTAATAATCGTGTTTTATCTTACTTTTAGCAACAAGTGTAACTTTTGAGACTGTTATATTGGCGAAAAAGGCATTTATTATTGCTTTATTTAGTAATAATAAATGATTATTACTAAATAAATTAATAATCTGATGATAAGCACGCTGTATACTAAAATACCATAAATACTAATTTTATAAAATAAAGCGGTAAGTATCGGCACAAATGCTTATTTCTAAATTTATCATATATATCCTTTCATATATATCCTTTCAAATTTCGTTTTCAAATTCGATAGAGCACGTCCATTAACGATGAGTATTTTTCGTGACCTAAAAATAATGTATGAGAAAGTAATCTAATCGTATCAATTAGTACAAATAAAGTACAAAATAATGGTGTATTAATGCTTATATTTACTACTGAACTGAAATTTGAGATTAATATGTATAAATAAAACTTTTTATGTTTGTTTCATTAATAACAAGGATAATTTGGGAACTTATTCCCCTTTTTTCTTTAGTTGTTGATTTCGATTTACACGAATTTCCCAGAACCTATCTACCGTGTAAATCGAGGGATGGGTGTAGTTTTTTAATACAGTAATTCCTCTGAAGGAAAACTATCGGTATATCTTAGAGAAAGGTCCTTAACCTTTCTCTAGAATATACCCATAGTTATCCGCAACAAAAATGATGCAGAGCTTATTGAAAGCCCATACAACTATAAAACAGCCCATTAGAAACGATTTGCAACATCCTTTTAAATTGCAGGACACAGTTATTTTTCCAATCCTCAGGTTGTTGCCAAACAACGTGGGGCGAATTTGTTTCTACTGTATTTCTTCCAAGATGACAGAAGAAATCATCAAAACATATATTACATGATCCAAAAATCAATCCAAAACTGGGAAAATATTGATGAAAATAATAAATTTGTTATTCATATACAAACTTTTTTTGCCTACTATGCATTTGGGGACGTCTTTAGATATGGCAACCAAATTTTGATGAATTTTCTTGAGATCAAGAAATTTTTTTCGCCCTACCCGCTAAAAATCGGGAGAACTCCTCCTTAATGATGAAATTCGGAGTTAGGATCACCGAATTCGGCTTACAGCTTCCTTTTATAATGACTTAGAGAACTGTAAGAGTTAGAAGCCCTTAAACTTTCGACTTCCCCCTTAAAAAAGGGGGGAAACTAAACTTCAATGAAATGGAGCCATAACTTGTAATAAAATAATAATCTAAACAATATTAAATGGAAAAAAAGCATTTGACGTGAGTAGTATATGGACTACCTTCAATTATTTTCTTGCTTTTTGCTTTCCACAAAAAAGGGGGGGGGGAAAGGTTCAGAGAGTACATCATAAAGAGTTGTATGCGAAATGAGAGCGTAGAATGTCAGAAGTGTCATCTGCTATACATTTTACAGAGTTTCATTTGAAAGACCTGAGCAACACCAGCTAAATCATCTAGTGATACCTATGAGCTCTCCATCACAAATTCACTGCATATATATATATCTTCCCCATGTGAAGATGTACCCTATTTTTTCGATTCCTTGGTCTGCTTGGTCTGTTTTCTAAGATACACTACTGCAACAAACGAAAATTTTCAAAAGATGAAGATATTTAAAATAAATTCCTGTGCAGTAGCTATTTACCACAGAGGTCTGATAGGAGATACGTCATGAAGGCCAGATCGCAGCAGACAGACAACACAGAAACGTTTAAATCTTATCCAGGGCTCGAACTCGGGTCTCTTTTTGGTCAGTAGCCAAGCGCGCTAACCGCTCTGTCACAGGGACGATTTTCAGTGATGTATTATAATTTCCAAGGTACAGTCGCTCAAAAAAGTATCCGAACACTATGGTTGATTACAGAATTCAGAAAAAATATCTGGCAGTGACACGAAGGTTGCCAGATCACTAATTTCTGAAAAAATCGTTGCCAGATATTTTTTCTGAATTCTGTAATCAATCATAGTGTTCGGATACTTTTTTGAACGACTGTACCACTGAACCAACGTGGCTGAAAATCTTAAGAAATCGTGAATGAGTGGCAACTTTTCTCTAACTGTATCTATGGCTGCCATTTTAGGGTACCAAGAACAGGGCCGAACTTTGCCATCTGAGGCCTTAAGCTATGATAAGTTTAAGAGGCTCTAAACTATAATAATTTTAAGAAGCCTCAAAATATCGTTAAGTCGAAATAGTTATATAGTTATTATTCTTAATGAAGACAACATTGAAAATTAAGTATGAAATTGATGTGGTAAAAACATACCAGCATTGGTATACAAAAATAAATATGTAAAACTGAAATGAACAGTGTTTGCGCAATATATTAATTTAAATATATAAAAAAAGGTTCATGAGAGTAAACTTCAAACTTAAATTTTTTAAGGCCTCTCATAATCATGAGGCTCTAAGCTGTAGTTTAGTTAGCTTATAGTCCGCCCTGGACTAAACCCTGGTGTAGTTTCTGTAACGATTTAAAATCCGACAAAATCTAGATCACAGCTTTTCAGAGCTTTGCCTTACGAAACATGTGATTCAATCAAGATTGCCTGTGATTATGAATATACATAGTAGAGAAAGAAAAATGAATAGCTGAATATAAATGAAATATACACTGCTCGACATAGAAAATGCCACACCATGAAGTAATGCGCGAAATGAGACGATTGGAGAGAAGTATGAGAATTGCGCTGGCCAAGACAGTACAGTCACTCAAAAAAGTATCTGAACACTACGGTTGATTACAGATTTCAGAAAAAATATCTGGAAACGATTTTTTTAGAAATTAGTGATCTGGCAACCTTCTTGTACTGTACACGAAGGTTGCCAGATCACTAATTTCTAAAAAAATCGTTGCCAGATATTTTTTTTGAATTCTGTAATCAACCACAGTGTTCGGATATTTTTTTGAGCGACTGTACCTGGACACTTTGTAAGCACCCTCTGATGACGTTGGCAGTGTGCTGGTTGGTGTTATGTGTTAAAACTAGCCACTGAGATATGGCAATGGGCTGCAGCACCTCATAAATATATTGTCGTGCTGTTATTCGGCCCTTTCTTAGGACCCTAAAATGGCAGCCATAGATAAAGCTAGAGAAAAGTTGCCACTCATTCAAGATTTCTTAAGATTTTCAGCCACATTAGTTCAGTGGTATCTTGGAAATTATAATACCCACTATGCGTATGAGTATTGAATGGCTGTTGAAACCATGATACCAGGCTGAGGAGACATATGTCACTCACAGATGGCAGCAAAATCAGCCTAGTGACCACATCATCTCCAGACTCTCAATCGGTGATTATCGGTGCTGAGGCAGAAGCGAGATTCGTCACTGAATACGACATGGTTCCATTTGTCCCGCCACGCATGTTTGGTATGGCACTATTGCTTGCGTGACGATGTGCTGCGGGGAGTGGCGATCGTCGCAATGGCTGGCGAGAGTGCAAACATGCCTCAGCCAATCTGCAATAAACAGTTCGTGTCAATATGGGGATGTGTGTAGCTGCCTGTACACTGTGTCAAATATTGTCCGCTGTGGATTTTGGGGCTGCCATCAAATGCGGCGATCGAGGCGTTTGGACGTCCACCTGCACGCAACAGTTTCATATGGTGATGCACGTTACCTTCCTCCAACCACTGTCGCAAAATTCGGCTGAAAGTTGCTGCATCCTGATGCATTTTCGACGCGATACGACGCAGGGACCAACCAGCCATACATAGTCTATGATGAAGCCTCTGGTAAAGGTGTTCATGTGATGGTAAGATTCCCAATGCCATCGCCGAGGCATTCTCACTCCTTACATGTGCTTTCGCCATTGAGATCACTCCAATGCAGTGATCCCACCCCAGGTGAGGACGACCAAATTTATCTGCGTCGAGCCGTTTTGCCCTGCTATCTCTCTCACCTATAATGTGATTGATTTGCAACTGCACTCACATCCATAACCTGACTGTCCACACTTACCCACCTATTTGTACGGTGCTGCGACAAATACTTCCTGGTGTGATATTTTCTGTGTCAAGCAGTGTATATATAGGTGAAATACAATAATAGCTTACTTTCTGTGAATTACCTCTGAGCTTCTTATTTCACATTTTTATCCAGTGTAGAAAAACTTTGCAATATCGAAAATTTTTAGTAACGTTGAATAATGTTAAAAGGGACGATCTGACCAAGGAATCGCAATTCTGATTGCAAATATATCTTAACTAACAAAATTTGAACTTTCTAGCATGAATAGATCATTTGCAACATTCGTTAAAAGTTTTGCCATTTTCGAACTTTTCTGTAGTCAGAGGGCGCTGTTGAGGTTTTTATTTTACTGCCTTTAGCACTCTCTAACGGTGGAAAATCGAATTGACAGAGGATTATGAAGATGCAAACAGTATATACAGATGCAGCAATTTTTTTTTTATTCATCCGGGACTAGAAAAATCACCAGTTCGCAATGACTACATTTTATTGGAAGACGACTTAAAATGTACGACTTAAAATTCGTTACAAACTCTCTTTTTCTTAAAGGTTTATTAACAATCTTTTTCATTTTTTCAACTCTCCCTTTAGTAAAATTTTAGTAAAATGGGTAAAATCCCAAATTTATTGGTTTTTATATACAGAATGTGAATTTCTCGAGGATGGGTTATATTTTTTCTGCTACCCACTAGACAGTTGTTACATAGATGTAGCCTTCCGTCAAGACCATCCAGCCTGTTCTTTAATGTGCACAGCATCCCTTCCTATGGACGATGGCCTATACAAACCCATCGGTGTCCCTTACTGACCGAAGACAGGATAGGGAGTTTTGTGCTGATAAATCTGAACGCTGGGCAGGTGGGACTCGAACCTGTGAACTTCGTATTATGAGCCTGGTGCGCTACCGACTGAACCACCCCGCCCCATTAGCTGGGTGGGATCCGAACCCAGGGTGATAGGACAGAGCTTTGAAAACTTGCACCTAGGGGTAATCCGGGTTGTAAATCTTGAGGAAATCCGAAATTTGACGTCCGACATTGTCCTTCAAGATCAAATAGAGACCATATAGAGGCCAAGTCTTGATCTACGAGTGCTAGAAACATGAAAATTGGTGTCTTTAGGTGTTTCGGGATGTAGATGTTGGAAACGTTGCGAAATTTCGGATCGGGAAGGTACTTCGAGGTAAAATGTCAAATATAAATCTATCCAGGGACGTAGCTATGTGGGTGATGGGGGAAGGAAAGTAACTCGGAATTGGCAAAATTCGAAGCAACTTCGTAAAATCTAGGTGAGTTGCGAAAATCTGTAATCTTTTTTTTGGTAAAATTAAGGGGAGTTAGCAAAATCTAGAAAACTTGGCAAAGGTAGTTGTCAAAATCGAGGCAACTTGGTAAATCTAGGGAAGATGGGAAAGTGGAGATGGCGAAACTTAGAGCATTTGGTAAAATTCGAAGCCAGTTAGTAAAATGCAGATGAGTTGGCAAAATCGGGACAACTTGCAAAATCGTGGAGAGTTGGAAAAATTCAGGTGACATGTTAAAATTGGAATTTTTTTTCTGTAAAATTATGGCGATTTGGCAAAATCTAGGAGAGTTGGCAAATCTTGTGGAGTTGGCAAAATTCTCAGTGACTTTGCAAAAATCAGGTGAGATGTAAAAATTAGCTTTTTTTTCTGCAAAATTATGGCGAGTTGGCAAAATTTAGGGGCAGTTGGCAAAATTCGGGTGAATTGGGAAAATCGTGAAGAGTTGGCAAAATTCAGATGAGATGTAAAATTTGGAATCTTTTTTCGGTAAAATTATGGCGTGTTGGAAAACTCGAGGCAAATTTGCAAAATCTAGGAGAGTTGACAAATTGGGAGTTCTGAGTGACTTTGCAAAAATCAGGTGAGATGTAAAAATTGTTTTTTTTTTCCTGTAAAAGTATGGAGAGTTGGCGAAATTGAGGAAACTTGGCAAAATCTAGGGGCAGTTGGCGAAATTTGAAGTGACTTGAGAAAATCGTGGAGAGTTGGCAAAATTCAAGTGAGATGTCAAAATTGGAATCTTTTTTTCTGTAAAATTATAGTATTTTGGCAAAATCGAGGCAAATTTGCAAATTCTAGGAAAGTTGGCAAATCTTGGGGAGTTGGCAAAATTCAGAGTGACTTTGCAAAAATCAAGTGAGATGTAAAAATTGGGATTTTTTTCTGTAAAATTTTGGCGAGTTGGAAAAATCTAGGGTAGTTGGCAAAATTCGAATCCATTTCGTAAAATACGTGCAAGTTGTGAAAATTGGGATTGTTTTTGTAAAACTAGGGAGAGTTGACAAAATCGAGAAAACTTGACAAAATTCTGGAGAGTTTGAAAAATTTAAAGTCACTTGTAAATTCGGGAGAGATGTAAAAAATGGTTTGTTTTTGCGAAATTAAGGAGAGGTGGTAAAATCGAGGAAATTTGGCAAAATCTAGGGGAGTTGGCAAAATTGGAAACCACTTGGTAAAGTACAGGTGAATTGTGAAATTAAGGAGAGTTGGAAAAATCGAGAACTCTTGCCCAAAATCTAGAGGAGTTGGCAAAATTCGAAGCCATTTGGTAAAATACAGGCGAGTTGTGGAAATTGGGATTATTTTTGTGAAATTAAGGAGTGTTGGACAAATCGAAGAAACTTAAAATTTAGCAGTTGGCAAAATTCGAATCCTCTTGGTAAAATACAGGCGATTTGTGATAATTGGGATTGGGTTTGAAATTAAGGAGAGTTGACAAAATCGAGAACTCTTGACAAAATCTAGGGGATTTGGCAAAATTCGAAGCCTTTTGGTAAAATACAGTCGAGTTGTGAAAATTGGGATTGGGTTTGAAATTAAGGAGAGTTGGCAAAATCGAGAACTCTTGGCAAAATCTAGGGGATTTGGCAAAATTCGAAGCCTTTTGGTAAAATACAGTCGAGTTGTGAAAATTGGGATTGGGTTTGAAATTAAGGAGAGTTGACAAAATCGAGAACTCTTGGCAAAATCTAGGGGATTTGGCAAAATTCGAAGCCTTTTGGTAAAATACAGTCGAGTTGTGAAAATTGGGATTGGGTTTGAAATTAAGGAGAGTTGACAAAATCGAGAACTCTTGGCAAAATCTAGGGGATTTGGCAAAATTCGAAGCCTTTTGGTAAAATACAGTCGAGTTGTGAAAATTGGGATTGGGTTTGAAATTAAGGAGAGTTGACAAAATCGAGAACTCTTGGCAAAATCTAGGGGATTTGGCAAAATTCGAAGCCTTTTGGTAAAATACAGTCGAGTTGTGAAAATTGGGATTGGGTTTGAAATTAAGGAGAGTTGACAAAATCGAGAACTCTTGGCAAAATCTAGGGGATTTGGCAAAATTCGAAGCCTTTTGGTAAAATACAGTCGAGTTGTGAAAATTGGGATTGGGTTTGAAATTAAGGAGAGTTGACAAAATCGAGAACTCTTGGCAAAATCTAGGGGATTTGGCAAAATTCGAAGCCTTTTGGTAAAATACAGTCGAGTTGTGAAAATTGGGATTGGGTTTGAAATTAAGGAGAGTTGACAAAATCGAGAACTCTTGGCAAAATCTAGGGGATTTGGCAAAATTCGAAGCCTTTTGGTAAAATACAGTCGAGTTGTGAAAATTGGGATTGGCTGTATGGAATTAAGGAAGGTTGGTAAAATCGAGAATTCTTGTCAAAATCTTGGAGAGTTTGCAAAATCTATGGCAGTTCGTAAAATTCGAATCCACTTGTTAAAATACAGGCGAGTTGTGAAAATTTGGATTAGTTTTGTGCAATTGAAGAGAGTTGGCCAATTCGAGACAACTTGGCAAAATCTTGGGGAGTAGGACCCCCCCCCCCAATACAACGGAGCGAAAATTTAGGTACGAACCAGACAGAGAAATTATTTTCTCAGTTGGTAAAATTTGATTTTCGAGTCGGAAAATTTTTTATTTCTCCCCCCCCCCCCCCACAACCTTAGTCCTTCACTATGCCCCTGGATCTATCAGTGCTAGAGAACTAAAAATTTGTATCTAGGGATAGTTTGAGTCGAAGATAGGAGAGCTAAAAATTGGTAACCAGGGCTCTTTCAGACAGTAGAACTAAGAAATAACAGGAATTTGCAGATCCGGTGTCGGGTTCAAGGTCAAATAGAGGTCGCAGTGATGGGCTAGAAATTCGTTTTTGCTATCCAATACAAACATCAGAATAAAGAGAATTACAGAATTCGTCACTTTGTTATATAAACTTTTCCTTGAACCAAAGTCGTATAAAGTAAATGGCCGTACATATTGTACATATAAACATATCTGTGCATATTGTATATAAACATACCTGTGCCTATTTTGTGCATATATACACATCTGGGCATATTGTATATAAATGAGTATCTCTGCATATTTTACATATATATGCATATTTGTGCAATTTGATGATAATTAATTATTTGTAAAAAATAACGCTTTCATATTTCCAAAAAAACTGCTTTCCTATTATGATTTTACCTTTCTTCTGTCTGTACGTACAGCTTAGTTTCTGTCTGTACATGCATGTTTAGCATTTCATTTTATTTAACTTTTCTTATTGCGGCCATAACCAATTTCCCGCGGCCGGTAATGCAGCCATGAGAAAATATCTCTTGAGAACTACTAGTATAGAGGGATGATAAAGGTTAAGCCCCCCCCCCCCCCCTCCTATTAAAACCAGATGATTGTCTCTTATCAAAACCCTTTTCTTGTTCATTAGGATGCACATAGGCTTACCTGAAATTGCGGGCCTAAAATATCGGGCGGCATTTTTTGGGGAGCGGCAAATTTCACACCAACGACCATAGCTGCAGCAGGCTGAGGAAGAAAGTACAGTCGCTCAAAAAAGTATCCGAACACTATGTTGATTGCAAAATTCAGAAAAAATATCTGGCATTGATTTTTTTAGAAATTAGTCATCTGGCAACCTTCGTGTCACGTGACACGAAGGTTGCCAGATGACTAATTTCTAAAAAAATCAATGCCAGATATTTTTTCTGAATTTTGCAATCAACATAGTGTTCGGATACTTTTTTGAGCGACTGTACCACCTATTTTTTAACAGATATTGTTTTTAAAAATTATATTAAATTTAGCTGAATTAATCACTAATATATGAAATCAGACTTGGAGAATGGCGGTAGAGTCTAAATTCGCTCTGGTAGGCAAAATACCTAACGCCTGCCGTGTTTACCTGCACATGGGATGCGGTTCCTACTCGTATCTAACAGATCGCAGACTTTTGATTTCCTCCTCCTCTAACACCGATGACAGAAAAGGGATAAACAAAGCAAACTCTTGAAAGATCAAAGATCGAACTTATAAGGGTCAAGTTACGCCGCCTATCGATCAGGTCGTTCGCACCCCATCGTTTTATTCAACGAGTTTATCACGTGAGGTTCGGATGAATCAATCAGTAACTTGTCAGGTTCGTAATCAAAGACATGCAGGTGTCGATGTTTTTCCAGCACTGAAAATTAATTTTCAGTTCATACTCTACATAGGTGAGAAAGAAATACCGATACAAATCATATTGCTTTGTAAATGGATGGGATTTAAAAACAAATGAGGAGCGTAACAGAGTTAAAAAGAACTTTGTATTCATTTAGGAAGAATGCAGCTTCACCATAATGAAAAAGTTCTCATTCGTCTCTCCCCATCATGTAACTAAGAAAAGACTAGCAGCATATCGCCTTTATCGAATACGGTATGCTCATTTTTAAAGAGCATGAAATTTTTCGTGCTCTTTAAGAACTTCCAACAGTCAGAGGGATAAACGCAAATGATAATATTTCGTTAATGCCCATAAATCACAAAAGGAATTTTTTATTTATCTCTTAAAACAAAATATCTAGTTTCGTTTTTCCACTCCCCTCTGGATAAGAAGGAAAAAATCATTGCTATCGATACAAACCTTGTAATCATGACACTTTACAACCAAAATTTAAAATTTTGACCTTAACGAAATCACTTATAATATTAGTTAAAACTTTTTCATTATCTGTCCGTCTTTTCCACAGTTAGAGAGGGCTAATAAAACTATTGAGAGATTCGGAGAGGGCGAATTGTAATATTTGATCAATACCTGTCAAACTCAAAAAGAATTTTATTTATCTCCAAACCAAAAATTTCCCCTTTTGTTTTGTTTTTTTGAAAAAGAATTAAAATGTGATCCAGCGAACCCAAAGTCTTACTGTTCTCCCAACCTCTCCGTTTACTCAATTTCCCAATGGCAACGTATTTCTTCAAAAAGTTCTGTTTTATAAAACAAAAGTGTATTTCCTTATCAATTTTGAACTGTAGAGTTTCACGGAAAGAATAATTAGAATATTCAAAATTGTCTTTAAGTTGTCTCTTAAATTAGTACAACAAAGTTATGAAGTTACCTAGTCGCATTCACAATACTCAAATATACTCCTCATCAAAAAATTGACCACCCAAATGGCGTGCTTACGATACAAAGCGAAGTGTTAAAAGGTAGCAGTGTAAGTAACAAATAATCACATTTGCTGCCTTTTTAATGAGGTGGATACATGGATATTAGGGTTGCATCACTACGAGGTGTGGCCGTCTACCTCATAGCTGCCACACCTCAAGCACAAATACGATTAGGAATTGAGTCAAAAAGGTTCTTAATAATGTGATGGTCTATAAATTTCGAGTTAGTCCTGCACTTGCACTTGAAGAATCTGTCCCGATATGTTCTAGAGTCACTTCTATTCTCAGACATCGTTTCATGACATATCATGTGCTCAATCCGCGATAGATCCGACTACGTGCTGGCCATGGTAGCATGGGAACGGCTTGCAGACACTATTGAGCAATGTGTGCGGTATGTGATCTAGTATTATCGTTCTGGAATGTGGCTTTTGGAATGATCTGCAGGAATAATAAGACCACAGGCAGGAAAATGGTATCCACATACTGCTAGAGTGTTAAATTACTCTCAATGATAGGAGAGATGACCGACTGTCTTAAGAGATGACGCTACATACCAGGATCCCAGCAGTGGAAGCTCTGTGATGCTCAGTGATGTGAAGCTCTTTCGCAGGTACATTGCCACATGTGAGTGCAACCATTGTTCTTCCCGAGACAGGTGCAGACATCATCGCTGAAGATGATATATTGTCATTCGCCATGCCACTAAGCTCGTTCGTTGCACCACTGCAATCTGGCATGCCAGTGACTTCAAGTGAGTGGTATGCAGAGGTACTACATCTCATACTAGCTTCATGCAGAGGTACTACATCTCATACTAGCTTCATGCAGGCATTGATGAATGGTACTGACAGATACCTGTGGTATTCTATCAGTCATTCTATCACTGAATATCTTTTGGGCAATCGCGTTTCTGACAGCCATCCGGCGAATCTGTCGAACACCGCGATTCATAATCACTTGAGGACGATCTCATTCTGAATGATGATATGAAACACTGTCTATTGCTGCCATCAGCGGCCAACTTTTCGCGTATCACGTCCAAATTCTGCGGATATACCAACTTGCTTCACATAGACCTATGATGTGACCTCCCTCAAACTCTCTAAGTTGATTAAACATCCATCTCCAACGTACAAACGGCATTACCCTTCAATGGTAACCAGATTTACAGGCCAGGTTCGGATTCTTTAATCTACACTGTCCACTTTTCCTCAACAACAATCTTACCTACAACTAAAGGAATACGGTCATCCGCCACATTTTAAATGTAATCAGACCAGCGATTTTCCCTTTATTTTCATATATCACTGTCCATCTTCAACGCTAATTTGCATAAACGCAGTTCTACTTCTTCTGGGTGGGCAATTGTTTTTTTTAATAAATAAATAAATAAATAACCTCTCAAGCAGCTGCTTGCCACAGAGGTCTGACAGGAGCCTGTCAGTTTATATGCCATAGTAGAAGGTCTGTGAGGATGGCAGGACCTCAGCAGAAAAACGACACACACACATCCATGCCTTACCCGGGGCTCGAACCCAGGTCCCTTAGATCACTAGCCAAGCGCGCTGAGGAGTATATATTCTGCCCGATAGACCATTTTAAGGTCATCAGATGTGTTTTTGGTGACCAACAGGAAAAAATTCAGTTCATTTATTCACATCTTCGACTTCTTTTTCAGATTTTGAGCACAATTAAATATTTTCAAAAGTAGTTAATAATAATAGTTTTATTTATGCCTTAGTATGGTTATATGCATAGATTACCCCGCTACGCCTTATGGCTTCTCAGCAGGATCACTCATTGGAAAAAATCATTATTTTTTTTAGGGAGCATAGCTAATCAGATTTACAACCATTATAGATTCATGTCTGAAGGCTACGTTGTTTGTATTTTATCTGAACAACATTTGTGCTGTTCAGAAGAAAAATTACCCTCAATGACTAGGAGAGATGATCGATTGTCGTAATCGATTGTGTTGTAAGACGATGGAAGGCTTCCACAAGCTATCATATCTATCCATAGCATCCATAATCAAGGTCATCGATAGTGTTTTCCTTAACGTGCATAGAGTATCACTCCTGCACATTGAGTACGGCTTAATGTCCAAGCCAACAAATGGCGGTCTTTCCAAGCTCATAATGCTCCAAGGCACTATGTGCGATATTCCTGTGTGTTTAGAAAATTCAGGAACAATGCGACAAACCATGTGATAACCATATGATAACAATGCGATAGCCATGTGACCTTTTCCTTTTAAAGCGACACCTTCATTCGATATGCCCTACACTGCATAATGCAATTATACTCGGGTATATGAAGCATTTATTTCTGAAAAACAGACAGATAATGATTGTGTACAAGAAATGCAAAAATTATATTGCTTAAGTTTAATCGTTAATAGAGCCATTCATTTAGAAGTCATTCTGAATGACCCACGTTTTCTCAACTGGCTTATAAAACACATGCATTTTATATAATGTAATATATTCCCCGCGCTTAATAATGCTAGTTAGAGCAATGGAGCCAAACAATTTTTTTTTACATAATATGACGCTTTTTTTCTAGAAATGTGTAAAGATCTGTGAAACTGAGGGAAAATGTTATACTGCAATAGAAATCGAGTCTTTTTCCCCCTTTACCTTTTTTCAACTCGATTGTGCAACTCTCCGCCCCCACACACAAATATATCTATATTTTTTCTAGATCCTGATCTGTATATATATATAAGCCCTACCTGATGTAGTGGTTAGCGTACCGGAGTGCTAAAACCAGTGGTCTGTCCTTGTGTAAGGTGTGTATGTTGCATGAGAAACCAGGATAAGTTACATAAAGCTTTTAGGTCAGTGACAGCAAAACTTTTCGAGTTCGCGTGTTGAAATTACAGAAATAAAAGAACGTTTTCTAACTTTCATGTCAACGTTATCAAAAAAACTTTAAAATTCAATTTATTCCAGATAAGGTTATATATCCATTTATCATACAATGCAAATTTATAAAATATTAAGGGTAAGAAACATTAAGTTTTAGATTCGCCATGATAGAAGAGAAAATAAAAAAAAAATTGCACCATATAAATAAAATAAATAAATACCCCCTCAAGCAGCTGCTTGCCACAGAGGTCTGACAGGAGCCTGTCAGTTTATATGCCACAGTAGAAGGTCTGAGAGGATGGCAGGACCTCAGCAGAAAAACGACACAAACAGCCATGCTTTACCCGGGGCTCGAACCAGGTCCCGTAGATCAGTCACCGCAGTTATAAAAATGAATTTTTAACAATCTGAGAGAATTTTTCTAACATATGGGCACACTATTGAAGTCCATAATTAACTACTTATAGGAAATCAGTCGCCGTCTTGAGATGATATTCAAATTGCTTGCAAATATTCATCCATAAATATGCATTGGATTGCTAGGGTCATTCTTTCCAAATAACTTTACTAGTCATAAACTTATACCATTTCTTTTCACTTCCAAGTAGCGTGCTAACAAAAATCGTTTCGCGTTCCATAGATTCGCCATCGCTGTTCTAGGTTATCTATGTCCTTTGTGTAGAGAATAGCTTTTTTCTCTTCTTATAAAAAAAAATTGTGAAGATCCAAATTTTGATAACTTTGGTGACAACTGAATAGAAAACCGTCTGATGTTAGACAGATTCTACTAAATGAGCGACGATAATTGCAATTAATTCTTTTGCATAACGTCTTCTTTACTTATCTGACTTAATATTCTAGACATGTTCAGGACATCTCAGATGGACTGACTCGAAAACACGTGGTATAATGATAGAAATAAGCTGGTATTATGCTTAATGTTTCAAATTGTATCATTAAATAATATTCTGGTGTAGAAGGTCCTGGCCCTAACGTCACCATGGTTGTTAGATGTATAAATAAATAAATGAATCACTAAATAACATTGACATCCTGTTAGAAATTTCGTCTTGAAATGCAGATGAAAATTTTTACAATGACGAGGCCTTGATGGAGAGGATGGAAGCAATATTCTACCAAGGATTTACTTGTAGTCTCTGGTTAATGACAAGGTAGAAACTAGTGTTGGCTAGTAATTTAAAGATAAATCGCTTAAATTAAAGTATCATCTATGAACAGTGTATCAACGAACAATTTCAATTCCATTCACGCTCTTACTTAGCATGTTCTTCGCTATAACTTTTTTATTGCTAATTTAAACTGCGTCTTTCAATAGACTCATCAGTATCCATATAACATTTTAAGAGATTCGACATCGACTGAATACATTAAAATAGGCTGAATAATAATTGAGGGTGTCAGGAGATGCATTCATCATCTAACAGCATCTTCCCACAGACAGACATACTTAATCCTTAGGTTGACTCGCGCCTAAGGCGTGTAAATAGATTGTACAAATTAGTTTACATATATGCTTGTGCATGGACGCAATTGAGTAAACAAGACTGTGTTATAGACGTATCGAAATTCTCATATGTCACTGATGGATGATCCATCAGTGATTTATGGTGGGAAATGCACTTTTTTTGTTAAATAGCTAAATGTAAAATAAGTTTTGAGTTGAGGTAGATACTAATGAAATGTTTATTGTGATTTATATTTTTCGAATCCTTCGATAAATATTTTCGCACAATATTTTAAAAAGAAGTAAAATGCAAATAATCATGGTGAATGAGATGTGAGAATATCTAGTCCTTCCTGAAAAGTGTTTTTTTCCAACCTCGTTTTATAAAATACGTTCCTTTTAATAAAAACTAATTTTTTTTATTTCGAACATTTCCCCTTACTGTATAGTCGTGACGCCAAGCACTCTATCGAACCCCAGTTATCTTCTCTCTACCTTCTGTACAACCCTCGTTGCTAGCTACTTAATTAATCCACCAGCTTTCTGTTGCCACTCACCTCTGTTTTAGAAGAATCGTGGGGATATGAGGGAAAAGCCTACATAATATTATATCTGTTTATTATTTTCTTTTCTGATTGATTTTGATTAATACCGTGGATGAAAATTTCAAAGAAGTTAGTTCCGATGCGAAAAGGAGGATCTAGCAAACCGTATGTATGTATGGTAATCTTTCGTAAGACCCAGGAAAGCTAACTTTCTGAGTCCATTACTCAAGTGAAGAAGCTCCTAAAACAGTTGAAATTGCTTTTCGGTGCTCGCAATAACATCTGATTGGAATCTCCCAAGATGTTTTACAGCACAATATTATTTATACGTATACTAGCAGATTTACCCGGCGTTGCTTTTGTCTGAAACTGTCTGAAGGTATAAAGTAGATGGAACTCCCCACGTGGGAAGCTTTTATTTGGCATAACCCCCGGTCAGATTTTTGTCCCCTTTTTTTAGGGGTGAAAAAGAAGTGAAGAAATTTTGAGGTAGCTCATGAACTTCCCATGTCAGAAGTTTCTAAACCTAAAAAGAGTATTGCCTCACGTAGCAGAAAAACATTTGCATTATTTATCCTATTATTTAAAAATTTTATTAATTGACATTTTTTGAGATATATCTTTATTAACTTTTGCATATTTTTCGCATTAATTATTTTAACATCTGGTATGAATTCTACATTTCAACAAAGCATCTTGTGTCATGCTCGTGCTTGATTAGAACGACTTCAATTTCTACAGAAATGCCCGTGATCTACGAACAAACTGAATAATGACTTTATCACACGAAAGTAGAAAGAAATTAATTTATGCATTACTCTCTTAAATTCATTGGAGACAATAGTTATTTTGAATAACTGCTAACGCTGAGTCTGAGAGACACAGATTTTTACCTTTAAAGTTAAGTCTATTGGGATTTCGAAATTTTAAACCGATCCACGCCAGTTTTGGATGACCCCAATGATTCGCACATATTCTATATCCTTCCTCTGGATGAAGAGAAAGTTCATGCAAAATTTGATTCTTCTAGCTCTTTTTGGCATCTAGCTCTTTTTGGCATCTAGCTCTTTTTTAGCATCTAGCTCTTTTTGGCATCTAGCTCTTTTTGGCATCTAGCTCTTTTTTAGCATCTAGCTCTTTTTGGGATCGAGTGCATAAACTAAATGACACACAAACACAGAAACTTTCTTCTTTATATATTAGATATTCCACATATTTGCATATTTTTTTATCTATTCTCTAAATTTTGAGGAGCTGAGAGAAAGGCAAGAGAAGCAATATCGGCATCACTCTAAGTACAATTGAGCATCGTTTCCGGAGACCTACCTACTTCCGAAATCTGCCATTCAGAAAATTCCATCTTGCTGGAAGCTGTAAGTTCATCCGTAATATGGTACAATATCAGGTCCTGAACCGTGAAAACATTAAGTAGGATGGGGACAGAAGAGGCAAGGGAACAGATTGAAGAACACGAGAACGAAGTTAGCATATCAGAGACGAATTCGGTATTCTTTTTTTCGTAAATTATTCTTTCCAATTAGTGTAATACATACATACTTGGAAAATATTCTCATGTTAACTACAATATTTCATCAAATTTATTACCCTAATTCATGATACAATTTATAACAAGTCTCACCCCTTTCACTGGATACTTACACCTTATTGTGCACCGCCTCAACTTGGAACACTAACGAGGCTATCACTCCTTTAAATTCAAGAGCAAAATTAAAAAGTTATATATTATTCCACTTTTGTTAGAATAGTAGAAGGTTTGACCATCACTTCCTCCTCACCCCATCATTTATTGCTCATTTCACACCTCCGTTACATCATTTACTACCCATTTCACACTTACTGTTACATCACTTAATATTCATTTCCTATATCGCCCAGAAAAATTCTGGTTGACATAACTGATATTATAAAATAATAAGATCAATGCATCAATAATATGTCAAACTTTTAATTCACGGCTTTAATCAATAACAGAAAAGAGGAGCACGATCAGAAATATGCTCTTAAAACCTTCTCATTACGATAGAACAGGGGTCGGCAACCTCAAATCCGCGGATGAATCCCTGCCTCGAATGGTTTCCATTTGATCCATAAAATGTTATTCACTTAATATATAACTTATAAACCTATTATTCATTAGCCTGCAACAGATGCAGATCTAGAAAAAAAAAATAACTAGGGTAGAAGGGGACAAACGATCAAGCAGGAACGCAGTTCCGGTATAAAAATTTTCCTGACATTTTACTAGTTTCGATTTTTTTCCAGCAAGTGTATTATTAGGAAACACGTGCAATGCATATATGTTTATTTTTTTGTCTCCATTCGGTTATTAGCATTATCAGAGAAGGGAGGGGGGGGGATCTTCTCCTTACCTCACTCCCAGATTCTGGCCTGACTTGGAATAAGACTCTGTGTTGCTTGTACAGCCGCTCAAAAAAGTATCCGAACACTGTGGTTGATTACAAAATTCAGAAAAAATATCTGGCAACGATTTTTTTCGAAATAGTGATCTGGCAACCTTCGTGTCACGTGCCAGATAAATCGTTGCCAGATATTTTTTTCTGAATTTTGTAATCAACCATAGTGTTCGGATACTTTTTTGAGCAACTGTACATAAATAAGACAGAAACAAGTACAGAAATAAGACGTGTTGCTTGTACATCGTTTAGTGAATTGAAATAAATCTTGGCGTGACTCTACTTATGATTTATATCTTTACTAGCCCTACCCTTCACTGAAAGAAGTTGCGATACCTATTTTAAAGCCACCTCATTGATCCTTATCAGGATGGCAATTTTTTTTAATGTCGCTCGAAATCTGCTTAGATATATTCAATCTCTAAAGGACAATTCTAAGGTTGCCTTAGAACTGTCCTTTATATATACTTGTATATACTTTATATATACTTGTTTCTGTCTTATTTTTTACTTTATATATACTTTATATGTACTTGTTTCTGTCTTATTTATGTACAAGCAACACAGAGTCTTATTCCAAGTCAGGCCAGAATCTGGGAGTGAGGTAAGGAGAAGATCCCTCCCCTCCCTCCCTTCTCTGATAATGCTAATAACGGAATGTAGAGAAAAAAATAAACATATATGCATTGTACGTGTTTCCTAATAATACACTTGCTGGAAAAAAAATCAAATCTAGTAAAATGTCAGGAAAATTTTTATACCGGAACTGCGTTCCTGCTTGATCGTTTGTCCCCCTCTACCCTAGTTATTACTACACTTTGCTCCCTGCTTTCAGTAAATTATAAAAAATAAATAAATACCCCCTCAAGCAGCTGCTTGCCACAGAGGTCTGACAGTTTATATGCCACAGTAGGAGATCTGAGAGGATGGCAGGACCTCAGCAGAAAAACGACACACACATCCATGCCTAATTCCGGGGCTCGAACCCAGGTCCCTTAGATCAGTAGCCAAGCGTGCTAACCACTCGGCCACGGGACGGACAAGTAAATTGTAATCTTATTAAAAGCAAAACATCATATACTGACTAAATTTTATTCCTCAATTTTTCACGATTTTGCTGTACGGTGTCCTCTCTTTTACCAGTCGGATTTTGAAGCCTCTAAGTGTGTCTGCTACATCAGAACTTTAGAAATCAGACATTTTGAACAATCGATATTAAAAGAAAATATCTTGCTTAACATGAAATGCAATAACGATGTACTATATTATATATATTCCTCGTTTTTGCAGAAAATTGCATCATCGGTACAAAAAAAAAAGGTTTTTGCAACACATTTTTTGTAAGTGTTAAAAGAAACAGTCAGCTTTTATTTGCAGTGCCAGATCCAGGGTTCATGGCGCCTAAGGCAAAAAAACCCAGAGATATTATTTTTTATATTAAAGTATTGACTTTTAAAATTAAAAATACGTGTTTTTTATAAAAAAAAAATATAAAAGTAATGGTATAGTATATAACAAAAAATTACATATAGATTTATAATGATTGCTCTTACATCTAATTACACAAATCATTTCACTTAAAAGAGCACATGTATCTTTTTTTTTTCAAATTCGTCGCTAATGAAATCATAAAAACTTATTTCTTGAGATATTTTTAGATCACTTTTAAAGGATAAAAATTTACAAGAAATATTTTTTCTATTTTTTAATACATATTTATATATACAATGACGGTAATATGGGAAAATTTTTTCCTTATCTGTTTCATTTGGCGCCTAAATTTGCATGATTACTATGGCTGGGGCCAACTGGCCATAGCCTTGATGCGATTCTGTATATTTGTATATCTTTACAGGCGTCTCTAAGTTAGCAGTCGTTAACAGAGTCTGATAGCCCACATTCTTATCGAAGACCATTTCAATGCGTTCTAGTTCCTGAACGCAGCTAACTGATCCTCCTACTTACTACAAATTGTCCCGTCTTGTACCCTTTGACCGTGGGTATAAGTAGACGATATCCAATATGCCTAGCTCTTAATTGACCTGTCCACCTGAGGGCAAAGCGCCAGACATATTGGCCAATTCGTTAACTGCACCAATATTGAGCATAAGGGCGGAGTTGTCGGAGCGGCTTGGGCGAGTAGAGTGGAAGACGACACCCACCACGTGTGTGTGCCTGTCTGTGCATGCGTGTGTTTGCTTGTCACGAGAACGAAGGAGCCTTTCTGGTCTTCCGGGGATCCCCAGTGGTTAAACAAATGAAACCCTGCAATATATCACGGGAACAGACGAGCAACTTTGTCTTAGTCCAACATGTGGCGTGTCGGCGGGCTCTGACAGCCGACAGGGCAAGTCTGAAAAATTCGAATTCCTCTCCTGTAGACTAGGTTTCTGCGGAGGAAGCATACTCGAGCCGCACATGCAAGAAACAGATGTCAAGGAAACGTAATCTGCATCCAGCAACATCAGTCTCGGAGGATGCGCCTTGTCCCGCGAAGACAGGGAGGAGGAGGGGCGATGAGAGTGAGTGGAGGATCCCACAGCTTGATGTACTCAGAGAAGTCGCCCCTGGGTGAGGCAGTTCATTTGTTAATGAGGAATCAAGACCTAACTTAATAGTGCTCCCGTAAAGTCTGCTCATATCTTATGTCATGTCAGATACGTAAACATATTAAACCTCAGTACAGAGGAGAGTATCACCATCTTCCCATCTTTCCCGTTTGTGCTTATTGTTAAGGATATATTTTTATACCTGCTGAAATTAATTAACAGAAGAAATCATCGTTACTTGCTCGCTTTAAAGGGTATGTCATGCATTTTCATCCACAGTTTCTTTATTTAAATATATATATAAAAGTTATTAATGTAATTATTGTTGTCGAATATTTAAATGAGGGTTTAAATTGTTGTACAAAGTTTAGTCTTGTAATTTTTGTATTTCTCCTGACAGCTTTTTCATTTGGCAAAAAAAAATGATTTTTTACATTTAAGATTCATCGGAGATATTTTACACACACTCAATTGCTCGATTGAATTTCTTGCCCCTCCTCTCTTCCCTTAATTTTTCGTATATCCAGATCTGTGAATATATATGTGTACATATGGAATATACACTGCCCAACCAAAATATCACAGAATTTCCCATCTATAACGGAAACTAATATAAAACAGCAAATTCTTGTTTATTCACAGATGTATAATACTTTTTTTTTTAAACAAGTGGTTAATTCAAAAATATTTGTTGAAAAATGCACTTTAATGTTTATAGGCAATAGGATGTTAATCCAAGCGCTTAAAGAATATTAGACAAGGTCTCGACAAATGTTGCCAATAAAACACCTAATAGCAAAACTACTAGAGAAATTTATATATAAAGAATTCAACTGCAAAATATATATACACTCTAACTGAAGAAGATTTTGGAAGTTGAAATTCTTTACAAAGCTGTGAAATTTTCTGCCAAATTTCTCATTGTCTTATATTTTGCTTAAAATCGTTTTTAATGGAATCTATCACGTATTGAATAGTTATCAAATAGTAGTTTGCATCATCTCATTGGTAGAATGTTTTTCCCTTATAATGTCAATTCCTGTAAGGTATTCTTTTTCTTTATCAGTCTTATATACAACTGCTATTTCATTATCAATCTTATATACACTGTTATTTCATTATCAATATTATATACACTGTTATTTCATTATCAATCTTATATGCACTCTTATTTTACCATCAATCTTATATACACTGTTATTTCACTATTGGCTTAAGAATATTTATTCTTTTGTGTTGCACCTTTCTTGTGCACAGGCAATTAGCATGCTAGCATGAAAAATAAGCGGACCTGGGTGCGAATCACGAAAACGCATGAATTTTTTTTCTCTTATGTATGGTATCTTTCTACTGAGGTTTATTACTACCTCACATATCTTTCCTTTTGTGTATTTTACTCGCAGATTCCAGTCAGGCGTTCACGTCTTGGCAACAAATATATATGTAAATAAATATTATTCATTATTATATTCTCTGCAGCTTACACCGATTTAAAGTTAAAACTCAACTTTTTTTTTATCAAATTAAAATGCTCAATTAAAACGTCAAACTCAACTAAATTTTTTTCTCAAATAAGCCAAAACAGCATTTCTCAATTTTTAACTCTTTCCCACTGGTGTTCCTACCTTAATTCAGAAAATAAAATAACTGTGTATATTGGTGTTTGGTGAGAGGGAAGGCAAGTGAAGGGAATGAAATGAAACAAATAGGAACGTAATTCTGATACTTTTTTTTTTCAGAAAGATTTTACGCTTAATTGTGTAAATATATTTCTTAACCTGCCTTTGTTCTAGTGGTCTTTGAAAAATATTTCTTCTACTCACGACCCAAACTTACAATATTCAATTTCAATTCAGTTATATCTAGGGGCAAATTGCCGAACCACGAGCCTTTCGATACCCATCAGAAGGTTCTCGCGATTGAAGTTCGGGGAGCGACCCTAGATAGAGAGCCAATAAGCTATTAGCCTTATATTCGGAGGTAGCAGTCGTCACTGTGCGATTTTCTTGCTGAGAAAAGTAACACTGATTGTTTTCAAAAAGTCGCCATCCGTCGGACAGGATGTCAAGCCATGGACCCGTGTTCTAGAGAACCATATCTTGCTTATGTTAAAGAACATTTAGGATGACCTTGGCAGTAGGCTTCTATCTGTCTCCTGATATCTGTAAGAAGAATCCTTTTTCCCCAACCCAGGTATGAGCTCTTGGGGGTCCCCCCTGAGGTCCTTGTGATTTGTCCATTTAAACTATTATGGGCAAAAAAAAAATGCATCTTGGAAGTAAAAGAATCTTGCTCAGGAGAATTTCTTTTAGAAGTTTTTTTAGCGAAATTTAGTTACAATACAGTGTTGGGAAATCTGTCTTTTTATTTTTACATCCCACAAAATGGATTCTTAATTTTTAATTTTTAAATCACTCAGTTTGAATTCTTAGTTTTGAACTTTTGAATCCTTCAGTTGGAATTCTTAGTTTTGAACTTTGAAATCCCTCAGCTTGAATTCTTAATTTCGATTTTTTTTTAAATCCCTCGGTTTTAATTCTTAGTTTTGAACTACTAAATCCCTCACTTCGAATTCTTAATTTTGAATCACCCTCTACCTCCTTAAGTTTTTAAAATGTGAGGAAAACCTGACTACAAACTATTCTGCTTCATAATGGCCTCTCAGTTTGCAAGTTAGACTGTAGAGCGCAGGACCTACATTGATCCAAGTTCCGGATGTGCCACGGATGTTTATGTTGTCTTACTGCTAAGGTCATATGACAAAAGCTACCAGTGCTGACAGATGGTCTGTCTAGTTCCCCTGCGTTGCTGTTTATGTCATTTATGTGGTAAAAAATACACAGTGGAATATGACACTTGTCATACATCTTTGCTTAAGTCTTCGGCTCTGAAAGTGTGGGGCTTGTCCCATAGGAGAGGAACAGTGACTGCTACCGAGGGATGACCTTGCTACCCAAACCTTTGATAAAAATTACCTTAAAAAGTTTCAAACGTGGCGTAAAAAAATGCAAAGCAACGTTCAATACAAAACGGAAAAATATTTTGTAGTTACTAAATTTTTGAACGCTATTACAGAAAGCGTCTTAAACTAATGATATTATTTGGAATTCAACACATTGACTCCAGTTTCGGCCCTAACTGTTTTATGCATATTTAAGCTGTACAAATTTGTGGAGCTTTCGCAAAACTACTAGAAAAAAGAACTAATTTAAATGATTATAATAACACAGAGTGCTGGGACTAACACACAGGACTAACTTATTTAAATATCATTTATTTTTATTTAGTGTTTTATCGGTGTTAAAATGCATTTTAGTTTCATTATTATATTCCAATATTCACCTCTAAGGTAAATTAAACGAAGAATTATTAATAAATCGTGAAAGGAATATGTTTCATTTTACTTCGTTTCGGAACAATGCATCAAATTAAATTTATATTTCTGTCCCGAAATGGAGGAATAATGGAAGTTTTAACCCACTCCATCTAACTTTGCGAAACTTTTCAGAGGGACCTTCGTAAAAGATTCGTTTTGCTTATTAGATTGGATCCTAAAATGATGAAGTTGTGAGAGTGATTGTTACAGCTTCTCTTTTCAAGGGTGAGGCGAACCAAAGAAAGTAAACATCGAAACTTTCACAATTTGTAACTAATTAAGGTTTTGAAGCAAATAACTCTTTTCTCATAAATAGAGCTTAATATCCAAATCACAAGAACTTGAAATCTCATAACAAGTTTGGATCAGCTGTTAGGGCAGATGAGAACCTGTCGTTAAAGCCATCCAACATGCTTCTAACACTCTTCGAGCATGGCCCTCATACTTCGAGCATGGCCCTCATGCACGTGAAACATCTTAGTTGACGGATCTCAACATTCTACAAAACATCCCGTTTCGATGAGATATATTCCTGTACTTAATATCATATTTTGGCTGCTATGAATGCCCAACTTGCTGATGGATAAAATTTTTATTCAACAAATACTAATGATTTATACTGTACTTAACGTCTTAATTAACGTATATCAAACACCATATATTTATCATACTCTTAAAGAGCTGCCAAGACCCGTTTTTCTGTCACATTCAATGGATATTAACATTAATGGACAAAAACACACATTACTTAATTGCTAACTTGACGGATTTTTAACACTCTGTAGATACTGTTCATATTAAAATTATACGGATAATAGCGCTATGTACTTATTAAACATAACGTCTTATTTTATGAAATTAATGTGCTTACTTACTGTAAAGTAATATTTTACGGATGTTAATGCCGCATACTTATCGTTCTATTCGGCAGATGATATTTTTTGAAACTTACTTATATCACTTTTCTCACTGATAGCGCAGCGAACAGTGAAAATCTGAAACAATTTGTAAGCTAAACTTTATTCATGTTAATTCATGAGCAGCACGAGAAACATGAGTAATAACATGAGCAGCACGAGTAACATGAGTAATAACATGAGCAGCACGAGTAACATGAGTAATAACATGAGCAGCACGAGTAACATGAGTAATAACATGAGCAGCACGAGTAACATGAGTAATAACATGAGCAGCACGAGTAACATGACTTCACAATGAAACATATTAACATGAAGCACAAGCTTCATGTTAATATGTTTCATTCATGAGCTTCATATTAAGAAGAAATGTAGCTCCATAGGTACATTCCTGCTTATGGCCATCTAAAGTAAAAAAAAATTCTGATCCACACAGGGCAAAATCATTCGATCATGCTAACTTGAAATCAGTTAGTCGCATTCTCTTCCAAAAATTCCCTATATATAATTGTTTAATTCTTTGATAACGATACATGATTCAATCCGTAATTAGCAACAACTTGAGCACAACATTTAATGTTATAAAATACAATGTTATTGCTAAAGTTTCATTAATATTTTTATCTTATTTATCTTTTACACGAAAGAAATGTTTGAATTCCCTCTTTAATATCTCTTATACGAGAAATATTTCATTATTTCTCAGAAATGAAGAAATAAGGAACAAACTATGTAATAAGTTATTTTGCAATATAAAATAAAATCGTTGAAATTTCCAATTTTTTTCTGTGTGAAATAAGTTTAAAATCACGAGAAGTCTCAACTATAAAATGCGTAGGGACATTCTGGTAGAAGTGATTAAAGGTTAATTAAGTAGTCGCATAAAGTGGTTAAGTAGCCTCGCAGCTGTCACAAGATTGTATGTCATAGTCAGTGCCTAACATCTTAAAAAAATAAGATTCTTTACAATCAGTTTGTAACGAAAGATGGGGCACGCGAGTATTTTGAATGCTCCATCAGAACAGCTAATGATGCGCCCATTAATTATATCGTTAGTACTAAATACGCTTCTCTGCATAACTTTGCTTCAACAAGTCAGGTCTCAAATATCTTTAATTTTTACAGACTTTCTTTTTTACTGGCGTGATGAATAACTCGTTTTTTGCAAGCGAAGCAGCTAGGACGATGTATTTTTTTATGCTCCACTGGCGGTAGAGAGATTGAGGATGGCAAGAGATATTTTTAGGTCGATAGTTGTGTGAATTCCATGAATCTTATACACACTCAACCTACCAAAAAATTGAAAATTAAGACTAGTTAAAAGCTAATTGACTGCTCTAAAATATCTGTGTTTACGTCTCTTTGTAGCACGTTTCATTTTACTGTTGTGAATGAATTTTCGGGAAACGAAAAAGATTAAGTTTTCCAAATATGGCGAACTGTCCAGAAATATCTCACATATCTGAAATTGTTGCACATTTCTCTAATCAAAATTTTCGGGCTATTTGAATAAAGAGGGATGTTGGATGGGTAGAGTTAGCAATACGTATTGCAGAATGACACATTTTTGATTTGTAATTTAATAAACATTAACGTCATGACGCTTATTTGCCGCGCGTGCTTCGCTACTGATCAATGGGACCTCGAGGTTCGATTGATCAGAAGCCAAGAACGCTAATCTCTTCTTTTATTGTCTTTCTGTTGAGCTCTTGACCAGATGGAAGCAGTTCAGACAATGCACTATTCAGTTGATTCGCCGATAATTCCATAATGCATTAACTGTATACCATAACGCAATCTTATTGATTGAAAGATGAATCTTATTGATATCTTCCGAATTGCGCAGTATTATTGACCCAATTGCTTACATACACGCTTTGTCCTGATCTTGCTTTCCTCAAAGGTTCTCTTCTCTATGGTGTATTTTTAAGAATCAAACTCCTGCCAGACTTCTATGGCAAGAGCTGATTGAGGGATAATATGATGAATATTTCGAGGGAACTTGCTTCGACTAGCATCTGGGTCCAGTGCAATTGTTCCTAGATTCATTTCCTATCTATATAAATGAGAAATCGATACTTTACCAGGGTTGATTTAATCCTATTAATTAGAGAAGATAAATCTTAATGCTCTCAGGTTTAGTACTAGAACCTGAGAACTGCAGGTTACGAGCCTGGTGCGCTACCGACTGACCAACCCCAGCCCAGCAAGTTACGGCAATTCCGCATGGAGAAAAATATGTAAAAGTAGAGAAAACCTCAAGAGAAAGATGAGAATGAAACATTTTTATCATTTGAAGTTCAAACCCAAGAATTTTTGCATTTTACAACAATCGCTTAAAAATGCTTCTTATGAACCAAAAATTCCATTCTTTATTTTACCACTTTTCTTTCCTTTTATCTATAAATAGGCGTTCAGCTCTTGCGTCAAGGCGACCTGGATTCTCGTTGTTTCTCGCTTCGCTCGATGCTTCCAGAAAAGGACTCATCAGATCCCTCACCAGTGGGACGGGTAAATCAATGCTTTAAATTTTCGAATGATGATAAAACATTATCAAAAGTTTTTGAAATCAAAAGCGTTTGCCACTTGTCAATTGATTTTGTGTGACAAAGGCTTTTGTCCATCACAGGAAATAAATAATAAATAAATAAATACCCCCTCAAGCAACTACTTGCCACAGAGGTGTGATAGGAGCCTGTCTGAGATGATGGCAGGACCTCAGCAGAAAAACAGCACAAACATCCATGCCTTACCCGGGGCTCGAACCCAGGTCAAGCGCGCTAACCACTCGGCCACAGTTAGAATTTAACACAAAACAATAAATTTTAAAAATGCAGCTATCCCAGATAATATTTTACAACACACTACTTATAATTCACTCGATTAGAATCGAACGTAACGTACAGACTGTTTACTGTGACGGTGCAGTCATGTTGCCATTCAATGAAAACTAATCTTCCGATGATCAAGTAAAATATATTTTTTATTTAAAAATTTCTATTTATAATTAATGGTGAAGCTATTCCAGCAAATATTTCACAGCCATTTTCGTATACATAATTATGAATGGTGCAGCGTGGACGATTGTAATTGAGTCAACGAAACTGCATAATTGATGTATCAAAAATTCTTACAAATCATTGATGAATTAATCCACAAATCATGTGTCAATAGGCTAATAATATATGATTTATGAGATAATTGGTTAATTGACAAGTGATTGATAGATTAATCACTCAATGACATTATCAAAATAGAACGATTGGAAGGTAAAGTACGATTCGTTTACTGTGACGGTGAAGTGAAGTTGCCATTCAAAGAAAACTCATCTTCTCGTAAAATTAACCATATTAAAGAGAAAATAATCATTAATTCAGGTACAGTCGCTCAAAAAAGGATCCGAAGTGTTCGGATCCTTTTTTGAGCGACAGTACGTTTTGGCAGGAACTGAACCTATTTTTTTTTCTTGATTCACCGATTTGCGTCTGAAAACATTTGAACAAATTCTTTTGAAACACCGATAAAGGAACTGAATTTAAAAAAAAATAATTAGTCCAAAAAGCAAAATATATTTCCTTCCTTAGATTTCCTTTCGATTATTATTCCTGCATGAAAGTCGAAATGCAAAACCGAAGTTAAGAACAGCTCTGAATTTTAGCGAAGAAGCAAACTGAAGCACACTGAACCAAAGCGGATATATTACTTTCAATGTCATCAGGTGATTTGAAAGCCTCTTTCTGGCCATTATTTACTTAGCAGTCCTTGGGAGCTGTCCACGGACACAGCGGGAGCTTCCTTGTTGTACTCTGGTACTTGCAAACTGAGCTCACTGGGGAGTCAGTCCGCTCTTTTCAGGAAGACACACGATTGGTGGATCCTGTCACATCAACTCCGCTCATTTGCTGCACTGTCGATTATTCATGATCTTGTGCTACGAGAAGGATTTTTTTTTCAAATCGTCATGTTTTGCAATTTAAAACTGTGTTGAAGACCCATTCTGAGGTTAATGCGTCTTACTACAAAAAATTAAATTGGACTCTTTTTCTGACTATCGTTTTATCATGGTTCTGGACTGTTCCTCCGGCTGTAACTTTAAATTACCTTCTGGTTGTAACTTCAAATTAGTGGTCATTGGTCAAGCCATTTATTAGCAAATGTATGTAATAAATGATGTCTGTGTGTGTCTGTGGCAACCATAACTCATTGGAAATGCACGCTTCAAATTTTCAGAGAATATTTCTGGTTGTGGTCCGGATTGCAGTGCCAAATTTCAGGTCGAAAGTCCAAACGGGGGACTTGCTAGAAGCAAAATTATTGACCATGCTATTCCTACATAAAACGAGAATCGCTTTCAAATTTATTGTTGCCATTTACTGCTCCCTAACTGTAAAAGTAAAGAGTTAAATTAACATTTAAATCTGCTGCCGTTGCCAGATTCCTCACATTTACAAAGGTATTATTTAGGCGCTCCATTGCAGCTAGGGACCTGATTTTCTAACTAAACATGTGGTCGGGCAGGAGGAACCTGCCTACGAAATTTGGGACCTTTCGGTGAAGTACGTCGGGAATAGGTGAATGCTAAAACCTGACGAAATAAATATCTCGATCGTTTGCGACGGGCTCTGAGAGCGCGCGTCAAGTCAGCAATGACCTTTTGCAGCACTGAGAAATTCTTCGTGTGCAAATTGTGTAAAATGTCATGGGAAGGGAGATACTCACAAAACTAACCATTAGTACATGAAACAACAGAATATGCAGATTAAAAGTGAGACACGAGCTGTCACAATTTGTGTAGAAACGAAGCCACGGGCACAGCGGGCCTGATTTTTAAACCAATCATTGGGGCACACGGAGGATACTGTGCAAGGAATTTGGACCGTGCTGATGAATATCACAGAACCCATAGGGTGGAAAAATCTGTGGTAGCGGAACTAAAAATCTCGATAGTTTGCGCAGAAACTTAGCCACGGGCTGTGAGATAGGTCGCTGACGTCAACAACGATCCAAGCCAACACCGGGCAAATTTCTTCCTGTTGAAAATCTGTTCTAGAGTGTCGGGGGAGGGGGGGAGTACTTAAAAAATTTACCTATAGTGTAGTGAAAAGAAGAATATGCAGATTTAAAGTGACACCCGGGCAGCACCGGGTACGTTCAGTTAGTTTATTTAATAAAAGCAAGTTTAACGTTTTTACATATTGTACTTTTTTTGGACTAATTAAGAACGTTAATTGTCCTCTGCCGTTATTAATTACAGATAAATCGTTTAGAAGTTTTTTCCTTAAAAGAAAAATCTATTTGCAATGATTAACATTATCGTAGGACTGTCATTTAAGTCATTATTCTCCACTAATGAGCTTTGGATGTGATGTAAGCATTTAGTTGCTTTAAAAATCGCCTTCTAAAAGTCATTTAAGTGTGAAAAGCCAACTCATAATTCTAACTGCGGAGAGATGACAAATAACTGAACCGTAATGATCTCCATAG
The DNA here is from genome assembly GCA_038380435.1 of Ryuthela nishihirai. Taxonomy (NCBI): domain Eukaryota; kingdom Metazoa; phylum Arthropoda; class Arachnida; order Araneae; family Heptathelidae; genus Ryuthela; species Ryuthela nishihirai. Next base: position 110,615,593 of record JAWZYU010000001.1, read on the forward strand.
GAAAACTAATTTCGATTAGCAAGTAATGAATTTAGAAGGAAGATTTAGTATTCTTATAGCTAAGCACATTAACATTCTGACGAAATATAATTATATTTTTGGATGCTGCCTTAAAGGAAGGAGAAGCTTAGACGATACACCTAACTTTATAGGTCCACTCTCATTGAACACATGACAGCCGAAATAGTAGTCATCTTATTAACGCATGTAAAAGAAGTGCGTCTCAGATACTCCATTACCACGATGCAGTGACGAAGCGTGGATGAAGCATAATCGATGATTCTCATAAGACATTGATTGAGCTATCAATCACTTGCCAATCAATGATCTCACAGATCAAAGCCATTTGTTTATTGAAAGGTGATTGAAGGTTTAATTCACTAATGATTTAGAAGACTTTTCGATGTATCCTTTTTTGCGCAGCCTCATTGACTCAATTTTTTTTCCACGCTTCACCACTGACACGAAAGTATGTTAATGGCCTGTCGGTATAAAACTCTATAGAGAAGACGTGCGAGGAAGGCAGGAAAGAAACATTCCTACCTTATATGGGATATGAACCAGGCCGTTTTTCTTCATAGCTAAGTACGCTAACCATTCAGCTACTGATATGATAGTCAAGTTTTCGAATCACTTTTATTCATAATCAAAATGCTCCGTGTAAACTAATGTGTCCCTTGATTCTCTTTGTTTCTACGTCTTCCAACTGTGTTTGAAAAAAAATTAGGGTTCTGGAATAGAACCTTCTACTGTAAGTGGTCGCCAAATTTATACGTGTGTTTTGTGACGACCACAATGAGAATCTATGTGCAAAAATTTGAGGCGATAGGATTAAACAAATGACTGAGATGTAAAGCGTTACAGAGATAATGGCAGAAATATAGAATAAATATATTAGTGGTTTGATAAAATTAAGTGGGGGAAGTAGTTAACGCTTTAATTGTTTTATTGCGGAAGATCCAGATTTCCGAATGAGCCAGAGCCACCGAACTATTAGGTCAATTATTCTCAGGGTTGAAAATCTCGAGATTCGTAAACCTTTCGAATTTGGATTTAAAACTAAGTTTGACAGTAAAACTTTCGCTTGCCATCCTAGTCATAATTTCAATTAATGGAGTGATCAATATAGGGGAAATGAAATTAAATGAAATTCTGTATTGTTACTCTAAATTAAATACCGGAAGAGAGATATTTAATCCTGATAAAAAAGAAATACCTCTGAAGTCTGCGAAAGAAGTCCAAAATCTGATTTAATCACTGTTTTCGAAGTTCGATTTACCTATTAAAGTTCTTCTCAGCTCGATGTAAGAGTGTCCAGTGCCAATATTCCTCCTTCTTCCACAATTAATATTAATGTAAATTTTCCAACTGGTTTTGTAGATTCTTTAATATTTTTCGATTTCAGTCTGTATATTTTATCTTCATATACATAAGACTGGAAACGAACTCCAGTGACAGGATTGGAAACGAACATAAGACTGGAAACGAACATTCGAAGAAACGAATGGGTCAAGTTTCGACAAATCTGGTCAAGAAGTAGCCACTTGCAAATTGTAGGCGCTATGATAGATTAACAATTTTTTTTTCTCTAGTATAGGGGTTCTCAACGTGGGGTATGCGGTAAAAATTTTTGGGGTACGCCGTGAGAGCTCTAAAGTTGCTAGATCTAGCAACAAGTCCATTTCACTAATTACCCAGTAAAATGTTTATAATTTTATAAGATTTGTTAAATTGTTCATGTCACTTTTTGTGTTTATCGATATATGTAATTTATGAATGCAAAATTTAATGTGTATATATATGTGTTTTATTTTATTCCCATTGTTATACTATAGCAGGCATGTCAAACTCGTTAACCACCGAGGGCCATATTAAGTATTATATATTAAATCGCGGGCCGCAAAACAAAAAAAAATGGAAATAAAGATGAAGCAAAGCTTTTATTATAAACAAATCAATACATACAAAATAATAATACACAGAATATAAACATATTAAAAAATACATATGTATGTAGGAAAGTTTCTTTTTTTCAATTCAACATTATTTAAATAAAATAATATCTTTTTTTTTTGAGGAAACTTGGCAACGTTTTTCATTAACCAAATCTTCAAAATTTGGTTGAATTTGTTGAGCTGTAGTTATTTTTAAAATTGCTTGCATATGCTTGTCTGTTAATCTTGATCTTTCCGCAGTTTTATTATTTTTTAAAGTGGAAAATAGTTGTTCGCACAAATATGTGCTACCGAACATAGATAAAATACGTTTAATTGTTAATAACACATTGGGAAATCGGTCCGGTGATAAATAATTATAGAAATGTGGAATCCCAACATTCATATATTTTTGTTTCAATACGGAATCGCACTGAATTTCGATTAGTTCCAGTTGTAAATTTTCATCCAGTGTTGTCAAAAGTTAAATAAACGTATTGGTTATCAATCTTGGCGGGCCGCAGAACAGTTCCCGGCGGGCCGCGTGTTTGACATGCCTGTACTATAACTATAGTTTTATCTATCTATACAAGGGGTACGCCAGTTACGTACATATTTCCAGGGGGTACGTGAAGCATAAAACGTTGAGAACCACTACTCTAGTAGAATGCGCTTGATTGGCTTTCCGCAACTATTTCTAAATTTAAGTGAAGAAAAAGCTGAATTTTTTAACTTTTTTAATTTGTAGAAAATTTATAAGGAAACTTTTTTTATCTGAAATAAATTTTCTTGTGTGATATATTATTCTTTAACAACAAAACTAGCACAAAACAATGAATACTGAAAGGTTAGTGCCAATTCAAATAATATTATTTAATGAATGATTAATAATTTAAGATCCCTTAAATGTTATTCTGCAATGAGTTCATCCTATTTTTGAAATTCCTAACTATGCCGAAAGGTTATCGTGTTTGAGTGCGGAATAAAGGTTCCAAGTTCTAATTCCAGAAAAGGTATAGTTGCTTTCTTTCTGATATATATGGGTTTTCAGAGGGGACGGGGGACCTGGGGTCATTTGTTCTAGGCCTCAAGCCCAAAAGATCATATTGAATACAACAGCAAAATATATATTTAATGAAAGATATAATTTTTTAACTGACAAGCTTCGGATTAGCATGGGTGTTTCTTTTCTGGTGATGTCTTTCTGCTGAGTCTTTTCTGGTGATGTCTTTCTGCTGAGTCTTTTCTGGTGATGTCTTTCTGCTGAGGTCAAGCCTTACTCACAGACCTTCTGCATGGTATATTAACTTACAAGCTCCTGTTGGTCCTCTGTGGCAAGCAGCTTCTTGAGAAAATCTTTTACATAGATCGAATTATATATGTTTTACATATGTCGAATCAGAATTAAAAACGTTTATAAATAATGAATACAATTAATTTTTATTTTGACTAGGGATCTCAAAAGTTGCAAGTCGCTTAGGCCACTCTGGACCTGGAAAAGGTCCAGCTGATTTATGTTGTCTTTCTGCTGAGGTCCCGCCTTCCTCACAGATCTATGTCATATTATGCTGGGATACTTCTGTCACACCTATGTGGCGAAGGAATGCCTGAGGGGGAACTTATTTGAAAACAAATAATCTCACTGAGACGGGGGGGGGAGTGATCCAACACTGTTATAAGAAATTTTGGTCGCAATGCAGGGACATGAAAGATTAAGGCTGAAATGATCATCCTAATGATAGTAATAGCCTTGCGGACACCTGTAGAGAATGCATATATTTCTTCTGCTTGCTGACATCATCACGTGCCCTACGATTGTCAATGGATTAATTACTAGGCAAGTTTTTAAGCTTTAACTCAATTTTAATAGATTTCGGTGCCCTGTAGTTCCTCAGATACTTGACGAAAAGGTCCCAAATTTGCCTGTCTCTTGTCTCTGTCTATTATTTTTCGTATAAATATTTTTTTGAGGTTTTTGAGGTTTATTATTACTTATTATTTTTCGTATAAATAAATATCTTTTTGAGGTGACATGAACTGACTTTTCATTTGCCTATCTTATCCTATTTTTTGTTTTTTGGCCCGCGAAATATTGGGAAAAGAAAAAATGACCCGCGGTCTTAGAGAAGTTGGACAGCACTGTTCTAAAGTATCAAATGTGAAAAATTCATCTGTGTAGACTTTCTTACTCAGAAAAAGCTAGTTAGATCTTAGCTGCGAGAAATGTCCTATTATAAAAATAGTTTTTTTTTTGCTCCGCTTTCTTATAAGTTTCGTTTTTTGTTTTCTTTCCACAATAAATATCAACTAAATTAAATAAAATTATGATTTAGTAATAAGACTTGAAGAACAAGTATTTTATTGAGGAAAATCAAAGGCAGCCTCCGCCGCCCCTTCTGTTTATCCACATGGAGACTGAGACGTGTCTTTCTGTTTCTCTTTCATTTTCTTCCCTCCTTATCTAGAGCAAGATTGCTCACGAGGCGGACTCCCACGAGGAGGAGTGGCAAAGCTCTTTGCGCTGAGTGACACGTCCTGCTGGGATCTGCTATTGACAACCAACGCGACAAACACCGAGAGGAAAGAAGATTTTTTCTTTCATCAAGACTTCTAGAAACTTTTGGCAGAACTTGTGCATTTTTGAAGAAAGAATTTCAATGCTCATGCAAATGGCGAGGCGGCATAGAAGATGATCGGGCTTACACATTCCTATTTTGCTAATGATATAATTTGGGATCGATAAAAGCTGAGTGGCCAAGAAGATTGGTTAATGCAGGCCTCTATTCCTCGGCCTTTTTTCGGAGATATGTATGCTGATTAAACTGAAAACTAAGAAGAGAAGACAGCTGGCAAAATTGTTGGATTCCTTGATAAAAAAAGATACATAAAATTAATATTTTAGGAGAAAATTTTTTATTTGATTGTACTTTTATTACAGATTTGAGCGGCATTAGTGACAGCAAAATTTAGTAAGTTCACGAGTATTACTCCACTGTCAAATTACGTATTTCTAAAATGTTTCAACGAGGCAGTTATATGCAAAAATAATAACACTGAAATACGAAACAATATCATCAGTGGCGAAGCGTGTTGTAAGCAATTGAGTCAACGAGACTGCACAATTGATGCATAAAAGTTTTTATAATCATTGGTGAATTGAGCTATCAATCACATGTCAATAAGCTAATGATATCTGATCCATGGGATCATTGGTTAATTGACAAGTGATTGATAACTCGGTCAATCAATGAATTATGAAAATCTTCGATGCGTCAATTGCGCAGTCTCGTTGCTTAATTGCTTGCATCCATGCTTCTCCACTGAATCATTGCATGAAGTTATATTTCATGAAGGTATATCAAATAACCTAATCATATATCATTTCGGTTCTTACAGCTATAAAATAAGTAATCTAATTCCCTGCTAGTAACTAGATGATATTTCAGTTTGGTTTCAAAAGGAATAACAACGATCACTCTCCCAAAACCACTTCCTTCCTATCTTCCAAATACGTAGGGTGTAATTTAAATAATACAGATAACAATTTTGACAAAGAGTGGCTTGCAAAAAGAGTTTTATCGAAACGTGGTTAGAAATAAGAATTTTAAGAAAGAGTGAATTGCAATAGAATTTTAACAACGTGTTCCTTGCAATAAGAGCATTATTAAACGTGGCTTGAAATAAGAGTTTTATGAAAGAGTTGTTGGGTTGTTTTACCTCTGAGCGGCACTTTTTTGCACACCATGGGCTAAATGTCCAGGTCACATGGACCCCGAAGGCTCAGAGAAGGTTGGGGGAGGGGACCCACTGGAACAGCTGTTGGGAGACAGATGGTAGCCTCCCGTCAAGGCCATCCAGCGTGTTCTTTAACGTGCACAGGGTATGGCTCTCCCGCACACGGGGCCACGGCTTAACGTCCCATCCGACGGACGGCGGCCTTTACCAAGCCCATCGGTGTCCCCTACTGACCGTGGGCAGGGCGGGGAATTTTTGCGGAGATAAATCTCAACGCTGACCCAGCTGGGACTCGAACCTGGGAACTACAGATTACGAGCCTGGCGCGCTACCGACTGAGCCACCCCCGCCCCTTTATGAAAGAGTGACTTCAACCCTACTTTAGTCCTAAAATGTAGGGGTAGGAATCAAGAGATAGTAAAAAAATAACAAATAGTAATAGGGGAAAATTAATATAAAAAATTAAGTGAAAATTACAGTTAAATGTTTTGTAGATAAATTATTTTATATAACTGATCTTTCAAATTCTTAATGTTTTGAATTAATATACTTATATTTTGGATATAAAGTAACTGATTTCTCTTTTGTGATTTAGAGTGTTGTTTTGTTTTAATTTTTTTCCCCATTCATATACAGATATTCGTTATCTAACTTTAACAGATGTTAAAGAAACACCAATCAGATCAGACTCTAATATATATTACCTTGTTCTATTGTAAAAAGAAATAAATAAATACCACCTGAAGCAGCTGCTTGCCACAGAGGTCTGACAGGAGCCTGTCAGTTTATATGCCATAGTAGAAGGTCTGAGAGGATGGCAGGACCTCAGCAGAAAAACGACACATGCATCCATGCTTTACCCCTTCTTTAAAAGTGTCTAGACACAAGTAATTAGCAAAAGTCAGTTGGTGTAAATCTAAATGGATGGAATCTGTAAAAATAATGGATTCTGAGATAAGGGACAAAAAATTTTAAGATTAAAGATTGAAGATTTTATTTGCATCATTTCGTATCTTTCTACCTCTGCTATCTCTAACTTATGCATCAAAGATTTCAGCATTCATCTATTCATCGGTGTAGAAGTGTCTTTTTCTTATAAGTAGACTAGATGTAGTGACGAAGCGTGGTTAAAGCAGTTCAGACAATGAGACTGAAACATCGAATATTCTCGTAAGTCATTGATTGATTGAACTATCAATCAACTTGTTGATTGAATTATCAATCAACTAGTGATCAGACAGATCAAAGATCATTTGCTTAGTGACAGTGAATGATATCTTAATTTCCCAATGACTTATAAGAATTTTTGACGTAAGAATTTGTGCAGTCTCATTGACTCAATTGTTTTCATCCACATTTAGACACGGATAAGATGCCGTTTGAACAATTAAATTTTAAGGATAACTGAGGAATGTTAAGTTAATATATAATGTTTGAAATAATTAATGAAGCATTAGAATACTTTTAATGCTTTCAGCACAATTTGAAGACAGATTTAGAAATGTCATTGCTGTCTCTTGAACTTTCGAAATCTCTGAAATCTTTAGCAGTTGATGTATGCGGTTTTCATCCCCAATCATTGATCTTCTTATCAAATTATTCAATTCACGTTTGAATTTGTAATCCCATTACCAACATTTATTCCTACAGCTCTATTCATTCTTTTGTCTTATTCCAAGCGTAATTGTAAACTGCAACAATTTTTCATCATCCAGTGAAGACTCTTTCTTTCTAACTTCGTATCCGTATCATTTGTTCATTGGTCTCTATCCTGCTGAACTGTCCTATAGTTAATCTTCCCAACTGAATCTTCAATGCATGACATGCTGTGCCTAGGAGTGCGTGTTTGGAATCTAGTGGTGGAACACACAGACCAATGCCACATAACCCGCGGCGCTCCCTTCGACGGCAGGGTCCCATGTCGCCGTGATGTCTTCTACAGGCATTACTGTCAACCCTGCAAATCTCACGACCCAGAGAGCGGGCTCAGAAAACAAGCTTCGGATTGGCCAGCGGCGCTCTCACGTGACGATGCTCTCGCTTGCCATGAATTTTGAGAAGTCGCGAAAAAAATACTGTATCTTTTAAGATGAAGCTAGGCTGTGAAATCGCGAGCCACGATGACTGGGATGGCAGGTAAGTTTAAATCTTTCCTTTCCCGTGGTCGCGTGTCGCGGGCTCCCCGTGCCGCGGTCCGCTAGCTAGTGGATGTGAGGCCGGGCAATTTCACAAATTTATGGCCAATTATAAATGTCTGCGGCGCTGCTACACGGCTGACCCTGCGCCTGTATCTCAGGCTGCGGCGGGGCGCTCGCGTCGTAGGAGGCTGTCAATCTCTGCAGTCAAAACACGCGTCGGCCTCGTAAATAAGATTTAAATGGGCGATAAAAGGCTATCGACGAGGCTCTTACAGAGGCTGACTAGCTAGCATGGAGGTAGGCAACAGAAGCAACGTGTGTGTGAAAGTGTTGGCGAACACGCATAAACAGACCGGACAGCAAGTCAGCCCTACCTGTCCGCGACCTTATGACCTAATGATGATGTCACAGAAGCGCACGTGGCCGTCCTCTTTTACAACCTGCTCCTGCAGAGGCCCTCGGACCGTTTACCGTTTCCTCCCTTTTCAGACAATACCGACTTCTGGGAAAAACTTTCTCTGTGTGTTCCCTCCCGCCGGCACTCCCGCCCGCTTGCTACCGCTTGCCGCTCTCTTCTCCAGGCCTCGCCCTTCGTTTTTACGGCCCTAGATAACTGCAACGAGATAGCGTAAACGTTTTATTGCTCTTAACCTGACGTAACTGTGACGGAATTGAACAGGAGAGAAATGCCGAAGAATGGCCTGTGAACGCCTGCAGTCATCAACGCTTCCACTGGGTGTGCGGTTGGAGAAGGGAAGCACTAGTAAAGGAGGCAGTGGAGTTGTGATCTTAAAGGAAGATAGCCGTCCTACCCTAAACTTACTGCGTGGGATCGGAGGACAGCGTAATTACTGAGGATTGGCTCCATTGTGCTTCCAAGTGAGCATTTCGAAAGAGTTGGAGCTGTCAAGAAAATCCTGCCTTTTCTATTGATAGAATCAACAGATAGCTGACTATAAAACCAACTGGAAACTGCTGGTTTGAGAAAACATTTAACTGAAAGGAAAAAGTTTCCATTAGAACTTAAGAATTTGTGACTCTCTTAATTTAAGTGCTTGGTGGATTTTAAAGTTTGCAATAACTTTCACTGATATTAATTATTGAAGCAAACATGCTCACTTTTTCTTCCATTGGGCAATTATTTATATTAAGTGATTTAATTCCCTGATTGCTTTCAGCAATTAGAAACTTTCTCCGAGTACCTTATTTGTATAGGATAGTCGTTAAAAAACTAAAGCTATTTTATTCTTAAACTACATCATAATCTTAACTAGCACACTCGTGAAAGATAATAAGAAATTTAACTGGTTGATTTGCTTTCTGAGTAAAATTGCAATACCCATTAATGAACTCATACCCTTTTTCAAAATAGAATGTTTCATTCACCATTCCTGATGCATTGAAAATAAGTGTAAAAAACTGAAGATTTAAATTTGTCTATGCTAATTCGGAAAACTTAAGCGCAAAGGTAACATTTCGGAAAGAATTGCTGAAATGATATGATTTAAATATGATAAATTACAAAAAAAAGTTCATTTAGTTAAGAAAACCTCCTCACTGGAATATGATGGAGAAAACGCTCTATGCAACAATATACAAATGGTTTTGATCAGAAAATTCTGCATTAGCAAACAATTCTGTCTTATTTGCAGCGCAATATTTATAAAGGAGAGATTATAATTCTGAAAAATATGCTTTTCGAAAGCATATTTCATATTAAAAGACTCTTAAATGTATAAATGTGTACATTATAAGAGTCTCTTAGAAATTGATTGGAAAATATTTTTTTTTAGGTATGTATGGATATTTGTGAGGTCTCGCCTTCCTCATAGATCTCTACAGGGTATTAAACTAACAAGCTCTTGTCAGACCTCTGTTGCAACAGTTGCTTTAGAGGGTATTATTTTTTTATCCTTGATACAAAACACAGCCAAAATTAAAATTGTCCTTAAATGATCCGATGTTGCAGCTATTGTTATGGATAAATTATTTAGGGAATAAAATAGCACAATCGGATTGGATATAATATAGTAGACGTAGAGTATTTTCCTAGGAAAATAATTAGCTGCAGATATATTTTATGAGCTGAGAAGCTGAACTCTAATTTCTCTGAAAGAATATTACGAGGTAACCTAAATTATCTACAAATATATACAAAATAAAATAGGAAACTCTTGTGTCACACAGTTTTCAAAATAGAATATGTATGGGAGAAAATTATTTTGTTTCCAAAAAACGATATCTACTCAGCTATTTAACACGATTATTGACTAATCATAATATGTGAAAGTTCCACAAACTTTCAAACTTGTATTTGGGGAGAGAATATAACAGTAATTTAAAAACAGAAGTATTTTAATCGCTCTCGAACAGATTATAGAGGTTCTAACAGACTGCACAATTTTATTCTAGAAACTGTCTCCTGAAAAAGAACAGTCCATTCGCTTTATGAAACTCAATTCTAATTAAAATTCAATTTGGAGTTATCAATCCGTCTTATTATCATACGATACCTTTCATTGGGAACGCTGTTCATGACTCCTCAGTATCGCATTAGAATTGAAACACAATCTGTTTGAAACAGCAATAATCTCAGTAAAATAGGGCAAACCATTTTTGGTATGGTATCATATCACATACATGTTTAATATATCTTGGTAAGCTTTACTTAGTCCCTTAAGACTTACTTTTCAGTTCCTTAAGACCTAACTGTTAAATGGATTTCTAACTCTTTGACGATTTTTATTGAGCGTCAGTCGTAAAACTTTTAACCAGGCAACGATTCGAATCTTAACAGTATTCGTAACAACCATGTCATTCACTGTTAAGTAACTAGATTAAGGGTTCTCAACGTGGGATGCGCGGTAAAATTTTATGGGGTACGCCGTGAGAGCTCAGAAGTCGCTAAATCTAGTAACAAAGTAAAAATAACCATTGTTATACTATAATTATAATTTTATCTATCTATACAAGGGGTATGCCAGTTAAATACACATTTCCAGGGGGTTCGTGAGCATAACAGGATGAGAAAAGGTTGAGCCTTGGGTAAAAATTGTTGCCTGGTAACCAGAGCCATCCCGTGGTTGCGTAGTTAACGTGCTTGATTACTGATCAAAGGGACTAGTTCGAGCCCCTGGTAACGCATGAATGTTCATGTTGTCTTCTGCTGGGTCTCGTCTTCCTAACAAACCTTCTACTATGGCGTATAAACTGGCCGGCTCCTGTCAGTCCTCTGTGGCAAGCAGCTGTTTGAGGAGCTATTTTTTTGCATAAGATTTTTCCGAATTTCTTGCTTTATATTGTATAATTAATATTTGCCGAAGTTAAAAATGCTGACAATCTCTATTTCATAAAAGAAAGGAAGTTAGCATTCCACGTAGACTGCAGAGTTTTAAAAAGAACAATATTTAAATGAATTTTATACAATCAAAATTTTCTTTGCATGAATAATATATCCTCCCTCTCCTCCCGATTAAAATTTAACATCAAAAGAGAAAAAGATAAAGGCGTTCAGAATAATTTTATCCAGTGCTTCTTTTGTCGGAAAATAAATGTGGGGTATACTGTGGTCTTCTAACAGCAATTTTGTTGTGATAGTCGGAGAGGAAATTAGGTTTTAGGTTTCCATGGACGAAAAAAAAATAAGAAAATAAATGACCCATGAAGCAGTTGCTTGGTACAGAGGTCTCACAGGAGCCTATCAGTTTAATACGCCATAGTAGAAGGTCTAAGCAGAAAAACAACACAAATATCCATACCTTACGCAGGACTCGAATCCAGAACCTTTTGATCAGTAATCAAGCATGCCAAAGCGCATAAAAAAGGTTAAACATTTATTTTAACATAAATTTATTTTTTATTTAACGGGAAGTTAGGAAAAAAGCACAAATTAGAGTATAAAATGTTAACAAAATCACCTTCAGATAAATTTTATAGGAGACTCCAATTAAGAGTCATGTCTTTTAAGATTCAATATCTCGATTTCACTCTTTACTTTTGTTGTCAACACTGTGTATTTGTACTCCAGTCGAAAATGTGGTAAAGAAATAATCCCCAGAAAAAAAAGCTCTGATAATATTCCTATCGCTAATGATTAATCTGAGAGCAGTTTCGAAACGCAGGATGGAACCAATTGAAATTAGGAGACTGCGCAATTGTTCCGTAGAAGATTATCATATGTCATTCATTGATTAATCTGCAATCATTTGTCAGCCAACGAATTACCTCATAGATCAAATATTATTAGTCTATTGACTTGTGATTTACAACTTATAAGAATTTTTGATATATCAATTTCGCAGTTTCATTGATTCAATTGCTTCCATCTATTCTTCGCCATTGATTTGCAGATTTCTCCTCATTATTTAATATTGTGCATTACATATTTCATATTATATAAATCTATTTAATAAAGAGATATATAATACCAAAACTTAGTCTAAGAATTTTAAACATTCTGCTTTTCACTTCCATTTCTATTCGAGTTAGCTTCGAGAAACTGAATCCAAAGCTTCTCTTTATTTGCTTTACCTCTAATTGGTGGCATAATATTTCGAAATTACTGAATAAGTGTTTGGCTGTGATTGCCAATCTTATATAAGGATTAGCTCTTAAGATTTTGATTAATATTAGAGACTTTGCGTACATTAGTTTAAAAAAGAATTTAAAAAATCCACCTCGAACAGAACAGTTTTATTAGTTTCAAAATCCATTTGTTGCAAATGTAAAGTTCTTTCAATTTCCGTGAATAAAAAACACATTCTGATATATTCATTAGATTTTTTTTCGAGGAAATCTAGAGAATTTTTAATTCTACAATGACTATAAATTTTTACTTTATTGCCATTTGGTTTATATATATAAATATAAATACCCCCTCAAGCAGCTGCTTGCCACAGAGGTCTGACAGGAGCACATTCTGTTAATTAAGACTTCAGAGAAAAAATTACACGAGTCTCGGGGAGAGCGAAAATAAATGTAACGGTTCATAGGAGCAGGGAATTAAATGTGAAGATTCCGTGATTTCAGAGTTTGAAAATCCCTATTTTAGAGTGGCTGGAACATTTAGAGGCTCATTCGGTAGTGCGCCAGGCTCCACCACTCCACCCTCACCCCGCTCTCGATCATAAGGGATAGCGATGGGCTTGGAAAGGCCGCTGTCCATCGGATGGGACGTAAAGCTGTGGCTCCGTGTGCTCGAAAGGCTGTCCGGTGGATCCCCTTCCCCCAACCTTCGCTGAACACTCGGATCCTTGTGGCCTGGCCACATACCTCATTATTTACACCATTGTGTGCAAAGTGATAAAAGCAATTCAACCTATTTTAGAGTATAATCAGTCTCTCCTTAAATTTTCAAAACATAATATCATATTGGTAGCGGGACTAACATATGTGTATAATAATAATATAAATTTAAAGTAATTAATAAATTATTTACATAAATAAGGGGATGCATTCCAGAATTCTAACCTGATTGATATGCTTTTAATTTCATTCCTTTATTTATGATTATATTTTGGCTAATTGTTTGTGTTTTTTATTTCTTTATATATATATTTTATACGTGTAATTTTTATATTATACGTAACATAAAAGAAACAATGATAAAGACAGAAACAAAAAAAACGATAAAGGCAGTTATACTTTAAAATATGATGCATATAGATGGAGATGATAAATAAATTGTTGTGAAATTGTTGCCTTAGTAACGATGGTGACTATTGTATCCAGTAATAATCTCACTCAGGACTAACCAAATGTTTTCAAAAAAATATTTTAAATGTCTAATGTATATTTACAAGCGTTTTTGCTATACACGTGATAAGTCCTTAATCAATCCTTAACCAACCAGGGTGAACTTTGATAACGCGTACATTTCATCGGTCACCATCGGTCCACAATTAAAATGTTTATTGTTTACAAATATATTAGTGTATAGCCCTTTAAACAAGCTATATTTATAGGCAAAGTGGGAATTCTTTTTTGAAAGGACTGAAAATATTAAGAAGCATAAGCCAGAAAGGTCAGATCTTCTTATATGGTAAAGACCATAATATAAAGTATCATAAAATAAAAAAAATAAATACCCCCTCAAGCAGCTGCTTGCCACAGAGGTCTGACAGGAGCCTGTCAGTTTATATGCCATAGTAGAAGATCTGAGAGGATGGCAGGACCTCAGCAGAAAAACAACACACACACAACCATGCCTTACCCGGGACTCGAACCCAGGTCCGTTAGATCAGTAGCCAAGCGCACTAACCACTCGGCCACGGGACGGCAAAAATTTGCTTCCGACGCCGTATTTGAACTCGCTACCTCTGTGCCAATAGCGGGAAGTAAAAATCGTATTAAATCAAATATCAGTGGTGTTAGTTGAAAACTAGCCCTATGTAAAGCAATATTAAACCGAAATCATGTTAGAAGGATTTTTTGAGTTGGGGACTGGGTATACGTTAGATATTGATGCTTTCTTTTGTAGCGGATCATCATAATTATTAATTATTTCTTTTCTCCAGTTTTTTTTTAATCCAGTTGATTGGAACAACTAAATTATGTTTAATACTTTTAAACATGACCTATAAATTTAGCCCTCTTTCATTTTTTATAATACTGTGAAACTATCTTTCTCCCATAAATATAAATATTTTGAAAAAAGGAAAAGCACTCACTATAAATTTTGCAACGTTAGACTAATCGTAGTGCTGAAACACTAAACAAAGAGCAGAAGTAGCAAGTCTTTGTCATCACGTTAAAAAACTGCCAAACATGGAATCCAACACTCTTTATTTTTAATGTGTGCGTGCTTGCTGTGGTCCTGCTCTATCACCTCTAACCAATGGCAGCCCTTCAGATTAGAAAGAGTGCTACGTCATGTGAGGCCGCTTTTAAATTATCGCCCTTCAGGTGCAGGGGGAGGTAGTCGGGAAAAAAGTGCGGGACAGGTTGTGTGGCATAGCTATCATTCCTAGCCATCATTTAGGGGCAATTATGTGCAATCGAGACAACGCACTGCACTGTCGAGATTTCCAGTACCACGTTGGAGTGTTACAGGGTCAGCGCCCAAAGACCGTTACTAACCTTTATATGACACAGCAGATGCACTCACTACGCGTGAAAGTGATGTGTGGTCAGTTTCGTTGAAAACGTTTTCGCTAGCATTTTTTTCTGATACGATACCAATTTTAAAATAATAGTTATTGAGAAATTTCAAAATAATTTAAAATAACTTAATAAGCAATGCATGAATTTAAATATCCTTGAAATATTGCCATTTCATCTATAAATATCAGATAGATGTATAGGAAATTTTTTCTGTTACTCAGGTCTTTTTTTAGCACAAAACGGAGACGTCAAATATGCAAATATTTGGTTGCTTTTATTTCGAATGCCTGTAAATGATAGGTAGGTATAACTTGAAGGAGAGGTGTGCATTATTTTATATATGATCCTGTGCAGAATTGGTCAGTCGTAGAACTTAAAGTCCGATCCAGACTTTTCGTTGTAAACTGCTAGTACTTTTCGTAAAGATATTTTCTCCCTTTCAGGTGGAACAGAAGAGATGGGATGACAAATCAGTTCGGCCTACTGATTTTGATTTCTATCGATACTTGCTTTTTTTCACTTCTGATAAAGAGTGACCAACTGCACAGGTCTTGATGCTGACCGCTTAAACCAGTGGTTCACAACCATTTTTTTTAGCTAAGTTCACCCTTCATCGAACTCAAAATATTTTTCCCACATAACACTAGTTAAAATAATATTTACTATAAATACAAATTTACGAATATTTTGCATTCACGAATCTCTAACATGGACGTATAATAACAAATATATCTATGATAATCTAAGAAATATTTGATGTTCTAATTAATCGGTTTCTATCTAAAAACTCAAGATTTCTAAAAACTCAAGAACCCCCCCCCCACACACACACACTTTTCAAAATGGTAAAACGTCCTCAAGGGGAGCGGTGGCGCACCCTTTGGGAACCACTGACTTTAGCGAACTGTATTATCTACTGGACATAATTTAAATATTCAATCGTAGATTTACTGCTCTGGTGAGCTGCTGCTGACGGTGAATCTACTGCGGTGTTTTCTGTCTACTTTTGGGCTTCCTTTCTCAACTGAGCAGATACACGCAAATATTTTTATATCAGTTGTCAGATGATCACAATTAGAAACAATCCCATGTACAGTAGCTCAAAAAAGTATCCGAACACTATGGTTGATTACAGAATTCAGAAAAAATATCTGGCAACGATTTTTTTAGAAATTGGTGATCTGGCAACCTTCGTGTCACGTGACACGAAGGTTGCCAGATCACCAATTTAAAAAAAAAATCGTTGCCAGATATTTTTTCTGAATTCTGTAATCAACCATAGTGTTCGGATACTTTTTTGAGCGACTGTACCTGAACTACTGAAACTAGTTTTATCAACGCCGATCCTGAACGGCAGTAATGTTCCAAAGGCGCAAGCTTGTGAAACTTTACTCTGGTTCATTTTATTAGTCACTCCGTCAAAATTATTATATGGCCTAAAATTAGGCCGTATAATAATTTGGTTGTTCAAAAGAGCCTGATGTATTTTAATGGTAGAAAACTCAAATAGTTGTTTGTTGGCTGAATTCCTACCGGCAGTGACTTACTTTTCTAGAAAATGGGGAATGAGTCTAGTTCTACCTCTCTCAGAAACTCATCTTTCTTCAAAAATCCAACTAGTAATTTTCTTTCCACTGTTACTAGAACTAAACTCTGAACAGAGAATATTCTCTTGACATCCTCACAGAGTAATTCCAGAGGTCTAGCTGAAATATTCTGTGCTTGCAAGAGACCAGATGGGCAAATTAAATGTTAAATACTTAAAAATAAGAGTTTTTCTTTTTCGGGACGTGATGATAGCAAGCAGCTATAAAGACTTATCAGACTTACTTGACTTTATCAGAGATTATCAGAATGTTCTTTTGTGATATGAATGCATTAATAAAAGATGACTTAGAGAGCTAAATTTAAAACAGGGATTAAGAATTTGAATGTTAGCTGTTGCTGTATCCACTAGATTATGGATTATGGTGAAAACGAGAGGTTTTATGAATAACTTCAGAATACTTTGAATTCTGTCGAAAAAATGGAATATTATTATTATGCTGGTAAACTTCAATACCAAAGCTGCTACTCACTCTGAGGAATAATAGATCCTTTTGGCACTGGCTCTAAGTAAAATGAGGTAGTATACATTCGAGTGATACGGCATTGCAACTTATCTATGAATGAAAGAAATGCAGCAATAAGCTAAATCAAAAGCCTACTAGACTAGTAGACAGCTTTTTGCTTAATAAAATGTGTAAATGATCATTTGAAAGCTGATTGGAATATGTGGCTTGATAGTCTGGACGACAAAGGACCGAAAATTGCTAAAGAATACAATAAAGAGTTCTATCAGATAAAATATTTTGCCTAGGGAAAAACATAATGACATACAGGGACTGAGGGATGAAGATGGATTACTGAAGTGGAAGATCTTGTCAGTTTGTTAGACGAGCTGACCATTACAGAAAGGTTCTGAATAATATGGTTAGCTCTATTCCCATTATTTGTAATAAAGAGCGATGTGACACTGGCCTACTTCACAATGTGAAGTTACGTTGGCTACATGAAAATTAAAACTATGATAGTCTCCAGGGGTAGATGAATTTATTACTGAAATGCTTAAAACTGGGGATGGGTCTGATATAGCCTGGCTACTGTACTGTTGAATATTTTCTGTGATAAAGGGGTTGTACCAAAGGAATTTACTAGATAATCCCAATTTTCAAGAAAGGTGACTGCAGTTTTTGCTATAACTACATGAACAGACACCAATCTAAGATAAAGTTGCATTTTGTCCCTTTTCTGGTTATCTATTATGTTATGAGGAATTCATTAAAAGGGTTTTGACCTTTTTTGATGTAGAGATCTATATATGGCGTAGATCATGCTGTAGATTTGTACCTATTGACAAATGACGTTGAGATGAACTCTAAAGCCATGATGAGACTGGTAATAGGGTAAACTTGGTGATAAATGCAGAGACTAAAGTAATGAAAATTTGTCAGTTGGATTATGCTCCATTTCTTTTGAATGGCTCTTGAGCGAGTTACACAGTTTATCTCGGGAGCTATGTGATAGATACTTTTAATGAGTGATACGATATAAACAGTGGGATATACATTGCTGTTGGGAGTATCTGTGGAGTTGTGGAAAAATAGATATTTACCGCTAAAGACTAAAATTAGGCCATGTAATAATTTGGTTCGTTCTAAAGTTTTGCTATGATAGTGAAACTTGAACCCTTTTTAAGTAAGATAATAGGAAACGTGATGTTTTTGATTGTAGATCAATGTTTCTCAAGTGCGGTCAACAGAAAAATTTAGGTGCATCTACCAGAAAATTTAATGATAGTTTTTATCATCATATAAATACTGTGGCCGAGTGGTTAGCACGCTTGGCTACTGATCTAAGGGACCTGGGTTTCGAGCCCCGGAATTTAGGCATGGATGTGTGTGTCGTTTTTCTGCTGAGGTCCTGCCATCCTCTCAGATCTCCTACTGTGGCATATAAACTGACAGGCTCCTGTCAGACCTCTGTGGCAAGCAGCTTCTTGAGGGGGTATTTATTATATTATATTTTATTTATAAATACTGCACAAAAACACATCAGTTTGTATTAAAATTTGTATCATTCGTTACTTTATTATAAAACATTTCCTTGACCAAAGATCTTGAACCAAAGACGTATAAACTATAGCGACATATGCAGTCTGTGCATATTTGATGGTGATTGACAAATTATGTGTTAAAAATAAAAATATAAAAACTTGGTATTTTCAAAAATATTGTTTTTATATATGTTTAATTTACACGACAGTACATGCGCGCTTAGCATTTTATTTATTCACGTCCGCTTGAAAATATCCTAAGAAATATTAATTTTTCTTAGGAGATCCTCACTCTTAGGAGATTCCTCACTCCTAAGATACTGTGTACGTTAGGAGTGAGGGGGCATAGTTCTATAAGTAATACGAGGTAAGATTCGTTTTTTTTTTACAGCATCTTACACTGCGAAATATTCAACTAGATTCTCTTTTCTAGTTGATATATTTTCTTCCACTCAAATATACACATATGAACAAAGAAAACATTATGCACCATCCATATATTATGCCAATTGGAAGACAGATTCCAAGCTTTGAAAATAAGCTTTTCCAGGAAAATTTTACAGGAGATAAAGTTCTGTCAACACCTATCTAGATCTTGCATTTCGTTCAGTATTTAAAGAGTTATACTACCTGGAATATTAAACTACAGCATCGGTCTTTTGGAATATCTTCTAAAAATTTAATGAATCGTTGCCCAAACTTAAAAGAAGAGATCTAGTTAATCTTGTTTTTAAGGTAATATTGATATTTAAATTAACTTTCGAATGGCAATACCAGAGTTGAATATTCGGGGTGTCGTAATTCTTTAAATATCGAGCAAATAGTGTTGAAAAAATTAAGATGTAAATAGGGAGATTCGACTAAGATCTTTAATTATCTCCTGTTACATTTGTCTACAAAAAACTTATTTCCAAAGCTAGTGAATTTTGAATATGGGTTTCCGTTGTCTTAACATGTGGTAGGGAATAGCTTTCTTTTGAATCTGTATGTATATATGAAAATGCGGATAAAACATTTAAATATTATAGCATAAATAACAGGGAAAGTGCGAATGGCTATTTCATACTCTCACCAATATTTCATGCATCATATTTAGGTTATAATGAGTTAGTTCGGAATTACTGCATACAATTACCATCAATAACACTTTGGTAGAAATAAATGCTTTTCACAAAAGAATTAAAATTTTAGCAGGATGTAAACCCTGAATGAAATAAAAAAATAAGCTAAATTGTTTTCAAAAATTTAGAGTAATATTTTCAAGCTCACATAGATGTGTGATTAGTCATATTTCTCACATAGTTGTGTGTTTAGTTAAATTTCCTACATAGCTGTATATTCAGTTACATATACTACATAACAGTATGTTTGGTCATATTTGAATGCTTCAATGTGATTTTCAAGCCCCCATCGGTGTTCCCTTTCTCACTGAGGACAGAATAGGGATTAGTGGATAAAATCTTAATATAAGCACCGGGGGGGGGGGAGACTTGAACATGGAAGCACAAAGCTACAAGCCTCAAGCGCTAACTTCCAGAAGGATTTTACATTATTGCATGAAATTTAAATATTACTTATCAGTTTCAGTGACTTTAGTTTAAATGCATGTACGTGTGAAATTACCAAAACACTATAATAGATCAACAGTCAGTCTTAGATGTGGGCAAGATGATAGACTATATTTTTTGTATCATATTTTTAGCATTTCTTAAACATTATATTCACTAGAATAAGTTCACGTTATGCTTCACAGATGAGGTTATTTGCTATTTTTATATGCTAATGAACTGATTTCATATATTTTCTAAAATCGATAATTTTCTCTCTAGGTTATGTAGGCATATTGTGTTATTAAAATGTATAAATTTTCTGCATTCATGATCCAGTTATTTACCAATGGAACGACACTCCTAGTTTGGAAAACAATTTTTATTTTCACGATTCATATTTTGGTATTCTTTGCTTTTAGTATATACGTGATGCACCTAAAACTACGCATTATTACTGTATATAAGAATTCAAAATTCTTAAGCAATAAATGAAATTTATTCAACGTAACAAGATTATTTCAATTGGTCGTTTTCTTCGTTGAAAGTGGATTTGAATTCCTTTGTTTAAAATGTTATAATTGAATGACGCTCTTCTAGGATTCGTAAGCTTTTGAGACTTGTAAGCTAATTCTTTCCTTCCTTCATTGCTGAGTTAATTTTTGACTTTATATTTTTTTGGACATGATGATGAGGGTTGATGCTTTATATTTAGAAATCCTTATCCTACTAGAATCAGCTATAGACTTCCTAACTACTTAAAGCTTCTCCTTTAAACTGAAGCTCGATTTTCTAATTGCTGCTTCTTTCAAACTGTTCTTGATTTTTAAGACATCACATCAGGAATTAAAAAAAGAAGCTCTTGAAAGTTAAATTACTTTGCCAACGATTCAAATGCAACAAATGAATAATGTACAAAGAGTAAAAATAGAAAAAAAAATTAATTACGATATTTGTTTATTTTTAACTGCCACAAAGTTGATGTTTCTCTGAATTCCTCTTTCTTGTCCGAAATGTTTTGCTGTTGACAAATAAAAGGCTATTTTTAAACCAATAAAATATAAAAGTAAATTTTTAACACGCTGCACAAAAATCTAATAGTTAATGTCGCTAAATTAAATGTTGCCCATTTTTCTTTAGTCTATCAGATTTAAATATCAGTCAAACGTTTTATGTACATTTATTTGATTTAAAATCGTTAAAAACTAAACAGTTTACTGAGCTGGGATAAAGTGTTTTAACACTTTATAGCCTTTTGGACTAAACATCAAATAGAGGAATGGATTCAATTCAAATAGTAATTTGATTTCGATATCGACAAATATTTAGTTTATTCTTAACCATAACATAAATCAGTATTTTGATTGACTTCCTGATGATTTCTCCACAATACCTGGAAAGTTTCTTAAAAACAATGACTGTGCTGATAAAACAAATATACAGGTTAATTTTATCCAAATTGGTCGCTAGATTAGAAGATAATTTCTATTAACTAAACTTGAATTGTTCTCTTTAGCTAGTTTTTTTAGGTACTTCCCTCTAAATATTTTCTTTCCAAAGTATACCCCAGGGACAATGCTAAAAATTTTTATAAGGGCACTTTGAGCTTATTTCAGAATGAAAGAACTGCAAGAATATCTTTAATCAATACCCTACTAGTCCTAACAGAAAGCATTACAGAGAGCTTAATATACGTGTAAAGGATCAGTTAGCTGCTAATCAGAATCTTTGGCTTGATGGCTTGGCTGACAAAGCCAAGGAAGCAGTTGAACAGCACAACAGCAGAGAACTATACAGATGGTTAATGTTTTGTGTGGTAGAAAACAGACAGGTATACAGGAATTGAAGGATAAACAAGGTAAGGTTATAGAAGGTGAATATTCTATCATTGCTAGGTGGGCTGAGCATTTCAGTGATGTTCTTAACAATGTGGTTAGTTCTACTCCAATATTTTTTTAATCATAATAGATGCATTACTGGCTTTAATGGCTCAATAACACAATCTGAAGTTATTTTGGCTATTTCTAAACTTAAACTTCATAAATCCCCAAGGGTAGATGAGATTGCTATGGAAATGCTTAGAGCTGGGAATGTTTAGGTTACCACTTGGATGAATGAAATTTTGAATGGTTCCTAAGGATTTTACCAGAGCTGTTATTAACCCTTTTTTTAAAAAAGGTGATTGCATTTCTTGTGATAACTATAGGGGTATCAGCCTACTCTCTGTTCCAGGTTCTTTGCATGATTGTGCTTAATAGAATTAAGAATCTGGTTGACAGGCAATTGCGTGATGAGCAATGTGGATTCAGAAGTGGTAGGGGATGTGTGGATCAGATATTTTCACTTAGGCAGTTTCTTGAGAAATGTTTAGAGTTTCAGGAACCTTTGGTTGCTAGGTTTGTTGCTTTCAAAAAGGCTTTCAACTCTGTTGATCATCATAATTTGTGGTTGATTGTGAGATCATATGATATACAAAACAAGTTAGTTCACATAATGAAATTATTCTATAATAACACTGAATTGTGTGTGAGAGTTGGCAAAGCTTGTAACAATTGGTTTAGCATTACTTCTGGTGTTCGACAAGGGTGCATTTTGTCTCCTTTTCTCTTTAGTTTGGTTTTTGATTATGTTATGCGATATTCACTTTAAGCAAAAGATTTTGGCCTTAAATGGGCTGGAGATACGAAAAGTTCTGATTTAAATTATGCTGATGATTTAGCCCTTTTGGCAGATGATGTTGATGAGATGAACTCTTTCATTCGAGCTGTTGATGAAACTGGTACTAGAGTAGGTTTGGTTATAAGCAGAGAGAAAACTAAAGTGATGAAAATTGGTCAGGCAGGCTGTGATTCAATTAATCTGAATGGTTGCAATCTTGAACAGGTGTCACAATTTAATTATCTTGGGAGCTATGTAACAGATACTGGTGATGTGCGGCATGAGAGTAACAGGCGGATAGGGATTGCTGCCGGGACTTTTAAGAATCTATGGAGAGTGTGGAGAAGTAGGCGTATACACCTAAAGACTAAAATTAGACTGTATAATAGTTTGGTTCTTTCTAGGGTTAGTTATGGTAGGGTAACATGGACACTTTGTAAACAAGATAACAGGAAACTAGATGCTTTTGATTCTAGATACTTACGCAGTATCTTGGGCATTAGGTGGTCAACTTTGTAACTAATGATGAGGTTAGGCAAAGGAGTCGGCAACCTCCTTTAAGCAGCATATTGTGCAGAGAGAGACTCCGTTGGTTTGGCCATGTAGCCCGTACGAATAATTTTAGATTGGCCAATAGGGTTATGAACAGTGTGCCTAAAGGCTTCAGAAAGAGGGGGAGACCAAGGATGAGGTGGGCAGACAATGTCGAACAGAATTGGAATTAGAATTGGTGTGCAGTGGCCGAATGCAGCAGATGTAGCTCAGGACAGACTTGCTTGGAGAACTAAATTGCACGGTCTGGTTGGACCTCCGTAGCCCGTGCTGCTTGAGGATGATGATGATAATGATGAATAAGAGTTAATGTATTCAGCTCTTTAATTACTATTTGGTTATAATGAATGATCTGAAAGTTATGATCATAACAAGAAACTACTGTGGATTGTATTATTTTTCTAACTGATTATTTCTTTCTTTGCTTAGATGATTTTTGACCTTATGATTTTTCCCACTGAAGATCAAGGTTGATACATTTTTTTTAGCAATTATTGTGCTTGTTGGGTTATCCGAAGCTTTCCGTTAAATGGGAGCTCATTTTTTTCGAATCGGTGCTTTTCTCATCTATTTTCAGTTGCAAGCATTTTGAATCTTAACTGAATTTAGAGATGATTTTCTTCTTTCCATTTTTACAATATCACTATTTGTTACTTATAATCTCATTTTGTTAAAAATTAATTTGCATTTCTTTCAGTACATATATTTCATAGATATACTGATAAATATTTTCTTGAGATATAGTACTCATACCTGCATTTGAAAAATATTTATGTTTCTGCAGTTTATCATTATCTAATAATCTTTTCCTAACCTTTTATTGATTGTGGCTTAATTTAACAGAATAAATTTTTTCACAATCATTTAGAGTTCTGTGCCACGTTTTAACAACTGCTGAAAGAACCGTGACCCATATTGATAATTATTGAAAGGGCTGTTTTAAAAATTTAGCTTTGTTAAATTTATTGTTCATTTGCAAAATAATTACTATTATGTCTCATTTGGAAATTCCTATTGAAAACCTTGGAAGACAAGAGAAGTGTTAAGTTATTTATTTTTGTGATAACTGAGACAAAAATTTTTTAGTATTTTTGGAACTTTTTTTTTTGCACATAGTTTATTGTAATACTATATTTTATTTTTTTTGGAGCAGAAGTTCATTTCGTAATCGGTCATGAAATGAAATTTGATAAGTGATAGGTGTCTTAAACTATGCAATGATTAAAAAACATCAGATTGGTTTAGATTTGAAAAGATAAATGGATTACAATTCCCTGACCTGTTTGTAATGTACTAAGTTCTGCTACCACATATTTCGGAGCTGAAACTCGTTTGAATTGTGATTAATTATATAGAAGTCCAATTTTTTTCTTTTTCTTCCAATTAAATTTAAAAAAGAATATACTAATGACGAATAGTTAACGATGAAATAAAAATATGAATTTTCGGAGCAAATGAAATAAATTTGAAATAATGAAGAAACTGCAATATTTTTTAATGGAAGTAGAAAGGCAAGGCTGATTTTTCATGGTTAACTTTTAAACTGCAATAAATTATGTTTATAACTCCAAATGCCAGTTCAGCTTTGAGGAGGAAACACAAGCTATCAGATTCATCATTAATTGAGGTCTGACAACCACAAGGAACTGCTTAGCGACCTCAAAATGGGTCGTTTCCAGCTATTTCGGTAAAATCTTATGGTAAAAAAGCAAAAAGAAGGCCAGGTCAAAAACAACTACAACACATCTGACTTAAGATTTTAACCCAACACTCTCTTTCTCTCTTTATTGCTATTTCTTCACCATATCTGAGCCCCATATTTAGAAAAACTTCACAAGCATATGTAGCTTAATAATACAATCCACAGTAGTTAAATTAATTAAAATAATACAATCCACAGTAGTTTCTTGTTATGATCATAACTTTCAGATTATTCATCAAATTTTGAAAATCGAAGCGAAAGTAGGATACGCAATAATTACAACTTGAGAGCAGTCAACTTCTAGATGGTGAAATGGAAAAAAAAAATATTTAATTAACTCAGACACTATCATATGTGAATTACGAAAGAATCAACCACTGTCCAAACTTTGAAACATCCTTCCTTTACAAGAAAATAGAGGCAGATGGCTTAACAGCTGGTACAGTCGCTCAAAAAAGTATCCGAACACTATGGTAGATTACAGAATTCAGAAAAAATATATGGCAACGATTTTTTTAGAAATTAGTAATCTGGCAACCTACGTGACACGAAGGTTGCCAGATCACTAATTTCTAAAAAAATCGTTGCCAGATATTTTTTCTGAATTCTGTAATCTACCATAGTGTTCGGATACTTTTTTGAGCGACTGTACTATATTTTATGTATGAAAAAAAAATGTTGAAAAAAAGTTCGTTTGAAATCTATTATTAATACACGAAAAGGGTAACTTTTATTAGTGTTTGCCGTTCTAAACATTTATATAGTATTTTTTTATTGCTCCACAAATCCACACCTGGTTAAGAATCGAAAATCTTATGCGATAAAATGCAAAATAAAGCCATGCTCTTTTGTTTTTAACTGCAATGTTTTTTTTGTGTGTGGTATAAAAAACCAAATCACCGACAGAGACTAAAAAAAATAGTACATGCTTCCCCATAATCTCGAATTAATGAGCAGAGAAATGGTTCATATCCACATTTCTGCAACTTATCATGGCCTCAGCAGAAATTTTCCCGGGGGTGGGATAAAAATCAATATTTCAGGTTAGGAATATTTTGGTCCAGCCATTCATTCATTAATGAACCCGTTCATAACGATGCAGTTTCAAATACAGCAATCATGCCATAAACAATAGGGAATGCCCAAAACAAAACTTAAAAAAGGGAATCGAAAAATACACGTAAATTTTATAAAAATAAATGATATGATTTCGAAAACAAAAACAAAATGCAAGATTTAAATTTCGTTAACGAAAAAATATATTAATTTTTAGTACACCTGATATTATTGAACATAAATTAATTTTTCGATCAATTTTATCTTTTTCCAAGGGGTGGGGGTAGAAATTGCACCTCTTTTGTCCCCGGACGACGCCCATGTCACTGATTTGTAAGTATGCAATTTTAAGTTATTTTGTTGACATCATGTGTGAAGTAATTAATGGCTTTAACTTCTAGTGTAGCTGCAATAAATAATATTTTTAGTATAGAAAGGTAGTTCTCGACTTTTTTGCATGATAGCCAGATTAATTGACCTTTACATGGCTGAAGGCTAATGGATTAACATAAGAATCGATTGCTCTTAATACTAAGTCACCATAAAACACCTGATTGAATTAAAATATTATGAACGTATTTCTTATCTATGACATATTACATTGATTGTCTACTGTTAGAACTTCAAGGTAAGCAAAGAGTAATTTTTAAAGTAATTAGTTAAGACAGTATGTGGTAATATGATGGATTATAGCATGATCAAAAACATTGACAAATATAACGGCATAGTGCAGTTTTCAGAATTTACCAAAATTATATTTTATATAATTATATATCATTATTGGAAATCTGCTGAATTTACTGGTCTAGAAGAACACTTAAACTTCAAAGTTTGGAGAATACAGACACAATGCAATATATGTGTTCTAGTTTAAATATACAGAGGAAAAAAAAGACGGCTTATAAATCATGTAAATATTTATATAAAAATAAATAAATAAATACCCCCCTCAAGCAGCTGTTTGCCACAGAGGTCTGACAGGAGCCTGTCAGTTTATATGCCATAGTAGAATGTCTGAGAGGATGGCAGGACCTCAGCAGAAAAACGACACAGACAGCCATGCCTTAACCGGGGCTCGAACCCAGGGCCCTTAGATCAGTAGCCAAGCGCGCTAACCACTCGGCCACGGGAATATTTACATATGAAATATGCATAGACGCTTAAAAATAGTGCTGTTGTGACAAATAAAATACGCTTAAGGTAAAATATTGTGTTGCACTCAGGGTTGGGTTATTTTACCTCTGAGCGGCACTTGTTTTGCACACAATGGGCTAAATGGCCAGGTAACAGGGACCCGAGGACTCAGAGAAAGTTGAAGGGGGACCACTAGACTGCTGTTGAGAGACAGATGGTAGCATCCCGTCAAGGCCATCCAGCATGTTATTTAACGTACACAGGGTATGTCTGTCTCTCACACGGAGCCACGCTTAACGTTCCATCCGATGGACGGCGGTCTTCCCAAGCCCCCCCCCCCCCCCCGTGTCATCTACTGACCGAGGGTAGAGCGGGGAGGTTTGCGGAGATAAATCTCAATAGTGGCCCAGGTGGGACTCGAAACTAGGAACTGCAGATTATGAGACTGGCACGCTACAGACTAACTCAGGGGTGAATTTCTAGCAACACTAATTCCTTAATTTTACACCATTAGTTTAATACAGCTGTATGTAAAACTATGGCATATATTTACAAACTTTATTCATGAACTGTCGCAGAATTTTTTATTATAATCATTTCCGAAATACCCATAGAGACTGAAAAAAGGGGAATTAAAAACTAGGAGAAACTTTGGATTAAAGAAAAAGAAATTTTTAAGCTTCAGCTTGCATATTTGGTTGAACAAGTTGAAAAATATGTAATTCCTTGAAGCAGCTGTGATATATGAAATTTTCTAGTATTATTCTAAGGTTTAAGCAAAACCATACACTGGTTTCCATAAATTAAAGAAAATTCCTATGTTACGTCAATAGGAAGCTAACGTCAAAACTCTATAACTTCTAAAATAAGTTTTTTTTTGTTTTGAAAAATGTGATTGATGATGACAGAATTGAGAAATTGTATGTGTATTGATGACAGAATTGAGAAAAATCTAGATATTGAATTTATTTGATTGATATCTTTATCTGCACTTGCATTTTTGAAAACAAAAATAAACTTATTTTAGAAGTTATAGAGCTTTGACTTTAGCTTCCCATTGGCTTAACATAGGAATTTTCCTTAATTTATAGAAACCAGTGTATAAAGGTTCCAATACAAATTACAAGTGAGTTAATCTGTGTATAAAAAAAGCAATAAATTAAAATTCGTTTTCACTTTGAGCAGCATACCCTAAAAAACAGGTAACATTTTTATAATTTAAGACAACGAGTAAACAGCGGCAGTAAATTTATTCAATAATTTTGTCAATTGAAGATTTATAACTGTTTTATGTGAAAAGTGGGTGAGAATGATTGAAAGATATCAATTAAATCTAAATCTCGATTTTCAAGTATATTCTTTCAGCATTTAACAGGAATCGAGATGTAACATTGAAGAGCAGCAATGTGTTCTAAGAAATGTATGAAAATTTAAATGTATATTGGAAGAATTGTTTACACACACTTTTAAACTATATAGTTATTTATGAACTGATTTTAAATAATACCTCTTATTTCAGTTTCAATATTCTTCAAAGTTAATTCTTTTGTCCAGCATTGGTGTTGTTAATGTTCAAACTTCTATAACTCTTTAAATGCTGGAGAAATGTTGTTGGAAAACCGATGTTTAGACAGAATTGAGTGATATCTTTAGTTTACTTTTAATCACATTTTCCCATAAAATGCTTATTTTATAAAAGTTATAGAGCTTCGAAATTAGCGTTCCATTAAACATAACATGCGGTGGGGTGGTCATAATTAAATGATCCCTAAGTGTATCGCGTATGTCATCAATAATTTTGTGCAACTAGCTCAACCACAATCCTATTTCTGAAATTAAGACTATATATCACTTTCGAAGTGGTGAAACTGCGATCAAATTGCATTGAAATAAACCATACGCTGTATAAACATTCCCTCCCTCAACAATAAAATACCACTGTGTCAACATCACTCCCCCTTATTCCTTTCCCCCTCTCTTTCGAGCAAAGATGAATGCCTTACCTGACACCAGGAAGAAACTTGAAGTCGATATGGTATCCGTATAGACCACTTGCTGTCAGTGTCATTCCACCATGTCTTCGTCTGAGATAGCGACGACAGGTGCCATTGAAGTTCCTAACAGCCAATTGTTGCCTCATAGGCCCAACTAGAGGGGAGCGTTTACGACCTAGTCCCAACTTGGCCAAAGTGCTGCGCCGTATTGTGTGATCTTTAAGAGCCAGAGGTGAAGGGTGGGGTCACGTTAGGGGAGAGGCGTACTGTACTGCAGCAGGTGTGGCTGGTGGCGTCATAAAACCAGATACTTGTCCAACCGCAAAAAAATGTTTACGTGCGTGTATGGCATTAATGTGTCATCTGAGAAACGTTTTAAAAAGAAACCAATAAACTGGAAACCTCAACAGAAGATCACTTCTTAACATTGAATTGAAACTATAAATTCAGGTTTTTGGGTGAGATGAATTGGAGATATTTGCTGTTGAGGACAGTGTTGTAATCATTTTCTTGTGAAAGTTATTATATTAAACACGCCAAAATAAATTTAAGATTCTGTGATATTTCATTGCTTTCATTTTGGATTACAATTTAATTAAAATATTTAAGTAGACAGGTTCCGTTATTTGAAAATCAAATGCTTGAATGGCGAAATGGGGGATTTAGCATCTTGAATCTGATTTTTTTGGGGGGACTTCCTTAAAATATACATTATTCAAGCTCAAAAGGGAGGGACAACATACCTCCTCCCCCTATTTGAGACACTGTTGAATATGAAACTGTTATTTCTATATAATTCTGAGATGTAGATCAGTGAATCAATCAATAGTAAAGGCACAGATTACCTTATAAATGTAGAATTCAAGAAATATTTTTGCTGGAAAAAAAATAGAACATTGAATGTCCATTAATTTTCGTTAATAAAATTTTGTAAAATTTCCCGAAATTTGACAAGAACAGGGCGACGAAATATATTTGAAATCAGATAGATGTCATTTCATAGTTCTTAAAATTAAAGACGATTAATCATTCCTTTCTTGAGAAAAAAAAAAGGGTTTTGGCAAATCGTTTTTTGTCTTTAATCTGTAAATATGAAAAGCTAAACAAATAAATGGAAACTATCATGATCAGTTGATTGGTCGAAATTTAGAAAATGGGGGATCTGATTATCTCAAAGACAGATATTGTGATCGAAATCTGGAAATGGCGGCGGAAACCAATGGATTAAGTCTGACTTAGCTGATGATAGCTAGATGATTTGACCCTATCGGCAAATGATGTGTAATAGCGGTTCACGGGGTTGGCAATGTCAATAGAATAAATATATAAGTTAATTAATAAATAAATACCTCCTCAAGCAGCTCCATGTCACAGAGGTCTGACAAGAGACTGTCAGTTTAATACGTCGTAGAGAAGATTTGTGAGAAAGACGAGACCTCAAGCAGAAAGAAAATAACAAACAAAAATGCCATATCCGGGGCTCGAACCCAGGTCCCTTTGGTCACTAGACAAGCACGCTAACCACTCGGTCACGAGAGATAATTTAAGTGATAAAAATTTGTCAGAAGAGGGAATGCTCTAATTATGTTGAATGGCCTGCTTTTTAGAAAGTTTCTCCGCAGCGTCTTGAGAATTTTGCGACAGATACTGACAGGGTATGAGGTAAGGTAAAATGGAGAACTGTAACCTTTTAAGAATCTGTGGACAGTGTGAAAAAACAGATGTATACACTTAATGACAAAAATGCCATATCCGGGGCTCGAACCCAGGTCCCTTTGGTCACTAGACAAGCA
Organism: Ryuthela nishihirai; assembly: GCA_038380435.1. NCBI lineage: Eukaryota > Metazoa > Arthropoda > Arachnida > Araneae > Heptathelidae > Ryuthela > Ryuthela nishihirai. The sequence goes on from JAWZYU010000001.1 coordinate 110,646,532, forward strand.
CGCTAACCACTCGGTCACGAGAGATAATTTAAGTGATAAAAATTTGTCAGAAGAGGGAATGCTCTAATTATGTTGAATGGCCTGCTTTTTAGAAAGTTTCTCCGCAGCGTCTTGAGAATTTGGCGACAGATACTGACAGGGTATGAGGTAAGGTAAAATGGAGAACTGTAACCTTTTAAGAATCTGTGGACAGTGTGAAAAAACAGATGTATACACTTAATGATTAAAATTAATCAATTTAATAGATTGATCTTCTTCTGGTCTGCTACTGTGTGTGGGGTGGGGGTGGGGGTGGCTCAGTCGGTAGCGCGCCAGGCTCGTAATCTGTAGTTCCCAGGTTCGAGTCCCAGCTGAGTCAGCGTTGAGATTTTTCTCCGCAAAAATTCCCCGCCCTGCCCATGGTCAGTAGGGGACACCGATGGGCTTGGAAAGGCCGCCGTCCGTCGGATGGGACGTTAAGCCTTGGCCCTGTGTGCGGGAGAGTCATACCCTGTGCACGTTAAAGAACACGCTGGATGGCCTTGACGGGAGGCTACCATCTGTCTCCCAACAGCTGTTCCGGTGGGTTCCCTCCCCCAACATTCTCTGAGCCTTCGGGGTCCATGTGACCTGGCCATTTAGCCCATGGTGTGCAAAAAAGTGCCGCTCAGTGGTAAAACACCCCAACCCAACGCTACTGTGTGTGAAACTTACACATTTTGTAAGCCAGTTAAAGTGACCATCCCAGTGTCCCAGTGGTTAGGGTATTTGGCTGCTGATGTAAGAGTCCTGATTTGAGCCCTGGAAACATTATGAATGTTTTTGTCTTTTTTCTGAATCTCGTTTTTCTCACAGATATTTTCTATTGTGTGTTATGTATTATAATGACGGCTGCGGTTAGACCTCTGTGGCAAGCAGCTGCTTGGGGAGAAAATTTAACTGTTTAATAACTGGAACTTTGTGCTTTTTATTACAGATACTTAAACAGTATTCTGATATTTCTATGCTTTGGTGAGATATAAGAAAAGAAATCTTTTCTTCGCTTCCAAGCTGATATAAACCTTTACTGTGCTTTTAATAAAAACTGCTGGCTGGTGATTTTTTTCTAATTTCCCCACCCCATGTTAAAAGCATAATTTTGTTTCTTCTCAACTTCTATTAATCATATTGAGCTGGAAGTTTTACCAGATATTCGTATAACGCTTTAATACATCAGTACAATAAAACTTTTTTTGTATATCATGATTTGCATATTTTGTATAAAAGAAGCTCAAATTGGAATTTCTTTCTTTTTAAATGCCTAATTAAAATGACAGGCCACTGTCAGACTTCTGTACTAAGCAGCTGCTTGAGGGAAAATTAACTATTTTAAATTTAAATTACAACATGAATCAAAGAATGAGAAAAAGAAATAAAATGTATCTCATTCATATTTATGGAGAAAAGTGTGAATTAAAAACCCGTTTTTATTGTAGTCAGGAAGAACGTTTTATGGATCATCAATACATTATAGACTACAATAAACATTAAACTTCTGCAATATTTTGACGGTTGTTTTTTTTGCGTATTCTGTGCTTCTTTCGTTGTCTATTTTCCATTCTATCCATTCTCGTAACACCTTTAAGTCTTTCTTCTATGAGCATTTTAAACTAAAACAATGATTTATTCTCCCAAACAAAAGTTTCAAACATCATAATTGCTCATAATAATTTAAAAAACATCATACCGTTTTAAGAAGTTACAGAATATTCCGCAGCAGGTGCACCGTAAAGCTCGCCCATGGGTCCACCACTTCCCCCCTTATCTCCACAAAATCTTGGATGGAGAAATAATTAGAACATTATAATATAATAAACGATATATTAATATGTTTTGAACCCATTTAATATTCAGTTTGTATTAAATTATATATTAGTTATATAATGGAACACTAGTAAATAAAGAGTATAATATTGATGTTGAAGCTATATCGAATGTTTTATATACCTTTTTTTCATTTCCCTCTTACTCAAAACTATTTTCTGGCTATGTATCTGCTTTTCAGAGGAAATAGAAAAAATCATTTCAACGATACTTAGCAATTTTAACGATACGTAGTACAAGAAGTAGCAGTTAGTAAATCTGCAGTTCACAGCTTTCAGATTGCCTTTTAATAATGCGGGAACTACTAGCTTATTACAAAGAGGTAATTATTTTTTTCATTATGAATGTGAATGTGGAGGGAACTGTTCCCATCTTTGGCAGGTTAACATGAAGTAAATTTTGATCTTTTGATCCAACTCTGGCATTGAAATTATATTATGGATTTATATTTATTTGCACAGTAAAACGTGAAAATTTCAATTTCAAACATGTTATATTGCGGAAGAAAATTAAATTAAATAGAAAAAAGATTGAGAGAACTGGAACAAAGGGGACGTTGTTACCTTTCTGGTATTAGATTTTACTCATCTATAGAAAGATATGGATTTTGTTCTCACATTATATAACACAAATTTCAAAAGCAACTAAGTATAAAAATACGAATAAAAATAACAGGAGCTAACGACAAATGGTCTGTAAATGGTAGCTAGGCATAAACTGGAAGGAGTGCTGTGTACCAATCCCCAGTGATAATGCACAGAACCGGCCAGGCTTACCGCCTAATATCCGACCCCGCCTTCTTGTGGTGCAGTTCGTTAGTACCTTTCAAAAGAGATATTCTCTTTTGGAAGGGAACGGAAGGGGAGGGCTGCCAGTTCAGTATGGCCTGATCTAGTCATCTATGGCCACTTTTTTTTTTTCAACCTTGCTGAGGAGTGGTCAACTTCACAGGGTCCTGGTGCTGACCATTTATGCCTACTGGACTGGTTTATGGATTTGAGCTTTATTATGGACCTGGACTTGCTACACTGTTGGGCCTCTGTTGAGGGAGAATCTGCCGCTTTTTTTCCTGTTTGCATCTGGGTTGCCAGCCCTAAGTGAACAGAGGCATTTGATACCTTATATCAGCTGGTGGATAATCCTGATCAGAGGCCATCGCAGGTAGCTGAACCTCACTTAGCTAGTTGGGCATCGTCAATCCTAAACTGGAGTAATGTGTCTCACAGGCAGGCCATATGGCTCTTGAAAAAGTCCATGTGAAAGGATGGTGCCTGAAGTTCCTGCCAGCATCGGTGACGTCAGACTTTAGCGGAGGAGGAACAGGTCTTTGCCCCATGCCTGCGATCAGGGGGTTGTTTGATATTGTTAGCCTATCTCAATAAACCTAGTTTCTTTAAAAATCCTACTAATCAATTTCTCTCTGCAGGAACCTGGAACGTGAGGAAATTACAGAGATTATTCTCTTGATGTCCTCAAGCAGGAATTCCAGCCTTATAACCTAGGTATTCTAGGCTTGCAAGAGACCAGATGGACAGGTAACGGTGAGATACTTCAAAATAACTTTAAATTTCTCTTTTCAGAGAGGCAGGATGGAAAGCATCTCCAAGGTGTAGGCTTGCTTCTCAGCAGACGCGCCAGGGATACTCTTTTAGGATATGACTGCATTAATAAAAGATTTCTTACAGCAAAATTTAAAACAAAAATTAAAGACTTGAATGTCATCTGTTATTATGCCCCAACAGAGAACTCTGATGAGAACGAGAAGGATGCGCTTTACAGTCAGCTTCAGGATATTTTAAATTCTGTGAAGAAAGGTGATAGCGATACCAAATAAAGTTGGTAGTTCACAGTTCATACCAACTAAGGTTGGTAATAGAGTCAGTACCAACTAAAGTTGGTACTGACTCTGACCTTTAGGCAGAAGTTTTAGTCCCTTTGACATTGGTAGTTCCAATGGCGATGGGGAACGTCTCCTACAGGTAATGGCAATGGGGAACGTCTCCTACAGGTTCTCTTACCTGTAGGACCCATAATGGTTTACGAATAATTAACACATACTTCAAGCACCGGGATATTTATAAATATGCATGAGTTTCACCTGATGGGTTGCACAGGAATATGATAGATCATAATTAATTAACAGCAAATAGGCCAGTTCAGTTAGGAATACAAGATCATACGGGGGAGCCGAAATTGGGTCTGACCATTATCTGGTCAAAAGTGTTTTGCTAAGGTTAAGAAAATTACCCTTCAACACTGAAGGTCTGAAAGATCCAGATATAGCCAAAACATACCGTGGTAGCATGGGCGTCCGTAGAAAATTTTCCAGGGAAGGGGACAAAGCTTGGAGACAAATAATTACATCAATAAATTTTTATTTAATCATGTAATTATTTTGGGTTTTTTTCACAAGTAGATTATAGAATACAGTATTGCATCAATACAAAAACACATATATAATACATATAAATTTACAATGTAAAGGAAGCAAGAATTAATTGAAACAAGAATGTTTACTCTATCCCAGGGGGTGAAGCGCCCTGATTGCCCCCTCCCCTCCCCAACTCTGCGGACGCACATGCATGATAGCCTACTTAGTCATTATGACAATCGTGGTTTTGCTTACTGCTGAAGTTGAGAAAGAATGGGATGAGTTTAAATAGGGTTTTCTTGAAACCAACAATATTCTTTTGGGTAAAAGGGATCAGAGGAAACAAATTATTTGAATGATAAGGTTATGGAACATATTTCTGAAAAAATGAAGTGCAGGATTAATATGAATCAACACCCTACTAGCCCTAATAAAAGATCAGTTAACAGCTGATAAGAGTCTTTGGCTTGATGGCTTGGCCGATAAAGCAGAGGAAACTGTTAGACAGCACCAGATTTTTAATGTTTTATGTGGGAAGAAACAGACAGGTATACAGGGATTGAGGGATGAACATGACAAAGTGGTTGAAGGTGAGGATTCTGTGTTGGCTAGGTGGGCTGAGCATTTCAGAGATGTTCTAAATAATGTGATTATTTCTACTTCCATTGTTTGTAATGTGGATAGATGCATTACTGGCTTTTATGATGGCCTTATATCACATTCCGAAGTCACTTTGACTCTCTCTAAATTAAAACTGCATAAATCCCCTGGGGTGGACGAAATCACAAATGAGATTCTTAGAACTGGGAACATTTGCGTTGTCACATGGCTGACTGAAATTTTGAATATTTTTTATGATAAAGGTATTGTTCCTAAGGATTTTATTACATCTATCATTGTTCCATTTTTTAGAAAAGGTGATCGCAGTTCTTGTGATAATTATAGGGGAATTAGTTTACTCTCGGTTCCAGGTAAAGTTCTTTGCATGATTATACTTAATATAATTAAGAATTTGGTTGATGAACAACCGCATGATGAACAGGGTGGATTCAGAAGTGGTAGGGGATGTATTGATAAAATATTTTTACTTAGGCAGATTCTTGAGAAATGCTTAGAGTTTCAGAAACCTGTGGTTGCTAGCTTTACAGATTTCAAAAAGGCTTTTGATTCTGTTGATCGACATAATTTGTGGTTGATTGTTAGCTCATATGAAATACCTGATAAGTTAGTTAATATAATGAATGCTCTCTATAATAACATTGAGTCGTGTGTGAGAGTTTGTACGGCTTGCAGCGATTGGTTTAACGTTGCTAGTAGAGTTAGACAAGTGTGCATTTTGTCTCCTTTTCTCTTTAGTTGTTATTGATTATGTTATGGGAAATTCTTTCCAAGGGAAAGATTTTGCCCTTAAATGGTCTAGAGATTTCAAAATTTCTGATTTTAGATTATGCATGTGATTTGCCCTTGTTGGCTAATGAAGTTGATGAGATGAATTCCTTCATTAGGGTTGTTGATGAGACTGGTAATAGAGTAGGTTTGGTGATAAAAAGAAAAAAAAACTAAAGTGATGAAAATTGGTCAGGCAGGTAGTGCTTCAGTTGCTTTAAATTGCTGCACTCTTGATCAAGTGTCTCAGTTTAAATTATCTCGGGAGCTATGTAACAGATACTGGTGATGTGCGGCATGAGATAAATAGAAGAATAGGGATTGCCACTGGGACTTTTAAGAATCTATGGAGAGTGTGAAAAAATTGGCGTATACACCTAAAGATTAAAATTAGGCTGTATATTAGTTTGGCTCTTTCTTAGGTTAATTATGGTAGCGAAACATGGACCTTTTGTAAGCAGGATAACAGGAAACTTGATGCCTTTCATTCTAGATGCTTACGCAGTACCTTGGGTATTAGGTGGTTTGACTTTGTAAGTAATGATGAGGTTAGAAGAAGGAGTCATCAACCTCTTTTGAGCAGCATATTGTGCAGAGAGAGGCTGCGTTGGTTTGGCCATGTTGCCCGTATGCATAGCTGCAGATTGGCAAACAAGATTATGAACAGCACGCCTAAGGGTTGGAGAAAAAGGGGGAGACCTACCATGCGATGGGCAGACAATGTCAAACAGGGCCTTGCTAAAATTGGCCTAGAGTGGCCAAATGCAGCAGCTGAAGCTCAAAAGAGACAGCTGGAGAGGAAAATTACACAGTCTGGTTGGACCTCCGTAGCCCATGGCTGCATGAGGATTTTGTATGTACAGTCCTACATACATTTTGTATGTACAGTCCTACATACATTTTGTATGTACAGTACACGAAGGTTGCCAGATCACTAATTTCTAAAAAAATCGTTGCCAGATATTTTTTCTGAATCCTGTAATCAACCATAGTGTTCGGAAATTTTTTGAGCGACTGTATGTGTGTAACGAGAAATTTATATTTTCGATATAAACTACTTTTTTCCAACCTTTTTTGACTTGAGTTCTCTTTTATCAAGTATCATTTTTTATAACGCCCCCTTCATGGAAATCAAATAACTTTTCCTGTATAAAACTACGAGTAGTTAAAAAATTATTTATCTGTATTGAATCTGATTTATACGTATCTGGATCCAAGAACTTCAAAAGTTTTTCTGTCAAAATAAAACATACATAACTATGAAAATATAAGTATTCGATATTTTATTTAATCTGTTCCCTCAGGGAAACTCAAGAAAACGCTCACACAAATTATTAAAATTGAACCACTGATTTGAACTATATTGCCAAAGTATTGAAGCATTTCCATGTTATATGAATGGAAATCCACATTCGAAACTTCCTAACACTGAAAATAAATTTTTACGGTAAAATGCAAAGGAAATAAAATGCAGATATGACTCAAATCAATTTTAATATTGGATTCTAGCAACATTTGTTTGATATTTAAATGTTGGGGTGTTTTACATTTTGAGGAACGCTTTTGTGTGCATAATAGGATAATACTCAGTCACAATTGATTCAAAGACTTAGAATTATGCAGGCGAAAGAAGGGTAGACAGCAGTTAGGAGACAGATTGGTGACTCCCTCTAAGAAATCCAGCGTGTTCTTTAAAGTACCCAAGGTATGGCTCTCTCCGCCTCGACTTAATGTAATACAGTAATATCCGGTTTAATGTGGGGGATACATTCCTGAAACCAAAGCGTGAAGGGAATGCGGTCATAAAATCACACTTCAGTATAATTATACGATAAATGGGTTGGGTTGGGTTGTTTTACCTCTGAGCGGCACTTTTTTGCACACTAAGGGCTAAATGGCCAGGTCACATGGACCCCGAAGGCTCAGAGAAGGTTGGTGAAGGGGACCCACTGGAACAGCTGTTGGGAGACAGATGGTAGCCTCCCGTCAAGGCCATCCAGCGTGTTCTTTAACGAGAACAGGGTATGGCTCTCCCGCACACGGGGCCACGGCTTAACGTCCCATCCGACGGACGGCGGCCTTTCCAAGCCCATCGGTGTCCCCTACTGACCGTGGGCAAGGCGGGGGAATTTTGCGGAGATAAATCTCAACGCTGACCCAGTTGGGACTCGAACATACGATAAATGAAATAGACAAATATAGCTCAAATTCTTAATTTATTTTAAATTCAATACAACATAGACACACTGTATAAAGACTGACTTTACGTACGTGAAAATGAGTACTGCTGGGGCTATTCTCTAAGTAATTATCTCCTTTTTTCTTGAAGAAGGCGTCCAGAGTTCATTATTTTACATGAAGTTCTTTCTCACGAAGCATTTCTTTGTAGCGGGTTCTCATGTTAAGAAAGCATTTCTTTGCAGCAGGATCTCATATCAAGAAAGCATTTTTTTGTAGCAAGATTTCATATTAAGAAAATATTTCTTTGCAGGGATCTCATATGAAGAAAGCATTTCTTTGTAGCAGGATCTCATATGAAGAAAGCATTTCTTTGTAGCAGGATCTCATATGAAGAAAGCATTTCTTTGTAGCAGGATCTCTTATAGAAAAAATGATTTTTGTAGCAGGGATCTCATGACAAAAAATTTCTTTGCAGCAGATTTTGATATTAAGAAAGCATTTCTTCACTTTAATGATGTGTTCAAAATTAGATCATATTCATTTTAGGTCAATATCTATAGTATCATTGACCTTGTTAATAAACTTTCGTTAATTATCTTTCATTAAAACATTAGTTTCAGGGTCTTCGTTATTCTTAATAGCGAATTTTGCTGTTCCTGTTCCATCAACTCTTCGTCAGTCAGATCTATCTCATAAGATTGTTGCAACTCACGCACATTGTCAGCCTCAACCCTGTCCATCCCTAGCTGATTGACGAGGTCGACGATGTCATTAACAACCTGAGTTCCATTTTCTTCTAAATTGTTGGACATTACATGCCTCCGGCCAATACATTCTTCTATGATCATTTCATGCGACTGTTGGACGACTTCACCCCAGGCCTCGCAGATATTCCTGATAGCTTTCCAAATGTCCTAAGATTTCCAAAATTCCCTCGCTGACTGTCGATTTTGACCATCTGTTACCTCAATCAGTTTCTTGAAGGTGCGTCGCAGGTAACAGAGTTTGAAAGTACATAGCCTAACTCAGCGATGCAACGCTCAACGGCCGTTAAAGTAAACATTGTTTCTAACTCGACCACGAAAATATTTCGTGCATTGACATCACGAAAAAGCAATTCGCTGCTTTTTTTCCCTTCAGAAACAGGTCCCAGAATAAACATGTTATAACGAATCAGCGTTGAACGGCACAGCGTTAAAAGGGGTCTGGCTGCATTTAAAGAGTTGGTCTGTAGAATTTAATCGCAGACAGTGCTCATCGTTCATTTTTTCTTTCAAAACGTATGAGAACTGGAGACAACATTGATGTTAAATGTTTCAGTTTCACTAATTCTTTAGATATTAAGCGAATATTGCAGATTGAAATTTTGAGTACATTAGATGGGAATCAACTAGGGATGTACAAAATTGAGACTGACAATGTGCGTGAGTTGTAACAACCTTATGAGATAGATCTGACTGACGAAGAGTTGATGGAACAGGAACAAGAACAGCAAAATTCGCTATTAAGAATAACGAAGACTCTGAAACTGATGTTTCTATGAAAAGAAGTTTAACGACAAGTTTATTAACAAGATCAATAATACTTTTGGAAATAGAGGGATCATTCATAAATTATTTAACATATCTCAAGGGAGCGGGAGGAATTAGCGATTTTGTTACGTAGAAAGGAAAGGTTTCGGAGGAGTCGCTACGCAAAGCTGAAATGCTTGGTTTAATTCTTCAATTAGAAATTTTTTCTTTTTCTGTTGATCAGTGGCAATGACTTGAATGAAAGAAATTGAGTCAATGAGACTGCGAAATTGACTAATCAAACATTCTTGTAATTCATTGTTGAATTAAGCTATTAATCACATGCCAATAAGTAATGATCCATGAGATCGCTCTTAATTGTGAAGCGATTGATGGACTGATCAATGACTTATCAACCCTTCGATGCTCAGTCTCATTGTCTCGATTGCTTCCATCCAAGCGTCGCCACTGATGTTGATAAAATTAAGCAATTTATAATATTATCAATTATCATCAACCAACACAATCTTGACAATCATTTACTACGCTGATTACCGTACAAAAGGAAGATCTTTACATAAAGAAAATTGTGAAGTGGGAGGTGGGGACAGGAGACGGGGTCGGCCAAGCTTATGCGGGGTTAGATTGGGATTAAAAATCGGCTAAAACATCGCTACGTAATTCATGGAGATCCTGTATATATTCGCTCAAGCTCTAGAAATACAAATACCGGTAAGATCAACTAAGGATATTTAACAATAATACACCATTCAAACAATTCGTACTTTCTGTAAATTACTTCAATATACCGTTTGATATTGATGAAAATTAAAAATTTGAAACATCTTACTGCAAAATAAATCTCTTCAGGAGACAGACGTCAGTCGGTATATATGGCCATAGAGAAGACCCTTGATCGCAGCAAAAACTAATCATATTAACCTCAATATAGAAAAGCGACAGATTTTATTATTCGGTAATAAATTAACTAACATTAAGAAACTATGTTTCTTTGGCTACGTGTAAAATTACTTTGCTAAATAGAAATTCTGGTGATAGTGTTTAAGTTTATGTAGCAACCTTTTTAAACAGTCCCATCTCTCGTTCTTTTTGTACTCTGGAATGAAACTTTTGAACTAAATGACTATGGTTTAGACGAAAGAATTGTCCCTTTCGTTTACGGTATCCTGGCACAATTTCATTACGAATCATCGCTAAATCTGGCTCTGGTCCAAACCCCATTGACCACTGTCACTGATGCTGACCTCTGCTGTACGGTTCACTACTACAGCTAAAGCTAGTCAACGCTAAAAAAATGCATCGTACTATCCTTTTTGTGCCTTTTCTCCTATATTGCAAAAATTACGGTCGATTCTCTGTCGTTATCAGTGTCGTATCAAACGAGGTGTTTCCGAAGTTTCCTCTTCTTACGAATACCAGTGATGAAAAAGAGAAATATTTTAACGTCCAATTTACGACTTTATCTTCCCGCTCCACTCCCTTTACCAGCTATTGCATACAAGATAAAAGGATTTTATGAAACAGGTTCAAAGTTCCAATCACGCATCTGATTATTCGAAAATAACATCGTTAAACATATGTGCAGAAATATACGTGTCGAAGCAATTTTTGGGGCTGGGATTGAATAAGTTTTAAGCCCGACAGGCTCATAATCTGCAACTTCCAGGTTCGAGTCACAATTATATCAGCGTTGAGATTTATAAACTGAAACCTCGGAGAGAAAATGGCCATCAATGAGCTTGGAAAGGCCACGGTCAGTCGGATGGGATATTCAGTCGTGTGCAAGAGAGCCATGGCCATGCATGTTAAAGAACACGCTGAATGCTTTGACTGGAGGTTATCTGAGCCGTTTGGATCCTTGTGACTTGGTCACTTAACCTATTGTATACAAAAAAGTGCCGTTAAGAGGTAGAACAACTCAACCCAACAACACCATTTATTGAATTCTTCGTAGTGTTCGTAGTGTAGGCTATTGCAAGCTTTAAAATAATTATAATTATTTGATGACAAAAATAAAGTATTATTTGCAACGAAAATTACAGGAATAATTCGCATAAAATGAAAATTTTTGAGTAACATCATTAAAATGTTGACAGCAATTCATTAATAATAATAAATAAATAAATAAATAAATACCACTCAAGCAGCTGCTTGCCACAGAGGTCTGACAGGAGCCTGCCAGTTTATATGCCATAGTAGAAGGTCTGAGAGGATGGCAGGACCTCAGCAGAAAAACGACACATACATCCATCCATGCCTTACCTGGGGCTCGAACCCAGGTCCCGTAGATCAGTAGCCAAGCGTGCTAACCACTCGGCCACGGGGACGGCGCAATTCGTTACTTACTTACTTAAAGATAGCCCTAGCACATTTCTACTGCATACGTAAAAAGTAAGGAATTTTTATTAAAATATTATATTGCGGTGCATACAACTTCAACTTGCATATATCTGTAGCATTCTGATTTCATAGCAAGGAATAAATTTATAATGATGTAGAAGTAAGTTGCTTTTCTGCTGGCATGCATTTTTGTTGATATTAATAATTCGTACAGGGGTTACACTAAATGTCACACAGGCAATTCGAAAAGTTTATGAGTAAATATTGCTTTGGGTAGAAACGCTTAATTGCTCAAAAATAAGAACTGTATTGTTAATAAGTTCATTATCATTTAAAGATATAAACGTTTAATTTTTTAACACATGAATAAACGCTTTTTTAATATTTCTTCATTCATTCTACATTGCAATGGCGAAACATAGATGAAAGCAATTGAGTCAATGAGACTGCGTAATTGATATATCAAAATTTCTTGCAACTCATTGGTGAATTAAGCTACAAATCACATGTCAATAGACTAATGATATTTGATCTATGAGATAATTGATTGATTGACAAGTGATTAATAGATTAATCAATCAATGACACATAAGAATCTTTTATGGAACAATTGCGCAGTCTCGTTGTCTCGTTTGCTTCATCCATGCTTCGCTACTGCGACATTGCTGTTATGTTTTAGATTTCATATTTGGTTGACAAAGGATTTTTACATAACTACGCTATTTCTTTCTAATTTAGACGAAGAATGGAAGACGTTTGAGGAAGTTCCTTCGTTGGCTTTTTTGTGCTCACCATCTGCTAGTGGACCGGCCTCCTTAGAACTTATTTTTGGTATACGTAACTAGCTGTGACTGCAAAATCAAATACCGCAAATCATTATAGCATGAGCTCATACTTCAGCGGCCCGTACCTGACCGACATAAGGACTGGAGGCGGGGAGCCGCAGCATTACAACGGGCAGCCGGTCCACAGCCAACCGAACGGTGACCCTTGCGATCAGCGCCAGTACCTTCAGCCACAGTACGCCTCCTCTCCTGCCCAGGGGGCCACCTATCCTCGCTTCCCTCCCTATGACCGGCTTGAGATCCGGCCCATCACTGCTTCGGACAACTCGCCCAGCCCGCCGGGTCATTACTATGGTAACCAGTGCAGTCAACAACAGCAGCAACCACATCCTCAAGGACCTCCACCTCAACCAGCTCATCAAGCTCAACAACATGCTCCCCTCAACCATCCTAATGCATACGTGCCTCAGGATGGCGGACAGAACTGTAGGGGATCTCCTACTGATCCACAGAACATGGTACCTCAGCAATATCCAAGCTGCAAAATGCAACAACAACAGCAACAGCAACAGCAACCGCAGTTAACCCATGACCCTAATGGCGTGCACCGGCCTGTGAACCCGGACTGTGCGAACAGCATGCACCCACAGCACTGCCAGAGTCCTGTGCACTCGCCCCCCCAGCAGATGTACACGCCCAACCACGTGCCTCCGGCCAACCCACCGAATACTGTTAACCAAGTCCAACCTCCTTCCACTGGTCCCAGTCCGCTATATCCATGGATGAGGAGTCAGTTTGGTAAGTTTTAGTAAAATATTCTATAAAAATGTCCTGCAATATATTATATTTTTTTGTTCTACAACAGTTATGAATCGTCAATGTTAATAACTCGGGTAAATCATGTTTAGTTCATAAAAATAAATATCGCGGTAGACAAAGTATCACAGAGAACACTTTTATTTGAATTTTCTTCTTATTTATTTATACAGTACTAAAAGTTATTTTTCCAACCAAAATGGATAACTAAATATATTAAAAAGCAATAATTTAAAAGTGCAATAAAGGAACTAATTTTATTATTTCCCAAAATTTTTCAGTAATATTTATTCCAAAATATTTTTAATATATAGTTTTGACTAATAAGAAAAAAAAATCAGGTATTGTAAAAGTTATTATGGTTCAAAATCATTAGGCATCATAGAGATAAACTTAACTATTAAATTTGAGCATAACTGGCCGAGTGATTAGCGTGCTTCGTTACTGATGAAAGGGACCTGGGTTCGAGCCCCTTGTAAGGAATGGATGCTTGTGTTGTCTTTCTGCTGAGGTTTCTCCATCCTCACAGACCTTCTGCTATGGCATATAAAATGCTCCTCTCAGTCTTTGTGGCAAGCAGCTACTTGAGGGTGGGTGGGTATATTTTTATTTATTAAATTAAACTGACAATAAGTTAATTTAAACTAGTAATAAAGGAAATTAATTTTACTGATCTTAACTTCAAATACTGTATATATTAATGTTAGAATAAAAGGCAACGGCAATTTCGACAAATGTGAGTTATAAGTAAAAAAAAATGTACTTCTGAAGGATAAATAATCACCTACTGTAAAATATCTTGAGAAATCAAAATTAATAATCATTAATTTTAGCTAAGGAACTTATCTATTTGTATTGTTGGATATTGTTATTTTGAAGTTTTCATTTTTTTAATGTAAAAAATATCAACGTTTTTTAAAATTAGTTTCATTGTTATTCGTATTTTGCCCAAATTTTTTTGCTTAATTTGATTTTGTCGGTTGTACGTTCTCTTTCAAGATCCCAGAAAAAATATCCTACGAGACATGTATTTTTCTTCTCGAAAGTGCATGTCTGGTTACTTCGGTAACCTTGACATTGCCTTGTTTGAAAACTAGTGTTTGAATTTCTCACGTTTTTCTGTTCCTGAAACCTAATAAAATGCACGGTCACCGTTTATTCTTCAAACATGTGGGATCTGTGGTAGCGTGCTTGTGGTCAATAGCGATGTATAATAAAAAAAATAAAAATAAATACCCCCTCAAGCAGCTGCTTGCCACAGAGGTCTGACAGGAGCCTGTCAGTTTATATGCCACAGTAGGAGATCTGAGAGGATGGCAGGACCTCAGCAGAAAAACGTCACACACATCAGAAAAACGACACACACATCCATGCCTAATCCGGGGTTCGAACCCAGGTCCCTTAGATCAGTAGAGGGTTAACAAATAAGATTGGTATGTAACAGGAATTTTCCTGTATTGCCCCGGAATTATAGAAATTCTGTAAATGACAGGGCAAGGGTTCATCAAGGGTGTCATAAAATGTCCTGGAAATGGGAAAGGGAAAAACCTGCCAAGCCGAGTTAAGGAAGATGATATAGGCATGACTACATTTACACCTGAAGCGGCTTTAGGATCATAACAGAGATAATGCTAATATAAACTATCCTATCCTCCACTATCCTCTCGTTTTGTTAAAAACCTGCATTGATGCACTCCTACTTATGTTTATTGCTACCACAGGAGTCTCATTCTCGGTCTCTTATACAGATGGCCTGAGGATGTTGATGTTGTTGCTGTCTTATGTATATCGTTTCTTCAATTTTATAAAAGTATAAAATTTTATACTTGCAGAACAAAAAAAGGGAAGTAATGTAATTGAATTGGATGTGAATAGGGCCAGATCGTGGGAGAAGGGTTCAGAATGCTAATAATGTAAATAGAGGCAAAATATTATTAAACTTATTCTGAGGTCCTGCATCCTCACAGACCTTCTACTCTGGCATATAAACTAGCAGGCCTCCTGTCAGACCTCTGTTGGAAGCAGCTGCTTGAGGGGGTATTTATTTTTTATATTTTATATTTATGCATTTTTCAAGAAGATTTTTAAAGACCTGTAAAACGGAGGAGGAAAATGCTGCATTGCATTGGAAATTCAGTCTCTTACTCCCTTTTTTAAAATTTTCGGGCTCAATTGTGTTTCTTGCTCTCCGCTTCTCCCCTGAAGTTTTTTCTAGATCCGAGCCTGGATGTGGGATAAGCACACTAATCACTCGGTAACATAAATTTTATAATATTCCATATGCTGCAACATTTAAAAATAAACTCATTAAATTTTTAATGTTCAGATTTCTGGGATTTCTTCCGCATTTATATTTTTCTCTGAGAATGAACAAATTTCATTAAATTATCCAGGTATCAGAACATTTGCATGTTACGTGAATGGAAAGTTATTTTAAAGTTTCCTAACTATGAAATAAGCCTTCTGTAACAAAATGTCACAGGAAATAAACTGAAGATCTGAAAAAAATAATAATTCACATGCCAATTTTTGAGCAACCTCAGTTTATTATTTTAAGAGTTATGGAAGCTGAAACAATTTAATAGCAGTGTTGCTAGTGGTAATAATTGCTTCAAAAATTATAACAAATCGTTTACTAAAATATATATAATTTTAAAAGTTTGTGCATTTTTTTTGTTTTCATCGATTTTTCAAACAATGTTTAGAACGAGCTTAACAGCAGCGTCTGCTGTCAAATCTTTCAGCCTCCATAACGCTTTAAATATTAAACGAATATTGCTTGAAATCGAGATTTCGATAAATTTGATTTGGATCTATAATTTATCTCAAGGAACGTTTTTCTGTAAAAAGCTTATTTTTAAAGTTATGTAACTTTCAATGTGGTTTTCCAGTGGTTAGCGTGCTTGGCTACTGATCCTCACTGGTTCACTGGGTTCGAGCCCGGGTAAGGCATGGATGTTTATGTTGTCTTTCTGAATGGGTCCCCCTTCTCTTTCTACTATGCCGTATAAAATGACAGGATCCTATCAGACCTGTGGCAAGTAGCTGCTTCAGGGATTTTTTATTTATTTCATTTAACATGAAAGTGTCCCATTACGTTCATAATATTTATCCTCACAATCCATACCCTTTAACAGTTCATTTTCGATTGGCAGGAGAAAGAGTACTTTTAACCATAATATTAATTAATCATATTAAGCAATATTATTTGTCCGTGAATATTCCTTTTCGATGTATAATAAAGCCTGAAAAATATTTTGCCCCTCCTCCATCCTACTTTCATATATGCCTTTTGTATTATGCATTTTGTATTATGCATTTTGTAGCCGTCCGGTGACCGAATAGTTAGCGCGCTTGGCTACTGATCTAAGGGGCCTGGGTTCGAGCCCCGGGTAAGGCATGGATGTTCTCCTCCATCCTACTTTCATATACGTATTTGGTCTTTTATTATACATTTGCCTTTTGTATTATGCATTTTGTAGCCGTCCGGTGACCGAGTGGTTAGCGCGCTTGGCTACTGATCTAAGGGGTTCGAGCCCCGGGTAAGGCATGGATGTTTGTGTTGTCTTTCTGTTAAGATCCCGTCATCCTCACAGACCTTCTACTTTGGCATATAAACTGACAGGCTCCTGTCAGACCTCTGTGGCAAGTAGCTGCTTGAGGGGGTATATTATGCATTTGCTCTTTATTGACTTGTGATAAAGGCAGCCGGTTGGTCAGATCTTTCCTAATTTTCTTACCCCTGATCACGGATATTTGTAACTAGTTTTTAGTTCCTTCTAACTGACAGGCTCCTGTCAGACCTCTGTGGCAAGCAGCTGCTTGAGGGGGTATTTATTTTTTTTTATTTCTATGAACTGAAAAGGACATAATTTTGCTAATGCTTAAATAAACAAAAGATAACACTAGAATATTGGCGACCCCAGGCATATTCATAAGGGTCTTATATGAAATCCGTCCCTATGTCAGTTATTAATCAACTAATGATTTATGATTTCACTGATTTTTCTATGAGATCACTGGTTGATTGATACGTAAATGATAGCTCAATTAAACAATGACCTTTCAGAACCATCGTTTCGTCAAATGCGACGTTTCAAAGTCTCAATTGCGCCCACTAAATACCTCGCCATTGCTGCTAATGAAATTCTGTCATAAAACTTTTCAATCGATTTCTATTCAAAAATTGCGAAAGAGGAATTAAATCAATAAATTTTTTGGCCTTATGAAATAATCTCTCTCTCTAATAGAAAGACATTTTAGGGGAATTTCTAAAATAAAGTTAATAAAATGTTCTGGTTTTTACATGAATAAACCTCAATAATGTCAGAAAATGGTTTATTATTTTTTAAATAGTTTTTTTATTCTTTATCGTTATGTTATTACAAAACGTTTCTTGTTGGAAATTACAGGGAAAGGTAATGAATTTTTTTCTCCAGATATGTAGATAAAATATCTTTCTGAAAAGAATGAGAGCAAAAAATTAAATAACTGACTTCTTTAGATTATAATTTCAGCCTTTAATCAACCTTCAGTAATTAAAAATAAGTACATTCAGTTTTAATTTTATTGAAGAATTCTCTCTTTTATTAATTAATGTTTTAGGTTTATAATGATATTATTCAAGAAATTTTAACTTCTATGTATTATTTCTAGTCTACAAATAACATTAAGATTTAATTTTATCACAAATGACTATTATTATTACAAAGTATCTATTTTTGCCTTTTGACGAGCCAGAGAATATTTTCTCCATACGTGACCTGGGCCCGAAAATATGGGCCCGAAGATAATGTACTGTAAGCTACTGTAATGTAAATAAACTTATGAGTCCAAAAGAACTGGAGTAAAGGTAAAGTAAATATAATATTCCGGTTTTTATTCATGTATGTCAGACCTCTGTGGCAGGCAGCTGCTTTGAGGGGGTATTTATGTTTTTTATTATAGACCTCAATAAGTCAGAAAATAGTTTGGTTTACATTTTCCAAAGTTAGTTTAAGTTTAACTAATTATTATGTTTGAAAAGAAGTTAAAAATAGATGAATATGAAAAAAATAAAACTCAGAAAAACTTTACAAACATAAAAGTTTCTGAATAGAAAGGAAGAAATAACTCCTTAGAAGCTCATTAATTTTTATCCGTTCGGTGCAGTAGCTAAAAAAAATATTCTGCTTCTAGACCTGAAACAGAGTACAATCACTTCAACGTTTTTTCGACTATTTGTATTTTTGATAAAGTCAAAAAAAGTACTTCAAATTCACTGAAGTTCTTGAAGTACCAAGAATGGAGCAAAGTACTTGAAAAAGTAAGTACTTATATAAAGTACCTGAGTACTTCAAGTAGTCCATTGCCTGAAGTGCCTATAAATACTTAAAAAAACATCTTAACTGTCAACGTATTCAGAAATAACTAAATAGATTCAAGACACCTAAAATATCGTCCAAATTAAAATATGTTTTCACTTCAAGAAAACAACTTTTTTTTGCATAAAAACTCTTCCAAACAACGAATTTTTGTAAGAAAAATTAAATCATGTGGCCGAGTGGTTAGCGCGCTTGGCTACTGATCTACGGGACCTAGGTTCGAGCTCCGGGGTTTTTCTGCTGAGGTCCTGCCATCCTCTCAGACCTTCTACTCTGGCATATAAACTGACAGGCTCCTGTCAGACCTCTGTGGCAAGCAGCTGCTTGAGGGGGTATTCATTTATTTTTATATAATCATGAAAGTTAGTCTATAGTCTTTCCACACAAGATGAAATGCAAATTTGGAATCTCCCATGAATTTGATGCTCAAGCACAAATGATCCAAGTTTAAAATTAATATTTTTTTTTTTGCTGTTTTAATAGCTTAGAGCAGTTGTTCACAAACTTTTTTGCTCCACGTACCTCCTGGAAATGTGTATGTAACTGGCGTACCACTTGTATAGAAAGATAAAATTATAGTTATGGTATAACAATGGGAATAAAATAAAACACACATATATATACATTAAATTTTGTATTCATAAATTACATATATCAATAAACACAAAAAATGACATAAAAATTTAACAAATCTTATAAAATTATAAACATTTTACTGGGTAATCAGTGAAACAGCTCTCACGGCGTATCCCACGCTGAGAATCCCTAGCTTAGAGGAATAATTTTATGTGTCAGAAAGAATAAGATATATTATCATTCTATCTTTAAAATTCAGAGCTGCTCTGAGCATCCCAATTTTAAATTTAAAAGATTATAAAAAATTTAAAAGATTATAAAATATGAAAAAAAATTGAAATGAATAATTTTCTCAGATCTGTTAAACCAAAAACACGATTGCCATTTGGAATAAAGAAATAAAATAAATACCCCCTCAAGCAGCTGCTTGCTACAGAGGTCTGGCGGGAGCTTGTCAGTTTATACGCCATAGTAAAAGGTCTGTGAGGTTGGCAGGACCTCAACAGATAAACAACACACACGTCCATGCCTTACGCGGAGCCCGAACCCACATCCCTTAGATCAGTAGCCAAGCATGCTAACCATTCAGCCACAATAACTTTCTTAAAATGCATATATTTCATAATGCATTAAAAATGGCAGAAATTACTTTATTTCTAACAATTCTTAGCCTTTTTCGGTACAAAATGAGGTGTTGAAATCATCTTTCACAATATTAAACATTAAATATTAAATATATTCCCTGAACTCGAAAAATATGACCAGAAATCATGACGACATCAAAATCAGAGGCTAATGAAAGTTTACTGTTCCGTGTTTCCTAAAAATAATTGCCTTTTATTTAATATTTCTCTTAAGGAACTCTAAATTTTCAAATTTTACATCAGACTGTGGTTCACTGTCTGATGCAAAATTTTAGTTACTGATGCAAAAACATTTTTTTCAAGAGAAGAAAATGAAATAAACAATGATTCATTTAAACTATTTGAAATTGTATTCAAGATTCAATCAAAAGTTCAGTTTTAAATTCAGCCATTCATTCTTAAAATACCTTATAAAACGCAAGTTTCTTTTGTTAATTCTGATCTTTACGGTGTTAGAGAAAGAATGCATTTTATTTAACTGTTTCCTGATATAAGCGCAATAAAGTTTGCTTAAATGGCCAGTCTTTGCATACGAGGTTACTATCGTAAGTGAGGTATCGATATAAAACAAAATTTAGAAGTGAATAGAAATTAAACCTTACATATGCAAAAATTATGATCGTAAACGTCAAGGAAAATTTTTACAGCTGAATCACAAAGTAAGCCATTAATAATCAGAGATTAAATATGCTTCTACTAAGATTTAGACGTTCTTTCTAGTTTCTGTCGACCTATACAGTCGCTTTCCACCTTGGGTTACAGCTTGATTTTGATGGGGTCGCGATGGAAATGTTTATAGTGATAACATTTAAAAGATAGCTGATAAATATTGCTTGGTAATATTCTGTTTGCATAACATTCTACAAAATAAACAATGTACATTCAGTAATTTTTATGAATAAATTTTGTTACATAACAATTTCACATTGCCCAAACTTAAAATGACCAGGATGACAAATATAATTTGAGTTAGGTCGTCTTCATGTCAGTAATGAAATAAAAAGTAAATTCCTCATTAAGCAACTTCTTTCCACAGGGGTCTGATACGAGCCTTTCCGTTTAATATGCCCTAGAGAATATTCTGATGAAGGAGCATTGAGCATTGAGCACATCACACATTGATTCTTCCTGCCTTCTTAAAAGAAACTCTGAATCCTTCTCTCTCAAACTGAATCTCTCTCTTCTCTCTCAATCTCTGATTGAGTCTGCCTTCAAGGCAGACTCAATCAGAGACTTTCTTGACTCTAGAAAAATAAATAAGATGTTTACTTTTTTGATACTCAAATCTTATGTTAATTAAAAAAAAAATTTCTCAGCAGAAAGATAACAGAAATATCCATACCTTACCCGAGGTTCGAAACCAGTTCTCTTTGACCAGTAGCCAAGATGCTCTCCAATTGACTACAGTGCTCGACTCTAAAGATGATTAATAATTTCCTAACTGAGAAAAAAACCTCTTTAATAACCAACGTCTGTTAATATTTAAATCTGAACAAAAAAAATTAAGTCTATCATCATTGGAGAGGGTGTAGGAAAGTGGGTGAAACGGTCTCAGAGACAAATATCTCGATCGCGACAATTTTAGAGCTAGTGATCAGGTTCCGAACCAGAAATTTGTGAAAACTACTGCAATTTCATGAGTCAAATAAGGATTGCATCTATGCTACTATTATTTCAGTACATTTTATTCTAACTACTTTTTGAACACTATTATTCTATAGGTCAACATGGGCATAGAGTAAAATTGTCTTGAGTCAGGTGAGATCTGAATCCACGACCTCCTGTCCCATGGAATGTGGTTTGTCATGTGCTCGAGCCTGGGAGAGCTGCAATAAAAGATCCTTCACTTGCAGTTATGAGGCAGTCACCACGGCTGATTCTGCAATGATATGGTTTAACATCCACAATAGAAGTAATTTATCAGCAGCCGGTAGTTCAGCAGGTCAAAGCATCTAACATGTCATCGGAGGTTCTGGGTTCAGATTCCACCCGGCTCAAGACAATTTTCCTCTATATTCCGTTTACCTACAGCATACGAGCTGTGGGTAAGGCATGGATGCTCGTGCTGTTTTTCTGCTGAGGTGCTGCCATTCTCACAGACCTTCTACTATGGTATATAAACTGACAGTCTCCTAATCAGACTTCTGCGGCAAGCAGCTGCTTGAGGGGATATTTATTTTATGTATATTTATAAGAGTGTTCAAAAAGATGCTACTATAAAGTGCCATGATTTAAAAGTTACTAATGTAACAGATAACGCATACATTTTATTCTACTATTAATTGCAATGGAGATAATATTTTCTCAGACAACTCTGTAAAAGTGTTATGTTGTATTTTTAATAAGTTATATTTTTCCTTCAGTGAATAAAACGCAGTGAACTAATGCAACTCATTTGTGGAGCATGGACTAAAATCAACACCCCAACACAATCATAAATCAAATAGAAAAAACTTATAATATGACACTCTACTTCTAGTCTAATCAGAAAAACATTAAATTGGTTGAAAACAACATTGTTGGTAAAAATAACAAATTGTTTCTTTCTGATATTTCTTCCTGTCAGAACTAAACCGATTAACTCCAATCTTTTTATATTCTGGTTCTTGCTGACAGCTTATCTCAGAACCTGTACGTTTCAGATATTTTAGAGTACTTTTGTGCAAAAATTGCACTACGCAACTCAGTTGATAAATTAAATGTATTTCAATAGGGGTTTTAATTGGAAATCTTTTCTATGTGACAAAAATAAAAACTACTATAGACTGCATACAGTCGAAAAATTGTTTTTTTTTTTCTTTCCTTTCGGTGATAAATGATAAAATCATAGCAAAAAATACAGGATGAACTGAAAGTTGATTCATTCTGTTCATCGAAACAAAATTTTCAAATGGGACAAACGGCTTCAGGAAAAGTGAGAATTTCATATTTTAGCAAACGGTTTAAGTAATAAGTACTATTTATGATTTAATTAACTTCTGAGATAGAGTCTTAGGTATCACTTAGAGATAGAATCTTAGGTATTTCAAGATGTTTTGAAACGCATCTTGAAATACAGAATAGCTATAAATTAAGATTCAGAAAGTTTTCATTGAGTTCTTTATCTTAATAATAAGAAGCTTACTTTGAAAGTTAAGGAACTTCGAATTTAATTTTACATTGATATAGCATAGAATATCTTTACTTTTTTTAGTAATAAATAATGTAATTACCTGCTAGCAAAGATTTTCAATTAATTTTTTACTTTTTTTTTTCAATGAATTCAGCAATAGTTCTCATTATGCTGGATTTGTACTAAACAATGGCGAAAGACCAAACGTTAGATTTATGTTTAAAAATTTCGTTTAATTTAATGTAATTAATGTAATTTGAGAACTTGAGAATTAATGGTAATCCAAGGAATTTTTCAGTCTTTCGGTTAAAACTTTACTGTCGATACGAAAGAATATTAGGTATGAAAATATATACCACCTTTTTGTCAGTGTACTTGCTGCGCTGCATTCACGTAATTCAATATATAAAATATAATGCAAGGTAAAGTCGCTCAAAAAAGTATCCGAACACTATGGTTGATTACAGAATTCAGAAAATGTATCTGGCAACGATTTTTTTAAGAAATTAGTGATCTGGCAACCTTCGTGTCACGTGACACGAAGGTTGCCAGATCTAAAAAAATCGTTGCCAGATATATTTTCTGAATTTTGTAATCAACCGTAGTCTTCGGATACTTTTTTGAGCGACTGTACACTCACGTAATGCATAAATAGTATTTCGCGCTTCATTATGTTGTTATCAATAACTACTCATATTATCTTAAAACATTAATGCATCTGAATTATTAATTTGAAATCATGTAATCGTAATGACAACACTAATTGCCAAATGAAATAAAATAGAAACCCAAAGAATTAAATTAAGGCAGTGGAGATAATGTAAAGAAGATAAAACTATTCCACCTTCTTTTTCTATTTCTCATTCTTTAAAACTCTTTGCTCTCAAAGTGTTAAAAAAGTGACAAAATTATGTATGTAGAATTTGCAATATTATATATACTGTATACGTCTGAGCAAAAAATGATTTGCAATGCAAGTATATTGATAATATATTGATATTGGGTAACAAAAGTGTAATGAAATCAAGCAGTCTAATTATTAGTGAAAACATTTTCAAAGCAAGGACCATTCTCTGTACAGTTCAAAATGTACCTACCAAAATATAAGAAAACTTTCATATTATGCGAAGAAGAATTTCACTTCGAAGTTCTCGTAACATCTAAAATATGCATTTAATGAAAAAATGTGACTGAAGATATAGATCGTTATGAAATTCATTTAAGTCTCCGTTTTCAACAATATTCGTTCAGTATTTAGAGTTACTTCAACTAGAACACTTCAAAAAAGTAAAGTGCGTAAAATCTTTACCTCTGAAATTAATTAAATTTAAATAATGAGTATTGTTTCAAAACCATTTAATAAAATAAGCATAATTAAATCTATCAAATCATAATCTATCATAATCAGTTTATCATATAAAATAATACATCATAATCAATTTATCATATAAAATAGTAATCTATCATAATTAATTTATCATATCAAATCATATAATCTATAATAATTAAATCTATAATCTCAAATTTCAAAGATATTTGTTCAACATTTAAGACTCATGAAAGCAATATTATTTAACAAGAAATAATCTTGTTTTATAAAAACCATCAAAGTTTTAGAATATTGAAATGATTTTTACGATTTTTTTAAAGAAGTTTGCGTAATGATTCTTATTATGACAAATAGTAAATGATTATTATTTGATCCTAAAGAAACTAACACATTAAGCAAAATGCGAAATATGTTTCATTTTAAAAATTCAATATTTTATTTAATTGAAATTCATTTGATTAGAGCCACTTTTATAAACAGTTTATTTTACTAGTGTTTATGAAAAGCGTGGAATAAAATGATATTTATTCCTTCCTCAATTGCTTCATTTGATGAAAGTGAAATGGTTCAGTTATTTTCATTTACAAATACGATTTAATTAAATGCTACAATTTCATTTGTCATTTCTTTATCACCGAATTTAATTAATTATAGCAGCCGAGTGGTTAATGCCCTTGGCTACTGAGGAAAGAGACCTGGGCTCGAGCTTCGGATAAGGCATGAATGTTTGTGTTGTTTTTCTACTGAAGTTTCGCGTCCCTCACAAAATCTTCCCAATAGTGTATTAAACCGACATACTCCACTCAGACCTCTGTGGCAAGCAACTGCTTAAGGGGACAATATATTTAATTCTTTTATAGTATATGTGGCAGAAGATAACAGGAACTATTTCAATGTATATCTGGAAAAAATGAAAGATAGTTAGGTTAATTTGAGTTTGTACTATAATTGCAATAATCTAAATCTTTGGCTTGATGGCTTGGCTGACAAAGCCGAGGAAGCAGTTAGACAGCACAACAGCAGAGAGCTGTACCAGACAGTTAATGTTTTGTGTGGTAGAAAACGAACAGATATACAGGGATTCAAGGATAAACAAGGTAAGGTTATAGAAGGTGAGGATTATCTCATGGCTAGGTGGGCTGAGCATTTCAGTGATGTTCTTAAGAATGTGTTTAGTTCTACTCCCATTGTTTCCAATAATGATAGATGCATTGGTGGCTTTAATGTTGGCTCTATAACACAATTTGAAGTTATTTTGGCGGTTTCTAAACTTAAACTACATAAATCCCCAGGGGTAGATGAAATTACTACGGAAATGCTTAGAGCTGGGAATGTTTAGGTTACCACTTGGATGACTGCAATTCTGAATATCTTTTATGATAAAGGCATGATTCCTAAGGATTTTACCAGAGCTATTGTTATCCCTATTTTCAAAAAAGGTGATCGCAGTTCTTGTGATAACTATAGGGGTATCAGCCTACTCTCTGTTCCAGGTAAAGTTCTTTCCATGATTGTGCTTAATAGAATTAAGAATCTGGTTGACAGTCATTTGCGTGATGAGCAATGTGGATTCAGAAGTGGTAGGGGATGTGTGGATCAGATATTTTCACTTAGACAGATTCTTGAGAAATGTTTAGAGTTTCAGAAACCTTTGGTTGCTAGCTTTGTTGATTTCAAAAAGGCTTTCGACTCTGTTGATCGTCATAATTTGTGGTTGATTGTGAGATCATATGGTATACCAGACAAGTTAGTTAACATAATGAAAGCTCTCTATAATAACACTGAATCGTGTGTGAGAGTTGGTAAGGCTCGTAGCAATTGGTTTAGCATTACTTCTGGTGTTCGACAAGGGTGCATTTTGTCTCCTTTTCTCTTTAGCTTGGTTTTTGATTATGTTATGCGAAATTCACTTTAAGGGAATGATTTTGGCCTTAAATGGGCTGGAAATACGAAAATTTCTGATTTAGATTATGCTGATGATTTTGCCCTTTTGGCTTATGATGTTGATGAGATGAACTCTTTCATTAGAGCTGTTGATGAAACTGGTAGTAGAGTAGGTTTGGTCATAAACAGAGAGAAAACTAAAGTAATGAAAATTAGTCAGGCAGGCTATGATTCAGTTAATCTGAATGGTTGCAGTCTTGAGCAGGTGTCACAGTTTAATTATCTTGGGAGCTATGTAACAGATAATGGTGATGTGCAGCATGAGATTAACAGACGAATAGGGATTGCTGCTGGGACTTTTAAGAATCTATGGAGAGTGTGGAGAAATAGGCGTATACACCTAAAGACTAAAATTAGACTGTATAATAGTTTGGTTCTTTCTAGGATTAGTTATGGTAGGGAAACATGGACACTTTGTAAACAAGATAACAGGAAACTAGATGCTTTTGATTCTAGATGCTTACGCAGTATCTTGGGCATTAGGTGGTTCAATTTTGTAACTAATGATGAGATTAGGCAAAGGAGTCAGCAACCTCCTTTAAGCAGCATATTGTGCAGAGAGAGACTCCATTGGCTTGGCCATGTAGCCCGTATGTATAATTATAGATTGGCGAATAGGGTTATGAACAGTGTGACTAAAGGCCTCAGAAAGAAGGGGAGACCTAGGATGCGGTGGGCAGACAATATCAAACAGGACCTTATTAGAATTGGTGTGCAGTGGCCAGATGCAGTAGATGTAGCTCAGGACAGACTTGCTTGGAGAACTAAATTGCACGGTTTGGTTGGACCTCCGTAGCCCATGGCTGCTTGAGGATGATGATGATGATTAAATGTTTTTGTCTTCGGTGATTCTAATTCCATTAGTAGTTTGGTCATCTGACAAACCATTTAATTTCGAGTACAGTTAACCTTGTGACGCATACTCTAAATTTAGAATTCTGTGGTATCAGCTAAAAATAAGGATTTTTTTCTTTGAAGAAGTAATGACTTTCTGAAAATATAGATTTGTATATAAAAATAATAAAAAGGTTGGTGCCACGTGAGCACGAAAATAAAGGTTTTGAAATTTACATATCACTTTTGTTATTTTTCAACATAAAGTAATGGAATGACACTTTTGATAAAAAAGCAACTAGTATTTGTTATTAAAGACAAATGAAGTGACTTCAGGTTTATCTAAACAATGAAAATACAAATTAAAACTGCAGGAACTATAGCGCGCTCATGCTCAGCTCCCAGATTCAAATCTCCACTGTTCTGCCTCAGATTTCTTACGCTAACTCCTACTCTGCCCTCGACGATGGGGTTGGAAAAACCGCCGTAAAAAAAAACGCAAATCTACTGTCTCTCATATGGGACATAAGAAGTGATTCCTTATGGAATCATATCCTGTTCATGTTGAAAACACTCTGGATTGTTTTGACGGGAAGTTTTCATCTTTCTTCTTCCCAGCTGCTGGGTTCTTGTAACTTACTTTTGTACTTAGCTCGTTGTGTTAGAAAATGTACCTTAGAGGCAGCTCTGGATCTAGAAAAAAATTGAAGGGGAGGGGGGTAAAGACATACACTCGAGCCAAAAAAATGTTAAGGATGGGGGGAGGGTCAAGAGACTAGACTTTCAATGCAGTATAACATTTTCCTCTCAGTTTAGCAGTTCTTTAAAAAGTTTTTTGAAAAATGCCTGAAAGATAAACAAGTTTAAATTTTTGCCTCTATTACCCTTGCTAGCATTCTGAAAGGTGAGTGTGTGTGTGTCGGGGGGGGGGGGGGCTTGGCCATCTTGGTTGTAAAAATACCTGCAGCCCAGGATCTACGTGAAAGGGGGTAAGAAAAACAAATTCATCCCTCCCGACCGCCCACTTTCAGAATTCTGCTAACCGGAATGGAGCATCACTTTTATTATTTTCTAGATCTGGACTCATATATGTCCGAGTACTGGAAAAAGCATAAATGTTTAATTGATATCTTTCTGCTGAGGTTTAGCCTTTCTCAGAGGTTTTCTCTACTGTGTATTATACTAACAAACTCTTGTCAAAACGCTATGGAATGCGATCTTTTGAATGGTAATTTATTTTGATCTTTTTAGTCAACTTTATATAGCCAATAAAGATTTTAAAATTTTGAAATTCCATACCAAAATATCGACTGCTTTGCAATGAAATATCAATGAAAAGTTAAAGCTTTTAGAGGATACAGCATTCAGAAGATATTATTTTAACTGCAGTCGAAACATTGCAATCAATTTGAAAATTTATTTGGATACAGGTGGTAATAATCCTTACTGTATTCTTTATCTCGGTCTTTAGCTGTATCATTAAAATTCTTAGAAAAAGAATTAAAATAAAAATTTCTGGAATAACATTTTCATATTTCAGACTTTTAAGGAAAGCTTTGCTTCATTCTTTCGTTTTGAAATAATATTTTAAACTATTGAAACGAAGTGAGTCACAAAAGCTCAGCAATCAATATATAACTATCAGCTATAATGCTGCCATTAAATTCTTAATATATGGTCTTCATGTTCGGTGACCTTATGCGGAGAAGCATCTATTTGTTATCTTAAATTGAATTGATTGTAGTAGTATTCAACAATATGAAACACCCCTATTCGTTTACATGGTACAAAAAGATTCGTTATGCAAATTTTTAGTGCTTAAATCACCTTGCTAGTAGAAAACTAAAGTAATCGTTTTAAGGAGTGTACTTTGTCGGTAGCCATCTCTTAAAAACTAAAGGGTTAAGTGTCAGTGATATCCTTTTATCAGTGATAACCTTTTAACTGGATAAGTTTCCATATAACAAAGATATCTAGTGCATCCGTTCACTTGTACTGACAACCTCCATAAGTAGATGGAAATTGATAAGTAGCACAAATATTTTATCTTAGCACTATTAGTGTATCTTCTGAAAAGAAAGATACACTATAGTGCTAAGGTAAAATATTTGCTGCAGCGATGGCTACTGATCTGCCAATAACAGAAATATTACAGATACTTTGGACCAGGCCCGAATCAAGGAAAAAATAATTTAAAAATAAGGGGGAGAAGAGACTGGATTTCTATTGCAGTATAGAATTTCCTCCTGTTTTAGTCCGTTAGCTCAGTTGGTTAGAGCGTCGTGCTAATAACGCGAAGGTCGTGGGTTCGATCCCCATACCGGCCAAGGGTTTTTTTGAAGCCGTCCCGTGGCCGAGTGGTTACCACGCTTGGCTACTGATCTAAGGGACCTGGGTTCGAGCCCCGGATTAGGCATGGATGTGTGTGTCGTTTTTCTGCTGAGGTCCTGCCATCCTCTCAGATCTCCTACTATGGCATATAAACTGACAGGCTCCTGTCAGACCTCTGTGGCAAGCAGCTGCTTGAGGGGGTATTTATTTATTTTATTTTTATTTAGTGATCTTTAAAATCTCGGCTTCCGGTGGTTAACGTGCTTGGTAACTGATCAAAGGCACCTGGGTTTGAAAGCCAGGTAAGGCATCAATGTTTATGTTGTCTTTCTGCTGAGGTGTTGCATTCCTCACAGATCTCCTCTATGACCTATTAAGCGAAAAGGTTCCTGTCAGACCTCTGTGGTAAGCAGCTGCTTGAGGGATAATTTATTTTATATTTAAACAGTTTCTAAAAAAATGCATGAAATATAAAATATGCGTAACTTTAATAATTTTTGCTTCTATTACCCTTACTAACATTTTAAAAAGTGTGTACCTTCTAGATCCGGCCCTACTTTGAACCAAGTTGACAAGTATCAACTAGCAAAAATTTTCTGCCAATATATACTACTAGTATAACTAGCAAAAATTTTCTGCTAATATATATACTAGTATAAAAAGCAAAAATTTTCTGCTAATATATACTACTAGTATAACTAGCAAAATATTTCACTAATAATTTTGAATTAAGATGAATTCAAATGTAACCTTCACAACCTCAATTCAATATTCCTATTTACATAATGAAATATTTGATTTCAGATATTATATGATTTACTTATGTTGCCATTAAAAGAAAAAAATCGGTCCAGTCAAATTCTGTAGAATTTTAGCAGTATGATGTCAGAGTGTAAACAATTGGAATTCTAAAAAAAAAGGCTGTTGGGAGGCGTTTATAAGTATTCTTTATGACCAGACTCAGTTATCTACAATGGGTGAGCACTGACATTTTGTTTGCATATCGAGAATCTACCTTCAGATCTTAAAGACGTTGTGTAGAGGAGAAGTTTCACTCTCCACTTACATTCAGCGTATTAAGTAAAAATAAGAAAAGAATTAAGGAATATTATTAATGTGCTGGAATGGTTATTTTCAGTTGTGCAAATTATTACTGAAATTAATTGAAACGCAAATAAGTAAAATATCTTAAAGAAACTACTCTATAGCTAATAATATTCTAGCAGTAAAACTGCCTAGTATAATACGATAGACATTGCAGCATTTAGAAGATATGATTTTAACTGCAGTCGAAGCATTGCAATCAATTTGAAAATTTATTTGGATACAGGTGATAATAATCCCTATAGTATTCTTTATCTCGGTCTTTAGTTGTATCATTAAAAGTCTTAGAAAAAGAATTAAAATTTAAATTTCAGTATTGCTTAGAAACAGAATCTGAACTTTAGCTCATGAATCTAAAAAAAATAATGACAATAAGAGTGTATTATTAGTATTAAGTGAAAAAGTTACAATAAAAATTTTAGTGACTGTATCATTTTTTCTGTGTATGTTGTGCATCATAATTTCTTCTGTTTTAAA
This sequence comes from Ryuthela nishihirai, assembly GCA_038380435.1. NCBI lineage: Eukaryota > Metazoa > Arthropoda > Arachnida > Araneae > Heptathelidae > Ryuthela > Ryuthela nishihirai. Next base: position 110,677,500 of record JAWZYU010000001.1, read on the forward strand.
ATATTTTGTGTCTAAATAAGATACAGCTGAAAGTCATTTCTGTCATTGGAAAGATTATATCCAAAGAGTGGGATAGCCAAAGGAGGGTAATTGAGGTTTGAACCTCTTCCCATTCAGTATTCTTCTATTTTTCAGTTCATTTTATATTAACAAAGTTTTCAATCCCCCCCCCCTCTCCTTCTCTTTTTTCCATAAGCCCTGGCGATGCAACTGTATGTAAATATAAAATAAATTTTAACACTTATTTCATTAACTTTGAAGCATATAACCTTTGTAAAGAGATATAAATGTATAAAATTGGAACAAGTCTGAAACAAAAAATTGTGTTATTTTCCCACATAAGTGGGTTTTTAAGTTAATTGAAATTTAATTCCTAATCTAACCAAATCAGCTTTAAAATAATAAGTAAGAAAACAACAGCAATAAGAAAGAAAACTGTGCATTTTTATGATTGTCTTGTTTGTAATTTAAGGTACTTTGAAAGATAACATTTCGAAACTTACATCTATGTGACTGCTCTAGTGTTAGCATTATTAAAAAATATATTTAATATATTCATAAATTTTATGTAGTAACTTTTAAATTGCACTCTTAAAGCTTTAATTGCAGTATTATTTTATTCTTTAATATTAAACATATTATTATATTAGTAATAATTTAATTATGGCATATAAATTGACAGGCTCCTGTCAGACCTCTGTGGCAAGCAGCTGCTTGAGGGGGTATTTTTTTAGATCTAATATTAGATCTAATATTAAAACATAAACAACAATTATTATATAACATTTAAAAAAGAATTTTTTATTATAATCATTCAAACGAAAAATTAGAGTTTCTAGTATTCAACCGAAAGGGCTAAATGTTACTTCATGTAATCAGTTTTGTTACATTCGCATGATGTTTACAAGCCAAAATGAGAAAAAAAACAACGAATTCGTTTGGAAGTTTCTGAACAATTCTAGTGAATTTTACAGTGATTGTGAGTTCTCTACCTCTTTTATTAAACATTTGAAAACAATATTTAATTTCATCGTGTGATCTTTAGAGCTGTGTTGTATTTTTTATTTTCCACCTGCTTCACATATAAAACAATCATATTCTTCCATTTGTTTACATTTTTACTCTCCGCCATTACAAATGTGACGTAATGCGACTGTCGCGACACTACTAGAAACATGCACTTATGGTCGCATCTGCTGTGCTGCCATCTGTTGTGTGAAAATTACAACATCTCGGTCAAGGTAAATATTTCTCCCCAAATATTAAGAACAAATTGAAAGGGTAAAAAATATTTCAATGGACTTCCAAACGACTAGATATTTTTCTCGACATAAATATCTATAGTTTTATAATATTATACTGCAGCATTTATTTTTTTTAAATATAAATATTAAATTTCATATATTGAAGTAATTTTATTCTAATCATTAAAAACGTATCAGAAAAAATTTCGTTCATACAAAATCACTGAAAGTTATCTTCCACATTAAGTTATCAGAGTGTATATTTGTATATTGTTACTTCTTATCTCTTTCATTTTACCTTCTGGACCTTTAGGTAGCTTTAAAAACCCTGTTGAAGGGGTGATCGAAAGTAATCTACTACTATCTTTTATATCGGCTGTTTTAGTCCTTAAATGTAAGTTTCGTTATAAAGATTTCAAAAAACGTTCAACTTCAAATTTAACTCCTGAACCGAAACAATTGCCACGATTTTTCTGTCAACTAATGTATTTTTGTCAATATCAAGATAATTTATATCTAAAAAATTCGTGTAAAGGATTCGAATAAAATCAAAAGCTGAATAAATATTTTTTTTCAAATATTATAAAAAATAAATAAATAAATACCCCCTCAAGCAGCTGCTTGCCACAGAGGTCTGACAGGAGCCTGTCAGTTTATATGCCATAGTAGAAGATCAGCTTTGATAAATAATAAAATAAATACCCCCTCAATCAGCTGCTTGCCACAGAGGTCTGACAGGAGCTTGTTAGTGTATGCCATAGTGGAAGGTCTGTGAGGATGGCAGAAAAACAACACAAACATCCATGACTAAATATACCCCCTCAAGCAGCTGCTTACACTTTGAAAAAAAGATAATAATTGAAATGATAATTATTCTAGTGTTCTGCTTACAGTTAGAGTATTAGTAAGTGGAATTAATTCACACAAATGTTCTTTGCAATAGGAATCTTTCTCAACTGTCAGTTAGGGACAAAATGTAGCCTTGAAAATATGGTAATATAAATTTATCACTGGAGTTTAAAGAAAATTTTAAATCTGATTACATCGCTTGTGCCGAATTTTTTAAAAAACATTAATTCAAACGCTAGAATTAAAACGATCGAACTCAAATAAAATTTATTCTTTTTCAGAAAGAACAATTTTTCAGTAAACAAAAAACTAACTTGAAAGGAATTTAAACCAACGATGTATTTAATACTGTTTAAAACTTTAAAGAGTTAATGATTCTGAATTCCATTGTGCGATATCAGTCCTTCCGACATACTAAAAATTACTGATTTAAGTATTTCATTATGCATAACAAAACATAAAAAATATCGGAGCAATCGTTAGACAACTGTATCTGGAGGAACTACCACGCATCGTCTCATACTGCTGAAAGCAATTATGAAATAATGCATAGGTTAAGCCACGTAAAAGTCAAATCTGAAGCCCTTAACTTGCACAATCATATTTTCATGGAAAAATAAAGAACACAAATTAAAGATCTAAATCAATTCTCACTAAATCTAGAGTTTCAACAATATTCGTTCGATGTTTAGTTATGGAATAAATAATTAACAAAACAATAATTTAATATTAAAGAATGGCATTGTCAGTCGTAAGATTTATCTCGATATTTAATCAAACTATATATATAAAAGTTATTATATATAACAAAATATATATAATAACTATTATACCTATTGAATGGTAGAGGGAAAAATAAAACCATAAATAATAACTATTATATCTGTTTTACTAAATTTAGCCTAATTTTTGGTGATTTTTAGTTGATTTTGAGTGAAAAAGATCACTCAGTTTTTCTAAAAACGTTGCTCTGTATTTTTCACATTATTTGAATTTTAATTTAAATTTTGAGATAAGTGAGATCGTGATCACTGCCTTCCTTTTTTCTTGTGTTTTATAAAAATAAAAAAAAATAATAAATACCCCCTCAAGCAGCTGCTTGCTACAGAGGTCTGATAGAAGCCTGTCAGTTTATATGCCACAGTAGAAGATCTGAGAGGATGGCAGGACCTCAGCAGAAAACAATACGAACATCCATGCCTTACCCGGGGTTCGAACCCAGGTCCCTTAGATCAGTAGCCAAGCGTGCTAACCACTCGGCCATACAAGATAAAAAAAACTCGGGGAAAGTTCTGCAAATTTTCTCCAATTACAATAGATGTGAGGTTAAATTTCAAGCATATGAGAGCGACACTTCGATATGTTTGATTACTTTTTAATAAATTTTTTTAATTCAGTATTTTTACGATTCATATTGTAAACTCAATATTATTTTTTGAGTAAAATATGTATTTTTATGATGCTTTTCATTATTAATATATTAGTTTCAATATATTGTAGTGTTGAAAAAACTAAGCTCAAAAATAGTGTCTAATCATTCAATTAAAGTAGCCTCGAAGGCTCCATTAATAGAAAAAAATTTGGAAGTTGTGTACAACGGCTACATCATGTATTAACCATTGGTTCCCAATGATTCTGGAATAAATGATACAAGTGAACATCTATATCTCCAGTTTCAAGCATTTTTAGATATATATATAAAAAAAAAATAAATAAATACCCCCTCAAGCAGCTGCTTGCCACAGAGGTCTGACAGGAGCCTGTCAGTTTATATGCCAGAGTAGGTCTGAGAAGATGGCAGGACCTCAGCAGAAAAACAACACATACATCCATGCCTTACCCGGGGCTCGAACCCAGGTCCCTTAAATCAGTAGCCAAACGTGCTAACCACTCGGCCATATGTATCGTAAGGAAAAGGCCAATGGATGATTGGTGAGAAAAATGATACAAAACAACATTGAAAAATTGGGAACTCAGAAGCTAGCTGCCATATACTTAAGAGTCTCTGTAAAATACTTTTCAAATAAAATTATCATTTAAAAAATCAGTCTTTTGAAACTCACTTATCAAAGAGGTCTCACAAGAGCGTTCCGATGTAATTGCCTTAGAGAAGAACAATGAGTAATGCAAGAACTCATCAAAAAATTAAAAAATGATCAAAGATGTATCCGGATTCTTTTGCTTTGCAGTCGAACACATCAACCGTTATCCACTGGCATTTAAATATTAAAATAAAAAAAATAGCATTTAATGCTATTACTACTAATTATGGGAATGTAGAGCACTAATTAATTCGGGATTATTGCACTACTGAATGCAGCAAGAGAGCGTCAATATTGTCCCGATAATGCTCTCATCATTATCCTAATGCGGTGCAACACTGAGATCATTTTAGGAGATTAAGTTTAACTGTAAAAAAAATATGTATTTGAAAAAAATTTTTACTATATGAAAGTTAATTTCATTAGCCGTATATCTTTCTTTGCTGATATTATATGTTGGAGGGATTGCTGAGTTTTTTTACTTGTGAGAGACTTTTTGAACGCAGTCGGTAAATGCACAGGTCACAAAGACTCTAAGGCCTCAGAAAAGGTTGGGGGAAAGAAAAGGTTGGGGGAAGGGAACCTACTGGACATCTGTTAAGAGACGGATGGTAGCCTCCTGTCAAGGTCATCCAGCTTGTTCTTTAACATGCACAAGATATGGCTCTCCTGAACAAGACATGGTTTATACCACCATCTGTTGGATGATGGCTTAAACCGTATCTTGTCCATTCTTGCTAAGCCCAACGGTGTCCCCTTTTTCACGGAACAGAGGGTGAAGGGTTAAAAAATTTTTAGCGGATATAAATCTGAAAGTAGACACAGTTGTGTATGCTGAAGGAGGGAGATGATGTCTAAATATATAAATAACAGGTGTACTCAAAGTTTTTTCTCCCTTGTTGGCGAAACGATAGATATTACTAAATTACAGCTGCAGTGTTTGCTTTCCGAAGACGATAATAGCGTTTTTACAACTCATACATGGTATATGTACCATATGTATTTTGCAGTGTTGACTTCTTTATGAAACACTTTTCAAGCATGATTTCAAAATGCGAAATTTTAGGAGTAGAAACTAATTCATAGAACATAGTTTATGTAATTTTACAAAAATAAATTTATCGTTAATAAATTTGATTTGTTTCGATGATTTAAATTGGGTAGTAAAAGAAATTATTAACTAATTTCTGATACTGGAAGTCGAAACAAAAATAAACGTGCAGTCAATTTTAGAAATTGCGCTAAATTCTCTAAAATGTTAACAGTTTTTTAAAAATTATTCTTTTTTTCAATTTAAATAACATACCAATATATACTGTATGCTTGATGATGTACTGGCTAGACTTCAGCTTTTTTAGATAAAAGAAAAACTAGTGGAATTAAAAAGAAATTATTCCTAAGCGTTTAATTGTTTCTTTTTTATGTAGAAAAATATTTTAAAGTTAAACTTATAAAGAAATTTAGATTTTTAATGAGAAATATCAGTTTTAGAAAAATCAAATAATTTATCAGAATAGAAAAGATAATTAACAAAATTGTGCAAATAGCTGCATAAATACATACTCGTTCTCCTGTGTTTAAAAAAATGTGGAAATATGTTTATTACTTGTATAAAAATTCAACTTCTGAAATATTTATTTGCAATATAATATTTGAGATATATTTTTTTGTAACAGAGAATCCATTCAGTTGACACAATTTTTTCCCAAAGTAGCAGTATAGTGCCGCATCTGACAAGTTCGATATTCGCCACTGCTCAGTTAGAAGATGGCCGCCGTAGTAAACACAGTGCGCAGTAGAGTTGTACGCACGCCGAGCTTACTTACTTACGTATGCGACAACCTTCAGTTCATGGCCACGCCTCCGAAGTGTCATTGGTTACTGAGAGCAAACCCTATTGATCTCACGTGCATTCATTCGGCGGGAGAACCAAAGTGTTTATCCGTGACTGACATCATGAATAGACTTTCTTGAACTGACGTGGTCACTTTGAATGACACAGGCATATATTTCATGCAAATAAATGACCTTTTAGTACATTCGTGACAGCTAATGCGTTTTGACATCTGTAAGCAATATTTTCAGTCTGCACGAAACTGCTTTATTCTATAAAAAGTACCTGTAAGGGCAGAGTGTAAGATTTCAATCAAGTCATTAGTTTGAAATTAAATTGCCCAGGAGATTAAACGAGATCATTATAAACGATTTGGTGATTTTCGACGGTAAGAGCGTTAATCGTGATGGATGAGAAAAACAAGCAACTGCTGAAATATGCAAAGTTAGTTTAGACTTACTCTAAGTTTTGAATATTTTACAACCCATAGCGATATTCGGCTAAGAGCCAAGTCATCAAATTTCTGTGTACCAAAGTTAATAAGTATTAGTGTGTAAATAAAATGAATAACGAACTAAAAATTTCGTACAAGGATTGAAACAGAAAATTATGAATAACTCGAAAATTTGAAATTTTTTTTTACCATTTGAAAGTTTTTCTTTTTTGTTTTTGAAATAAGATTAATTAACATTTAACCTACATTTCCAAAAGACATTAAATGCAATTATTTTGTCGTATTTTTTTTTTCATTTTCTTTTTAAATGTGACATATTTTTACTTTCAGAGTAGAGTTTTTATTTTCTGTTATTTTTGTTGATTATTCAATTCAATATTAGCAATTTTAATAATTCACTTACTATAGGTATTTGATTACAATGCAACTTGACAATTGGAGTCTGTTTCACAAGTATTTTAGAAGTGAAAAAGTATTATATTTTTTCTGATTAAAATTTTACTGGTAAATAATATATTGAATTTTTTTTTTTGCAAAAACATTTCGCAAATAAAATTTTCAAAATTCATATCAGTAGTTACCGAAGACCAAATTTCATTTTTGATAGGAATTCGCGTTTGAAATTTTGCAACGTTTCAATTAATTTGTGTCATATTTTTTCACTTGTTTGCTGCTTGTTCCATTACTTTAGCAAGCTCGATAACTAAAAAGAAATACGATATGTGTATAGCAATAATTTTTACGCATTCATACTTGTTCTTTTCCTATTGTAACAATTTTTTGATGCTATTTAAGCTGGTAGTTTTTTTTGTAAACAATAAGAATCTGATATTAGGAATAAAATATTTGCTTTATATAAACTAGAACTCTTTATGTATACCAGTGGTGAAGCGTAGATGAAAACAATTGAGTCAATGAGACTGCGTAACTAATAGGTCAAAAATTCCTACAATTCATTGGTGAATTAAGTTGTATATCACATGTGACCCATTATCATCATCCTCAAGCAGCCATGGGCTACGGAGGTCCAAGCAGACCTTGCAATTTAGTTCTCCAAGTATACCTGTCCTGAGCTATATCTGCTGCATCTGGACACTGCACACCAATTCTAAAAAGGTCCGGTTTGACATTGTCTGCCCACCGCATCCTAGGTCTCCTTTAGGCACACTTTTCATAACCCTAGACTAATAATATTTTTTCTTTGACATCATTGGTTGATTGACAAGTGATTGATAGATCAGTGACATCTGAGAATCTTCGATGGAAAAATTACGTAGTCTGCTTTTTTCCATTGCTTTCAACTAAGCTTCGCCACTGATATATACTATATTAATTTCTCATATAGTGTAGTTTACTTCCTTAAATACATGGGAATATACCTCTATCTAGATTTGGTTAGGAAATTTCTTCGTATTTTAAAGGATTGACAAATAATATGCATGTATTGCATAAAAAAATATCGTTATACTCAATGACCTAAGAAAAAATGAAACAACTCATTTTGCAAGTGAAACATACAAAGAACCATTGTTGCTATATATTTTTATTGTCTATGAGCATGATATCAAGTTAATCACAGTTGGTACAAAATTAAATTTCCGAACTATTTGTTTTTTAGACAATTAGCATATAATGTCAAAATATTTTTTATTAAATTTCAAATGAATGCAAGACAAATCTAATATAATATAATTTTTCCTCGCTTTAAAAGGTGCTTGTGATAATTTGTAAACTATTTTCTTGCAGGAAATCACGTTTTCAACTATATTTTCAGTCCCAAAATAAAAGTCCGAGTGCTTAGCGCGCTTGGCTACTGATCTAAGGGACCTGGGTTCGAGCCTCGGGTAAGGCATGGATGTTGGTGTTGTTTTTCTGCTGAGGTTCCGCCATCTTCACAGACCTTCTACTATGGCGTATAAATTGATTGGCTCCTGTTAGACCTCTGTGGCAAACAGCTGCTTGAGGAAATATTTATTATTTATTTTTTTTATTTTGAGTCCTAATCCACTAAGATAACAGAATAGTTTTTCAAAAATTTTACTTGGGTTATTTTGATTTATTTTTATTGCTTTGGAATCAAAAACATTTTCTAATAACAGAGAAAATAATATAAATAAGTAGTAAATTATGGTGAAAATATTTTTATTTTACAATTTGGGAACACAATTGTTGCAGTTGAACAGTAATGAAAAAAATAAAGCTCATCGTTTTAATGTAAATCTCTTAGGTGTAATAATAAAAAGTATATAAATAACAAAATAACAAAAAAGTTATTAACTGTCTTTTATTTTTGGCAATAAGAAAAATATATCTGACTAATCGAAAATAAATGGTAATTTTTTTCATTTTCTAATAACAGAGAAAATAATATAAATAAGTAGTAAATTGTGGTGAAAATATTTTTATTTTACAATTTGGGAACACAATTGTTGCAGTTGAACAGTAATGAAAAAAATAAAGCTCAGCGTTTTAATGTAAATCTCTTAGGTGTAACAATAAAAAGTATATAAATAACAAAATAACAAAAAAAGTTATTAACTCTCTTTTATTTTTGGCAATAAGAAAAATATATCTGACTAATCGAAAATAAATGGTAATTTTTTTCATTTATTTTAGCCTTAATATGTGGGGAAAAAATCAAGAATATTTAAAAATACTGACCTCACAGCCGACTCTACCGAACAAAAAAAGTCCCCATTGAACATTTAGTAATGTTTTTGAATTGAAATCCTATTAGGTTGATTTTTTTCATCATTAAAATATTTATAGTTCAAAAACGTAGTAGCATTATGTTTTCTTCCCTTGGTCTTTTTCGTGTTTGTTTATAAAAACAAAAATATTTTAGTGATGGTGTAATAATCCTTTTTGTTATATTCACCATTTGTCTGTGAAAGTCATATTCCTTTGTTTAATCCGTAACTTGTCTTATTTTCTGTAATTCCATCAGACTGTAAATTTCTCTTACAATGTTAGAGCTTCAACAACAACAACAAAACACGGAATACAAATCTCGTGCTAATTTGCATTTTAAGTAGAAGGCATTGTTGCCTGATAAATTACTTGGTGACTGTAAAAAACCTGCAAGAGAACCTTATTTGGCCAGCTGCCATAAGAAAAGAAATTAGCTTACAGTGATTTAAATTTCAAAACCTCACAGGTACACACCAAGGAGAACCGCTTTGCAGTTTTAAATATATCAGAGATGAGAGAGAAACTTAAACATTATAGTATATATCAGACTTTTGTCTTTATGTGTAGTTTTAGTGACCTACTTTTAAATTCTTGCCGAAATGTTAAATGAATATTCTTGAAAATTGAGATGAATCACAAAGAATTATTTGCCCTAGGGCTTATGTCATTTAAATTTTAAATACGACAACTATTCCTAAACTGTTTTAAACAACTTGATCGCACATTTACGAATCAGATATATAATTAAAATCATGAATTAACAATAAACATTTAAAGTTCCATAAAAAAGCATTAAAAACTGGATCAGAAAGGACGAGAAAGAACGCAGAAAGCAATGACAGTTTAAGTGTCATTTGATTTGCCGCTTTGAAGTGGGGAGACACTGATATCAGAAGACTCCATTTTTCCCCCAGATTGGGCCTTTGACAGTTGTCAAAGTTAAAGAGGAGGCTTTGTAGCTCCTGCCCTCTACCGACGACAGGTTGAACTTGAGCAGCGGCCATCGACAGCCTGCGCATGTGCCAATAATGGCGCATCATTCGCTGCTTCTTGCTTTATTTCATTTTTGTCGCAGTGCTCCAAGAAGAGCCTTATCGTTTTACATTTGACATGCACCAGCACATCTCAAGATAAAATAAAAATTCTGCTTACGCCCCCTTCTTTTCAAAATCCGCTCTTGCGCCATGTTTTGCCTCTAATGTATGCTGCTTCGGGGTGATGTAAAGCACGACTTGCAGGAAAGAATCATCGAGATGACAGCAACGCGAAGCAAAAACTTAAATATGCGCATTTATCCAACTTTTATTTTCGTGTACGTAGCAGCCTGGTGAAAAGATAGATGCTTAGCTCCTCAGAAAAAGTCATCGTGCTCGCTTAAAGATTACAGCTCGGGGGTGTGAAACTGATGAGTTAGTTTTAAAGGGATTCTTCCATCGTCTGTGAAAGCTGCAAGAAATAAATTGGTGAGAATAAACAATGACGACAAAAAATAAACACAACTTTAATTGCAAAATGTATATAAGGGGAAAGCAGCTTTAATAGTAAGCACAATTATATATATCAGAAAATGAAAATTGTAAAAATATTCAAAACAAAACATTTTTTTTTTGTCCTTACGGTAGCTACGTACCTACGGTAAAAAGAAAACCTGAAAATAAATCATTTTTTTGTGTGGAACATGAATGTAAGATGAGCAGAGCCTGAGAGAGGTGAGATGGGGCCCCCATCTCACAGAGAAAGCCATATAAATAAATATATTTAACAGATACTTTGGAAAAACAAATTTCCTGTCATTTATTAAAATATATTATTAAATTATATAATTTAAACGATTTACGGTCTTTAACAATACATTTGTTTAACGTCAGATTTGACAATGACCTATATTAGGCCCCTCTAAGTCAGGACCAAAAGGCTTTGCTGCTCGTTTGCTCTCCCTCTCTATCTGCCTGAAGATGGGAATGTTGTCACTCAAGAAAATTTAAATAGTAACCGCGTGTTCAAGAGCATCATTTTTTCTGTTTATTGTTTTGGTGGCCACGTAACAAGGAATTAAAATCAGAACTTTCTGGACAACTATTGGGAGCAGAATAAAGCTTCCTATCATAAAAGCCATTATCCTATACATAGTAAACCATTTGTAAGAATACGTAGCATTTATTACAGACACTTAAAGGAAAATAATTGAATATTTCTACTGAAACATTATTCTACTATTTACACTTTAGCAAGTATCTACCTTCCTCAGAAGCAGTCTGTGTGCTTGGCTCTAGGTGAAAAAGGGCATGGCTTCCAATCCCAATTTAGAGGTGAATGCTTGCGTTGATTTTTTGTTGTAGTTAGCACAAATTATTTTTAAAACAATTAACGCAGTTATTATCTAGTTGCATCTTCATATTTGTCTGAAAAGAAATTTATTTTATGATACAAAGCTCATACATTATATACTTGAGAAAAATTCAAACTCCTGGCACTTATACTTTAAATCTTTTAAACAATAAAGATCGTTTTTTTTTTATTTTCTAATAATGCAGAACAATATTTTTTCTCAGGGAGTCGTGGATGACTGAAAATAACCAAATTAGCTTTCCATAGCATTATAAGATATTATAAAAAATAAATACCCCCTCAAGCAGCTGCTTGCCACAGAGGTCTGACAGGAGCCTGTCAGTTTATATGCCACAGTAGAGATCTGAGAGGATGGCAGGACCTCAGCAGAAAAACGATTCACACATCCATGCCTCGAACCCAGGTCCCTTAGATCAGTAGCCAAGCGTGCTAACCATTCTGCCACGGGACGGCAACTAAGGTATTATAACCCTCCTTTAATAACACCTTCAATAATAGTAAGCAAGTTTGCGCAAAATTTGAGACTCAGGCAGTGAAAGGCCGATTGGAATCTCGTTATATCAAAGAATAAATGTTTTAAGAGAGCATTATACTGAAGGTAAATTAAAAATCTAAATGTAGTCTACCTAAATCTGGAAAGGTTAACAGCAATTTCAACTTTTCTTTAAATATATTTTCAACATTGAAAGATTTGCAATAATTTAAATTAGAACTTTTACAACAATTCCTCTAAGTTTACAAATAATTTTTAGTACATGGTTTCAAGTAACAACACTGCTTCTGTATCGATTTACTTTCTAAACCCTTATGTCTGTAAAATTGTATTTTAAATGTTTCAACTTCTACAACGCTTTAAATGCTGAACAAATATTATTGAACTTTCAATCTCATTCTCAATAAATGTTCTACTTAATAAAAATATTTTTAAATATGTTAGTTTATGAAACATATGAATGATTTTAATCATTTAAAATGAGGCATTGTGGCCGAGTGGTTAGCGCGCTTGGCTATTTGATCCAAGGGACCTGGGTTCGAGCCCCGGATAAGATTTGATCCAAGGGACCTGGGTTCGAGCCCCGGATAAGGCATGGATGTCTGTATCGTTTTTCTGCTGAGGTCCTGCCATCCTCTCAGACCTTCTACTATGGCATATAAACTGACAGGCTCCTGTCAGACCTCTGTGGCAAGCAGCTGCTTGAGGGGGTATTTATTATTTTTATTATTTAAGGTTGAGATAAATACATCTGGTATGGGTAGGAAAATACGTCCGAAATCATCATTCTGTATTATGTACTCTGTCAATAATCGAACAGTGCAACAACACAACAAAGCAATTCCACAGTATAGAACTAATTAAAATAAATTGTTTCATGTATAATGACAAAATTTATCACATTTTACTGTCTAGTTGTAAAAGATTGTTATACTATTCTTAAGCGTGATGGAAATATCACTCCTATGGTAGTTTGAAATTTAAACCTTTGAAAAGGCATATCGCGTTGTTTTTTTTTAAATATTGAAAATAGCAGGAAAAAAAACTAAAATAATTTCAGTTTTGAAGAACTATAGATTAAAAATTAAATAATTCCCAGTTCTTATAATAACATACAGAGAAAAAAATACGCTATGAAACAATCAAAAGGAGCTAGCTATACTGCGAGCGCTGTTGATTGATTTTTCTCTCTTTTAATAAAAGAGTGAAATATCCTCCATGGGACTGTGCCATGTCACTAGTAGTATGATAGACTTATAAAGTATCCAGTCAAGAAAGTGAACTGACTCCTTGGAGAGCAGTTTCGTGAGTCCAACTGTACCACTCTAAGTCAGTTGAAAGCTTCAACTAATTAACGAGCTAAGATATAATAATGTAGCGATTCCTACCTAAACCATATCGATCGAGTTTTGGCCCTAAGAGACTCGCATTGCCTTTCATCAGGAAGGGGACACTGATGGATTTTGGAATGATGACGTTCGATGAAAGAGACATTGAAGTCTTGTATGGAGTATCTTACCTGCGCGTTTGTTCATTAGTTTCATCTCGCATTTTTAAAGTTATTTCAACGATACTCATGATTTTAATTATGTCGGTCACAAAGAGAGCATCTAAATGGCCATTACGGAAGTTATGTCAATTTGTTATAGAAAAAAATAAATTACCCCTCAAGCAGCTGCTTGCCACTGAGGTCCTGACTGGAGCCTGTCAGTATACAGTATAATACGCTTAGAAAAGGTCTATGAGGAAGGTGAGATCTCATCAGAAAAATAATACAAACCATGAAACATCCATATGTTACAGGACTCGAACACAGGCCCCATGATGACTACTAAGCACGCTACCACTCGGCCTCCTGTAAGGTTGTTGTATAAAGGGTGATCAAAAAATTTCTTCGCATGGATCATTCTGATTACGTCATTGGAGATATTTAAATGCTATTGACAGATATTCAGAGAAACCATGGGGTGGAGAGATGCAGTTTTTCCTACCATCTTCTGCTGATAGACTTCTGGAGAGACATATTTGTTTCAAAGAGTTTTCCAGCGAGCTTTTTTCTCCAATGAATTTTTGAGTTTTATTGTCCTAATAACCTGGAAATTTGGGCCATTGTGACATAAAATGTGACTTTCAGAGAAAGAACACCAAAAGAAAATAAGCAGAGTTTTAAATAGCATTGAAACCCACAACATTTTTTTTTAATTCAGTCTTTCTTTGCTTATATTCAAGCCCAGATACAGGGGGGGGGGGGAATCTTGTAAGGATGGAGAGGTGAGGATGGGGATCCGTTGCATTCAACTGGAACTGACTAGAACTCTGCTTCATTATATATTTTTATTGGAAAATATTTTCGCCGAAAGGCACAATAAAGAAGCAAACCTTTGTTTTCAACGTGCCATAATGAGAAAAGCAGCGGTTTATAATATTTTTTACCTATGTCCTGTTATAGGGGAGGGGAGGAATATGCCCCATCCTAGAGCTGGTTTTACTTGCTTCGGTATTCTCTTTCTCTGTATTAAAATTAACACATCAGAGGAGAGAGTAAGTCTGGATTATATCCTGAATTATTGCTGTTTGTTGTTGCATGCCTTCCTCTTCAGCTGACAGTCAACACACTGTTAGAAAGCAGATGAGTCATGCTCCCTCCATACAGAGATCAAAGCTTCCGCTTGGAGTTTCTATTTTCAGAGCGAATGGGAACTGGAGTCAGACAGGAAGTTGCCTTGATTTAATCTGTCAGTCATAATTCTTAGTTTTTTTAAAATTCTCGAAATGCTTTCCGTATGTTTTCCAAATGCCAAAATTTTTCTTCTGGTAGGCGACTGGTCAACTGGGGTTTTAAGTAGAATTATTTAAAATATTTGGCAGAACTGCATTTAATTTCAGTTATTTCTTTGAAATACTAAATTTCAGTGAATACAATATTTCCCCAAGAAAGCATTTGAAACTAACACTAGTTTTAGTGTTCGAATTTCTGTTTTGAGGTTTACACACAAAAAAAAAAATCAGTGATAAGTAAGTTTATCTGAATTAATTTTGCTCTAAAATTAATATCCACTCAATCAACTGCATGCCACGGAGACATGACAGGAGTATGTCAGTTTTTACGCCATAGAGATTTCTAAAGAAGATGAGAACTCAGCAGAAAGAGAATGCAAACATCCATGCCTTAGTCAGCAATTGAATCCAGTATTTGATCACTAACCAAGCATGTTAATTTTTGATCAGTAACCATGCACTAATTATTCATAATTGTGCTAAAAATATGATCTAGCACGGTAGGCTACTGATCAAATATTCGTTTCGAACCCCCTGTAAGGCATGAATGTTTGTGTTATTTTTCTTCTGAGTTCCCGCCATCCTTTCAGATCTTCTACTAAGGCTTATAGACTGACAGGATCCAGTCAGACCTGTGTGGCAAGTAGCTGCTTGAGGGTATATTTTTTTAACAGTATCGATATTTTAAAACAGACCTGGTCAACACGAGGTTTATTGCAGAAAAACTTGCTAGTCAATCAATAATATACTGAATTCAGCTCATTTCTTCCAAAATGTTTGACCAAACTTTTTAAGTGCATAGCTAAACGATTTTGCCAATTTGTAATACTCATTAAATATGTATATTTTTGTTTTTTATGTAATCTTTCTTTTTATTTCTTAAAAATATAGTTTTTTTTTCACTTTATTACTCATTAGAAATGTATGCTTTCGTTCGCAAGTAGATAATTTTTCCTGCGGCTCTTCAAAAATGCATTTTTTTCCCCAGTGATTCTTCGCTAATTTTGGTTTGGCCACCTCTGTTCTAAAGCTTTGAAATCTGAGCAGATGTTTTGATTTAAGGAGTGCGAGATGTTGGTAAATGGAAGCAATTTTACTGTAAAACAGGGTGCACAAACATTTTGGGCATGAGAAGAAATAGAAAAATATTGCTTTTGCGGTGGGCTAATAGTTGTGAGAGGGGGTGAAGTAAAATGAACAAAAAAAAAGTCTAACTCTGTTACATTTTAATTTTCGTATTTATATTTACAAAAAAAAATAGAAAAATTAAATATTATTGTAAAGTTTATTTTAACGTGAAAACTGAAGTTGGCTTGTTGAAGCAGTTGTGAAGAATGTGACTGGATCCCAGAAATGATCTGCGAACGTTGAGTGTAATTGACGTTGGAATTGTTATGTGACAGTATTCAAATTTTCGCCTTTCGTCTTCTTAACAAACCATTCACTTCAGTAGATCCAGATAAAAAAATAATTATTTATATAACGCGGGCCGGAGTTTGGGCAGCTTACTGTAGAATGTAACAAATACCGATATTATTAATTTTTTAAAATAAAAAATATGGCTCTATGAAACTGACGAATTTCGTACAATCTCTGATAATAATAATAACCATCGAAAGCAAATAAAAATAGCCGATATTTTAATTTGTTTATTTAAACAATGCAATTTATATTCAACATTTGTAGAACGCTTGAAGTAATTTGCTGGAAACAATTCGTCTTCGTCCTGACTTTTTAAACAATTCGTCGCGTCAATCATGGTATTGGCATGCAACGCATCGAAATGTTTCGTTAAAGTGTTGAGTTTGAATCTCTCTCGGTCTATTTTCCCCTAATAACTACTCTTGTCTGCTCATAAGTCAAACCCCTCCGGCAAAATAATTGATAACAAATGCGACTTTTTATCTACACCTAATTCACTCTATGAAAACAATTACAATTTTCCCGGAACTCTTCACTCAGCTGTCCTCGTGTCTCATCACGTTTTCTCTTACTAACTACTGATAGAGGACTGCATACTTATCTAAAACGAATTCCACAGCATGATGATGAGAAGATTTTATAATATACGAAGACTGGTTGGCTGTGAACCAAAAAATAAACACTTTGGTTGCTAAGACTAACTGTCTAGGTCAATGACTCAAAAATTCTGGAATTTGGGTGTCGTTAATTTTCGAGCTGCTGACCAGAAATAACAGGTCAGCGCTACCCACGATTTATAGAATCTACTCTTCTTTCTCTCAGTAATATGTTCTTGTCAAATCACGGCCTCGGTTTGCACTCATTCTTGCAAAGTATTCACTATGCTGCTAAAAGTTATAAAAGCGTTTTTTTTTTGCATCACGTTTTGAACTTTCATAAGAAAATTAGAAACTGATAGGTTTTTCTACTAATCAACTGTCATCTGTTGCTTTTATTTTTAATTATTAGTTTTTAGCTTATACATTTCTGTATCAATAATTCTTTTCCCCCAAAAAGTTTTAGTAATAATTTGATATTATTATCAACAATCCGCTTCTAATATTTCATTTTCTTTTTAGCTTCACTTCCACTACTGCTTATAAACTGACAGGCCTCCGTGCAGGCCTCTGTGGCAAGCAGCTGCTTAAGAGGCTATTTATTTACGCTGAATATTGTATTTCTTGCTAATTTCCCAATTGCAGCAGAAGGCAGGAAAAAAGTTTCCTATTAATGTGCATCGTGATAATATAATTTTAGCAGCGGAAAAGAAACGACACTATAAAGGTGATGAAATTTCCCATTGCTCTTAAGTACTAACGAGTTTGATTTGTTTGTAAAAGAAATCGCTCTAATTTTATTGTGAAACGCACTGCCGCTGGATCTTTCAAAGTAATATAAACCCACCACTGAGTACGCCCACCTCCTCCTATTCATACTTACCCTGCACTTAAAGATTTTAATTCGAGATGCAAATTACACTATTGCTATTCGTAAAGCTATTACTCGGTAGTGTTGATTTCTACATAGAAGTGTTACGGACTAAATATCACTCGGGGGCGATTTTAGGGAGGTATGCCCCCCTCCCTCCCTTTTTTGAGAATGCTAGTAAGAACAATAGAGGAAAAAAATATTAGACTTATGTATATTCATGTACATTCATTTCAAGAAAATTTTAAGATCAGTTGACATATAAACTGACAGGCTCCTGTCAGACCTCTGTGATAAGCAGCTGCTTGAGGGGGTATTTATTTTTTTATAAAGCGGAGGAAAAAATATTACACTACAATAGAATGTCTTTCGCCCTCCCCCCTCTACTTTTCAAACCCGATCCCAGGTCTATTTTTAACGACTCGATCGATTTATTTCCCTTCCACCTTTTACTTTTTACCCACTCGATCGAGTACCCCCCCAACACACACACACCTAACCTTTTATTTTTTTCTAGATCAGGGACAGGTAACTCTGATTCATAACTTCCTGATGCTCAGTGATAACCATAAACACTAATAAACCTTTTTAACGTTCTTCCTCAGATTAGTCTATCGTCAAACTGCCAAAAAAAAAATACTGCATGGTTTATGATATGGCATTTTCATTCAGCTTTAATAAGCCATATTCAACTCATTTTTGCAGGCTTCTTCCTTAAGAATGAGTGTTTTCATCCTCCTCGTCGCTCCTGGTATATTTATGAAGTTGTCCGCTCACTCCAGTCCTTTCTTGCTCTTTTCCACCCTCGTGAAATATGAGTGAGTGAGTGTAGTGCACCGATATCTCACGCCACATTTCCCGAACAGCGGGGGACGCAATCAATCCCACATTAAACGCCCGTTTACTGGAGCCCATTGTTGTTGACCTTAGACAACACTTACAGCAAATTGCAGTCGAGCACGTGGTGCGTATATAATAACAGACTGCCGACACTTTTGCACGCGTGTCAATACTTCATCGGCTCCCGATTGTGTCCCATATTCCATCCAACTTTAGAAAAACCTCCGAACAAACAACAAAACATCTTTTGGCAAAGAAGATGCACGAGAAACGAACGCATCTTTTCATGCTGGTCCTGTTTTCAGATCCAAATGATTGCACCAGCCGCTCTCATAAAACATGTTCGATCGAATTTTTTGCTTCCCCTTTCCTTTTTCCTTTCCCGTTTCTTTCTTACCGTGGCGCCAGGAGAGCGAAGCAGAGGGATTTTGTATGTTTTTGCTGTGGCAGACGTCTAAGCCCGCAATCCTTCTTGGGCGCCATTAGCTGGCGGAGGGAAATAAATGGGCTCGGCCGTCGTTAACCCGCAGTCCTCGCCTTGCCGAGAGAGCCAGCCTATGGATTAGGATTACATTAGGGTAAGAACATGGCACATTCCCGCCTGAAAGTCATTTAGAGCCCACACCCCAGCTTCTTGCAGTCTTCTTGCTCATGTAATGAGCCATGTGTCGAAACCTGTCTTCTTTTCGCTGTTTATTGAGAAACACGACTGTTTTTTTCTTTCTCTCTCCTCTTTCTTCCTTTTTTTCTCCTTCCTTTTCAAATCAGAAATGGGAAGAGAATAAGTGGGGAAACGCAACTTTACTTGCAAGACTGTGAAGTTTCAGAAGTCGTCTATGGTCTTTGTATCGGATGGAGTTATGTGTGGGTTCTTACTGAAAAAAAGAAATCAAATGCAAATATTCATACACAATGATTTATATACATACAAAATAAGAAGTATCATTGCTTGATTATCTATATCCTAGGAAGCTAGAATTTTTCGAAGGTTTTATCATTTTGTCTTTGCCTTATGAATTATCTGCATATGACATAGCTGTCTCTTAAAAGAGGAGGAAATTGCGTTTAAGGAAATGACACCGTCATCCTATTAGAGTGATATTCGTTGCATTTCTCGAACAATTCCCTTTCTTTATTCCCTTTTTTCGACATAGAATTTTAGTTTCATTTTAAAGAACAGATCACATACCAAGTAAGGCAAGATAAAAAATTGCAGAGCACATAATTTAAATATGTATAAGAACATATATGTAACGAAATTTAAAAGCCAAAGTTAAATAAAACATGAATAATTCTTGCATTTTAGATTACATTGCTTGGACTGTAATCAGAATTCAGGATTTATAATTCAATTGAAAATTTTTTTTTTCAAAAAACAATATTTTTTTCTCTTAGGGTACAAACATCGAAATGGTTACTGTATATTCAGACTGCAGACTACCCTTTTCGACCAGCACGATAGCTAAAATTAAATTGATTTTAAACTCTATTTAATAAACACTAATTTTTGGTGCATTTCTGAAATCGATTCTTTTCAGTTTTTAGTTTAATTTTTTCATTTGCAACATGTAGAACACAGAAGAATCCTAGAAACTACTCCAGCTTTTACAGTCTTTAAGTACACAGTTATTTTGTCAGGTATTACAGTTACTTTCTGAAGGTCAGTGATAACCATAAACACTAATAAACCTTTTTAACGTTACTTCCTCAGATTAGTCTATCATCAAACTGACAAAAAAGAATACTGCATGGTGTATATATAATATGTGGATTGCTGCGCATCACTCTTGTGTAATTTGCTGTAAGTGTTGTCTAAGGTCAAGTCTAAGTTTTACAGGCCTTCTCATAACAAAGGCATAATTTTCTAAGACCAAAGACATTGTTGACCACTGCATCAGATAGGACTAACATAGCACAGAAAGTCTGCCTGCTGAAACAGCAGCAAACTCCCTAACCACTATGCCAGTTAAGGCTAAATTGATTCCCAAAATCAAAACTTTTTGACACTAATCTAATCAGTCAAAGACAGCAAATTTCGATTCTTAACTGTTAACTAAAAATTATTGATACTCCGTGCATTATATTGCATGCTGTCTAAAAATAGGAAATAATTTTCTTGAACTCGATCCTTACTTCCAAAGTATTTATCACGTCTACAAAGAATCGAACTGTTTAATTTCGCACAATGAAAAATCTCACGGTTTTCACACCAACAGAAATGAGCAACTATTAGTGCTTTACAGATCACACACCTCACACCACGAAAGAAACAAAGGCAACTCTGTAAGAAAACCTTTCTTTGAGAAGTCGTAAATGGCACTCTAAAATAAAACCGACAGCCCCCTTCTTTAGTCTCCTTTCTCTCTTGCCCTAAGGCTAGATTGCTCGACCCGTTTAACTTCCCACACCATCAGTTTTCCCGCATTCCGTCCGTTTCCCCTCCTCCTTCACCTCACTTGTTGTTCTCATCACTGTAGCTCCCGTCAATAGAGAAAAAAGTCCTTTCCTCCTTTTCCGTATTGTGTCAAACGCTAATGTCTTTTGATTCACCTCATCGCATAAGAGCAGAAGAGACAGCAATTATTTCTGGGAAATTTCTTTAAGCTGATATCCGTTTAAAACGTTTCTTTTGTTTTATGTTCATAAGTAAATGATCTGGAAAAAAAGGAAAAGTAAGTAACCTTTTATGCATAGTTAACTTACTGTTTTTAGTTACCCTCTTTTCTTTGCATTTTGGTGTATCAAAATTTCCAGCGCTTCTTTTTAACGTTTAATAAATGTTTCCTCAACATACCTACTAACAGTTTCTTTAAAACAATATGCTTATCTCCATTTCGTCTCTTTCTATAACTTAAAAAGTTATTAACTCCACTGGATTAAGTAATTTCAGCGAAATTAAGAAGCTTTTGCTGTTTGAATGAATTTAGAAGATCAAATTCTGCTAACCCAAACCTGCCGAAAATAATAATTAATTTTAAAAAATTTCGAGAAAGGCAAAAATCTCCAAAATTTGCACAAAAATCTAAATTTTTTTTTCTTACACTACTCAATTTGTTTTGAATTATGCTCGGAATAAATACATATTGGCAAGGATCGTTATTTTGCTTCATCACTATAATTTCTTATGATATTTTAGAACAAACGTATTACATAAACAGTAACCAGATGGTTATATTACTTAATATTGGAAGGACGACGTGCAAAGCACATACCTATCTTAATGAAAAATGGAACAGGATTCTGAACTGACATTTAGATCTTGGCCTTTTGCCTTCGAAACCTGTTTCGTACTTTGTAATGTCAAAAGAATCGCAAATCATTATTAATTCTCGCGCTTCAAACAGGAGGCACCAGATCCTTGTGTTCAGTACACTTCTTTGAAGATCTGAAGGCCACAAGGTTAAATTCGTCCCAATTCTGTGACATCCATTCACAGGTATTTGACTTCTAGGTTTATAAGTACATCAGTGACAATCACATTGTCATTGATTGATGCTTAACTCACGTTACTGTCACTTGTTACCACCCTTGGCAGCATAATTCATTCGCAGATCAAGTGACCTAATGTTCACGGGTGACATTTCTACTCTTTTTTTCTCTAATTTCTGTTGAAAAGATTGATAGTTTTCTTCTTTCATATTCGCTAACTTACTTTAGACAAGTTTAAATGAAATTTCGCAAAAATATTCGTGCATTAAGAGTGCAAAGGAAATGCACTCGAATGACAGTTATCTCGATCTTCAATCATAAGTATGAAATCCATCTGGGAAGTGGCTGGATGAAATTTCCGCTCTTGTCTAATGTAGAATTAATGTAAGTTTGCAGGTATGATTTCAGATGGCTGTATGAAATCTCCCTCCATATGTCTAACGTAGATAGTGTATATATTGCAATATGAAAATTTCTCTTCAGAAAAGGTTGAAAGAAATTTCTTCACTTGCCATTCGTAAATGTTTTGTGGTTGCATTCTGCCTTCTGAAATGAACTAATTACTTGAGTTTCAACTAAAAACGTATAAGAAACCTAAAGGTTGATAATTTATTAACCTCATTTATTCGCGAATCGTCATTGTCAAACGTGACTTTAGATGAAAGTGTTTGTTTTAAAACTAGATTGATTAAATGCGAATTAACAGAGCTGAATGAACATTCCCTTTATGTATAAGCTGCATTTAACGGTAAATAAGACACCTAATACGTTCACTTACGTTATGAAAATCGTATTACAAAGCAGAGCAATTCTAATTCCATGAAACTTAGCTTGGCTGGGTTGTTTAACCTCTTAGCGACGTTTTTTCCATAGAGTGTGTTGAATGGCCAGGTCACAATGACCCCAAGAGCTCAGAGAAGGTTGGGGGGAGATGGCCCTCTGGCTAGATGTTGAGAGACAGAAATCTTTCGTCAAGATCTTCCAATGTGTTCTTAAGACTACTCTCTCCAGTACTCGGAGCTAAGGCTTAACGTCCCATCCGACGGACGATGGCCTTTCCAAGCCCAGGGTGGGTTAAGCACAGATAAATCTCAATGCTTGCACAGTCGAGACTCGAAGTTGGGAACTGCAGAAGCCTGGAGCGCTAACAACTAAGTCAACCTCGCCTCTATCAAACTTAGCGATCCGCTTGGTACTAAAACTTCAAATTTAAACTGGTTTAAAAATCCTATTCTACTTCGGTAGTTAATCCGTGGACTAAATGAATTTTTAAAACTTTGAACATTATGTCTGCATCAAAAAATTCACAGCTTCCAGCTCATCTAAGTTGCTTGGAGACGAAAACATAGTAGTGAATATAAGATATTTATTTTAGATAAAGAACTGCGCAGAAATATTATCTCTTTAGAAGCAACCAAGCAATTAGCAAAACACCCAAAACTACCGTGTACTATTAAAATACGTATCTGTGAGAACTTTGCATAAGGGAACCATAATATACATCGCGTTTTAAATTCGCACGAATACAGAGGTTTAGCTGAGAAGCCGAATATCTGCCTTTATGTATCTCCGTTTTTAGCCGCATTCGCACTCATCGCATGTGGATTGCTGCGCATCACTCTTGTGGCTGTCAGCCACTCCTGCATTCTCAAAATTCCACCGTTTAACAAACTATGCTGAACTTTTTTTTCTCAGTTACGCTGCCGCCAATTGGTATGCATGGTCTGCTGTATATAGACAAAAGCTTCTACTTCTGCTGCGAATTATTCTCTATAGTTCCGCTAATAGCTTCCATTACACCATGGCTCACTTTGTATCCACGACAACAGTAAAGTGTGAGCTATGTGACTCTGCGTTCACTTGAGTCCAGCAACGTATTTATTAATTACTTTTTACTAAGGAACGCCTTGAATTTCTAAATAAAGTAATTAAGGAAAAATAACAGCACGGTTCCTGTAATATTTCTTTTTGGGTTTATTAATGTATTCGCATTCACCACATAATTTCTGTTTTAATTAAAAATGTTTGCTGATCGTATTGCGTTTCGCATTGTTCTGCCTTATTCCTTTGAAATGCAGTGTTAAATACAGGCAAGAAAAGTGATTAAGAATTTCAGGAGTTTGTTGTTACTAAGAGATTGGGTGCTCTAGCTTCATACAATGTCGCGAGTCATTTGAATTTAGATCCCAGTTTTCAGTAAAAAAGTAATTAACACCCCTGTGAAGTATTTAATATATCATACCTCTACGCTCTCACCGTATACAACAATTTCACTTATTCACCCGTGAAATTAATTAATTTTAATGCACGGGGAAATCTGATGAAACTTCAGCCTCAACAACACAAAGTCGTCAAAAAGACAAAAAGTTAATGCCTATTCTTGTCGACTTCTAAAGCACACAAAAAAAGTACTATTTGTCGAAACCCATTCTTTTTTTTCAGTCTTTTCACGTATTAATAAAATAAATAAATATATCCTCAAGCAGCTGCTTTCCACAGAGGTCTGACAGGAGTATAAAATATTCCCAAAAACATTGGGCTATTTACAAATAATTCAAGAGATACTTTTGCTGAAAAAAAATCGTTGTACTCGATTGTGTGGGGCTCGAACTCACGTCTCTTGATTACATGCCAGATGTTCTAACCACTAACTATCAGCGACTAGTTCGTTTGTACAGTCACCATTAGGGGGAGCAATGAACTAGCCGCTCATAGTTTAGTGGTTAGGACACCTGGAATGTGATTCAGGACGACAATTCAACGAAATCAGGGGACGTACGGTCGAGTCCCACTCAGCACGAATTAGATATCTTCGGTAAAAGCATTTAACTCATGATACGTTTTGATATTTCTCAATTGACCAGAGACGTTTATCTTCTTTCTTATGGGAAGTGGGGAGGATGAGGATGAAAATAATATCTTTCTTTTGCAAATAAGTATAATAGATAATATAATTCAATCTATTATAATATTATCCAAATTTTGATCCAGAATTCTTAAAATATATTCCGCTGTAGAATCTTATGAACGGAAGCTTATCAAGGAGTTTAAATGAAGTATGATATGTTTTCAACCAAGAAAAATTTATCTTATGCTTATTAGTTGTCAGATATGAGCTTTACTAAAATGTCCCTTTTATTGTGTAACAAGTTTAATTCATCAGACAACAGAAATGAGGTCTTATTTTGTGGAATTATGTAATAAATAGATGATGTAATAGGTGGTTTCAGTTCCTGAAAACTGATTCCAGAATACTCTTATCTACAGAGCATTTGAAATGGACTGGAACGCTGTTACCGTTCGTCCAACTCATCAGTAACATCATTCCAGTCTCGTTCAGAAATTTAGTTATACCATTCGGGTCCGCTGTATTAATAAAATTATTGCCTCCTGATTCCTACAGAGATATATAAAAAATTAAGATTTACTATAAATCTATAATATATGTAAATTCAACAAAACTTTCAATGTATTGACTATATGTAATAAAACTAGCATTAATTTCTCGTTCATTGCCAGCTGCACATTAACCTGACAATCTTTCCGCTTAGAAACATTTTCCATTTTGAGCCCCCATCTGTGGATGAGGAAATTATGATATCAAAACAGTAGAGGGCTTTTTGTTTTAATGTTTATCTAGTTTAGAAATATTACGAAACAGTCAAGAAATAATGTGTAAATACTAGGGAAGACACATCATCTAATGCTTTGTTGCTCATTATTTGTATTAGACCAAGAATTAATATTTTGACTTCGGCAAAAAACATTTATGATTTTCTCAAATAAAACTTAACAATGAATTCAAGATAAAGAGCTACAACATCACGAAACAAAATCATAAGAAAAAAATTCTGAGTGACGAAAAGATCCGTGACGTTATCTTGCGATTCACATCTTAATAAGGTAACTAGCATTACATTTCTACCTGCTGAATAATCGTTAGCGATTTCACCGGTGTCAAATTTTACGGTAAAAATCTCGTTTTGCACGATAGCGTTATGCTTGTTCACAAATTGTTAACTGTCGAAAAATTCAGCGTGCGGCAATCACCCGTGATGCATTGAGCCACGACTTCCCCATAATTCGTTTTGCTTTCATTAATGGTGGCCAGCAATTGCAAACGAATCAGTGGAAGTCTGTTTAATCCTTTCAACTGATGCAGTTGGCTGATGAAGGCAGAGACAGTGATTGGTGGAGTAATTTAGACACTCGCCAGTCGGTGACTTGGTTATTAGAGTAGAGAGGCATGCTAACTCTCCGACTGGTTTCCATGCCAAATGCCTCTGATTTCCTGAGGGTAATGCGAATTTCATTAGACGTAGTTCTCTCATTAATCTACCGAAACATTAGTTTAACTTGCATTCAACCAAGGAGGTTAATGGGAGGCCTATGCAAAACGCACTTTAAATGTTGGCGTGTGCTATATGTTGCGATAAAATGCGTGTTATAGATGCTTTTTTCCCCCTGTTTTGCGTGTTTGTGTATGTGCGTGAGAAATGCTGATATCAATCTAGGGGAGAAAGCAGGGTAAAAGTGGAATAATTTTTCAATGGTAGGGTTTTAATTAAAAAGCTACACTTATAGAGAACGCAAGGAAAAAACAACATTTACTGAAAGATTCTATATTATACCTTGCTTGGCAGTTCGAGTGCCTAAAACGAATCAACATTAAACTGGTAAATGATACATGGCATTAACTGAGGGCTGTTACCGTAATGTTCCTTGTTGCGAGGAAATAAGGGTTTGGTATGAAATATTTCAATACATTTTGCTACATATGGTCTTGAACATTTAGATGTATGCAACCTAAGACTTTAAGATTGACGTAATAAGTAAGTGAAATAGAAATAGCAAATATTCCTGCATCAGATTAAAATGTGAATAATGATAATTAGTTTTACGAGTAAATTACTTAATTCGATCGAAAGTGACATACTTCATAGAGATCTCTTTTAAAAGTAAATTTGTCATTCTCGTTGAGTCGTTATTAAGTCTACCATAAAAAGTTTTTTTTTTCATGCAAAGAAACAATTCACTTTTTTTTACAAATATTTTTCTTATTACATCAAGGGGTGGGAGTTTTGTTAATAACATTCTTCAGTAGATCCTGAGGACAATATCCTATAGTTATAAAGAGTAAGTTCAGAGCTGAGAATCAATACATGTCGAGATCTGATGTTCTCGGATCAGAGTTTTTGCTGTGCTTAGGTGAGATTTTCTCCTTTAACTGCCCTCGGTAAGAAAGGGAACACCAGTAGGCAGTCATGTACCCAGGATTTAGTTTCGGAGGGAGGAATTTAGTTTGGGGATTCAAAAATTCAGTTTCGCGAAGGGTTTGAGAATTTAGTTTCATGTGTTTGTATGGGTTTGAGAATATGACTGAGTCACGTCATATTCTTAATATAATAATTTGCTTAATTTCAACAACTGCATCTGGATTGAAGGGATTTTGCAACATAATGAACATATGTCTGTAGTTTAACCAACATTGGTTTTAGATCGATGAAAGTTTAAAAATATTGTTTGAAATAGGAGAAAAATATAATTGACAACTTAGCGGTATGCAAAAATACTGCTATTGAAAAATTTGGGGGCCAAAAAAGTGTCTTGCTTCAAGGCCCGTGGCCTACTCGTTCCGCCACTGTTCAGAACATTCCTGTGTGTTCCTGCTATGGGCCTGAAAAAACCACCGTCCATCGGATGGGACATTAAGACGTGTATGTATTCAAATCATTATGCTTTAAAATTTTCATGCAACATTATCTTTAAAGCTATAACTATTCTGTTACAGATTCAAATACAAAAATAGGAAATTAAAGTTTTTAATTCTCTATGACACTGTTAAATGGTTTTAAGCACTTCGACAATGCTATCAAGTATCAAAAGTAATTAAGGAGAAATTTACGTACCTTACCGCAGAGGATGGGTAGTAACAGGAACTTCCGGGATGCTTTCGGTGACAAATTTAATAATCGACGTTCTTACCGGCAATCTGAGTAGAGATTAAAGAAGTAATCTCTGCTGAGATGCCACTCGTTTCTCTCTCTTAAAAAATATCTCCTTAATAACTTTTGATACTTGATAGCATAGTTAATGTGTTGAAGTGCTTAAAAACATTTAACAGTATCATAGAGAATTAAAAACTTTAATTTTAATTACCGCACTGTGTACCTCTACTCTTAATTTTTTGTTATAAAAATAGGGATAAATACTCAATATTTTTAAACATTTATTAATTTATAACATAGTAATGAAACCGAAGCATGTAATTTCCATACATATAAAAACAGCAAGAAACAAATGAAAAAATTCAGAAACTTGACACAACATAGGGAAAATAATAAGAGTTGTAGTTCACACAATATAAGCAACAGCACTAATTGGCACTGAAGGGAGATTCCCACTTGTTCCTAACATGTGCCCAGAGGATTCTTTTCTTCCTTTCCAGCTATGAACCTTTGGGATCCTAGTGACCTGGCCAATTAGTCTATTATGTGCACAAAAGGGCCTATCAGAGGTAAAATAACTCAACCTCATTGAGAATTTCTTAATGTTGAATATTTTAGGAGAAATGGGAATAATTTAAGTAAATTGGCATCATTTACAGATAAAAATAGTGACGCTTAGTGTTTTTTACTAGATGATTATGTTATTCCTTGTTCTGTCACTAAAAACACTAAAATAGAATACCCTAATGATTGTGAACCCCACAAAGTGAGGTTTTTTTTTCAAACAATCTTTTTTCTTTGCTCTCTACTTTTTGTGTTTCACGAGTTTTCATAAACCATCGAAAAACCTATTAAAAATTGTATAAATCATCTACAAAACGGCTTAAATTTCTTAAATTAATTAGTAACCAACTGAAGGTTGGAGGGGGGGGGGATTTTAGATTTCCAATGCAGTTTCCCTTCTATTCTAGTCGTTTAGTTTTTTATAGGAATATTTCTAGAAAAATAAGTGAATTATTCACAAGTTTTATAATTTTTTGCCTCTACTATCCTTAGTGGCATTCTCAAAGGATGACTCCCCCCACAAATCCGGCCATGTACAGGAATAATCTTTAACGTTAACGTTTTTCTAGGTTATTATTTCAGTTTTGGTTAATTGTTTTTACTACCTGAAGAGAACCGAAAGTAAAAATAATGTTTCAATTATTCTATTATTGCTTTCTTGTTGCGAATATAATTTGCTTTATATTCGCAACTTATTGCTTTAGTTTTTTTGCGAAAGCAATTTTTTTTGCGAAATTATTACAACTTTTGTTTGCTAAGAAAATTTTTTTCAATGAGGTAATGTAGCAACAACAATACATGTATATAGATACTAAAAATTTTGCAGTAATTACATTTTGCACCTTGTAAAAGCTTAATTTTTGTTATTCGAATTTCTGAATATTCGAAATTACTTTGTAAAATGCCTAATCATATTTAATTGTCATTTCTAAACGTAAATGCAGATCAGACCTTTCTAAATTTTGCCATTTTCACGTATCATCATGATTCGTTGAAGGAAATGAAGTATTATAAGTTAGCAACAAAAATCTGCAAACATAATACTTCTTTGGGTCTAACGATTAACTGCATATGCTTATGATACGATTATGTTATATTCAGCACAGAATTTAGAGTAGGGGTCAAGAAGGCCCAACCTTTTGGGAATGTTGTTATCGGGAATAGCTACAAAAAATTTAAAACATATGTAGATTTTTTTAATTTATTATTCACATGTGTTCCATATCTACAGGGCATCTGTGATCATGTACTATTAATGAATACCCATATTTTGCAAGAAATTGTTTTAAAGACCTCAAGATCAGAAATATAATTTATATCACGACGTCCTGGTGGTATCCAGTGACTTGGTTATCTCCGCGTAATGTTTTGTATATCTCAGCTTGGTATATTTATTGTCAATCAAATTCTTAAAGTTAATAATTGAATGTCGTTAATTATTTTATTATACTATATGTACAGTCGCTCAGAAAAAAATAGTGATTGGTGATTTGAATTAGTGATCTGGCAACCTTCGTGTCACCGAAGGTTGCGAGATCACTAATTTCTAAAAAAAAATCGTTACCTGATATTTTTTCTTAATTCTGTAATCAACCATAGTGTTCGGATAATTTTTTTTGAGCGACTGTACTTCCCAAGCTAAAGTTGCTGTTTTAGCTAGATATGCATTCCATATAAAGAACTACAGCATATATTTTTAGTATCTATATACATGTATTGTTGTTGCTACATTACTATAGATCCTCAGTAATAAGTTCAAACATTACATACGCCCCCATTTGATGTTTTTGCACGAAAATGATTTGTTTTTGTTATGCCTAGAAGTTTTATTTACCTTTTCCCCACACCCCCACCCTTCTTCTAGGAGATAACAAAGTTATTCCAAACTCTTTGTGTGTTCTGAGTACGTGAGTTCGGCCTTCCATTGCGCTGTAGATTGCAGCCAGTGGCCAACTGATATTACTTGGCCTGACAACAGCATTCCACGATATTGATGCAAACCGCCCTCTTCTTCTTCCAGCATTGGCTATACAGAAAGTAAAGTCCTCGTATGAATATGAATAAATAATGGCATTCCACGAGAGCTTACTCTGATACGTGCTTACTTATTCATATCAATGGAGCAGCTGGAAATGTCCAATTTCATAAAACTACCGTCACTGTGTTCTGTGCTGCAAGGAACCGCCACTAGTGCCTTATGCTCACCATGCGGAAGGGAATGTTTTATTTATTTTTCAACGTGGTGGCTGGCACGGTTTCTGCCCTACCATAAACTTTCGCCTTCCACTGTAACTATGGCAATCAAGAGTTTCCTTTTTCTGACCGTTGCTGTATGCGACTAATTTCTGTGTTGCTTGCTGCCTGTTGATTCCCAAACACTAGAGAGAGTTGTGAAAACAAAATATGTCACTTCAAATGTGGTTTCTCCAAAATCTCTATGTTACTGGTGCTCAAATGCGGAATTGTAAAAGTGTAGAATTTTTTTTTTTCCCTACTACCATCATACCGGTTTTTTTTTTAGGCTCCATATATTCATGTATTGCTGTTTAGGCACCGCAGAATCAAATGGCTCAACTCTCGGCAAAAGATACTTACCGCTTCGTGGAATCCATAACGCAATATATTTCCAATGCAGAAAAAAAAAATCAAAAGATTTCAAACGCAGGAAATCCACAAAAATGTGAATAATAGCAATTTTTTTTTTATTTCACAAATGATATTGTGAAATGTCCATCAATGATACGTGCATAGTAATCACAAAATGGGATAATTTAACTATTCTCGTAGTTTTATTAACGAATCGCATGATGTAAGCTTTTCAAATTATGTTATAGACTTTACATTAGATTCATTTTAGACTTTTGCGTTAATTTTCTATACAGAGGAGAAACATAAATCCGTTTTCTATTTCTTTCGCAATTTTTATCCTCTTATCTAATATTCGAGAGTAAATCTTAAACTGTTTTATTCTAATTGAACTAACAGTTTGCTAAATTGTGCTCTTGACTGTAAATCTATCTTAAAGTTTCAGTTACAATGCTTTGTTAAAATATGTAGGAAGCAATATTAATATGTGATAGGGAAATAAACAGAAAGTAAAGTACCAAAATTAACTTCATAAACAGTTTTTTATTAAGAGAGAAGATGATAATCTGAGTTTGTAGTGAGCAATCAGAGTCTCATTTTTAATTGCTTATTTCTATCGTAAATAGAGTGCATGCGAATTTTACGCCTTCATTTATCTCTTAATAAATCATATTGAATTCTTACAAGGCTTTTACTTTGGTAGCTATAAATGGCAAAGGAGCTAGCTACTGTTCCAGAAGTCATTCTTGTGCGTTGTGTTAGATCAGGCAGTTAGCGCAGTTAAATCTGACTTAGTCATAGTAAAAAATATCTTGTTATGAAAAGGCCAGTAAAATCTACGAGTAGTTTCAAAAATTCTCTTTTGTCTGAAGTGTTACAAACGAAAAAAATCTAGAATATCTTGTGTTTTGAAAACAGCATCTTCAAACTTCGGGGAGAATTTAGTCTGAATTTTTCAGGGGAATTTAGTTCTTCCTAATTAAAATAGGAGGAGAAACTGTTCCTTAAGTGAAAAAATGTTTTAAAAATAAGTTTTTAAAGAGAGTTAATGATAAGAGAAAACACGGTTTAATATATTTTAAAATTATTGTTATATCATAAAATTGTCGATACATTCTGCATTGTCAATTAATAGCTTGAAATGGAAATACTGCAGTTAGATTGTTCATTATCACTTGGTGTCACACGTTCATGGAATGGATGCGGGAAAAAGAGAAATCCCTGCTTGCTATCTACTTCCCCCATTTGAATGATTGTAAGTGCCTAAATGCACAATCCTCACTCAAAGGTTGTGTGACTCTGGCACTATCTTTTGTTTCCTTATTTATCGCTCCCAATAATCCATTCCTTCACTCTTACGAAGGATTGTTAACATTTTAAATAATAAATAAATAGCAGAATTAGTTTGTGAAACTGCAAAATCTCGGTGACAGAAAAACCGTCCTCCCTCATAATGATTTAGTCTTTTATATAAGACCATGGGATATGACTTTAGAGTAAAATGACATATTCTGTCATGTTTCTAAACTAACTCACAAGCAGGTTTGCCTTAACGCATAATATACATAACCAAAGATAAAAAAAAAATTCCCCTCACCAAAGTGTCTTCTCTGCGAGCTTTGATGAAGGCCCACACATTTGCCATATTCCTTTATTTCACGAGAGAATGGAGTAATCGAAAAAGCTGCGGAGAAAATTCACCCAGAAATCTAAAGGGAAAAG
Organism: Ryuthela nishihirai; assembly: GCA_038380435.1. NCBI lineage: Eukaryota > Metazoa > Arthropoda > Arachnida > Araneae > Heptathelidae > Ryuthela > Ryuthela nishihirai. The sequence continues at coordinate 110,710,212 of JAWZYU010000001.1, forward strand.
GAAGCAAGAAGAAAGAAAAGTTGAAATTGAGCGCTCCCCTTCTTGGGAAGCAGAGAAAAGCAGGCTATGTTTAAGCTGCATGCATGCACTCGAGGCGATTGAGTCTGGCCGCGATGGTGAGATGAATAAAATATACACGTGGCAGCATTTCTCACTGTCGCCGTTTGCATGTATTTCGTATGTATGAACGTTAACTGACCTGTTCACCAAGTTCTGTGTAAAAAGATATGTTGAACCAAGCATCAGGAACCTTCCCATCTCCAAGAAAATATGGTTTTTTACAGAATTTTAGGTTTATTGTCATTTATATTTTTTATAATACAAGGATTAAGTTTAGTGACAAAACTTCTTCTCCTGAAAGATAATCTGACCTCTTGTAGATCTTATTTCTGTGAACCATTGTGAAATTGCGAAATTTCGTAATGTATATGTGTATAAAATTATCCATTTGTTAAATGAGTGTTGCTTAAAGTTGCTTGGGGAACATCGACGAAATTGCACTAATATAATATTTGATGCAACCAAGCTGGTAAGGGTTTTTGTAACGAGCACGTCAAATTCGTGATTATCTTACTGAGAAATCAGAGTCTAAACATATTTCGACTATTTAAATGTTAACTGAAAAATATTCAGTTTCGTCTGGAGGTGGGAACCTCAAAACTCTCTGAAAACATGACATGGGCTCTTCCGCTGAACTATCCCAAAGCCAGTATATACTATTATAGCATATGTTTATTAGGCAAATTTAAAAGAGAAATAACACGGAAATTCATACCTAACAATATACCCCTTATCAATAGAAATTCAATTCTTTAAACCAGCCAACTTGTGGCTCATAAAACAAATGACCAATATCTTTGGCTAATTCCAATTCTTTTTATGTGCATAATACACTATTTTGCCACTTCAAAGGTCTCATTAATAATGTATATTTTTGTTTTGTAATGAAGATATTTTATCGATTCCTTAAAATAGTTTTTTTTTTCAATTCATTACTCATTAGCAATGTATGTTTTTGTTTCTAAGTGTAGAATTTTTATCGTGGCTCTTTAAAAAAAAGTTTTTTTTCTAGTGGTTCTTTGCTAAGTTTGGTTTGGACACTTCTGCTTTAGGCTTATACTCCAGATAAAGTTAAAAAAAAAATTTTCACTCAATATGAAGTAATATAGTTGCTTCATATTAATATATTTATATTATTTTATGTTTCAAACTTTAATAAATAAATAATTAATTAATACCCCTTCAAGCAGCTGCTGGACACAGTGGTCTGACAGGAGTCTGTCAGTTTATACACCATAGTAGGTCTATGAGTATGGAGGGATCTCAGCAGAAAAACGACACATACATCCGTGCCTTACCCGAAGCTCGAACCCAGGTCCCTTTGATCAGTACCAAGCGCGCTAACCACTAGGCCATGGGACGACTATAAAGAGTAAAAAAAGAATTGAAAGCAAAACGAGTTTGAAAAACGAAACGCAGCGGAAGAGAGACAAAAAAAAACCGAAAACAATTCGTAATTGCATTAAAATCTGAAAACGAAGAAAAATCACCAGCTACAATTGCGTACGAGACAAAGCTCTGTGTTTTGATCTCTCCCTCAGTTGGCCAAAGCAGCTTCCAGCGTTCGAGGTGTAAGTGAGGGATTGTGTCTGTTGCTAAAGATAGGAAACAACGGTACGCTTTTTTTCTTCGTTTGTTGGGGGTTGTAAAGCACAGCTAGAGGACGAAAGGGTGGGGACAGAAGAAAAACAGCGTAATGGTGGGTCGTTAAGTCATTCCGTTCACCCCAAGCGGGGAGAGAGAACGGACTCTCGGACAGTTTGTCGTGATTTACGACGCCAGAGTGCATTGTGTCGGTTACGGAAGGAAGACAAAGCGACAATTACATTCAAATTTTAGCTCTCCGGCGGTTCAACTCCTCGGGATGTCTCCGGCAACAAACAGTGAAAAGCATAGGATGGCTTCTAGTTACAGGGAGTGGGGACGTTCCCAAGTCATAAATGACGTAAAAGAACTATTATGGTCGAAGGAATCGTGTTGTATAAGTGTAAATCGCTGAAGGTATTTCTAGTTGCTTTTCTTTATTATCTCTCCATTGCATTCTTTTCGCTATATCACATAATCTTTCACTCTGTCTTCAGTTAATTTCAAAAAAGATTAAAAAAATTTCAGTGGTATCGTTCAAAAATCTTTCATTACAGATAATTATACTTTGTCTACATTTCAGTTTTATATTAAACTGTTAAACAGGGAATTAAAACTGACATGTTTTTAAAAGATTTGTGTATATTCAGGACCGAATCTGGTGACGGGGGAGGCCCATTCCCCCTCTGCCCCTTTGATAATGCTAGTAAAGATAATAGAGGTCAAAAATTAACAAACTCGTACATATTTAACACAGTTTTGATAAAATAAAAAAAACAACTAAAACGAAGAGGAAAATGTTACATTGCAACGGACTCCCCCCCCCCCACACACACACCTTTTTACTTCTTTCGGCTCGATTGCGCTATTTGCGCCCCCTCCCCTATATTTTTCTAGATCTGGGCCTATATATATTCATGCTCTTCTGTATGTAATGTTATAGAAAAGAGCATGATATTTGTTTTTATACTTTTTGGTGAGATATTTTCAATGGCTTCTCATGAACTAAGTGGCTAGCGTGCTCGGTAAAGTGGAAGAAAGGTAATACAGGGGCGGAATAATCAATGTAAATGAAGCAGTGACCTATTAATCTCTAGCTTGAGAGCGACGGAATAATGATGTATTAACCTTCACATGCCGTGAGCATTTGCTGATGCCATAAATACCTAAGGGTTATATTTGATGTTTTGTGTTTCAGAAGGGAACAAACAGTCATTCAACTTTTGAAAATGATCCCATTCCATTTCTGGGAATTTATTTTATCAAGTTCTGCTCATTTTGATTCGCAATTTAGGATCGTGAGTATTCGATACTTTGATTTTTATTAATCGGGCGAATAAAGATTGAATAAATAAATTCTGATTTTTTTGTTCATAAATCATTTTCACCAGATCTAACAAAATCTTCTCCACAGACCATAGCTAAGATATATTAGCAACGCTGTCTGATATGTGGTCTGTAGCCAGTCATCATCATCAGTCAGATGGTCTCCAGTGACCGGATTTATTATAAGGGAGAGCTACTTGGATACGAACATTTGTCTTTTTCTCTAGACTTCCTTGCTTTTAATAGTTTATCTGAAAGACATCTCTCCAAGTGATATCGAAGTAGTCTTAAGGTATATTGATTGTTTAAAAGCATCAGATGCAGTTCCACATTTAAATATCATTAATAGCAATACACATTGTCACCTGAATATAATCAATTTTGTTACTGCAAATAAAAACATATATTGAGATTAATGTTTGTTTCATATTATTAAATGGTTACATGTGTCTTTTTATACAGATTTTGCTAAGATTTATTTTGCCGTATCTGGTCGATACTAGTTTCTTTATTGAGATAGCAATTTCTAGAAACTACCATAATAGGAAGATAGAAAAAAACAGCAACACTAAAACTGTGCTTAAAAAAAAGGATACTTATATTAGCGTCAATAAAGTATTGTAATATTCTTGTAAAATTAATGTTAGAAATATTATTATTTTAAAACTAGGAGACTAAACCCGTTGAAAAAGGCCAAGCTTCTTTTCTCCTGATTAAACTTGCTACCAAAATTTAGAAGAAAATAAATTAAAACCATTTCTTTGTTCAAAACTTTATTCAAAATCTGGAGTCTTCTAAATCTGATAATAATTCGTCACGCAAAAGCTCTCTAATCACAATGCTCAATGAAAATTCTCTGTAATTATTCCTAAGTATTCTTGTTTGTATATGACATCAAAGGAGAGTCCTGGAATTGACATCAAAGGAGAGTCCTCTGAATGTACCCAAAATTTATATATCTGTTTTAAGATGACTATAATGAGAAACTATAGACAAAATTTGAGGTAGATAGGATTTATAATGGCTGAGATACAAAGCATTACAGAGATAATGTCCAAAAGACAGAATCTAATTTTATGGTTTGATTACAGCTATTTTTAATATCATTGTTTTATATGTCCCATGTTGAGGCACAAAATATTTTTTTTAAAGGAAGAAGATACTTCCCTATACAAAGGACGGATATATCCTAGAAGGTATATTAGGCTTGTCCTGGTCTTTCATACAACATACAAGGACAGTGCAGTTGATGCATATTATTTTTGTACTAAGCATCAACTGCATTGTCCTTAAAATAATAGGCATCAACTGCAATGTCCTTGTGTAAGTGTTTGTATGTTGTATGAGAAACCAGGACAAACCTCCAGATTTTTTTTTTCTTCTTAGTTACACTCAAATAAAAGGTTAAAGCTCATATATAGTAAATGGGTGTGTGCAATCTCAGTATTGGCAGTACTTCGCTATGGCGAGTTCATGTCAATGAAATAATTCAAATTAAAAGAGAAATATCGATCCTATAAAATAGTTTTGTTTTTTTCTTGTTTCAGAGAGAAAACGAGGAAGGCAAACATACACTCGCTACCAAACTCTGGAGTTGGAAAAGGAATTTCATTTCAATCGCTACTTGACTCGTAGAAGAAGGATCGAGATCGCGCATGCTCTGTGTCTCACAGAACGACAGATTAAAATCTGGTTCCAGAATCGGCGGATGAAATGGAAGAAAGAAAATAAAGCGAAATTGGAATCAGGTCTGGTGATGGGCGCTGGAGGACCTGAACTCACTCATCATCTTGAGAGACCACCTCAATGACCCATAATGAACTCTGGATATCAGGGATTATAGCCGAAAACTTACAGTGAATCATCTAGCATAGGATGAGGATGCAAAGTAGAAATTTCACAAGTGTTTGTACATACTGTAGCGAACTACAGAGGTCGGATCTCGAAGTATTTGCCAAAAGCTTTTCTTCCGCTCTCATCATTTCACTTCCAGATATCTAAACGCTCAAATGATGACTTTGATGATGATTAGGAAATGAAGTTTAGGAAATGTGTAGTATTGAATCTGGAAGTATTAAGTTTCCTTTGGTGAACCAGTTAATCTCCAAAACGAATGCTTATACTCGAAAACGGACAGTTAATCGCACTAATGCGAAAGTTCTCAGGTTTGTTAAATTTTGTTTAGTTTATTCCTTGCTCATGATATAGGTTGCGTTCGTTTCTCCGCCGCTCGTGCAATCAGCCTCTGAAGTTCGGCTCCCCACTTACTTCAGACGTGACTGTACTCATCAACAGCAAGTCATTACTTCGTGTTGTTGGTCTAATGATAATTTGGAATTACACGAGATCATTATGTCTAGACAAACGTGATCTGTGTGCCCAAAGAGTCGTCTGCATTCGCATTATTTATTGCAAATTCATACCGATTTTTCATTAAGCATAAGGAAGTGAACATTAAAAAAAAATTAGTTCAATAGTTTACCTATTCAGGTGCATACAATTCCTCAAAATCACTCTGAAGAATATTTGATTATTTTTAAGCTATGTTTCGGAAAAAGATTCGTCAGACGAAGCTGCCTTGCTTCCTCGGCTGAACACATAACTTACGTAACTGGAAAAAAAAAGAAGGGTGTGGTCTTCCCTTTACCGAGAGTTTACTACCACTTCTTCAGTTCAGCAACGGACACTTAACTGGTGGCATGTTTACTGTCCTAAATCCTGTGCGTGTAACATTTAATGGCTGCTCCATTTACTCTGAAAAGAAACAGGAAAAGGAGAGGTGCGCCATTCGTTTATCAACCCTCTGATAAGAGCCCATAAGATAGTTTTCTGCATTCATAATCACTAGAAGAACGAGGGCTGGCCATCATAATGAACTGCGAAATAAAAGACTAATGCTGCGTGAGCCTGTTAGACTACTTGAACTCTTCCCCCTATTACGGAAGACTGTGAATGTAATGCCCATCATCGCAGTTTATTTACGGCCGTCTCTAAATTTGAACCAACGGAAGATAACTGCCGACTTGTCTCCTTGTGGCTTATGTGGTCCTATAAATCAGTGCACTGTGCTCAAGGCCTTAAAAGCAGAGCGTAAAAGTGAGCGCGGTTTCATTTTTTCCATGGCACCCATGTCTCTAGGTCGGTGAAAACCAACGTAGGGCGGGAAGCCGTAGAGTGAATAGCTGGCCGTCTCGCTTCAACGCACCGCCCCGGACACGCCAACGATGGACTAATGCTGGTTCAGGGATCGAGAACTTCCCGGATTCCGGCGGTCCTGTTCCCTCTGTGACTGGCCGATGCTTGACTGCCTAATGCCCCGTACGGAACTAAATCTAGTGAGGCGAGAAATTCGCCTGAACTTTACTGGACTGCTTCATTTGTTGATTTGATGTTGTAGGTAATGGATACGCGACATATGTTCAGACTGTTTCAGTCCGGACTCCCAAACTACAAGGTTTATTAGTAAGTTTTGTGTTAATTTTTTATTTCGGTATATGTCTCTGTGGTGCTAGTGATGAAGGCGAAATCCTAGTTTGTAGAATCTGCTCTTATATTTGTCTTCGAACTCTGCTGCCAAGTTTTCTTACTAATGATGGTTATGCCTAAATGCAAACAGTAAAATAATTATAATAGTGTAAACATATGAATTTTTACAAGGCAGATAAGTACATATTTACTAACTCTTAATATCTGTTTTCTTATAATCTTTGCTAAGCTGTTAAATTATTTTTTTTTGTAAAATATGTCTTCTTAACATGAACATGATCACAATCTTCATGATTTAAATTTAACTTTGCGCTTATTAATCTATTTGTGATTATCCTAGTTAGCAAGTTATTCGTTATCACTAATAGATTTTAAATCGAGATTACGGTGAACTAAAAGCATGAATAGTAAAATTTTCTCTTTCATTTCAGAAATAATAATCCATTGTATCAAACTGAGAATTAATTAGCAGGAGTCGGTTAACGTTTCGTTAAAGCGGACAGCCCTAGAGGTATTCGGAAAGGATACAATTATACAAAAAATAGATGCTTTATTTCTCTATGTCGATTAACTATTACAAAAATATATATCTATACGTATATGCATATCATTATGACTATTTATGTTTCAAATAAAAATATTAAAAAAAGGAAAGAATAATAAAAACTCGTACATACGCACAAAATTAAACGAACTTTTCATCAAAAAATGTTAATGAGAGGCTTCAGTTTTTTAATATTTTTAGCCAGATTATAAAATCAACTTTAACCACTACCCTTAGTGTTAAATTCAAATGTCAGTCTGTCATTTCTGATTGAAATTTGCTTTCGATAAAATTCATTCGAGAAAATGTTTGTTGACAAATATAGGTGCTAGCGAATACAGATATCATTCTGGCAGATAATCGTTAGAGAAATGTATAATTCGAAAGCTCTGCAGAAAATTGCACTAGCGATACAAATTTAGATCACTCTCAACATGCCGTTTGTTAATAATCAGATTTGTTGGAAAATAAAAGGTCTATGTTATGCAACATAGACAACAAAGCTTTTAAAACTTAAGATATATTTAAATATTGCACTACCTCAGAAGAATAGTATCTCATAAATTGTTGATTAAGTTATGTTTTGTATGGTTTCAACTACAAATGCTATATGCTACAGAAGTTAGTTTAGTTTGAATTAATTATATTATAGTAATGAATGGAAGCATAGTTTAGCTAGAATTTTTGGTATCAACATAAGCAGTTACGGGCCTCAAAAAAAGAAATAGTGGCTCATGGGCCTGTGTAACCCTGAGTTGGAAGGACAAAGCAATAAAATATAATGAGAATGACATTGCTTTTTAAACATTTTATAAACTCTTATGTTAATAACTTTGAAAAACATTTTTTTTTGTTAAACTTTTCTTTCCACTGATGACGAAATAACTGATAGTATATGGTTAAGAATGTTTACTCTACTATCTATTAAGCATAAGATTAATCTATGAAAAAAAAATTAAAAGAATCGTAGCATAATTTCTGATTTCTTTAGAGCATCCTTGTTTAATGAATAATTTATTGTCAGCCGTACTGTTTATGATAATTTTTGGTTTCAAACATTAAACTCTTTCTTCATTGGTTTTCTATACTTGTTATTATGAACATTAATTTTATTTACTTGGCAGCAGCGTTCGATCAAATCGATCTTTTCATATTGGACAGTAATGCAAAAAGAGTGAACCTATAAAGGATTGCGATTCCTTGGAACGGGTTTGTATATAAATATTTTTAATGAGGTTGTAGATTGAGTGATTATTAGTTTGTCATTCTGATCTTCTATCGTTAGGATATATCCTGCAAAACTAAATCTCATTTACATTGACCTCAAGTATAGAAAAATTGAAATTTGTTCCAAATACTTCCTCTCTTGGATTAAAATTAAAATTTCTCCTAAGATATTGTTTTGCCTCTGATTAATCATATTCAGTTTATAGACACAGATATTGTGATAATGTACGATATATGTCAATGTTCCAAACTTTTATGAAAAAAAATGTATTATGTTTAGATATGAGAGACAAAAAAGTTGTCATTATTGAAAAATTTTGGTGAAAAAAATTATTTTCCTTTATTTTTGGTGAATTTAAAGTGAATCTTAACAAGCAATATGTGGAAACTTATATAGGCCTATTTATTATTAGCAATATCTCAGAAACAATTTATGAATATCAAACAGTTGTATCACATTATTCTCCATTCTTTCGAAGTGGATTCTTAAAATTTATCTATTCTTTTCAAGTCATTATTACTGAACACTGTAAAGAAATTCGAAAATTGAACTCTAGGTTTTCTGCTATCTTGTAATTAATGCATTCTATTTTCTACATTTTTTTTATATTCATTACCATTGAGTAATGTGAAAAAAAAATTCAAAAATAAAGTCTTTAGGTTCAACTATTTTATAACTAAGCATTCTATTTTGCATATTTTAATATTTAAAAAGAAAAGACCCATAAAAGAAACTAACAAACTTTAGAAAAGTGCTGAAAAAAGAAAAGCAAAAAAAAAATAATTAGTTGAAAAAAAAATGGTTGTGCTCAGTGGGATTCGAACCCACGACTCCCAAAAAGCATGTCAGGTGTCATAATCACTAGACTATCAGAAGACATGCTTCTGGGAGACGTGGTTCGAATCCCGCTCAGAACCACCAATTTTTTAAACTTTATTACTCAAGAAAAAATCATTTCTTTTATCTCCATATAATAAAAAGTAATTGTCATACACGTGATCTATGTAAAAAAAAACTAATTATTTGATGAATTTAAATGAATGCAATTTGTTTTGCTTCGGGAAAATAATTAAATTTATTATTAATAGTTGGATTTAGTCATGTTGTTACGTTATTTCACAGCAGTTAGTCAGCTAAAGGAATCGGCACACAGCCACTATGGGTAATTTTTAAGGGGAAGGTTTAGGGTATTCAAATCCCACCCTCTTAAATGTATACGCTTCATTTTGTTTTGCATTTTTATGCTTTGAAACATATATTAACTCTAAATATTGATGCACAATATACTTGTTTTTATTTCTTTATTGATCGTTTTTTCTAATGTTTACTTATTGGTTAACCAATTTTTATTCTTTCAAAAAAATCAAATCCGACCTCCCTCCAACCACACTTTCAAAATACGCCATTAAGTCCATCGATTATTCTGACAGATATTTTATTATTGTTTTAAAATGCATTAGTTTGCATCAATATGGTTTGTTTATAGAGCCTAATTATAATATTTTAGGCACCATCAAATATCATTTAAGGTATGCATCATTAGTAGCTGAACTTCAATAAAGTATTTTCTAATGCAACATTAGTTGGAAAAGTTCTTAGAAAAACATAAACATTTCAAAAAAATCCTTCGTCAAATGAAAACTGTAACATACATGGTTTCCATAAATTAAGGAAAATCTCTATGTTAAGTCATTGGAAAGCTAACGTTAAAGCTCTATAACTTCTAAAATAAGTTTTTTTTTTGTTTTGAAAAATGTGATTGCAGATGAAAATCTCAATGAAATAAATGAATATTTCGATTTTCAACAATATTCGTTCAGTATTTAATGAGTTAGGGAAGTTTGAATATTTAACAAGAGCAATGCCAGTTTTAAGAAACTATACAAAACTGAAGAAGAACTCTTTACACAAAGTTCTAATATACAAACTTACTTTATTAAACACTTTGATACAATAATAAAAAAAAAATAAATAACTACCCCCTCAAGCAGCTGCTTGCCACAGAGGTCTGACAGGAGCCTGTCAGTTTATATGCCACAGTAGAAGATCTGAGAGGATGGCAGGACCTCAGCAGAAAAACGACACATACATCCATGCCTTACCCGGGGCTCGAACCCAGGTCCCTTAGGTCAGTAGCCAAGCGTGCTAACCACTCGGCCATACTTATTACTAATTTTTAATTAACTTCTGAAGTCAATAATACTGAACGAATATTGTTGAAAATCGAGATTTTGATTTATTTAATTAAGATCTTTATCTGCAATCACATTTTTCAAAACAAAAAAAAATTGTTTTAGAAGTTATAGAGCTTTGACTTTATAGCTTCCCATTGACTTAACATAGGGATTTTCTTTAATATATGAAAACCAGTGTAGTTTCGTGTAATAATAATGATAGAAAACAATATTAACCCTATTTATTCCTGATTCTTTCGTATTTCATTTTCTTCTTCTCTAACTGAGAACTATTGATCGGTAAAGAAAAATCGATCAGATTCTTATATCTAGAGTTGTATTCTATTTTCTTTTCCGTATCCTCTTTCCTCACTGTACGTCTTTCGATATCATCTTTACCTTTGACAGAGATGGGCTATTGCCACATACTAAGGTGTACAGTACGCTTTCTTCCTAAAGCTGCTCTCACTTCTGACTCTCCTCCCATCCGTGGACCTAGTAGGCTGTACATTATTGAGCCATTAGACCTGGCCATGCTGGTTGCTGCCATATCGATCACAGACTTGAGATTTAGTACCCGTAGGTTTTATGGCTTTACATTTTAAATCCTTGGTGTACCAAGAGACGGCCAAGATGTATAGGTTCGGTCCGGACTGCAGTGGCCCGAGAAGTCGGGCTACGGGCACTCGTGCTTTCTCACTGTCAAGAGGTAAGCCCTCCGTATCCGCCACGATCCCTCCGTCTGCGGTGACTAATAAGTGTGCTAAACCTGCCATTTTTCACTACATGAGGAGGCACAAAATCGAACGTTTAAAATATCTCCTCCACATCTGAAGTCAGGGTATGTGGAGAATGAATGCAGGAAAAGAAATGGTTTGCGATTGCTGAAAAGTATTATTTAATTAATAGCAGAATGTTCTATACTAATTAGGCCGAATGGAGGTTGCAAACAGCTAAGAAACAGTAGCAACAACGACTATGTTTCTTCCTCCGAAGGATCGCAAAAATATACAAGGTTTCCTTTAAACTGAGACTGAGGAAAGTTCTGTGAAAGGTCTAGAAAGAAAATCAATTGTTTTCGTAAAAAAAAAAGCTGCGGCTGTGATACTTTAAAAAGCAATGATCTCGTAATATTTTTTTTTGATAACAATTATCTTATTTTTACGCCAAATTCTTAATTTATTATTAAAAAGAAATGGCAATTAGGTTTAATTTGAGTATAAATAAAGCATCTCTCAAAATGTCAAAATGCTAACTATAAAATTTAAACTTCTATTGAATGAACAGATTTATTTTAAATTTCATATTCAGCTATTAACTTCTACACTTTAAAGTAGGGCTCAGTATTATTTTAAATCAAGAATTTAGCTGAAAATTTTAAGATCCAGATTTAATCAACGTCGAGAGCTAGGCATTTTAAATTATTTTTTCCCAATTATTCCTGGTAACGTAATTATTTATGCTAAGGCTTGTGGCAAATTTAAATTTTCCCATGAGAAAGCGTGACTAAACGTCATTAAAAGAATTATCCCTCAAGCAGATGCCACATATTTCCTACAGGAGACTAACAGTAAAATACGACTTTTAAATTATATACATTTAATTCACTTCAAAAAGAGACTTATATAAAGTGACTAAACAAAAAGATTAAAGACTTTCCATGTTATGACAATAGAAAACAAAATTAGAAATTTTATTTTAAAGAACAAACTTTTTATGTGAATGAGACTAAAGGTAAATTAAAGATCTAGGTCAAGTCTGTTTAAATCTTTAATTTCAGAAATATTTTTTACGTGGTTGACCCTAGAAGCGGCAACTGTAGAATTTTTGACACATGTTCAAGACTAATACATATTAAATGTTAGATAACAGCAAATTACTCCTAAAAAATTCGTTAAAATTGACGAAAATTGAAAAAATTATTAGAAGAACTTTTAAATATGCAATTATTTTAGAGTACACTTTGATACAACAATTATTACTTACTTCTTAATTAGCTTCGAGTTAAAAGTTTTATGATTGACAACGTTGCTGTTTAATTTCCCAGTTTTTGTTAATTTAAATACTGAATGAATATTGCTAAACGTCAAGATTTCGATAAATTTGATTTGCTTAATCCTTCAATCTCATTCCCATAAAAAGGTTAATTCTTTTTATGGTATCAGTTTTATAGAAATGTTTCTACTGATTCGTATCATAACTAAGCCTATTTCTTTCTTTCATCATCATCATCCTCAAGCAGCCATGGGCTACGGAGGTCCAACCAGACCGTGCAATTTAGTTCTCCAAGCAAATCTATCCTGAGCTACATCTATTCTTTCTTTAGATCTTGTGAACTGCAGGTTTAGAAAAGGAACGTCTTACTGGTAATCGCTGTTAAAACAAATGATAAGATATACTGAATCTCGCTCATTTCTTCCATTTTTCTTTTTTGACCAATATTTTTAGGTGCATGGCTAAAACGTTTTTGACAATTAATAATACTTATTAAGAAAACGGGTTTTTTGTTTTGTTTTTTAATGAATTCATTTTCATGATTACTTAAAAAATTGTTTTTTTTTTCGACTTCATTACTCTTTAAAAATATGTTTTCGCTTTTAAGTAGATTATTTTTTCCGCTGCTCTTTAAGAACATATTTTTTTTTTCCCAAATGGCTCTTCGCTAAGTTTGAGTTGGTCCATTGCGTTTGGAGGCATAGCATCACAAGTCCACTGCTTTTGAAGGATTAAGCTCTATAATTAATGGGAAATTTTTGTTATAATAATAATATTTTTTATTGAACATCGTATTTAATACATAGTGATTATGATCCTACGAAGCCTGGAGCTTATCTGCAAGAAATTTTCCATTATCTGGATCAGTTTTATTGCATATAGTGAAATAATTTACGATCACACGTTATTTCACAGAATGTAGATGATTATAAAATAAAATACGTAGAGAAAGATGAAAACAAACATTTCATTTGTAAAACATAAAAATCGAAATATTAATTTGACATGTTTTCAAATAACCATTTTTTTTGTTTTATTTTTGATAGTGGCATATTTTTTTAAGCTGTCGTGGCATTGAATTAAAGATAAATGGTACTGTACGCTCGGTTATTTTTACAATAGTTGTTAATGATTTTAGGCAATAAGTAGTATCCCTTAGTGCTCAACCTTGTGGCTGGATGCAGAGAGCTTTATTCCGTTTTGAAGTCTTTACTAAAGTAATATTTTAGAATTATGAGGTATTTTTTGTAAATCGTCGACAGGTAGGATGGCTAATTTGAAAATTATTTCGTTCTTGAGGCTGGAGTTTCTAATAGGGTGAGAAATCAATATTTTTAAAATACTGGTTTGTATTCTAGAAATGCGGTCAATGTGAGAGGAGTAAGTTGAACCATAGACTACTAAGCCATATTGAATAATAGATTCACATAAAGACTTTCACACTAAGACACATACGTTAGTGGGAACTACACTCTGTAAATTATATATTTTATAAGCACATCTTCTAAGTCTGTCACATAGATTATTAATATGGGTCTTCCATCTGAAATGTTTATCAATAATTAAGCCTAAATAATTAAATGATGTTACCTGTTCTAAATCTGGACAGACGCAGTCGTCGCTTTTCCTCAACTGAAAATGTGTTTATTTTATTCATGTATTGGAGTGAGCTTTCTGGTTTCGTATTTGATTTATTTTTTTCCACAAGGTTTATCCAACTGAAACCTGTTTCACGGAACATTGTCGATACAGGCACTATTAAAACAATTTAAGTAGGAAATTCAATTTCTCCCTAATTTCCTTCCAAAGTGAAGTTGAAAACCCCAAATGTAGGCATGAATGAAAAAAATATGTATATTGTTGAAAATACTAGATATTAAGATGAATTACTTACACGACTTGGTGCTCACGATTCATGGAACAGTGCTTTTAGGTTGATGTGTTTTTTATATATTTAATTAGAGCTTAGATTAGAGCAGAATTAGAATTAGAGCTAGCGTCAAGATTTATTGCTTTTGTTAGATTCTGTTGGTTCATCAGTCAGCATCGGACGAGCTCATCAGCCTAAAGGGTTGTAGAATTGTTAGAGTGCTTGGCAAGGGATCCAGGTTCGATTCTCAAATCAGGAATGGATGTTTCCTTTTTTAGGTTGACCTTTTGAGATCTCATTTCCTCATAGATCTTTTCTAATGCTTATTATAATGCGGGAGACCTTTCAGAAATTTTGTGGCAAGCTGCTCCTTGAGCGGTAATTTATTTTTATTAATGCTGATGGGATAATTTTTGCAATGTGTACAACACATTTTAATTTTGCACAGTATTTAATTCTGTACAATACATTTCAACTGAATCACGATATTGTTTAGACGTAAGGTCTTCGGATAAATGTAAGCAGCATAGTTCGCTTCTTTCACCGGGAGTAGCAAGGACTCTCTGCGGCAGGCTGCCGTCACCTACCGCGGCAACTGCCTCAACTGCTTGGACTGATTCAAGGGATAACCAATAAGGTTTCATGAAGAGATTTTATTGGTCTTTTCTAACACTGAAATCTCACCTTCGGTTGGCATTTCTTTACTCTTTATATGCATTCGCCAAATACTACAAAGATGATTCTAATATTCACCATAGTTTTTTCTAAAAATAAAAATCACAAGAGATGTCTTCTAGATATTCAATAAATCAAATTTATTAGTATTATAACCCTGTAAGCTCTGCTGCTAGGCTTCCATAAATGATTTCCCCGGTTTCTTTTCAATAATTTTCCATTCGTACCTTCGCTTAATTACCCCCATTCGGGATTTGAATAATTAAAAATTATTTGTACGTTTTTCAGCAAATTCAAATCTTTATAAAGTTGACTACAAGTTTTTTATTCGAGCTTTAATTTATTTAATCAAGATTTTTTAAATATTATTATATAACATTTCAAGTCTTTAAGTAATTGTTTTAACGAAATAAAAAAAAAACTGATTGCATTCATTTTTAAGTTCATCTAATAACATGATTATACTAAAACAAAAACAACATTCATTTCGTTTGAACCATAGAGATTAAGTTAGTCTTTAAAACAAGGATGATTAAACATAGAAAAATAAAATAAATCATAGTAATGTTACTTATTAGATTGATATATATGTATAATATTAAGATATACACTCAGAGTAACTATTCAATATATTCTTTTTTTTTAGGAGATCGTTTCAGATATAATGAAATGAAGTAATATTAAAGTATGGGCGCAATAAATCGATTTGTGAAAATATCTACAAATATTTAATATTTACTGCTGTTAAAACGAAATGTATAACCCTCAGGCCATCGCCTTCGGAACATGTTTAAAATGAAACTGGCACAACATTCACTAACATGTGCTTCTGTATATGTCAGAAGTATACCTTAGCATTTGATGGTCTTTTTTTTGTATATATATCTTTCAAAATGTGTGATTGAAAAAGGTCAAAAACAGTTATGGACATTATGTATGTTTCCTTAACCTAATAAATTTGTTTTAAATTCAAAATTGATATGAAATCTAATTGTATTTTTTGTTGTAAAATAAAAACACCACAACCTGTACTTTAAATGTCTCTTCACTGTATAATGGACAATCAAAATTAAGCTATTTTGTTGTATTCTTTAACTATCATTGCTATAAGTACAAAACAAGTGGGTTCAAATTAACTTCGAAACTTAGAAACAATTCCAATGTTCATGCAATGCATTAATTATTATTATACTTAACCAGCCAGTGATAAAACGTTGTAATAGTCAAAAATCAATGGTAAAGTTAGTGCTAATAAGTGACTTGGTACTGATGTATTAACCGTGTTTGTAGTAAAGGTTTATTGTTCAAGAGAGTGGAATAAAGTTCATTTCACTTCTATGAGCAAGTTTATCTGTGCATGAAAGCAAAAGGGACATGATTTAGCCTCAGCGTCAAAGATGAGACGCATACATATTGCCCAGAGGCACAATCGCATGGGAATATACCTTGTTCCTTTCACTTATGTATTTGTCTGCTGTACTTATTATAGAGGTCGTGTTCTGTCACAGAGCTGCCCAGCCATGCATGTCCTGCGACAACCTTGTAGTTCTGCAGTGATTAATAAACTACCTTTCATGCTACACTAACGTCTATGTTTCTGCTTTCAAACCACCAGCGCGGAAGATGTGAACAAATCTCTCTCACTT
Source organism: Ryuthela nishihirai (assembly GCA_038380435.1). Lineage (NCBI taxonomy): Eukaryota > Metazoa > Arthropoda > Arachnida > Araneae > Heptathelidae > Ryuthela > Ryuthela nishihirai. The sequence continues at coordinate 110,726,800 of JAWZYU010000001.1, forward strand.
AAGCCTTCTTCGCACATTTTAGCAAACGCTGATGGTCTCCATTACAGAGATCAATCACATGGGAAGAAGAGAGGAGTAGTGCATCTGTAATACAAGGAGACTCATCCTAAGCGTTAATGTAATAAGAGATCTCCGCGGTTCACAATATATTGCTTTGAGAGGAGATCATCTAACATTGTCTGTTTCCCTATTTTACAAACAGTATGCGGAAACGAATAAAAAACAATCTTTTCTTATGTTGAATACATTTACAACAACATGTGAAAGTAATGGCAGGCTCATCGTGGATTGTGTTGAATAAAAACGCTGAAAGTGGTAAAGAATGAAAGCAGAGCTGTTTTAGAAATGTTGGCTGTCAAAATAAGTATCGCTATACAACTCGAAAGATGACAGAAAAATGATATGGTGATATCCGCTTTTCTCTATTCTCACGTAATGCAATGTATCCGAACATTGAGTACAGTGTAAACAAACGCAGATTTATTTGAATGCAGTTGCATCTGCTGAAGTTCTCTGAAGATTGGAAGAGACGGTTACCAGGAGAAGGAAAAAATAAAAAAAATTATGCGAAATAAATTTGAAAATGCAACAAGCTTTACTGCTGCCAGACCTGTGGCAAGCAGCTGCTTGAAGGGGTATTTATTTATTTTTATATATCGTTAACTATTTCTTAATCCTCCATTAACAGTTGGTGTTCAATATACCTAACTTTGTAGTAATTTATCATTTGAAATGACCTCACAACTGGAAAAAATATGTTGTCTTCCAGAATAGCTAATAGGAAAACGAAGTCATTTGTTTCTGCTATTCTAATTTTAAAACAGAATAGCAAAAGCTAAGGAAGAATAAATTAGATTAAAATAACTAAGAAGGATTAAATAGTTAAATTTAATGTGTCAACAATCCACACATTAAATTTTTTGAAAAGAATGCTTTATATTCTAGATTCTAAGGTATATTTTATAAATGAAAATCAAATATAATTCGTGGAAGTCATTTATATGCTGAAATTGTAAATGATGTATCTTCTTACATGCTATTATGAAGAGGGATTATGCAAATGAACCGTGTTTATAGTATTTTCAAATGGTGATTATTCAAACTGTCTAATTCCTATTAGTTATTTATCTATATACATATTTTTTCATATTAGCATGAATTTTTACAAATTTTGTGATATGACACTGAGGGATAATAGTCCTAATTTTATGTGAAATACAACGCAAATGATCAAAACTGATATGATGATATGAACTGCTGACATGCAAGTGACCAGAAAATGTTACAGAAGGGTCGGGAAAAATTTCCAGAGAATGATCAGGGAAGTAAAAGATGCTATATAGGCGCAATATCTTTTATTTTTCTGCTGGTAAAGGTGTATAATTCCATGAAATAGAAAAATAAATGACTTAAAAACAACTAAATGCTCATAAAAAATCATTTTATTCTTCAGAAAGAGTAATATGTCATCTTAGATTTTTGAAGGGGGGCAATTTTAATAAAAATTCCCGGTGTTTTCTGCATTTAACACTTCAGCACCACAATACTTCTCATTTGCTTACTGTCATTCTTGTACTGTTCAGACAAATTCATTTCAGACAAAAACATTAAAAAATTCATATTTAAACCTATTAGTCTATGGAAATCAAATAATTGTTCCGAATTTTTATTGAAATTTATTAATATGTTTATAAGAACTTATATTAATAGGAATCGTTTCTTAAATACTTTGGAATTTGTACTGTCTCTTGTTTAATGTTCATGCAGAAAATAGATGACGTGGGCTCAATTGTTTTGAGTTCATGGGGAAAAAATTAAACTTTTTCAATTATTTACAATTACCGTAATGAAATTTAACTCAGATACTTAGAGCTAGATATTCTAGAACATTTGAAAAGGTAAAAAAGTGCTCTCTCTGTAAATTATCAAAACCAGCAAGTTCCCTATAAACAATAACGATTAATGTTATCGGCATCATACTTGATCGGATTTTTCAGTTCTGTTAACAGCAATATACAAGCAAGAAAATAGTGACAACAGACCTTATTTCATACCTTGATCATCTGTATTGCGTCTAATAGTTAAACGATTACATTAAAATTTATTTCACCATCTCCGAGTCTAATGGTTTAAAGATAACATCAATATTTCCTCTGCACTGAGTCTAACAGTTTAACAATGACTTTAATATTTCATCTGTACTTAAGTTTAATAGTAAACGATGCATTTCTATATTTCTATAACTGAAGTTAAGCGATACATCAGCAAACAGTTAAGAAACTAAAACACATAAATATTTGCTTTTTTTTTACATTGAAAGATAAAAAAAGGCAATTTTTTTCAAATTGCATATCACTTAATATTGGTACCGGTTCATTCACTAACGATATTTGTTGACTGTTTTCGTTATCTCATTTCTGCTGAGTGTCAACAGCTGAAAGTAATGAAGACACAAATGTCTTAATACTTAGGAAATTATACCTTACTCAACTAAGTTGCTTCTCTCGAAGTACATCGTTGTAATGGGTCTTTCCTGATTAACGGCCTTTTTAAGCTGCTCCATATAACGTGACAGAGAGAGGAGAGAAGGAAACATGTAATTTTAAGAATAATTGCTGCCGTGACTGACTTCACTACCATTGCACACTTTCCCACGCTCCTGGTGTTTTTTGCAAACTTACTATCGACGGAGTTTGAAGAGAAAGGGTTTTATATCTTTGTGTGTAATTTTCGACATTACTATCTGTGGATAAGTCCAAAGCTCTCTTGATGATAAGTAATAAACATATAATTATTGTGATAAAGAATAGCGCAGAACTAAACTTTGGCAAACATTTAATGCAGTATTTGTCTCTTCGAAAATACTTGTTACATTTGTTTTAAAATGTGTTCCCTGTGAAGGGGGCAGAAGTAGGAATTATCTTTACTTGATCAAGAAATACGCATTAGTTGTGGGAATCTTTGCGTATTTATTGTATGTAGTAAACTTTCGCAGGATTTCTTAAATGCAGTGATACGAAAAACAAAATCCAAACTCCAAGAACTAATGTAACCTTGTTTGAGCTGTTCATGATAGGAATTTCAGAAACTGTAATGTGTGTTGTTTCACGTAGGAAACAAAATTACTACACTGCTAAATAATGATTCAGAGAATAAAGGGTTTCATTTAGAATAGATGTGTAATGCTATTAGAAAATTCTTACAGTTTTGGAATAATGACGCACACTGCAAAATCTAATGATAGCAAACATTACTCTGCAAGATTATAAGTTAAACAAGTAAATATGTAATATATTTTTGTTATAAATAACATGTGAACTTGTCTTGATTTCGTCGGAAATGAAAATAAGCAAGATACACTGGTTTCCATAAATAAAGGAACAACTCTATGTTTTGACAATGGGAAAGTAATGTCGAAGTTTTCTAACTTCTAAAATAAGCTTTTTGTTTTGAAAAATGTAATTGCAGGTAAAGATCTCAATTAAATAAACCAATACTTCGATTTTCAACAATATTCGTTCACGTATACAAAACTGATGAATAGAAACGAATTCATAACACAAACTTAACAATTACCTACTTATTTTATTAAACACTTTAATATAATATTTATTAGTAAGCGTTAATTAATTTTTAAGTAAATTTTTGTGACTGTAATTGTAATTGTTAAATATTCAAACTACCATAATTCATTAAATACTGAACAAATATTGCTAAAAATTGAAATGGTTTTATCTGCTATCACATTCACCCCCCCCCCCCCCCCAAAAAAAAAAAATTAGAAGTCATATAGCGTTGACATTAGCTTCCCATTTACATAACATAGGGTTGTTACTTCATTTTTGGAAACCACTGTATACAGTTTAAAACACTCTTGCATTACTTAAATAATTGTTTAAACATCATTTTCTTAAAAGGAAAAATATTGAAATCTTATTACTATGCCAATTGTAATTGTAAATGATGTTTCATTCGCATAAAATCTTCAATCTTGGTAGGGGTTAATTTGCATCCTCAGATATATTATTCAAAATTATCATTGATGCTTTCAATTAAAAAAAAAGCTCAAATTAGGCTATCATAGAGAATGGTTTGCTATCCTGTGTCCACAAAGTCACAATTCATATTAAGAAATACCAAAAAGATACGAAAAGTATTCGCGTTTAAGGCAGTTAAACTATGATGTTTTTTTTTTGAATAGGTCTTCTCTGTGATCCACACAAGTTTTATAGTTTACAGTAAAACAATGAATTTTATTAATTAATATTATGCAGATATTTGAGATAACTTTTTTATGGCTTTTAACTATCTCTTATCTGATGTTGTAAAATTAGAAAAAAGGCTCTCCTAAATAAGGTTATTTGATATCTAAAAACAAATATTCTACCCGGTTGGTGAAATTATAATTGATCTACACAAGTTAGTCAATATTCTTTAGCTTAAATAAATTATGCTCTCGTAGCATACTTCTTGTTCCAGAAAAGTTTTGTTTCCAGCAAAATTCCAGAAAAATATTTTGGAGTAATTTTGCAATTTTTACTGACATTTTTGCAGATAACTACCAGAATTTATTGGTGTTACAGCATCGAAATTGTCTGAGGCTGGCAGAAAATTAATTGTGTCTAGACAACATACAAGAGCTGTCAAAATGTGTGTTAACTAATAGCAAAATCCTGCAGTTATGTTTTTTTATCAGCCAAAGGCTATTTTTAATATCGAAATTATTCAGCTTGTATGTTTTGCTTTCTGGGATAGTATAATTGGTGTTTTGCGTATGCTTTCTTATATCGGTATGATTGCTTCCTGTCATTTAAAGTATACGATTTTCAGTGGTTTTATATGTCAAATAAGCTCATTTAAGAAAGCTTTTTTTAATCTTTAGAATCAATGTATGTCACTGCTAATAATTAATCAGCCTGTAGTATTACTTGGTAATGAATTTTTTTTAAAGCAAAAAATTAAAATCTCTAAATAAATATATATTTTGTAATTCTTGGCTACTGATTTAAGGGACCTGGGTTCGACCCCCGGGTAAGGCATGGATGTATGTCGTTTTTCTGCTGAGGTCCTGCCATCCTCTCAGACCATCTACTATGGCATGTAAACTGACAGGCTCCTGTCAGACCTCTGTGGCAAACAGCTGCTTGAGGGGGTATACATTTTTATTTTATATATTAAATTTAAAACAAAATTTTCCATAAAAAATTTGAAAGAATGATATTTGTAGAGGAATTCGTGAAAACCTTTTTAATGAGTTACCAAATTTTTCCTGAAATTTTGTAAACTGCTATTTAATTTCTTTAAATTAACGAAATTAATTCTAAACATATATTCTACTTCTAATAGCAGTTGCTATCAAAAAATTGTCTCAGTTTTCACTTGAAATGACAAATATCACTGTCAACATCTATTTGTAGCAGAGTCAAAATAATCGTGCTTTATCGGTTTGTTCAACCTGAGGCCATTTCTTACCATTACAAGAGTAAAGGCGCCCAGATGCATACGACAGCTTCTGTCTAACACGCACAGTTATAAATCCCGATGTCTTCATGACCCATTTCCCCGCACTGTCTAACGTGTGCGAGGCCTAACAGCGGCGCGAACTGTCGCCCAAATAATCACAATGGTTGGCTCCAATGAATGCTGCGTTCAGGCAAGATGGCGGCTGCTCCTTCTACATCCAGCAAGAGAAGAGGAAGAGATGGTGTGGAGAAAGATAATAAACTGAGGGATTCCCACTTCTCATTTTTGCTGGTAAGCCATACTAAATGAATGATAGTACTTTAATGTAAGAAACATTCCTCGGAAGTCGTGTATTTTGCATAGCGTCTTTGTTTCCTATGTCAACAAGTGTATAATTCTTTTGATCATGCGCTGGCAGATACAGCGCATCGGTTTCCAGATCTCAATAGATGTTTTTTTCTTCTCAATGCAAATCGCTCTAGTTTTAAGAACATATGTGTTTATTACTGTTCAAGGATTGTATTTCAATATAATATTGCAACAGCGATTTTTATAAATTTTAAATCATATTTCTAAAGTGATAAACAATCAAAGAAGTATTAATATCTATATTACTGAAAACTTCGTGAATGGTTTAATGAATAATTTTAAATGTGCGTTTTTCATACATATGCAATGCTAGCTAAAATTTTATGATTTGATAACAGAGTATGATTTGGGAAAATCGTATTTGAAATATAATTTAAGTATTATTGTTTTTATTTATGTTAAATTTTTTGTTAGATAGTATTGTTTACTATCATAAAATTAGTGAGAAAACTTACACATATTATTGCAATTATAAGCAGCATTCTAATTTATGGATGAACATTTTAACACTTATGGTGTGTGATTTTTTGTAGTTACTAAAACGTTATAATCTGACAATTATATATCGAATGTTAAAAAAGAAAGGGGCATTTTTTTTGCTCTGTTAGACTCAGTAAATATTTAAGTTTATCAAACTATTGAATTTAATTTTTGCCCATAGAGATATTAGTAATTATATTGTTGGAAAAATGCTATTGGCAAATATAAATTAAATCTTATTTTTTTAGACATTATCCTTTTTCAAAATATTATAGCAGGATAAATGCCACTGAAATGAAAATGATGTTAGCGGATTATGGAGTAAAAAAAAATTAAAAGTGAATATTTTTAATTACATTGATGCGATAATTTTCATTTATCAACATCAAACAAAATACGTTGATACATACTCATCATTCAGGAAAACTCAGATCACGGATCACAAGCTGTCAATGTCAAATTGCCTTGAAATATTCAGACAGTCAGCCAACATAATTATTTTTCGCATTGTTTCTAACAATATTCCTTTTGAAACAAATCTACAATTTTTCTATTGCTTGTTAAAAGAATTATTTCAACATTACAAATTGCAGTCCCTTGGTTGATAATGGAGAACGCAATCATATGTACAAAAAGTGTAATAAAAATACCTTTTCCCTGTTACAAATAAACAATTACTGAACAAAATTTGTTTGTCTTGAATATTAATCCTTTTTCTCCATTCTCTTCAACTGATGTAATGGAAGAAAATAAAATCTATGTACTAAACTTTAATGCATAATTTAAAGGGAAGAAATCTGAAAAACGTCTTCAGATATAGTTATGAATTAATATTTTACTTCCATTGTCATTAAGGAAGCTGAATTTACAACTTTCTGTACCTTTGTTTTGTAGGGAAGAGGAAATATCTCAATATTGCACGCTTCCTTTCCTTATTTGACCATATTTTCAGGATGAAGGCCTATATCTGCCTTATATATGAATGAGTCTAAGAAAAAATAACACTTTTAACTTCTTTAGTGCCATATTCTGAAATGACAACCTTTGATTATTTTGTTTAGTCTTTTGCAATGTCAGGCTCATTGTTTTAATGAATGATTAATGAACTCTATTCTAAAAAAATATTGACTTATAATTCAATTCAGTCACTCTAGCAAAATGTAAACCAAAATTAAGTGTACATTTAGTGTTCACTTGATGAAGAACACACCTATATAGATTTAATAGGGAGTCATATGCGTAGATCAGGAACTCTCTATACACCTTATTTCTATCAAAACATTGTACTAAAGATAAAGATATTAATCATATTTTTCAAAATTTCGGTTTTCAATAATATTCTTTCCACAATTAAAAAGTTAGGGAAGTGACATATAACTCAGCAAGTTCTGCAAAAATCATTCAAAATCAGCGAATATTGAAATAACCATTAGACAAAATGCTAAAAATATGTGTTTGTAATATGACAAAATTAATCATGAAAGTTATTGCTTTATTTTTAGCTTCTTTTAATTAGTTTTTCAGGTCTATTATTTTAACTGGCAGTGCTGTTTTAAATATTCTGCTATGTAGTGTTGAAAACTGAGAGATTGATAAATCTGATTAAAGTCTTTAGTTTTTAATCAGTCATAATCATTCATAAAATTCTTATTTAAGAAATCAGTGAGCTCTGTATCTCTTTATTTATAACAATAATGAGTCTGTTTCTAGCAGAGTGTCCATTGTAGATATGTATGTAAATAAAATAAATACCCCTCAAGCAGCTGCTTGTCACAGAGGTCTGATATGAGCTTGCCAGTTTATACGTCATAGAGATGGTTTATAAGGAAGCCGATATTTCAGCAGAAAGACAACACAAATATCTATGACTTATCCAGGGTTCGAACTCAGCTCGCTTTGATCAGTAGCCAATCACGTTGACCACTCTGACATATAGGTTTATTTTGTTGTCATAATATTTTGCTTCATACAGGATTTTGTCTAGAAATTTAAAATTTATTTAATTTATTCTAGAAATACTTACTTCTCTAGTTGCTTGACAAACTTAAACAATTTGGGTATGAAATAATATTCATGAGTTGTCTATCTGAATAGGATACTAGGAAGAGTTGTTGATTAATATCAATAAGTATTATCAGGATGTTATCTAGAGTGAATCACATATCAGTTATTGAAAACCACAGTAATTATAGGTATACAGTAGTTAACAAAAATCTGCAATAATCTTTTTCTTTTTGTCACGGTAGAAGGTTTTATTACATATCAATTTATTTGAAATCAAAATCAAATATATGAAATACTTATTTAATCTCACTGTGTCACATAATCCTATTTGCTTTTCACGCTTTATATTGTTTACACCGATTGATGGAAGAGTGTAATTATTAGAAGAATTCAGTTTTGTTAAAAGTTGTATAATACTATATGTATATAAGTATGATTCAAATAATTCCTTTTAGGAAATTGATCATTGCCTAAGGAAAATGTTCTTTTTAGACGTAATATTGTGAGATGAGACAAAACAAGTAAAGGATTTAAATTTTTAAACAATTTAAGATTTTTTATGACAGTGACCGTAATACCTCAACTCTCAATGATTTGTTGAAATTAAAAAAGGTTGCAGTTTTGGGAAAAACAATGAGAAATGTCGAGAATAGTTTTTTGTAAGCTTGCAAAGATATTTTGAACTGCTTTCTTTGAAAGGATACTATAAACCTTACTTTATATGGACAGAACAAATAATCAAACAGAAAAAGGTAGTTCCAGCTAATAAAAGCATAAATAAGTTTTGAGTAAAAAAAAAAGTATGTGTTAAATCCTCATTTGAAATATTCATAGAATGCATAAAATCAAATTTGCGAAAATTTTAGCAAACGATAAGTTTGAATTACATGAAAAAGAGAGAATTCCAGATTATAAAAGCATAAATACTTTCAAGTAATAAAAGCAAAATATATGGTAAACAATAGATAACATCTAACAGGGACATACTCGGGGGGGGGGGGGGGAGATTCCCCTTCCGAAAATCCGGTCGTCTACGAAATCTCAAACTTTTCTACCTGCTTTGAAATCCAAAACGGTTGTGTTTGCAAAATTTTATTTTAGCCTCATAGTTTATGTCCGATACTAAAATAGATTTAAAAAACAACTGTAAATTTTATTCCATAAATAATATCCTTTTAACCTTTCCTGTCTGGAGAGTATATTTTAGTAATTGGAAAATCCTAAGTTTTATTCTCAGACTCTTCCCCCTCACACGAAAAAAACTCCCACAACTAAATCCTGGGTTCGTGCCTGACATCTGAGAAAAGGCGAAATTACAGTTGGAAGTAGATATCCTTTGCATATCCAGTACGTACAAGTCATTGCATGATTAAGGATAAATTTAGAGGCCTATAAGGTGCCAATTTCTTATGAATGTGTGTATAAAATAAATATAAAAAATAAACACTCCTTCAAGCAGCTGCTCGCCGGAACTCTGGCAAGAGCCTGTCGATTTATACGCTAGTAGAAGGTCTGTGAGGATGGCGGGACCTCAGCAGAAAAACACATATTTCCAGGGTTCTTAGATCAGTAACCAAGCACCCTGACCATTCGAACAAGGAACGTTTGTGTATGTATAAATAAAAATAATAAATACCCCCCTCAAGCAGCTGCTTGCCACAGAGGTCTGACAGGAGCCTGTCAATTTATATGCCATAGAAGGTCTGTGAGGATGGCAGACCCTCAGCAGAAAAACGACACAAACAGCCATGCCTTAGGGTAGTGTAAAATACCACATATAAAAGCATCGAACACAGTGTTGCAACATAAATTTCATTTCAGAGTATTGCAAAAAGAGCCTGTTTTTTCTATGTATCTTTTTTTTTGGGGGGGGGGAGAGGTCCACCAAAAATCCTTCTGTCTTTGCTTCCCATGCAAGAGGAAAATGTTTAGTAAAATTTAGAATGTAAGTTTTAGTCACTATATAATACACTAAATGGGCTAAAACTGCACCTACTGGGTACGCTGCAGTATTCTGCAAAGTATAGAATACACTGACTATTGAAATAAGACTGTACTTAATCAAATTTATGGTTCAAAAACTAACAGAATGCATAACAATCAAAACGAAAAAATTACAGAAATAAATTTTGTTTATTATTTCTAAGTAATTGCTGCAAAGCAAGTTTCAATGTTGTTGCAGGTAACAAAAAACGTGTTTACATTTGCTATCTTATGAGTTCCATTATATCAAGCCTAAATGTTATAACGTACACTGGTTGTAACTTGCATAGCTTCCAATTACACTGGAACTGCCAGAGACAGTTACATCCTTTGTAGAATATCATATGGGTCTAAATAGAAAAAAGTAAGAGCCAATTACTTTTGAATTTCTAAAATAACAGTTCTTATTCAGATATTTTTACTAATATATAAATCATATATATGTTAACTACATACTACTATCTTATATATTTTCGTAGAAATGTTTATTAATTCATTTGATACTAATAAAAGTTTTCTCTGATCTAATAATAAAATATTATATTACTTATTTTCTTCTGATATTTTCTGAAAAATAAGAAGGAAGCAAATTCTGGCCCGAGCTCTACTATGTTTGAATCCACGCTATTACTTTCAAAGTTATTGAGCCAGTTTAATATAACAACCTCCTTAGTCAGCTGCTTGCAACAAAGATCTGATAAGAGTCTGTTAATATAATTACTCCATAGGATCTGTTTAACATTACTGCAGAGGATCAGTCAAGAAGGCGAGACCATAGCAGAAAGCCAACACAGAAAAGAAATATCTGTACCTTATCCGCGGCTCGAACCCAGGTCTCTGTGATCGTAACCGAGTATGCTTACCACTAGGAATGTAAAATAATTAAAAAAAAAATACCCCCTCAAGCAGCTGTTTGCACAGAGATCTGACAGGAGCCTGTCAGTTTATATGACATAGTAGAAAGTCTGTGAAGACAGTAGGACCTCAGCAGAAAAAACAATACGAACATCCATGCCTTAGCCGAGGCTCGAACCCAGGTCCCTTAGAGCAGTAGCTAAGCGCGTTAACCACTGGACTACGGGAATAAACCTATTTAACTAACTTAAACAGGAGGGGAAGAAACCTAATGCAAAATGTTGTTACTGGGTTTTAAAACATCGCATTTTTTTTTTGCGAGATATTCGTGAGAACATTATTCAGCATTGAATATTGAATCGCCTGAGTTTGAACACGATTGAAACGATACAGTTAATAATACAATACTGAACTAATTCGAATTTTTTAAACATAATATTTTAGTTACAAATTCAGAGGTACGGATTTAACTTTTAGTTAACTGAATTTTCGACCGGAAAAGAAAAAACAGCTTAAAAAGATTTATTATTCCTTAACATATACCTGCAGTTTGAAATATAGCACGCTTTGAAAATGATTATGGTATTCTCAACTAGAATGCAATCCAAGAGTTCAATTCACCATATTCATGATACGATAGTAGTATGTGTTTTTTCCTAGAGTCGAGATGGGGATAATTATATTAAGATTCTACGAGTGCACTCTAAATAAATAAAAAATAAATAAACACCCCCTCAAGCAGCTGCTTGCCACAGAAGTTTAACAGCAGCCGTTCAGATTATATGCCATGATAGAAGGTCTGTGAGGATGGCAGGACTTCAGCAGAAAAACAACACAAACATCCATGCCTTACCCCGGGCTCGAACCCAAGTCCCTTATATCAGTAGAGCTAGCCACGGAGTGAAGGCCGGACCTATTGTGGCAGATAAGGAGCCACGCCCCTTCTCCACCAATTGAGAATGCTAGTAAGGGTAATGGAAGTCAAAAATGATTAAACTTGTGCATATTTCACGCATTTTTAAAGCGAAGGGGAAAAGTGCTACACTACAATGAAAATCCAGTCTCCCCCTCCTCTCCCATTATTTTTTAATAGATCAGGGCCTATTAGTAGCTTAGATATTACATTGAAGACTATCTTTCTGAGAGCAATAAAAGTAAATGCACTTAACGATTTGGAAAATGTAACAGAAAAAAAAATAATTTATTTGGTGAAAATGATGAAGATACGCTTAAAAATTCCATCTCACAAGTTTCGATATTTCTCCCACATTTAAGCCATTCACATTCTTCAGTCATTCCAATGTAAGATGTTTGACAAATATTCATTATATACTAATAAGAAATATTCAATTAGCGCTGGTATTTTAGGAATTAAAAATATATGATGACACCCAATAAAGTCATATACACTCAATGGACATTTTAATTAAGAAGAAACCATGTAATGTGGATAGAGAATTGTTCTTTGTAACATCTTAAATAAAACGTGAAGAAATATGACTGAAGACAAATTAAAGATCAAATCAAAATCTGTCTACGCCTCGAAATTTAACAATATTCTTTCGATATTTGAAAGACTATGGAAATTAAAACATTTAACGACTTTCTGCTGTCCGCAAAAGAGTTTCTGAATTAGCGAAAATTTAAATATTCGTTGCAAAACTGCCAAATATAAGTTTACCATATTTTAATAAAGTTCAATATAACGTTTATTACTTTTAATTTTAATTTCTTTGGATCAACTTTTCACATCAGTTATTTTAATAACCATCTCTATAGCTAAATATTTCTGTCATGTATCTAAAATGATAGGTTTTAAATTTATTCAGCTTTATTAGAGGGTCCACCATTGTCTTTGGAGTTCTAATTGTATTTCCCGATGGGAAAAAAATATCAAAGAGATAACAGCAATAAGAAAAAAATATAAAAACTTCTGCTAACCTAAATTTATCAGCAGGGTTTTGTCATCAAAGAATATTTTTTTAATTTAATCAATTCACCGAAACAATTATTTTTCAACAAAACCATTCCATTAGTTTTTTTTTACAATAACAATTCATTCAATATTCATGAGATCTTGAAAAAATATAGTATATGGGGTTATATGACATTCCTTCATAAATGTGTGCATAATTATTATACATTTTAAGTTATTATTAAAGTTCCAGCGTTTGATTACTGGTGCATTCTTCATGATAAATACTATAATAAGTTCAATAACAGGTTGAAATCAGAAACTTTCATACGTATAAGCAAAATTTCCAATTTGAGCCATAAAATAAGCTTTCTACAACTCGCTTATTTCAGTAATTGTCATGCCCGTAGTAAATAAGATCGGAATTCGAAATATTTATGTCTTTTCTGGATATCCATCCGTCTTCTTGAATTTACTTGATATATATCATTTCTGATACATATTTTTCGAAATTTGTCTGGGTCCAAGAACCCGAAGGGTTGAAATAACGGCGATGAATTCAGATAGTTATGTTTAACCTCCGCTGGGAGTTAAGCAATAATCACTGCTGTCACTGTAACCCTTTAACCATCATATTCCACAGTCAAATTTTCAACTATCTTGGGTGTGATCAATCGTGTGCAAGAGTCATTTAAAATTTAATATTTTCCAGTTTTTGTGAATTCTAACGATGGAAAATGAAACTATTGTAAATAATAATATCTCATTATTCCCACCACATAATTTTTCATCTTTCTCTAAAACAAATTGTTGAATGCTTGCAGATAAAGGAGTGATAATATCTAGAACTTTCCGGTGCGAGTGTTAATTCTAACTGAGGTAGTGATCAGCAGTGACTTCGACCTTAGCAAGGCATGTGTTCTTGTATGAGAAAAGCTAGAATTTTTATTCTTTTGTGTCCAATTGTAAGGAAAAAAAACATCTTTTTCATAATTAGCTAAAAATAAAAACAACCCTCAATATTAGCTATCTGCATTTTCGAGAGAAAAAAGTCCAAATAAATATACTTTACCACTTTTGCAATAATTAAACCTCCTAAAATTTGAGACTCGAAGAAAATTTGTCGTTTATCTTTGAAAACTTGCTAAAACTAAAAATAACATTTAACCTAACCGTATTTTGGAAATAAAAAAACAAACTAATAATTTTTATACTTTATATCTTTAGCATGAAATCAAAAACCTCCTCGAATTTCAGTTCAAAAAATTCCTCGTGAGATTTTATTTCAGCATTCAATCTCGGGAAGGATCAGAGAAGGATTTAACTGGTGCTCAACACTTAAGAGAAATCATCTTTGGCATGAATTGAAGCTTGCTTTCAAATGTAGGTTCAGTTAAGCAACCCTAATCATCAGCGCAAAGACATCGGTTTCAAATAATTTTGCCTTCACCCTCGGGGATTTCTTGCGGTGAAGATACTCTAGGTTGGGCTGGATGTTTGGTTAGTCGTCTGAATCATTAGTATCATTTCCTTATTCCATAACCACCTGCTGCTCTATCTAATATGTGTTTAGGTTTTTTCTCTCGCGCTAATGTCCATCATTTCGACCATCTGCTGATGGCTCTAAAATCTTGTAAAATGGGAAGCGTCATTTATAACTAGTACCAACATTCAGCTCTCATTGCTTGCAGTTTTAACGTTTTTCCAAAATAAATTATTAAGCTGTATTTTATTAAATAAAAAATAAATAAATACCCCCTCAAGCAGCTGCTTGCCACAGAGGTCTGACAGGAGCCTGTCAGTTTATATGCCAAAGTAGAAGGTCTGAGAGGATGGCAGGACCTCAGCAGAAAAACGACACATACATCTATGCCTTACCCGGGGCTCGAACCCAGGTCCTGTAGATCAGTAGCCAAGCGCGCTAATTACAAAAATCAAAATAATTTTTTGAAAAGGGCAAAATGTTCAAAGTAATATTAAATCCGTCATCTTACGCATAACAAAATAACTGAATAATAAATGCTATCAAAGTTTAAAAAAAACTAGTTTTTACTTTTTATAATAAATAAATTAATCCTTGAGTAATGATACTCCAAGGTACCACGGGCATCTTGTGATCTTTTGACATAATATTATTGCTAGTAGCCGTTCCATTTTGCTTCTGAACAGCACTTTCTTTGAACACAATGGAGCAATTGGCCAAGTGACAAGGATCCCTAGGGCTTAGAGATCGTTGGTGAATAGGCCACTGGACAGATTAAGGAGACCAATGGAAGCCTCACCATATGCGCGTTATTTAACGTGCACAGGGTATGCCTTATCCTGCACAAGGTGACAGCCTTAACGTCCTATCCAACGGACGGTGATCCCAAGCCCATCGGTGTCCCCTTTCTAACCGAAGGCATGGGTTAGGAGGGATAACTCTTAACGCTGGCATAGTTGGGACTCGAACCTGAGAACTGCAGATACTGCTCTGGCGCGCAACTTACTGAGCTGCCGCCACTTCCCTCTCTCCCTCCCTCTTATTGTTTGCATCAAATGAGTAAATAGCAGATGAAAATCCGATAGAATCAATCAGCTTAATAAGTCACAAAGTAGGATCTGTGGGAACCACACCTTGCATCAGAAAACATCACTGCCGTATCTGAGATTCGAACTAGGGTTCATTTGCAAGGTCAGCAAACTAACTGCTTGCTGTTGGAGCTGAGATAACCATGCATTGTCTGAAGCATCTGCATCCTTTTTCTGACTTGTTCAGGTTAAATAGGATTCTATGAAATATAAAGACCATTCTCACAGATCTTCTCTATGAAGTACAAAGTGACAGGCTTCTGTTAGACCTCTGTGGCAAGCAACTTCTTAAGGGGGGGGGGGTATTCATTTACTTTTTATTTAAAAACTTACATCTAAAGTGGAAATATTTCAACTTATCAATTATGTAAGCCGTTTCAATCAAACTTAGCTGTGGCGAAATGTCTCGGATTTCCTTCCTTATCGACTCGTAATTCTTTTTTTAATATCAGTGTTTTAACAAGAAAATACTAATTGGTTTCTTTGTTTTTTGGCACATTTGAGCCCAATGAGGGCCACATTGAATCCAATGCTGTCATGCTTGAGCGTCTGATTTTAGGGGACTGCCTTAGAAAATATGCTCTTTTTAAGCCCTCGGGGGAGTTGTCTCATATCCTTACAACCCCCTGCCTTGGTGCGCCACTACTCAATATGCTTTCACACTCCTCCTCCAATTCACCTAACCAGTAGCACACGTCCGTTCACTGCTCTCTGTACTCCGCCTATTCCCGCCTCCCTGACCCTTTGGAACCAGTCTGCTCCTTCATGCAAGGCATAGGCACCAACTTTAAAGTTTTACCACGGGAGCAGAATAGTTATATATAGGGGGCAATGGGTGACTTTCTGTATGTTTCACGCGATATTCAAGAAAAATATTTAAAAGTAAATAAATACGTACGTACCTCCTTAAGCAGCTGCTTGCCACAGAGGTCTGACAGGAGGCTGTCAGTTTATACGCCATAATGTGAGGAAGGCGAGACCTTAGCAAAAAAACATAACATATTTGTCACTTCAAAAACGTTTTTGCAGTTGTTTCAGAAATATATTTGCTTTAACCTGGCGCTTGCACTACATTAAATGAACACAAGCGAACCAGTTATGCAGACCTCTGACACGACCTCAATGCTACCGCAGCTACGTGCTTCGATTCAGATTTTATTTTGCACGATAGAAGATTCAAAATATAATTTGTGATTTTAATTTATGAAAAACACGGGGGGCGAAATAATGCTTTTGCCTCCGTGCATAAATAAGAATCGGGACGATTGACCCCGTGGAGTCGGCGCCTGTGCATGCAGAACTAATGTAGAATTAATGAGATAATTAGTTTTTCTTTATATGTACTAAGAACTGGTCCTGTCCATTTGTAAACAAGCGAAGGTAAAAACAAATCCCAACTTCTACAAGCAAATTAATACAATTCTGGAGAGACTGAAGCTTTAACACACTGCCCTAGAAAAATATTGGAGAATTTCCATGTCAATGGGAACCTAATTTCGGCGTTTTCTGACTTCTAAAATTTGCATTTAATGGAAAAATATGACTGAAGGAAAAATGGGATTAAAAATCGCTTTCAAACTCGATTTACAACAATATTCATCAATATTTAAATAGTTATGGAAGCTGGATTATTTAACAATAATTAATCCTGTTAAAAAAACATAAATCATTCTTTGTTGTATAATATCGAAACAATTATTACCCGATTTTCTAAAATTTATTGATTTGATTAGCTGAGAAAAATGCGGCTTTGTCTTGAGTGGGATTGGAACCCACGTCTCCCAGAAATATACCAATTATGAAAACCACTACACCATCAGATACTAACAATTTTCTTCAGAACTGTGA
Source organism: Ryuthela nishihirai (assembly GCA_038380435.1). Classification (NCBI taxonomy): domain Eukaryota; kingdom Metazoa; phylum Arthropoda; class Arachnida; order Araneae; family Heptathelidae; genus Ryuthela; species Ryuthela nishihirai. The sequence goes on from JAWZYU010000001.1 coordinate 110,744,288, forward strand.
CATATATAAGTATTCGCTCTTATTTTGTTGAATCGCTCCTGGCGCCATCTATGTCAAGAATAGGGCAAACAAGTTGCCTCATATGACGAAAGTAATATTTTTCATGCTCACAGCGTTATATAAGTAATTTAATAAGTATCACAGGATAACATCACAGGAAATTTAATAAGTATCACAGGAAAATGTACGGTGGGCAAGAAACACGAGTTGAAAACCTGAGTGGGATTCGAATCCAGCTTAGGGCAAAACCAAATTTTTTTGAGCAAATTATTTCAAGTGTTTCTTGTCTACAGGGCATTTTGCTGTAATACTTCATTACTGAATTCCAAAATCGATACTTATTTTATTATATGGTTTGAAACAATGCTTATTATTTAAGTTTAAATTAATTTCTGAGGTAAATTTTCTGAGGTAAAAAAAGAATGATCAAACCAAATCAGTAAAAGTTACATTATAAGCGGTTCCTTTAACTTGTGAAAAGCGATGCCTTTTGTTCACAGAAATATCAAACTGGTGAACTTCAAATCTTTTACGTTCTTACATCAAAATAGCCTTGTTTGATTCAAAATGTGTTCACGTCATTTAGAAATCTACTATTGTGATGCATCACACTGGCAGCTAACTGTATACTTTCTTCTGCATAATCTCAACTTTTCCTTCAAAGAAAACACACTTTACGAGACTGGCGAAAACTAGAAAAACAAACACATTAAACAAAATGATTGCACTGATTTCAAATTGCTGCCAAATCGTACTTTATTAACTAGAAAAGGAGAAATTTTATAAAGTCTCAGGTACGTCTTGAGCTAGTAGTGCTGCAACATTAAATTATTGTCTCGACAGCACAGAAAGGAAACAATGAGACTTGAGAATGCCTTAAACTTGATGATGTAATGTGTTTGTTGTTACTTGTTTCTTTCAACAGACAGTTGCTCGAGCTCTCACTGATTCTTCCCAACATTCCAAATAACGGCTTTGACACAAATTTTCCGTGCTATGCGGATGAAGAGTAGAAACATCCTTCACGTCATCTAGAACATGAATAACTATAACGAATGGTTGAAGCTCAGTGGAGCGAAATTCCTTTCCTACTTTATGAAATTCCTTAAAAATTTTAATCTTCGCAAAAGTATTTAATGTTTCTTTTATCTCGGGAGAATAATTCAAGTCTGTGAGTGCCGTGATTTTTCTTCAGTATAGGCTCGCTTGCCTGTAGAGTCCGGAATTTATAGCTGCGAGAACTTATTGAAAAAAAGTTCAGTGAGAAAGAAGAATGTCACTTGTTTAAACTATGCCCATGAATTACGACTAAAAATAAGTTTTATATTTCAGAATCTCTTGAGCGACCAAAATGTTGTGCCTTTTCCTCTTTAGAAGACACGTAAGATGTAATAAGCATCGTATTTGCTACATTATTTAAGTTACACGAGGTCGGTTGAAGCAGCAAGAGAAATCTTGACAGTTTAAAATTATTTTCTTCCTTGAAAAATGATCTCAAGTCTCAGAGAAAGGAACTCAGTGAGAAAGACGCAATTAATCGCTCACCTTCTATGAAAAATCTCAGAGAAGGTTAAAGCTTCGTTGAGTCGATGTTGAATCTTTCACTTGGACACTACGAAGTTTAATTCACTTGTTTTTAGAAATATGTAATTCACAAGCAATTAATATTCAATGTTTACTGAAGTGTACGAATACTTTTTAACGGACAGATCAGTGGCGAAGCGCATTGGATAGAAGCAAATGAGTCAGTGCAAATAATTCATCAAATTTGCATATAAAACATTGGTGAATTAAGCTATTTGTCACATATCAATAAATTAATGATCTATGGTTTATGAGATCATTAGTTGATTGACAAGTGATTTATATATCAATCAATATCTAATGAGAATCTTCGACGAGTCAACTGAGCAGTTTCATTGCCTCAATTGATTTCATTCATACTTCGCCACTGTGAATGAATGAATTTAAACAGTTTGCTTTATTTTTCCGTCTAAGAACGTTAAATTTCAAGAATATGTTACGAAAAAAATAAATGTTTTTAGAACAATTGTTATCTCTCAGATTATTCAAAAATATGCCATTGATTACTATATTATCTAATTTATTTGCATTTTCTTTCATGACTTATGAAAATCTTCTCTGTATCAACTGCATAGTCTCTGATACCGACTGATACTGATAGTCGATATCTCGCTACTGATACCGACTGTTTCAATGAATTTTGCATTCACACCTTTATTGTTTTCTGATGCAAACTGACATTGAAAATCTCAAATTTTTTGATTGAAACTGAAAGAACCGACTCATAACTTAATGCAACAGTAAATTTGTTCTGAGGAAACAACGAGATATTTTTTCCTTAATTTTTATCGTTAGAAATTCTTATTAAATCAGATGTTTGCCTATGGCAATTCTTGACTAAATCGGTAAGAGAAAAAAGTTTAAAACCACTTCTTTCCCTAACCAGTTTTGAGCCCAAGAGATTCTTGCAGCCTGACCATACATTACTATTCTTCCTCCTTACGGCACTTTGTCCAGATCTATTCAAACAGTAAACTTTTTAAGCACGTAAAATCCAACGTTTTGTTCTTGGTTCTCTTTATTATTTATTGGCTACTTTCACGGACAAGTTTTCAGCAAGACAATTATATACACGGACAAAAATATAAAGATTGAATTAAGTACCTGGTGTAAAGAAAGTGTGTTTAGCAAACAACACACTTGCAGCTGTAAATGATAACACCGAAAACGCAATGACAAATATTCATGAACCAGTTCTTGCCAAGCAGTATAAGTGTTCGGTAAAGTGAAATTTTTTATGTTCAAATCAAATTTGGCGAAAGCTTTGAAAATTATTATGCAGCCCCCAAAGAGAGATTTATTCTCTTTCGAGCAAAATATTTATCCTCTAAATCTTAAGGAATTAAATTCTCTAAGATTGAATTCTCTTACTTAAACACACTCAATATAAAAAAAAATGTATTTTGTTTTAATTTACAAAACAAAATGTTTTTTGAACAAGCAAATTATTGTAAGCAATGTTCCCACTTCGTTCCAATATTATTTCTGAAAAGGTTAGCACATTAGCAACCTATTCATCTCGATGAATCAATACCTTAATAAAGGTTTTTCTTCTTATAATGATGAATTTGAGCACTCTGCTCATTTAAGGTAACTGAAACTGATTAATCAAGAATGCTCACTTTACTATTACTAAAACATTTTTTGTTACTTTAAATTAGAGTATAGTAATGCAATTGCATAATTTCTCTTAACATTTTACGATCAAAATTAAATATAGAAAAAATAAGACAAGAAATGAAAAAGAAACAACACAAAATGGAAATCCCAGTGTTGAAATCTAATCATATTCTTTACACATGTCAAAAGGGGTGGCTCAGTCGGTAGTGCGCCAGGCTCGTAATCTGTAGTTCCCAGGTTCGAGTCCCAGCTGGGTCAGCGTTGAGATTTATTCCCCGCCCTGCCCACGGTCAGTAGGGGACACCGATGGGCTTGGAAAGGCCGCCGTCCGTCGGATGGGACGTTAGGCTGTGGCCCTGTGTGCGGGAGAGCCATACCCTGTGCACGTTAAAGAACACGCTGGATGGCCTTGACGGGAGGCTACCATCTGTCTCCCAACAGCTGTTCCAGTGGGTCCCCTCCCCCAACCTTCTCTGAGCCTTCGGGGTCCATGTGACCTGGCCATTTAGCCGATGGTGTGCAAAAAAGTGCCGCTCAGATGTAAAACATCCATCTGTCTTCTGACTGCTGTCCAGTAGAATTCCCAGCTTAGTTCTCAATCTTTGGGGTTGTTGTAACCTGACCATTTAGTCCATTGTGTGAAAAAACTGCCGCTCAGAGGAAAAAATCCGACTTTGGTCAAAATTCTGAGTACTATTTATTTCTTGTGCACGACGTGCTTCAAAAATATGAAAGTAAATATTTTGATTTTTCAGGTTTTAACCTTAACTATATTTGCTTATGTTTAAAACGCTGAGTGTTGTTTAAAACGCTGACAAACCAATTAGATGCATATTTTCTTCAAATAGGTTTGTTTCTTTAAAATATGTTTGGATTCATTCCTTCACGAAATCAATATATATGGCTTTTAGGAATTTAAAAATCGAGTCAACAAATTAAACATAGTTTAGTGCTACCAATACTAAACAGTTTAATCAGATTTGAATGAATTATTTCATTCTCATGAGGATGTGATGTAGTAGAGTACATTGTATCAAGATGTAATAAAAACAATTTCGGAAAGCTATGTGTGTGTGTTTTATTTTAATTCGGTGAATCGTAGCATTAGCATACCATAGAAGTTTGGAAAATTGGTATCAGTGATGCAAACCATAAGATTATCTATTCAGAAATCTGCAGAAAAATGCAAATATGAATTTAAGGAAAAAAAACAAAAATGGAAGACAACAGAAAGTTATGAACACTAACGAAAAGAATAATATAATCAATCGAAATTTAGAATTTATCTTTCACGTTCATCTGTACTCAAAAGTTAAAGACCAAATATACAAACCTGAATAATTCAAAAATTCAGCAAATGATTTTTGGCGAAATTAGAATGAGAGATCGTAATGGTCAGATGACCGCTTGGTACCAGCCCTGAGAAAAGGTAGCATGTCTTGACCACGGAATATTAAAGAGTCCACAAAGAGACAATCAACCCGGCGCCTGAGGTAGCGGGAATCGCGTCTCGTATCCCTATTATCTCCTGTATGAAGACGAATTCTCGCCTGATAGAAAGGAACGGCGAAGACGAAGACTTTTTCTTGGACTACTTTGAGTTTGAGATCTGACGGAACGAGAGCAGGGTCCATTAGGAAAAGTTCGGTTAGAAAGACGATTCCCACACGGACCAACTTTTGGCCGAGATTCGGGTACGGCTAGGGATAGCCTGCCGTGGAGAGCGTTGCTCTGTGCTTAATGGAAGGCCCCAATGGTGTTCCGACCTTCTAAATTTATTGTGAATACTGTGATTATAATAATAAATGTTCTTGTACATATATGTAGTGTAAAGTTTATGCGACCATTCAGCCATCGACACAATTTCATGATCTGTGTTCATTAGAAATTTTGGGTACCTTTTGAAATAAATGCTCGGAGCCCACGTGTTGATAAAGTTATGACCCGACAATCATCGTTTTTCGTAGAGATATTTTATGAAATTGCCTAAATAATGCATAAAGACTAGAAAAATTCGATATGTAAGTAAAGAATTGTGAGTTCGTGGAGACAGAAAAAAGAATGCCTCAAGAGTCAATGGACGCATACCGTAATATGTCATCTGATGTCTTCTAGCAGTTATGCAGGCTTGATACCGACTATCCACACTGTGAACAAGATTGTCGTTTACTGCTAGAAGCAGCAAAGATTAAGCGCAGACTACAACTCAGCGTGGCTTCTGAGAGTGGGGCTTAGAGTGCAATTCTTCTTGCTAAAGCATTCGAGACATTCTCGATAAAATCGAGGTCTGGAAATGTTGCCCGTCCTTATGGACTATAATCTCACCCTGAAGGTGTTAGTCCATTTTGCGAGTTCTTTAAGAGCGAAAGTTATCGTCCATTAAAATGAAATCTGGATCAGTTGCTTTGAAAATGAGAAAACATAAGAAACGAAGGATTCGTTTCGATACCTGACACCTGTCCGAGTCCCATTTGAGAACACCCAGATTTTTGTGCAGTCACTTACAGTGATGCCGGACCTCATCGTCAAACCATCACCTTCACAAGCGTTTTTCTCTGCTAAATGAATAAATAAATAAAAATAAAGAAATACCCCCTCAAGCAGCTGCTTGCCACAGAGGTCTGACAGGAGCCTGTCAGTTTATATGCCACAGTAGAAGATCTGAGAAGATGGCAGGACCTCAGCAGAAAACAACACGAACATCCATGCCTTACCCGGGGCTCGAACCCAGGTCCCGTAGATCAGTAGCCAAGCGCGCTAACCCTCGGCCACAGTGAAATGAAATTTGGTTTCGTTCTCTCCAGATGAATGTTTGTTAAAAAACTGTTTGAAGACTGAATCTCAACATTGAAATGCAACGGTGAATGTTCATTGGCCCATTGTTTCTGGATTCAGTTGAGATGCTGTTGTCACTAATTCAAACGGGTTGGGTTGTTTTACCTCTAAGCGGCACTTTTTAGCACACAGTGGTCTAAATGGCCAGGTCGGAAGGACCCCAAAGGCTCAGAGAACGTTGGGGGGGGGGGGGACCAATTGAACAGCTCTTAATAGACAGATGGTAGCCTCCTGTCAAGGTCATACAGCGTGTTCTTTAACGTACACAGTGTATATCTCTCCTGCACATAGGCCAACGGCTTAACAACAGACAGCGTCCATTCCAAGCCCACTGGTGTCCTGTACTGACTGAGGGCAGGGCGGGGAGTTTTATGGAGATAAATCTTAATGCTGACTCAGTGGACACGAACCTGTCAATTTCAGATTACGAACCTGACACGCTACTGACTGAGCCACCCCCACCGGGAGTCAAACGGTCTTCTCTCGATAAAGAGGTCAGGGGAACACATATCAGATCTTCGCGCATGAAGACCCCTTTGAAAAAGCATTGAATAAAACAGTTCATCTTACTAAAACTCTTCTTGTGAATGCAGTAAGCTCTAAACTCTACTCTGAATCATGCTAACATGACATGGAATCTTTATGACATTTTGCAGTTAAGACAACATAATCTTGTGTTAAAGTGACATAGGGACAGATCTTATAAAACATTTTGTGCTTTTCGGACTCTCAGCGTCATACACAAAGAGGAGGTGTGGCTTTATAATCCACCCCCCCCCCCCTTGAGAGCTTAAATAACATACTTTTTCTAAGGCAGTCCATCAAAATTATAGACTCATGTGTGTGAACTCCCCCCCCCCCCCTCCACATCCTGCATTACAATTATCTGGTACGCCATTGTTCTTCTTGTGTTTAACATACTAGATAGACATTTGCCCCTGAATTTGGTTTGCTTCTAATCTCTTAATATTGCTTTTTATCTCAAATGACCATACTCGGTATCTTTACGAAATTATCAGAATAAGGGCAAGCTCGGATTCATCAGTTCGATCTCCAGACACAAAGTACACAGGGTTTCCAAGAGGAACGCTTTTATCTAATTGTCTGATTTGCATGTTTGACACGGTTTTACATAAATTTTCATACATTCATGTAGATCGTGTTCATATGTGTTTGATCTAGTCTCATGTTAAATCGAATTCTGACAGTTCAGGATAAATTAGCCTTTGGGAACAATTCGATTCGAACTCGATTGATAATTTTTTTAAGAATGACTTCCAAGTATGAAATGAACATTAGTTTCACAACGAGGCTCACTAATCAGAGTTCTACAGAATCGTAGAGTATAAAACGAGCATACATATATTCTTCAAAAGATGACGAAACTATTTAAATAAACTGGTCAGATTTGATATTGACTATTTAAAAAATTGTAATTTTGACACCTCTGAACGATACTTTTTTGGCAAACAATCGACTAAATAACCAAATCCCAAGGACTCCAAAGGCTCAGTTTCCCGCCCTTCCCACGGTCAGTAGGGGACACCGACTGGCTTTGAAAGACCGCCGTCCTCCGGATGGGACGTTAAGCCGTGGTCCCGTGTTCGGGAAAGCCATACCCTGTGCACGTTAAAGAACTGCTGGATGGCCTTGACGGGAGGCTACCATCTGTCACCCAACAGCTGTTCCAGTGGGTCCCCTCCCCCAACCTTCTCTCAGTCTTCGGGGTCCATGTGATCTGGCCATTTAGTCCATGGTGTGCAAAAAAGTGTCGCTCAGAGGTAAAACAACCCAACCCAAAGGCTCAGAGAAGGTTTGGGGAAGACGACTAACTGGACAGCTGTTACGGGACAGATTGACTTTATATGCACTGAATCTCCTGTACAAGGTATCTCGACTTAGCGTTCCATCAGATGGACGGCAGTTTTTTCTAGTTCATTGGTGTCTCCTTTCTAACCGAGGTCAGGGTGAGGTTTAGCGGATATAAATCTCAATGTTGGCCCAGGTGGGACTCGAGCCTGGAGACTTTAAGTGTTCTCAACCTTTTTCTCTTGGCGACTTCTGAAAAAGTCGATTTATACACCTGTAAAAGATCAGGGTTTCTTTTGTTCCATTTTAGTATTAAAATAAACGCATATTACCCTCAATATTTGACCTGAAACAAAATCATATTTATAAAATTGTTAAAGTACAATGCAGTATTATTCTTTTCTCTAAAATTTCGTCACATACCTGAACTTTGGTAGCCACACACCGGTTGAAAAGCTCTGGTATAGGAGACCTGTTAATCGACACTAGTGAAAATACACTACACCATGAATTAGCCGAAAATTGAACCCAGTCCCTTGCATTACAAAAGTCACTAACCTCTGTCATTGGGTAAAAGAAGATAATTCCTGTTGGTTGAAAGTCAGCGATAATAATACCTATTTTCAGAAATGGAGGACTCTTTTTCTTGAGGTTGTGGGTTTCCTCCTTGGGGGGAATAAAACATCAACGTTAATGAGATGGGAAGTCATTTCCTGTGATGATATCTGTAAAGTAAACTTATCATTAAAAGTCATCATTCTGTCATTAGAGAAGAAGACGGAAAGCAAGATGTCACTCTGCTAGTTCGAAACACCTGCAAGCATTAGTCCGATAACCTTGAAGGCAGATGATGAAGACACTCAGTTTTTTTTAAATAAGATAATGCCGACTTTCCTGTTACTAAATGTTATCTAATTAACTTGATTAAATAATATGCATTCAAATATCTGTATGCAACTTTTGATATTGTGTTCTACTTATAAAAACAAAACTCATTCAAAGATTAAACAAGTTTCTAACATTAGTAAAATCCATTCTAACGAGAAAAAATATTGCGTCTAAATCGGATTTGCCATTTTCAATACCATTGCTCTAATGTAATGTTTAAAGGAGATAATATTTTTTGCGCCTCTCAAGCACAACCATGCTTACTCAGGGGAGTAGCTATGGGGGGGGAGGCTCCCCCCAAAGTAACTCGTAGTTGGCAAAATTCGAAGTATCTTCGTAAAATCTTGGTAAGTTGTGAAAATTTGCAATATTTTTTTTTGTAAAATTAAGGAGAGTTGTCAAAATTCAGGCAACTTGGCAAATCTAGGGCAGTTTGGAAAATGGAGAGACTGCAAAATTTAGAGCAGTTTGGAAAATGGAGAAACTGCAAAATTTAGAGCAGTTTGGAAAATGGAGAAACTGCAAAATTTAGAGCAGTTGGTGAAATTCGAAGCCACGTAGTAAAATAGAGGTGAGTTTGCAAAATCGGGACAACTTGGCAAAATCTTGGGGAATTGGCAAAATTCGGAGTGGCTTGACAAAAGGTTTGGGAGTTGACAAAATTCGGAGTGACTTGGCAAAATGGTGGGGAGTTAGCAAATTCAGGTGAGATGTAAAAATTGGGATTTTTTTCTGTAAAATTATGGAGTGTTGGCTAAATCTAGGTAACTTCGCAATATCTAGGAAAGTTGGCAAATATTGGGGGAGTTGGCAAAATTCAGAGTCATCATCATCATCATCATCCTCAAGCAGCCCTAGGCTACGGAGGTCCAACCAGACCATGCAATTTAGTTCTTCAAGAAAGTCTGTCCTGAGCTACATCTGCTGCATCTGGCCACTGCACACCAATTCTAATAAGGTCCTGTTTGGCATTGTCTGCCCACCGCATCCTAGGCCTCCCCTTCTTTCTGAGGCCTTTAGGCACACTGTTCATAACCCTATTCGCCAATCTATAATTATCCATACGGGCAACATGGCCAAACCAGCGGAGTCTCTCTCTGCACAATATGCTGCTTAAAGGAGGTTGCCGACTCCTTTCCCTAACCTCATCATTATTTACAAAGTTGAACCACCTAATGCCCAAGATATTGCGTAAGCATCTAGAATCAAAAGTATCTAGTTTCGTATTATCGTGTTTACAAAGTGTCCAAGTTTCACTACCATAACTAACCCTAGAAAGAACCAAACTATTATACAGTCTAATTTTAGTCTTTAGGTGTATACGCCTATTTCTCCACCATCTCCACAGATTCTTAAAAGTCCCGGCAGCAATCCCTATCCGTCTGTTAATTTCATGCCGCACATCACCAGTATCTGTCACATAGCTCCCAGGATAATTAAATTGTGACACCTGTTCAAGATTGCAACCATTCAGATTAACTGAATCACAGCCTGCCTGACCAATTTTCATCACTTTAGTTTTCTCTCTGCTTATAGCCAAACCTACTCTAGTACCAGTTTCATCAACAGCTCGAATGAAAGAGTTCATCTCATCAACATCATTTGCCAAAAGGGCTAAATCATCAGAATAATCTAAATCAGAAATTTTCGTATCTCCATCCCACCAAGGCGTGGGTCTGCTGCTCAGCAGACATGCTAGTGATGCTCTTCTAGGATATGAGTGCATTAATGAAAGGTTTCTTACAGCAAAATTTCAGACAAGCATTAAAAACTTGAATGTTATCTGCTGTTATGTCCCCACTGAGGATGCCAATGAGGATGAGAAGGATAGGTTTTACGGACAACTTCAGGATATTTTGAATTCTGTCAAGAAAGGAGATATTACCATTGTTCTAGGTGACTTCAATGCCAAAGTTGGTACTGACTCTGACCTTTGGGGAGGAGTAATAGGCCCTTTTGGTATTGGTAGCTGCAATGGCAATGGGCAACGTCTCCTACAGGTAAGTAAACTCAATGGTTTCAGAATAACTAACACATATTACAAACACCGCGACATACATAAATACACATGGGTTTCACCAGATGGGCTGCATAGGAATATGATTGATTATATATTAATTAACAGCAAATGGGCTAGTTCTGTTAGGAATACCAGGGCATATAGGGGATATGAAATTGGATCTGACCATTACCTTGTTAAAAGTGTCTTGCAACTTAAACTTAAAAAGTGTTATGCTAGGGTTAAAAAATTTACCTTTAATATCGAAGCTCTGAAAGACCCAGTTATAGTTAAAGCTTACCATGATAGGTTACTTAGTCATTATGCCAGTCATGGTTTGCTTAATACTGAAGTTGAGGAAGAATGGGGCCATTTTAAAATAAGCTTTTTTGGAAACTAACAGTACTCTTTTAGGAAAAAAGGAGCAGAGGATACAGTATTATTTAAGAGATAACGCACTTGAGCTTATTTCAGAAAGAAGGAACTGCAGGAATGTCCTTAATCAGTACCCTACTAGTCCTAATAGAAAGGATTACAGAGAGCTTAATAAACGTGTAAAGGATCAGTTAGCTACTGATAAGAATCTTTGGCTTAATGGTTTGGCTGACAAAGCTGAGGAGGCAGTTAGGCAGCACAACAGCAGGGAGCTGTACCAGATAGTTAATGTTTTATGTGGTAGAAAACGGACAGGCATACAAGGATTGCAGGATAAACAAGGTAAGGTTATAGAAGGTGAGGATTCTGTCATGGCTAGGTGAGCTGAGCATTTCAGTGATGTTCTGAACAATGTGGTTAGTTCTACTCCCATTGTTTGTAATGATGATAGATGCATTGACAGCTTTAATGTTGGCCCTATAACACAATCTGAAGTTATTTTGGCTATCTCTAAACTTAAACTTCATAAATCCCCAGGGGTAGATGAAATTACTACAGAAATGCTCAGAGCTGGGAATGTTTCGGTTACCACTTGGATGACTGAAATTTTGAAAACTTTTTTGATAAAGGCATGGTTCCTAAAGATTTTACCAGACCTATTATTATCCCTATTTTCAAAAAAGGTTATCATAGTTCTTGTGATAACTCTTGTGTAAGTTCTTGTGATAATAACGTTCTTGTGATAACTAGAGGTATCAGCCTACTCTCTGTTCCAGGTAAAGTTCTTTCCATGATTGTGCTTAATAGAATTAAGAATCTGGTTGACAGGCAATTGTGTGATGAGCAATGTGGATTCAGAAGTGGTAGGGGATGTGTGGATCAGATATTTTCACTTAGGCAGATTCTTGAGAAATGTTTAGAGTTTCAGAAACCTTTGGTTGCTGGCTTTGTTGATTTCAAAAAGGCTTTCGACTCTGTTGATCGTCATAATTTGTGGTTGATTGCGAGATCATATGGTATACCAGAGAAGTTAGTTAACATAATGAAAGCTCTCTATAATAACACTGAGTCATATGTGAGAGTTGGTAAGTATTGTTCCAATTGGTTTAGCATTACGTCTGGTGTTCGACAAGGGTGCATTTTGTCTCCTTTTCTCTTTAGTTTGGTTGTTGATTCTGTTATGAGAAATTCACTTCAAGGGAAAGATTTTGGCCTTAAATGGGCTGGAGATATGAAAATTTCTGATTTAGATTATGCTGATGATTTAGCCCTTTTGGCAAATGATGTTGATGAGATGAACTCTTTCATTCGAGCTGTTGATGAGACTGGTAGTAGAGTAGGTTTGGTTATAAACAGAGAGAAAACTAAAGTGATGAAAATTGGTCAGGCAGGCTGTGATTCAGTTAATCTGAATGGTTGCAGTCTTGAGCAAGTGTCACAGTTTAATTATCTTGGGAGCTATGTAACAGATACTGGTGATGTGCGGCATGAGATTAACAGACGAATAGGTATTGCTGCCGGGACTTTTAAGAATCTATGGAGATTGTGGAGAAATAGGCATATACACCTAAAGACTAAAATTAGACTGTATAATAGTTTGGTTCTTTCTAGGGTTAGTTATGGTAGTGAAACTTGGACGCTATGTAAACAAGATAATAGGAAACTAGATGCTTTCGATTCTAGATGCTTACGCAGTATCTTGGGTATTAGGTGGTTTAACTTTGTAAGTAATGATGAGGTTAGGCAAAGGAGTTTGCAACCTCCTTTAAGTAACATATTGTGCAGAGAGAGACTCCGTTGATTTGGCCATGTTGCCCGTATGGATAATTATAGATTGGCGAATAAGGTTATGAATAATGTGCCTAGAGGCCTCAGAAGGAGGGGGAGACCTAGGATGCGGTGGGCAGACAATGTCAAACAGGACCTTGTTAGAATTGGTGTGCAGTGGCCGGATGCAGCAGATGTAGCTTAGGACAGATATGCTTGGAGAATTAAACTGCACGGTCTGGTTGGACCTCCATAGCCCATGGCTGCTTGAGGATGATGATGATGATGAGCCCATTTAAGACCAAAATCTTTCCCTTGAAGTGAATGTCGCATAACATAATCAATAACCAAACTAAAGAAAAAGGGAGACAAATGCACCCTTGTCGAACACCAGAAGTAATGCTAAACCAATTGTTACAAGCCTTACCAACTCTCACACACAATTCAGTTTTATTATAGAAAAATTTCATTATGTTAACTAACTTGTTTTGTATACCATATGATCTCACAATTAACCACAAATTATGATGATCAACAGAGTCGAAAGCCTTTTTGAAATCAACAAAGCTAGCAACCAAAGGTTCCTGAAACTCTAAAGATTTCTCAAGAAACTGCCTAAGTGAAAATATCTGATCCACACATCCCCTCTCACTTCTGAATCCACATTGCTCATCACGCAATTGACTGTCAACCAGATTCTTAATTCTATTAAGCACAATCATGGGAAGAACTTTACCTGGGACAGAGAGTAAGCTGATACCCCTATAGTTATCACAAGAACTGCGATCAACTTTTTTGAAAATAAGGTTAATAAAGCTCTGGTTAAATCCTTAGGAACCATGCCTTTATCATAAAAGATATTCAAAATTTCAGTCATCCAAGTGGTAACCGAAACATTCCAAGCTCTAAGCATTTCCATAGCAATTTCATCTACTCTTGGGGATTTATGAAGTTTAAGTTTAGAAACAGCCAAAATAACTTCAGATTGTGTTATAGGGCCAACATTAGAGCCAGTAATGCATCTATCATCAGTGTTCCAAACAATGGGAGTAGAATTAAACACATTGTTAAGAACATCACTGAAATGCTCAGCCCACCTAGCCATGAGATAATCCTCACCTTCTATAACCTTGCCCTTGTTTATCCTTCAATCCCTGTATACCTGTCCGTTTTCTATCACACAAAACATTAACTATCTGGTACAGCTCTCTGCTGTACCAGATAGTTGCTGTCTAACTGCTTCCTCGGCTTTGTCAGCCAAGCCATCAAACCAAAGATTCTTGTCAGCAGCTAAATGATCCTTTACACGTTTATTAAGCTCTCTGTAATGCTTTCTATTAGGACAAGTAGGGTATTGATTAAGGACATTCCTGCAGTTCTTTCTTTCCGAAATAAGCTCAAGTGCCTTATCACTCAGATAATTTTGCGTCTTCTGCTCCTTTTTTCCTAAAAGAGTACTGTTAGTGTCCAAAAAAGCCTGTTTAAAATGATCCCATTCTTCCGCAACTTCAGTACTAAGCATACCATGACTGTCATAATGACTAAGTAACCTATCATGGTAAGCTTTAGCTATAACTGAGTCTTTCAGAGCTTCAGTATTAAAGGCAAATTTTTTTAACTTTAGCACAACACTTTTTAAGTTTAAGTTGCAAGAAACTTTTAACAAGGTAATGGTCAGATCCAATTTCAGCTCCCCTATATGACCTGGTATTCCTTACAGAATTAGCCCATTTGCTATTAATTAATATATAATCAATCATATTCTTATGCAGCCCATCAGGTGAAACCCATGTGTACTTATGTATGTGGCGGTGTTTGTAATATGTGTTAGTTATTCTGAAACCATTGAGTTTACTTACCTGTAGGAGACGTTGCCCATTGCCATTGCAGCCACCAATACCAAAAGGGCCTATTACTCCTCCCCAAAGGTCAGAGTCAGTATCAACTTTGGCATCGGAGTCACCTAGAACAAGGGTAATATCTCCTTTCTTGACAGAATTCAAAATATGTTGAAGTTGTCCGTAAAACCTATCCTTCTCATCCTCATCGTCATCCTTAGTGGAGGCATAACAGCAGATAACATTCAAGTCTTTATCGCTTGTCTGAAATTTTGCTGTAAGGACCCGTTCATTAATGCACTCATATCCCAGAAGAGCATCACTAGCGTGTCTGCTGAGAAGCAGACCCACGCCTTGGTGATGCTTATTGTCGTCCCTCCCTTAAAAGAGAAATTTAATATTATTTTTAAGAATCTGACCTTTATCTGTCCATCTGGTCTCTTGCAAGCCGAGAATATCTAAATTATAAAGGTGGAATTTTTGTGTGAGGACATCAAGAGAAAAAGCTCTGTGCAGAGTCCTCACATTCCAACTACCTATTGAAAGAAAATGGTTAGTGGGATGTTTAAAGAAACTATGTTTATTGAGAGAGGGAATGCCGACAATATCAAACAGCCCCCTAATCGCAGACATGGGGCAAAGACCCGTTCCCCCACCAACAAAGGCTGAAGGCATCTACACTGGAAGACTTACCCCAACGTAAAATTTGACGATGCCAGTAGAAGCAAAGAGTTCAGATGCCTGCGATGACCTCTGCTCAGGATTATCCACCAGCTGATAAACATATCTTGTGAATCTATGCTTTTGGGACTGTCAACCCACAAACAAACAGAAAACACAGAGGAAGATTTTCCTTCCACAGAAGCCCACCAGTGCAGCAAAATCAAGATCCATAATCAAGCTCAGAACCATAATTCAGTCCAGTCCACTGGGTTTAAATGGTTAGCACCAGGACCCTATGTGGTTGACCACTCCTCAGCAGGGTAGAAAAAAAAGAAAAGTAGCCAGAGTTGTCCAGATCAGTAGGCCACACTAATCTGGCAGCCCTCCCCTTCCGTTCACTTCCACAAGAGAGTATCTCTTTTGAAAGGTACTAACGGTCTGCACCACGAGAAGGCTGGTTCTGACATTAGGTGCTAGGCCTGGCCGGTTCTAGTGACTGCAAAAATTAGGTGAGATGCAAAAATTGGGATTTCTTTCTGTAAAATTGTGGCGGGATAGCAAAATTGAGGAAACTTGGCAAAATCTAGGGCAGTTGACAAAATTCGAATCCACTTGGTAAAATACGGGTAATTTGTGAAAATTGGGATTGTTTTTGTGAAATTGAGGAGAGTTGACACAATCGAGAAACTTTTCAAAATTTTGGGGAGTTTGGAAAATTTGAAGTGACTTGGCAAATTTAGGAGAGATGTAAAAATTGGAATTGTTTTGCGAAACTAAGGAGAGGTGTTAAAATCGAGGTAACTTGGGAAAATCTAGGTAAGTTGGCAAAATTCGAATCCACTTGGAAAATATGGGCGAGTTATGATAATTGGGATTGGTTTTGTGAAATTAAGGAGAGTTGGAAAAACCGATAACTTTTGGCAAAATCTAGGAGAGTTGGCAAAATTCGAAGCCACTGTAAAATACAGAGGAGTTGTGAAAATTGTGACTTTCTTGTGCAATTAAGGAGAGTTGATAAAATTCAAAGTGACTTGGCGAATTCAGAAAAGATGTAAAAATTGAGATTTTTTCTGTAAAATTATGGCGAGTTGGCAAAATCTAGGTAGTTGGAAAAATTCGAATCCACTTGGTAAAATATAGGCGATTTGTAAAAATTGGGATTTGTTTTGTGAACTTAAGGAGAGTTGGAAAAACCGAGAACCCTTGGTAAAATCTAGAGGAATTGGTAAAATTCGAAGCCACTTGGTAAAATACAGGGGAGAGTAGTAGCATAAATGAGAGTTCTTGGCCAGTAAATGGGGCCAAAGAATTCTGTGAAAATCGATGGGAAAAGTTATGGGGGATGAGGGGAAAAGTATGCTTCATGTGGTTTTTTGTGAAAATATGTGTGAAAATTAGAAAAAAAGGGGTGATTTTTAGCATGTGAAAAACTAATTTAATTTTTTTTTAGAGATGAGGTTTAAACTAATTTGTGAATTAGTTTAAAATGAAAAAGTTGAAATGAAGGTTGTGTGTATGAGATAAAAAATGGTGTGTTTTGTTAGGTTATCGTACACTTCACTGTATACAGCAGAATCAAAACTTTCTAAGCAAAGTCCAAAGTATTAATTCTGTTATGAAAACAGAATATTAAAAGTTTTATCCAAAAGTGAATAAATTTCTTATCGTAGAAAAAAAAAATTAAAACTTTTAATCAAAGTCCAAAGTAATTATTTTGCTACAAGAATATTAAAAACTTTTATCTAAGCAACGTTCAATTAATAATTTTGCTACAATAATATTAAAACATTTATCTAATAAAAGTCCAGAGTAATAATTCTGTTATCAAACCGAAACTTTGTGAAGTGTATGATAATTAAACATAGATGAATCAAGACTCAGTAGCAAAGTCCAAGTAATATAATAATTTTGCTATCAAACCAAAATTTTTATCCGAAACCAAAGTTCAAGATTCAGTAGCAAAGTCCAAGCAATAATTTTGCTAACAAACCGAAATTTTAATCCAAAACCAAAGTTCAAGATTCAGAAGCAAAGTACAAGTAATAATTTTGCTATCAAACCGAAATTTTTATCCAAAACCAAAGTTCAAGATTCAGTAGCAAAGTCCAAGTAATAATTTTGCTATCAAACCGAAATTTTTATCCAAAACCAAAGTTCAGGATTCAGTAGCAAAGTCAAAGTAATAATTTTTATCCAAAACCAAAGTTCAAGATTCAGTAGCAAAGTCCAAGTAATAATTTTTATCCAAAACCAAAGTTCAAGATTCAGTAGCAAAGTCCAAGTAATAATTTTGCTATCAAATCGAAATTTTATCCAAAAACAAAATTCAAGATTCAGTAGCAAAATCCAAGTAATAATTTTGCTATCAAACCGAAATGTTTATCCAAAACCAAAGTTCAAGATTCAGTAGCAAAGTCCAAGTAATAATTTTTATCCAAAACCAAAGTTCAAGATTCAGTAGCAAAGTCCAAGTAATAATTTTGCTATCAAATCGAAATTTTATCCAAAAACAAAATTCAAGATTCAGTAGCAAAATCCAAGTAATAATTTTGCTATCAAACCGAAATGTTTATCCAAAACCAAAGTTCAAGATTCAGTAGCAAAGTCCAAGTAATAATTTTTATTCAAAAACAAAGTTGAAGATTCAGTAGCAAAGTCCAAGTAATAATTTTGCTATGAAACCGAAATGTTTATCCAAAACCAAAGTTCAAGATTCAGTAGCAAAGTCCAAGTAATAATTTTGCTATCAAACAGAAATTTTTATCCAAAAACAAAGTTGAATATTTAGTAGCAAAGTCCAAGTAATAATTTTGCTATGAAAACGAAATTTTTATCCAAAACCAAAGTTCGGTTTTGGTTCTGTGTAGTATTTAAGAAGGGTCTCAAGCAATTCCAAGTCACTTTGACTTTCCCCTCCTGAAGAGGAAGTAGTTATTTTTGTATGTTTTTTCAAAGTTGCTTAGTTGAATCGCTGGTCTCCCGTTGGCTCGGGCGGCCGTCAATTTTCAAATTCCAGCATTCACTAGAGAAGTTTGAAAAGAATGTCTCCTGAAGTGAGAAAAAAAATCCTTAAACAGCATTTGAACAGAATTGAAACATTTCATCAGATTCAATTAGAAGTGGGGAACATACATATTTTTTTTAAACGTGCAAATAGATGTAAATTTTGATTGTATTTAAAATAGCTTTTTTAGCCAACAACTAAAAGTTTTCCCTCTAGTGGTTGTAGAGTTGCTTTTCATTCTGAGACAATTACGCAATATACGTGGTAAAATTCATTTGGCGGTCTATTTAATTTAAATCGTATTTCGATGTCCGCAGTTGCTGATAATTCATATAGACGTGATTCGTATTTGCTGACATCGAATTGGAATATCGGATACAGTTTCATAAAATCTTGATAACTGACTTGTGTACCCGAGTCGATGCTTTGTGAGCGGGGGTGGCTCAGTCGGTAGCGCGCCAGGCTCGTAATCTGCAGTTCTGAGGTTCGAGTCCCGGGTAGGTCAGCGTTGAGGCTTATCTCCGCAAAGCTCCCCGGCCCTGCTCACGGTCAGTATGGGACACCGATGGGCTTGGAAAGGCCTCACGTCCGTCGGATGGGACGTTAAGCTGTGGCCCCGTGTGCAGGAGAGCCATACCCTGTGCACGTTAAAGAACACATTGGATGACATTGACGGGAAGGCTAACATTTTCCTCCCAACAGCTGTTGCAGTAGGTCGCCCCCCCCCCCCCCCAGTCTTCAGAG
Source organism: Ryuthela nishihirai (assembly GCA_038380435.1). Taxonomy (NCBI): domain Eukaryota; kingdom Metazoa; phylum Arthropoda; class Arachnida; order Araneae; family Heptathelidae; genus Ryuthela; species Ryuthela nishihirai. The sequence continues at coordinate 110,763,414 of JAWZYU010000001.1, forward strand.
TCCTCAACGTCAGACTATGCGACAAGTCGGTTGAGGTATTCCAAGTAGCATCACCTTGCATCGGACTCGCCAGGAATGGAGAGAGATGCAAAAAAAAAAATGAGGACCCTGCTATAAGCAGGACTAAACGCAAAAGAACAAGGTAATTTACCTTTGTGAATGAATGGAGTTTTAAGGCATTTAAAATGTCCCTATTCTAAAATAATTCTCCCTACAAGGGTACATGATTATCTAAAGGATAAGGGGCCTGTGGCAAATCAACCGCCCCCCCCCACCTTTTTCTTAGGTCTCAAAATTTTACATACGATACATAAACCTTTACTCCTTATATCGGATTCTGGGCTTTCATTGGCTATCATATCAACTTTCTATAACCATTCTATAACGTTTTACCTCGAATACTTTATTTTTAAAGCTGTACTGCAAAAAAGTTGTTAGAGATTTGAGATCTTTTAACATTTTGTCATTGAATTGAAGGCTGGAAAGAAAAGTATCCCCCCTTCTCTTCCGCTCTTGAACACTGATGTCATGTTCTTTACAGAATCTGCTGCCGACAATATCAAAACGGGAAATGGCCGAGTAACTATAGCGAGCATTGCTTACAATGAAATGAGCTAGGCTCAGACATAACTTTTAAACTTTCTCGTCATTGAGAAATAAATAAGTGAAAAATGAAATAATATTTTGTTTACAATTTCACTCTTTTAATCTGTGTTGATTAATTAAAAATTAACACTATTAGGCCTTTTTTTCAGGTATTTCCTTTTTTTCATTAATGATTCGCTGTTGTTAAAGTTTATAATTATACCAAAGAATTTTCATTTTCTGCGAATTATTTCTAATAGTTTTCGTTACAAACAACATTAAGCGTTTAATTTCGTCATAAAATAATTGCGTTTTTTTAAAGTTCTTGCATACATACATATACATGCACACATCGTATCTAATACAATTACACAAATACATGTGAGTGAATTGATTGATAAGTTATCATGCTAATTCTATGATGCAGAAATGCCAGAGTTCTAAAAATTTGCACCTATGGGTAATCTGGGGCTATATATCCGAAATTTCGCTTCTAACTGTCCTTCAAGGTCAAATAGAGTCCAAACCTCGATATATAAGTGCTAGAGACATTAAAATTGGTATCTAAATTTTTTTCGGATTGTATATCTCAGAAATTTTGAATCCAACTGGTCCTTCGATATCAAAGATTTCGATTTCGATTGTCCTCATTTTCGATGTTCTCAGTTGTAATATGCCATGACGCATCCCTGAAATTACAACAAAAATATTATTACAAGACTCGCTTATATTTAAATAGAAAACTTGCATATTTGTATGAACAAACAAAAGCAACGCAAAACTAAAAATCTAATAAACATTTTTTATATTCATCGTCTTTGTGGTGTTTCTCGTAAAATAAATTGCTTTTTGTTTAATAGGTGGAATATTTGTAGCATGCGAAATATTTGATGCAGTGTTTTTTATTTCTTCATTATTCTTGTTATTTAAAAGATATATATACAGTGGCGGCTCGTGATTATTTTTTTTTTGAGGGGGGGACACTACATGTTGACTACTACATGTAGGGCCTGGATGTAGGAAAAACAATGGGGAGATGTCTGTCATTGAATTGAACCGAATAGGACTGAAAAGACATGTCATAATGCATATATTCTTCTTTTCAGCTATTCTCAAAACGGATTATTTAACAAAAAAATTTCGGGAAAGAAAAAACGAACTCGAAGAGGTTCCCTTCTACTTGAATTTAATATTTGCCCCTCCACTCTAATAATTATATATATATATGTGTTTGTGTATTTTTTTCTCTCCATTGTAATGGTATTTTTAAAAAAAAACTATAAAAAAAAACTATTCGTGAAATTATATTTAATATATTGGTTTACTATTTTTTGTGACTCCGTTCCAATTATAAATTTACATTTATTATTTAAACTGAATTATTCTTCGTAAATTATCAATTGAAACGTTATCCATTTAGATTGTGTTAAATTTACAATATTAATTTATTACATATATTAATTTACTTTTCAACGAATTGCAAAAAAGTGATATGGTAATAAAATGAATTATAAAAAAATGACCGAAAAAAAGGGAACTTTGACAGCGACTGGGATCTAATCAGAGATCTTTAAATATACAAATAAAAATCCACATATTTAATTAATTCGGCAAAAACATTGCTGGAGCAAATATTTGTTAAAATATAAATATTAGCATTCTCTTGTAGACCATATGTTCGATACATTTCATATTTAATGTTCTTAAATTCTTCATACATAAGTATTCTTCCTTGGAAAAATGAAAATTTCGAACCCAGTTCAAATACATCTTGTCAGGAAAGTTTAGACTTGTTGAGCCTGCCACAGTTAAATGAAGGTACTCTCTAAGTATACTATACTTCTAGGATTCTTCTCTGTCCTATATGTCGCAAATCAATCAAGTAACAAGATCTTCGACTATTGGTTGCATTGGTAGAATCAGTTAATCAAATGTTAAGGACTATTACAAAATGGGGGAACAAAATATAACAAAATTACAACCTGTGCAATTTAGCGCTACTCTATTTCAGCGCATGCTTATTTGTGCTTTAACTATAATAGATAATGCTAAGATCCGGATGGGGACTGTGATGTTAAAATTCTTATTGATAATACGAAACCAGTCGACGTAGCCCTGATTCGCAAAGTAAATGTTGTAATTGTGTACCTAACACGGTCAATTATAATTTAGAAAACGAATGTAAAAATGATATTATGATTATTAGGTATGACAAATTATAAATGCTAAATTTGAAATTCGTTAATTTTTTGTGATTATTGTTTGGTGGGACAGCCATTATGTTTGACGCGTTTAAGAGGTGTTTGCGTGTTATTTTCTATTGTCCTGGGGAGTCTGGTTTCTACAGTGAAAGTATATTTCAGAAATGCTGGAAGAGCAGAGTGGAATAGGTCGGCTTCTTTTTCTGCTTATTTATACAGGGAGACAATTTTAGCAGGGCCGGATCTAAGGGGTGGGCGGAGAGCAAGGGAGACATTGTCCTTTCTTTGATAATGCTAGTAAGGGTAATTAGAGGCGAAAAATTCTGAAACTTTTGTATATCTCATGCTTTTTCAAGAATTCTTTTTAAAGATTACTAAATTGAAGGGGTATATTTTATACTGCAGTTCAGATACAATCTCTTGTCCCCACCTCCCCCTTTATTTTTTTTCTAGATCTGCCTACGTCTCAACATACGGGATTCGAAGTGCTGCATACTTCTGTCCATTTGGTATCAGAGACGACGTTGGTTTGGTCGCTTTGCACAGCGGATATCCTCAGAGTAATTAGCTGACGAAGCAAAGGTTCAGGGATGACATGAAAAATTCGCACCGGACGTCAGGCAATTTATCCGTGCGTCTCTCGGCGGAAGAGTAAATGACTGTGCCTTCAGTGATCGAGGAGTTCGATCGTATTTGGGATCAAGGGTGAGAGAGTAGGATTCAATAGATTTTAGCCCTAGTTACTAAAATAGTCTGTATCACTAAAGGCATCAGATAGTCTGTGTGACTAATCACCTTTATTTCGATAGTGTGTGTGTGTGACAATCATCTTTATTTCGATAGTATGTGTGTGTTTGACTAATCACCTTTATTTCGATAGTGTGTGTGTGTGACTAATCACCTTGATTTTGATGTGTGTGACTAATCACTTTGATTTTGATAGTATGTATGACTAATCACCTTTATTTCGATAGTGTGTGTGTGACTATCACCTTTATTTCGATAGTGTGTGTGACTAATCAAATTTATTGAAATAGTCTGTGTGACTGCATGAGAAAGTCAGCACTTGAAGAGATATACACTGCCTAGACTAAATGTTATGAACACTGCAAAGTACCATGAAACATCCCAATGTATGCAGAATTTCTTACTGACGTAAGCATTCTACGTCATTGTCAAGTCCTATAAAAGCTGCAAAGGTATGGTGAAAAGCAGGGCCGGACTTTGACCTTCCGAGGTCCTAAGTTGCAGCAAATTTAAGAGATCCCAAAAATTTTAAAGTTGAAATTTATATATAATTATTCTGGTTGAAGAAGATATTAAAAAATGAACCCTAAATTGATGTGGTGAAAACATAATATAGCATTGGTAAGCTAAGATGAACAGTGTTTGCGCAATACGTTAATTTAAATATTTTTTTCTTAAAACAATAGAACTTGAAATGCATTTCTTTGAGGACCCTTCATGTTGCTAGGCCCTGAGCTGTAGCTTAGTTAGCTTATGCGTAAGTCCAGCTCTGGTGAAAAGCAAAGTCTATATTGACATGGGGAAAAAGTCTCAGCTGACAAACTTTGAAACGGGCGGATCGTTGGAGGGCGAAAAGCAGAAGCATCAATACAGGAGGTGATAGAACACATCGGAAGGTCACGAGGCCCAATTTCCCAAGTGTATGGAGAAGAGCAAAGGTTTCAAAAAATGTATGTCAATCATGGAAAATGCGGGAGGAAAAAAGTTCTGACAAACAGGGACAAGCGGGTTTTGGCACGAACTGTACGGTGAAAGGGAGCTATTTCAGTTCATCAGCTTAAAGAGATGACGGCTAGCAGTATTTCAAAACCCATTCCAAGAGTCAAAAAAGACTGTGGTGATTTTGATCAATTACATCAATTCCTCTGCGGAAGACGATTCAAGAATTATATATCACTAAGTATCAATGATTATGCCACTACCTTCAGACAATACACGAGCATCGGATTGATAATCCGCGATCCTGATTTCAATATAAATGTAAATGTCCTCCCAATCATCGGTCGCTACTGGCGACAATATTGACATCGCACTGAAGAAAGAGCTAAAGATATCACATTATGGACTAATTCTGTGGAGAATTTGTCTCAGTGAAGAAGTAGAAGTCAGGAACACGACAGTCCTTATCATCACTCACACATCCAGTTTCACAAATCTACATATTCTCACGAATTACTTTTTGAGTCTGGGCAGTCAAGATTTGTCCCCAGAATATGCGATTGTAACATTTGTCTTGAACGATTGTTCCACTGTTTTTTCTCTAATTGTTTCCCAAGTAGTTAGAGACTCATTCTACAAGTTTTGAAGAAGATGCGCTCTTGATATTATCAGAAGGGGCCAGTGGAAAATTTTAACATAACAATCAAGCCTCGTATTCTTTCCTTAAGTAATCTTTAATCGGTTTATTAATTGATACATCGAGCACATTGACATTCTTCCAGACACCCACAGAAGAATGAGCTCTCAGAATCCTCTTTTCCGTGTACCTAGTATTGCCTATTCTCTTTGGCTTTATAAGACATACAATTTAATCTTTTGACATAGATCCTAAGACGTCATCAAATGTAAGACGCATCCGATTCCAGAGGTATTAAAAAGCGAAAAATGATGCTTCTTGGAAATATGGTATATACAGGGCACTAATATATATAGTGGAAGTTCCAGAGGGCGCTTTTCAGTGAATACTTATAAGCGCTGGTTTTCGCACTCGTCGTCATTTCTACCGTGGATTGCAGAACGGATGGATTGTTTCACGAATCAGGAGATATGTATCCTGTATCCTGCAAGCCGCTGACAAAGGAGCCAGTTTCACACAGATACCGGTGCAATCACTGAAAGGTTTTACGATCAGGCACGTGTCTGGTCGGAAATCGCTCCCGGTACAGTCTTTGGGCTTCCCTCGCATTCCCGTCCGCAGCTCCGTACGTGAAATGCATGTCCGCCATCTCCTGATTCGTGAAACAATCCATCCGTTCTGCAATCCATGGTAGAAATGACGACGAGTGCGAAAACCAGTGCTTATAAGTGTTCACTGGAAAGCGCCCTCTAGCGCTTCACCGCTTGAGTTCCAACCATGAATTATATGACGAAAAGTGCTTGTTTAGGTGTGTTCTATCACCCCTTAAAGTTTGGCCCAAGAGTTTTGAATCACCCTGTATACTGATCGTGAGTTCAAAAAATGATTACCAACCAAATGATAAATGAACTAATTTAATTACAAAGGCAGATCATCTATGAATAATAATTTAAACTAAACACAAATTTGTCTACTATCAGTATGAAATTAAACCATCAAAAAATGTTTCACAATATCTAACTATACTTCAAATAGTCGTATTACAATTCTTACAGACTCTATTCAAAGCATAAAGGGTGTTTTATTTTTGCAACATTCGGTAAGCGACACAATTATCCTTGTGAATAAATCTATAAGTTACCAAGGTTTACCTTTCCAATTCCATTTGACTTAAATATATTGCCGGCATCAAATCTCCTTTGCTTTTCCACTAGCAGACTTCTTCGATACATTACTTCTACTAATATTAGATTTAATAATGCTAACTTTGTATTTAAAAATACTTAATACAAACTCTACTAAAAAGACAATTCAACTCTTTACAATACTGGAAACTTCCCGAAGTTTTCATCATTCGTTATATTTTTTTAGTCTTTTTGTCTTCCAACAGCTTAGAGACGAAATTCTCACGCTGACGTGAGCATGACATGAGCATCAAATGACACAACCCCTCACGATTTTATTGTTGCACGTTCATCTGTCGTAACAATAAATAAAATAAATAAAAATAAATACCCCCTCAAGCAGCTGCTTGCCACAGAGGTCTGACAGGAGCCTGTCAGTTTATATGCCACAGTAGAAGATCTGAGAGGATGGCAGGACCTCAGCAGAAAAACAACACGAACATCATATTTCCCATTTAATTTCAGTGGTTTTTACAAAATATTCTTGGGAAAACCCTGTAATATATTGTATTTCTTTCTTATTTTCCTTCCGGTTCTTAAAGTTCTTAAAGTTGGAGTCATTGCTTCCCCTCCCCCCACTAGATCCAATCATGAGTACGAAAAATGCGAATGTTTAAGAAATTGTCGATGCTTGGCACCAGTGTCTTCTTTAGGAATTGGAATAAATGGTAGTGTTTAAATTTTTAAGGGAGGATTGGATTTTCAAGGAGATGGGTCAAAATAAATGTATTTATAACACTGTACATAAAATTTGCTATTGCATTAGAGGCGGTTGCTGAAAAAGTTGAAAAAGTTCTGGATTGTTCAGGGAAACCCAAATTTGGAAACTATCTCCAATCGAAATAATGAACTTTTCTTAGACACATTGTATAACATACCTTATAACTCATTTCTTCGTAGCTGCTTGTGATTATCTTCATAAAACTTGAATTTCTCGGATATAGTGAAAAACCAACTATCTCTTCTAATATATACATACATTCTGTCCTCAAGAAAATCATTAACGTGATATAATATTGTTAGAAATAATTCAACGTTTTCTGTAACTGGAAAACATTTATTTCTTTCGAGAGCGCAGTTAGAATGCTCTACGAAACCAGTGCTCGAGGCATAAAAGACATTGATACTTCTGCTAACCGATTTTTGGAGATGCTTCTGATTCCTCCTCATGGAAGAGAAAGGAAGGAATCACGAAAAAGAAAGAGATAAAGGAAGCATTTGTCTTCAGATTTCCGTATAAGTAAGACGTTGCCCATCTCTTCTTGGAGTTACCTGCGAACGGCTGAATGCTTTCGAAAAGGGCAAACACGTGGTCGTATTCCACGGCTACCGAAGTGATATTCTGTACCGCCTGGGAAAAAAATTATGGTCCCCATTTGCGGCTTCTGTTTATTAACATGTTAATGGTGGTCTGCACTCGGAGTGCATTGCGTGGCAGCCGGCGTTAGGAGCGGCCGCTCTGACACACCTTTCCATCATGGGCTATGGATGATATCGCGGAGCAAACGCCTCTCGATAAATCTCGATGTGTGCACAAGCAACTCACACACACATACTCACGCACAAACATGTCTGTTGTGAGGGGTGGAAATAACGAAGATGGACAGGAGAGGGATAAACGGAGGGAAACGTAAGTGAAGTAAGAAAGAAAGATAGAGAGAAAGAGGAAGGAAGAGAGAGAGAGAACGGCGGAGGCGGGAAGTGGGGGGTGGTGAGAGAGGAAGGAGTTTGACGTCTATCTCCGCGGAAGCGTCCTGCGCGTGGATCCGCGGATTCGGAAGAGAGAGAGCCACCACCCATCCGTCTTGGGCGAGATTTTGGCTCCCGGGTCTTGGCACAGTTAAGTGGCTTGGGGAATACAAAGGGATGAGCGTGCTCTCGCGTCCATAGGTCGCGAGCTGGCCCCATAGCTCTCTGCCACCGAAAGCCGTCTCAGCTCAGTTGGCCCGGCTTTCAGACACGACTTCCATTTTCATTGCTTCCAGCCAGTCTGTTCCTGAGACGACCGCCATCCATAGCCTGCAACCCCATTACTGCAGGCCGCCAAACCGCACACCGCGATAGAAGCTGAGCGTTCCTCCCGTCTCTCCCTGCTTTCCGCCCTCCTCACTCAGAAGCAGCCAAGCAAATCCTAAAGTTTTCCCAAGTTCTCTGAAAAATACGTGACGCAACTTTCAAACGGAAAAGCCAGGAGAAGATGAAAAATATTTGGACGTAGTGTGCAGCATTTCTCAACGTCAAAAGTTTTTCTTTCCTTCTAGGTATATAAATAGATTTTTTTCAAAACTCAAACCGCATAATAAAGCTCCTTTTGACCACAAATGTTAAAGTCTGGCAGTTTCTCCATATTTCGATTTAAAATGCAATTTATATATCCAAATGTAACTTCTCTGTACATGAACATATATATATATCTATATGTATCATAAACTATACATGTTTGTGTTAGTTTTCTTTTTTCTTGCTTCCGCTTCTAAAGAATAACCCCCCTCCTCAAAAAAAAGCGCTTTCATTTAAAAAAAAAACTCCATAAAACGTCGGAGGAAAAACCAGTGACGAAAATAACTATAAATATTATTCGATTTTTTCGTTAAGTCACAATGAATTTTTTACAGAAAGTTTCTGTTTTTTTATGTTTATAAACCGCCTACGGTTTTTGTTTTAATACTACATATAAGGATACATTTATAAGCGAAAAAAAAGGACCTAGTGCTCACAATTTATTTATTTATTTTCTCTATTGATAAACAGCCCACTGCTGAAGCAGCCCGAATGCCGCTGAAAAAGAATCTGCCAATAAATCTTTAGAAATCTGGTTCGACCTTTGAAAGGAAAACTCTTCAATCTTACATTTTTTGTTTACCAATAAATAAAATAGAAAATATATCAAAATTTCCCATTTTAACGATGATTTTTAGCTTCTTGCAAAACAGAAAAGGAAATAAATGAAACAGAATTGCAATTTTTTTTTTATCAAAAACTACAGGCCTTGTGAGAAATTTTAGCCATTTTAAATGCTTTTACTATACACGCATAGAAAAAAGTACGCTTTGTATGTATCTTATTAAATATGTAGTCTTTGTAATTACGTAAAACTTTGAGTTTCAAAAGGAAAATATTCACGTTGCTATGGAAATCTGTCATCTCTTAGAACAAAATCTCACCAACTAGTTTCTAATTAAGGTCGTTAATTCCATTATTTCGGTTGTTAAATAAGGTTATTTCGAAGCTTTTTATAATAAATAGTAGTAAAAAAACTTGATTATTTATTTTTTTTTTACCTCAGTGTGAGAACCTAAAATCAACTTTAAATTATGAAATTTCGATTTTTTTTTATCCGAAAAACAAGTTGAAGAGTTTTCATTTGAGCATTTCCTACAGTTGCGTTTGTACTAGATTTACTTTACCAAAAGCGCTATAATTTGGATAAAAAAACACTCCAGTTATTATTACGAATATTATTTTGCTTATTAGTAATATTTCATGAATTTATTTTTAACATTGTTTGCATTATTTAAATATCGCAATATAACAACCAGTAATTTTTAGGTAACAAAACTAGTGGTTCCCAACCAGATCCAACCAGATCCAGAACTAGGGGAGGATGGGAATGTTCAACCCAATTTTTGAAAACCTAACATGAATAATGGGCAAAAATTGTGAAACTTATGCATATTTCACGCATTTTTCAAGAATTTTTTTAAGACGTCTAAAAGGAGGGAAAATATTACGCTGCGATGGAAATCCAGTTTCCTGGCATATTTTTTTCCAGCTCAATCACTGCCCCCCCCCCCCCCCCAAAAAAAAAAAAAAAAAAAAAAAAAAAATAATCTTTTCTAGTTCGGGTTTGTTTTCAACCATTTTTGGCTTGAGTTATCCCCCTGTCGTAAAATTTAATGACATACCTAAAGATAGGGACTAAAAATTTAAAGTTTAAGAGTTATTGCATTTGCTACGAAAATATTACATTTGAAAAACAAAAGAAAAATATCAGATATTTTTTTTAAACAAAATAGTTAGGTTACACATTTATATAAGGATATAAAAAAATACTTAAAATTCCTTCAGTTAAAATATCCGCCTTGTAAACATCGGAATCAAGAGGGGCGGGGGTGTCTCGCATCAGGCTCGTAATCTGCAGTTCTCAGGTTCGAGTCCCAGCTGAGTCAGCGTTGAGATTTATCTCCGCAAAACTCCCTGACCTGCACACGGTCAGTAGGGAACACTGATGGGCTTGGAAAAACCGCTGTCCGTCGGATGGGATGTTAAGCCGTGGCTCTGTGTGCTGTAGAGCCATAACTGTGCACATTAAAGAACACACACACTGGATAGCTTTGACGGGAGACTACCATCTGTCTCCCAATAGCTGTTCCTGTGGGACCCCTATCCCAACCTTCTCTGAACCTTCAGGATCCTTGTGACCTGGCCATTTAGCCTATTGTGTGCAAAAAAGTGCCGCTCAGAGGTAAAACAACCCAACTGGAATCAAGAATTAAACTATCAATAGTTAATTACCATTTCGTTAATTTCCCTTGGACGGCGTCCGCAAAATTTCCCGCCTTGCCCACGATCAGTAGGGAACACCGATGGGCTTGGAAAGACCACCGTCCGTCGGATGGGACGTTAAGACATGGTCCCGTGTGCGGGAGAGCCATACCCTGTGCTCGTTAAAGAACATGCTGGATGGCCTTGACGGGAGACTACCATCTGTCTCCCAACAGCTGTTGCAGTGGGTCCCCTCCCCTCATCTTCTCTGAGCCTTCGGGGGCCTGGCCATTTAGCCCATGGTGTGCAAAACAGTAACAATCAGAGGTAAAACAACCCAACAACAACTTGGACGGCGAAAGAGGAAGGATACGTCATTGAAAATATTCGGTATAACCCGTGTCTGTCTTAGTCTAGGTTGGCTGCTTTGAAGAGTGCAATTTACAGATTTGTTCATGAATATCACTTATTAATAATGTTCTAAATAATTAGACATATTTGTCTAAAAGTATCATTCTATGTCTTTGTGAAATATTAAAAAGTAATATTTTAAACCTCGTAACTCTACTAGAATCCTCATATATCATGAATACGTAATGCTCGTTTTCTAAGGCTTGGCCTTAGAAGCGAGCATTGACGAAACGAGCAAGGCACTGCTAAGGAAAATAGGTGCGTATATTTCGTCGGTCTGCGTTGGTTCAGTAGGTAGAGCGCAAGCTCGTAATCTCCAGTTCCCAGGTTCTGGGCCAGCATTGAGATTTATCTCCTCAAAATTCCCTGCCCTCGGTCATTAGGGGATACCCATGGGCTTCTAATGGCCGCCGTCCGTCGGATGGGACGTAAGCCGTGTGAGCGAGAGGCATACCCGGTGCACGCTAAAGAACACGTTGTCCCTGATGGGAGGCTAACAACTATCCAGTGGGTGCCCAACCTTCTCTGAGCACCCGGGGTCCTTGTGACCTGGCCCATTGCGTGTGCAAAAAACTGTCGTTCTGAGGTAAAACAACCGAACCCTAAGAAAAATGTATTTTTTTAAGTTTCGAACGTAGCGCCATCTAACGATAGAAATTAAAACTAATGAAGCAGATTAATATGCGTTGAAACTTAACCCATTTCTTCCCAGTGTTGCGTGTATGCAACACTTGGGAAGAAATGGGTTAAGACAAACAGATTCACTTACTTGTGAGTATTACTTGTAAATTTTAGGACCCAATGTGAATTTTAAACTGTTGAAACATCGGGAAAAGGAGAAGAGTTATATCTTATTCGTATTGATATGTGATTAACACCATTTCAAAGTATTTTCTGTAGACAATTTTCTGTTTGACCTTGAATGTCCCAAAATATTAAACTTCAAATTTTTAGATGATATTTTAAGAATTATTTATTTTTAAAATTACTAGTTTTGGTACTTTTAAAATTGCAATTGAGTACTGCAAAACTATGTATGAGTATGTGATGACGGATTGGGATTGAATTTTTGGTGGAGCAATTTGACCAGCGCAGGCAGGCAGGAACCATAGAAAAATTTGTTAGGTGCCTAACATTGAATTAAAACTGGAATAATGTTCTGTAATGCATATATGTCTCTTTTTTTTTCAGCTATTCTCAAATCTCATTATTTAGGGAAAATTTTTTGGGGAAATCAAAGTCGTAAAGGTTCTCTTTCCTAATTCAATTCAGCATTTGCCCTTCCCCTATAATATTTACCATGCATGTATCTTTTTTTATCACAGCTCCAGTGATATTTTAAAAAAATATTCATGAAAAATATGTGTAATATAAAGGTTTTTTTCCGATTCCTTTCCGATTAAAAAATTATGTTAAATTATGTTTTACTCGTTTAAATTATCACTTGTTCAGCTGCTCCTTTTTGTTATAATAATTAATTTACAGTATTACTTAATAATATATATTATAAGAAAAGGTGGTTGAAGAAGCAAAAACGGAAGTTTCTGGCATAGAGCCAGCTGCTATTGTATTACAAGTCAAATGACATTGCATTGAGCTAAAGAGCGCTGATAAAATGCAGGTTAAAATGCATTATTAGTATTGCATTATAAATCAAATGTTGAATGCATTCTTCTTTTTTTATCCAACTCTATACCAATGAATCTTCCAGTATCTGTGGATTGATGCTGACTCATTCAAGAACTTGTAGTCCATATAATTGCCATAAACTAAATATATTGATGCGAATTTAAACAGATGAGCACTGAGCGTCAGTTCAAAACAATATATAGTAATATTTAATAATTATTTATACAAAGAAGTATGGGAATTTAAATATTGAACTAAATATGCTTATGACTAATTATTCACTATCTTGTATTCACAAATGTTAATAGAACAGAACATATTAATATCCTTAACACGACATTCAAATTAACAAGTCTTAAGAGTCGAACTTTCCTAATTGAGTAGCTAGCACATTATCAAATAAATCTCTACTTAGCAACAACAGGTTACATAAATCAATTATTAGCAAAACCTACTTTACTTTGTTTACAAGAATACCAAGTATTTTCTTTAAATTAGATTACGACCTTATGTCTTATTGACATCACCTCTGCCTTCTATTATAAAACACGAAATTCAAGTTGTAAATATTCCCCGCCCTGCCCAGGTCAGTAGGGGACACCGATGGGCTTGGAAAGGCCGCCGTCCGTCGGATGGGACGTTAAGCCGTTGCCCCCGTGTGCGGGAGAGCCATATCCTGTGCACGTTAAAGAACACGCTGGATGGCCTTGACGGGAGGCTACCATCTGTCTCCCAACAGCTGTTTCAGTGGGTCCCCTCCCCCAACCTTCTCTGAGCCTTCGGGGTCCATGTGACCTAGCCATTTAGCCCATGGTGTGCAAAAAAGTGCCGCTCAGAGGTAAAACAACCCAACCCAAGTTGTAAACCACTTTTCCATCATTTCATTTTCATCCTATTCAATACTTTATCCTTCGTATAACAACACGTCATGATTTGACACTCCCACTTCCTCTTTAAGTAAAGCAACTGTCTTCCCATGATCGCTCTCCCATCTAACCAAAAATTCAGAGAAAGCGTTATGAAGTTCCATTGAGTTCCGTTTTTGATAGTTGTTCACTGTACAACTATCAAAAATCGAAAAAAAAGGTGATTTTTCGGACCGTCCTTGTTGTTAGGTAGCACTTTTATTTTTTATGTGGATTTTCATTTTCAGTTTCTGTACTCTTTAGTTACGGTTCAGCATTGATAGTTAATTGTAAACGGTTCTTTTACAGAGTATTAGATTTTTAATTATCCGAAAAAGGAATTACTAATTATCGAAAAACTGTCGTAGTTCAAGGTTACATAGACACCTCTGAACCCATTCGTTCATGTGATGTGATCTAATCACTGAACCCTCCCACCAAGGTATACGACCTCTCTGTGAAAAAGAAAAGATGGATGATGCTCTCTCTACTAGACGACAGTTAAAAATTAAATCGTCTCGAGTTCACTAATTAAGGCAACCATTTATTATGAACCATCTAGATAGCGGAAAATAATCGCTGAGTGCGTTAAATAATTAAGTGAAATAAAGTTCAAAAAACACTTTTTTTTCCGTTAGGAATTTGCGTTATCTTGAATAGAGGAAAGCTGAATTAACAGAATACGCATTTATTTCGAAAACAACTTCTTCCAAGTTTTTAAATTAATCATTCGGGCTGGATGAATTAATCCTCCAAACTAATGATGTAAAACAAGATGGTTATCAATGTAATGGATTACGTCAATGTTGTCTGTATCATCGCAATTTTTTTCCAGTATCTGAATTTTCGTTGATTCAGATCCATTACAAATAATCTGATTTTATTTCATGAAGTTAAATGCACATTTCCAAACCTCTGATTGGTTACTTCTGAGAGGCATTTTAGCCAATACATATCTAGAGGTCTCAAAACCTGGGAGGGGCGGGAGTGGCTCAGTCGGTAGCGCGTCAGGCTCGTAATCTGTAGTTCCCAGCTGGGTCAGCGTTGTCCCAGTTCCGAGTCCCAGCTGGGTCAGCGTTGAGATTTATCTCCGCAAAATTCCCCGCCCTGCCCACGGTCAGTAGGGGACACCGATGGGCTTGGAAAAGGCCGCCGTCCGTCGGATGGGACGTTAAGCCGTGGCCCCGTGTGCGTGAGAGCCATACCCTGTGCACGTTAAAGAACACGCTGGATGGCCTTGAAGGAAGGCTACCATCTGTCTCCCAACAGCTGTTCCAGTGGGTCCCCTCCCCCAACCTTCTCTGAGCCTTCGGGGTCCATGTGACCTGGCCATTTAGCCCATGATGTGCAAAAAAGTGCCGCTCAGAGGTAAAACAACCCAACTCAAAACCTGGGAAAGGAATATTATTAGATACGTGTTTTAAAACTGTTGGCAACCTCCTGCCAAGGAGCACATGTTATAGCAACCTTACACACGCAACAAAGGCTTCTTCCCATAAGGCAGACCAATGCCCTTATCCTACGGCATCGGTCGTTTTACCACGGTTAGAATGGTGGTTATCAAAGAAAATCTGTACGGGTGATTCAAACCTGGATACATCAATTACGGACACTTCCGTACTCAAGTGTTAATAAAAATAAATAAATAAATACCCCCTCAAGCAGTTGTTTGCCACAATGGTCTGACAGGAGCCTGTCAGTTTATATGCCATAGGGAGGACCTCAGCAGAAAAAACTACCAGACATAAAATAGAAATAAATAGGTCAAACATAGCTTTCCCAATTCTTACCAAAAGCAGAAGAATCTTAATATCAAGTTTAAAAGAATATTAATATTACATAAAATTTAAAAATAATACATGTAAAAGCTGTATACGACTTTGTTATTGCTGGCTAGTATTCCAGGTTGGGCATTTTAGTTCATGGGGGAAGCGAACAAGTGAGTCTCTTTCTCCCTTCCTGAGCTTTGAAGCATATTCAACTAAGACTTTAATTTTTTTCACTGTGGAAGGAAACGTTAGTTATTGTATGTAGTTTAGGCCAGTGGTGTTCAACCTTTTTTTATCAGGAGACGTACCTTTTTTTTACTGCAATCCGACGATCTACTAGACTTACCTCTGAGTGGGTAGCACTAGTAGTCTTGTCCCTCAACATTTAAGTCACTGTATGCATTTTTTGCACATAATGACTTAAATGTTCAGGTCACAAGGACCCAATAGCTCAGTTAGTGAAGAGGACCCATTGGACAGCTGTTACGAGACAGATCCTCTCATCTAGGCCATTCATCGTACGTGCACAGGACATGGCTCTCCTCCACATTTTACCACGGATTTATGTCCCATCCAACGAACAGCTTCCTTTCCAAAATCATCGATGTGTCCATTCCGATTAAGCGGAGGGCTGGGGTTTATATTATAGGGGATAAATCTTAAAGGTAGCCCATGTGGAATTCGAACCCCCGGAACAGCAGCTTATGAGCCATGTGTCTTCGTCAGACGTCTTCGTCATATGAGCCATCGTCTGACGGGATATATTACCATTTTTATCAAGTAAATGTTAAGGTCCCCCCATCTCCACAGACCTTCTACTATAGCGTATAAACTGACAGGTTCCTGTCAGACTTCTGTGACAAGCAGCTCCTTGAAGGGGAGTGTGATGTTAAACTCTTCGTTTGTCGGTCCCTCGGTTCGATCGCTATACGCGACGGGTGAAAGAGTCTTTCGGATAGAATCAAACGGTTTATTCACAATTGCAGAGACTCGATACTGAGGCTCCTCCCCAATAAATTAGTCCAACTTCAGGCTTTACTTAAAAATAACAAAGATTTATTTAACCTTCCAACGTACTTGCTGGACGAGGACATATGCTCAATTACATGGATTACAACAACACCAGCTTACTATGCCTGTTCAGCTGTATTTACAGAGCCAATGCCGCTATTACCAGTCGGCATTTCCCAGCTTTTCAATTTTGCGTCCGTCTCCTTCCGAAACTCGACCGGCTCTCCCCTCATCGTTGCCAAACCCTTTCTTCCTTTCTTTTCTATGCCTCACCATCTGGGCGTCCGTTAGCCCTCAGGGACCCGGGTCACTTGCCAGCGGACGCTAGCCGTTCCCTGTACACTGCTACTGCAATTAACTTTCCAGATGTCGGGACAGAGGGCCTCCCCGTAGCATATGACTATTTTGGCAACATCCAAAATAAATATACACAGCCTGAACAAAAAAAAATCTAAAAGGGCCTCTAGCCTGACACCTCCCTGCCAGAAGTCAGTAGTTAGTCCTGTTAACTGCTGACTAAAAAGTCAAGTTGAATGCTGAAAATCAGAGTTCATTTTCGCATTAATCTTAGAGTTCAATGCCATAAAATACAGAGTTCTAAGTTGCTTCATGAATTCTATAAATTCTCTGCGAATTGGCACATCTTTTACACATCTATGTACACTACACTTAAATATAAAATAACTCCTAGGTATATACTGATGCCTGAGTCTAAATATTGTCTTTCTTTGCTTCAAAAAAAAAAAACCTGGTGACTGAAGTAGTTGTCCAAGAGTAAACAATTCATAAATTAATTATCTCACTAATAACTGTCTTGGACGAAGGTATGCCATACCGGCGGTGTTCATCGTTCACAGGTGACATCCCATGTGAAAGGCTATGCACACCTTTCGTGACTACCTAGCTATCACCTTCCCGTACGTACCCTCAGACTCTACGGGCTGAAAGTCGTCGACATTGGCGTCGGCCTGACCCATTGTTACCTCCAATTGCCATGTTCGCTCCCTCCCCTACATAATTTTGATCATCGTAGACATCGAGTCTGACAGATTGCTGCACATGTTTGGGCTGGGAGATAGGATGGCGCTGATTGGACGGTCTCCATGGAGCATACATTTCCCTGTTACTAACTGGAACTTCTCTACCTCTTTCATAGTAGCTTCCTCTATTGGCCCACGGCTCGTGGATTTTCCTCCTGGGGATACCAGTTACAGGCCTTCTCTCCGTCTTTCTAAGTAACTTACTATATGCTTCCACACTCAGAAGTACCTCCTTCCGCAGCTTTGCTACTACTGCGCATAGCACTTTACTTTCTCCGCCACTCACAGTGCTATTGTCTGTACCATCAATCAAACTTAAAGGCAGCTCTTTTACCTCTGCCCTTATGGCATCACCAAACGGCCCATGCAACAACAGATGGTCTTTTACCGGGTGCTTTTCTTCTTTCAGCATCCCCTTTCTGATTACTGTCAGTTCTGCCCCCGAATCCACGACTGCTCTAGCTGTCTGGTCGCCACATCTGATTCGAACCTCTTCATAATCTACTGGGATACGTATCTCTCCCTGTCCCATTACTCGACTGCTTGGACTTGGCTTTGTATGTGTCGTAACCCTTTCTATTGTTGCCTCACAAACATCTTTAGAATTCTGATCCAAGGTGCGAACTTGGTACACCTGAGTTCGGTTCTCACGGTCCCCAGTTCTCAGTGGGCAATCTTTCATCAAATGTTCGTCAGATCTACATTTATGGCACCTCCTTACTTTTGGGATATTTCTATATTCAGCTAACTTAACTGCCGATTGATACCTTCTGCTCGAATAATTTCTCTCTGAGTCTATCCTCTGCTGGGGGGAAACAACACGTTCTGCATAATGTCTATGCCTTACCTCTTTAAAAGCTAGGACCTCTTCCGTTCCGTTTACACTGGCTAGATGGATTTCTGCCCACGTGGCTATTTCGTCTGCTTTTGCCCATGACTCTGCCTCTTTCTGTACTACGTAAGCATGGGTGTCTTGAGGAAGGCTATCACGTAATTTATCCGACACTATCAGGTCCATAAGCTCCTCAAAATTTGTCACCTTCCTACTGCGGACGTAGTAATCCCAGCTATTCCTGAGTCTCGAGGCTAACTGATTATATGACTCATTCGGTTCTTTCGCGATAGTTTCAAACTTTCTCTTGTACGCAGAGGGAGTGAGCTTAAACTCTTTTAATACAGCCTCTTTAACTTTCTTATAATAAACAAAATCCTCTGCACTTAATTTTTGAAAAACGTGATTTGCATATTTACCGTCTAAAAAAGAAATGATGACCTTGCCTTGAAACACCTCTGGTACTTCATATATCTTAAATCCCCTTTCCGCTGTCTCAAAGAGATTTATCACTTCTTCTGGGTTTTTAGGGCTTCCAGCTAACATATTTCCCAATAATTTTATATAATTAGCCAGCCGCGCATCTGCTGGGCTACTAGAAACTGCCACCGTTCGCACATCACCCCTCTTCTCGTTTGCATTCCTCATTTGCAGTTCCAGCATTCTATACTCATGCTCTCTCTCCTTTTCTCTTTCTCTTTCTGCCACCTCTCTCTCCTTTTCCCTTTCTGCTGCCTCTCTCTCCTTTTCCCTTTCTGCTGCCTCTCTCTCTTCCCTTCTCAGTTGCATCTCTAACCTCATCCTCTCTAATTCAAAATCATATCCAATCCTTTCTTTAGCTCTCTGCTTTCTGGTCCCGCTCTGCAGCATATCCATATCGTTGTCATTGCCATAATCCCTCAACCCTCTCATGTCAATCGCAGCATCAGACTCTCTGTCTATTGTCACCTCCTCGCCTCCCAGATCACTGCCTGAATAACCTCCCTGCGCGCTATCCCTCTCTGTGTAGCCTCGCCTTAACTCATCCCTTTCCCTATCGCAACCACTCCTAAGCTCCATTTTAGCTCGTACAGGCCTCTGCCGTATCTAACTACTTGCCCCTAGAGTAAAAGGATACTTACCTCCGATGTGATGACAGGAATGAACCGCCTCGTCAGTCTGCCACCTGAAGCACACAGTCGGAACACTCTTGGCAGTATCAGCCTTGCGTCGGTCAGCTCCCAGTGGATGTTGAACTTTTCCGTCACCTTCACAGCTTTTTTCACAGTTCGAACGTGATGCACTATTCTTCAGGTACCTTCACAGCTATTCTATCGCCTGAAGCACACCGCAGGACACTCTTGGCAGTATCAGCCTTGTTCTGGTCAGCTCACCATGGATGTCGGAACTCTTCCGTCACCTTCGCCGCTACTTTCACCTCTGTTGCATACTGTCGGACTGCGCCACTTTGTGATGTTAAACTCTTCGTTTGTCGGTCCCTCGGTTCGATCGCTATACGCGACGGGTGAAAGAGTCTTTCGGATAGAATCAAACGGTTTATTCACAATTGCAGAGACTCGATACTGAGGCTCCTCCCCAATAAATTAGTCCAACTTCAGGCTTTACTTAAAAATAACAAAGATTTATTTAACCTTCCAACGTACTTGCTGGACGAGGACATATGCTCAATTACATGGATTACAACAACACCAGCTTACTATGCCTGTTCAGCTGTATTTACAGAGCCAATGCCGCTATTACCAGTCGGCATTTCCCAGCTTTTCAATTTTGCGTCCGTCTCCTTCCGAAACTCGACCGGCTCTCCTCTCATCGTTGCCAAACCCTCTTTTCCTTTCTTTCTCTCCTGACCATCTGGGCCGTCCGCTAGCAGTTGGGCGACATCCGTCCCTCGGGGCACTGCCCCTTCAATTAACTTTCCAGATGCCAGGACAGAGGCCTCCCCGTAGCATATGACTATTTTGGCGAAATCCAAAATAAATATACACAGCCTGAACAAAAAAAAAATCTAAAAGGGCCTCTAGCCTGACAGGGAGTGTTTTATTTTTTTTCAAGTAAATTATTTCATTTTTTGAATCATACTTTTGCTGCTATACAGAGGCTGCAAAATAAAATGAATTGCATATTAAAAAACAGATTTAACAATAAAACATTTCAACAGATAAAACCATTAATTACTTTAATATTTAATGTGGAAAATTTTAAAAATTTTGACAAAAATTATTATTATGATACTTGACACTGATGGAATGTTTTCATGCTTGGAACTGT
This sequence comes from Ryuthela nishihirai, assembly GCA_038380435.1. Classification (NCBI taxonomy): domain Eukaryota; kingdom Metazoa; phylum Arthropoda; class Arachnida; order Araneae; family Heptathelidae; genus Ryuthela; species Ryuthela nishihirai. The sequence goes on from JAWZYU010000001.1 coordinate 110,784,057, forward strand.
ACGTTAAAAGTGCCAATCTCAAGCACTGATCCAAATGCTTGTTTGTAGGCATATTTCTAATTTTCAATTTGATAATTTTTATTTCAGAAAACCCTGATTCAGTTAAGAATATCGATTTATTGCATAACATTATGTTTTGAGGTTGGGTTATTTTACCTCTGAGGTAAAAAAAAGCGGAACTGTTTTGCACATCATGGGTAAATGGCCAGGTCACATGGACCCCGAAGGCTCAGAGAAGTTTGGAGGAGTGGACCCACTGGAACAGCTGTTGGGAGATTGATAGTAGCCTCCAGTCAAGGCCATTCAGCGTGTTCTTTAAAGTGCACAGGGTATGGCTCTCGCGCACACGGGCCCACGGCTTAACGTCCCATCCGACGGACGACGGCCTTTTTAAGCCCATCGGTGTCCGCTACTGACCGTGGGCTGGGCGGGGAATTTTGCGGAGATAAATCTCAACGATAGCCCACGAACCTGAGAACTGCAGATTATGAGCCAGCACGCTACCGACTGAGCCACCACGCCTCCTACATGTTTTGAGTAACGCGTCAATTTCTGGCAAATTTCTTTTGTGTGTTACCAAGAACGTACTTTTTATTAACACGTTATTATGTTAATTTTTTTCATAATTAATTATTTTAAAATTTTATTTCATTTAACACGTTAATTACTTTTACCTCTGTTTCTGAATTGAAGGTGTGATCGCCCTAGTTTTGACTGTCCGGTACTTCTCTAATGCTGTCATGAGCTCTTTAGAACTTGTGAACGGGCATTTAACTCGTAGGGGAAGAAAATCGTACGGAAGGTTTCTTCTTCATTAAAATTTCGGTATGGTTCATTATTTAATCTCGGATTTAGGTCGAACGGAATTTTCAAATTGTAAATAATCCAACTTGTGACTCTACTATAGTACAACAAAGCAATAACAATCTATATAAGAAATGAGCATCATTAAATGTATTAAACGTAATAATAAAATCTTCCTTAACATCACTGCTGTCAAAAGCTTTCCTACCATTTCATACCTCTGCCATTTACTATGTGATTAAAGTATAAACAATATCGAATAAATCCTGTTTTCGTCGAATCTAATTCCCTTTCCTCACATAATAAGAAACCGTAATGCTTTGCCGCCCCCTTCCCCCGGGCTCAGTCGGTAGCGCGCCAGGCTCTTAACCTGTAGTTCTCAGGTTCGAGTTCCAGCTGGGTCAGCGTTGAGATTTATCTCCGCAAAATTCCCCGCCCTGCCCACGGTCAGTAGGAGACACCGATGGGCTTGGAAAGGTTGCCGTCCTTCGGATGGGACATTAAGCCGTGGCCCCGTGTGCGGGAGAGGCATACCCTTGCACGTTAAAGAACACGCTGGATGGCCTTGACGGGAGGCTACCATCTGTCTCCCAACTGCTGTTCCAGTGGGTCCCCTCCTCCAACCTTCTCTGAGCCTTCGGGGTCCATGTGACCTGGCCATTTATCCCATGGTGCGCAAAAAAGCGCCGCTCAGAGGTAAAACAACCCAACCCTGTAAAATCGAGGAGGAACTGTTATATAAATCCAATCTCTTGGCCCTCATTTTATATTTCTCCGGTTCGATTGCGTTTCTTGCCCTCCACCACTCGATTTTTATCTAGATACTGGTCTGATAGTGCGTACTATAAGATATTTGATTTCTGAAACATATTGCTTATTAGCAAAGTTTCAATTACTTTTCTTATTAATTAAGTTTCAATTAGTACAGATGACATTGTGATGGAGTTCAGACATAATTTAAATAAAGTTAATTTTCTATTATATTCGACTATGAAATTAAGCCTGAAGGACTTGTATAGATGTGGTTCTATCAGTGAAAGAAAGTTGGATTAGACGGAAACCTTACGAAATCAAACTGGAGAAACTTATTAAATGTTCATTTTAAGCATTAAAGCAAATTATCAAATTAATAAACTACGCTATTTTTTACGATTAAATTTTTTTTGTCATCACTCATGGGACTTGCCGTGAAAAAAACAAAATTATAGTAACACGCAGTAAAATGTCATGCTTATTAAAGAAAAATATGCATCAATTTTTCAGTTGTGCTATAATTACATAAACACGGAGCTAGCTCGTGTCAATGGAAACTTCTCTTGCTCTTCGGAAATTTAATGTTGGACTGATATCACGGAAATTGAAGAGCACAGAATTTCATCACTTTCATTCAAAACACAAGTGACAGAATCAAAAATTTCATATAGTTATGAAATGAGAGAAAATGTTACGAATAGCTGTTGATTTCGGTTTTCCTTATAATTGAGGAGCAAATTATTTCCTTTTATAGAAATTACGAATACATAGACAAAAACAATGTACTGTGAAACCCTCTGGTTTAAAGAAAAAAAAAAACACAGTCTTCCAAGAGGACTAACTAATTTGCTTAGCTGGCCTTCTTAAATGACCGTGTTTAAAACCCTTCGTCAATTCAGTAATGTACTGAAGTCGAGATTTTTGGAGCAACACAGCACTTTTTCTCTTTATTTGAAAATGGTGACAGTTTTAAATGTCTTAACATGTAAGAAAATGTTTCTGAATGTAATAGATGTGCATATTTGTACATGTGTACTTTAACAAATTATTATATAATGAATCAGTGATATATTATAAAACACACCTATTACGATACTTCAAGGTTGAAAAGCCTAGTATTTTTATTTTTCCTATGCTTTTCAAAAACTTCTACTTTGAGTCATGATATCAAGGCTCGAGCAACGCCGGGTTTGTTTAGCAAAAACTTCGGCGTTGCTCGAGCCTTGATATTTTGACTCAAAGTAGCAAGCTTATTACGAACGTGTGAGAGAACGGTCATTTGCTCTTGTGTGACGTCACTGGTGCGGAAGTTTTCGGATTCCCGTAATTTCGCAGGTACTTGATCGATCGGTTCCGAATTGATATGGTGCCACTTACGTCGAGTACGGTATCATAGTCGGTAGCGCACCAGGCTCATAATCTGCAGTTCCCACGTTCTAGTCCCACCTGGGTCAGGGTTGGGATTTATCTTCAGAAAACTCCCTCAGTAGGGGACACTGATGGGCTTGGAAAGGCCGCCGTCCGTCGGATGGGACGTTAAGCTGTTGGCCCAATGTTCGGGAGAGCCATACGCGTGTTACGTTTTGCACGTTGAAAAGCATGCTGCATTACCTTGACAGGAGGCTACCATCCTAACAGCTATCCAGTGAGTCCCCTATCCCCAACCTTCTCGGGACCCTTGAGACCTACCCATTGCGTGCAAAAAAATGCTACTCTGAGGTGAAACAACCCACTTGGTGTCGGGTGTTTAGTATTTTTTTTTTGTTTGGTGTCTGTTAATTTCTTTTAAGGAATTTTGAAATAGGCTTGTTTAGAGGTCGGGTTAGAGGTGTGGGTCGGTATTAAACTCACAGCAAGGGATCTGGGTTCGAACCCCAGGTAAAGCATAGATGTTTCTGTTGTCTTTCTGCTGAGGTCCCGACATCCTCACAGATCTTCTACTGTGGGGTATTAAACTAACAGGTTCCTTTTAGACCTCTGTGGCAAGCAGCTCCTTGAGGAGATATCTATTTAAAATTAAAAAAAATAATGTTTGAAATCTATGGAGATGTTGAAGTCTTCTACTTTATTAATGAAAAGTCTAACGTAATGAATGGAGTAGTACTTTATAGATGCATACAACCATGAATGGATAAGCGTTAAGCGGCCAACTTTTGGAAATCCTTACAGTGGTGTTAGTGACGGTGTGATGAAGTTGTAGGCAAAGTTTGGTGGTCCTAGATCTGACCTTCTGGGAAGACTTGTAGAAATAAAAGACAGATACACAACCACACTCTCTAAATTATATATAATAGATGATTAGGAGAAATTGGCATTTCGCAGTGACATCCTCTTCTGTGATAAAAAAGAACAGTCACGTAAGATGGCAACGAAATCGTCCAGTTAGCTTCCTTTGGTAACTGTACGTGAAGTTTTCATCTATTGATAATAAAAAAAATATTTTATCAAGCAGCTGCTTGCTACAGAGGTTTGTCAGTAGCCTGTCAGTTTGCATGCCGTAGTCGAACGTCTGTGAGGAACACTGAAATCAGGTAATTTCAGCAACATAGAAATACAGCACTTTAGTTGAGAGCACAATTGACACACTTAAAAAATTTCTCTGGACTAATATATTTAAAGGTGACTTATTAAAATTATCCCTTCTTATATTCCGTACCCAATTATATCTGAATGACTAAAACAATAGTTTCATCAGTGAAAATATGTGATATAAGAAGGAAACTTCCCAAATCAATCTGGGTGAAATTAGTAAATGCTCCATTGGTTGTGCATTTTACGTGCGCTAGACCCACGCGCTGCGGCGCATGCATCTAGCACGCGTGACGCATGCACAAAGGCATATCTCAAATCAGTTGAACGGCGCCATTTTTAGTGACGCATGCAGTAGCGCACATGCTTCCACCAGTAGTGGATTTTTGTTCAACATTCCGTGCAACTTCGTAGTTTGTCTGGAAGGTTTCGTTCTGTTTTTGTAATTATTGAGCTTGTGTTTTTTGTTCACCATGTCGTCAGAACAAACATTGGCCTTTATTGATGATTAGAGGTTAAATAATTCATCAGAGATATAAATTATTAAATTAATATTAATAAATTAATTAAATAATTCATCAGATTATACTATTTCTTCTTATAGGCCTAAATATTCATCAGAGATATGAATAATTCACCGGTAGCCAAATATCTAAGTGTGATCGCTATTTTCACTTCAGCTAGTACTGTTTCTCTGAAATGAGTATTTTTTTTTTCGATCTTCGGCTCCACCATTCCCAAAAGCATGTAGAAGTTTGTTCTAGACATTCGCGTAAAGTTCTTAAAAAGATCTCCTAAAAATTCCCCGCCCTGCCCACGGTCAGTAGGGGACACCGATGGGCTTGGAAAGGCCGCCGTCCGTCGGATGGGACGTTAAGCCGTAGCTCCGTGTGCGGGAGAGCCATACCCTGTGCACGTTAAAGAACACGCTGGATGGCCTTGACGGGAAGACTACCATCTGTCTCCCAACAGCTGTTCCAGTGGGTCCCCTCCCTCAACCTTCTCTGAGCCTTCGGGGTCCATGTGACCTGGCCATTTAGCCCTTGGTGTGCAAAAAAGTGCCGCTCAGAGGTAAAACAACCCAACTCAAACTCTTAAAAAGATCGTTTTCATTTAATTCCAATTCCCTCATTGTTCCAAAATTCCGCGTTTTAAAATAATATTTCATCCATATCGATCGCCAGTTTCTTTTCACGTCTTTTTCAACACTAAAATTGCAGCACTTGTACCCGCTAACATATCAACATCAGTTACGTCCATTGCAACTTCACGTCTACACTGGTGAAAAATTGAAAACTGTTGGACGCACAGGTGTAGACAGTTGAAGGCATGCGTCCAACGCATTCCATCTAAGGCATGCGCTAGACTACTCGGTGTTGAAAAGCGGAATTGAAAAGTGACATTGAAAACGAAGCGCACAAGTGTGGACATAGCGTTCACTAATAAAGTATCACAGGAAAAAGTCCTGTAGACAAGAAAAATATGAAATGATTGAGCATTGCTGTAAAATTGTGTAACTTTGTGTTACCTGATATGTAAAGATGTTTTCCTTTCCATTTCTTAGGTAGTCATATTAGTAAGTTACGTATGTACAGAGCGTTTACTTTTTTTTTCGGAGAGGGAGGGGGGTCTGAGAATAAGATTTGAATAGGGTTTTTCAATTTCTACAGCATTCATTTTGACAGGAAAGGTTAAATGATATCCTTTAGGTGAAAAACTATTTATATATATATATTTAATCTGCATTAAAAAAAAAGAAAAAAATACACTTGTTTTGAATTTTATTGCTGATAGACAATTTCAAGATTTCGCATAAGAGGGCACTAATTTCGGGGAAGAGGATCCGGATTCCCAGGTCGACCCCTCCTGGTACACCCCTGTTTCAAACCTTCCTCAATTAACTGTATTTCTCTACTGTTGAAATCTTTGATTTCAGTGTAATATTAATTGAATATATACTCTATATTGTAGTATGAATTTATGCCTGAAAGATTAATACAGATTTGGGGCTGGGTGGCTCAGTCGGTAGCGCGCCAGACTTGAGTCCCAGCTGGGTCAGCGTTGAGATTTATCTTCGCAATATTCCCCGCCCTGCCCACAGTCAGTAGGGGACACCGATGGGCTTGAAAAGGCCGCCGTCCGTCGGATGGGACGTTAAGCCGTGGCCTCATGTGCGTAAGCGCCATACCCTGTGCACGTTAAAGAACACTTTGGATGGCCTTGACGGGAAGCTATCATCTGTCTCCCAACAGCTGTTCCAGTGGGTCCCCTCTCCCAACCTTCTCGGAGTCCATGTGACCTGGCCATTTAGCCCATTGTGTGCAAAAAAGTGCCGCTCAGAGATAAAACAACCCAACTAATACAGATTTAGCTTCATCAATAAAAACCCGCCGGATCAAAAGGGAGGTTTCCGAAGTCAATCTGGGTAAAATTATTAGATGCTCATTGTCAGTTGTTGTGAATGCAAATTATGAAATTAATATACTCTGCTGCATTTCACATTTGAATGGAAAATTTTTCTCGACACTCATTGGAATTTCTATTAAGCGAATTAAAGCATAGTTGGGTTGGGTTGTTTTACCTCTGAGCGGCACTTTTTTGCACACCATGGGTTAAATGGCCAGGTCACATGGACCCCGAGGGCTCAGAGAAGGTTTGGGGAGGGGACCCACTGGAACAGCTGTTGGGAGACAGATGGTAGTCTCCCGTCAAGGCCATCCAGCATGTTCTTTAACGTGCACTGGGGGTGGCTCTCCCGCACACGGGACCACGGCTTAACGTCCCATCCGACGGACGGTGGCCTTTCCAAGCCCATCGGTGTCCCCTACTGACCGTGGGCAAGGCGGGTAATTTTGCGGAGATAAATCTAAACGCTGACCCAGCTGGGACTCGAACCTGGGAACTACAGATTTTAAAGCATAGTAAAATGCATTAAAATTCATATGTTTGTTAAGGAAAAATGTCCTAATGTGGGTAATTAATTCATTTTACAATTGCTGTCAAACAATGGGGACACTACTGCTCGTACTGAATACTGTATTGAAATTAAGGAGTTTGAGAAGCACAGAATTTCAGATTCGCTTTATATCAAAACACAAATGATGCAAATCAATTTAATCAAAAATTCATACAATGAAAAATAAAATGTTACGAATAGTTGTTGATTCTTCTCTGCTAATTTTAGCAATTATGAGGAAACAGACAGAATACTGCGGAACCCCTATCATTTGCTAAAAGAAAGTTAAAGTCACCTGAATGTTAAAGCTAATTATGTTAGCTAGTACTTTCAGATGATCATACTTAAGAGGATTCGTCAATTGAGTTATACACTGAGATCGTGGATTTTGCAGCACCACAATAATTTTTTCCTCTTTATTTGGAAAGACAGGGACACTTTTAAATGTCCTAACATTTAAAAAAACAACAACAGAGCTTTGAATGTAACAACTCCTGTCGTTCTCCTATATTCGAATACACATGCTTGATTTAATATATTTGTAGTTTCATCAGTGAAATATTATATAATGAATTAGCAATATATTATAAAATAATGCTCATTCTATCCTAGTTTAAGTTTCGAAAGTAAATAATTTTCTTTATACGAATTTCGATTAGAAGAAATTAATGTTCTGAAGTGACATTCACTTTTTCGTTAAGTGAAAAAAACAACAACAATTATTTGAACCCACAGGAACTACCGTCAGTTAGCTTTCTTTGGTAACAGTACCGTGTTCCCTCGGAAATCAGGGAATTTCAGCAATACACAAATACAACACTTTAACGAAAACACAGCTAAAATACTTAAAAGTTTTCATTTGGATAAATAAATTTGAAAGACATTAGAGTATCATGTAATCGACTTGAAGGTAAATTGTTAGTACAATGATACCGCACATGGAAAAACATTTTAAAAATGAAATGTTTCAGAAAGCTAATATATCATATTTCTCCAGCCGAAATCAATACGTGGAAAAGTGACAATCGTTCCATCCTCTTTAAACAACCTACTTGCACCAAGTACTGATTATACTATTCGTAAATTACATTTATGTGATCACCCTTACGCAAGAAAGTGACCATTTCGATTAATTAATTTTCTTAAGTAAGCGTACTTGCATCTTTTCCATAAATCAATATTACTCTGAAATCAGAGGATTTCAGCTAAGCAAAAGTAGACCACGTCAGCTGGGTGAAAAAAATGATGACTGATTATACTTTTTTGCAAACTGTTTTTCACACGAATTTCAATCAGAAATTCAAGAACAACATGCTTGTTTATTTAGAAAAATGATATCGGTTGCTTAAGTAAGCGATCAAACCGATTAGTTAGCCTTCTTAGGTAGCCGTACTTCTGTCTATTCCTGAATTCGATATCACACTGAAATCTGGGAATTTCAGCCTGCACAAAATACACTTCAGCTCAGAGGCCAAGTGACGACAATTCTACTATATCTTATATTTAAACAGTAAAGCATTTTTCTCACGACTTTCAATTAAGATAAAAATCTGTCAATTGAAGAGAAACCGCTTCTTTGTTAAGAAAAATCATAACTGTTTACGAAGTGGCCAAACTGAGTAGTCAGCCTTCTTATATAACCTCACTTGTGACTCTTCCAGAATCTGTCATTGAAATCGAAGAATTTCACTTGCAGAAAATATAGCATTTCAGTTGAGAGCCCAAATATCGACTGATTCTACAGTATCATATATTCAAACAGAGAATGTTTTTAATTTTCCTCACGAATTTCGATTAGAAAACAATTTAGTAAATTTACGAGAAATCCGGTTCTTTCTTAAGAAAAAAGAAAGAAACAAAATCACGGCTGGAAAAAAAAAAAAGAAATGATCGCTTCAGTTTACTACCGTTGCTAAACTTAACATCATATCGAAACCTGGGAATTTCAGCTGCGCAAAGTACAGCACTTTAGTTGAGAGCACAAGTGACAACTGTACTACATCTTATTTTTAAACACCAAAGCATTTTGCATTTTTTTAAACGAATTTCGATTAGAACAAAAATTTGTAAATTAAAGAAAAATTCGCTTCTTTGCTAAGAAAATAAAAACACAGCTGTTTAAACGAATCAACCAATCCAAATAGTTATTCTTCGTAGGTATCCTTACCAGAAACTTAATGCTTTTGATTCTAGATGCTTACGCAGTACCTTGTGTATTAGATGGTTCAACTTTGTAAGTAATGCAGAGGTTAGGCAAAGGAGTCGGCAACCTCCTGTGAGAGGTATATTGTGAAGAGAGAACTCTGTTGATTTGGCCATGTTGCCCGTACGGATAATTATAGATTAGCGATTACGGTTATGAACAGTGTGCCTTAAGGTCTCAGAAAGAGGGGTAGAACTAATATGCGGTGGGCAGACAATGTCAAACAGGACCATGTTATAGAATTGGTGTGCAATGATCAGATGTAGCTCAGGACAGATATGCTTGGAGAACTAAATTGCACGGTCTGGTTGGACCTCCGTAGCCCATAGTTGCTTGAGGATAATGATGATGATCCTAATCGGTGATTGCTCCTGAATAGATATAACACTGAAATCAGGGAATTTCATCAGCAAAAATACAGCACTTTTGTTGAGAGTTCAAGTGACAACTGATTTTATGCTATATTTAAACAGTAAATATTTTTTTCATTTTACAATTAATATCGATTGGAACAAAAATTAGTATATTGAAGAGAAATCTGCTTCTTTGTTCAGAAAAAAAAAAAAACACGGCTTTTTAAGATGTTTATTAATTTGATTAGTTGGACTTCCTAGGTTAACTCACATACCATTGCTACAGAATTTGATAAGATGCTGTAGCTGGAAATGTCTGCTGTACAACACTTTAGTTGAGATCCCAAGTAACGACTTATCTTACTACATTTTATGCTTTAATCAGCATAGCATGCTATATTTTTCACACGAGATTCCATCGGAATATGCAATTAGTACATTAAATACAAATCTTTTTTTAAGAAGAAAAAAAAAATTACGTTTGTTTAAGATTATATACGTCTTAGGTAATCGTACTCGATATTTGCTCCTGTGTTGCATACGGCACTGAAACCTGGAAATTTCAGCTGCACCAAATACAGCACTTTAGTTCAGAAACCAAGTGAAGACTTATCTTACTATATTTTATATTTAAACAATCGTAATAAGAAAAGAATGTTATATTTTTCACACGAGTATCCAATAGAATAAAATTAGTACGTTAAATAGAAATCGCTCCTTTTTCAAGAAGAAAAAGGATCACGATTGCTTAAGAAACCTTACAATTTGTTTAGTTAGACTTCTTAGGTAATCGTATTAACCACTCTTCCTAAATTCGATATGAAACTGAACTATGGAAATTTCATCTGCACAAAGTACAGCACTTTAGTTGAGAGTCCAAGTGACGATTTATTTACTATTTTTATGTTTAAACTGTAAATCATGTTGTATTTTTCATACGAGTATCCATTAGAACATAAAATTAGTACATTAAATAAAAATCGCCCTTTTTTAAGAAAAAAAAATCATGATTTATTAAGAAATCTTACAATTTGGTTATTTAGACTTTTTAGATAGTCGTCCTTGCATCTATATTCCACACGACACTAAAATCTCAACTGCACTTTAGTTGAGAGCCCAAGTGACGAGGTATTCTACCATGTCTTACGTTTAAACACCAAATCATGCTATAGTACATATATAATTTTCCATTGTAAAATGTAAAGCGTTTTTTTTTTTATGAAAACACAAAACTGCGTTTGCTTTAAAAATCTAACAGTTTGATTCGTTAGACTTCTTAGATAATCATATTTGCTAGTCTTCATGCAATAGATATAAGAGTGAAAACTCAGGATTTCTTCAGCACTTTGGTTGAAAACTTATTTTATACTTAAACAGCGAAGTATGATATATTTTTCACACTAATTTCCATAAGAACATAAAATTAGTATAATAAATCGAAATTGCTTTTTTTTAGCAAGAAAAAAAATCATGGATGTTTAAGAAGTGTAGTAATTTGATTACTTAGACTTTTTCGGTAATCGTATTTGCGACTCTTCCTGAAATAAATATGACACTGAACTCGGAGAATATCTGCTGCAAAAAGTAGAGCACTTTAGTTGAGAGCCCAAGTGACGACTGATTTTATAGCGCGCTTGGCTATTGATCTTTGGGACCTGGGTAAGGTATGGATATTCATGTTGTTTCTCTGCTGAGGGCCTGCCATCCTCACAGACCTTCTGATGTGGCATATACAATAAACTGACAGGCTCCTGTTTGGCAAGCAGCAGTTTGAGGGGGTATTTTGTTATATTTAATCACCAAAGCATTTTTTAGGAGGGGGGGGGGGGGGGGGGGCTTGGTAGCGCACTAGGCTCGTAATCTGCAGTTCTTAGGGTTGTGTCCCAGCTGATTCAGCGTTGTGTTTTGTCTCTGTAAAACTCCCCGCACACCCTCAATAGGGTACACTGGTGGGTTTGGAAAGACGGCAGTCCGTCTGATGAGACGTTAAGCAGTGGCCCCGTGTTGTATCTTTCAAATGGTTAATAATCAAGTGACCATACCCTGTGCAACATAAAGGACACGCTGTTCACCTTGACGGAATAGTATTACCATCCTTCTCCAAACAGCTGTTCAAGTGCGTCCCCTCCTCCAACCTTCTATGCACCACCGGGTCCTGTGCCCTGGCCATTAAGCCGAATGTGTGCAAAAAGTGTCGTTCAGCGGTAAACAATCGAATCTAATGCATTTTTCACATAAATTTCGATTATAACAAAAAATAGCAAATTGAAAAAAAAAAATCCTTTCTTTGTTAAGAAGCAAAATCACGCTTAGGTAAGGAAAAAAAAGGGGATTTCTGAATTATTTAGCTTTCTTATGTAGCCGTATGTGGACTATTCCTCAATTCAATGTTGCACTGAAGTCAGGGAATTTCAGCTGCACAAAATTAGATCACTTTATTTGAGAGCATAAGTGACGATTGATTTTACGATAAATCACGTTTAAGCAGCAAAGTATTTTTCATTTTTCACGGGAATTACGATTGGAACAAAAGTTTGCAAACTTGAGAGATATCCGCTTCTTTGTTAAAAAAAAGCGCAAGTGTACTTTGGAAAGTAAGGAATGCGATTAGGTAGCCATTTTATGTAACCGTTCTGCGATTCTTCCTCAACTCATTTATTAGACTTAAAATAGGAAATTTTAGCTGTACAGAAATAGAGCACTTTAGTTCGTAACATAAGGAAAACAGTTAAAACTCTTTATTCGGATGAATATAGTTAAATATAGCTTATTAAGAATTTCTTCCTATTATGTTGGAGTATCCAGTTTTTTCTGAACGACAGATATATCAATTGAGAAAAGTCGGATTAAAAGGAACCATTCCGAAATCAACCTTGGGAAAGTATTAAATGCTCACTATCAATATTAATGCAAAGTACGATATTAGTTAACTTCGCCACTATAACTATGGAAAGGCCACCTTTCGTCGGATGGGACTTGAACAGGGCCGGACTTTCAGCGAATTATTTAAAGTATTTCTTGTATACAAGACATTTTCCTGTGATACTTTATTACTGAATTATTCATATAATGCTGTGAGTGTGAGTGACAAATATTTTCGCTACTGTTTGTAATTGAACAAAAAGGTTTCTTTCACCACTCGTAGTAATTACAACGAAACACAAACATAATAGCATGAAATGGAGGTTAGTATTTTTTATGAAAAACATATTAGTACGGCTGTTTAAATAAACCATTTAACCATTTTACCAAAATAAAAATAAAATAAATACCCCCTCAAGCAGTTGCTTGCTACAGAGGTCTGACAGGAGCCTGTCAGTTTATATGCCAACCGGATTAATTTTAGCTTTCGCAAATTGAATATTGGACTTAAATCAGGAAATTTGTGCATAATAGAATTTCGCCAGTTTAGTTCAAAACCGAAGTGGCAAAATAAAATATTCAGAAAAATATATAGAAGAGAAGAATAAAATATTAACAATAACTTTTGATTCTGATTTATCTTAATTTTTAGCAGCAAATTATTCCTACTAATTTAAAGTAAATACGATTACACTGACAAAATCAAAGTACTGTGAAATAATCTCGTTTACAGAGAAAAAAACAGTTATCCAAGAAGAACAATTAGCTTACTTAGGTGGCCTTCTCAGATATCTGCACTTCAAATTAATTGTCGATTGAGAAATTGTCGAAATAGACTTAAATCGAGATTTTGCAGCAGCATAGTATTTTTTTTCCTCTTTATTAAAAGGACAAGTAACACTTTGAAATAACATTTAAGGAAAAATTTTTCGTAATGTAGCAGGTCCTCTCCGTTTATTGTATTTAAGTACAATTGTGCATTTCAATGCTAAATATATTTATTGTTTCATCAATGAAATATTAAGACGAACCAGTAATATAAAATACACCTGATATTATGATAATTTAAATTTGGAAAACTTAGTACTATCCTGTACTTATATGAATTATGATTAGAGAAATTGGTATTCTGAAATTCATCCGCTACTGTATTAAAAACAAACACAGTCACCTAAGAAAGCAACCAATTCAATTAGTTAGCATGCTTAAGCGACGGTGTTTCCAAACTTACTTCACACAAACACTACGGTGCATCAAGTAATTTGAAGAGCACATATGTACAGCACATTAATTGCAAACACAAGTGATAAGCTTAAAATCTTCATTTCGACCAATATATTTAAATGTAGCATATTAATAGTTTTCCGTCTATTATATTGGAATGTCAAATTATGGATGAACGACTGAGAGACATACATATATACTGTATACGTTTCATTACTGAAACGAAGTCAGGGGCTGGGGTGGTTGATAATCCGCAGTTCTTCGATTCGAGTTCGGCCTGGGCCAGCTTTGGTGTCAGTGGAGAACATTGATGGGCCTTGGAAAGGCCACCTTTCGTCGGATGGGACTTGAACAGGGCCAGACTTTCAGCAAATTATTTAAAGTATTTCTTGTCTACAAGACATTTTCCTGTGATACGTTATTACTGAATTATTCATATAATGCTGTGAGTGTGAGTGACAAATATTTATTTCCATCATACGAGCAGCTTCGTTGCCCGATTCCCGACATAGATGGCGCCAAGAATGAATCATCAAAATTCTGTGGGAACATCTCTATATGTCACATTGCTGAAAAAAGTGTCAACAGCAAATATCTGGGAGACGTGAGTTCGAATCTCACTCAGGGCAAAAATAATTTTTTCTCAGATAATTATTTCAAGAGTTTCATGCTTATAGGACATTTTCTTGTGATGCTTTATTACTGAATATTTGTCAGATGGGACGCTGCGTGAAAGTCATGACCAGTGCACATTAAAGAATACTCTGGATGACCTTGATGAGAGGCTACCATGTCTCCTAACATGAATCCAGTGGGTCCCCCCCACAACCTTCGCTGAGCTCTCGGGGTCCTTGTGACCTGGACATTTAGTCGATTATGTACAAAAAAGTGCATATTAGAGATGAAACAACCCAACCTCTCTGACCGAGGGCAGGAGTTAAGCGAAGATAAATCTCAACGATGATCCAAGTGGGATTCGAGCCTGGGAACTGCTGTTTAAGAGCCAATCTTCGTCCTATTACTAAATAATTCATCATCGTGTAGTTGAAAACACTCGTAATATATTTCAGTTTTAAAAATAACATGCTATTTCTTTCATTAAAAAAATTTCATTCTTCATTTAGCATCATAGAAAAAAAATGAATAATTTCTTTGATTTCATTTAAGATTAAGAGACATTCAATGTTAAATTACTCTTATACAACTTACTAAGTATGGGATACATTAAATGAGGGTATAAATTTATGCTTGAATCTTTGGTATATTTATAGCTTTCTCAGCGAGAAAAAAAGCGACAAATACTGTTTATATTTCCGTCCGATAAACGTTTGTTATAGAACTACTTGAACGGAACGATTTCGAATTTCGTACTCTCGGAGAAAACACTCAATCCCTTAACTTATTGTTTGTCGTAAAAGAGGTTGAAAATTTACCTCTTATCGGTAGCCTAGATTTTTAAGTTGTGCCATTAATTTTTAAATTAATAAAAAAGTATGACAACCAGTAATTTAATATAGTTGAAACCTTCTTAATACTTGTGAACTGCTTAAAATGTAATGTTCATCACCCTCAATTTCGAAGACTAGTTTCGTTTCTCTCTAGTATCACTGATTATGTTTGAAAAGCCAAATTTATTTAGGTATAAAAATTACAAGTAGAAAGTGAAAATCAGTAGAAACATTTCATCGCAATTCAAATGAGTCATTTAAAAGCTTTCTCCTTTAATGTTTAAAGGAAACACAAGTGAAACATTTTTCCTTTAATAACGTATTTTTCCACTGTATCCCATACTTAGTAAATTATATAAGAGTAATTTAACATTAAATATTTAAATGAAATCAAAGAAATTATTCATTTTTTTCTATGATGCTAAATGAAGCTAAAATGAGCTAGACAAATACATGTAACTCATTTTAGCATTCACTTAGCATCAGTTTAACATTAAATATATAAATAAAATAAAAATAAAGGTAGTATGTATTATAAAAATAAATGAAATAAAAATAAATGTAGTATGTATTTTAAAAATAAATGAAATAAAAATAAATGTAGTATGTTATAAAAATAAAGAGAGGCATCGTTTACCTCTCTTTATCTCCATTTACAGAGAAATTTAAAATGATAAACTCTTAGTCAAGGGTCTACGAAAGTAAAACTATATGCTTTAAGACAATGCGATGCTTTGGAGGCTGTTTAGCTCGAATGTAAATCGGTATTGGTAGAAAGTTACATTTTTCGCTGTAAAAAAATTCGACGCAGAAGGTGAAAAATTTAGACTCGCATTCAACATTATAGATTTTAATGCACTAGTATAGGTGTTTTATGGAAGCTATCGGGGATGTTGTTTTCGGAAATACGTAAACAAGTCTTTGTATGTTCTATGACATTAGAGGGTTGGTAATGAGTTCCTTGCTTTCCCCACATCTAAACGCATCGAAAATCAACATGAACACTTAATTGTGTTTCGTCGGTGAAGAGCAAATGCACCCATTAGTCTGAAGTGCACTCACTGTGTTGTCTGCGCTATGTGAGTCGGGTTCTCCTGTGGGAGGGACTGAGGGAAATAAAAACCGTCTATGTTTCTCTGGTGAAGAGAGATGTGAAGAGAGAATGGTTATTGAGCCATGTCTCGTGAAGTCTTCTGTCTACAGAAAGCTTCAGAGATAGTTGTCTGATTAATGATGTCTGGACAGAGTCAGATACATTTTTTAACCCCAAATTCGTTTTTTGAGTCAGGTACACAAATTTTGTGTTGCCACGTGATTTTTTGGGAGGCGTATGACCTTGTAAATATTTTATTTCATTGACACAAAAATGCAAAGATAGTCATTTTAATCTTTCGTTAATATTTAAAAGTTTGGGATTTATATCTAAACTTCTGAATATAGGTATAAGATTTACACTGCTTCCTTACTTCCTTACTTGACTTTAGAATAATCTTCGTCACAAGTTAAAAGTGTCATTTGAAAATATAGTCAGGAAATGCTTTGCATTATACATACTTAGTATGTAAAGCATTTACTAAGTATGGGTCTAGTGTCTTATACAATACAATTAGTATAAGACACTAGATATAGCAAAATATTTATATTCTCTCAGAGAAAATACGTTTGGATAAATACACCAATTTAAAATACAGTGGACTCAGTAAAATAATAAATTATTCCACCTTTTGAAGACTACAACCAACTGACCTGAAATCACGATTCTTAACCTTTTCCAGGTCCAGCATCTCTTGCGGCTATGTATGGAAGCTTAGTAGCCACATCAGCTTTTTCTTTAAATCATTCTATCTCTAGGGGTGGGGGTATGTCCCCCCGCTAAGAATGCTAGTAAAGGTAATGGAGGCCAAAATTATTAAACTTGTGCATATTTCGCATATTTCCCGCCTTTATATATAATTTTTTTTTGAAAAACCTCTAAAATGAAAAGAAAATGCTACATTGCAATCGAAATTCAGTCTCTCGTCCCTCTCTCCCCCCAATATTTCTTTTTTTAGATCCGGGCCTGTTTCAGTTGTTCAAAAATTGACCATTTTTTACTTAAATTGCATTTTATACATAGTTGATTTAACTCGATTAAAAATGACTTATTTTGAAACTAGAATAATTCAATAAATTAACTGAATTGAATAAATTAACTTGAAACTAGAATAATTAAACAAAAATCATTGGTGCCAAAATTCCTTTGGCACCAATGATTATGAACCCCTAGCTTAGGCGATTTTTTACACTCATCCTTCAATAACGTGTTATAGTGAAATCCACGACCTTGATCTTTATTGTAAGTTATTACTTTTAGTCGGAAATCCAAGTGAAAAACTTTTTAAAATTGATTCTTAATCAATTGCAATATTCAATTATATTACATGACCTCCAATTACCTCCTTTTATAAAATCATCATGACTTTCACAAGTAGTATATTATCTGTAGAATCTTTCCCTGATTTTCCGAGTGCAGCCGAAAATTTATGATTCACTCGGAAAATCGGGGAAACTTTTTGGCGCTGAAATAAAAGCTCATTAATTTTGGGTGATTTTCATCATTAAAACTCATAATATGCTATAATTTTTTTATCCCGTATGATTCCTATTAACATCCTTTTTTAGATATTGCAGTCAATACCTTGAAGTCTTAAAAAATAACATTGCACGAATCCAAATAGATTTTAGCAGCGGCGACGTGGGGTTGCAAGCAGTTGACGAATTGAAGATTGCCATAAATCAGTTTAATCATTTGTGTGTTATGAATACTTATCTAAGTGAATTAATTATCGGTCACTTGTCAATCCTTCAAGATCTCATAGATCATTATTATGACATGTGATTGATAGTTTAATTCGCCAATGACTTATAAGAACCTTCGATGAATCGATTACGTAGGTCTCAATGACTCAGTTGCTTTCATCCATGATTGACCACTGGACTTTAGAGATAGTATTTGAACGCTAATAAGCACTTTTGGCTTGATATCCTGATTGATAAAAAAAAAGAGGAAAAAGTTGGACTGCACAATAGAGAGTCATACCAGATGATAAATATTTTGTATGCGTAAAACAGATTAGTGTATAAGGATTGATGATTAAAAATAGAGAAGTTATAAGGGTTCTGTCTTAGCGTTGTCTGATCAGAATTTCAACTACGTCTTCAATAATGCGTTACCTAATCCTCAACTAACGCGATAGATGTATTCTACGAAAACTTTGTGTCAGGTAAAATCGTGTTTAGCTGGACATGGATTTCTCATAAGAAATAACATAAATAAGTCAGGATGCTCTTCATAATCCTTTTATTTCAAAACCTGATTGACATATTTTTAATTTTATTCTTTATTACGATTAAAATATGATATTAATGATTTGTGTGTGTGTGTGTGTTTTTATTTAAGTATATTTCATGCATGTAACTCATTTTTACAGAAAAAATGATAAGGTTAAAAACGGAAAACGGCTAAATGCAAATGTTTTATTTTAATACATGATACGTGTAGATGACTGTTAGTAATAAAGATTAAAAATGAGAAATCGATTGTTAAAATAATTTATTGTCGACTAATGAAGATGACTAATGCATGCTAATAAGCTTTTCTACTCTGCACGCGATAAGTTATAACCTTTAGCCAATCAGGGTGAATTTGCATTATCGTACATTGTCATAGGTCAACGAAAATTGAAATGTTATTCATTGCTTACAAATATATTGAATGTTACAACTGTTTAAACACCCTAATTTTAAAGAAAAAAGTGAAAAATCGTTTCGAAATGCTCTTTTGGAAGGTGAGACAAGACATATAAGGAGAATATAAGAACACACTTTGGATACTTATCCGAACTGTGATATGGATGCTTATCCAAGTTGCATAAAATAATATAATTTCTCCTAGAGAAGTAGTAGAGAAATCGTTTTAGTACCAGCATTTCATTAGGAATCGTGTCAATCGAGACACTCTTCTGCTTTCATGTGATTCTTTTTTTACAAACTGATTCTTTTGCGCAGAGAAATTCCTTTGGGCGGGATGCCCAAAGGAATTTCTCTGCGCAAAATGCTGCTGTTCGCAAACATTCTTAATAGAATGTTTGCGAACTTCTGCTGTAGGTTACGGTTTCTGCAATTATTAATGATGTTCTTTGGTTTTAAGTGCTGGAATAAATATGGTATTATTATTGTGAATGATATTTATATTTTACAAGGAAAAAAACATGGATTTCTCATAATGCGAACACATATTTCTCTGTATACGGAGTGTGTAATCCATTCTCTACGTCAGAACTATAGACGGTTTATCAAAACGATAGTTATATAAGAAAACAAATTAGATTAAAAAAAATCATTTAAAATATTGGATTTAAACTTTTTTTTAACTTTTTTGACTCTTCTGATAACAGGAATGAAAATAATAGAAATCTAAAAGAAACTATTATTAAATTACTAAAAATATATCAAAGCCGTTTTAAAAGTGGCTCTGTTTAAGTAATGTTTTCTTTAATTTCATTAACATACTCTTTGAAAGAAGTGTGCGACCATCACTTATATCCACAGTGAGAAAAAAAAAAATACCGATTAATATTTTTTGCATAAAATGAATAAAAAATCTATTTTATCACACACTGCCACTATATAAAGGTTGTCACATATCATTTATCAGTGAAAGAAAAGCAGTAATCTGCATAAATAATAAAAACCTCGTTCTTTATAACAAACGCTTTTCCCACACAATATAGGCTTCTATGTTGGATTATAGCTATCATGTGTTTTAGAGATTACCCATCAATGTTACGCAGGCGCTTTCTCATCAATAACTGTCATTTTGTAAGTAAACAATTGCTGTGAAAAATGCTTGAGAAACCTTTCAACTAAACGAAAGAGAATAAATTAGCTTACAGGAGCAAATAGCTTTCTATTTAGTTGGTATCTGGAAAGATTTCTTTTAGATATATTGGCGCAGCGACTCATCCTATTTCCAACCCATTTAGAACGACAATACCGGGATGGATTTATCCCTGCAGTGTCAACAAGTCCACATTAACTTTCCCTCCAAAGCAGAGACTGGAGCTCCTAGGGGTAGGGCTAATTTATTTTACCTTGCTCTTTCCCGTTCCCTCTTCTTTCAGCAAACCATGCAGTGAAAAATTGATTAGATTCATTCTGAATTATTTATTAAGTTCTAATGAGATTAATTCAGTTGCTGGTGATGCAGAGTGACAGGAGTCCTCCGCCTTCTGAAGGTGAATGTAGTCCGCTACAGTACAGTGACCAGAGACAGAGTTGCTGCATCCTTTCGTTGCTAGCCTGCTCCCTGCACATCGCCTGATTGATGGACTGCCATGACCATCTATTGCCATCCGCAGATCAGCCAGCCTGCACATCCCTCGCCTCCGATTTATTTTAATCAAGCCGCTCGCCGAAGAAAGCGGGCATTAACATAACAAATAGTCTGAGTTTTCTGTGGGACATAAATCAAGAAGAACTGAGGCACCGTATGACAGAGTCCACCAAGAAAAAGTGGCTTGCCTTATCACCCATTCTATAGTACCTATACTACGTCTAGAGTATCGTGGCTCATGAAAAACATGCTTTTTTTTTTTTCACTTTTTCGAAGATTTTCTTTTAAGTTTCTTTAACACTGATGTAAAGCAATGAAGTCAGAGGCTATCAGTTTTTTTTAAGTGATTAGTTATCAGTGGATAAAAGGCTCTAAGAAAAATTGCTATTGTATATTCCTTTTTGTTGTACACCATAAATTATTCGTTGTTTTAAAGGTGTATTCAGTCATCAATAGTGATAATAATTGTGTCATTTCTAGGCCAAAATGGTCCTAGTGACAGGCAATTAAAACTCGTTGATAGACAACTCTACTAATCAGTTGATGTTAACTTTCTGGATATGAATATAAGTATCTAAAGAGAAAGTAATTTTTACTTTCAGGATCAAAGCTTTGTTTACTCATACGTAACTGAACTGTTCACCGTTCATTATAATACAAAATACTGATGGTATTTGAAATTTTCCATCACATTTTTCAAAAACTGAAATGAATATATGTTTTTTCCCTTAAAATTCCCTAGTTTTGGGACATTTATTTATTTTACGAGTTGTTTTAATATAATCATTGCAATTATATCTAAAAATATTTTTCTGGTGTGTTTAGATTTTTGGTAACATACTCCATAGAGTATAATCCACGTCTTTGTCAAACATCTATATCATTGAAGAATACGAATGTAGTTCCTTCTCTATAAAATGCTCAGATTACAAAAAACTTTGGTTTGCACGTTAGCTGAAGTAAATGCTACCTTCTTGTAATAATTAGATGCAATGTTTTGTTGTTACAGATTCTACGTCCTGGATTATTAGTTGCAATCGGAATTGTAATTAAGAATTCGGTGCCTATTAATGGTCCAAATCACATGACAACGCTTATGAAGGTTGGAAATGAAACATGTCAGAACTCTACGCAAACGGATGTTTTAGGGTAATTTTCTCTGACATTTTCGCCTGTTAAAACAATACGTTTCTTAAATTTGCTGATGTGGTTGATAATTCAAAACATTTACTTTGCTTACTACAATAAAAAGATCATCAGAGTTGAGAAACGATAAGTATTTTCCGTCAGTTACGTGAAGTACAGTACTGTGCAAATTAGTTGGGACAATAGGAAAATGCAGTAACAAAGACACAACTAAAATATTTATTTGCTTAATAGTGTAGTTAATAGTGAATGTGACCCCCCTTAGCTTTAATTACTTCTTTCACCCTCTCAACCATTGATGCCACTAACTTTCCACACATCTCCTTCACTTCAGGATCGTGGTACCACACTTTCATGACACTTTCTATCATTTTAGTTTTAGTCGTGCAATCCATCTTAGATATGCGCGCGTTAATAATGGCCCACAAATTTTCAATGGGGTTTAGATCGGGTGAATTTCCTGGCCACTCCAATACCTTCAAATGTTGCTGGGTAAAGAAGCTCTTAGCAAGCTTAGAATTGTACCATGGAGTCAGATCCTGTTGAAATACCCCATCGCCATTAGGAAACAGCTTCTACAGTGTTGGGACCATTTTCGTCTACAGAACGCCTATGTACTTTTTGCTGTCCATCATTCCTTCAATGGGGTGAAGCGTCTGTGGCCCGGAAGCTGTGAAACATCCCCAAAACATGACCTTAGGTGGGAATTTGGGGGATTGCTGGATGTGGCCAGATCGAAGAGGTTCTCTAGGCTTTGCTTGTCCCAACTAATTCGCACAGTACTGTAACTTATAAAAAATAAATACCAGAATGTAACACAGAAAAAATATCCTTTATTTAAAAATGTAGAAAGTGAATAAATGCTAATTAACGGATTTAATTCGTTACTTTCCTAAGCTAACATAGGAACGCTTATGTGTTCAAAACCTATTCGCATTGTCTATGCTGTTTAATATTTTCTATATAAACCTACATATGGTAAAATTAATAAATTTCATTCCTATAACATACGAAGTATCATGGTCTATCTTAAACTTTCTCTCTTACTTTTCCCTGAAGATAGTGAGACAAATTTTATGTAGACTGATTTTAAGAAGTTGTATGTCAAATGAAAGCTTTAGGCATGAAAATTATATTATTCATTTTGCAGAGTTTAAGTTAAGAGAACTAGGTAAATTTGTTAGTCTCACATGAAACTTTAAACAGGAAATCCCTGTTAGAAACTTTAAGAAATATTCACTCTCACATTATGCAAAATAAGTAAAGCACAACCACCTAATATCAAACTCACGAGATTTCATGCATTTTCTAAAGACAGCATAGGGCTTCTACAGGAACGAGATGATCTTAGAACTAATGAGTTTTTCCTTTTATCAGAAATAAACAAATTGGACTCATTTTAAAATGTTGTCTAAGAACTATATTTAGCATTGAGTATTATAAGCAGACATCTCTTTACTCTTAAAAAACCCAGAGCCAGTTAAACGTTTTTCAAAATTAGGCGTAAGTAGACGTCATTTGAATTTCTGTTATTTTATTATTCAGAACGAAATGTTCTTTCATTTAGTATGTAACATGACATATATCTGTTACTCATTGCAGAATAAAGTTCTAAATAAAGTTCAGCAATTTTTCTGCAGACAAAAGAGCAAAATATTATTTTTCCCGTAATTGCATTTTGACAAGCTTAATACTTTAAGAACTGTAAGTATTATAACAGGTGTGAATGCTACATTCAGTACAGAAGCTAGCAAGTAGTAGACAAATAACTCTCCTCCTGGCCTCAGGCCTGAGGGGGACAGTGTGTCCCCCCTCAAAACAGATGAGCCCCTTCCCCACTATAGCAAATTCTTGAGTCTGTTTTAATTTTAACTTTTACTCCGTTCAAAACCAGGAATCATTTGCATTAGGGATGCTGACTTAGAAATTTACTCCTGATCCAAATTTGTCAAATGCTCACACGTCCTCATTGCCAATGCTCATTTGTCAAATACTCACTGGTCCAGTTCACATTTTTTATAAAAATTATATTACTCAGCCAATCCTACAAATGCCAAAGTCACCCCCACCTCCAACTTCGTTGTTGTTTTCAGCTGGTTACGGGCATGTCAGACTTGTGTGCTATAAGCAGGGCTGAAACCAAACTATTGATTCCAAATTTTGTCCTTAGTATATGAATATGAATCCTGATACCAAAAAGTAGCATTTTATGTGAATAATGTTGTATAATGAATACTTGTATACAGGGTGTTTCAAAACTCTCTGTACAAATTTCAATGGGAGATAGGGAACACCAAGACAGCCCTTTTTCGTCTATGAATGTATGTCCGCTGATGTAACCCTTCGGTGCTAGAGAGCGCTGCAATGGTCTAGAGGGGCGAAGTGGGCACGGAGAACTGACTTGTGTTTGGTGTCGGCATTCGTAAATTAGATACATTACGTGTTTCACGACGACTGCTGAGATAGCTGACATGCATCTGGCGTATGTGTCTGCCAATGGAAATAAAAGAGCTGCTGTGAGGTGGTACCGACAGCGCTCCCCAAACAGACGTGTGCCAAACATTTGCGCATTTGCTCTGGCAACTGTGATAAACTGCAACATTCCATGCAAACATGCATGACATTGGTCAGGAGAGAACCATTCACACTCCTGACATGGAAGAAGAGATCCTACCGCGGATTGAGGACAATCCAGGCATAAGCATGCGAGCTGTTGAGTTGTTGCACGTAGCCTCGGTGTGAACCACGCCCTCGTGTGGAGAGTGTTGCATAAGCAGCAGTTACACCCGTTTCATCGTCAGAAAGTCCAGACATTGCAACCTCATGATTACCTTCTTTGTGTGGAATTCGTGCGCTGGTTTCTTCAGCAGGCGCTGCAGCCTGATGTTCCTGCTCATGTGCTCTTCTCAATGAGGCCTCTTTCACTCGTGAAGGTGTGTTTAATGTGCACAATTCTCACGTTTGGGCGCACGAAAATCCACATGCCACAATGGCGCATGGTCATTAACAACAGTTCTCCGTCAATGTTTGGGGGGGGGGGGTATCGTCCATGACATTTTGATTGGTCCATACTTGCTGCCTCCCCGATTCAACAGGCAGATTTATTGGGTATTTCTTGAAGAAACGTTGCCAGGACTGTTGGAAGATGTTCCCATGGCTATTCGTAGATGAATGTGGTTTCAATACAATGGGGTGCCAGCACACTTCAGCAATGATGTGCGGGATTATCTGAACGCCACTTTTGGGGGCTGATGGATAGGCCAGGGTGGACTCGTCGCCTGGCCAGCAAGATCGCCGGATTTAACATGTATCGATTTCTTCCTGTGGGGACACATGAAGAACCTCGTGTACGAACCTCCTATTGACTCAGATGAAGACGTCGTCGCAAGAATCGCTGCCGCTGGTGCAACTGTTCGGAAATTCCGGGAATCTTTCAACACGTACGGCAAATCAATGCTTCAACGCTGTCATGCATGCAATGCTTTTGCCGGTCACAACTTTGAGCACCTTCTTTAAATAAACATATTGTTCACACTTCTTTCAATTCATTTATGTACCAACTTCACCTATATTTCTGTCAGCGCCCTCTAGCACCGAAGGGTTATGTCAGCGGACATACATTCATGTACGAAAAAGGTTTGTCTTGGTGTTCCCTATCTCCCATTGAAATTTGTACAGAGAGTTTTGAAACACCCTGTATAACTAATATATATTTATATATACATACATACAGGGTGATTCAGAATTCATCATCAATATTTGGTGGGGAGGTAGGTAATAAGAAACGAAGGAGATTTCACATAGGAAAGCATGGGCGCATATGCCATATAGTAGGGCAAAATGACCCCAGTTCAATGATGGAAAGAACACATAAGAAGGAAGTGGTAAGGAAAAAACATTTATTATCTTACATGTAACATTTCTTTGCATTGGTTGTACGATCCTGTTTCACGCAGTTGGCGATGAATACGTGAAAACATTTGATGCTGTGGCACACGGCGGTTTGGGAAGCGCGCTGCATACAATTGCCTGGCTCGAAGACATCTTTCTCCTGCCGCACCGTAAGTTACATGCATATCTGCACATTCATTCCACGTATACCGGTTCATGTTACTTCTGCCAATTCACCTTGTCGAATGACAACTGACTGCACGCGTCAAACAGCTGTGCTTCTGTATGAGAGGTGTGTACACACAGCGCCCTCTACACCACCATGCGTTCGTCTGCCCCCATACTTTCCTATGTGAAATCTCTTTCTTTTCTTATTCCCTTCCTCCCCATTAAATATTGATGATGAATTCTGAATCACCCTGTATAGAACGATTCTTCCTAACTGCACCGATAGTGTTTAGATTTCTGTTATCCGAAAGTTCAGAACTTCATTTAAAAGCTACACAAGTCCACAGAACCGTTCATATACAAATTGCAGATGTATGACCTGAACTTCAAGTGTTAACATCATATCTTGCCGTTTAGGTTAATAACGAGATAACTAAATGCTCCTACTGACTACAATTCGATAATTAATTCGTTAATTATCTATTTACTGTTGTTTAACGCGGACATGGAACGATGCTTATCACACATAATTCTAAATTTCCTCACCGTAAAGTCAGTAATTTACTAAATTAATATCCTAATTAGGTTAGGGATGTTATTAGGCGTTATGTGGAGATCAGTGCAATTTATTAGCCTTCCAGGATTCTTGCAGCTATTAATGTGGATCTTTGCATCGATTTCAAGTTGGAAATATGGATTTAACGGTTTGGCAACGCACATACCCAAGATTTAGTGTCGGCAGGAGTGTGTGTGTGGAGGGGAGTGTTTGAGAATTTAGTTGCGGGGGAAGTCTAAGAATAATACTTGAATAGGGTTTCGCAATTATTAAAATATTCCACTGGGCAGGAATAAATAAAATGATATTCTATATAAAATAAAATTTTATAGTTGTATTTTAAATCTATTTCTAACGTCCTAAACAAAAATTATATAAAAACCAGTGTTTGGATTTCAATGCAGGTATGTTTGGATTTCAATGATAGGTTTGACATTTCGTACAAGACGACAGCATTTTCGGGAGTGGGTGGGGGGGGTACAAGACCAACTGTTCCCACCCCCTTGGGTTCGTCCCTGGTTTTGCTTATGCTTATTGATTATGGTCCTAAGAAATGGTAACTGAAAGAGGAATTTTCCAATTTTCTCCCACCTATTGTTTACATTAAGAAACAATTAGTTCCCGTTGATTTTATTGTACATTTTTTAGTTTAAAGCAAAGATTCCCAATTCTTTTTAAAGGCTCCTTCTTTACAATTAGTTTATTTTATCTCATTCACCTCTGTTAATGATTCCATCGCTTTTGTACAGGCTTATAGCTTTTAATATCAAAAGTTTTCATTAAATGACTTTGAATATTAATGTGAGGTAAATTGTTTTTCTGTCTTATAGTTTTTCCTTCGCTGTGTCATAGTTAACAAGGTATTTAATGTTAGACAAATATACTTGTTCCGAATATTAATGTTCTTATTTCAAAATCAAACTTAGAGAGATGTTGAACCTCGTAATAGTCAATTAAGGCTTAATGCCCTTTTTTAGAGTTCCAAATATAAATAAGAGCATTACGCAACATCTCTTTGCATGTTTGGTCTGTAGGATATTTATTCAATTGATTGAACACTGATTACATTTGAGAAATGAAAAATCTTTTTTTTTCGTAAAAAATCATTTAAAGTACTTATACTAGATTTTAATGAGAGTAAAATGTTTCTAAATTTTACTGTTTCAACCTCCATTAAACTAATATGCATATTTATAATTCTTTAATTAAAAACAATTTAAACTTAAAAGCTGATATGCTTGATTAGTATAAAGATTTCAGTGCTTGATCTGATACAAATGTGTAATAGATGTATAACTGATGCTAAATAACCATTTGCAGTGTCTCTTGTAACCTGGAATGGTTTTATAATCCCTAGGTGCAAAATGGAAGGATCGTAATTTGTTTTATGTTGCTTTCTATTATAATTTGCATTTCCACTTTATTTTGTGTTGAATAAAGAATTACTTATTTATTAATTTAATTAGTTAAAAAGTTTATTTCGGTTTAAAAGCGCGAAAACTGTCATATATCTTATGGTATAATTTTCCGGCTCATGTGCTCTTCTCAATGAGGCCTCTTTCACTCGTGAAGGTGTGTTTAATGTGCACAATTCTCACGTTTGGGGGAACGAAAATCCACATGCCACAATGGCGCATGGACATTAACAACAGTTCTCCGCCAATGTTAATATATCGTACCTAATGAAAATATATCATACCTCAATTTGAGTTTTCTTTTAAAACTTACTTTAATATAAAATTTAAGCAAATGATTTGTCTAGTCTAGTGATAGGCGAACTGTCGTCCGTAAATAGACTTTAAACCGACCAGCGAAGTATTCTGAATACGGTAATTGATTAAAATGAAAATTATGGCATTTATATTCTCATTAATATGCATATTTAATCTGTACTGAATTTAAATCTTTGAATTATTTAGGGTGACTCAACTAATAAAATAAAAAGTTAAACATTTTGTTCGGCTTGTGTTTAACTGCTTACCAAATTTAATGAAAATATTCATACAAAAAATACTTTCGTTTTCAAAAAATAGTAAATGTTCACCAAATTTTACACCATATTTAATCTTAAAGTGTTAACAAGATATTTACTTCTTGTTACTCTATTATATTATTTATCCCTAAAAAAACTTTTTCCCAAAAAAATAGTAAATGTTCACCAAATTTTAGACTACACAATAATCCTAAAGTGATAACCAGATATTGACTTCTCGTCATTTTTTTAAATTATTTGACAGTAAAAAAACGTTTTCGACTCCCAAAAATACTTAATGTTCACGAAATTTTAGACGATATCTAATTTTAAATCAATAACCAGATATTGACTTCTTATTAGTCTCTTTTATCATTTGTAAGCAAAATAATATTTACCAAACGTAAGACTACATATTTTTAAAACGATGAAAATGTAATCATAATTATGTTATTCTTCCTATCTAATGAATCCGTCGTCCGTATTATAAAAAACGCCCCAAATGAGCTGAAGACAAGTGAGAACGAATCAGTAAAGTGATGAATATTCGAAGCTAGCTGAATAATAATTTGAGGTAATAATAGTTTTTTTGACAAAGTGTTTACAATAATTGCAAAAATAAATATTTATTTTGGCGGTATTGTCGCGTAAATTTAGTGTTATACATTTGGTGAACATTTATTAAATTCGGTATAACCATAATATTTAAAATACAGGCATAAAATAAACATAAAACAATAGTAACCGTTGTTATTTTAGTAACGCAAATTTCATTTTTCGATCTATCATCATTTGGTATCTAACAACTATTTTTGATATTCATAATTTTTTTTGGAGTACAGTGCTAGGGGTTCAAAGTTTGATTCGGCAAACATTTAATTTGATACCATTTTGTTCAATCTAATGATGCATCACCATTGGCCCGGAAATTAAAAAGTTCGCCCACCAATGGTCTAAGCAGCATATCTATTACGATTATACAAGGTAGTGGATAACTAACACTAACTGGTATTTAAGTTAATAACTATGGCTAGTAAGATTAAAAATATTTAACTGGAAGAGTTTCTAGAAGGCTTTTATGAATTCTCATTGAGGTACAGTTTAGATAACTCGGATTCTGTCTTAGTGAGAACTTCCTTGTCTGACTAAGATCATTCTGAATTAGAAGAGGGATTCTTCCATGTAGCATATCTAAAACAAAAGGATTTCAGTTTCCAATTAAACGTAGTACGTTGAAGTAGTCTAACATCCTTCTTTAAAAACTGGACCATGTTGTAAAAGGGACCTTGGCCCCTTAATCATCTGGTCCACAACTACATTGAAGTAGAGTTTAAATAACTCTGATTTCGTCCTTAATGGGGGAATTGTGTCTGTAAAACGCCCTTGTCTGAGTAAGACGCATATTTTGAAGTAAGTCCTCCGACTAAACAATATGTACAACCCTAAATATCTTCAATAATATTTGATATTTTATATGTTTTATTTATAGAAAATATACATATAACTTATCGATGCAAACAGTAGCTAATAATATATCTAATAACATTTTCCCTATATTGAATTTATTTATACGAATCTATTCAACGGTTTTGATTCATTACGATACGAAATTAAAGTCTGAAAGCTTAATTTGTTGCCTCTTTTATTCATACAAATTGCAAAATTTAATGAATAATCAATAATTTAATCAGTAAGCAGACTCTGAATTTTGTAAAACATAAAAATAATAAACATTCTAGAAATAAGAAACGTATTTAGCACATAAATGAAACGGTAGCTTGATTTAAAGGGACAAACTGGATCATTTGAAAATAAAAAAAATAAAAAATAAATACCCCCTCAAGCAGCTGCTTGCCACAGAGGTCTGACAGGAGCCTGTCAGTTTATATGCCATAGTAGAAGATCTGAGAGGATGGCAGGACCTCAGCAGAAAAACGACACAAACAGCCATGCCTTACCCGGGGCTCGAACCCAGGTCCCTTAGATCAGTAGCCATCTTTCAAAAAATCAGTTTTTCCCTAAAAATAGTGTAAAAAGCTGCATATAGACAAGAGATAAATAAATATGCTAGATAAATCTTTTTTACAAAAGAAAGCGTTACACGATAAATTCAACGGTAAGATTTCTTTGTCTGAGTATAGGAATCAGAAAGTGAATGTAAAAAATGAAAGAATGAAGATGAACAGGAAGATAAAGGAGAAGCAGGGCATGGTAGTTTACTGTCACATCATCACATCGGAAATGGAGAGCAAGAGCATAAGAAGCTGGACTCTGTAACAGCAAGATGTCACAAGAGGCACTAAAAGCACTCGAGTGTTTTGTTTTGTCTCCAAGAAAATAGAGAAAAGGGCGTATACTCTTACTCTTCGTTCAGCAGTAGCGTGTGAAGCGCGACGTCCGGGAGACAAAATCGAGCCGCCAGCACACCTCGGAGGAGGCACCGTTGGTTCAACCTCGCCCAGCCGGCACGCACAAGGCGGAACGTGCCTAGAACCCATGACCTAACTGGGGGAGTCCATTGTTCCAGATGGCTATGTCATCGCCTATGGGCGTTACAATGTCGACTGAAAGCTTTGTCTGTTCTCAGCTGCTGTTTTATGTACCATTTCATTTACCTGTATATTGCTTTTGAAATGGACATGAAATGCTACGTTAGGATACATTTTTTGAGAGGAGGCTATTAAGGTCTAATTTAATAACGTGCTTTGAGTGTTACATAAATGTTCACCAGTGTCATTTGCATTTCAAATCATTATTATTTTGTTGACTTTCGTGAACTTCTTTTTCGGGAGTGATCGCAGGTTATTGATTAAGTCATCATTTAGTTTGTTCCATTGTATTTTTTTTTCAATTGATATTTAAACAAGCCTTATTTATGCAGTTGTCTATCCAGTGGATGTTACTTGCGTGTTTTCAGGTAATTTTTTTTAGGAAAGAAAACTTTGTAACTTCTCAAGGGATACTCTCTGTCTGTATGTCGTTATTAGTCTCAATATTTAGTTCATTTAGTTGATGTTGATGTTCGAACTGCACGCAGTGCGACAAAATGAACAGTCACTGAAAAAACATTTTTATGATGAGAAAAAGTTGTACATCTATCATTATATTTCTGCCCTGAAATATATACCAATGTATGCCCTTTTATTTAATTAATTTAATATCATAAAACGAAAGCCACAAATGACATTTGAATGGAAGAATAAATACAAATAAGTTTACTAAGCAAAATTCGTTTTTTTTTCCTCAATAAAATGGAAAAATGGTTTTCCACTTTCTTTTAGAAATTAGTGATCTGGCAACCTTCGTGTCACGTGACACGAAGGATGCCAGATCACTAATTTCTAAAAGAAATCGTTGCCAGATATTTTTTCTGAATTCTGTAATCAACCATAGTGTTCGGATACTTTTTTGAGCGACAGTACATTTCTTAGAAGAAAAGTTTTTTGTCTAAGACAACCCAGTTTTCCAAGTAATGATTCATTTGTTTTCTGTTAGATCATAGCAGTAGGGAAGTATGACAGAAGCAATGAGACAATATGTCTGCTCAATTAATGCATCAAATATTCTCCTAAATCATTGATTAATTGATCTGTTAATCACTTGTAAATCAACAAATGATATCACAGATCAAAGATTATTAACTTATTGGCATATGATTAATATCTTAATTCATCAATGACTTTTTCTGATGAGTCAATTGCGCAGTCTCATTGATTTAATTGTTTGCCTCCACGCTTTATCACTGGGTCACCACTGTTACCACACCACGCTATTTAGCAAACACATTATTTAAATTATTTAAACATTTTCTTCAATTGATTATCTTTTATCAAGCGTATTTACGTTTGAACTAACAATTCCGAACGACGAGATGTATATCTTTGCTATTTTACGATTTACAGGAAGGAGGCATAATTCTACTTCTTGGATTACGTTTACCAATGAGAGACATAATTCTACAAGAATATAAGGATATATAAATATGGACATAAATGTATCAGCATATTTTGAGTTACGGAGCGATTGTGTGGGGAGGGGGGAAAGGGGGTAAAGGGGTAAGGGGAGGGTCGCACATGTCAATAACACTACTTTTCGATAAATGCGACTGTTTTATAATCTACTTTCATTTTTTTTTTACAATTCTTTTGCCAAGGGCCAAAGAAAATCTGGTCTCTGATATGATAATGGCTCGCTACTGCGAAATGAAACCATATTGGTTGCCACACAATTCAACCCAACCCATATTGGTTTCACTATCGCCCCAGAACCAAACACAAATAACATACTTTTACCTCGAAATACGAGTATATTACCTTTATTGAAAACAAATAGTACGAAAGCGACAACATAGCATGAGTAATAATGAAATGTAAAAATCACTAACTGATATAATACTATTATATTTTCATTACCAATATTTTTTTCCATACCTGAATTTCTCAAAAGTGACTATGGAAACAAAAAACCAAAAACAAAAGCCAAGCAAAATATGATTTTTTCTTGTTCTTAAATAAGTACTAGATTTTAAATGTTACGGTTTTAAAAATTTTATATATTAAATATTTGTTATATATATTACTATGCCACAGACTGAGTGAATCATAAGATATTATTTTATAATAACTCATTTGATTATGTATTAATTTCGGTTTTAAAATCTCAGGAATTTGGCATATATTAACCACTAGATTGTGACTTATAAAATTTTATAATTAAATTTAATATCTACTTATCTAAGAAATAAAGTGAAATTTCCTGAAATACGTCAAGTATGTAGTGGGACCTCGTATAATCTGAGAAACGTCATTCGCGTATAAATGAAGAAAGGAAGTCCGGAAAAAGGAAAAAAAAAAATAGAAAAACCTAGAATAATTTATAACTCATTCGTAAATAGTTTCGGTTTCATCGAGCTGAAAGAATTTAATTAAATGGATATTCTTGCTATTTAAGTTTAAGATATGGATTAATTGATTTGTCTTCCATACGTTTATTATCGTAGTCATCATTCTTACATCAGTACATTACATGCAGCCGTTAAAAAGCTCTTTCCTGGTTATTTTCTACACTGAAGTAGAAGAGGAAAACAAAAACATTTTAGGTATTGATTCTATTCCTGAAATGATGATTGCCATGCATAATTATGCAAATTTTACAAAGAGCTTAGGAAAATGGCCATTTCTAAATTGCCTTATGAATTTATTGCTCCATATTATACTTTGTAGTCATTAGTTTATCGACATGAGTCTTTAAACAACGGAACAGAAATTAATGCGGGGAAATATACCAGCGATGAATTAAGCTGGAAATACAGCGAAATTCCAGAACAATGAGAACTAAAGGAAGATGATATTTGAAGAAAGAAGATTGGTAATTACGAGTTCTTATGTTGCATTCTGTTGTCAAAAAAAGAAAAAAGTGTATATCAAGTTTAGGGCAAATTTAATTTTCTAAAGTTAGATCGAAAAATTGGATTGTGTGGAAAAAGTGTCTTTTTGTAGGAATACGACATTTATATTGTTTCGAATAATGTTCATATATTTGCGCATTGAATATATTACTTATCTCTTTACTCATGTAGTACTTTTCGTTTCTGACTATCAGTGGTAATGAATGGATGGAAGCAATTGAGTTAATGGATTACGCAACTGAAGTGTCAATAATTCTTATGAGTCATTGATGAATTAAGCTATCAATCATACACCAGTATCTTTCATCTATGAGATCACTGTTTGATTGATAGCTAATTAATCAATGATTTATGAGAATATTTAACGCATCAATAGATTTCATCCACGCTTCGCCCTACTGACTATTATTCGAAAATTTAAAATATTACTCCATTGTTACGAATATTTCTAAACATATGCTGTTGAACAAAATAATAATCATATTGTCCAAATTTCCGTGAAGTTCCAAATATCTTCTTTTCTTATGATTTCATGAATATATATATAAAAATGGTTCTGAGGATTTTTAGCTAAATGCAAAAGAAAACTTACGCCGTAATTTGTTAATGCGGAAATTATGCAAGATTATTTTTTAACTTACTGGATACCGATCGTAAAATAGACATAGTGCAAATTGACACAAAGTTTCACTGATATATTATAAATATTTATATAATAATGCATTTATGAAACCCTTTCAATATCCAAATGTTTATCGTGTTTTGTTTACTGATCAAAGGAGCAAGTTTTCGAGATCAGGATAAGGCAGGGATATTTCTTCATTTGTGCGGTCTTTCTGCTGTGGTTTTTGCCCTCTTCACATATCACCTCTGTCATGTGTTAAACTGACTTGCTCCTGTCAGACCTCTGTCGCAAGCAGCTGCATGAAAGACAGTTGTTTTTTTTTATAGTAATTAAATATGATTTGGAGAAATTGTTTAATACATTTATGCTTGATTAATTAATTAATTTAAATAATTTCCCTTAATTAATTCACCGTATTTAGTTTAATATATATGATATTAATAGATTTATCCAGCACTGCTTTTGTTCTTGAGTCATTTTTTTTTTGGAAAATAAATCAAAAAATTATTACCAACCAACAAATATATAATTGAAACTCTTTAAATATATCGCGTATTTTTATGATAATATTAATTTCCAATTTCCTTGCATAAATAAGTTTTTTATGTCTTCCCATTTAACTCATTAGTAAATTTGTTAATGTGAATTTAATTAAGAGTATTTTTTTTCTTCATCCTTCCCAATTATTATTTGTTGCTGTGATCAGTTTGATTTCCAAAAAATTCTTATGGCATTTACCTTCTATAATAATATATATATAAAATCAAGTGACGAAGCGTGGATGATAGCAATTGAGAAGTGAGATTGCGCAATTGTCGCATCGAAATTCCTCATAAGTTATTGTCTGAATTTACCAATTATTTCAAAAAGGAGCAAATGACATCACTCGTCAATCAACCAATGATAAAAAAAAATACCCCCTCAAGCAGCTGCTTTGACACAGACGTTTGACAGGAGTCTGTCAGTTTATATGCCATAGTAGAAGGTCTGAGAGGATGTCAGGACCTCAGCAAAAAAACGACAAATACATAACCTGGGGCTCGAACCCAGGTCCACTTAGATCAATAGCCAAGCGCGTTAACCACTCGGCCACGGGACGGCTAAACCATTTTATCACAGATTAAAGCTCATTAGCTATTGACATCTAATTGATAATTTAATTCACCAATGACATATAAGAATTTTTGACGCCTCAATTACGCAGTCTCATTGAGGTAATTGCTTCTGTTCGCGCTTCACCACTGATATATATTAATTTTCTTATTATATTCGATTTTTACATGTTTAATAACTTTCTTATTAATTAGATTTTATGTACTACTAGTACCCGACGTTGTTTGGGGTCTGAAACTCTTTAGAATATAGAATAGATGGCACTTCCCCCGTCGCATGCTTTCGCTTGGCATAAAAATCATTACGATCAATCCCCTCCGATTTAAGTTTTCTCCATTTCTTTTAGAGAAGGAAAGAAATGGCCCTCTTTTGAGATACCGTATGAACATTCCCAAATCACAAGTTTCTAAACCAAAAAACGGAATTGCCTCTCTCAGTTATCGAACTTTTAAAATCATTTGACACCTATTAGTCTCTCGTATAGAATTTGCCAGGCATATGTAACTTTACAGAAAAAGAAAATTAAATGTGTTCTGAATTGCCAAAAAATATATAGGTACTACGAAAAAATTATTATTATTATTAGAAAACATCATTTATTAGTTAACATATTAAAACTTTTATTAATTAATATATTACGTTTATTAACTTTTACATATTTTATATAGTTAATGATTTTAATTTCCGATACGAATTCATAGTTTTTGAAGCTTTCATTTCAGCAAAAAATCTCGTGTATCGCTCGTGCTTGATTAGAACTACTTCAATTTCCACGTACACTCGTGCTTGATTAGAACTACTTCAATTTCCACGTACACTCGTGCTCTTGGCCCAACAAACTTTATCACGCGAAATCAGAAAGAAATTAGTTTGATGCATTCCTTATTTCAAATTCATTGGTGGCAACAGTTATTTTAAATAACTTTCAACCGTTAGTGTTAAGTCTATGGGGATTTTCGGAAATTAAAACCCGCCCGCCCGAATTTCGGTTGACCCCAGGGGGCTCGCAAATAGTCTAAAGTATTTCCCTGGATGAAGGGAACGTTCATGCAAAGTTTGGAGCCTCTAGCTCTTCAGGGGACCGAGTGCATAAGCGGGCAAACACAAAAACAAACTTTCTTCTTTATATATTAGATTTATTTCAGTTTTATTACGTTGTATATTTATTTTCTAGAAATTTTCCTGTGGGATTATATTTTCAGTTTTCATACCTTAAGCATTGAATTTAGGTGGGATAAAAACAGAGCACTACTTCGAATTTCGCAGTCACTTTTCTATAAGGTTTCTTTAGAAGTAATCCTATTATAGGTTCAACCAATTTCTCTTGTTCATGCAAAATACGAGGATTGCACTCAGTTTGGTTATTTTCAGATCATTAAATCAGTGTTTAGTTGTATGAGAATAAGTCCCATTCCAGGCCCAAGCGTACTTTAAGGCACAACCAAACCTTTACATTTCTTTAAGTTATGATAAGAGGAAAGTTGTGTACCAAATTCGGTGGCCCTAGCTCTTACCGTTTAGTGTGAATTCTTGATCACAACAAAAAATTTCTCTAATAGTAGTACATTAATGGAATCAAAGAAGCTCTGGAAATCGTTTTCATGACTTCTACTTCTAGGCTCAGGGTTCATGGACGTCTTCAAGAAGGGGAGAAACGGCATTTGGCATTGGCTCCCTCCTGGAATTAAAAAAATAAACGTAATTAATAACTCGTTGAATACGACATAAATATAAAATTATTCATAATCATACAAAGTTAAATTAAAAACCATTTGCCAATTTCAATAATTGAATTTTTATATGCCCCAGGTAAGGCATGGCTGTTTGTGTCGTTTTTCTGCTGAGGGCCTGCCATCCTCTCAGACCTTCTACTATGGCACATAAACTGACAGGCTCCTCTCAGACCTCTGTGGCAAGCTACTGCTTGAGGGGGTATTTATTTTATTTTTTAGTGGTTAATATTTTGTGACGAAATATCAAATTAATTTTTTGGGTAGACTTGTTTTTGCCTTCCTAAGCATGACACAAATTCTTCTTTTCTTTATCTCTCTTGTCTAAAATCCCGAGATTTGCCTTGTTTAAATCGGTTCTACACTTGAAATTTATTTATTTTACAAAATAAAGGGAGCAGGTTCAAAAAGACAAAATAACAAATGAATAATTTATGCAGAAAAAGAAAATAAGTTCTCATATACTAAAGCGGTTATTTTTCCTAAATGGCTGGTTATGCTGTAAAGCTGATAAAATTGGATAGTTGTCCAATTTTATCAGACGATAGTTGGGAAAAAAATGTTAGAAAGAGATATTCATTGGACATCTATTAAATCTTTCCATGCCTAGTTTACGCTTTTTGGTTTAAATAAAAAACACTAACTCAACTTTGCAACTTTGTTCTGAAGCAACCGATGGAAAGAAACAATCCATTTACGTTAAAAAAAACATTTAATTCTAAATAAGGAAATGTATCAATCAAAGGAAATGAAAAGAATACAAAGCATGTTGAAGATTATCTTACATGTAGCAATTTTAGGTACATATACCTTGTGTTACTATGGAAAGGTTAAGGGCAATTTGAGAGCTTCACGTCAAGACATGAAACATCTTAGTCTGTCCTGCACAATAAGCATGGACTGCGCATCTCATATACAGTATGGTAGATGCAATTCCACTCGCTTTGATGTTTTCTTTCTCACTAAGGTGAGATAGTGGACAAGAAGAGAAGAAAGTTCCGAGTTTGACAAGGTTGGTAATAAAACTCGTGAGCTTTTATGAGCAGGACTGGGTATCTATTCGGACGTTTGTTAATTATCCGCATTTTTCCACTGGTATTATATAAATGTTTATTATATCATATACGTGGAAACAAAGCATAGTTAGACATTTCTAACGTGCAAAACCCCACTGATTTGGTCCCTCATTGTACACAGTTGAGAGCACAGACAAATTTATTCCATTGTAAGAACTGGCTTTGCAGAGGGAATCTTGCTTCCTTTCCCCTTCATTTCAACGCTCTTGAAGTGGATTCATTAAATTTAAATTTAGACTGTTTGGCGTAGCATACGGTGTGACGAAAGCTCGAGTGTTAATGGCTTTACCTACTCCCCTCTCTACTCCTCTCCCCCCTCCTTAGCTTGCTTCCCCTTTGCTGCTGCTGCTGCATGTTCCAGAACGAGGTGGTGTAAGCCTGATGAGAAGGTGTCCATGAAGGGTATCACGCGTATTAGCGCCAAATGGGCCTGGCTCAGCTCCCAGTAGCAGTGACAAACGGTAGTACTTCCACTTAGTGACATGACGTTGCCGTAACGCCTTAATTAAACTATAGTTCCTGCTGGAGGGCCTTCCTTCCTTGCACGTGCCGCTTCGTCTAAATTGCCTATTGATCTGAGCGCCGAACACCGATCGATTCATGATCGCTTCATTTAGATTAAGAAAACTCTTTTTCCAGTTAATAGGCGAAGGC
Organism: Ryuthela nishihirai; assembly: GCA_038380435.1. Taxonomy (NCBI): domain Eukaryota; kingdom Metazoa; phylum Arthropoda; class Arachnida; order Araneae; family Heptathelidae; genus Ryuthela; species Ryuthela nishihirai. Next base: position 110,822,901 of record JAWZYU010000001.1, read on the forward strand.
TCAAGCTGGGGAAAAAACGATTTCTCATTTCATTTAGCGTAATGCGAGGCCGACATATAATGACTAGGAAAAAAAGGAGCAAGCAGAAAGAGCGGAAGGAATGGCTTATTTGTGAGAAAACAAACGTCGACACAGTTGAAGTGTTTTCGTAAGTGAAAATAGGGCTGAATGGTATTCTTTGGTATGAGGAACGCTCGTCGCTGTTCATTTCAAAAAGTGTATTTGCATATATTCCTTCATCGTAAAGAGAAATAACATATTGTTTGACGTATGGCAGTGCGTTTGTTAGCGCAATTTATCAAACTTGTGCTTGTAATGAGTCATGATTATTAATTTCTTATATATGCCATGAGTCATAATAATTAGACAATTTCGGGACATCAATATTTATCTTCTTTTGGATGGTGTGGTGTTAGTATAAAGGCGGTAACATTCATTCTCAAAGATGATGATTGATAACAAATTGGGTTATTTTCATTATTAAGAATATTGTGACCAGTTGAAGTTAATATTAAATCATGGTCAAATTAGCCTCCATATTGGAGGCGTCTTCACCATGATGGGCTTTCTATACCAGTCAGAACAGAAGGTGGAAGGAAGATGGTGACTCGGCGACGCATGCGTGAACTTTCAGATCAATCACGTGCAATTGAAAGTGGAAATGTGTCTGTTTGATTACAATCATTACAGGTTTAATACCTTATTGTTCGTTGCAAATTTTCTTACTATAATAAATTGCAAGTAATTCCATGGTATTATAAATTATTCTTTACTGATAAAAATGTCCAAAACTTTTAACGCTTGTTAAGTTTACAATCAATATAGTTTCTCCCACTATTAGTAAAGAGTTAGGAAGCAGTGGCATTTTCTTCAATTTCTGTGATGCATTCTCGTTTATTTTTTATCCCCTTTTTCCACAAACAAAAGTGTAGATCCTCCTCGTTTTAATGTGAAATGCAATGCAACTTTTGATATTCATTCTCTTATTAATTATTTAAGTAGAAGCCATAATTTGACGATTATGATAACGTGGATTACTGATAATCCAGGACTCTGCAAAACAGTGATCCGTCAGATTTGCATAGTCAGCGATCATGCGAATGGTTAATATTCGTGTGACGAAATAACAGTAATTTTTTGGGTAATCTTGTTCATCAGTGAACAAAATGACTTTGATGGGGGCGTACATTTCTCACCTAAAATCAAATCTCCAGTGTGTCTCTTCCCCTACACAACTCTGAGTTTTGAGGTTATTGTGTCCTCGGTATTCTTCAAGTGCTGTGCCGAAAGTGTTGCTGATCGTAACCCAACCCAGTTAATGATTAAAATATTAAACTAAACTATATAGTATTATTCAAATTTAATAAAATGACTGAGATTTATAACAAATGTCATAGAAAAGCTAAACTATCCATCTTGAGAAAGTAATTACTCGAAAGAATGAAAACATTTCACTGTGACAATAAGAAGAGTCGCTTATTTCGACTTTTAAGCTAGAACAACCTACCTACAACGAGTGGTATACACACGATAGGCCCTGATAGATGTAACGCATCATTCTGGGAATAAAATGGGTCGATGACATTACTTATTTAAATGGTAAGACGAGTTTTCCTCAGTGTAGTAACGACGTGAAAAGTAACGCCTCTCGTTCAACTGTAAGAAGTTGGTATTTAGTGCAAGGTCAACTAATAATAAAATTTCAGAGGACTGTTCCTGTGAAAGTCGTCCATTCAGTTAACAATGTAAATAAGTGGAGCCAAGGTCATCATGGCTACCCAACTAAAGCTTAACAACATTTTTAGTAAATGTAATTTTCACATGGTGTAGTGGTTTAGGGAATCTCTTTAGTGGCAAGCATTCCAATAGCAATTGTTATTTGATGGGTTTGCTCTAATTTCAACTCAATATGAGAAGGCTGTGATTGCAAAGTGCTAAATTCTTTACACGATTTTGATGTCATATTAAAGTTGAAATCTTAATGAATACTTTGTCTTCTGGTGGCGAAGTGGTTAACGCTCTCGGCTAATGACCAAAGGAACCTACTTCGAGCCGGATAAGATATGGATGGTTTTCATTGTGTTGTTTATGTAATAGCTGTCCCATGGCCGAGTTTGGCTACTGATCTAAGGGACTTGGGTTCGAGCCGCGGGTAAGGCATGGATGTCTAAGGGACTTGGGTTCGAGCCGCGGGTAAGGTATGGATGTCTAAGGGACTTGGTTCGAGTCCCGGGTAAGGCATGGATGTATGTGTTGTTTTTCTGCGAAGGTCCTGCCGTCCTCTCAGACCTTCTACTGTGGCATATAAACTGACAGGCTCCTGTCAGACCTTTGTGGCAAGCAGCTGCTTGAGGGGGTATTTATTTATTTTATTTTATTTTTTTGTTTATGTAATAAATATATACTCGCTTAGGATCGCAAAACTGGTAAGATCATTTAGAATGATAAAAATGGTAAGGTTGTTTGTAGAGGTCGAAAATAAAATCAGTCGAGGTAAAAAAATTACTAAATTCATTCGAGATGACAAAACAAGTTTTTTGGAGGAGGGAAAATGTCCTTTTGTGGAGATTTTTGGGGACAAAAAGTAGATTGACTTCGAGCGGCAAAAAGCAAGTATACTTGGGGACGTTAAAAAGTAATTTCCCTTGAGGCAGCAAAAATGTAAGTGTAGTCGGGCTAATAAAAATAAATTTCTGTTGGGGAGGCCGAAAATAATTCATTTGGGCATCAAACAGAAAATTCACATAGCCGTGGCAAAAAGGGGGCAAAAAATGGCCCAAAAAAGTCATGGGCTGGAGTATTTATGGTTCAGTAGGCATATTTTTGATTATAAGCTCTGAATGATGTAGAGGCCAGATAACTTGACTTCAATTAGTTTTGGCAGATTTTTGTAGGAGAAAAAAATATTTGATGGTAGATATTTGAAAACTATTATATTCATATCACTGGAAGTTACAAAGAGAAGTTTCTCCCATTGTATTATTTCACCGGCTATTGAATCTTCTTCTCAAATGACTGCTCTTTGAGATCTAATTAAATACTTACCAGAACAGAATAAATCAACGCCTGTTAAACTTTTTTCATTGAATTAATATTACATTTGAAGAAGTCTGTTGAGTGTAATTGAATGATATTTAATTTAGTGTCCGTGCAGTTGGAGAGAGTTTTGGACAATGCATTTTAATACGCAGAAAGTGTGTAGTGTATTTAATGGTTTAATTTCTACTCTTCTGGGCTTTCACTTCTAAAATCTGAAACGTAAGTTCCGTGTGCAATACATGAATTTTAGTCTCTTAAGTTATTTTTCAGATTTTTTTCTTCTTCTTTGGAATAAAAATAAAACTAAAGTAGTTAAAATAAAAGTTCTCAGTAATGAAAAATGTAAGATTTTTATTGATACCCAACTTTAATTATACGCATTAAAAACGGTTGGGTTGGACTGTTGCACCTCTGTGCCTAACGTTTTTTTTTTGCACACGATAGATTAAATGGCCAGGTCACAAGGACCCCGAGAAGGTTGGGGGGAGGGGACCAACTAGACAGCTGTTAGGAGACAGATGGATAGCCTTCCTTCAAGGTCATACAACGTGTCTTTAACGTGCACATGGTAAAGCCCGAGCAATTAAAGATCTGAGAGACGCCTGGAAATAAGCTAGCAATGAATAAAATAAATTCTAAATTTGAAAGTGAGTTTGAAGTTGAATTAAGTCTCCCGCACACGGACCACGGCTAAACGTCTCGTCCGACGGGTGGCGGCCTTTACAAACCTATCGTTGTCTACTACTGACCGAGGCCAGGGTGGGGGTTTCGCAGAGATAAATATCAACACCGGCACAGGTGGGATGAAGAACTGCACATTAAAAATGGGAAACAGTGAGAACGACAAAGAACGTTCATGATGTTTTCGTGCGCGCGAAAATAATGTAAACGGACAGTGTTATCAACTACTTTAAATTTTACATTAATCCAAGGATATTATGAATCTGTAAAATAGTTATTCATAAAATTCTATTTCTGAATCATTTGACTTCTAGCAATAAGCTTTATAGATGTAAATAATCTAATTTTTGAGGTTTGGAATATTCCAATTGTCTTACCAACATAAATTCCATCAGAAAAACTCATGCGCAACGAAATAGTACAAAATGCAACAAATCAGTGTCACAAAGTACAGTTGTTTATAAATAAATAAATAAAAAATAAATACCCCCTCAAGTAGCTGCTTGCCACAGAGGTCTGACAGGAGCCTGTCAGTTTATATGCCATAGTAGAAGGTCTGAGAGGATGGCAGGCCCTCAGCAGAAAAACGACACAAACAGCCATGCCTTACCCGGGGCTCGAACCCAGGTCCCTTAGATCAGTAGATTAGGGAATGTTTAATAATCGTTGATTGGTTGTTATGTGTAAAGATTTTGTGCCTTTCGGACAGTTGTCGATGCCAGTTTTGTTCTACATAAAAGACAGACTTAATTCAACTTCAAACTTAAGACCCACTTTTAAATTTAGAATTTATTTTATTCATTACTAGCTTATTTACCAGGCGTTGCTCGGATCCTTAATTCAATTAGGTTAAACTCTATGAAATATATATAGATGACACTCCGCACGTCACGATTTCCATTTCAGGTACAACTCGTTACAATCAACCTCTTAAAACTTCTCCGATTATCCTCCGGGAGAGTGCAAAAAAGGAAAGGACAATTTAAGGCAGTCCATAATGCGCCTCAAATATACCCTTTCATTCGAGATATAATTCTTTGCTTTCAGCAGTCTGTTACAGGTTTTTTTTTTTATTTTAGAGGGTCGAGGACGGAGAGAAATGTGGATCAAACCTTTCTGTTCTTTAAGTTATGATAAGAAAAAAATGTACACCGAATTACCCCGTCCTAGCTCTTATTGTTTGGAATAAGTTCTTGATAAAACAAATAGACATACGTTCAGTTTTTTCAAATGCATTATAAATGACAATGAACCGTGCAACGCTTTGATGCAACATCACAGATACACAATCAAATAAAGATCCGAAAAAAAAAAAACCAACAATCACGTAAAGCTGAAAGATAGAAAGGAATAAGAAGTTTACGATTAATTAAATATAATCCTTAAATTATGATATTTTGGTGTCTTTATCTCCCCATAAGTTTAAAATTGCTACACAATATAGGCGCAAAAATATCCGGATGGATGAAAAGATACACTGGATAGGTTTTACCAGTAGATTAGAAGTTATCATCGTTATGTCCATTCGGTATATTCTTTAATGTGCATAAGCTGGACAGCATAGATAGCTGGTGCATTGGAGTCCGAACTACCCTTTAACTAAACGTATTTTCCTAAATGGAGAACTGCTCCGTATTTTAAATAACCACATTTCTTCGTCTTCGTTTTTTAAATATTATTCACTTGACTTCGACGTGTGTATGTTTTTAATTTGTTTTCTTACGAATCTGGATTGCTTACCAGGTTTCTAAAGTAATAAAACCATGCACATCGAAAAACAATGATTATGCATTTAGGGTTGTAAAGATTTAATTTATATTTTTGCTGTAAATGAAAAACTGACAACGACATGCTATCCTCCCCACCTATTTTTTTCCCTCTCGTCCTCTCTTTTAAATGTGCTGTCAATGAGACTGACAAGTAGGTCAGGATTTTTATTGGGAAGAAGGGGTATTAGGTTTTCGTAATCGAGAAAACAATATTAATTCCCCAGTTGTACACTACATTCGCACCAAGCATAAAATATAGAACCAGTCTCGTAATCTGTAGTTCCCAGGTACGAATCCCAAATGGGCCAGTGTTGAGATTCATCTCTGCTAAATGTGTACCTAGCCCTCGGTCCGAAAGAGGATACTGATGCATTTGAAAGTCGTCGTACGTCGGATGGGAAGAAAAGCCGTGTCACCGTGTGCCAGAGAGCCATACCCTGTGCACGTTTAAGAACACTTTGGACCTGGTCATTTCGCCCATTGTGTGCAAAAACAATACTTCTCAAAAGTAAAACAACCCAGTGTAAAATAACCAAGATATAAGGGGGACAGAGGGGGGGTTGAAAAATATTGTTAATTCAAATTGATGAAGTAATGATGAAATTTCCGGAACTTACAGAAAAAAATAACCTTATCACCACCGTTTTATCTACGCCGCTGTGATAGAGTCCCTCGTAAACACATGGAAAAATGGTTATACTGTCACCCCCTTTCTTAAACCATTCCATCAATAGAATGAAACTAACCTGTCAAAATATTCTGGATGCGGTTTTGTGCACAAATAGTGGTTGGGTACAACCAGGATTGGATCTAGGGGGAGAGGCGTGCCACCCCCTAGATCTCTTTTGAGAATGCTAATAAGAGTAATGGAGGACAAAGGTTATTGAACTTGTTCATATTTCACTCATTTTTCATCAAAGTCTTTTAATAACCCGTAAAAAGTAGGGAAAAATGATACACTACAATGGAAATCCAGTCTCTTGGATCCCCTTTCCGTAGATCGCTTCCATTCCCTTTATTTTTTTTCTAGATTCGGGGCCTGAGCGCAACTAAATTTTCCACAGATTCAAGTTTGCTTGAGATATTGTAGCAATATCTACTCTCTTAAAGTGAACTCGGGCTTGGACCGAATTCGCAAATCGAAAGTTACGAATTTGACTCTCTACTAAATCGCCATTCTGACTCTGCAAAAAAAGAATAAAAGAAAATATTGCTATGCATTATTTCTGAAAAAAAAAATGTTCTCATCACCTACACAAAACGACTTTAGACAAAGCAGAAATATTGATAGTAAAATATGCAGTCTTACCTCGATCAGTCATAAAATATCCTTTTGCTTGATTATCTTCCCAGTGTTTGCCCAAAGGCGCAATAAAACGCGCTTTCTTTCTTTTTCGCCCTTCCAGTCTACTAAATTGTTTTGCTGTACATATGATCGTCGATTCGTGCGTATGATTGCTTTCTGTTCTGGAAACCTGCCAAAATCTGGGTCTTAGGTACAATGCATTTTAGGCTCGGCTGATGGAGCTCCTACAGCTCAATCAGTTTCTATCCAGAGCTAATGTTTAGGAGTAGATGAAAGCCATCCGTGGTCTGCACTACCAAAATAATAGGGTTGCCTTTTTTATTATAACACTCTTGCTCTTGAGGACAATGTGAAATCTTTAAGTCATAGATCTAATCACCTGTATCCTTTTTCGTGAAGTAGTCAAGACAAAATATGAGAGAGCGTGATCTGCTCGTAATCTAAAATTGACAAATTCGAGTGCCAGTTTTAACATTTTCATCATCCTTCCCTCAGAGAGAAGGCCACTTTGAAGCTTCTCACGCAAGACAATTTGCAGCTAAACCGCACCCTATGCATGCTTTCATTTATGGCTGTGTCATGAGCTTCTACTTTCCGCTAATTGATGTCCAGTGAATTTTTCGCTCAACTTGAAGATTGCTATTTTCCTAACCTGATCATTTGTTCACTTTTGCTGCATGAAACAGCTTTTCAGTGAACAATTGTTTCCTTTCTCTGTGAGAAAGAGAGTTTCAGTGAATATTTGCTTCCTTTTCTGTGAGAAAAAGATTTTCAGCGAACATTTGTTTCCTTTTATTTGAGAACGAGCTTTTCAATGAATATTCGTTTCCTTTTAAGAGAGAATAAGCTTTTCAGTCAATATTTGTTTTTTTTTTTTGAGACAAAGAGCTTTTCAGTGAACATTGACTCTTTTTTTTTTCTGCGAGACGAGCTTTTCATTGAACATCTGGTTCATGTTTCTGTGAGAAAAAACTTTTCAGTTAACGTTTGGTTCGTTTTTCTATGAGAAAGAGTTTGTCAGTGAACATTTGGTTCATGTTTCTATGAGAAAAAACTTTTCAGTTTGGTTCGTTTTTTGTGAGAAAGAGCTTTTTAGAGAACATTTGGCTCCTTTTGCAGTGAGAAGGAGTTTTTTTAGTGAACATTTGGTTCCTTTTGCAGTGAGAAAGAGCTTTCCAGAGAAAAGTTGATTACTTTTGTTTTAAGCAGGTTCGGATATAGAAAAAAATAAAGGGGAGGGGGGGGATAAGCGACGCCATTGGGAGGGAGGAAGCTAAGAGAATGGATTTCCACTGCAGAGTAACAATTTCCCTTTCGTTTTACAGATAAAAAAAAATTCTTAAAAAATATGTTAAATACGTAGAAGTTAAACAATATTTGACTTCCATTACCCTTATTGTCATTTTCGGGAAGGGAGTGTGGGGGGGGGGGGGGAGGCTGTAGAAATATACTTATTATCTTATGTTGGTTGGGTTCATTAAATCTTCTTAAAATAAATCAAATATTTTGATTCTATTTTTATTTCACAAGCCGAATATTCTATTTCACACAAGACACAACGCTAAACTGTTTAACCGTAAAAAATTTCAGTTCACTTAGTTTTTCACTAAAATTTCCGTTCAGATAATCTGAATTATAACATATCCAAATGGCGAATAACATCGGTGTGTGAGAAAATATAGGCAAACATTTCAAGGTTATAAATTAAAAAATAGCCTACTTAAGTTATTAGTTTTGGTCTGTATATGGTAGCTAGGTAGTCGCTGGAAGGAGAGCTATGCACCAATCTCCTGTGATGATGCATAGAACCGGCCAGGTCCGACACCGCCTTCTTGTGGCGCAGACCGTTAGTACCTTTCAAAAGAGATACTCTCTTGTGGAAGTGAACGGATGGAGAGGGCTGCCAGATTAGTGGCCTACTTATCTGGATATCTATGGCTACTTTTCTTTTTTTTTTCTATCCTGCTGAGGAGTGGTCAACCACACAGGGACAACCTATATATGGTGCTGACTATATATATATACCAACCTGAACGGAATTATGGCTCTGAGCTTGATTATGGATCCTGATTTTGTTGCACTGGTGGGTTTCTGTGGAGGGAAAATCTTCCGCTCTGTTTTCTCTTTGTTTGTGGGTTGACAGCCCCAAGTGAATAGATTCACAGGATATGTTTATCAGCTGGTGGATAATCCCGAGCAGAGGTCATCGCAGGCACCTGAACTCTTTGCTTCTACTGGCATCGTCAAATTTACATTGGAGGAAGTCTTGCAGTGTAGATGGCTTCAGCCTTTAGTGGTGGGGGAACGGATCTTTGCCCCATGTCTGCGATTAGGGGGCTGTTGATACTGTCGGCATTCCCTCTCTCAATAAACATAGTTTCTTTAAACATCCTACTAACCATTTTCTCTCCATAGGTAGTTGGAATGTGAGGACTCTGCACAGAGCTTTTTCTCTTGATGTCCTCACACAAGAATTCCACCGTTTTATGGCAAGCAATTTATGACCTTTATCTGTCCATCTGGCTTGCAAGAGACCAGATGGACAGATAAAGGTCAGATTCTTAAAAATAATCTTAAATTTCTCTTTTCAGGGAGGGACGACAATAAGCATCACCAAGCGTGGGTCTGCTTCTCAGCAGACACGCTAGTGATGCTCTTCTAGGATATAAGTGCATTAATGAAAGGATTCTTACAGCAAAATTTCAGACAAGCGTTAAAGACCTGAATGTTATCTGCTGTTATGCCCCCACAGAGGATGCCGATGACGATGAGAAGGATAGGTTTTATGAACAACTTCAGGATATTTTGAATTCTGTCAAGAAAGGAGATATTACCCTTGTTCTAGGTGACTTCAATGCCAAAGTTGGTACTGACTCTGACCTTTGGGGAGGAGTAATAGGCCCTTTTGGTATTGGTAGCTGCAATGGCAATGGGCAGCGTCTCCTGCAGGTAAGTAAACTCAATGGATTCAGAATAACTAACACATATTAAAAACACCGCCACATACATAAGTACACATGGGTTTCACCCGATGGGCTGCATAAGAATATGATTGATTATATATTAATTAACATCAAATGGGCTAATTCTGTTAGGAATAAGAGGTCATATAGAGGAGCTGAAATTGGATCTGACCGTTACCTTGTTAAAAGTGTCTTGCAACTTAAATTAAGAAGTGTTGTGCTAAGTTTAAAAATTTTACCTTTAATTCTGAAGCTCTGAAAGACTCAGTTATAGCTAAAGCTTACCATGATGGGTTACTTTATTCATTTTGACAGTCATAGTTTGCTTACTGCTGAAATTGAGGAAGAATGGGACCATTTTAAATAGGCTTTTTTGGAAACTAACAGTATGTTTTGAGGAAAAAAGGAGCAGTGGAGGCAGAATTATTTGAGTGATAAATCACTTGAGCTTATTTCGGAAAGAAAGAACTGCAGGAATGTCCTTAATCAATACCCTACTAGTCCTAATAGAAAGCACTACAGAGAATTTAATAAACGTGTAAAAGATCAGTTAGCTGCTGATAAGAATCTTTGGCTTGATGGCTTGGCTGACAAAGCCGAGGAAGCAGTTAGACAGCACAACAGCAGAGAGCTATATCAAATAGTTAATATTTTTTGTGTTAGAAAACGAATAGGTGTACAGGGATTGAAGGATAAACAAGGTAAGGTTATAGATGGTGAGGATTCTGTCATGGCTAGGTGGGGTGAGCATTTCAGTGATGTTCTAAACAGTGTGGTTAGCTCTACTCCCATTGTTTGCAATGATGATAGATGCATTGGTGGCTTTAATGTTGGCCTTATAACACAATCTGAAGTTATTTTGGCTATTTCTAAACTTAAACTTCATAAATCCCCAGGGGTAGATGAAATTACTACAGAAATGCTGAGCTGGGAATGTTTCAGTTACCACTTGGATGACTGAAATTTTGAATAACTTTTATGATAAAGGCATGGTTCTTAAAGATTTTACCACAGCTATTATTATCCCTATTTTCAAAAAAGGTGATCGCAGTTCTTGTGATAACTATAGAGGTATCAGCCTACTCTCTGTTTCAAGTAAAGTTCTTTCCATGATTGTGCTTAATAGAATTAAGAATCTGGTTGATAGGCAATTGCGTGATGAGCAATGTGGATTCAGAAGTGGTAGGGGATGTGTGGATCAGATATTTTCACTTAGGCAGATTCTTGAGAAATGTTTAGAGTTTCAGAAACCTTTGGTTGCTTGTTTTGTTGCTTTCAAAAAGGCTTTCAACTCTGTTGATCATCATATTTTGTTGTTGACTGTGAGATCATATGGTATACCAGACAAGTTAGTTAACATAATGAAAGCTCTCTATAATAACACTGAGTCGTGTGTGAGGCTTGTAGCAATTTGTTTAGCATTACTTCTGGTGTTCGACAAGGGTGCATTTTGTCTCCTTTTCTCTTTAGTTTGGTTGTTGATTATGTTATGCGAAATTCACTTCAAGGGAAAATTTTTGGCCTTAAATGGACTGGAGATACGAAAATTTCTGATTTAGATTATGCTGATGATTTAGCTCTTTTGGCAAATGATGTTGATGAGATGAACTCTTTCATTCGAGCTGTTGATGAGACTGGTAGTAGAGTAGGTTTGGTTTTAAACAGAGAGAAAACTAAAGTGATGAAAATTGGTCAGGCAGGCTGTGATTCAATTTATCTGAATGGTTGCAGTCTTGAGCAGGTGTACAGTTTAATTATCTTGGGAGCTATGTAACAGATAATGGTGATGCGCGGCATGAGATTAACAGACAAATAGGGATTGCTGCTGAGACTTTTAAGAATCCATGGAGAGTGTGGAGAAATAGGCGTATACACCTAAAGACTAAAATTAGACTGTATAATAGTTTGAGCAGTGTAAGGTTCTTTCTAGGGTTAGTTATTGTAGTGAAACTTGTACACTTTGTAAACAAGATAACAGGAAACTAGATATTTTTGATTCCAGATGCTTACGCAGTATCTTCGGCATTAGGTGGTTCAACTTTGTAACTAATGATGAGGATAGGCAAAGGAGTTTTCAACCTCCTTTAAGCAATATATTGTGCAGAGAGAGACTCCGTTGGTTTGGCCATGTTGCCCATATGAATAATTAAAGATTGGCGAATAGGGTTATGAACAGTGTGTCTAAAGGCCTCAGAAAGAGGGGGAGACCTAGGATGCGGTGGGCAGACAATGTCAAACAGGACCTTATTGGAATTGGTGTGCAGTGGCCAGATGCAGTAGATGTTGCTCAGGACAGACTTGCTTGGGGAACTAAATTGCACGGTCTGGTTGGACCTCCGTATCCCATGGCTGCTTGAGGATGATGATGATGATGATAAGTTATTTTGATGGTGAATTAAGAATAAGCAGTGTGTGAAACGCGGAAGAAAAATCCGTCTTGTGTATTTGGTAGCGAATATTCTACTATGGCATATAAACTGACAGGCTCCTGTCAGACCTCTGTGGCAAGCAGCTGCTTGAGGGGGTAATTTATTATTATTTATTATTTTATTATTCTGCGTTATTTACAATAGATAACTAGGAAACTTTCTTGGTTTCATACATTTGTTAAATCCTTATCAACTTGAGAGCATGTACTCTTAGGTAATGCTTGCAATTCATTCCTATGCAATTTTGAATTAGTATTTATCAATTATATTTTTTTATTTACGAAAGTATCTGTGATCTAAATTTTCCTCTCCATATCTTGTTTAATCTTTTCGTGTGAAAAATGTATTTAAAATTTTTTTACAATGTTATTTAATTTGAAATTTATAAAAACTGTTTTATAAATTGGATTAGAATTCTGACTGCTTTTGATTACTAGTAAAATTTAAACAAGTAAGTTTAGCACGACAAACTACCAAAGTGGGATCCGATTACGGTTTTTCTTCGTTTCAGTTTGATCATTATAATGCCCAAAAATTTAAAATGTGTATTTATTACTGTGATGGAGTTTTACTGGAAATCAAATTGTTATCATGCTTGAAACTATTTTTGCAACTGAAATTGCATGTCACTTTTGAATATTGCAGATTTCAAGTATTTTCGTAAGAGTGCTGATTAAACGTTTCATCAGAAAATAATAAAATATTTACTATTTGCCTTCTATAATGCTTGTCATCATGTATTCTTAAGTAATTATCAAGAAAACATAACTTCTTTTATGGTTTGGGGTTTACTATTCATCACAATTAGGTACATACAGTAAAAAAACTAATCTCATTGTCAATAGATGGCGACACTGTTAGATGTGACGATACTTATGTTTATACGAATGCGCGAGAAATATGGAGTTTTTTTGCTTCTCTTGCTAACTGCATGATAAAATATTCCTCCACTATATTCGTATCGTTTTATTATTATTTTGAACATCTTTTGTGATTGATTCAATCTTCTTTTCATCATGTAGAACTGAAAAAGGAAAAGAAAGTTGATGAAAATTATATCTTTTACATTACATTTCGTAGGCAATATATTAAATATGTAATCTTCAAACGATAAATTATCCTTAGTAATTAACTTAATTTAATATTAATTCCACAACAATTCATAAACTTTGATCGATTGGAATTAGAATAAATACCAATACCCTTTGAACATATTTAATTATTACTATCCTACTTTTGGGCATAGCTTAGTAGGTAGCGCACTAGAGTTCTAACTGTATGTTTCCAGGTTCGAGTTCACACCGCGACTGCGTTAAGGTTTCATCCGTTATCGCTCCAATTTAATTTCGGTGGGGAAAGGAAACCCATGACCTTAGAAAGACCGTCATCCATAGGATAAGATATTAAGTCCTTATTCCGTGTACAGAAGAACCATAACCTGTGCATGTAAACGATACTCTTGTGGGAGGCTGTGATTTAACATTGTCTAGTGCAGGGTCTCAAACATACGGCCCGCAAGTAATACTTTCTATCATAATCTTGGTAGCGAATTCTGCCTTACTATTATGACTAGACTGCGATGGTCTTACTCGAGTATGGAGAATATGGTAGATTTCAGCCGAAGAAGAAGCCACTACAAATGAAATTTAGTTATATTTTGGTACTAAAAGTATATAGCATTTAAGTACTGAGAAAGATTATGCTTTTCTTATTATTGCTTGTAATAAATGGTGCCAGCCATATATGGAGAAGTAACTGATTTGACCCCTGTATGATTTAAGTTTGAGCCCCGTGGTCTAATGAATTCCCTATTCAGTGTTGAGCCCTTGAGATCCTTTATGATCTGGACATTTCATCCAGAATGCACAAAAAAGTACCACTCAGAGTAAAGTAACACTTGCTGTCTAAAGCAGTACTCTTGAAACATGAATACAGATTTTCCAAGGGATGCGTTCAAAGCGACCTAATTATTCTCCATAAATCTCTTATAGCAGTGTTCCGCAAACTCCTTTTTTTTCCTTCTTGGTACAGTTAAATAAATTCCGAACAACGTTTCGGCACTCACAATGGGAAAAGAATTATCAATCAAAACAAGACTCCCCCCGCCCCTGCTGGAACGCCGCTTTGGAATTCAACATTTCCTTTTCTAAAACGATTCTTCGCTGGAATGATAACTATGTTCGTTAGCCACCTACACTGCCTAGCAAAATTATTCTGATCACCTGCCTAGTACACTTCGTCGAGCCTCCTCGGGCAGAGTTGAGTTGGGTTGTTTTACCTCTGAGCGGCATTTTTTGCACACCATGGGCTAAATGGCCAGGTCACATGGACCCCGAAGGATCAGAGAAGGTTGGGGGAGAGGAGCCACTGGAACAGCTGTTGGGAGTCTAATGAATTCATTCAGATGGTAGCCTCCCGCCAAGGTCATCCAGCGTGTTCTTTAACGTGCACAGGGTATGGCTCTCCCGCACACGGGGCCACGGTTTAACGTCCCATCCGACGGACGGCGGCCTTTCCAAGCCCATCGGTGTCCCCTACTGACCGTGGGCAGGGAATTTTGCGGAGATAAATCTCAACGCTGACCCAGCTGGGACTCGAACCCGGGAATTACAGATTACGAGCCTGGCGCGCTACCAACTGAGCCACCCCCCATCCCCCTCGGGCAGAGATGACAGCCCAGACTCGACGTGGCATGATTTCCACATATTTCCGAAATCGGCAGGAGGAATTTTGATCCACCCTTCTTACAAAATGGCTTGAATATTTGGAAGCGAAGAGGGCGGAGGTATGTGCATTTCAATTGGATTAAGATCAGATGATTGGGTAGGAATAATAAAAGGAAAGCGATAAAAAGTATGTTCCTTGTTCCTCAAACCACTCCTGTATGATTTGAGAGCAATCAATGGGTGCATTATCAATCTGGAATTTGCCATTTCCACTGGGATAAATTTGTTTATCATCAACATCACCTGATCATCCAAGTTGCTTTTGGACTTCCGACAAATAATGCGACCCTGCATAGAAACTAGAAGACCCAACCAGTGCCAAGAAAATGCACCCCCCCCCCCATCACAATGCGTTCAGAACCTTCAACGTTACAGGTACAAATGAAGGTTACTTTATAAACAGTTCGCTTTTGAGAAAAAGAAGGCATAATATTAATTGATGCAAAAATATTTTAGTTAACTACACCCAGGGCATTTCGAAAAGAAATGATAACACACAGAAGCCCGTTCCGGGTGCTATTTATAATGCAACTTAATGTTTCCCATGTTTTCGCAGAACAAAAAAGTAGGAAAGTTTATAGTGAGAATTTATTAGATTATGCTTTAAAACGTTATCTATCTTTGAGGAAAAGATGAAATTAACTGGATGTTAAGTTTCAGTAAAATGGGATGGGAGTAGACATCAAGAACGTAAGTAAATAATCAGGAATTAATGCCATTTAAAAATAATAAATACCCCTTCAAGCAGCTGCTTGCCATAGAGGTCTGACAGGAGCATGTCAGTTTATATGCCACAGTAGAAGGTCTGAGAGGATGGCAGGCCCTCTGCAAAAAAACGACACAAATAGCCATGCCTTACCCGGGGCTCGAACCCAAGTCCCTTAGATAGAGGATGGCAGGCCCTCAGCAGAAAAACGACACAAACAGCATGCCTTACCCGGGGCTCGAACCGAGGTCTCTTAGATCAGTAGCCAAGCGCGCTAACCACTCGACCATGGGAATGTCATTTAAATTTGATAATTTGAATATCGTCCAAGTCTTCAGATATGCTGCTGAATTATTAATATTTCTTAAACATTTTTTAACTTCTAGACTATTAACACATTTTTGTATTGTTATATATGTTATAAATAAAAATTTTATTAGTAGTTTTAAAGAAAAGGTAAACTACTAATAAATTTTAGGTGCTTTACAAATCTCATCTCTAAATCGAAGGGAAATATGTTTTACTGCAAAGTAATTCCAGTTTCTTCCCTCCCATAATTTTATACCCCCCACTTTCCCTTTCTTGCCTCTATATTTTTCTGGATACGGGCCGGCTAGGAACCACTTCTCTGTGACTTACAAGACTATAACCGAAATCTATCCTTACATAGTTTAAATGCTTCTCACTTAAACGTAATCAACAGAATCATAGCCACTTTGAAAAACGATTTCAAGAGCGATTTTTCATAAAACACACGGATTGTTGAAAAAGAATTATAAAAAGATGCTCAGAGAGAGAAGTAAACAAATTAATACACAATGAAAGGCGAATAAGTCTGCTTACAATAATTCGCCTAACAAAAGTTTTGAGAACATGTCTTTACTCAATACTCTGAAAAGATACAAAACCTCTCTTTCCTAAGTTACTAGCTTTCATACAACGCTCAGCGGTTTAGGTGGGTTGTGTTGGTTTGTTTTACCCATGAGGGGAATTTTTTTGCGCACAGTGGCTCAAATGGCCAGGTCACGAGGATCCCAAGTGCTCAGAGAAAATTGGGGAAGAGGACCCATTTGTCAGCTGTTAGAAGACAGATAGTAGCCTCTCGTCAAGATCATTCAGATTAGATAATTATGCTACGTAAATGACTCGCAGAATAAAATAAAGATATTATTATTATTTAACATTCAACTGTATGACTCATTGCACACGGAATCACAGCTTAACGTCCATCGACGGACGGCAGGCTTTCCAAGCCCATCAGTGTTCCCATTCTGACAGGGCAGAATGGGAGTTAATGGAGATAGGCTTACAGGTGGCTTAAGTGGGTTAATTGCTTATTAATTGGTTTTATTCTTGGGCTTGGAAGAATAATTTTCTTCAATATCTAATATGTGAGCATAATAAAAAAAAACTTACTTTTAGAAAGTTATTGTTCTCTTTCCATGTGCACTTCCTACGTAGAAAAGTCCGACCACACAGAGAAGTCATTCGTATGGAATGCAGCAACTGCTGGATGAAAATTTAAAAAAATAGAAACCTTTGATAATAATTTTTTAACTCTCATTGTGCTAAAAATATATATATAAAATTTGCTATTAATTTGTAGAAATTGTTTCCGAAAGACGAATTTTTCTTGAGAGAAAATGTTAGTCATCAGATTATTCGTGTTGGAAACTATTTTTGACTTACAAAATAGAAAGTGTCAGACAAAATTGGATTAAGCGATTGGATCTGACAACTTCCTCTTAGAGCTCTGAGTTTTTGAGCATCGTAATGAAAAATAGAGAATTTCTGTCTTTTCATTTAATCTTCATTTTTGGGCAAAAGATTATTTTTATTAATTTTATCTTAATATTGGGATATATCTACTAAGGTTTCATGATCCTATATTAATAAATGACTTCTTCACCCTCAACTTATACCAGTGATGACTAACGTTGGCTATAAAGAACTGTACAGTCGCTCAAAAAAGTATCCGAACGCTATGGTTGAATAAAAAAATTCAGAAAAAATATCTGGCAACGATTTTTTCAGAATTTAATGATCTGGCATCCTTCATGTGCAGTACACGAAGAATGCCAGATCACTAATTTCTGAAAAAATCGTTGCCAGATATTTTATTTGAATGTTGTAGTCAACCATGGCGTTCGGATACTTTTTTGAGCGACTGTACTTAGAATCAGTGGCGAAAAGGAGATGAACGCAATTTGATACAATGAGACTGCGCAATTGTTTCATCGAGGATTCTGAGATGTCACTGATTGGTTGATATATCAATCACTTGTCAATCAACCACATATCTCACAGATCAATATATTAGTCCATTAACATGTGATTTATAGATTAATTCATCAAATATTTGTAAAAAATTTGATATATCAATTGATTTCATCCAAGATTCGCCACTGCTTATTATATTCACTTCATTGGACATTTTAGGGGTAAACTTTCTTTGGACAAGCCGCAGTATATTTCATAGAGTTTGAAACTCGTAGCAGAACAGTAGTTCCCCACAATGGGGGAAAAATGGTAGGGCCACAATTACTATACTAAACTAGTGTACAAGTAACTATATTAATGTTTTTAATCATATGTTTAGAAACGCCTTCTTCTCGCTTATTTTATACAGGTTATGAATAATATTAGCTATAAAGTTATGTTCCTGAAAATAATTATGTACGTTTGGGTAGTTTAGGATAGTTATATTTCTGTGTATTCCGTTGTATATAGTGTGATTATAAAGCGATTATAAATTATATTTCGTTCATTTGATATTTAAAGATTTCTTTATATGATATACAGATAACGTGGTAATATACATATTGGGGAGATTTTCCGAAGCAAGACCACTTGAAGGACAAATGCATGTTATCCTGTCATCGATGTTTTCATTTTAAAAAGCCAAAGAAAAAATAAGCAGTTACTAGAAAATCCAGTAGAGAAGCTTTCAGATTTTGTTTTTCTTTTAAACTTTAAAATTTTCTTAAAAATACGGTCTAAAACTATCAAAGCAAAGGAAACATGTACATTTAAATCCCTAAGATGGAAATCAGAACTAGGAAATAGTGTAGCCAAAGTTTTTGTGTTAATTTTGACAACCACTTAGGGGCACAATTTTGCAAAATGTTTGCAATTGTTGAAGCAAAATGCAATGAATTTTACTCAACACTGATCTGCATTTTCTAAGGATCTATTAGTATTATAAATTTCAAAGGCTTAGATTGCCAAGTCAATGGTTTCGAGCATCTTTGAATTGACAGAATGAAATTCAGTATACAGAAGTTCAAATGAACTGTAGTCATAGGAGATTATTTTTGCAATTTAGAAAGTAAATTGACATTTAAGGTTACAGTTTACCAAGAATATTTTTAACCCATTTTATATGTTTCGTATGAAGAGAGAGAGAGAGTTTCTAAACATTAATGGAACTATTTTGGATCATGGGTATACATAATACAACAAAAAAAGTTGAATTACCCTTCAAGCAATTTTTTTTGCAACAAAGGTCTGACTGCAGTTCCTAGGTTCAAGTCCCAAATGTACCACCGTTGAGACTTATCTCCCCTAGCCTCCACCTCCATTGGCCAGAAAGGGGACACCAATGAGCTGGAAAGACAGATGTGACTTAAGCCGTGGCCCTGTATGCAGGAGATCCATATCTTGTGCTCGTTAAAGTACACTCTGGATGGCCTTTGAGGAAGGCTTCCATCAGACTTAAAACATCTGTCCAGTGAACTCCCTTTTCTCACCTTCACTGAGCCCTTAGCCTTGTGGCCTGGCCACTTAGCCCACTGTATGCAGAACAGTACCTCTCAGAGGTAAAGCAACCCAACATCAACGCAGGGGTCTAAAAAGAGCAGTCACATATAAAAGGGAAATTAAAATCGAGAGCAGAAAGGCAACACGTGAGAAGAACTATCCATGACAACCGTGGTCGAACGCCGGTTCGTTGGTTCGCAACTAACCACTGTTGGATCTAAAAAATTGCGTTGTTTTTTTTATAATGGAAGTCTCCAAGGTTTATACTTTGGACCTAAAGATGAAAACAAAAACTGAGACAATAGCTTTATATTTACAACAAAACATTTTGTATTCTTTTGAAGAAACATTATTTTACTTCGTTCTCAGTAGTTTTAACCTTGTGTTTACCTAAATTCTTTCATTCAGAACGATGTTGTTTTCAGTGGCGTAGTTGGCGATGTTGTTTCAGATGGTGTACAGTTGTAGTTGAGACAATGAGATTGCAGAGTTTTCACATCCGAATTCTACTAAGTCATTGGATGATTTAGCTATAAGTCACTCGCCAGCCAACAAATGAATTCATAGATCAAAGACTGACTGATAATCATCTGATTGATAACTTAATTGACTAATGACTTATAAGATTTTTTGATGCGCTATTTGCGCAGTCTCATTGACTCAATTGCATCCATCCAATTTTCGCTCCCGTGTCTTTATATTTGCCTAAATGCTTTCCATTTTCCGGGTTGCTCACACCAATATGAAAGCTCGAAATAAGTTTTTTTTTTCTATAAATAAACTTAAGGATGTTTCATTTTGTGCTTCACCTTACATTTTGTAAATTTAAATACGAAATTCCAATATTTAAGTGTGATTTATTTACTGGCAAAAGAAAGCTAAAGGTAAAATATTTTGAGAATTTTCTGACTGTTTGAGAAAATCTTTAAATAATTTTAAAAAATTGATGAGTATATATATATATGCAGGATCATTATAAAAAATTAAAGCATTATATTTTATTAATTAATTAAGTAATAATAGCAATTTTCTGCCCAAAATGCGACAAAAATCTCAAAATTTCCTTGTTTTTACAGCGTAGAGTATGTATCACATTCGTTGTCACAAATGTAAAACGGAATTGTAGAGTTATAAGAAATATCATTCAGCAGAAGCTCATCAACAAAAGTTGGGACACCAAATAAAAGAAAGCAATTGAAAAAATCAACAATTTTTTTTAAAAAAGCATCACATGATGGCGCTAATATCGCATTTATTAAATGCCGAATTTCCAAATATCTGAATTGGTAGTGGTGAACTGATTTTGTCCCATCCCCCGCTTCCCTGGGAAGTTCCGACTATGTGAGCCATTGAGGTCTTTGTGACCTGGCCATTTAGCTCAATGTGTAGAAAAAAATGCCGCTCAGAAGTAAACAATCCATCAGATCTGGGGTTAGTAGATAAAACTTCAACTCAGTTTGAATAGAGCCTCAACAGTGGAATATCAAATTAGATTCTGATGCACTACCGACTGATTCTGATGCACACACAATTCTTCCTATTATTACTCTAAAGTTGCAGTTTCATGCGGAGAAAGAAAGAAGAAAGTCGATTTACTTGGAAAGGCAAAAATATAAACTCGTGAGAAGATAAAAATAAACACAAAAAGAGAGAAAATACGCTAGACGAAAATTAAACCCATTAAAGACGAAAAAGTAAACATCACGTTAAAGAGATGAAAAGTAAGCTAACTTCTGAAGAAAATGATGGCACTCTTGACGATCCGAAAAGTAAACTCTCTTAAGACTGCAATAGATAAGCCTCCTTAGGTGAAAAAAATCACTTTGAGGAGGCAAGAATTAAGCTTTCTTTGGGGAACAAAAAGTGAATTCTCTTGAGAAGACTAGGCTAGGGGTGATAAAATGTAAGCTTGGGTGGAGTGTCGAAGAATAAACTCTATGGAGGTAAATTCATTTAGAGCAGAAGAGTTTTGTGTCGCCTTTTTGGACAACATTTTAAAAAAGCAATTTTTTTAATGTCCCCGTCATTGAAATCAAATAATTTCCTTCATAAAAGCAGCTAAAAAGTATGTACTCTATATAAACATTTGCTAGTATTTTGATCTATGATTTTCAAGATTTTTCTATAGAAATAAAACATGCATTATTATTTAAACCTAACAAATTTTCGGTGTTCTGTTTAATCTATTGTCCCAGAAAAGGTGGTGGGGATCATTCCGTCGGTAGGTCGCCATATTTGGAATCTGCAGTTTCCAAGTTCGAGTGCCGACGGTGCCAGTTTGATGAATTGTGTCCTTGATTTTGAAAAAGAGGATACCGATGGTTTTGGAAAAGTCACCGTCCGTTGCATGGGATGTTACTTCATGGTACCGTGTGGAAGAGAGCCATATCTGAGCATTTTAAAAACACGCTGGATAGCATTAACGTAGGTTATCATCTTCTAATAGCTATTCAGTGGGTCCCATTCTTCTAACCTTCTCTGAGATCTTGGGGACTTTGTGAACTGACCATTTAGCCCGTTGTGTGCAGAAAAGTGCCACTTATGGGTGAAATAACTAAACTTAAGCAACAGAAAAATCGCCTCACAAATTTCAAAAACACTCTCTGTGGTGGTGGTGGTGGTGGTGGTGGTGGAGAGAACTTTCGGAATCACTGACTTAAAGCGACAATACGATAAATTCGTTTCGGGAGATAAAGACATTAAAAAGCGTGGGCAACAAAAACAAAATAGACACTGGGTGTCTAAAAATAATGTCTTTTGAAATGCTTACTTACTAAAAATGAAATGGAAAAGTACAGTAAAATTAAAGATGGAGATCTGGTGTTTCATCCAAATTGTTTCACTGATTTCTTCTGTAATGGGCCTGACTTTGTAAAAAGCTTGACTCTTCAGTTCAGATAGGAAGTGAAGAGTATTAAATAAGTAAGCTCTAGTTAAGAAAATGCAACCTTATTTCTATTTCTATGTAGGAAATGAATTTAAAGTTTCTTTTGGTAAAAGTTGCTTTCTTACTAAGGGTTCAGTGAATCGAAAATTTCTAAGGTTTAAATAATAATGCATGTTTTATTTCTTTTGGTAAAAGTTGCTTTCTTACTAAGGGTTCAGTGAATCGAAAATTTCTAAGGTTTAAATAATAATGCATGTTTTATTTCGATAGAAAAATCTTGAAAATCATGAATAACAAAGGAGAACTATTTTAAAATCAGAGCCATAACTAGAAGTTACAGAACTATATATACGGCGAAGCACAGATGAAAGCAATTAAGATAAGGAAACTGTGAAACTGTTCCATAGAAAATTCTTATATATCATTGATTGATTAATCTATCAATCATCTGTCAATCAACCAATTATTAGTCTATTGACGTGATTTGTAGCTCAATTTAGTTATGACTTATAAGAATGTTTGAGCTGTCAATTGCGCAGTCTCATTGACTGAATTGGTTTCATCCACGTTTCGACGGTGACCAGCTATAAATCTGAAGGAAGGGACACAATTTATGAGCAGCAAGCATTATCGTTGTTGTGCAAGACTCAAAAATGGTAAGTTTCGTCTCCTATCAACAAATCCAAACTTTGATAATTGAACCGAAATTAAAGACATTGCTTCCAGACTATTTCTCAGAGCCTACAACAAGCTTGTAGTTGAACTGTTGCAGAAGTTCAAATCTCTCTGTCTTTCTTTAAGTTTATAATAATGATTTCCGTTCTGACAATGCTTATGTCTGATAAGTTAGGAATGCAGAAGGGGAAGTGGATGCGATTTCGTTGTCACAACTGCAAAAAGGGATTGTAGCGTTATAAGAAATATCATTCAGCATAAGCTCATCAACAAAAATTGGGACACCAAATAAAAGAAGGTAATTGAAATAATCGCTTTGGTAAGGATAGAAAATCCTAGAAATTAATTTAGTGAACGGGTTTCTTCATTGTGTAACACAGATATTTTACTATGAATGCAAACAGTCTTAAATTAGAGTTTAAAAAAAATGTATATTTGGTTTTTCAAAGGCTAGTTTTTTTTTACAGTGGAAAAAAATTAACTTTACGAATGGATTTCTTTAACATTAATAAAACCATTCTTTAATGCATAACGTAATTCAGTACAATATCTTATATAGTCAAATTTCTCACTTGCAGACAAAAAAAATGCTTTTTTTTGGCATCATGAGCTACGATCATGACTACGCTCTTTTTAAAACAGCCTTATCTAAATTTGCATATCATTGCAATGCAAGATATTCACATCTAAAATACTTACACACTTTTAAAGGAGTCAAGACGTTGCAAACTTAAAGATAGAAAGAAACTGTGCTCTGCAGGTGATATGCCAAAGTGCCTGTCTAACCAAATGCAAGCAACTTCTCTTAAGACTCTTTAGTCAATAAGTTTAATGCGACTGGCTATTTCTAAATTAGTTTGTATTAAAGAAGTGAGCAAGAATAATGGATCACCTGAGAAATTGGAGTTCTGGAAATGAAACAAGTTCACGTCTGGCACCGTTGATTAATGCTTCGAAATTATTGATATTTATCGCCAAGTCTTTCACTTAGGTGTTTCCAGAAACGCGCCCTGAGCAATAATTGTGATTTAATACCGCAATATGTGCATGATTAATAAAGCTAATATGTTATCTTAAACTAAGAGTCCAAACTTCAAAATTAAGATCATTAATAAAGCAATAGATTGTTCGGAAACCATGAGTAAATGCAGGCTCTTTTTTTTTATCTTTGGCTTTTCTTATCAGAAATTTTAATTTGTTATCTATCCTGCACTTATGTTAATTTTGCTTCCAGCTCTGCTAAAAGTCAGAATGTCTAAGATGAGATATATTGGCCTACACCAATTACGGCGTAATTATTGTAATGACAAACCATTAGTTCTCCTGCTGATTCTCGGCGCTGTATAAAGTAGCTTGAATTAGGTCCCTTGTATTTGGGTGTAGTGGCAAACTTTGCAGCGGGAGAGTAATGTTAGGAAGTTACAGTTCAGTAAAGTAGACATATTTTAATTCAACCTAAGCAAATGATCATTTATTCTCTGATGTGTTTCAGGATAATATACAAACTTTACTTAATAGGTGACAGTGATTAACACACTGATTGTTATATAGATATTATTGAAGACATGTTTTATAGTGCCGATGGAGCATTTTTAGTATTGTTTCTTAATTACAAATTGCGAATCATTCTTGTAAATATCATTTCAATAACTTAAAATTATTAATGTTTCCTAATGCTGACTGTAAGCTTGATGGAAGCTATGTAAATATTAATTATCTTTTTCAGATTCGAAAAATTCTTACTTTTCTGTGTTTCAGTGTTTTTACATTCTGCAATGGATTGCTTCAAATTTGTTGAGTTCCTTAAAGAGCGGCCCGACTCTCTCCCTGTGATAGAGCAATATGTATATTTGACTGCAAATAGAAAGGACTCAGATAAGGCATGGACGTTTGAGCTGTCTCCCAGGTTTCTTCACGGCGATTTACACTAAGAAGATCTCTTAAGCCGTCAGTGGCTAACCGAGCATGTTTTATATTCTTCCTGAAATTATTAGGCGTACCTTAGTCGGTAGAGTGCCAAGCTTGCAACCTGGTGTCTGAGATTTGATCTCCAAAGATTCTTTCCAACTTGCCCTTCCTTCATTAAAAACGTTGCTCTGATTTCTTTTGGAAGGCCGTCCATCTTCGGATAATAAGCTAAGGAGTAATATTTTGTTTTGGATAATGAAATCCTTACATTTTAAAAGAACGCTGGGTTACCTTGAAGGAGTATCTGATCTAAACAAATTACCACAGGTCCTCTATTTTGAAGCCAAGGGAACCAAGTTGACCACGAGGAACCTGTGAAAACTGCTATGATATCGAAAGGGTGACTGCCTATATTCGCTATATCTTGGTCAGAGATCCTGCAACTTATTTACTCTGCACATCTTCTAGTGTATTGCTTCTCAATCTTTAGTGGACCGGAGAACTACAAGTATCAGTTATTTTACGTGGAACACCTAAAATGTTAATTTATGCGAAGACCTTCTGTAATGTTCGCATTATCTGCGTATTACGCATTATTGAGAAAACCATTCAAGAGCCGTATTAAATAAAACTTTACTCCAATGTAAAACTCGTTTTTTACAGAAAATCAGATACTTGTCTAATGATTGATTCTGTACGCAATTTACTTTGATAATATTAAAGTTTTCGGGCATTTGAACCTGTATGATTGAAAAGAGCTCTTTTTGGAGTAAGTTTTGTCAGAGAAAGCCATTGTCATCAATCGATAAGATGAAACTAATTCCATATTCTTGTGAGCATTTTTTTTAAAGCTTGCTGAATACCACTTGGAAAACACTGATCTAGTGGGTTTTATTTCCAATTCAGGATCCATGTGATAGCGATTTCAGTCCACTATACGGCGAAAATAAATATTTTGTTAGTAGACCGACACCCCAACCCCCTCACACAAAAAAAAAACACTCTTTAAATCACCTACCAGAATATAAATAAATCCTACTCAAAAGTAAAATAATTATCTGTACTAGACCCAAACGTAGTCAAAACTTAATCTATTAAATTTTTCTTCTTTTTTTTGTGGATATATATTTAATATCTACCTTTGCGCAAGCTTATTAAGTGGCTTTACTTTATTGGAGGTTTAACATGAAATATTAATAATCAAATTATGCGGATAAAGATATTAGAAATGTACTTTCTTCAGCCGTATGCATGAATTTTTTTTTAATATATCCGCTAATTCGTCGAATTTTCAAACCGAAACATTCTAAGGGTAAAAGCCGTTAAGTACCTCCCGCTTGAGCCCGTAGTAGCGCGGGCCGTAATCACCTGCAGGCATGCGGTACGTGATGACATCGTTGATAAAAACGCCACTTACTAAGTGGTCTCAAATGAACTGTAAAGTTGAACGTGCTTGTTGAAATAGCCTATTTATCATGCACTGCACATATTTGCATGGGCAGCTAAAGCGGCGAGGGAAAACACGATTTTAATAATTTGTACTTACACATCGACAAACAGGTAAGCTTCTTAATGGAATTATCTGACGTGTGCAGACTACAACGGAAAAGAGAAAAAGGGAGTAATTGACCAGCATCAGTGAAAACTGGAGACTTTGCATCTTCTCTCAGCTGCTGAAAGACGCTGGTTTCTACTTCTCCAAAAGGTTCGCTTGTTTATAATGAAGGTTATATATTGTTGTTTTCAGTAGAGAAACATTATCTAATGTCATCCAATAATTATTTGGCGGTTACTAACGAAGTGTATGATACTATATCTATTATGAGAATCAAAATTACGATCTTTAGTTCCGTCGATAACTTGTTTCGGTAGAGTAAAATATTCCAAAATTAAGAATGGGCAAAAAAGAACGTAATATATTAATAATTAAACAAGTGTGAAGAAAAAAAAAACTAGTCGTCTGATGTGTTTTTTTTTACTAATATCTGAGTGAATACCCAACTGTTTCTCAGTTTTAACTGTTCTAAAATAAAAAACTTATATTAAACATTTATCGGCAACAAGAAAGCCATCTTCTACTATGGCATATAAACTGACAGGCTCCTGTCACACCTCTGTGGCAAGCAGCTGCTTGAGGGGGTATTTATTTATTATAGAAAAATCTTCCAGATGGTGTATCTACATGTGCTTATTCTTGATCATGTTCCCTGCTCCACAACTGTGAATTGTTCTATTGTGTCTATGTTCTGATATAAATAAAAAAATAAATAAATACCCCCTCAGAAAAAAATGCTTGCCACAGAGGTCTGACAGTTTATATGTCATAGTAGAAGGTCTGTGAGGATGGCAGGACCTCAGCAGAAAAACAACAAACACACACATCCATCCATGCCTTACCTGGGGCTCGAACCCAGGTCCCATTAGATCAGTAGCCAAGCGTCCTAACCACTCAGCCATGGGACGGTATATGTATTGAATATTTTTAAAATATGAATATTAAAAAAAGAAACATTCTTGAGAAGAAGCATAGCAAGGTAATATTCTCTATTGAAAAAAAAAATTAGGAAGAAATTAAGAGGATTTTTTGGAGAAATAAAAATGCAATTGTGTTACTGTTTTATTAACTTAATCGTAGAGTACAAATTGAAATCACGAATCATAGAAGAAGAATACTGATATTATCATTATTATTGTTCTATTCCTTCTTTCGACTTCTTACAGTGTTACTTCCCGTAAAATTCCTTATAACTACTGAATTGTCGAGTTTAGTGTCCAGGACCATTTTTGGCCTAGGCAAAGAAGGCAAATGTTGGAAGACCACGCGATTATTGGGGCTCATTTTCATTACCACATATCCTGACGAGAGGGAAAATTCCTTGTAGAATGAGAGAGCATAACGAAATTATTTACTTTTGCCAAGGAGCCCATGTAAGGTTAAGATGGCCCTGTTAATAGTACGCTTCTGTAACAAAACGTGTCGAATACGGGCCTAATATTAGAGTCCCTGGTTTAGCTCATCCATGGGAACCACGGTGGCTATGTCCCTGGGTTCAATGGAATTTCTTCTCATGGCCGAATGCTTAAAAGGAACGAAGGGGAGATACCTCGATATAACTCTTGTATATAAGGCAAAAATAAAAGCCAAATCTTACCACCGGTGAAAATATACACATTCTAGAATAAATTATTCCTCAGGTCGTCTAGTAGAAGAAATTGCTCCTCAGATTTCTCAAGCAAAATAGATTATTCCTCCGCTTACCACAAATTTTTAATAAGAGTCTGTCAACAAACTACACCATATATAAAACGGGAGAGAAAGGCTAAACCTCATCAGAAAGAAAAGAAACATTCAAGCCTTATTGGAATCTTGAAGCTACCTTCGTTTACACTACAGCTGAGCATGTTGGGTGCTTGTCCTCTTGCATTTACATAAATTACAATATTCGTCGAAAACGCTGTTCGTTACACAATAAAGGGGAGTTAGGAATTTTTTTTATTATCAAAACAGCCTTACCACGACGAAATTAAGAAAATAACATATGAGTAGGGAAATAAAAAAAAATGTTGTTGCATAATAGAAAGTATTTCATCATATACAAAAATATATTAATTTTCCTGGTCCAGACCTTCTGGACACCCCTGCTTTTCATTATATGTGGCTATGATTCTGAAGGGAACAAAGATAAACTGAGGTTCTGAACTCAGAACTGTTCAGATCCAGACTAAGATATTTATGCTATTTATTTTTTATGAAGAAGGGAAAAATTCACGGAACGGTTGGTATTCATTTACATTTACTATGAATTCCGACTACGGAATGCAGATTCTGTTTCATATTTTTTAGAATCCAAACTCAACTCCTCAATCGGTAACTGTGTTCAACATCTTGACAATTATTCTGGTATTGTAGATTTAACTGGATTTTTCTAATTCTGACTCTTTCTAATTCTGAATTCATCTAAGCAAGTTCGAAATCCAATTAAATCAAGTTGAGAGTTTCTCCTCTAATCCGCTGTTTACCCTGGGTGAGAATAGAAGCTGCCATAACTTAGGGATTGCAGCAATCTGATTTCTTCATGAGTCCATATGCAGAAGAGTCTTATTCTGTGCCTGGTGCCTGCTGTAGAGCATTTTTAACCTCAGAACCGCCAGGTGGGGTCTAATGGGACCCCATCATATTTATGCATGTCTTGACCAATATTAAAATCATAATGACGAAATTTAGACTTTTAAATATTTATTGATTGTTAGATCAAATAAGAAATGTAAAAATATATATATATTTAAACAGGCATAAACTATGTTTATTTGTGAAGTAAAAAAATACAAAATAAAAAATAAATAAAAAATATTTCATAAATATTTAAAAAAACAAAAAAAATATAAGTAAAAGTGCTAAAACTTATCGAAATACGTAAAAGTAAAAATTGTTACATATACTACTCGGTGGGATCGTATGTTACCCTTTGTCCTATAACTTTTAAAAAAAATTACAAAAATAGTGAGCAAGTCGATACGGCACCATCAATGACTTGTAAAGCATCGAAGACACTCTAAGAGCTGCGGTAAGTATTTGCATGCATTTTCTGAATTTCATACTACTGGAATCACAGGAACCCCACAGAATGGTTCTAGGGTTAATTATGCTACCGGGAGATTAAACTGCTCGTATAACACCTGCCCTTAGGGTCTCCTCTAAGCGCGTTCCGAAGATTTGAACTCTTTGATAAGTTTATTGTAGCTAAATGCTGAAAAAGTGTAAAACAACCAAACATTTCGGCCATTATTTGGTGTAGTCGAGAACACATTAAACTCGCAACTCGAGTTTCCAAGGTTTCAGAATTCAACTTCAGTGTCAATATTCTATCCGTTTACCCCAACTGTTATAAGGGATAAAGGAGACACGATATGCTTAGAAAATTTGTGTCAGTTGGATGGAGTGTTAAAGAACTGTTGAAGGGAGATGAATAGTTGAGACGGTAGGTTCAGAACGGTGGTGAAGGGAGACGAACAGTTCAGACGGTAGGTTCAGAACAGTTGAGATGGTAGGTTCAGAACGGCGGTGAAGGGCGATGAACAGTTGAGACGGTAGGTTCAGAACGGTGGTGAAGGGAGACGAACAGTTGAGACGGTAGGTTCAGAACGGCGGTGAAGGGCGACGAACAGTTGAGATGGTAGGTTCAGAACGGTGGTGAAGAGCGATGAACAGTTGAGACGATAGGTTCAGAACGGTGGTGAAGGGAGACGAACAGTTGAGACGGTAAGTTCAGAACGGCGGTGAAGGGCGACGAACAGTTGAGACGGTAGGTTCAGAATGGCGGTGAAGGGCGATGAATAGTTGAGATGGTAGGTTCAGAACGGCGGTGAAGGGAGACGAACAGTTGAGATGGTAGATTCAGAATGGCGGTGAAGGGAGACGAACAGTTGAGATGGTAGGTTCAGAACGGTGGTGAAGGAACAATAGGTTTCAATCTGCTACCTAACATCATTCCAACACGTCATTACCAATCCTGTTCTGCTCCTTGAGTATGGGGCAGAGATGGCTCAGTCGGTAGCGTTCTAGGATCGTAATCTGCCATTTCCAGGTGCGAGTCCAAGCTGGGCCAGTGTTCAGATTTATCTCCGTAAAACCCCCGCCCTGCCCATAGTCAGTAGGGGACACCGATGGGCTTGGAAAGGTCTCCGTCGATCGGATGGGACTTTAAGCCGGGGTTCTGTGTGCGGGGAGCCATATCCTGTGCACGTTAAAGATCACGCTGGGTGGCGTTGATGGGAGGCTACCATCTGTCTCCCAATAGCTGTTCCAGCGGGTCTCTTCCCCCACCGTGAGTGAGATTCGAAACCAGTTACATGCAACACAGTCTGATCAGCACGTCTGGCATGTTACTGGGAACCATGGTTTCGAATCCCACTCACGGCGAAACTAAATTTTTTCAGCTATTTCATAACACTCATATCTACAGAACATCTCTTGTGATTACTACTACACAGAGATATGTTCACAAATCTCTGTTCACAAAAGTGTTTTCTTGTTGCTAAAAAAAAATCACTGGTAATTAAATTTATCACATGCTTAAAATTGAGTGCGGCGACACCACAATCGTTCTCTTACTACTCAATAGAATAATAGTTAATATGAGCTGAGTACATCTATCTAAATTTCATCCTTGATGTTTTTCATTTTTCGGAGAAGCCCTGAAAGAAATTGAGATTTCAGTCGACGATATATATTCAGACCAGTGGCGAAGCGTGGGTGAGGTAATTGAGACAAAGTGTCTACGCAGTTCCATAGAAGATTCTCCTATCTTATTGATTGATTTATCTATCATTCACTTGTCAATCAACCAATTATCCTATAGTTTATATATTATTAGTCTATGATGTGATTTATAGCTTAATTCACCAATGACGTGTAAATATTTTTGATATATCAATAACGCACTCTCATTGACTCGATTGCATCATCCACGCTTCGCCATTAATTCAGATGCAAATGGCATCTGAATTAATGGCGAAGCGTGGATGATGCAATCAACGAATGATTTCGTTTTCACTTCTGGAACGATTAATTGGTAGGATTAAATAACATCCCCTCAAGCAGCTGATTGCCACAGAGGTCTGACAGTAGCTTGTCAGTTTATACGCTCTAGAGAAGGTCTGTGAGGAAGGGGAATCTTCAGCAGAAAAACAACACAAATATTCATGCCTTATCCGAGACTGAAACCCAAGTTCATTCCATCAGTAGCCAAGCACGCTAACCACTCTGCCGCGGAACTGCTATTGATCGGATTATGACGTTAGAAATACCACGAGAAGTAAATTAAAATTAAATTTTCTTTCAAACGGCTGCTTGCCACAGAGGTCTCACACGATCCTTTCGGTATAATACACCATAGACAAGGTCTGTGAGGCGTCAGGAAAAATGACAACAGAAGAAACGTCCATGTCTTATCCAAGTGGTGTCTTTTGTGATGGTTAATCATTAAAAACTAAAAAAAAAAATCGGAAACAAAACCTTCCAAAAACAATTTCTATGAAAGCTAACTCCATTAATCAACATTAAAACTAATATTTCTCAAGAACGATGTCATCTGTTTAATAACCATTTTAGTCCAAAATATCCTTCGTTCTGCCTTCTGTAACATGGGTGAAGCGTGGATGCAATAAACTGATTCAATGAGACTGCGTAATTAGCATATCAATAGATCTTATATGCCATTGGTGAATTAAACTGTTAATTAGATGTCAGTAAACTAATAATCTTTGATCTATGAAGCCATTGGTTGATGATTGCGATCTATGAGATCATTGGTTGATTGTCGAGTAACTGATAAATAAAATCAGCCAATGACTTAAGAGAATCTTTGGTGACAATTGCGCAGCCTCATTGTCTTAATTGCTTTCATCTACACTTCACCACTGGGTAGTAGAGAGAATATAAAAAAAATGCAGTCAGAAGAAAAACAAATATTTTTAGTCCATTATTGGATTGTTAACGGAAACGTTTGATTTAAATCGGCTCGGATACGAATCTATAATACTGGTTTACAAGGTTTTTATAACAGGAACAATTGTAGCTACCTTTAACTATTTTTCAGGTGCAGATTTCAGATCTGTCCATAAAAAATGGCTAGTACGTCACGTTTTTATTTTATTGGTCACTTTGACTTCTATTAAGATTTTCTTATACCAACACCTCCAGATAACTGGGAAGATACTAAATATTTCACTTTTTGTGGCTGGCAACACTGATTGCCAAGTGGGAAAAAACATGTAACAGTAACGTAATCTCAGACCACCATTCTTGTTGTTTTAATTGTAGGAGGAACACATACTATACGTTGAAGAGTGAATTTGGCATTTTTAAATGGCACAAAGGCAACGTCGCGGATGTGTTAATGTGCCAGATAAGTTTTGTTATGCGTGTGGAAATTATATTTTAAAATCCAAGGGTCGTTCTTTGATAAAGATTATGAAGAAAGCCCATAATTTGTATTTTGGATGTCATGTTGGAGATCAGGACAAAACATGAGCTCCACATATATGCTGCATTTCATATATGTGGATATATGAAATGTATGTGGAATATTTCATATATGCGTTTCATATCATTCCTGAGTGAATGGTTGAAAGGTAAGATGAAATCCACACCCTTTGCAGTTCCAATGGTTTGGCGTGAGCCAACTAGTCACTTGCATGCGTCGGGCTTTTCAAAAAAGAACCAAAGCAAAATACAATATACAAATGTGCCTTCAGTCATAAGACCAGTTCCTCATGGAGAAGATCTTCCTATACCAACACCTTCAACCAAATGGGAGGAGATGGATTCACATTCATCAGAGGAAGACTTTGAGGCACATACAGATCCTAATCCTACATACATCCCTAAAAAGTTAGATGAGCCTCATCTGATTCAGCAAAATGAACTAAACGATCTTGTTCAAGACCTAGGACATTCCAAACAATAAGCTGAGGTTTTAGGTTCAAGACTTCAAGAGTGGAATCTTCTGGCCAAGGGTACCAGAATTTCTCTGTTCAGAAAGAAAAATTTGACTTTATCTGATTATTACGAGATTCAAGATGGTTTGTGTCTCTGCACAGATATTTCAGGGCTGATGGAATAAACTAGAACAACCCACGACTCTAAGGAATGGCATCTATTTATAGATTTGTCAAAATTCAGCTTAAAAGCTGTCCTTTTGCATAAAGGAAACCAAAAACCTTCCATTCCACTGACACATGCTGTGGGAATGAAAGAAACTTATGAAAGCATAGAAAAAATACTCACGGCTATAAAATATGACCAGTTTAAGTGGATAATATGTGGTGACCTAAAAGTCATATCTCTCTTACTCGGACTTCAAGAAGGCTTCACAAAAGTTTTCTGTTTTCTGTGTTTATGGGACAGTAGGACCAGAAAGAAACACTAAAAAAAAAAGACTGGCTCCAATGAGATGTTTTAATTCCTGGAAAGAGTAATGTAAGGTATAAGCCTCTAGTTGGCCCTTCTGATGTTCTGTTCCCACCACTACAGATCAAACTGGGGCTTATGAAAAACTTTATAAAGGCTATGAACAAAACTGGTAAAGGATTTTTCACTTGAAGGAAAAATTTCCAAAACTAAACAATGCCAAACTCAAAGAAGGGATCTTTGTTGGTCATCAGATCAGAAAGCTACTGAATGATGCTTTCTTTGAAGAAAATTTGAATATTAAGGAGTTCGCTGCATGGAAATCCTTCATGTCTGTAGTCCATGGTTTTCTGGGGAATCACAAAAAGGAAAACTACCATCAGCTCATTCAAGATCTTCTCAAAACTATAAAAATCTTGGCTGCCGAATGTCTTTCAAGATCAATTTCTTGCACTCGCATATCGACTTCTTTCCCAAGAATTTAAGAGCTGTCAGTGATGAGCAAGGGGAAAGATTTCACCAGGATATCCGAACCATGGAGGAGATACCAAGGCAGGTGGGACCCAGCAATGGTGGGTGTCTACTGCTGGTTTTTGCAGAAGGAAGATACCTTTGCACATAAAAGACAAAAAATGAACTTCTTGTAAATATAAAAGATCCATATCCATGTTTTCTTATTTTGCGTTTCAATATTATCTCATTTGTTACTTTATATTCAGTAGTCTATAACTACGCTGTCCCGTGGCCGAGTGGTTAGCACGCTTGGCTAGTGATCTAAGGGACCTGGGTTCGAGCCCCGGATTAGGCATGGATGTGTGTGTCGTTTTTCTGCTGAGGTCCTGCCATCCTCTCAGATCTCCTACTGAGGCATATAAACTGACAGGCTCCTGTCAGACCTCTGTGGCAAGCAGCTGCTTGAGGGGGTATTTTATTTTTTTTTATAACTATAATGTTTCTATTTTTTTTTCATTGTGATCAAGATAGATAGAATTGTAATTAATTAATGAGTTTTTAATTGCAATTAATTAATGAGTTCCATGAATGCAAGTTATTGATGCTGGATATTTCACTTCCTGCCTTCGGTTTCTTTAATAACGAAGGATGTTTTGGACTAAAATGGTTATTAAATTGCTGACAGCGTTCTTGAATAATATTAGTTTTAATGTTGATTAGTGGAAGAGCCTAGGTAGGAATTATTTTCGGAAGGGTTTTGTTTCCGATTTCGTTTTTAGTTTTTAATGATTAAACCATCAAAAAATAAGATTTTAAAGTTTAGGAGTAAGTAAAGGTATATTTACCTAAAGTTCCGCTAGGTATGCCTCTGGATTTCTGGTAAGTTCATGTGATTGAAACAGTGCTGAGCAATATAATTCAAAATATTTGTTTGGGTGCAGATTGCGAACCTCGCTATCGGAGATTCAAGAGTTCTGTGTTTTATTAATACCCATTTACGGTTTCAGAGGTAGTAGTAAATAGTCTCCTAAATGTATGCTTTATGAGTGAAAAGATAGAAAAGAAAATTAGTATTTTAAAAGGAAGCTTTTACAAGAAGCAAGACACTTTAACGCAGAGGTCTTCAAACTTTTTTAATCGACGGGCCACTTTGGCCGTTGCCTAGAATCTAGAGTGTCGAATGGTAATTTTACAAATCTTTTTCGTTTAAAGACTTAAATAATATGGCTTATATCAATGGTACATAAGATTTTAGTAAAAGATTTATATATGGCGTTAAAATTCGCTGAGATATTCATATAAAAGTTTATTTGGACATGATAAAAAATTGTTTACTTGAATAAAAAAAAATTTAAAAATAATAATTGAGTGAAAAACATTATTTTTCAATTATAGTAAGATCACATACATTTGTGATTGTAATGAGAATTGAGTGTCTACTTTTTACACGACAAATCAAACAATATGTTTGTCAGAACAATGATTTGAATTTTCTAGTTTGTCATTTGCTTTGAGGACCGAATTACCAATCTTTGCGGGCCATAGTTTGGAGATCCTTGCTCTAACGCTTTTAATTTGTACGAATAAATATATTTCCCTAAAACCAAATTCCGTGGCGAAGCGTATATGAACGCAATTGACACATCGAATACTCTCATAAGTCATTGGCTGATTTTAGTTATTAGTCACTTGCCTTTCAACCAATGATCTCATACATCAAAGATCATTAACTTATTGACATCTCATTGATAACTTATTTCACCAATGACATATAAGAATTTTTTTCTGCATTAATTGGACAGTCTCGATGACTCAATTGCCTTCATCCATACTTCGCCACTGATCAAATTAGTTACCATTGCAGAAAATATTATAAAACCTAATCTTTTAAAACTACTATGGATATTTTAAATTCGCTTATAAAAACAATTACAAAATAAGTAACTACTACGGGATTTCGACGATGAAAAACTTAAGTTTAAACTTATCTCACGATGCTTTTCATAACTCACAAAGCAGTAGGAAAGATACGTTCAGATAATTCAAAAACTTTATGACCCTCTAGTTACTTAATAAAAAATGATTGCTATATTTTTCAAAGATATTAAATTCTGAACTGCTGTGTTTTTAGAAGTATTACTTTACATCAATTTCTACTGTTTCTCTCAGAATTATGGTTGTGATTACCTGTTGTACTTGGGTTGTTGATAACCTTCTGTAGTGGAGAATCATGAGTTAGACAGAAGTAGAAGAATGACGTGTTGTTTCCACTCCTACAGTGTGAAACATGAACATCGAGTAGCTTGCGAGTTCCACATTCCATTTTCATTCCTTAAAACGGTAGCAGCATTTCAATTCCGAAATGTTCCCTAAATAGAACTTATAAGTACCAAGAGAATTTTCTTGCATTTTTTTTTCTCTTTCTCGTAGGGAGGTTGTATTAACATATACCACTCAAAGGCAATCATTCGAGAACCATTCTGTCTTGTGTCATTTCCTTTCCCTTGTTTGACTCAAATGCTTCTGGATGTAACTCTCGCTCCTTCAGATCCGTATGCTCTTTTCCAATCGACTAAAACCTATTTAATCTACTCGCTTTTCTTTTAAGCCATCGACTTCAGACTTACCACCCTCCGAGAAGGATCTGGAGCAGCAGCATGAAGGAACACCTGCACTTCTTCATCTCGATATCTCCTCTTCCCATCTCCATCTCCACTTGCGTCTTCATCTGCCCGCACGAGGGAGGCTGAGGCTCAGAAGGAGGCTGTCGCCATTAGAGGAGAGGATGAGCTTCGCACCTCCCGGTTCTCTTCTGTTTTCTCATCCCCTTGATGCTGAGAATGCGCATCCATCTCTATTATGCTATGATATGCTGGAGATTGCCATTTAATCGTTACCGTTTGTTTTGCTTTAAGTGAAAAGTGTGCCATTGTTTGCCTAGACGATTCCGCTCTCGACTCTCGAAAAGAGCAGCAAACGAAATTGAATATTTCAGATTAAACTGCTCTTCCTTATTGTTTCGTTTCTCTGTTACCTTGATCGTTTACTTCTGATCAGAAACGTGATACAAAGATCAACTGTATTTAAGATACGCGAAAAAACTCAAAAGATTCTATGACTTTCCTAGGTTTAGCTCCAGAATTGTGCAAACCAAGCTTAACGTATTTTGGTTTTAAAGCTAAACAACCGGTATTCATCTGATCTCTCAGTTTCAGAATGATCAAGTTCTTCATTTTGTTTTGTCTTTCTAAGACTAACATTAAATTGCTATTTAATTTGTCCGTATTCACTTAACTTTTTCGTTAGTTTGTTAAATACAGAAATGGAAAAATATAATATGTAGAAATAAATTGGAGATTTTTCATCTGCTGTACGTATTATGTGCGAGAGAAAAAAATAAGAAAATGAAGCACCTGCAATTAGTACTGACAAAGCGTGGATGCAGGCAATTCAGTCAGTGAGACTGAATAATTGATATATCAAAAATTGATATATCAAGCAGAAAATCCCATTCGTCATAATAAGTCAGTGAGACTATAAGACAGTGAGACTATAAGACTATAAGCTATAAAGTGAGCTATAAAAGTGAGTGAGTAATATCAGTGAGACTATAAGCTATAAATCACATATTAATAGACTAATAATATTTGATCTATAAGATAATTGTTTGATTGACAAGTGATTGATAGATGAAGCTATTAATGACATATAATAGCAATTGCGCAGTCTCATTGTCTCAATTGATATTATCCGCGCTTCGCCACTGGCATTTACGACACCTGCAAATATGAAAATTGGATATTTGTCAATTTCACTTTGTTATATATAAATAGGATGTGCAATATAGACGATGAAAGTTTCGCTTAATATCAAGAACTCAGTGTAACTTGTTAAAAGAAAATTCAGTATGACTATACTCGATTTCACATAAAAAAACTGAATGGCAAATATCTGAAAAATCAAAGAAAGCAATCAACTAATGAAAAGATTCCACACCCATATAAGTTCTAGAAAGAATCCGTCACAGCAAATAGTTCCACGCTTAGGCAACAAATAAATACTTTTCATACGTAAGTTTTTAGAATAGTTTATGGAAGTGAGCAATTGAAAATGCTTTTTTTAATTTCAAAATATCGTAAAGTAGACGATATATTTTCAATTTTGACTGCTGGGACTTATTGTCAATATTCGCTTTATGTCCCAATGTGAAAACATGATTTTCTTTCCAATGTCGATAAATGAACAATTGTTATTTTTAGTGAGGGACAATCACAAGATATATGACAGTACAAACGATCATTCGATACCTGGATACCGGTAGTCGCAATGTCACCGAGAACCAACTCGATATCACCGAACTACAACGACGATTTCTTAAACACTTGCCATGCAAGTTCCCGATGAGTTGGGGCTGATACATTTTCAGTCACTTCACCTTGCTTTGCATTGGCTTTCGTGGTCAAGAGTACTTATTCCGTGGTCAAGAGTACTCAGCCACGATTAGACAACAAACTCTTTGAGGGAGACGCCGCTCCATTCTTTATGTGAAACAGAGTATATGGCAAATGTAAGCAAAGTATGCCCATAATCAAGGGTTCCTCGTTCATCAAATTCTTTAATTACAGCCAAAACTTCTTCTAATGATTGACTCTAACTCTGTTAACCCATTTCGTACTCGCTTCACGAAGAATAGACGTGGACTTGCCAGATGGTTTCATATCCAATTTCATTACAATCT
The DNA here is from genome assembly GCA_038380435.1 of Ryuthela nishihirai. Classification (NCBI taxonomy): domain Eukaryota; kingdom Metazoa; phylum Arthropoda; class Arachnida; order Araneae; family Heptathelidae; genus Ryuthela; species Ryuthela nishihirai. The sequence goes on from JAWZYU010000001.1 coordinate 110,861,851, forward strand.
TGTACACGATTCTTCGTGTTTTTCTCCACAGATATAGCTAGCAGTGTGTTTTGTAATATTCTAAGATGATAAAAAATTCGTCATAAGAATAAAATATAATATATTTTTTAAAGAAAGGTCACAAAAACACTACATTTGCATGAAAAATACACATGTCGATGGTCAAATAATTCTTATAACCATCATTATAGAGGAGAACTTGCTTGGCATCTTGTAGCTCAGTGACTTCCTTCATTTGGATAGTTTACCTATAATTAGCAAAAATATTGCTATACATTAAGCTTCAACAACAAATTTGCTTTGACAATAATGGTGCAATGACACTAGTGAAAACAGATCCCAACTAGTTCTGTATCAGTGCTGCTTAATCCAGAAAAATTAAAATTAATTTTTCTTGCAGGAATTAGCTTGATTAATCAGTCAAGCGGGAACAAACAATACGAAAAAGCAAACATATATCCTAAATCAATGAACTTCCATTTAAAATCGACACAAAATATTTAAATATGATTTAGATTCGCTCATAAAACTCCTTCAATGTGGCTTTGGAAGGATTAGAAGCAATTCGTTGAGCCTTTCTTTCCACGTATATTTTTTATTAGTGAAACAGCTTTTTGAATAGTTTTATACCGACTAATATGTTTTTTGTCAATATCTGATCAAACCACAAAACTTATAGTTTCTCTGCAGGTTGTGGTAGAAAAAATATTGTTTTCAAACGCAGCGGCGTGCGAAGAGGGTGAGTAAAACGGAATTTGGAAACTGGGGGGAAAAATCAATTTTGTCCACCAACGAAGTTTGGGATTTGTATTTTAACCCTGAAAATGATATCAATAGAAAAGAAATCTCAACATTCTACCTTAGTTCGAACTGAATATCAGAAGCGATTCAGAGCTACTCTCTTGAAATGGCACATGGGATGCTCATTTGCAAAGCCCTTATTATGACGAATGGGATTTTCCGCTTGCAGCTGGTTAAGCGAGGAAAAACGGGATCCTGCTCTCCGCAAACAGTTAAAAGGTGGTATTTGATTTGCTTCATCTGCTCCAATCTTCTGCTATCATTATGTTAAGATTGGAAAAAACGGAATGATAATGGCTGATTTCTGGTATGAGCATGGTATCCACCTTAGGTTGGAGACCACTTGGATGGAAGCTATGACGTCAAGGGAACATATTCTATAAATTTTCTCATCCTGGATTTTTGGACTTCTGACGCCTTGGCGACTCACTGGAATCGCGTTGGCTCGAGGTAACACTACGACTGCCGGCGTTCGGGTTCGAATCTCAGGTAGTTTGTTCTGTCATATATGTCGTGACTGTCCCCCAGTAAAAATAAAAAGTTAACTTATCGGCATGTCAAAAAAGCAAACAAACTATGTTTTTGCATTGAGACTTAAGGCGAATATTGGCTACAAGTTCCAACCAAACTGAAAAAAAAACTTCGCACGCCACCTACAACATGGGATTTGAATCTGGACGCGACAGCTGTTGCGTCATAGCGAATATAAGCGAGACACTGCTACACCGAAGTGTCCAAACCCAAACTGTAACATACGACAATTAACCATCGTACATTGATTTTATTGTCCCATGCATTTTTCCCGATTTATGAAAATACCTATCTATAGGCAAATATTCAGAGAAATAATACTTTAATTCTTATGCATTAAACCTGTGCATTAAAAAGTGTCTCTTACTTTTGAAATTTATCTCAATGAAATCCATCGAGGAATTTACAATATTTATAAAGTAAATACTGTTTCAAGAAAAGCTTATTTTTTACGATTAAGAACAGAACAGGCTTTATAATTAATCATCTTTAATGACAGTTAATTTTGCACCATCACACAAAATTAATATTAAGATTTAAAGCAACTATTTAAAACCCATCTTCTTAAAGTGTAATAGGAGCCATTTCCTTACATTCATTTTTATTAACACCACATCTTTAAACAAAATGCTATTGGTTTTTCCTTATACTCACTATGTGCTCAAAAGCCTTCGTATCCCTTGTTTAATTTTTACTAACCGATTAAGCATGGTTTCGTATTTCATTCATTGCGTTACCCTATAAAACTACTTAAAGTCTCAAACACAAACGATGTCGAGACAATACAGACAGAGGAGCTAAAAGCAAAGTACACGCGTTTCAGAGGGCAGACGAAAGTGTACTACGAGTGATTAAAGGGGAGGCCGGAAGAGGTGAAAGTGGTTGGCACAGATTACGTTTGTACAAGTGCGCCTCATTACGGTAAGAGCACGCAGGCCAAGACAAGCCTGCCTCACAGCATCCATCACCTGTAAACACCTCACAAACTTTCTTCCAACATCCCTCCCCCACCTCTCTACATCTGGCACGCGCTAACCGATAAGGTGCTTCAAGGGGTCAAAGGTTATCAAAGGTCAGCGTAGTTACCGAAACGTCACTGTGACAGGAGGACTGGGAGACGGATTCTGTTTGGCTAAGAGCCCATTGGATGTTGATGTAGCGAGGCGGGGTGAGGCAGGGGATCACAAGCTGTGCAGCCGGTCCCGCATGCTCGTTGCTTGCGGCAGAAACCTCCCTCCCTCCCTCAACATGCAGCTCTAGAGGCTAATCGAATCCCTAATGATCTTCCCCATCATCGGGGAGAGGTGGGGGAGAAGCGCTTCTCAACAGCGGTGGTAGTGGTGGACATGGTGCATGGCCACACAGCTCATCGGTGTGGAAGGCAGAGACCACAGAAGGTGGAAGCTGCAGCCATTTCCTAAAGATAAGCTGCTGGCCGCTGCAAGAGGATTAATGACCGGTGGGCTCACGCCCCGCCGTCCGCTGAAATAGATCTTCGAGAGAGCAAAGTTTGGGGAGGCTAGACAGAGTACCTTCCGAAATCTTCTGGCGAAATCAATTAATCGATCTGCTACTTAATTATTTGGCGGAACTCGGACGAAAATGGCGCAGTGCCGTGGAGCACCCTTGGGATGGGAAGAAAGTTTGTGCGGGAGTCTAGTCAATAATTCACAAGTCAATTTCTTTCTGTTTTTTTTTTGTCTCTATCTTTCTTTCCCCCTTTTGGAGTGTGTGCTGTTTGTGCGTGGGTATGTGCGTACTTTCGCTTTTCGATGATAGCAGAAAAATAACTAAGTTTGTCTTTTTTTTTTCATTTAAAGGAGATGATGAAATTTTTAAGCTAAAACACTTTTCAACAGTGTCCGGTGTTTCCTGATAAGTATCAATATTAGATTAGAATCTTTAATAATGGAAATTGCTCAAGGAAGCTAATCTACGTCATAAGTTATTCTGTCTTTCTGTTTATTGCGTTAGCCGAGAGTTTTAAAGTGAATATTGTCCATAATATATATTTTATTGCTTTAAGACAAGACATTTGCTTTTTTTTTTGAACGAAAAGGAAAAGGATGTTTTGAAATACACAGATGATGTTGCAACATGTGCTTTTCGTTTTTGCGCAGAAAACAAAACCTTATTTTCCTCCTCTTTGGTTAAAAAACAATATTCGGAATTTGATTAAACAATAAACTAGTTTTATTTTCATTCTTTGAGTTTGAGCAAAGATGGATTTTTTTTTTTTGCATTTCTATCAGTTGCGAATTCAACTACAACATAAAAATAAATCATGGCGTAAAGCATATAACAACCAATAAAAATGAGAAGAAATATCTTTTTACATTTATATAAAATAAAAGACATTTTTTTATACGAAATATCTTTTATTATTTTGTTTATCGATTTTAAATGCAGTCTGTAATTTTCTAAAACCGTTGTTTATTGCAACTATCGTTATAAATAGCCTGAGATTTAAAAAAGAAAATAACCATAGAATATATTAAAATTTTAATAATTTTGCGCTAAGCAATATTGAGAGAGGCTTATATTTCATAAAACATTTAAATACGAATGTTTTATATGTAAAAATAACTAAGTATGGGAATTATATTTAAAAAAGTAAATATGAACGTTACATAAGAAAAAGGAACAAATGGAATCTATATTAAGAAATAAATCTAGGCAAGCACATAACTAGGGTCAAGGAGTAGGATACGTGATCAGGGATGATAAAATTTTTAAGAAATTCAAGGACTGGGTTTTTTGTTTACATTAATTTGTTTTTAATCCTCTTATTATGCTATTACGTGTAATTATCAATTTTACCAGAGATAAATAGAATATAGTTCATTAATATCGATATGTTCTCTTCCACCGATATTTATTTTGTTCCCCTGAAAATATATATAGATATGATACTTGTACATACATACTTATTTCTATAGCTCTGTGATTCAATTCCAGGTAAAATAAAAGCCTTTATTTTTAGTTTGCAGTCATTTAAATTGTTTCTTAACATACACCACCCTTGCACTTCTTTTCCTGGTTCGTGAGGTGCTCTTAATATCGGAAAGAAACGAAGTATAGAGAAGAGCGCGAAGTACTGTATATTCTAAAAGTATTTCATCGATGTAAGGGATAGAAAACATATTTCTCTCACCTAATAAAATTAAACATAAAGTCTCAATGCTTAACGAGGACTACCGAGTATTATTAATCTCGTTTTCATAAATAATGAATCGTTGTAGAATTTAAATATGCAGCTATTTAAACAGCAGTAAAACAGTCACAGTGGCTGAATATATTAATTGCATTTTTGGCAATGGTGAAAAGAAGATCAGGAATCGAGTCTTGAATAAAGCATGAATGCTTTCTTTCTGGTATTATTGTCTTTCTGCTGAGATCTCTTCCATTACCGATCACTTCATACTTAGAATTCCATAATTATACTTAAAATGAATTACTTAAACTTAGAGGCAATAATTTAGTTTAAAACACACTTGGAATATATTTAAAGAACTGTAAAAATAAATGAAATAAATTTCTTAAATTTATATTGCTTAAATAGGGATAGGCAGTTTACTGTCCCTGAAACAGTTTTGTCTGCCCGTCGAACTAATATAGATTGATATTATTATTCTCCTGTGGCGGGGAGTTAGCATTTAATGCAGACAATATCTGTTCGTTCTTACGTAGAAGCTAGGAAAGCTGAATTTAATCAGCACATTTTAAATACAAGTTGTCTAGCCTTAATTCACGATAATCATGTCTTAAAACTAAGTTAAGGCTGTTATTTCAAAAAAATTGTACCGTTTAATTTTACGATTGGCTTTGCCACTGACGTCAAAAGGTTGGGAGAATGCAATCTTTGCAGCAGACTTTAATTGTTCTCCAGCCATTCCTAGAAGTCTTAGGGAAAATTGCACTGTGTTTTATACGGTGCAATTTTCCTATCGGATTATAATAAATACGTTGAAATTACAGTATGGAACATTTCACGGTGTAAAACTGACTTTCGTGTTTCTTATTTCCAAACTTGAATGATTTGTTCAATTTGTGTGCAATAGCATTTTTATAAAGAATTATTAAGTCCTTACATTCATTTGTAATCAGGCTGTATATAAGATGCGCTGAATATTTTTCCAACATTTCTACACATTTTAGAATTTTTTACGCTTTTTTGTATATTTTCAAAGTTTGAGACTGAGATTTGAGATTTTTACACTTTTCCAAAGTTCGAGACGAATCGGTTGATTAGTTTAAATGCATAATAATGAGAATTATCATTCTTTGTTCTTTCTGTTTCATAAAAACACGCACAAAAATGGGCGGGGAGAGGAATAGAAGAATTGCCATTCTTCTTTCGTAAGTCATTTAAATACCTCACCACAAATAAAAGAATGCACGAACAAAGTTGGGAGAGAACTCAGTGAAATTGAATTTGTGAAATATCGAACAAAAAAACAGGTGAAAAATTCAGAAAAGAAAAACAGAAAATACGCAGCCCAAATAAACCAATTCATATATTCCCTTATGCGTTTACTACCACAAGTATTCCAACTTCACTGCACTATGGCTATGAAGAAAATTTGGCTTGCAAAGGGTGATTTCGGTGAAACCCACGAGCGGAATTGGATACATGACGCGTAATCATGCACACTTCTTATAGAGCAGGATGTGGCAGCGTATCTGCATGCCTGATAACCTCTCTTTCCGTTTCTACTCTTACTAGTTGTTCCTATTCCTCTCTCTTTCTCCTAACGATAATATTCAACGGACACCTACTGGAGTTCAAAATTTCAGAGATGTTTTTTTTTCCTGAGTGTAAGGAGGCATGCATTTTCGGCGAGGTCTATGTGCGTGACAGCAACTGACTTGCTTCTTCTGCTGCTTCTTGTACGGACGAATGAGGCCATGCTCGACTCGTTCTATCCTTAGGATTTATATGTGGAGGAGGGGGAGGGGAAAGGAAGGGGCTGCTCGTTTTCAAAAATGTAAAGCTACATCTTCGTTCTCGGAGCAAAGTCTTAATATGTTTGATGGCATTTTGAGTCTCAGCTCACAGTGGAGTTGTTCCAAGTTCCAGCGCCCAGCGGGATGCCCAAGATCCCGGGATGTGTCTATGTCATTTCTCCGAGATTACGCCGTATCTCAAGCGCCGTTGGTTCTGAGCCACTCTGCGGCGAAGAAATAAAGTATTCATAACGTACCTGGGCTTGATTACTGCGGGATGCTCCGATGTGGCACGTTTCACCTTCCTCGTTCCTCACGTTATAAATCTTCACTCGCTGCACCGCTGCACCACGCTCCTGCTCTGCGTGCGTGCGTACGGAAAAGGAGCAAGCTCCAACACCTCCAGCTAATATAACACTTGTTACTAGCTAAAGTTTCTGTCTGCACGTAATGTCTTCTTTTCGTCCCCCTTGTTACCTGGCTTCATCTCGTGGCATAGGACGTTTGTTCTACTTAGGTAATTGTATTTTAATCCGATAGTGCGCAACGTGAAACGAAGTGTGCTCTTTTGGTTTCCAGGAAGGCAGAACTTTATATCGTTAGCATTGTCATTTCGCCTTAAGAAGCAGTTACATTTCGCTTCTTTCAGGTTTTTTACTTTTGCTCTTAAATTTCTTTCTCTTATAAAATCCAGAGTTGAACCTCGAAAACTTGTTTAATGACTTAATCTGATTAAGTTATAAATATATATGTTATAAAAATAGCAGTAAGTACATAAAAGTCTAGCCAGGAATTCTAAAAATGACAGATAATGTTTCGATTGTACACGATGTTGGGTTTGTTTTAGCTCTTCACTGCACCGCTGAATTAATAATCAAGTACTCCAAAAGTAGGGATAGAATGAGGATTTTTTGTGTTGTTTACCCCTTTAAGGTATTTTTCTACCGAACACTGTAATGAACTACCAAACAGCCAAATGAACAGTTAGAGGTGGGGAATGAGATTCATTTGAGAGTTGTTAAGAATAGATATTAGATGTTTGGGGATGATTCATGGGAATCTGTCTCCATATCCATCCAAAGTGGCCTTTAACGTGCATAGATACGGGCTACCCACGAAACCAGGGATAGAGCTATCAACTGACATGGGTCACATTTTCCAATCAGTCGATGGTTTTGTTTTGTCGATGGTAAACTGAGTACATCACGCCACTTGAACCGTTTAACCATCGTTTAAAATTATCTATGCATTAGCTTTACACCTAGTACGGAATAAGTTATTATTTTTAAATATAGAAAATCTTGAGGTTAATTTGGATTAATTGGGATAATTTCAAAATTTAAAGGCACATAACAATTTCGGAGAAATGTGCATCAAAATCATTAATTGAATATCTTAAACTCATTTAGAATGCATATGCATGATATTAAGATGATTAATTATACATTAAATCAGGATTAAAATATTAAGCATATATTGCCACCTAATGAGGAGTGGTGGTTGTCTCAGAATGGTTGTGATCTTCAGTTCCAAGTCCCAACTTCGCCGCCATTGAAACTTATCTCCGCTAACCCTCACACTGCCCAGATAAAGATTACCCTGATGGTCTTGGAAAGGCCAACTTCCCTCGGATGGAACGTTTAGCCGTGGTTTCGTGTATTGAAGAGCCATACCCATAGCACGTTAAGGAATATGCCGGATGGAAACCTTCCATCTATCTCCTAACAACCGTACAATAGATCTCCGACACCAACTTTCTATGAGCCCTTGGGGTTCCGTGACCTGGCCATTTATCCCATTTTGTGTGTTCCGCTCAAAGGTAAAACAACTCAGCAGCCCACATAATAATGTACTATAATTAGGGAAATTTTTTTGCATCTCAGTAGGGTTGATGGTAATGTTTGAGCAATAAAAATTCTTTTATTTTTAATTGACAGCATCTAGTAAATATTTATTTAATTTTGCAGTTTGGTTCCGATTTTTCTGTTCCAGTTATGTTTATATAAAGTTTTGAAAGCATTAATTTTATTTGGATCGAAAAGTGAAATTTTTAAGAGGGTGTAAGTCAATGAAACTGCAAAAGAAAAGACACAAACAAAAAAGTTTAGAAACACCGACTGATGTATACACTAAAATAAATAACCCATCAAGCAGCTGCTTACCACAGAGGTCTGACTGGAGCCTGTCAGTTTATATGCCACAGTAGAAGGTCTGAGAGGATGACAGGACCTCAGCAGAAAAACAACACGAACATCCATGCCTTACCCGGGACTCGAACCCGGGTCCCTTAGATCAGTAGCCAAGCGCGCTAACCACTCGGCCATGGGACGGCTATACTGATATATTCACTAAAATAAATAACCCATCAAGCAGCTGCTTACCAGTTAATAGATTCTGCCAGTTAATAGATCACCGTAGAAAATCTGTGAAGATGATCGGCAGAAAAACAGCATAACATACATCAAAACAGCAAAAACATCCATCCATGCCTTACCCGGGGCTTGAACACAGCTCCCTTTGATCATTAGCCAAGTTTACTAACCACTCGGCCACAAGACGGCATATATACGCTGGTGTTCAAAATTAAAGGACAGTGTCCTCTATAAAGTAAATGAGGCAATGGCATGATATATGGTGTATATGTAAATTTTGCAATACGGAAGAAGTTGATCATTTTAACCTACGTTACCGTAAACATGCAAATTAGTGTTGCTATGAAACAGAGCATGGCTGCGATCACCCCCCCCTCCATTTCTGTTCCCACCATCCTAGAGTTCAGTTGGGTAGCAGTTGACGCATACTTTGTAGAGAGCCATAAGTAGGATGTAAGCGGGTCAATCTCAGATCGAAAAACCACAGAATGTTCTCTCAAGACTTCAGAGACAACTTGAAGAAACAGAAGACATTAATCGTAGACCAGGACAAAGTCATCCACAATGGCTCAGGGTAACGGCTATCTGTTTTAACATCAAGACAACATTGACAAATAACATCTAGCAAGCAGTCAGCGGGCATAGGAACAATTTTAAGACATACTATGTAGCGGAGATTCCATGAAAGATGTCTGTATGCACGAAAATCATTCGTGTTACCCCTTCTCAAACCCCTTCAACAAAGAGATCATCTAATGTAATGTAGACATCAACTTCGTAATCCAGGACAGTGGAAAAATGGGCTCTACGTAGATGAGTCCAGATTCAGTTTGAACATATACATTCATGTTCACATACATGTTCATCTGGTGAGGACAAGGAATTCATCATAACAGCTGTATTACCATGGAAAACTGACAATTTTGTGTATGGTCGTGTGATGATCTGGCTAATAGTAGTGTGATGATCTTGCTAACAACAACAGGCTGCATAGACTTCATGCTTCCCATCTTTCAAAGAAGCACTCTGACTCTTCAGCGATACAAATACAAGAATTCTGTTCTGATGACGACTATCAAGTGCGGTCAAAACCGATCATCATATACTATCCTGCACCAAGTACAGTTTTGTACTTGGTGCAGGAGAGTATATGATTAACTTGCTAATCATGTGTTAATAAATCTAACTAGTGAAATAAAGCGTTTCTTCTAATATTCCTTTCCATACGACACTTAGTTGTATTTTCCAAAAGCCATTTTGTATTATGTACACTTTTCTATGTTATCCTTTATTTTTGAATACCAGTGTATATATCTTTTAAACAAATCACATTTCAGAAAACCGGAGCAACAGTCTAGTGCGTTAATATACTACCTAGGTTACGTTTTTAAAGTTATTCCTATTACCAATACCCTTTCAAATCTATTCATGCTTTAGCAAAACAGGAAGTTCTTGCAAAACTTTTTTATCATTACCCTGTTACAAGCGTTGCATTATAATAATATATAAATACCCCCTCAAGCAGCTGCTTGTCACAGAGGTCTGACAGGAGCCTGTCAGTTTATATGCCACAGTAGGAGATCTGAGAGGATGGCAGGACCTCAGCATTTACGTAGAGCAAATAACATATAAATAAAGTGTGCATCTCGTCATTCCAAAATATTTAATACTTTAGGGTTTAGTTCCACATTCTTTCTTTGACCAAAAATCAAAACGTTAAAAAGCATTTCCGATAAAAAATAAACTTCCAGATCCTTTTGCGATGGACTGAGACTATGAAAAAACATCAGCGTGGCTCTACGTCCATTCCAATAAATAAATTTAGTTGAAATTCACTTTTCTCCTTCGCAACAAGTTTTTCTCCACACTCTTCTATTCCTTTTCCGGGTAAGTTGAGCTACCATGGAAGGCAGCAACTTACTCAGGTAAGAGATTGGAGTGTGATATCCTCCTCCTCCTCCTCCTCTTGGCTATCAATACATACCTCCCTCTTCCCCTCGAGTAGGGAACCCACCCCCTCGGAGCCGATACGTCTTTGGAAGCTTGCCGCTAACCTGCTATCTCCTATCTCCCACGAGCTGTACCAGTGTCCGTTGACTGTGCTGGCCACTCATATAATGGGAAAGCGATTCAGAGCATAGCTGCTTCTGCAGACCCCAGTGGTTGTAATGACACTTCGGATCGATTCCTCCTGGAGACCCTTGTGAACGAAAATCGTTCATCCACGGCGCGATTTTACTGTAATATGCGGGTAATTAAGGAAGTAGGCACGGCTTCAGGAAAATTGCTTTCTTTTGTTGGGGAGTTCGTTTTTTTCTTTCCTTTTTCGCGCGATCTTTACGTTAGAGAGATTTTTTCCCCCATTCCCTCCTCCTTTCTAATCGAAGTTTCCGTTACTTTTACAGTTTGGTATCGGAATGGAAGAATGACAAAAAAAGGAAGTTTTCGTATTGGATTTTTGGGCTCCGTTCACTGATAAATCGAAAAGAAGTTTTTTTTAAAAAAAAAAAGTCCATTTGATGCTCTAAACTATAAGCGAAAAAAATAGACTAAATCGGCGTTCTCTTTGCCCCTTTATTCGAGCTACGGTGTCGTTTTCAACGGAATACAACCCCCAGGCCATTTCTAGTTAGTCTTGAAGTCAGTATATCAAAACTTCCGGACAACTTTAAAGGTTTCGAACTCGAGCGTTCTGACAGTCTCTAGCTGAAACTCTAGTTATTCGTTTTGTATCACCACAGTGCATAAAACTTGCAAAAAAAAATAATCAATACGTTTAATTTTTTTCGCTATAGTTTTCAGTTACTCGTGCCATTATTAGTTCTTAATTCGGCCAAATATTCTTTACATTACTTCCCTTGTAACCGAAAACTATTTTTTTTTACTTTTGTTCGTTCTATTACTATTACTGTTTTCCAACTTTTCGCTTTTCAAATATTCGTTTTCCATTTAACTAGTTTGAAATTTGAAATAAATGAAAAAGAAATAATGAAAAATTTGAAATAAATGAATGAAAAAGCTTCTTTTGTCCATCTCTCTCTTTTCTCTTAAACAATATTCGTTTTCCATTTAAAGAACTTGAAAGTAGGGATAAATAACAAATGTTTCATTAGTCCATCAATTTTTTTTTCCCCCAGAATCAACGAAAACTGAAAGAATTATTAACATGCTTTCGCACTCTACACTCACTTTACTTGCTGGGTATAAATAAGTATATTTATATACGGTTAAAATTCCACATAACACTTAGAAATGCCATTGCTAAAGTTAATGTTTTAGTTTCAATAGCTAAACAAAGGCAGTTTGAAAATTAATATTTAGATGCAACAGAACTAATTTTTTTTTCAGGATAATGCGGAGGGAATATAAATAAATGTTTACACTTTTTCATCGATAATCAAAAGCAGTGGTTCTCAACCTTTTATGCTTCCCGTACCCCCTGGAAATGTGTATGTAACTGGCGTACCTCTTGTATAGATAGATAAAACTACAGTTATAGTATAACAATGGGAATAAAATAAAACATATATATATAACATATATCTAGCGGCTTTTGAGCTATCACGCAGTACCCCAAAAATTTTTGCCGCGTACCCTTAATCTTTCAGAACCCTTAATCAAAAGTAATAAAAATTTTAAAAATATATCGATACTCCAAAGTAATAAAATATTTCCCATCTCTTGATAAAGTGTCGCGAATTAGTGTTAATTCACTAAAATTTTGTCATTAATAATATGAATGGGGGGAAAAAACTACTACTACTGTGTATGAAATGCAAATGTGATATAAAACAAAATATAATGATATTGCTTTGCATTTAGATCTTAATTTTCAGTTTCATTCATTTATAGGAAATAGAGATGAGTTCGGGTTCAGATTTTCAATCTCGATCAACCTGGTCTCGAACTATTTCGATAATTGCTGAGCTCCAGTCTTCCCGATCCCTAAATGAATGAGATCGAGCCTATAGGAGCTAGTGAGAAAAGAAATCCGATACATCGTAAAAAGAAAAGCTGCCCTATCAAAATATTAGACAATTTTCACAATTTCCGTGTTATGTTAATGGGAATCTAACTGCAAAGCTCTAAATTTCTAAGATACGCATTTGATGAAAATAATGTGATTCAAGATTAAGATCTCATTCAAATCTATTTAAATTTCCAATTTCAACAATATTCGTTCAGAATTTAAAGGGTTATGGAAGCTGGAATGTTAAAGAATAAATTATCTTGATTTATAAAAATGATACACCGAAGAGCCAAAACATTACGAACAGCGCGTCTTTATGCATATCGAAGTAACAGCAGGTAAACGACGGGGCGTTTAAAGATCATGAAACGGTATAAATAACACCTCATACTGAGCTCTGTTGATCAGTGTTATTCTTGTTCTTCAGATGAGAAAGGCAGCGGACTTAAGTGAGTTTGACAAAGGACAAATTGTAATGGCCAGACGACTGGGTCAGAGCATTTCCGAGACGGCAAGGCTAATGGGGTGCTCATGGTCAGCCGTGGTTAGTACGTACCTTCAAAAATTGGTCAAAGGAGGGAAAAACCACGAACCGCCGGCAAAGTATGGGCCGACCACGGCTCATCGGTGCTACAGGTGAGTGAAGCTATCCCACTAGCTATCCACCCATAGAGATTGCATCTCTATGGGTGGATAGAGATGCATCTCGATGGTCTCATCATCTATATCCCACTAGCTATCCACCCATATAGTATAAGCCAACAGAAGGGACACTATGGCGCAACTTGCATGCAATTTAAATGAGAGTGACAGGAATAATGTGTCAAAACACACAATACATCGAAACCTACTGAAAATGGGGCTGCGTAGCCGCAGGCCACTCCGAGTGCCCATGATAACTTCAGTTCACCATTGAAAGCACCTACAATATGGGTACGCGAGCATCAAAACTGGACCTTGAATGATTGGAAGAAGGTCGTCTGGTCCGATGAACCTCGTTTCCTGTTTGCACTATGTGGACGGCCGGGTACGTCTGCGCCATTTACCTGGGGAAGTGTTGGCACCATGATGCACCATGGGACGAAAACAAGCCAGTGGAAGAAGTGTAATGCTTTGGATAATGTTCTGCTGGAAACCCTAGGTCCAGTCATTTATATGCAGGAAACTATGACGTCTACCACCTACTTAAACATAATTGCAGACCAGGTACTTCCTTTCATGGCAACGGTATTTCCCTCTAGTGGTGCCTTCTTTCAGCAAGATAATGCGCCATGCCACACTTCCCGGATTGTTCGAGAATGGTTCGCGGAACATGAGGAAGACTTCCAAGTATTTTCCTGGCCTCCAAATTCTCCGGCATCAATCCAATCGAGCATCTGTGGTTTGTGTTGGAACAGACAGCACCTTCGATCTGCGGCGGCTCAACCACGTAACTTACAAGAGTTAAGGGATCTGCTGGTAACGTGTTGGTACCAGATACCACAAGACACCTCTTGAAATCTTGTAGCGTCCATGCCTCGCCGGGAAAGAGCTGTTTTGGCGGCACGTAGAGGACCAACATCATATTAGGCAGGTGGTCATAATGTTTTAGTTCTTCGGTATACAAAACTGTATAACATCGAAATAAACATTACGTAAAGTTCTAAAATGTATGTTTGTTTTATTAAATGGTTTGAAACAACAGATATTTAACTTTTAATTAATTTCTGAGGTTTAAATTATACTATATTACTGAAAATTTAAATTATAGCTCAGCCCGAGTACGTGCGTTATTTGGAGCCCGAAAACATCTGCAATAAGACAAAATATTCATAAATATCATCCCAAATGAGATGCGTGCACTGGCTTTTCAATAACATTAAGAAATTTTTATGTTATTATTCTGTAAACCCAAATTTTGTTTTTAACATCTAAAATAGTGCATGAAAGAAATTAAAATCCAAAAAAAAGAACGCCCTAAACTAGAATTTTGAAAAATGTATCATAATCTACCTAAAGCTTGTTTTTTTAAAACAATAATTATCGTTTATTATTTCACAGCTGAATCATACCCGGCACTGATTGGGTTTCACTTTTAAGATGCAATCTCTATATATTCTGATTTTCATTACACTAAAGGTTACCCCTCTTTTTCTCCTCCACCCACCTCTTAGCACAGATTCAACAACGATATTTGTTGGAATTATAATAAGAGAAAACGATTAAATGCAGTGTTGCCAAATCCAAAAGAGGAACTCACCCCTAAACTTTAGAAATGGCAACTATGAATTTGGCATTGATTACCGTTTTTCGTAGGAATAGCAAGGTAAACCTTTTTTCTTCCAGCAAATCCTCCATTTAAAATTTCAACTTAAAACTAGCAGCTGCAACTTGGACAACAACCAAAAACACTCTGTCAATTTTTAAAGCGATTGCCGTGATATCTCGTTGAGTAATTACTTCTACAGACAGATACATGCACAGATAGAAATATCTTTTTATTATTACTATATAAATATCGTTATGGAAATTGGAATATTTGATTGCAACGTCGCCAGTCATCAAATTTGTTTTTTCATTGGTATTCGAACCATAACTTTTGATTCTTCAATCAGTTCATTTAGTTTATTAATACAGCTTTCACAAGAAGTGTAAATTCCTTTAGTTTTTGAAAACTTTGAAAAAATCCTTAGGATATGGGCTGTTTCGTTAAATGATGTGGCTCCATTGTAAATACTTGATGAATGCTATTAAACGGCAAGAGTTATACAGATTTGATTTTTAGTATCAAAAATGTTTCTCTAAAATATTAAGAAGTTATAGAATTTCAAATTGATTTTTTTTTCGATTCACATGGCATTTAACTTGTAGAATCATTCTGATGTTATACATGGTCTAACGAAATGTTCCAGGTTTGAAAACAATAAAAATTTTAATTGTAAATTTACCAATTACCTTTTATGATTTTCTTTAAAATTATATCCCATGGAGTCTATTTATATATATATATACACACACACACACACCAGTGGCGCACTCAGGATTTAATCTTGGGAGGGGGGGGGCGCTGGCCCGACTCGGGCAAACGAAGTAGTGCTCGGTCCGACTTCGGTAAAAATTTGGAAAATTTTCTAGGTTTTTTTTACCTTTTTCTTTGGGGGGTGCCAGGGCCCCTTACCCCCCCCCCCCCTCTGGGTGCGCCACTGATATATACACATGGCAACGTCACTGACATGCTTAAAAGTGCCCTTGGAAGTCATTATCTGAAAGATGACATTCTCTAGCTAAGCTCAATTGATGCAAATTGAGTGGATGTCATTGAAGTTACAAGCTTATGAAAAAGTCGCAAGGAGGCAAGCTGGAAGATTAGGGAGCGTGTCCACGCACATTCTTTTCCTCTCAAGATTTTTCTGTGTTGTGTTAGGGAGAATTGTTGTGATGAAGGAGAACCAATTGTATGGCATGAGCGCTAATCTGACACTAGCACCTGACCAGAGCTTTAATTGAGAGAACTTTTGCTGCCCATCACTACTGCGTTCTTTGTGAGAATAAACTTTTCTACTGTATTTTCAACACAAATAAAAAAAACTATCGAATCTATCAAGTATCTGACCTCAGACATAACCTCTCAAAAACTGTATCGAAAATTAAACGTTATTCAAATACAAGCAAAAAACCTTTCTTTAAAAAACATTTCACTTTCATTCATATTTTTATTTTAGTGCATAAAATTTATCGATTTAGTCTCATTTTACTTATACGGTTTACATTAGCATGTTTCTGTCGTTTAATTTTGTTAAGAATAGAACTTCTGAGAAGTAAGTGGATAATGCAGTGCATTTGTGATTACGATTACAATGTAAATTAACAGAAGGATTCTTAACGCGTTATTTTGAATATTTGTTAGGTTAAAGCTATTTGATTGATTATTAATGAATGACGTCCATGAAGAACCGAAAAGTGCTTATATGTTCTTCAGCGACCTAGTGACGAAGTGTGGATGAGAGCAATACAATGATATTGCGCAGTTGATGCATCGAAGCATGTCATAAGTCATTGGTTGATTTTAACTATCAGTCACTCTACAATAAACCAATGATCTCTTACATAAAATATCATTAGCTTAGTTACACCCGATTGATAGTTTGATTCAGCAGTGACATATAAGTAGGTTCCATGTGTCATTTGCGCAATATCTATGAATCAATTTCTTTCATCCATGCTTCGCCATTGCAGTGACCTGACAATACCTAATGTAAGAGTTGAACAATATTTGATTATTATGTCAATAACTCATGGACGTGTGTGTTGTTTTTCTGCTGAAGTCCTGCCATCCTCACAGACCTTCTACTATGGCATATAAACTGACAGGCTTCTGTCAGACCTCTGTGGTAAGCAGCTGCTTGAGGGGGATATTTAAATCATTCAGTTAGATAACTTTTAGTCTTAGATTTTGATTTATTTATTTTAATGAAACCAAAATTACATAGAAAAAGTAATTTTAAGAATATATAGTTATCTTAATTTTAAGTTTTTGTATTGCTAATATAGTTATCTTAATTTTAAGTTTTTGTATTGCTAACAGAGTTATCTAAAATATTTTTCAACATACCCACCACCTTAATATAAGAATTCAAAAATCCAATGGAAAAGGAGCAAGTAGGCTAAATATTATACCTGTTCAGAATCACATTTTACTTCAGTAGTACCCAACATGAGATATCGAATCAATATCTTGATTAGTTAATCTATAGTTACTTATTGAAACGTGAAATTTTAAATTAGTAATAAGATTTTTTTTCACTATTCAGCCAAGTACATATGCAATGAAATTTGGGACTTTACTTCCCCACTCCAAAACAAAATAAACAAATCTTTTAAAAGTAGAATAATAATCTGTCATAAGCCATTCATCATAATCTTTAGTAAAATTTACTCATGCACTTTTATTTTTATTTACTCTATGAAGTGCACATTCACAAACTTAGTGGCATTTACTATAATGTTGCCTTACATTTACAATGCAACCAAGGGCGAAGCGTGGATGATAGCAATTGATATGTAAAAAATTATTAAAGTTATTGGTGAATTAAACTATAAATCACATGTGAATAGGCTAATATATTTGATCTATGAGATAACTGGTTGATTGACAAGTGATTAATATATCAATTAACCAATGACATCTGAGAATCTTCTATGGAACAATGCCCAAAGTGCAATGGAACAATGGTTCTTGTGTCAATTGTTTCCAATCCACGCTTCGCCACTGGTTGTAACATTTCTAAAAAAATAGTCCAGGCAGAAGTTGGCCGTGTCCTTACCACTTATGGCTTTCCAATCATCTTAGCGTTCTTGGGTTAAATATCTGACATGGGAATAATTTAATATCAAATTTTAATTGGCATTACTAGCCGCATTTCTGTTTCCAAAAGCGAAAAATAGAAACATAGTCTAAAGTTGAAATGTTTTACTCGTCACTCAGCCATTACAGTTGTCATTTCAATTCCATTACATCTTAAACATTTGTTCACGACTGCATTTGGTTTCAGCACAAATACGCAAATACACAGTGGCTGTGTCCATTAATCGCAGCCGTTTAAACTATATTGCTGGCTTGTGCAGAATCTATGCATCGCTTTAGAACTTAATACTTTACCTGAAGCATAGAAATGAACTAAGGAATCTTAATTTTGCGATCCTCAGCCAACAACAAATTATGATCAACAGATGTTGCGCCTAACAAATTGTTTACGAAACGGGAAAATATTAATATTCCTTAGTACGTCCGCAAATTAAAAACCGCTGAGCAGCTACTTCCTGAATTGCGTCAGTTCTAGAGCTTACAGACGTTAGTGATTTAAGTGATAATAATTAAACTAATCCCATGGTGCTGCTTACTACAGTGGCCACCTCATCAGTTCTTGGTCGTTTCGTGCTGCCACCATTACCCACAAGTAAAAGGGAATAAGTTTAATACCACAGCAGAAAGTTGTGCAATTCTCGGTGGCAACACATCGAACTAGCTCGAGCGAGTGAAAGACATTACGACCAACGATGTCCGCGTGCAGGAAACTAGATTTTGCGTTCTCTAATTTGTCGAGACATCTCTTCGTCTAAACAATATGGCCTTTCACTGCTAGTCGGCAGACATAAACACATTAGAATCTGTGCTCCTAATGGTCATGTGTTGCAATCATACGCGAAATAAGCATAACCTATTTATACGATTCTGAGTTGATATAAACAATAAAGTAAATCATAAATTAGCCGTTTCGATGCCATCCAGAAATTACAATACATATATCTCTACGAGAACTCATTATAGGAAATGATAGCATTAATTTTGACTGGTTGCGTCTATATATCAAGTAGTTTCCCCCGGATACTTATAACTTTATCGACATTATTAGTGATTTTATGCCTACAAACAGCTCGATTATCTAGAAATATCATACATTTGAAATTTGTGGTGTAAGAAATAAAACGGGAATCAGGGAACGTTTTGCTTGAGCTCTTATAGGCTTCTGTCACATATGAATTGTGCAATCTTGCAAATTTACGTTATTAAGTTTCGGTATGGGTTCCTAGTATCAGGTTCCTTTTCGGTGCTAGGGAAACATAACATGATGTTTAGTCAAGACATTCAACGTTATTGATTGTGTGACTTGAAAGATTTATTATTCCATTGAAACAAATAGTTTCGATTAAAAAAAATCCGTAATGCTTTTCTGGAATCATGGGAGTTGGCAAGAAATTTTCCAAGGGTGAAGGAACAGCGAAATTTTTATTATTTTTTTTTGGTGGTGGTGGTGGGGGATGTACCAAGATAGAAATATTTATGTCTAGCAGTTCATCATTGAGCGCACTAGCGACTACAGACTCATACCATTATAAACTAAGAATTAAAGTTGCCCAAAAAACCAAATGATAACAAGATTAGCTTATTGGAAATGCATGTGAAAATGTTTCCATATTAATTAATAAAAATAATGTGCTAATAAAAATATATACTTTCAAAAAGAAAAGAAAGCGTAAAAAAAATCCCGATTACATTTTTCTAAAAAAAAAACGAAAATAATTTTGGGTATACCCGACAATATTCAATATAAATTAATTTCCAACCTATTATTTTCAAGGTGTGGATGGGAAAATATCCTCTTTCCCCTTTCCCCTTTCGGCATCCAGACTGGAATCGATTCCTGGATAGATACTTTCGAAAAATTTATTTCTGACAAACATTTGTATAAAAGCTTTTTTTTTAAAAGTTAACCAAAAGTATCATTTCAAAAAATATTTATAATATGTTTAAGAAGAGTTTGATTTCTGATATACTTACTTTATTTTTCCGTTATTTTCAAAGAGAATTTTGCATCGAGATAGCTGCTATATTTTCGAGTTGTGTAGTTAACTGGTCTTCGTCGCATGATTGATAAACTGAAACATTCAAAACTACTTTACCAGATATGATTACTATATTCATCCATCAGATGATTTGATATAGTTCTTTTCAATTACACATCGATACTGCAAAATCCAGGGTAAATTACGAACATTTGGGAAGTATCGAGTATTTTTGTTCTAACCTTCTACTCTGGCATATAAACTGACAGGCTCCTGTCAGACCTCTGTGGCAAGCAGCTGCTTGAGAGGGTATTTATTTTTATTTTATACCAGACATTAGAAGCCCATCACCAAATTCTTCCTTAAATGCGCCACTGTAGATACATTTTGCAATAACAATAAATTTATTTTAGTTGCAGCAGGCGGTGTTGCTAAGCAACTGAATAATCTGACCTGTTGAATAATATGAATGATTGAATGTTTAACTAATCTCGCTGTTGGAGTTTAATTAACAACCTGTTCTGTATGTTGGAATCATTAATAATTTCGATATGTTGCAAAATCAGGTAACAGCATTACGGTATAGTGGAGATTGAATAATAAAAGGTATAGTGGAGATTAAGTAACAATATTCAGTAACTTAAAGATTAAGTAACAACACTCCGGTATATTGTAAATTAAGTAACAAATATATATTGTAGATGAAGTAACAAATATATATTGTAGATGAAGTAACAAATATATATATTGCAGATGAAGTAACAATATTCCAGTAATTTGAAGATCAAGTAACAATATTCCGGTATATTTATATTAAACAATAAAAAGTATATTGGAGAATAAGTAACAATATATAGTAAGTAATTATATTGTAGTACAATGAAGATCAAGTAACAACATATTAAGTAACAAAAGATATATTGGAGGTTAAGTAACAATATTCTGATACATTAAAGATCAAGTAACAACACTCTGGTACATTGGAAATTAAGCAACAAATATGTATTGGAAATGAAGTAACAATATTCCGGTACATTAAAGATCAAGTAACAACATTCTGGTACAGTCGCTCAAAAAAATATTCGAACACTATGATTGATTACAGAACCTTCGTGTAACACGAAGGTTGCCAGATCACTAATTTCTAAAAATAAGTGTTCCCAGATATTTTTTCTGAATTCTGTAACCAATCATGGTGTTTGGATATTTTTTGAGCGACTGTATATTGAAGATTAAGTAATGAAAGATATAGTGCAGAAGTTATTGGAGGTTAAGTGACAAATTTTTTATTTACTTTGTGGACAATACAACAGCTATCAATTAACAATCGATTCGGGTACGTTGGTGATTAGTTTACATTCAATTAAGTTCATTAGCGAATAATTAACAACTAATTTGCGGAGGTCCTGCCATCCTCTCTGATCTTCTACTTTGGCATATAAACTGACAGGCTCCTGTCAGACCTCTGTGGCAAGCAGCTGCTTGAGGGGGTATTTATTTAATTATTTTAATTTGCGATACTGAAATTAAGTTAACAACTAATTTGCGATACAAGACAAAAAGTAACATCATTCAGTTTGTTTCAAGTTTAATATCTAATTACATTACGGTTCTTAAAAATTAAAAATATGTATATATGAAGAAATGAAAAATCATTGCTTAAGTCACATAAGTAATGGACACTACAGGATGTTTTTACTAGACGTTTATGAATGAATATAAACATATATTTAATAATATATTTAGTTGTATCTGTGTACTTCGTGCATTTTTCAGGAAATGGAAATTGCAAAATTCAAGTTAAATACTCCATTTGATTCATATTTATTTTACAATATTATTACAACCTGTTACTGCAAATTACCAAATGGTAAATACCCTTCTACAGCACACCTTCTATGGTTGGTATATATAAGAAATTTGCACTTACTTTCATGTTATTTTATGCGTAAAAATTTCATTTATAATGTGCGAATTTTTTTTACAAATTCATTAAGATTATGTAAGGGGATTAAAAACAATTAATATTGATAAAGGAAGTTGAGCTTTATTAGGAGAAATTATTTGTTATAGATTTTGCAATTTTTTCTTTTCAAAATGTGAAACAAAAAATCAAGAGCAAAAAACAACCCTTAAATTCTGATATATACTCTTCAGGAAAAAAAAAAATTAAAGTAAAAAAATATTGTTTTTATCAGCATAAGTTTGAAATATATAGTACAGCACTGCATCGACCTTATATCAGTTGGGTTTATTAAGGGCAGCGTTGTGTTGTTATTTTACGTCTAAGTGGCGCTTTTTTACACACATTTGGTCTAAATGACCAGGTCACAAGGACCCCAAGAGCTCAGAGAAGTTGAGGAAAGGGATTCATCGGATAGGTGTTTAGGATACAGTTGGAAGCCTCCTGTCAAGACCATCCAGAGTGTTCTTTAACGTGCATAGGGTATGGCGCCCTCGCAGACGGCTCATGGCTTAAAGTCCCATTCAACTGACAGCGGTCTTTCCAAGCCCATCGGGTTCCCTTTTCTCATCATTGGCAGAATGGCGATTAGAGGAGAAAATTCACAACGTAAGCACAGTTGGGACACGAATCTGCGAACTATAGATTACGAGACTGGTGGTTTATCGACTGATCCATTCCCCGCCGAGGAAAAAAGTAGGAGGTTCATAATTAACAGGAATGAACAAGTAATAAGATCAGTTACGTGTCAGTTAAATAGATAGCGGATAAGAGAGTTCTATTGTACCTGCTTTATTAAGAAAATAATTGAGCATTTTAGGAAATAAGACCATGTGTAGGAAACTAAATTATGCCTTTTATCGAATGGATTCTATTCCTTACTCTAAATGGCCTCATCAGACTTCAATAGCAAAAATTAACATAAGTTTATATGATTAAAGAAATAGGAAATAAAACTTTTACAATTATAAATCCCAAAATCAAAGAGAGCAAAAGTAAAACTTTAAAACTTTTATTGACCTTCTTAAATACAGTTAGGAATGCAGAGAGAGAACTGCATTTCTAACTGTATTTAAGAACAAACTAATTTCTAGAAATATCACTCCTGCGCTCAATGTTTAATGCGTTTCATGTTTGAGTGATTATTTAAAGTCTTAAAAATAGCCCTAGAGCTTTTCTCAGATATTCTTTAATTCCTATACTCATCGCCCTTCTACCGCAGGGAACGTCATCGTTAATATTGTATTGAAAATAACACTCTGCCTCATTTGTATAAATTTGTCTCCTCTTTGCTTAGCATTGAAAAGTTAACGAGGTAAATCTCGGCAGACCAAACGTAGCTTATTAACCTCGACAGATCTTTATGATACATTTCCATTGATCAACTGGAATAAGTTCCTTTTCAAATTAAAAGTCGATCTTGGGTATACACCTCATTTTCTGGATTAAGACGTTTGATTATGCCTCTGCCATTTCACCAGCTTCCATGCTCTAATATCTTCTTCGAGCTATCATTGGTATGCGCAGGTTTCTCCTCCCCAGATCTCCGCATCAGAATCAGACTAGCATCCTTGTTGTTTCCACCAGCCTAATTCATTTAATGGTGGAGCAGGAGGCTGGAGAAGCTCTCTGGTAATTAGTGGAACCTCTGTGCCTGAGGGGAAAGGAAAGCGAGCTAGTCCCTAATAGGTCCCCTTGTGAAGATCAGCGGTGTCCAGGGAGGGGCTAGGAACTCTGCACTAATTAGTTTACTTGGAAGGAAAAAAAAAAGAACTAGTTTGTCGGGTAGAAGAGTCAGACTGAAGAGGGTGTTGGCGATCTACCTTTTCCTCTTCCAGATACCACTACCACCTAGATTCTCAGCTCTCTGAAGCTTTTGCCCTCCCCTCGGCGTCATTAGAAAGGAACGCAGGCCTCTGGAGGAAGAGGTGCAACTGCGCGGGACCGATCTCGGCCTCGCGTTGTTAGCCGGTGTGAATACATCACGTGAGTTGGCCCCACTAATAGAGAACCCCTAATTAAAGCCGTTGCTGTGTAAGCCAGTTAATTAGGGCTGCAATAATTACTCACACCCGTGGCCTGCTGCCAACGTAATGAGTCTGGCGAATGTTGCAGTGGAAGTGAGCTGTGAGGGCTGAAAGGAGGATGGTAGGGGGCGAGGGGGAGGGGATGAAGGAAAGAGGGAGTCAGAGAAGTATTTGAAAATCTCTGTTTACTCTGTTCATGTGCGGGGAGCTCTCTCCAACACACTTAAGGCATTATGAGCAAGAACAGATATAAAGCGGCGAAAATTGCAAGTTTATGGAGATTACGTGCTGCTTTTGCCCTGTGGGGAGCTAAAAATAATCACGAACGCGCAAGAGATATCAGTGATGTGCTTTTGGTAAACTATCTGCACCTAGGAAATAGCAGCGATTGAAATGAGACAGGAAATTAAATCACAAACTTTCTTCAGATTTTTATCAGTTTAGTTCGTTTCTGGTGTTGATAACGGAAAAACAAATGTCAAAATTTTTGCTTTCGAAAAGGGAACTGACGGCAAGTTAAAGAATAGAAGTATAACGCTTGAAAAAACAAGGAAAAATATGAATAGTCTCAAGAATGAAAAAAGTTATTAAATGCTTTAAGATTAATAACACGTTTTAATCTTACTAACAAAATTAATATTTTCTATAAAAAAAATCGATACTTCCTCAAGCAGCTGCTTTGTTAAAGAGGTCTGGCAGGAGCCTTTCGGTTTTTACGCCAGAAAAAAGAATCTGTAAAGAAGGAGAGATCTCAGCAGAAAGAAAACACAAGCATCCATGCCTTTTCCGGGGCTCGAACCCAGGTGACTCTAATCAGTAGCTAAGCACGCTAACCACTCGGTCACGGGACGGCCTACATTGAAACAAAAACAAAATAGTAGATAATAAAATTAGAATAAAACAGAACTGTTCATTAATACAACAGAAACATAACTTTTAATTTTCTTCACTTTTTATAACTTTTTCTCCTAACAAGAGCGAGGATTTGCCTCAGTCGTTAGCGATCCAGTCTCGTAATCTGATGATCTCAGGTTCAAGCCCGTACTGTACTTCAGTTGAGAGTTTTGCCGCTAATCCCGCTCTCTTCCATCTGTGCGAAATGTGACCCTCATAAGTTGGAATGGCGACAATCATTCGGAGGTACGTAAAGTCATGTTGCGTTTGCATCAGGTCTATACCCTGTGCATATTAAAGAACATTCTGGATGGCCACAACAGGAAACTTCGATATCTAAACCAAAGGTTCCATTTTATCTATACAGATCTGAATAGTTGCGGTCTTGTGACCTGGTCATTTACTCCGTTGTATGCGCGGGGCGGGGGTGGCTCAGTCGGTAGCGTGCCAGGCTCGTAATCTGTAGTTCCCAGGTTCGAGTCCCAGCTGGGTCAGCGTTGAGATTTATCTCCGCAAAATTCCCCGCCCTGCCCACGGTCAGTAGGGGGCACCGATGGGCTTGGAAAGGCCGCCGTCCGTCGGATGGGACGTTAAGCCGTGGCCCCGTGTGCGGGAGAGCCATACCCTGTGCACGTTAAGAACACGCTGGATGGCCTTGACGGGAGGCTACCATCTGTCTCCCAACAGCTGTTCCAGAGGGTCCCCACCCCCAACCTTCTCTGAGCCTTCGGGGTCCATGTGACCTGGCCATTTAGCTCATGGTGTGCAAAAAAGTGCCGCTCAGAGGTAAAACAACCCAACCCGTTATATGCGAAAAATACTTCTAAGAGGTAAAATAACGCAAAACAATACTAGACTAAGAGAAAAAACAATACTAGACTAAGAGAAAAAAACAAACAAAAGAAAAATCACGAACAGTATAAATTGCACATTTTTATATTATGTATTATTTTGAATTTAGTTATTTTAAGACAATATTCAAATAAACGTTTCTCGCAGCGATATGCAGACTCCAGGAAGAGATGTTTAAAATAATATAGCATGGAAAATAAGAATCGAAACGCGCATGTTGAATAATAGTCGTATATATTAAAATCGTAAAATTATAACTGTAGGAAAATACGTTCGAGTTAGAAATTTCTCATTAAACCTAAATAATATGTTCTTTACGAAACATGAGATGCGGCCAATGAACCTCAGTTTAATTCATCTTCTGGTGAACATGACGTCCATCAGAAGACGAATCTTGAGTCCTTTCGAGTCTGACGAATTCCAAAGGGGAGGAGGACATGTCCTCCCCCTTTGAGAGTGCTGGTAAGTGTAGGAGAGACAAAAAATATTAAACATAAATTTGTCATGCATTATTCAAGAGAATTTTTAAAGATTTCTAAAAAAGGAGGGTTGGATTGTGTTATCTCTGAGCGGCACTTTTTTTTGCACACCATGGGCTAAATGGCCAGGTCACATGGACCCCGAAAGCTCAGAGAAAGTTAGGGGAGGGGACCCACTGGAACAGCTGTTGGGAGACAGATGGTAACCTCCCGTCAAGGCCATCCAGCGTGTTTTTTAACGTGCACAGGGTATGGCTCTCCCGCACACGGCGCCACGGCTTAACGTCCCATCCGACGGGCGGCGGCCTTTCCAAGCCCATCGGTGTCCCCTACTGACCGTGGGCAGGGCGGGGAATTTTGCGGAGATAAATCTCAACGCTGACCCAGCTGGGACTCGAACCTGGGAATTACAGATTACGAGCCTGGCGCGCTACCGACTGAGCCACCCCCGCCCCTAAAAAAAAGGAGGAGGAAATATTATACTACAATGGAAATCCAGTTTCTTGACCTCCCATTTTACTTTTTCCCATATCTATTAAGTTCCATGCCCTCTCCCCCATTAATTGTTTTAGGGCGGGAAGACAAGTAATCCCAGTGAGCGAGGGGGAGAAACTGAGCCGAAATGAGCAGGAACGCCGTTCCGGTATAAATTCTTTCTTTCCAAATTAGTGTTTTTTTAGAAAATTTCTCGAAAATTACGGGAAATGTGTATGTTAATTTTTTTTTGTCCCTGTTTCAGTTATTAGAGTTCCTGATGGAGGGGGTTAATGCAAAGTCTCCTTTATCATACCAGATATGAATATTACAGTACAAGAAGGATTAATTCTCGTAGATCGTAGATCGTATAATCATATTCGATGTACCAGGTAATAATTTTACCCCTAACCACCTCCATCATAAAGATATGCCTATTTGGCATGAGTAAGAACAAAATATATAAGTAAACCACCCTTAGGGGGTGCCTAAGGGAAAACATAAGAAAAGCTAAAAATAGCAGTAAAATTGTATAAGAATCCTAAAACGGGTAGGTCTCCTCAGAGGACGCTACCGTTTTAGGCCTCTTGTACTTGTTCAAAACAGTATGATCGTAAAGAATCAGAGAAGAAATAATCTCATTGGGATTATTGCTTACAGCCTCAAAAAATCTTTTTGAGGTGCGTTTTATATGTATGTTGTCTGTTAGTGACAAACCAGGGGGCATCGACAGCAGTTCTCAAAATCTTGTTTTGTAAGACCTGAATCTTACGAATCATGGTGGGTGTAGTATTCGCCCATTTTGGGTGAAGCATAGAGAATCACCAGTCTGATGATCATATCATGGAGTAAAAGCTTATGATCAATCATTAAAATCGAATTTCTCCTAAGGAGTGGGCATAGCTGGCCCCTCAATGAATGGACTTTGGAGATTATATTATTTATGTGATAGTCCCACTTTAACCTCTTATGTATAACAACCCCAAGATATTTAACTCAATCACTCCAATCAATGGGAATATTTTGTAAATGGAGACAAGTGAGATTCGTAATACGCTTCACGGTAAAAAAGATAGCAGAACTCTTGTCAGAGTTAATCTTTATCTTCCATTTTTCGTATCACGTGCCCAGCTCGGTCAAGCTATGCTGTAGCCTCTTCACAGCGATAGCAGGACCGAGGGAGGGAAATAGTAAGGCAAGGTCATCTGCGTAAAGTGCAAGATGAATACGATCAAAGGAAGGTAAATCGTATAAGTATAAAGAGAAGAGTGTAGGACCCCAAAGGGACTCTTCTTGTAGACATGGCAGATTTAATTTGGACTTGGAATGTTCTATTGGAGAGATATGATTGGATCAAACAGATGAGTCCAGATGGCACTTCGGCTTGTATAAGCTTGTGTAAAAGCCGTCCAACCAGACACGGTCAAACGCTTTGTCCACGTCCAGGAAGACGGCTGCAACGGACTCCTTTTTGTTAACGGATTCGGCGACTTTCTCCACCACCCTAAGGATCTGGTGTTCGGTAGATCATTCCGTCTGAAACCTAACTGGATCTCAGGCAGAATAAGGTAGTAGCCAAAAAAGTCGTCAATACGATTGAGCAAAATCTTTTCTTTTTTATTAATTCTCAAATATATAGTTGTTTTAATTAGATTTTTTTTCTTTCAAATTCAACAGGTAGCTGCTAATTTTTAAAAATCAAGCAATCACTTGCACAATATTCACAAATATTTTAATGTAGACGTATTGAATAAATATTTTATTTTATATGGTTTAAAAATAAATAAATATTTGACAAATTAAATCACTTAAATTTTTATGCATATTTAGTTACCGTCCTTTTTTGTCAAGGACTTCTTGGCACCAGCAGACCCGGCCCTGAATTCACACGCTCATATACTATATATATGTATACACACACATACATAATGAAGTTCTATAAAAGAGGAGGGTCCGTTTAACTAACTTTCAGGCTTACGTGCATCCGACAGTTTCAAAATTTTTTAACTCAACTGTCTTGCATTTCGAATCTTGTACCAGGAGAAATTGTTGTTCTTGTTTGTTATTTGGTTACCTGTTCGAGGCCCGTACGTAGAAAAAAATCGAGAGGAGATCGGGGGAGAGCAAGATACAAAATCGAGCCAAAAAATGTAAAAGGAAGGGGTCCAAGAATTTTGATTCCCAATGTAGTATAACATTTCCCCTCCGTTTTACGGTTTAAAAAAAAAAAACTCTTGAAAAATCATGAAATATAAATAAGTTTAATGTTTGTTTGCATTTTTCACCCTTATTCGCATTCTGAAAAGGGAGTGAGGTGGGGGGAGCATGGGTCCTTGTCCCTCCCGCCCTCCCCTAGACTACCATCTGTCTCCCAACAGCTGTTCCAGTGGGTCCCCTCCCCCAACCTTCTCTGAGCCTTCGGGATTCATGTGACCTGGCCATTTAGCCCATGGTGTGCAAAAAAGTGCCGCTCAGAGGTAAAACAACCCAACCCAACCCTCCCCTAGATCCGACCTTGCCAGTTCTTTGGAAACAACGAAGTGTGAGGGGAAGCAATCGAGATAATGGGAGACTGCTCAGTTGACGAAACAAGGACCTCTTGGCGCCTATATTTAATTCCCTCCTTTATCTCGTATCCCTCATCTCGTAGGTCAATAGTTACTTGAGCTATCAATTACTTGCCACTTAACTGATGATTTCAAAGACCAACTAGTGACATCATAGATCATTGGTTGATTGATAAGTAATGGATAACTCAATAAACCAATGATCTGTGAAACATATATAACATACACCGATCAGCCAATACATTAAAACCACTTCTGTGTTATGCAAAGAATTGCGCGTGCAGCCAATCAGTGTCACGTGCCAAGGTCGCGAATGATATATATAATACCTATGTCAGAGCTCTCAGAAGCAGTATTTCGTTTTATCTCAACATGGGAAAAGCAAAGGATTTATCTGATTTCGACAAAGGCCAGATCGTTATGGAAAGACGCCTTGGTAAGAGCATCTCTGAAACACCAACGCTGGTAGGTTGCTCACGCTCTGCAGTAGTTAGTAACATCAGATATGGTCCGAAACAGGTGACACTTCGAGCTGTCGACAAGGCATGGACCAGGTTGGGTTGTTTTACCTCTGAGCGGCACTTTTTTGCACACCATGGGCTAAATGACCAGGTCACATGGACCCCGAAGGCTCAGAAAAGGTTGGGGGAGGGGACCCACTGGAACAGCTGTTGGGAGACAGATGGTAGCCTCCCATCAAGGCCATCCAGCGTGTTCTTTAACGTGCACAGGGTATGGCTCTCCCGCACACGGGACCACGGCTTAACGTCCCATCCGACGGACGGCGGCCTTTCCAAGCCCATTGGTGTCCCCTACTGACCGTGGGCAGGGCGGGGAATTTTTGCGGAGATAAATCTCAACGCTGACCCAGCTGGGACTCGAACCTGGGAACTACAGATTACGAGCCTGGCGCGCTACCGACTGAGCCACCCCCGCCCCGCATGGACCAGCCACGCCTCATTGATGTCAGAGGTCAGCGCAGGCTATCTCGTCTTGTCCACAGCAACAGGAGGGCTACTGTGGTTGTCATTACCCATAATTTTAATTATGGTAAAAGGCCCAATGTATCTGAACACAGTTCATCGTAAGCTCTTGTGTATGGCTCTCCACAGTCGTAGACCCATTTGTGTGCCTATGCTCACAGCTGTTCACCGTCGTCAATGCTTGCATTGGGCACATAATCATCGACATTGGACCATAGAAGACTGGAAGAAGGTCGCATGGTCAGACGAATTCTGTTTTCTGTTACACCACGTGGACGTACGAGCTCGTGTGCGACATTTACCACGGAAGCCTTCTCACCTGGATGCATTGTGGAACGGATCCAGGCGGCTGGAGGGAGTATGATGGTCTGGGCAATATTTTCTTGGGAAACACTTGGACCAATTATCCCTGTAGAGCAAATTCTGACAGCTGTCACCTACCTGCCCCCCCCCCCCACGATTGGCGGGGGGGGGGGGCTAGGGCCCAGCAAACCGGCTGAAGGCTTTGCCGGCCGGATTGGGTCCCCGGCTGGAGCATTGCCAAAGCCAACCAAGGTCAACGATGCTGCCGACCGGTTCTCTGGCCGGTTGGTCGGGCCAGTGTCTGAGACCTCACCTATCAGGAGCTCTGGGTGAGCTGTTCGAGGGCTCGGCAGAACGGGATTGGCTCCTAGTAAGCCAGAGCCCTCACAAAAGTCTGGGTCTTACTAAGAGTCTCCACCCCAGACGCCGATCGAACTTGGATCTATATATCCTTGTTCATGGCTAACCAGGGAATAGATTAAAGTAAGGTTTCTTCCGGTGGTCAGCTTTCCTTTTATAGGACTGCTGCCATGTGAGGCTGGGGTTGAGGTGCGCCTATAGGGCGTATTCCTTGCCCCCGGCTCTAGATAAGCACGGCTTTTCATAACCAGGTAGTGCTGTACAAGCGGAACCGGGAATTGCCGTGGTTGCATAAGATCGCAACAAAAGAGATTCATTGTCACCTACCTGAACATTGTGGCTGACCACGTACACCCCTTTATGGCGACTGTATTCCCTGGCGGAGATGGCGTCTTTCAACAAGTCCCATGTCACACTGCGAAGAAGGTTCAGGAATGGTTCCTAGAACATGATGAGGAATTCCATTTATTTCCATAGCCCCCAAATTCGCCAGACATGAATCATATCGAGCGTTTGTGGTTTGAGTTGGAGAAATGAATACGAGCAGCATCACCCCAACCACGTAATTTACGGGAACTGCAGGATCTTCTGTTGCAGTCATGGTATCAAATATCAAGCGACACCTACGAACATCTCGTTGAATCGATTCCTAATCGGGTGAGAGCTCTTTTGGCGGCTAGAGGAGAGCCTACATCATATTATGTAGAGGTGGTTTTAAAGTTTTGGGTGATCGGTGTATGTATATATAACAAAATGCGTCAATAAATAATTAAATAAATATAATAATGTTAATAAAATAAATGTAAATTTATTAAATAACAATATAATAAGATATATCAGGAGTTAAATAAATAAATAAAAATCAGTTATCTGTCAAAATCATTGATGCCTCAATTACAGTCTCATTGACTCAATTGCCTCACTCTACGCTTCGCCACTAATATATAGTATAATGTAAAAATGCATATTTAATTGTTTGCCCACTGCAACTGACGGGTATTGTAAGTAATTACAAGGCCGAATCTAGGGGGGGGGGTGAAATGGTCAAAGGGAAAGCGCCCTTGTAAACACTAGTAAGCGTAATTGAGGCAAAACTTGTGTATATTTCACACATTTTCCAAGAAATGTTTAAAAACCTCTACAACAGAGGGGAAAATGTTATACTGTAATGTAAATCCCGTTTTTTGCCCCTCTCTTCTCCCATTTTATTTTCTACTGGATTGATTTACTTTCTACTGACTTGCCCCTTCCACAATCCACACCCTTACTTTTTTCTAGATCAGGGCCTGCGTAATTTATTCCTTGTTCGCTACATCAATTTAAGTGTCATATCGAAGATAATAGGAGCTTTAAACTTTCCTTCCTGAAACTGTTTCAAAATTAAAAAAAAACCTCAAGCAGCTGCTTGCCACAGAGGTCTGACAGCAGCCTGTCAGTTTATATGCCAAAGTAGAAGGTCTGAGAGGATGGCAGGACCTCAGCAGCAAAACGACACATACATCCATGCCTTACCGGGGACTCGAACCCAGGTCCCTTAGATAAGTAGCGAAGCGCGCTAACCACTCGGCCATGGGATAGCTTCAAAATCAAACTATACCTAAAATTTCTAACTAATAAATTTGAAAAATTTTCAAGAGAATGGATAGACCAGAGTTGAAATTGTTACCAAACCCTATAGCAATTACGATGGCCTTGTTAAAATGGCATGTACTCAACTGACCCTCAAAGTTTTAATGAAAAGTGTTGAAAGTCAAATTTCAAATAATTTCAATTCAGATCGTTGATTTAAATCAAAACTTATTTTTAAAATTACGGATTTCGAATTGAGATATCTTCTAGAACAGTGACGGAAACCTTTTACGATATTGGCAAGTCCCACTTAACCTCAATATATACAACACAGCGTTTTTTCCAGTCAATAAGTTTGAGATTCCCCCCCCCCCCTCCAAAATTATTTTCATATTTAATAAAATTAATCGTTGCACCCTAGAAAGCAGTTTTAATATTAATTATTCAGTGCGATACCTCAGGTTTTTCTTTTTTCTTGCACACGTCATTAATTTTTGGGTGAAATTTGCATAAAGAGATTCGCAGTTCTTCTTACACTGAAAACGTAGGATTTCCCTGTTAATTTTTATATTCTTCAGAAAAGAAAAAAGCTGCTTCGCACAAATATATTGCTTTAAACGAAGCAGAAGATGGGTGGCTTTTTCTTTTAATTGTAATATATTCTTCTTAGCTTGGGAATTCATACTTTTCGCGGAACTACCGTAGCCTGCTCGCGGAACCCGGTTGGGAAACACTGCTCTATAGTAACATAGACCTTTTCTAATCATTTGGTAGAGCTTTGAATATATGTATATGTACAATACATAAATATCCACTACAAAATCCACGAGTATCCCAATTTATTGACTACCCGAAAGTGACTTGGCAACAACGTGTCTAAAATTAATGAAAAATGCTAATGTAAGCAGAAATCTGCAACTAAACCAGGAACGCGAAAATAAAAATATGCAGATCTCCTGCATGCCAAGTTTTAACAACAGATGTATTTACACATCTTTGAGGAAGTTTTGGATACGATGCCATTCCTCAACGACACACTTATTTAGGAGACACATAAAATTCCTAAACCGAAGCATGCCATGAAATAATTTTCTTTAACTTTCGTAACGGTTAAAGTCTCAAAACTGCCATAACTAATTTCCATACGACATTCATATTAGTTTTTGCTCTCACTGAACACTATATATATGTTTATCGCATTCTTTAGATTCCCTTTACCTCTTTTTTTCATTCCTTTTCTTCTCGCAATAGATAAAGGAATAAAAAAAAAAGAACTGAAAGCTGACAATACGTCTTTCCTTCTTGGCAGCATTTCTTCTGCTGTCCACTAGTACAGCGCCATTACAGTGTGCGGTGCTCTCTAATGTTTCCTGTTTCTGTCAGCTATGTGTCTTGTACTCCGTCCGGCAACTCTAAGCCTAATGACCTGCTGTTCCGACTCAGTAGAAGTTGCTCAGCTTTTTCCGTTTCCTCGCGCACTCAATGTGCATCAATCTTTTCTTCTGCGGAAGTTTATTTTTATGATGAAGAACAAGATCTATTAGAAGAAAATTTTGCGGCTTAAATGCTTAAAAAAACTGTCATGAGATGAAGAGTTTTTTGTCTTAATTTATGATGCGTGTATAGCATTTTTTATTACTTTTTTTACTTTAGTTTGAACAAAACTCGTGTATTACGGTTGGTAGTTTTTTTTTTGTGTTATCTTGTAAATTTTTCGTCTTTTTAAAGACAACAAAACTTTTCGTTTGAAGATGTTAAAAGACAAAAAAAATTATTTTTTAAAACATTGATAAATTTCGTATTTAAGTGTTTGTATCGTTTGTTCGCATATTTAATGCATTGGGTATAGTCGTTGTTTTACTAAAATTTCATCGTGATTTAGAAAGCAGAAAATTTAAAAATGGAACAATATGAGGTAGGAAAATACATAGAACAAATCACTTTTAAAAGCACAAATCAAACAAAATCGGCATTAGTATGAGAACTTAATATACTAATGGAGATAATAACAGTCTTGCAACTACTGTAGATAACTCATATTTCATTGTTCAAACTTTTTTTTAAGCAAAAAGCGCATTAATTTAGACATTTTAGTATATTTCCTTTTTCTCTTTATTAAACTTAATTCCAATATAACCTCGAATTCTCTCAACTCTATCTATGCGTGTTATTTACATTTGGGTAAATGGTGAAAATTCCCTTTAAAGGATTCTCAAATGAATTAAGATTTGTTGGCTAAGTAAAACAATTTACGTACATCACATAATTATCCTCATACCACTTCCACAACTTCCTGAATCCGTGACCTCGTCATCATTTTAGCACACAAATGGCTTAGTGCCAAATGAATGTTAAGCATCTAGGAACACTCAACAATGCAGTGTTTCAAGATATTTGTAAGTATTCATTACTCTTAATATGACCATTTATTTCCAGACCATGACATAGCAAACAGCCCATCCTAACGAATAAAGTATGCTTCATACTTCTCAATTTGTTTCAATTTGTGGGCGAATACAGGATGATGCGTCACACATTCACAATTTTTTGTTTATATACGAGGAAACAATGATTCATAATTTCATGCTATTTTTGAATATCATGACAAAATTTTGATATTTGAACCAGTCAGACCTCTGTGGCAAGCAGCTGCTTGAGGGGGTATTTATTTATTATTTTATTTTTATATATTCCACACTCTCCAACAGTTTATGCACAAGAAAATAATATTCCACTCCTCGAATATTTTTAATTCATCTACACTATACACAGCAATGGTGAAGAGTGAATGAGTCAATGAGACTGCGCAAATAACGCATCAAAAATTCTTATAAGTCATTGGTGAATTAAGCTATCAATTAGATGTCTATAAGTTAATGATCTTTGATGTATAAGATCATTGGTTGATTGACGAATGACTGCTAGCTAAAATCAGACAATGACTTTTGAGAAGCTTTGATGTGTCAACTGCGCACTCTCATTGTCTCAATTTCTTCCACCCACTCGCTGTCGGATATCATCTCTGAAGTCTACAAGTTAGTGCTTCTATTTCTGAGACCTTTGAGACTTTCTTCACATCTCAAAACACAAGTAGAAATATAATCAATGCCTTATTAATATAACATCAATTATATCAATCTAAAATGCTAATATATTAAGTATTGTTAAATCAGTTATTATATAAATGTTAATACCTTTGCAATATCCACTTTAAATATGCATTATGTGAATAATTTATACTTGTTAAATAATATTTTACCAATACGCAAGCGTTGAGATTTATCTCCGCAAAATTCCCCGTCCTTTCCACCGTCAGTAGGGAACACCGAAGGTCTTGGAAAGGCCGCCGTCCGTAAGATGGAACGTTAAGCCGTGGCCCGTGTGTGGGAGAGCCATACCCTGTGCAAGCTAAAAAACACGCTGGATGGCCATGAAGGGGAGGCCACCATCTGTCTCCCAACAGCTGTTCTGGGTCCCCTCTCCTAACCTTCTCTGAGCCTTCGGGGTCCATGTGACCTGGCCATTCAGCCCATGGTGTGCAAAAAAATGCCGCTCAGAGGTAAAACAACCCAACCAATACGCAAATTAAACGTCTAATATACGTATATAGACGATTGTGAATGATTGACTGAAGGCCAGGAGATCACGATAATTCTAACTATGATTCAGAGCTCTACCATTTCAATTTAAATCCGGTAATAGATCTCGTGAAAAATCTGAAATTTGACCTCCGATGTGTCCTTTAAGGTCAAATGGACGTCACATAGAGGTCAAATTATTAGCTGAGAATGCTAGAAATGTTTGAAATTTGGATTTTCGGATGTTATCGCAAAATTTCGGATCCGGAGGGTCCTTGATCTCAGATTTTGAGTCCTAGATCTCAGAAACGTTGTGAAGTTTGAATGCATTGGGTACTTCGAGGTCAAAAATCAAATATAGCTCTACCTGTGTCAGAGAACTAAAAAATGGTGACTGGGAGTATTTTGAGTTGCAGATCTCTGAAATCATGCCAAATTTCGGATGCAATGGATCCTTCTAAGTCAAAGGTCAAATTCGACATACCTGGCTGGAGAGCTAAAATTGGTGAATAGGGCTATTTTGGACAGTAGAATTGAGAAATAATAGGAATTTTCAGATCTGTATCGCATTCAAAGTCAAAATCAAGTATTGTTACCTATCAGAAAGAATATTGATAAATTTTCTGCGCATGTAGCGATTCACAAGTTGCGGTCCGGGATCAATCAATTAATTGGCTAGAAAATAAATTTTCCGTAAAACCTTTGAATTTTTGGCCCTTAGAAATTACAATTGCCAAACTGATGATATAAAAAATATTTGTTCTTATTTCATTTTTAAAAAGCGATTGAAAGATTATGGGATTAGATTAAACGATATTGAGTTGTATTTCAGGTACTTAAAGTAAAACATTACGCTGATTTCGGAATTTATGACTGTAACGCTTAAATAGAAATTGTTTATATATATATATGTGTACACATCTACTTATTACTGTTGCTTTTATGTGTACTTTAATGTTGATGTTTACTGACATTTGTTTTTAGTAATCGTTAAAAAACCTGCTTTAACTTTATACCATGAGGCTTTTATCATAGAATTGATATATAAATTTAATGAGATTTATGATATTTATTACATCACCAGATGATTTTTTTCCCTTTAAATTTGTTTGATAATGTTTCATTGCATTTAATCTTAATATATGTTATTATACAGTAGGAAATGTGATTTCGACCCCTGGTTATGCAGAAATATGCTCTTTTTTCATTCTGAATTTTTGTTTTCTTTTCTGCTTTCTTATTTTTTCTTTTTTGCTTTTGTTGTTATGAACAGTTCATTTCATGTATAGTACAAAATTTTACTATGGTACTAAGGAAAATTCTGCATGCATGTACAAGTTCCACAAATAGTTATGGTTAAAACAGATTTTTATTACTATTAACAATATTTATAGGTTTTTATTATATATATATATATATCAAGTGCTTTAGGAGTAACTAACAAGACTAAGGAAATGCTGTTATACTGCACAAATGAAGCTATGACATTTCTCTAAATTATAGATGGATTGACAGATTATTCAAAGACTGAAGGATGAGAGCAGTTGAGTCATTCAGACTGTAAAAAATTCTTAAAAATTCTTATATGTCATTGGTGAATTAAGTTATCATTCAGATGTCAATAAACTAATGATCTTTTATCTGTGAGATATCTAGTTGATTGACGAGTGACTGATAGCTAAACTCAGCCAATTACTAACGAAAATCTTCGATATGACAACTCTATAGTCTCATTGTCTCAATTATTTCCATTGACGCACTGCATTACAGGTATATCATTGACTTATGATCTATGATAAATATCGAAGTGTCAACTGCGCAGTCTCATAGTCTCCTCACACTAAGATACCGTTAAAAGATACACTCGATTTCTTGACGGAAATCTTCCACTTGACCAAAAAGTTGTTTTCTTGCACAACGTTTTCTAAGTTTAAGTCCTTTCGTGACTCTTTTGTAGTAAAAGTATCACTCTCAGGAATACAACTCCTACACAAAATTGATATCTAGAATCATTCATTTCGTGCATTACAATGATGTACAAGGAAAAGATTTCTGTTATGGAAGTGATGGTAATCTTTGAACGGTGTGGAATTGAAATGTTTAAAATATTGAAGATTTGGATCCTGAGTTTGAGTCCCAGATAAACCACGGATGTTTTCTTTCCAAGGTTGTCTTTCTGCTGCGGTCTCGCCTTTCTCAGAGATCTCTTTGGTGAATTAAACTGTAAAACTATTGTTAGACCTCTGTGGCAAACAGGTGCTTGAGGGATAATTTATTTTTTATTTCAGGAAGATGGATTCAAACACCAAGAAATTATTGTTTTTAGTATCAAATTAAACTTACTGAATTGGTGCCTATGGCATGTCGCTGAATCAAGTCAGTCTCCTCAAGAGCTGTTATGGAAACTTCTCGTCAAGAGTCTTTATAGAAACTTATACTAAATTTTCTTTCAGATGAATATTTTCTTATCTAAAGGGAATTGCAATATGAATTCCAATATAACAACAATAAGAATATCGCGGCTGTAACCGACCATACAGCTCGAACCCAGACATCTAAAAGCCTATTTTTCCAATACCTCTCCTTTTCTCCTATTATCTCAGCGGCCTTGTTTTTTTTCCATCAAAGAACAACTTCTCGAATATAATTTTCCTTAGTGAACAATACCTCCAACGAAGCTTCTTGGAATTACACGGCAAAATTTATGGCAAAACGCGATTAGACCTTTCGCTTTTTCAAAAAAATTCTAAAGCTTCGTACCACCTTTTTTCCCCCTGAATTCATTTGTTACATCAAAACTTTCCAGCATCTTCTAAGAGTAATGCAGTTTTAAGAGGACGTGATCAATAACAGCGCTACGGCGAGAATATGATATATCGTAACGAGCTCTGGAGAGGAATTAAAGCCACAGTGTTGTCTGCAATTTTTCATTTCTTAGGTCGGGTAGCAGCTCGTTGCTTCTGATCCACATGCATTAGCGTCCGAATGTCGAGAGCCCTTCTGAACTAAGGCGTTGAAGAACAAAGAGGAAGAATGGGATAGTGAGGGGGGGAAGATTCTGGTATTTCAAAAAGCAGACATCTAAGAGTTCTAACTACAACATCAACGCTTTTAATTTCGTTCAAGTTTTTGGTCATAACGAACAAAAGACAGGAGTTTAGTGGTTATTATCTAATACTTTGCGTTGTTTGAGCTGTGTTTCCCTTTCTTTGATTTTTCTGAATCATGAAAATGTAATCAAGAAGCGCTTATTTCGAGAAAATTGCGAATTCTGTAATGCCTAAGGGGAAAATCACGGTCGATCTTCTTTAATAGAGGAGAGTGAAATGGCAATAAAAATACCTTGACAATGGGGATAACATGCGATGTATTAATATGGAATTTAGTGCAAATTATTCATGCATCAGCCTTGTAGGAAAATTGATTTAAATTTTGAACTGTACTAATACAAATAGTTTAGTGAATCAACCATGCAAATCAGTTGCTTTTTTTTCTTGGCCTTTTGAACGTTTCGAAGAACCTTACACCTTATGGTAGATTTCAAGTTAAGCTTAAGGAGAAATGCTAACAGCTCCCTTATTGCCAAACTAAGCAGCAACCTCCGTGTTGAATTTAACCAACTCACTGCATAAAACAAAGTAAGCAAATCCAAAAAAAAAAAATCTCTGGAATGAGAGAAAAAATGCTTTCTCTTTACCACTTTTTCTTATCCTTAAGGTATACTTCAAGCCATAAAAATATATGGAAGACCCCATGAAGTCTTCGTAAGCAACCTGAGAATAAAATGGGTGACATAGATGAAGATAATCAAGTCATTATGCGTATATGCTGAAATACAACAAGATTGATTAAAAGATTTTTTCCTTTATGGCTCTTTGTTTCAACCTCCTCCTGCACCTTTACTTTTTAATTTCGATAGTCGGGTTTGCTCGTAATCTGCACTTCCCAGGTTCGAGTTTCCAAACCCTCTGTTTTCCAAGAAAAACGTCTTTAACTTTCTTAAAACATGTCCAAGCAAGTTTCTCTTTCTCTGTTAGAGATTCGCCAAATTTCGCATCTTTCTTCAACTGTCTTATTTGAGGGCCAACAAGACGGGAGAATTTTGTTGTTAGGTAGGGAAATCCTCTACCATATTTATCCACTGCCTTGACAAATTGCTTCATAAGTTCCAGTTTTATATGAAGGGAAAGAAGGATCACGTCCTCATAAGCTATAAGTCTCTGCTTCTGTAAATTTCTTTCTCCCACTTTCCAATTATATTGGCCAAGTTTTCTTCAAATAATCGGATGCTCTGTCACGACTGTCCCATTCACAAAGGAAACAAGAAAATTTTGTGTTCCCTTATCGCAGTCCCAATATCATGGCAATGATTTTTAAATCCCCAAATATTTTCCAATTGAAATCCGTATATTTAATGGATTTGAGAATTAATCTAGAATCTCATGATTCTTTCGCCATACTAGCATAGGAAACTGGAACTTAGGAAACATAGTAACATGGGACATATAGGAAACGTGGAACATAGGAACATAGGAAAGGCATTAAATTACCATTAATAGTAAAACTGCCTTCAAGCTAGTTTTGGATGCATCTATAAAGAGCCTCCAATTTTGTGGGTCATGAATAAAGCCTAAAGCTGTCATCAAACCGGCAATATCATTGCAGAAAGTCAATCAGCCATCATGTGAGAAGAATGCAACAAAATTCCATTCTCTATTTCTATATAAATTTATACTTGTACAGTCGCTCAAAAAAGTATCCGAACACTATGGTTGATCACAGAATTCAGAAAAAAATATCTGGCAACAATTTTTTTAGAAATTAGTGATCTGGCAACTTCGTGTCACGTGACACGAAGTTGCCAGATCACTAATTTCGAAAAAAAATGTTGCCAGATATTTTTTTCTGAATTCTGTGATCAACCATAGTGTTCGGATACTTTTTTGAGCGACTGTACTAGTTTGGAGAAGATTCCATTCTTGCAACATAGAGCCCAGCAGTTAAGCATTTTGTTTACTTAGCCCTAATCTAGTGATAACGCAGATAACGCAGGCAGATCTGAACGATTTCGTTCAGATCTGCCTGTGTTAAAAAATGTGAAGTTGAATCCATGGTAGCATCGTAGGAAGGGTCACTTCTTTCTGGGGGTGATTCACGTGAATCATTCTCTTCACCAGTAAATTCTTCATCTTCTGTTTCCTGACTTGGAGTTAGTGGAACTGGCAAATTTTTAGACTGTGGTACTGGTCGTATTGCAGAATATAAGTTGGGATAATAGATATGTCTCTTCGATTTTCTGCTGATAAAGCCCTGGATACTAGTCATACAGAAGTAGCAATCTGTGGAATTGTCTTTTGGTTCCCTCGATATCATGGATACAACAAATAACATGGCGCTACCTTTACCTTTCCACCAGTTTATTAATTTCACATAGCAAGTTGCACAACATATGCGAGGGGCCCACTGCTTATCCTGATCTCCTATTTTACATCCAAAGTGATGTTTGTATGCTATATTTATTATAGGTGTATGCTATATTTATAATAGTAGGTTGTGCTATATTATTATAGTTTGTATGCTATATTTATTATAGGTGACAATTTTTTCTTGTGTCTTGCAAAGATGAAATCTCCTCAAAAATAACAGAAGTTGTCTGCCCTATTTTGGCATTTTCGGCAGTGCATTTTCTAGAACACAAAAGAAAAAGAAAAACAGAACAGAAGTATTCACAAACCTGTCATGTTAACTACACTAATATTGTTATAAAATATCTTTACATACCCAGAATACAGTTTGAAAAAACTGATATTAATTCCACAAATATCTTGTCACTTATACGTTTTTAAAATAAACTTTACAGAGACAGACTAGTAGTTATCTAAACGAGTGGTTCTCAATCTTTTATGCTTCACGTACCCCCTGGAAATGTGTATGTAACTGGCGTACCCTTGGTATATATAGAAAAAAACTATAGTTATAGTATAACAATGGGAATAAAACTTTATTACTAGATCTAGCGACTTTTGAGCTCCGACAGCGTACTCCAAAAACTTTTACAACGTACCCCCAAGGGATACGAGTACCCCACGTTGAGAATCCCTAATCTAAACTATTAATAGAATAACATTGTTGCCATGTGAGTATAAACTATTGCAAAGAAGTCAGTGTTGCCAACTGTTTTGATGTAACATTTCCTGATTTTTCATTTTCCAAGTAATATGTATGAATTTGATGAGTTATATCTCCATAACTCTAAAACTAGCCCTGATAGGCTAATTCTGATCTCAGATTTCAATTTCCCACACCAAAATACTTTAGGAACACATCAGTTAACCAAAGAAAAATTTTCCCTTGTAGAACAGTGTTATTAATATACTCTAACTCTGTGTGATAATAGCAACATTTTTTCTTTCA
Source organism: Ryuthela nishihirai (assembly GCA_038380435.1). Taxonomy (NCBI): domain Eukaryota; kingdom Metazoa; phylum Arthropoda; class Arachnida; order Araneae; family Heptathelidae; genus Ryuthela; species Ryuthela nishihirai. The sequence goes on from JAWZYU010000001.1 coordinate 110,904,258, forward strand.
CATTTGTTATATAAAAGCCAAATAGGTAGATGATAGATTATAAAATATATAAGAACCTTCTTAAAAGCTCGTTTGAACGCAGAGACAATGGCCATTTAAACAGCGACGAACCATAGATGAAAGTGGCTGAAACAATGAGACTGCGCAATTGACGAATCAAAAATTCTTATATGTCATTGGTGAATTAAGTTACGAATTAGTTGTCAATAATAATAATTTATTTCATGCAGAGTTTTTCAGTAAAGCCAAGGTACAGGTAATTTTGGATGTTAATTTAAAGGTTTAAGTGATTTAGATAACTACTAGCTAATGATCATTGATGTATGGAATTATTGGTTGATTGACGAGGGATTTTGGTAGCGGAAATCAGCCAGTGTTATGAGAATCTTCGATGTATCACCTACGCTTATTGTCTCAATTCCTTTCATCTACGCTTCACCACTGCATTAAAAACCATATGCTCCTCCCGCAAAAAAATTTAGCGAAATTTTCAATTTTGTCACTGGTTTAGGTTCCGAAGTTTCCAAAGTTACACAAGAATGCTTAGTAAAATTCGAAGCGTAGAGATAATATGAGAACGATTTCTTTCTTTTCCTTTCTGTTTTCGTTTTGCTACTTCAGAGAAAACAAACAAGAACAGAACCCTTATCTTCATTGGACTTGATGCAAGGTTTTCATCTCCATCCTAACAACTGTCCAGTGGATCCCATTCCGTTTTCATCCCTGAGCTCTTAGGGTCCTTGTAACATGACCACTTATTCCATTGAGTGCAAAAAACTCTCTCAAAGGTAAAAATAACCAAGCCAATCTTATCACCTTTATACAGAGCTCTTATTAACTCCAACATAAAATAATACATTGGGCTTCACTTTCTACTACAGATGGGCTTTGATATGTCCTTCGTATGAGACGTTAAGCCATAGCCTAGTGTGCAGGAGTTGGGTTGTTTTACCTCTGAGTGGCACTTTTTTGCACACCATGGGCTAAATGGCCAGGTCACATGGACCCCGAAGGCTCGGAGAAGGTTGGGGGAGGGTACCCACTGGAACAGCTGTTGGGAGACAGATGGTAGTCTTCCCGTCAAGGCCATCCAGCGTGTTCTTTAACGTGCACAGGGTATGGCTCTCCCGCACACGGGGCCACGGCTTAATGTCCCATCAGACGGACGGCGGCCTTTCCAAGCCCATCGGTGTCCCCTACTGACCGTGGGCAGGGCGGGGAATTTTGCGTAGATAAATCTCAACGCTGACCCAGCTGGGACTCGAACCTGGGAACTACAGATTACGAGCCCGGCGCGCTACCGACTGAGCCACCCCTGCCCCAGTGTGCAGGAGAGTCATACCCTGTGTACGTTAAAGAACACCCTGGGCGGAGGCTTCTATCTGTGTCCTATAACAGCTCTCCATTTGGTCTTCTTCTCCCAACCCTCTCTGAGCTTTTGGGATCCTTGTGATCTTTGCATTTAACACATTGTGTGCTAAAAATGTCGCTCAGAGATAAAACAACTCAATCCATTTGTCATTTAACTTCCATGTTTCGTTTTCGCAATTGTTCTTTACTCTAAATGGTTCATTTTGACATAAAAGTGTGGGAATCTTAACCTTGGCACATTTCGAAAAGGATCATCAAACCTAAAATTCAGTGGCGACTTTATAACTTGGTAACATGACACACCAGATAATCCTAAATTCATGCGTATTTCCAGACACAAATGTATTTTGAGAGGTTGAGCATATTTTAAGCAGTCTTCAATCAGTAAACCTGTATTATCCAACATCGACATTCAAAACGGTATTATTCGAAACTAAAATGTAAATTATTACACTAAATAAATAAATACCCCCTCAAGCAGCTGCTTGTCACAGAGGTCTGACAGGAGCCTGTCAGTTTATACGTCATAGTGGAAGGACTCAGACGATGGTGGGACCTCAGCAGAAAAACGACATACATACATACATGCCTTACTCGGGGCTCGAAACCAGGTCCTTTAGATCAGTAGCCAAGCTCGCTAACCACTCGGCCATGGAACGGCATTAATACACTAACCGTAAATTTTTTGGTGACAAGTCAGAAAAATTCTGAGAGGAGCAGTCTCCAGATTCTTCTTTGCCCAGTTTATCAATCTGTCACTGCGAACTCCAAAAACTGAATAGAGTACGTTAGTCCTGCTTTTATTAAAAATCTTCGTCCCTCATGAAATATTTAGTGGTATTATTTATTCAACGATACTTCTTTCTACCGAATATTTTCATTCGCACGTGAGCGTTCAAATCTATTTTCTATAGCTTTATTTTTTGAGATTTCAATTTTTTTTTGAAGTTACATTTTGATTTACAATGCAGTGAGCTTGCAATCCATTTATATGTGAAGATCAACGCTGAAAAGTCCACTGAGCGCATTGTCTCCTACATGTGCGGAATTCGGACTCCGCCCTGAACAGAATCCTATCGATCGTTCCTCATCCACCAAGGCCAATGTCCTCTTTAGAATGCCACTGTGAAGAGGAGAAGGCGTCACACTTTCTATCAGCGTGGAGTTTCCACCATAGTCAGAGCGGCATGGTCGTCCCTGGAACCCGGACTTGTCACCACGTCCGTTGGATCGAGGAGAAGAGATCAAACCCACGGTGGCGTTAGCTGCTGACAACAACAACGCAGCTCAGTTCGGAAACAATGATAACGAAGTTGCAGCTGTTACCACCAAAGCCTGCCTGCCATGCTTGCCTTTGCCTTTCTCTGAACAACCGTTTCAGTTGAACAGACTGATTACTGTCATTGTTTTATCATGAAATATCTTATCTCTGAAACGCGCATTAGAGTCGAGCATTAATGTTTCTGCCATCATTAAAGCTGACAAATGCCGTGCAGGAGCTCATGTGACTTCTGGTTCTCTCCTCCCTTTGACGCCACCTCCCAAGTTATCTAGCAATTTTCAGAGAGGGCAGCTCGGTGCCACCGGAACACCTGTGAGGAGCGCAATCTGGTCCACTTCCGGCGGCAATTAAAAGGCTATCGGAACGGAAGATGGAGTCGGTCGCCTGCCGGCGGTGACAGACTGGTCACGGAAGGGCAGCGATTGTCACGCAGATTGTTGATGTGTTCGCTGATTGTAATGACAGCGGCGCCGTTAACCCTTATCTGGGCTGACAAAACACGCCTTTAATCATCAGAATCGCGGATGAACAGACTCTAAAAGTTGCCGGCATGGATGTTGAGCGTTATAAGTCATGTTGAAATCATCCCCACAGAGAATGAAGCATCAGAGATAATATATAAACATACATTATATATAAGAATATATATAATCCAAAATGTATTTCAACAGTTATGTAAAAAAAATAACTTTTACAAATACTTATACTTTTGCATCATATAATTTTTTTTCTGAGGTTGGGTTGTTTTTTCTCTGCGCAGAATTATTCTTGTATGCAATGCACTAAATGGCTAGATCACAAGGACTCGAGCTCACAATAGCTCGAGAAAGTGATTCACTTGGCAACTGTTAGGGTTCAGTTGTTTCACATGAGTTGTACTTTTGTACATGCAATGAGCTAAGTGATCAATTCACAAAGATCACTAGGACTCTGAGAAGTGGATCTACGCGACAGCTGTAACATAATACGATACTTTTGTTCACACAGTGGGCTAAGTGGCCAGATCACAAAGACTCCAGGGCCTTAGAGAAGGAGATCCTCTGGACAACTGTTAGGGTTCAGTTGTTTTCTATCTGAGTGGCATTTTTGTGCACACCGTGGGTTAAGTGTCCAAGTCACCAGGACTCCAGAGTTTTGCAAATGCTTACAATATATGAAACTAGCAAAGTGTTTCAATTATCTCTTTGCCTTCTGATACGAAGAATGGAAAAACATTATCTAGAGAAAATGTTGATCTCGAGTTATCCTATAAAGAACCCAGGTTACTGAGTGCATATCATGCTTGGCTACAGATCAAACTAATATGTATCGGTTTTTATAATTGATATATATATATTGGTATAGATATAAATTGTTTTTTGTAATCTTTTTATTGTTGGTTGGTTGTTTTATCTCTGAACGGATCTTTTTTGCACACAATGGGCTAAATGGCCAGGTCACATGGACCCCGAAGGCTCAGAGAAGGTTGGGTGCCCACTGGAATAGCTGTTGGGAGACAGATGGTAGCTTCCCGTCAAGACCATCCAGCGTGTTTTTAACGTGTACAAGGTATGGCTCTCCCGCACACGGGGCCACGGCTTAACGTTCCATCCAACAGACGGCAGCCTTTCCAAGGCCCCCATAGGTGTTCCCTACTGACCGTGGGCAGGGCGGGGAGTTTTGCGGAGATAAATCTCAATGCTGACCCAGCTGGGTCTCGAACCTGGGAACTGCAGATTACGAGCCTGGCGCGCTACCGACTGAGCCACCCCCGCTACAATCTTTTTATTGTAACCTTTTATTTATAGATTATATTTTTATTGTAACATTTTATTTATAGATTAAAAACGGTTTTATAACCGTTTTGCAACCTATAAATCAGTTTTGTACCCTTTGATAAACGGATGTTTTCCAAAGGGGTGTTTCTTTATTTGCGTTGTCTTCCTCCTGCGGTCTCGCCTACCTCATAGACCTTGTCTCTGCCTCCAATTATGCTTGCAGGCTCCTTTCACACCTATGGCAGCTATTTATGTTTTTGTCGATTATCCTTTAATTTTGAGCACAAGTGTAGGATCAAAATTCCATTTGCAGATACAAATCATTTTCTGCACAACACTTGATTTTGCTAGTTTTTTTGTTTCAGAAACAAGTTAAAAAGGGAAACATCGTTCAAAATATTTGCTGTTCACTGAAATAAAAACATTAAACTTGCAACACATAGGACGAAGAAGAAGCTTCTAGCTTTTACAGGCCTTCTCATAGAAGAACATGCTCAAGTCTCAGCTGACCCCTGCCTTAGTTAAAGTTAACACAACAACACACAAATTTTGCCATGATGGAATTATAGCTAGCTCTCTAACCCAGTTAAGATTAGTACTTACATTCACAACACGATCAATAGCTTTCTTTGGATTAATATTTAAATTTTCTGTTTTCCACCTTTCGTAGTCTCAACAACACACCTGCCAGATGTCATCAGCGAGGCAGATGTCATTACAAAATGCTTAAGGTACAGACACAGTGCATTTGATGGATAAAACAATTATTTTATTTATTCCATTAAAGAAAATTTTTTCAAGTAATTACAAAAAACGATTTATGTCATTCATGCTTGATATATATATATAGTCTCGTATACTTGTAATTCCGGCCTCTTGAATATTAATTTGTTAGAACTAATAATAGCTTGATGTTCTAGAAACATCAATCTGATTTTTAATGAGTTTGTTTTGCATTAAAATGTCATTTACTTCGCTTGATAAAGTTCACGCAATTCTGAGTGACTGCTACAATCGAAGCATTGTCTAACGTTAATGACAAATGCAAATTGATATTTATTTTTAATTAGGTAAATTAGAAATGACCTTTTTTTATTCGCCGGTTTCTTTAATTGAACACTTTTCTGTTGAAAGTTGTCATCTCTCCTCCTTTGTCCTGAAAAGGACCTTAGAAGTTTTACTAATTATCAGTTTCCTTTTCCTGTATCTGGCATCCACTACATACCCATTACATATGAATGCTTAATGAGCATAAATCGATCAATATTTCTTTCAGTGTCTGGTCCTGAAACGATTCATAAAGTTTTGTAGCAAAGTGACAGCAATACAACTGTGATGTAGGCATTGAATTTTATATATATAATCTCTATATGTATATAAGTGTACACACGCTCGAAAAAAAAAGAAGCACAAATGATTTATTTATCTCTAGATATTGTCCGAGACAACGTGAAGTTAACGAGATAATACCCTGGTTCCTACAACGACTTTGGCTGTTGAGGAATTCTGTAACCATGGGCTGCACCTCTAAATCCGACTCCAAATTCCTTCCATCATGATTTTTTTTGAGGGGGACAGAAAAATGTGAAAGTCACAAAGGAAAAGGTCAGGACTGTAGAGAGGATTTTTCAGGCACTTCAAACGATAATCAGTCAAAGTTTTTACAATTAATTTGACAGTATGCGGTGGGAGTTGTCATTTAGCGAAATAATCTTCTTGTTGAAATGTCCTGGGTGCTTCGACTTTATTAATATTGCCCTGCCTTCAGCGGCAGAAAATTTCGCAATAATGTTGCGAGTTGGTAATGTCACCACGGTCCCTGATACTCAAATTAAAACGTAATACCCTGAGAACCCTGATACTCAAATTAAAACGTAATATCCTGAGAACCCTGATACTCAAATTAAAACGTAATATCCTGAGAACCCTGATACTCAAATTAAAACGTAATATCCTGAGAACCCTGATACTCAAATTAAAACGTAATATCCTGAGAACCCTGATACTCAAATTAAAACGTAATATCCTGAGAACCCTGACACTCAAATTAAAACGTAATACCCTGAGAACCCTGATACTCAAATTAAAACGTAATACCCTAAGAACCCTGATACTCAAATTAAAACGTAATATCCTGAGAACCCTGATACTCAAATTAAAACGTAATACCCTGAGAACCCCGATACTCAAATTAAAGCGTAATACCCTGAGAACCCTGATACTCAAATTAAAACGTAATATCCTGAGAACCCTGATACTCAAATTAAAACGTAATATCCTGAGAACCCTGATACTCAAATTAAAACGCAATACTCTGAGAACCCTGATACTCAAATTAAAACGTAATACCCTGAGAACCCCGATACTCAAATTAAAATGTAATACCCTGAGAACCCTGATACTCAAATTAAAACGTAATACCCTGAGAACCCTGATACACAAATTAAAACGTAATACCCTGAGAACCCTGATACTCAAATTAAAACGTAATACCCTGAAAACCCTGATACTCAAATTAAAACGTAATACCCTGAGAACCCTGATACTCAAATTGAAACGTAATACCCTGAGAACCCTGATACTCAAATTAAAACGTAATACCCTGAGAACACTGATACTCAAATTAAAACGTAATACCCTGAGAACCCTGATACTCAAATTAAAACGTAATACCCTGAGAACCCTGATACTCAAATTAAAACGTAATACCCTGAGAACTCTGATACTCAAATTAAAACGTAATACCCTGAGAACCCCGATACTCAAATTAAAACGTAATACCCTGAGAACCCCGATACTCAAATTAAAACATAATACCCTGAAAACCCTGATACTCAAATTAAAACGTAATACCCTGAGAACCCTGATACTCAAATTAAAACGTAATATCCTGAGAACCCTGATACTCAAATTAAAACGTAATACCCTGAGAACCCTGATACTCAAATTAAAACGTAATACCCTGAGAACCCCGATACTCAAATTAAAACGTAATACCCTGAGAACCCCGATACTCAAATTAAAACATAATACCCTGAAAACCCTGATACTCAAATTAAAACGTAATACCCTGAGAACCCTGATACTCAAATTAAAACATAATATCCTGAGAACCCTGATACTCAAATTAAAACGTATTATCCTGAGAACCCCGATACTCAAATTAAAACGTAATACCCTGAGAACCCTGATACTCAAATTGAAACGTAATATCCTGAGAACCCTGATACTCAAATTAAAACGTAATATCCTGAGAACCCTGATACTCAAATTAAAACGTAATATCCTGAGAACCCTGATACTCAAATTAAAACGCAATACCCTGAGAACCCTGATACTCAAATTAAAACGTAATATCCTGAGAACCCTGATACTCAAATTAAAACGCAATACCCTGAGAACCCTGATACTCAAATTAAAACGTAATATCCTGAGAACCCTGATACTCAAATTAAAACGTAATACCCTGAGAACCCTGATACTCAAATTGAAACGTAATATCCTGAGAACCCTGATACTCAATTAAAACGTAATACCCTGAGAACTCCGATACTCAAATTAAAACGTAATACCCTGAGAACTCCGATACTCAAATTAAAACGCAATACCCTGAGAACCCTGATATTCAAATTAAAACGTAATATCCTGAGAACCCTGATACTCAATTAAAACGTAATACCCTGAGAACTCCTATACTCAAATTAAAACGTAATACCCTGAGAACTCCGATACTCAAATTAAAACGTAATACCCTGAGAACTCCGATATTCAAATTAAAACGTAATATCCTGAGAACCCCGATATTCAAATTAAAACGTAATACCCTGAGAACCCTGATACTCAAATTAAAACGTAATACCCTGAGAACCCTGATACTCAAATTAAAACATCAGCATACCGCATATTTTTCAACTTTGGATGCTCCCATGCGGGATTGTTTGTGATCCATACAACGTCTATCACGTTCCAGCAGATACTTGCGACTGATTCTAATGTTGATGAGTTCCTTCCATGTATACCCATTTCTTTGCATGAGGACTTGGATTGGGTTGTTTAACTCCGAGAGGCATTTTTTTCCCCTACAATGGGTTAAATATGCAGGTCACAAGGAACCTATGAGCTCTAATAGGCCCGGATGTAGAAAAAAAATCCAGGAGCAAGAAACACAATCGAGCCGAAAAAATGTTAAATAGGGAGCCAAGAGACTGGATTTCCAATGCAATCGAGCATTTACCCCTCCTTTTCACAAAAAAGTTTTTTCCAAAGGAGAGCGGTCCTCTCTTTTAAATCTATTAAAAATTTTTAAATTTTTTTAAAAATTAAATTGATGAAAAAAATTGAAATTAAAGAAAAATTCTTGAAAAATAAATGCCCCATTCCCCCCGTAGATCCAGCCTTTGGCTCAAAGGAATTGGGGAAGAGAACCCACTGGACAAACATTAGGAGTCCAGTGGGTTCTCTTCCCCTAATTTCCCAAACAGCCTTCCCCCCTTTAAGGTGCATAGGATATGGCTCTCCCGCATAATTTATGTCTCATCTTACAGATGGCGGCCTTTCCAACCCATCTGTTTCCCCTACTCACCGAGAACAGGGTAGGAGTTAAAAAACCCTCAAGCAGCTGCTTTCCACAGTGGTTTGACAGGAGCCACGTTCAGACAGGAGCCACTCCACGACAGGAGCCACTATTCAGTTTATACGTCATAGTAGAAAGTCTGCGAGGATAGCGAGATCTCAGCAGAAAAGCAACACAAATGCCTTACATGTGTTCGGCTTAGAGAGATAAATCTTAACGCTGGCCCAGATGGGACTCGAACCTGAGAACTGCAGATTACAAGCTTGGCGCACTACCAACTTAGCCACCTGACCCTGCGTAAGAGTGAAACGATCACTGTACATAACTCAGATATAATGATTGCCCACATTTTACTGGAACAACAAATATATATTTTGTCAGGAAGTTTGGGATAAGGGGAAAGCACATTTCATTGGGCGGGAGTGGCTCAATCGGTAGCGTGCCAGGATCGTAATCTGCTGATCCCAGGTTCGAGTCCCAGCTGGGTCAGCGTTGAGACTTATCTCCGCACGGTCAGTAGGGGACACTGATGGGCTTGGAAAGACCGCCGTCCGTCGGATGGGACGTAAAGCCGTGACACCGTATGCGGGAGACCCCATACCCTGTGCACGTTAAAGAACACGTTGGATGGCCTTGACGGAAGGCTATCATCTGTCTCCTAACAGCTGTTCCAGTGGGTTCCCTCCCCCAACCTTCTCTGAGCCTTCGGATATTAAAAATGAATATTTGAAATCTGAAAATTCTGAAAATATATATATTTATATATATATTTTCTGAAAATCTGGCTTTGCATGTAAATTCCTATAAACTGTAATTGTTTAAAATGTCAGTTGCATATTGATAATTGCAAAGAAAAAAATGAATTCATAGTCCAAAATTCTTCACTAGGCAGCCGAAATATGGAGTGTCAAGTCAAGTTCTATCGAAAAATTTGAAATGTCTGCACAACAAACATAATTTAAAATTTTTACTACAATTAAAGAGCTTTGACAGAATATATATAATTTCCGAAAATTTGAAACTTTCAGTTCTGAAACTGCAATTGATGTCCAAAATACGTTTGAATTGAAAAGAATCTCACTTTAATTAAAGACTGCCAAGCGGATCGTTAATAGCTTAATAACAGTCCGCTAATTCGAAACGTGAGTTTTAAATTTTCTTTTATGACCATTTTTCACAAAAGAATATGCTCATTCTTCCATATTTAGAATTAACATGGAAAAAGTTAATGGGAAGAGAATCAACATTCCCCGATTGGACAAAAAAATACGCATCCCAAGTTATCTATATACTAGCCTATATGTGTATATATCTATAATACTGAAGAAAGCTCTGTTCCCAACAAGTTTGCTTGAAAAGTAATTCATTCTCTTCCCCCAGTGACCAGCAAACACTCTTAATTTCGATATCTTTTCAACTTTCAGATCAACATATTTTATATAGTTGCTCTGTTACTTGATATATCTGAGAACAAATATAACAAGAATTTTATCGTAAAAACATTTAGTTAGAATGTGTACAAATTCCTAAAGGATCTATTATTCATTCTGCTAAGCCTAAGGTCGACAACATTAAATTTGACGAATTTTAACCATTTAAAATTCAACGAAAGTCTCAGTTTTTAAATAAATTCTTGAACGCTGATTCCATAGAAATGTACGTATCTTAAATGTTAGACATAGAACCTTTCCGACTTCTATTAAAGTCATTTTCAATAGCGAAGTTCTTATTCTGGAGAAGAATAAGAAGACATTCATCGCGTAAACCAAAACCCGTGCAGCAGAAGGTTCTCAAAGTTAACGTTACTAATTCCAGAAAAGATTTTGTACTGAATTTTTTCTCTGAGCTGTCTGATTTTTCTGCATGTGTTGGAGACCTACAGAAAGATTCGTAACACTGACGAATTGCCGTAGATAGGCTCCCAAAAAAACACAAATCGAAGCCAACAACTTATATCAAGAAGGATAAAAATTTCTTTTTTTTTTTGAAAAAATCCTCTTTATTAATAACAGATACACTGAAGTTTTATTTATACATAAAAATAAAAAATACCCCCTCAAGCAGCTGCTTGCCACAGAGGTTTGACAGGAGCCTGTCAGCTTATATGCCATAGCAGAACGTCTGTGAGGATCTCAGCAGAAAAACAACACACACATCCATGCCTTACCCGGGGCTCGAACCCAAGTCTCTTAGATCAGTAGCCAAGCGTGCTAACCACTCGGCCATTTTATCATATATTAAATTTCAGTTCAGCAGTAATAAAGTGTCAATACAACAGTAATTTGCATTTTATTTGCGCTAATTCTCATAAGCTTAGATTAATTTTTCATACATTTATTTTTGGTCACGGAAAATACTCATCATTAATGTAGACGTACACCAGGACTGGGCGAGACGTCGATGTTTAAGAGAATAATATATATCTTCTTCTAAAAATAATATAATTGTGCAAAACAGCTGAACAGTTCATATCAGATTGTTCTAACCACTAAACAAGGACAGGATCATTCATTCACTCACTAATATTTCGTCATGGATTAGTGGTTAGAGCATTCTGGCATGAATCTGGAGAGACGTTCTTCTAGATGAATCTGGAGAGACGTTCTTCTAGATGAATCTGGAGAGACGTTCTTCTAGATGAATCTGGAGAGACGTTCTTCTAGATGAATCTGGAGAGACGTTCTTCTAGATGAATCTGGAGAGACGTTCTTCTAGATGAATCTGGAGAGACGTTCTTCTAGATGAATCTGGAGAGACGTTCTTCTAGATGAATCTGGAGAGACGTTCTTCTAGATGAATCTGGAGAGACGTTCTTCTAGATGAATCTGGAGAGAATTTTGTCGATTCCCGTGGATCGACAAAATTATTTTTATGCACAAAACTATTCATTGATTTATTGACTTCTGTCAATAGGTAACTCTGTGTATTTCCTATTAAACAATATCATCTAATTTAAAAATCTATTAATACACGTATTAGTAATTTCATCGTTAGAACTCTTATGTGATACAGTAGTAAAGTATCACAGGAGATGTTCTGTAGATATGGAACACGTGAAATAATAAGCTGAAATTTTTTGGTTTTACCGTGAGTGGGATTCGGACCCACTAGTGTGCCACTAGCGTTTTTTTCTTTTTTTTTTGCAGTTTATTATTTCATGCGTTATGTGATATTTTGTGCATCGTATATCGCTACTGCTAAATCTTAATTAAATAATTCATCATTAGTTTCTTTTAATTCCTGCAAAATAGGAGTGCTTCTATTTATCTTAGCTTAATTTTTTTTATACAATGCACACTTTGATTCCGCTACAATTTTTGTATCTGTACAATTTGTCTGTTACAATTTTTTTATCTGTCTGTTACTATTGCTCCAGACGCTTTTAGTGTTGTCAATTGGGAACTTTATAAAACAATTGTCAACGAAAAAGTTGCAGGATCATGCAAATCTCTTTCTCTCAGAAAGATAGATGGTTCCATACTAACATTTACTAATTTGTTGACTGATTCCAGAAATGAAGCCAGCACTCTACGAAAACCTCATAGAGATTTTTATATTTTTCCCAAAGGCTATCGGATCTTATTAAATTTAAAAACAAAGCCAGACATAATTGGCAAAGATCCAGAGATGCTCACGATAGATTGAGGTTCGACAAAAGATCAAGGATCACCGTAGCTTTATATGGAACAAAAAACTTAGCTCACTCTCTACAAGTGACAATTCTACTTGGAAGATGGTTAAACCTTTCAAGAACCCTCGTTCTAAATTTCCCCCCATTCATGGGGAGTCAGGTTTATGTTACAGCGAGGATGATAAATCCGAAGCATTTGCTGATGCCCTTGAATTACAGTTTCAAGAGAATTTTGACATTTTTAATCATGACACCTGTGAAGAGGTAGAAGAAGCTCTTTTTCGTTTCGGACAGGAAGAAAGATCAGAGCTACCCTTTACATCTCCTCTTGAGCTGTCTCAAGCCATCAAGAAATTGAAACTTAACAAGGCTTCAGGCCCCGATAATATTTCCAACAGAATGCTGAAACACCTTCCGAAGAAAGCCATTACGCTTCTCTGTGGGATTTTTAATTTCCTTCTCCGTCACCAAGTTTTTCCAGAAGCCTGGAAAAACGCTTATGTCAGACTGATACACAAACCAGGAAAGGACCCTGTATTTCCTGACAGCTATCGTCCAATCAGTCTGCTTTTCTGCCTAGGAAAACTGTTTGAACTTATTATCCTCAATAGATTGGAAGAGTTCCTCTCAATCCATCCTGTCTTACCTGAAACCCAATTTGGTTTCAGGCGTAAAAGATCGACAGAGCATCAGGTCCTCAGAGTTGTGGAAACTATTTCTGAGGCACTGAACAAGAAGGAAACAGTTGCTGCCGTCTTTTTAGACGTGGCCAAGGCTTTTGACCGCATCTGGATGGACGGCCTCATTTACAAACTCTCCAAGATTGGAATGCCTACGGGACTCACCTGTATCATTCAATCGTATCTTTTAAATCGAACATTCCAGGTTCATATTAAATCTTCCATTTCTACCAAGAGAGTAGTGGCCGCTGGAGTTCCTCAAGGCTCATTTGGGTGAATTCATTTGGGTGAACACAACTCCCACGAACATTCACAAGATACAGGTCTTGCAGAATAAAATCCTGCGATGTGGGGTCAATGCCCCCTGGTTTGTAACCAATAGACAATTGCATAAAGATCTGGGCATTGATCATATTTACACATATCTTAAGTTTGTCTCGCGAGGTTTCTACAAGTCAGTGCAGAGAAACCAGCACGAGATTATATCCTGCCTTCTGGACTACGATCATGAAGTCTCCTTAAAATGATCATGAAGAGCCCTAAAATGGTGCTTTCGCTAAAGAAAGTTATCCATTTTAGGTCTCTTGTGCATCATTACTACTCTTTGTTTTATGTTCTTTTGCCCTTTGGGGCCCACCATTGTGTGGTTTACTTTGTTTGTTTTTTCAAACTGATGCCAATTTGGCATATTTCCAGATGAAGAAGGTTATGGGTACTATTGTACCTGGTACTTTTATGATGTAACGATCTACGATCTACAGTCTTTATTTTCTATTACTTTATGACATCCATGTCTATTCCACTGTATAGGATGAAGGAATATGCTGTCAGCCAATTAACGACGAGCTCACTATATATAAGAGAAAATGGGAGAGCGTAAAGACGAAAAGTAGTACTGTTTATCAGGTCGAATGATGGTCTACGAGTTACAATATTGTTACGACAGATGAACCTGCTACAGTGAATTTATGATAAAAGTGTCATGAACGCTTGTGTATGCTTCTGCGTGAAAATTATGCAACCAACGAATTGGAATACAGAACCAATTTGAAAAATAAGAAAGAATTGTTATGTTGGAGTTTTGGATATCCGAAAGGAGGCATAATTAGTTTCAGTATATACATGATGGGTGATAGTAAGGGAAGAAGTATTTTTATATGGTGAGTGCGCGGAAGGTTGATTAGTTTATTGTTATAGATCGTGTTGGTAACTGGTAAAGGAAAAGAGGAATTCGTCGTCTTGTCGTATGGTGATCAACGTCTGAAAAGAATTGGTTCTGAGAAACCAGTACACTTTGCAGCAGTTTTGGAGTACTTAATGACTAAAACCTTAGAAGGAAGTCATTTAGTGTGTAGTTATTTAGTTTATTTAGGAATTGGTAAGGATATTCTCGTTAGATTGAATATTTATTTACCAACATGATTTTATTGTTCATTAAATGATATTAGCCTTATTTTATGATTTGGATGTAAATATAATTTAGATAATTGATTCTTTTGAAAGTTTATCTTTGTATTGTTATAGAGTTTCGTGCCGGTTGACTCAGTTTGTTTATAAATAATTTCATCCATGCTTTTGCAATAAATTGCACTGTTTTGTAATTGACATATTTTTACTTGAACTCACGCTCAGTGCTCATCTATTTTAATTTGTAACAATATATATATTTCATTTCGTATGAAATAGTATTATTACTGAACTTAACTTTTAAATTAAATTTGGATGATTTTATTTGAAAGAAATTTCTACTGGTTCCATGGTAAGAAATACCATGGATTGTGGAAACCAGAAAAAAAAATCTAACAATAGACTCGAGCGAGGTTGCCGAGCTCACTGCAGGGCATTCCTCAATGGTACCCATGTTTATGTACATAACTAACTGGGATGGATAGAAAAATGTCGATGTAGACTAGTGACTAGTGTGAACCCTTCCTTATTTATACACACCACAGATTAAAAGGGTGAATTGACCCCATTGCTATCTTACTCACCCATTATGGTAAATGCATACTTGGTGTATACTCTACTGGTATGGAAAAATGGGATCCCTGACTTGGAGTACTATTGAATAGGAGCTGTTTTAACAGAGATTTCATAGATAAGAATAGGATAAAACATATATATATATTTCAATTTCATGCAGTTCCCTTTAAGCCGTTGTAGCAAGTATGTGCTTGTAACTTTTAAAATTATGCTTAGAGTACAGTGAATAAAAGAGTCTATTCTTTTACTTCACTCTACTTCTTTAATCCGAAGGTTGAGCTATATCACATGTAACAACAAATCGAATATAGCGTTTCGACAAAACTTTAGTTTGCAGAGAAGCGTTATTCCAGTACACTTACCTCACTTTTGACATGATACTTTACAGAGCTTGTGACTAAAATCTCCAATGTCCATTATTCATGCAAAGTCCCTCAAGAGGTTTTAGAGAATAGGAGGCCTTGTCGAAGCTGTAAGACTTGTCGTACATCATCCGAGTTTCGAAACTGATATTAACGACAGTGATGCAGCTGTCACAAATGAGCACAGGCAACTAATCAGCTAAGTGATCAAGTTATATTTCACTGAGCAACGTGGTATCGTACAAGTAATATAATCGATTGACAGGCCCTGCTGCCCACTATAGCCTGGGAGCAGAGAAAATGTCGTAGCCCGTTGAGATTGCGACTGATGGCTTGTTTAAGCCACATCTCTAAGAGAGTCAATGAAGACTGGAAATTAATTACTCCCTTCTGCTGGAATTAACGTTGTGTAACGATAGCAATCGGTGGCAGAATGATGCATAGACTCTCAACAGTGAAAGATCGGCTGTCTGCTGTTAACAACTGATCCGTTCAAAATGATATTCTGGAAGGAGTGAGATTTCGGATTTGCATCAACGCTCCTAAATAGTTTCTCGTTTTTTTTTTTTTCACAACTGAACTGTTTTCCTCGTTGTCTATTGTTTGTTTTCCTTATCGTTAAATTCATTTATCTCTTTGATACTTAACATCGAAAATGGATTACTTTATCGTTTCTGTAATTTTTAAGAGGGAGAGACTTCTATATATGTTGCTTATTTGTGATGATTTTCTTACAAAACCCATTACATCTTTTTTTAATGGAAATATTTAAATTTAATTCCTTTTGAATTGTTATTCTTAATATAACGAATTTATTTTTTGAGTGGTTTGAGGTTTGAAAATAAAGTCCTAAGAAATATATATGGACCAATCCTTGACAACTCTAGTGGATTGTGGCGAAAACGACAGAACCTAGAATTGTACGGAAAATATGGCTCTTCTATTATAACCAGTGAGATTAAAACAAACCGATTACGATGAATGGGACACATTCAAAGGATTTTGAGTTGTTTTACCTCTGAGCGGCTGTTTTTTGCACACTATGGGCTAAATGGCCAGGTCACATGGACCCCGAAGGCTCAGAGAAGGTTGATGGAGGGTATCCACTGGAACAGCTATTGGGAGACAATGGGAGCCTCCCGTCAAGCCATCCAGCGTGTTCTTTAACGTGCACATGGTATAGCTCTCCGCACAAGGGGCCACGACTTAACGTCCCATACGACGGATGGAGGCCTTTCCAAGCCCATAAGTGTCCCCTACTGACCGTGGGCAGGGCGGGGAATTTTTCGGAGATAAATCTCAACGCTGACCCAAACTGGGACTCGAAACTGGGAACTACAAATTAGAGCCTGGCGCGCTACCGACTGAGCCACCCCCACTCCCATTCAAAAGATGGATGCAGAGAAAAACTATACCTCCTTCCCAAGTGGAAAACGACCAAGAGGGCGTCCCCGCTTGAGATTGAGAGACTGCATAAAAAGGGACTTGGATGAATTGAATATCTCAAATTGGGAGGAGAAAGCCATGAATAGAGGAGAATGGAGACAAATTGTACTTGCAGCGAAGAGCCTTGCAGGCTCAAAAAGCTAAAGAAGAAGAAGGTAAGGAATATTTAATACGAGTATTTAAGGGATATATATATCCATTAAATTTTAGGGCAAGGGGCGGGAACCTTTCTTGGTTCAAGAGTCAAAACATAGAAAAAAAGGCAAACCAACCAAATTTGGGAGCTTTAATTTATAATCTTTATTAGGTCAAGAGCCATAATAACAAAAATGAACAAAAAAGTAGCATATTATTTTACTTTATTAAGAAAGCTAAAATCGTAACTTATCATTTCAAAATAGGAATATTCAAACATGTACAATAAACATGTATCAAAAAGATTTATTAAAAAAAATTACCATTTTTCAGTGTGACCTTTTTGTTTGTCTTCTCCACAAAATTCAAAAATGAAGTGAATTTATAGCATTTAAATTTCTTCAGTGCTTTCAACGTATTGTCTGCTGATCCGATACTAGTTTTTGATGATATCATTACGAAAAAAAATATTTTTTGCAATTAAATATTGAACAAAAAAAAGCCGTGTTTTAGAGTGTTCAGAGCTACCAATTCCACACTTTTGTTTGTGGGTTCACTAAATCTGCCCATAATACTTCCCACCACAACCGGATCTAAGGGGTGGGGCAAGGGTGTCATATCCCCTCCTTACTTCAGAATGTCAATAAGGTAATAGAGGAAAACATTATGAAACTTATTTATATTTCATGCATATTTCAAGAATTTTTTAAAAGACCAATAAAACGGAGGAGGAAATGTTATATAAGGCATTGGAAATCGAGCCTCTTGGCCCTCATTTACATTTTTCCGGTTCGGCTGAGCTTCTTGCCCCCCCCCCCCTCTCCGCTCATATTTTTCTAACTCGGAGCCTGTCTGTATGCATGCATGTATTTATGCATGTATGTATACAGGGCCGGATCTACAGAGGCAAGAGGACCGTGACCCCTTTTTTCAGAATGCTAGTAACGGTAATATAGGGAAAAAATTATGAAACTTATTTATAATTCACGCATTTTTCAAGACCTATAAAAGGAAACCTATATTTTAAGAAATGTTACACTGCATTGGAAATCCTGTCTCTTTTCCCTCACCTTTTATTTTTCTCATTTATCCTACTCGAGTGTGTTTTTTGGCCCACTACACCCTCGTTTTTTTTTTCTAGATCCAGGCTTGCTTCCCACTGTAGATATTTACTAGCGAAAAGCTCGCTTAGCAATGACTCAGTCAGAGTTAAATCAGTGATAATATAAATATCAGTGATATTGTAAAAACGAAGAAAACATTCATTTTATAACGTGAAAGTTTTTGACTTGTTATCGTCACTACGACAGTTTGATCTCTAGATCCTCGCTTGTGTCAATTTTTGGATGCTGGCATGATTTGGCACCGTTAGGTCAAAGCATCTACAATGTTTCTTTCCCGTTAGTTCACAGTTATTATATAGCTCGAAATGGAACGAAATAAATACAGAGGAGGCACAGGTGAATTTCTTTCTTTTCTTGACATTTCCGGAACTCAGAAAATATATACATATAAATAAATTTGATATGTTCAGAAAAAACTAAAAGTTATTTAGGAAACACGTACCTTTAAAAGTTTATAACTCTATTATGGCAAAATTATGCACTTTGTTAAAAGTATAATATTTTTCAGGAATCGTGTATATTATTAGAATATACATAGATATTAATGTATATACGAATGGCGAAGCATGAATGAAAGCAATTGATATATAAAAAATTCTTTAAAGTTTTTGGTGAATTAAGCTATAAATCACATGTCAATAGACTAATAATATTTGATTTATGAGATAATTGGTTGATTGACAAATGATTGAAAGATTAATCAATGAAAGACCTATGAGAATCTTCTACGGAACAATTGCGTAGTCTCCTTGTCTTCATTGCCTTCACCAATGCTTCACCCATGGGCGTCCGCAGAGGGGGGCAAACGGGGCACTTGCCTCCCCTGGCATCGAGTAAAAAATTCCCCAAATTATAATCGTAACAATTTAAACGTAATTAATTTATATACATTATGCATATGTTTTTGTATTGATGCAATACTGTATTCTATAATCTACTTGTGAAAAAAACCCTAAAAAATTAAATAATAAAATAAAAATTTATTGATGAAATTATTTGTCTCCAAGCTTCCCCCCCCCCCCGGAATTTTTTCTGCGGACGCCCATGGCTTCACCATTGGTAGTATATATATATTTGCCAGCCTATGGTTTAAAAGTCTGGAAATTAAAGTCATCTAACTCTCCCTTTATTTTAATTGCAATATTAAATATTTCGAGCGATATGGCATTGTCGGATCACTTAATGTATCATTCTCGTCGTTTGGCTTATTCTTGAGGAATTATTGTTTCGTTCGAAATAAAAATTGAATCTTATTATCATTTTTTTTCTTCTTTCTATATTATACTAACAGTGAAAAATACTCCTTGAAAATTTTGAAAGGGAAAGAAACTCGAATTTGGAAGGAAAAACTTCTCTTACTTTTGTTTTTTTGATTGCCTACGAATCAGCATCCCTTTCTGCAGAGACTTCAACGCGTCACGGTTTTGGATTAAAGGAGAACAGCAATGTTGCGGGTTTGGAATATTGCCATGATTTCTAAATTCCATTCAGGGCAACATTAAGGCAAAACGTTTCTTTGCTAACAACTGTGATCAGATGTTAGGTTTACGTAGCCTGGTTTCGGATTCCAATATCAAAATAGCTAAAACGTTATCATGAATTTAATTACTTGGTTTGTGATTATTTTATGGTTTGTGATTATTTTATCGTTTCATTTTTTTTAATTGAAAAAGGAAATTTTTATAAACGTTTTTGAGCAAGTTTAATACTCCACTACATCACTTTAGTTGAATATTTCGAAGATTTTGGACGTATTCATGTTTAGAGAAAAGAAAAAATGTATGCAGCATCACTTTCTTTTCTAACAAATTTGATCAGCTCGTTGGGTTTAGGTAGCATTAGGTGGTCATATATCCTAGAAAAAATCGGATGCATAAGCAGATAAATGTCAAATGATCGATTAGACCAAAGGCGGATCAAAACAATATATGGATAAACAAATTATCCCTCAAATAGCTGCTTGCCACAGAGGTCTGTTAGTATAACACGCCATAAAGAGGATTAGTGAGGAAGGCGAGAGACCTCAGCAGAAATGCAAACATCCATGCCTTATCCAGGTCTCTTTGATCAATAGCCAAGCGTGCAACCCACTCGGCCACTGAGTACTCATCATTTGTGAACAAACTGGTGAATAGGAAGAGATTGACAATTGAACGAATGGGTAGATTATCGAATGAATAGATAAAGGATGAAGAGGTGAACGAATGGCCAAAAAAACAAGGATATGGTTAAGTAGACAATTGGAAGAACGAATAGATTTGATAGGTAAATGGAAAAACCGAATACAATAGGGAGATGAAAAGACAAGTGAATGCAATGGATGATAGACAATGTGAACGGAATAAAATATGCTAATAACAGATGAATGAACAGATGAATTTATGTGTGAAAAGAATAGACGAAATTATGAGTGAAAAAATAACGGATTAATGAAAAGAATAAATAAATGGATAGAAAAGCGTAACTGAATGAGCAACTAATCGATGGGGTTGAATAGTAAGCAATCCGTTAAAGAGTAGACTACCTGGTGGAATACCAAGCGAAATGAATGGATAAACGGATGTGAGAGAAAGAATGAATGATTAAACGACTGGGTATATTTTGGGCAGTGGCGGATTCAGGGAGTTAGCCCCCTGACTTGTTCTCCATATGGAACATTCATGAAAATACGTATTAGTATTAATCTATTCTGCTGTCTATTATCTATACTGTTATCATCTATTAATCTATACCGTTGTATATGAGTTATGTAAACGGATGAATGATGTACATAAGAGGTTCTCAACTCTTTTAAGCCTAGCGATCCTTTACCCTTTCTAAAGTCCCCTTTACTCTTTCCAAAGCTCCTCTTTATTCTTTCCAACGACGCCTTTACCGTTTCTAACGCTCCCATTACTTTCTCTACTAACGCTCCCTTTATCCTTTACATATAATACCCCCCCTCCCTTCATGGAATTCAAAATATTTTTCTTGTATAAAACTAGTTGAATTAGTATTTACTGTGTATACAAATTGCAAGCATTGTATACACAGTAAATACTAATTCGTCTAATCGGAAATTTCGTCTAGGAAAAAAAATCACAATATTTTTTCTTACTGAATATGAAAAAGAATTTTTTTTTTTACTGAAGAAGAAGGTCTACAAAATTAAAAAGAACACTGGGTGTTCTTTTTCAATTTCCGCCAGTGTATTTAATCTGTTTCTACTGAAAAACAAGTTGGGATCCTGGTTTTGATAAATCGATAGATAAATAGAAGGACAAAGAGAGAGCTGAGGGAATCAGTTATGAATGGCATGAAGGGTGGACAGGCAGGTGGACAACACACGAAAAAAATGAATCAGTCTGTCAGACAGAGACGAGTCGCTGAAACTGATTAGATGCCCGATGGCATTTTGCTATTCATTTCTTGAGGGTCCGAATTGGAACAATGCTTCCTTGACTCCTTTTGAATTCTCCCTGACTCCTTTTCCTTCCTCTTTTGAATGGATTATACAGTTTGCCTTATACTATGAGTGATCAGCCAGTCGATCTCGAAGCAGTTTTAAGTTGATTCCTTTTTAAATTCATTTAAAAATATAACACTTTTTAAAAGTAATTCATATATTTTAAAATTATTTTATTCAAACTAAATTAAGTTTCTAACAGTCAATAGTATTTGTTGTTCGGTATGTATTTGCTCTTTGAATTTTTTGTTATTTGAGGTGGGATTTCGATCGCCCTGCAATTTAAAAATGAAATGTATATCCCAGGCTCATAAAGGTTGACTTTCCCTGTTTTATACATTGTTATATGTATTATGGATCTAATTTCATCTCGAATAATTTTGTAGACTTTCTTCTTCAGTAAAAAAAAAATTCTTTTTCATATTCAGTAAGAAAAAATATTGTGATTTTTTTTCCTAGACGAAATTTCCGATTAGATGCAGCTTTGAGGACCCCTTGAACACAAAAATATTGGTCTCGCTATGGCGTCTTGTCTGTAATCTGCATGACTCTAGTTCCTCTATGATTCAAACGATTCAGTGGAATTTAATATAATTACAGAT
Source organism: Ryuthela nishihirai (assembly GCA_038380435.1). Taxonomy (NCBI): domain Eukaryota; kingdom Metazoa; phylum Arthropoda; class Arachnida; order Araneae; family Heptathelidae; genus Ryuthela; species Ryuthela nishihirai. The sequence continues at coordinate 110,926,649 of JAWZYU010000001.1, forward strand.
ATCATATTTTTGAATATTAATATAAAACTATTGAGTTTAATATTTAGGCACTGACTGAAACTATGGACAATGTTACCGAGTAATTGGGGACTCTTCCATAGAATGATTCTACGATATGATTTTCGCTAAAATGACCCGAATTTTTATATCAAATTATGCAACTTGGCCTTTATCGGACTCTAATTTAGCAAGTAGAAATAACCTAATGTGAAGGCTTAGACGAAATATGAACTATAAAATGTAATTTTGTACTGATTAATAATATAGACCAGGGATTCTAAACGTGGGGTACACGGTAAATTTTTATTTTCGGAGTACGCCGTGAGAGCTCAAAGGTCAATAGAACAAAGTTTAGTAACAAAGTCGCTAAGTTGGCATTATTATACTATAACTATTGTTTTTATCTATCTATATAATGGGTACGTCAGTTACATACATATTTCCAGGGGATACGTGAAGCGTAAAAGATTGAGAACCACTGATCTAGGCATATCCAGTGGTGGTGATTTCAATGAATTTGAAAATGGAGGAAACATAATGAAAATATCACATCATACTAAGTGGTTGTGAATTGCTAATGGATGGAATGCATGATGATAACACACTTTCAACAGGGGGTAGAGCACAGGTCAAGGTGCCCCACACCTGGATCCGCCACTGGTCACATGTTAAAGTTTGTGCAACATATTAAAATCCTCTATTTACAAAGAAATAACTCTTGGTTAATATTTTGGAAACACATATTCGATTTTTAAAAAGAGTAGAGAGTCGAACTTGAGAGAAGGAGCTAGCCCAGCAGGTAGTGTGCCAAGCTCGTAATCTGTAGTTCCCAGGTTCGAGTACCAAGTGGGCCAACATTAAAATTTATCTCCCTAAACCCCCTCCTGCCTTTGGCCGGAAAGGTAACACCGATTGGCTTATAATGCCGCCGTCCTTCGGTTGAGACGTAAAGCCGCAGCACCATGCTGATCTTACGTGCAGAGCCATACCCTATGCACGTTAAAAAACACACTGGATGGCCGTAAATAGGGACTTCTATCTGTCTCCTACCTGTTTCTACTGAAAAACTCAAGTTGGGATCCTGATTTTGATAAATCTCCCTTCCCCCATTCTTCTCTACGCCATTGGGGTCTCTGTGACTTGGCCATTTAGCCCATTTTGTACAGAAAAGTGCAATGAAGAGGTAAAACAGCAAAATTCAAACTTTAATACAAGGAATTTTATTCGTAAAAAAACAGGAAATACACTACTTTTATCCCTATCTCCAAAAGAAATTAAATAAAACACGTCCCCACTATATTTTGTGCAACATTCGCCTGCAATTAAACATATTTAATACCCTGCTTACTATTTATTCCCTTATTTATTCACTTTTTCCTTTCTCTCAGTTTCAAGTTCCTGGAATATTTTATTCTGCCATAACGCGTCATTACACACATTCCGTTGTCATCAATTTGTCGCTGTACTATTTATCTCAATTTTAATAGGGAAAATTAGTAATTATTCTTTCGAGCTCCAGAGAGACTGCTGCGTTTTGATATATTTCGCCTGGCTCGACAATAATAATCCCTTCAGACTGTTTTAATTCGGATTCTCCGAGCAATTCATCGTGATCAGAGAAGTACGGGACCATGCTGTCCGAATCCGCCCTGATGCTAATCTTCAGAGCTCTCCCTCACGCCGCCTTCTGACACAAGATGGAATTATTTGCCGGTGCCCTCATTTTTCTCCGGGGCGTGCACGCGACGTCCGGCCATGCAGTCGGCCACAGATCAGATGGCACACAAGGAGGCCCGCGCTCGCTCCTGCCTCGTGACAGATAGTAAATCTTCTTGGAGCCTCTGGTGAGGAACTACAAGGTCCTTTCCATTTCACTAACTTTTTCAAACTGGTACAGATCACTGACTTGCTTCCTTGGAAGAAAAGAGTTTTTTTGCTTTTTTTTTTCTAAGTTGGATTTTCTTGCAACCATCTGTGTTTCGCAACTCCGGTGCTGAAATATCACACCTCTTTTTTTTATTTCAACCATCATTTGTTACAATGTTGTTTGCAGTTTGCGTTATAAATAATATGGGAAAAAATACTCGATGGTTAAAAGAAGTGCTACACTCTCAGTTTTTTGTACGTTACTTTTTTCTTCATTTGCTTTGAAACGTTGTATATAAGACATATACTTATAACTTATAGAGTACATCAGATCTACTACGTATATAATCTGTGTTATTATCTAGAATGAGAACGAGTGGCTCAGTGGTAGCGCGCCATGCGCATAAATTACAGTTCCCAGGTTCAAGTCTCAATTTTGTTTGCATTGAGATTTATCTTTGATGAACCCCTCTCCCTGCCCCTCAGTCAGAAAGGGGACACCGATGGACTTGGAAAGGACACCGTCTATCGGATGGGACGTAAAACCGTGGCCCGATGTGCGGGAGAGTCATAACATATGCACATTAAAAACATGATGGATGGCCTTGACGGGAGGCTGCCATATGTCTCCTAACAGTTGTCCAGAGTTTCCCTTCCCCAACCTTCTGTGAGCCCTCGGAGTCCTTGTGACCTGGCAATTTAGCCGATTCTGTGCCAAAAAATTCCCCTTAGAGGTAACACAACCCATCCCAAAGTAAATCACAATACAGATTTCTTGTGACTCCTTTTAGAATTACTTTAGAACAGCTGAATTATCTTTTAGAATAACGGTTAGGAGACAACTTAGTAACAGAGAGTTGTATTATTTACCTCTGAGAGACCCTTGGACAGCTGTTAGGAGACAGATGGAAGCTTTTCATCAAGGCTATTGAGCATGTTCTTTAATATGCATTGGACATGGCTTTCTTGCATGATGAACCACAGCTTAGCATCCCATCCGATGGTGGGGGGGGGGGCTTTCCAAGCCCAAAAGTGTCGCCTTTTTGACCGAAGCCAGGGCTCGGCCAGAGGCTTCACTCAGAGAATGGGGGGGGGGGAAGTGTACCAACTGGATAGCTGTTAGGAAACAGTTGGTATTCTCCAGTCAAGGCCATCCAGCGTATTCTTTTTATTTAACGGAAATAAATCTCAAAGTTGGCCGAGCTGGTACTCGAACCTGGGAACTGCAGATTATAAGCCTGGTGCGTCACCGACTAAACCACCTCAGCCCCAATGAGTTTTAGGTTATTTATGTAACAGTAGTTCAACATACAAAATAGGTCCCTAAAATACGAACCAAAATTGCCCACCGAAATAGAGAATTACCATGTTATGTCAATGCGAATCTAGCTTCGAAGCTTTATACCTTCTAATACATGCATTTAATGGAGAAAAGGGGATTAATAATAAATTAACCGTCCCGTGGCCGAGTGGTTAGTGCTCTTGGCTACTGATCTAAGGGACCTGGGTTCGAGCCCCGGGTAAGGCATGGTTGTATGTGTCGTTATTTCTGCTGAGGTCCTGCCATCCTCTTAGATCTTCTCCTATAGCATATAAACTGAGGACTGCTACAGAGATACGACAGGCTCCTGTCAGACCTCTATGGCAAGCAGCTGCTTGAGGGGGTATTTATTTTAATCAGATTTTTTTAAATCTCGATTTTCAACTATATTCGTTCAGTACTTTTTTTTTCATAAAAACTTTTAAAATGCATATTTCATTAAATGGTTTGAAGTAATATTTGTTATTTAAATTTTAATTAATATAGTATAATCTTCTGACGCATGTTTAACCTCCCAAATTCTAAATTATTGTCTCTAGAGTTCATTTGAGCACAAATGTAGAAAGTGAATAAAACCATGTCTAACACTGCGAAGAATTGGTGCGACGAACGGACGTCGCGATGAATTGACGGGCGCCGTTAGAACCACCCCCTGTGCATGTTAAAGAAACCACTAAATGGTTTAAAGGAAAACCTATATCATTCTCGTAAAAGTTGTCCAGTGTTGTCTCTTTTCGTACCTATGAACTCTTGGGGGTCATTGTGACCTAGACATTACGAACAAAAGAGTACCACTCAGATGAAATTATAGATAATCCAACGAGATCGTAAAGAGACTTTTACTGTACTTTTAGCTAAAACGAAAAAACCAAATATTTCTAATTAAAATTAAATATATTTAAGGAGCAATTTGGTATACTTATTTTTATTTATAACTAAATATATTTAAAAGAACGATTAAGTTTAAAAGCATGAGTTCTTAAATTTTTCAGAATCTTTCCATTACTTAACTCGAATAAGAGTTAAACTAAATGTACTTTTTCTCATTTTTAGGAAAAAAAAAACTCCAGGTTTCACTTGAAATAACACTTTATCGATTATTACGGTAAGTTAACTATAATTAAATTACTCATTCTCGATTACTATGGTAACTATGATTATATTATAATTTGCAGAAACTAAGTTACACAATAAAAACTTTATTATTTGAAACTGTATTTTCGAAATCAAACAATCTGTATATATTTTTAGAGAAAAATGGATTTTTCTTCATTTAGTTTCAGTTCTTTGTAGTAGAACAAAAAAATTCTAAACTGGGAAATTTGAATCAATTATAAATTATTGCAATTCCCTTCATTTTGTTTGATATCTGCAGCTGAGAGCTGGACAAAAAGACACTTTGCCTGGAGTTCTAGTTATGCTCATTACTCGAAGACCTAAATTTTTTGCGAAAATCCCGTAAGTCAGAACTGAATGCACTTATCTGTCAATACGTAAAAACTATGGTGGCAGTCAAAAATTTGGGGGACGGCCTTGAATCAATTGGTAGAAATCCAGTCTTGTATTCTGATGTTCCCAATTGAATAGATTGTTCCTGCAGTGTATTCAGTAAGCACTGTTCCTCCTCGGTGAGAAAGGGGACAAGGTAGATATTGGAAAGTATGCCGCCTGTTGGATGGAATTTGAATTATGGCCTTTTGGGCATGAGAGCCATACCCTGTGCGTGTTCAAGAAACTTTGAATGGATTGGGTTGTTTTACCTCTGAGCAATACATTTTTTGCCACAGTTGGCAAAATGGTCAGGTCACAAAGACCCCGATGACTCAGAGAATGTGGGGGGAAAGCGTACCCAATGCATAGCTGTTAGGTAATAGTTGGTATTCTCCAGCCAAGGCCATCCAGCGTGTTCTTTAACGTATAAAAGTTATGGCTCTATCTTCACAAGGGCTTTACGTCTCTTCGGTGCCATCGGTGTCTCCTACTGACTGAGGGCTTGGGTTGGGTTGTTTTACCTTTGAGCGGCACTTTTTTGCACACCGTGGGCTAAATGGCCAGGTCACATGGACCCCGAAGGCTCATAGAAGGTTGGGGGAGGGGACCCACTGGAACAGCTGTTGGGAGACAGATGGTAGCCTCCCGTCAAGGCCATCCAGCGTGTTCTTTAACGTGCACAGGGTATGGCTCTCCCGCACACGGGGCCACGGCTTAACGTCCCATCCGACGGACGGCCCATCGGTGTCCCCTACTGACCGTGGGCAGGGCGGAGAATTTTGCGGAGATAAACTGACTGAGGGCAGGGTCGGGGATTAGTGTATATAAATCTCAGCCCTGGATTAGGTGGGACTCGAACCTGGGAACTGCATATTATGAGCCTGGTGCATTGCTACTTGAGCGGAAATTTCCATGTACCTGCTAAGAGCAATGCAGTGGAGACTGTTTCTCAACCTTCTGTGAACCGAAATATCCTTGTGATCTAAACATTCAACCCATTGTGTGTATATAAAAAGTATCACTGACAGACATTCTGAAATTTAGCAAAGGTTGTCTTTCCAATAAACCATTTAACGTGCTATAACAATATATAATGTAATATAACGAACAAATAATTCGGCAGAAACATTCTTAGTTAAAAATATAAAATTTTTGACAAAGCATTTTATTTATTCGAAGCAAAAACAGTTTCCGCAAGAATTTTATCAGGAAAATGCATCGAACGCGCATATTAAAAACAACTCTGGAAAATTTACCTTTATCCATTTTATTGGATGGAAAAAAAATTATTAATGGTTGTATTTATGAAGTTTTGCATCGCAAGCTTATTTGATTTAGTCTTGTATCGCTAAAAAGACAATCACTAGTATTCAAGAGAAATTCATGTTAAAAGTGAAAGATTAGATAAAATATGCATTTCTTTACAAATTGCCTTCAGAAATTAACTTTCCAAATAATGAATTTTTCGAAAATATTTCTCCTAAAATTATATTTCTTTAATTTACCTAACAGCAAAGAATAAAGAAACTTAGAAAGTAAGACATACTGACATTTTCCAAAAGAGGTACCCGCTTGAAGTTTCAATGCAACTTTAATTTCTTGTTTAATATTTTAACAACTTTAATTAAATTGAGGGCAGTATTAGTGGCAAAATCACAGGAAACCCTGTAACATAAATAAATGTTTCACCAATTTTTGACTAGTTAAAATTATTTGCTAATTTATTAGCTTACCAGCTTTAATATAGAGATTAATATTTCGTCTGTGACTTGAAGTTAAATCGTTTACAACAATTTAACAAATTATTAGAAAGAAACGGGTACCTATACCTATCTTCTTAATATAAATAATTCATTTATACAAACTTGAAAAGGCCGCCGTTCGTCGGATGGAATGTTAAGCCGTGGATAAGTCCGCAGGATATCCATAACCTGAACACCGGAAACAACTTTCTGGATGTTCTTCATCGGAGGCTGCCTTCTATCTCCTAACAGTTGTCCAGTGGCTCCCCCATCCTCCAATCTTCTCTGAGCCCTTGGAGCTTTGTGACCTGGCCATTTAGCTCATTGTGTGAAAAAAGTCCGCAGGATATCCATACGCTGAACACCGTAAAGAACTTTCTGGATGTTCTTCATTGGAGGCTGCCTTCTGTCTCCTAACAGTTGTCCAGTGGCTCCCCCATCCTCCAATCTTCTCTGAGCCCTTGGAGCTTTGTGACCGGGCCATTTAGCTCATTGTGTGGAAAAAGTCCGCAGGATATCCATACTCTGAACACCGTAAAGAACTTTCTGAATGTTCTTCATCGGAGGCTGCCTTCTATCTCCTAACAGTTGTCCAGTGGCTCCCCCATCCTCCAATCTTCTCTGAGCCCTTGGAGCTTTGTGACCTGGCCATTTAGCTCATTGTGTGGAAAAAGTCCGCAGGATATCCATGCGCTGAACACCGTAAAGAACTTTCTGGATGTTCTTCATCGGAGGCTGCCTTCTGCCTCCTAACAGTTGTCCAGTGGCTCCCCCATCCTCCAATCTTCTCTGAGCCCTTGGAGCTTTGTGACCGGGCCATTTAGCTCATTGTGTGGAAAAAGTCCGCAGGATATCCATACTCTGAACACCGTAAAGAACTTTCTGAATGTTCTTCATCGGAGGCTGCCTTCTATCTCCTAACAGTTGTCCAGTGGCTCCCCCATCCTCCAATCTTCTCTGAGCCCTTGGAGCTTTGTGACCTGGCCATTTAGCTCATTGTGTGGAAAAAGTCCGCAGGATATCCATGCGCTGAACACCGTAAAGAACTTTCTGGATGTTCTTCATCGGAGGCTGCCTTCTGCCTCCTAACAGTTGTCCAGTGGCTCCCCCATTCTCCAATCTTCTCTGAGCCCTTGGAGCTTTGTGACCGGGCCATTTAGCTCATTGTGTGGAAAAAGTCCGCAGGATATCCATACTCTGAACACCGTAAAGAACTTTCTGGATGTTCTTCATCGGAGGCTGTCTTCTGTCTCTTAACAGTTGTCCAGTGGCTCCCCCATCATCCAATCTTTTCTGAGCCCTTGGAGCTTTGTGACCTGGCCGTTTAGCTCATTGTGTGGAAAAAGTCCGCAGGATATCCATACCCTGAACACTGTAAAGAACTTTCTGGATGTTCTTCATCGGAGGCTGCCTTCTGTCTCCTAACAGTTGTCCAGTGGCTCCCCCATCCTCCAATTTTCTCTGAGCCCTTGGAGCTTTGTGACCTAGCCATTTAGCTCATTGTGTGGAAAAAGTGCCATTCGGAGGATGTAAAACAACCAACCCAATGCTCAAATAATCATTACCGCATTCATTGCAAAAGTTCCAATGCCGTTTGAAGAAAAATTGCTTAAATGTTCTATTGCAGTTAACTTCCTAACTCGTAGCAAAATATTAAGGAATTTTCATATCAATCAAATAAGAATCTAAATTCAGAGATTTATAGCTTCTAAAATATGCATTTAATTGAGAAATGTGACTGATTATAAATTAAAGATCAAAATAAAATCTATTTAAATTCGATTTTCAACAATATTCCCTCAATATTTAAATTTATGGAAGCTGGAAGATTCACAACAGTGACGTCATTACCTGAAAACTTGATCAAAACTTAAATAAGTATTGTTTCAAACCGTTTTATGAAATATACATTTTATAAGTTTTCGTAATGATTAATTCAGTATTAGAAATTGTGAATGAGTTTTATAAAACAAGATAACTTATTGTTAAATATTCCAGCTTCCATAACTCTTTAAATACTGAACGAATATTATTAAAAAAGCGAGATTGAAATAGATTTGATTATGATATCTATCTTCAGTCACATTCTCCCATTAAATGCATATTTAGAAAAGTAATAGTTGTTTGTTGTTTTACCTCTGAGCGGCACTTTTTTTACACACAATGGGCTAAATGGCCAGGTCACATGGACCCCGAAGGCTCAGAGAAGGTTGGGGGAGGGGACCCACTGGAATAGCTGTTGGGAGACAGATGGTAGCCTCCCGTCAAGGCCATCCAGCGTGTTCTTTAACGTGCACATGGTATGGAAAAGTAATAGAGTTCGAAGTTATATTTCTTTTGGCATAACATAAAAATTCTCCAATATTTTGATAGGGCAGTGTACATACATACATGTATTAATGGTTACATTGTATACTAATAATTCTCTCATTGTCTGTGGATAAACAAGCCTCAACGCCTAACCGGCTTAAATCTAAAAGAAAACAATTTTCCAAAACTGGCTATCGTAATCTTCAATGCATGCTTCCAGCAAGTTTGAGCGTCATGCCTCGAAGAAAGGAAAACGAAAAAAAAAAGAAAAAGCAGAAATGAATGCAAATTTAGTCTATAACAGAGTTTCGATCGTGTAGCTTTCAAGATGAGAAGATCTAAATTGTAGATACGGAATTGAACCAAGCCTTTGTTTGCAGAGAGCCACCAAATATCCCATTCCTGGCGCTGTTCGGAGGAACAAGAAAGTAGGACATCGATTTTTGATAACTGGAACTTTTCCAAAATGTCGGACGTCAAAACTTGTCTTAGAGCCATTGTACGTAGCTTTTTACTTCTTTTTCGCGCACGAAGGGAATGAACTTGCGAATTTGATTTTAGAATTGAGCAAATAATAAACGTTTAAAAGAAATAGAGAAAAGTTAAAAAGAAAAGGAAAACACGAGAAGAACACTTCTCTTCTTCACATGAGTTAGAATCACAGTAACGAGAAGATTTTGAATAATTTAAAAAGTTCTGTAAATATTCGTCACTTTTTAAACAAATAGAAATAAGTGAATATTTTTATTCTTATAAAATTGTTCCGGTTAGTGGATTGTTAACTTGATTTTTTATAGATTTTTTTTCGTCCACGATCTGGCATTCATCTGGATCACTGCAAGCGAAATTTTGCTGTTTGATATGCCTTAACTCCCGGTAAGAAAAACAACTTCAGTTTTAAAAATTTTAGATTAAATGCAATGAAGCAATCGGTATATATTTGATGTTTATTGACTGATTGAAAATGGACTACATATATGCATATTGTAGTTCAATTAAGCGACAAAACTGATTATTTTTAACTTTGGTTATTAATAGTAACTTTTGAAAAGCAACAAACTATAAAAAAAGAAATTATTTATTCGTCTTTATATAATAATAAAAAATACTCCCTCAAGCAGCTGCTTGCCACAGAGGTCTGACAGGAGACTGCCAGTTATATGCCATAGTAGAAGGTCTGTGAGGATGGCAGGTGTACAAATTTAACATTTCTCACTTTCACCACGGTACTTCTCAGAACCAGGTTTACATGTTTTGTGCAGAAAGATCTTACTATCCATCATTGTGTAGCTAAAAGAAATATTTTTCAGGCTGCTAATTAACAAAATAACGAACAAAACATTGCGATGAAATTCTTCGTCAAAGATACTGAAACGAATCGAAACCTTGTACGAGGTAAAACAATGCTAAAAATTTATCTAATTAATATAAAAGAAGAATAAATAACTATATTTATAAATATAAAAGAATATAAAAGAAATAATAATATTTTAATATAAAAGAATATAAAAATATTAATATAAAAAAAGAATAAATAAATATGCTTTCCGAAGTCTTTTGTGAAACATTCGACAATCATTAAAATCATTCAGGAGCACAGTATTTAAAAGGACTACAGTCCTTCTACAAAAAAAAAATGCAACTCGAATTCTAATCTAGGAGCCAAAGGAGGAAATTGAATCAGACGCGGAAGATGGTCGCATCAAGCATTCGACTTAGAACTGTTAAAGAAATTCAAAGTGGAAACTAATCATTCTATGAGAGAGCATCTGACATCAGAGCGCTTTAGAGAAGTGCGTTTGAATATCAAAATGCATTATTACCAGACACAGGTCTCAGCTAAGATAATCCTTTGCTGCTACTACGCATTATGAGGATGAAAATCAAATAGAAAAAAAATAATAATAATGAAAGGAGAATATATTTTTCCAGTAAAATAATTTGGCTGAAAACGACACAAGATTTTAGCCGAATTTAGCAAAGGTTATATATATATATCCTAAGGAAAGGATTCGCAGTGAATGTCATCAGTGAGTGTTAAACGTAAAGTAATTTACTCCTGTCGCATATTGTACAGCGAGAGTAACAGTAGAAACGGATACAGGATGGGAAGTCGCCTCTGCTCTAATGATCCCATTTTGATATTTTAACGTTTCTCCATCATCTGTCATCACATTTTCCGCTTCGTTTCATCATAAACTCTACGCCTAATCTACTTCGATTCGAAGCGCGAAAATTCAATATGCAGCTGTTTTTTTTTTCAAGTATTTGAAACTCGTTTCTTCGTTTGTCAATTTCCTTCGTTTTCAATCGGCTCCCTTATCAACTCCTACTGAGAGAGAGAAAAAACACACGAGGAAAGAGAGAGAGAACAGGAAGGAAAAAAAGGGAAGAAACAGGAACAAAAAACCAATTTCATCCTGCCCTCTCCAAGCTCTTCGAGGGGGAAATGAAATTCGACTTAGCAGCGAATTCACGCAGTCCTGCGCAATGACAACTGCGCGTGAGTCAGGTGTCGAAATGATCAATTGGAGAAGGTTATTCATTCGAAAGCACAAAGATAACCGAGATCAGTATTGGCCTGGGAGACGCTGTCTGATATTTTTCTCTATCTCTCCCCCCCCTTTTTTTTTCACTCTTCTAGTCTTTCATTTTTCTCCCTTTCTTTCTCTTCCCGTCGGACGGCTCGGACTTATCAGAATTATGACGAAATGTTATGTAAAATGCCGAGAGAAGTGGGAAAAGATGAGATCCTGGTCGGTTCGATCAATCTCAGCCATTTCGTGCGTCGGCTGAAATCGGAGACCAGCCAAAACTCTTCACGTGCTGGATGTGGAAGTTGGAACGGAAATGGGTACTCTTGGCGCTGTGCATTAGCCGTGGCACTATTAGTTTTGGCACGGGCTCCAGTAGTTCTTTAATGGACGGCCAGTCCCGGTCATAGCCGTCCTTGGCTATCGGTCATCACTCCTCTGACACAATCGAAGGGAAATCTTTCACTAGTCCCGGGCCGCGTGACAGTTTTCCTGTCAGGCCACCCGGAGAAATATATAGGGGCTGCCAACATGAAGGACGGCTCTTGTTTCTTTTCGATGTCCGCTGACGGCAAAGCTAAAAATTACGTTGTCACAGTTGCGCCAAATATCCCTCATTATTCCGTATACGCCACAGTGATGTCGCTTTTCTTTAAAGGTTGAAATCTAAAACCGTTTTATGACCCCCTCGGTCTGTGACAGATATAAATTGGAGGCAGGAAAATTGAAACTATTTTGATAGAGATGTATTGAAATGCAAGTAATATTAGACTTGGTCGGCTGAGTAATTTTATTTCTTAAACGCGGACGTGGAGTAAAGCCATTTCAGATGTGTTTAGTAACAGTTTCAAAAGAATACTCATTGGTTTTTGTATACCACAGAGTTACATGATTTAATATATCTCTTATGTTAAAGTACAGTTTGTATTTATACTAAAATGCATGAACAAAGTCGGATAAAATAACACAGAAATCTGGGAAATTGATGCCTATATTGGGGAAACTGATTTTTTTTCCCTGTGATAATGATAAAGTTAATTTTTTTCTTTGATAGTTGTAATTGCTTTAAGTAATTCTATTTAATACTAAAATGAAGAGGTTAAGTATGCAAATTTTATACAAGTTATCTTTAAAATATGCAATATTGGGTTTCAACAACATTGAACCATAGTGATGGTTAAGAAGTTAGGAACTTTTTTGATACATTTCACTACAGTGCACCATAAGAATGTGAACAGTATTACGTGATTGGAAAATTTCTCTATGCATTTGAAATTTTTGCAATGTGTATATTTCTTTTTATGATTTTTATGCAATAAACTTAAAAAAGATTTTTCCATTTTACTCCTGCTTGTTAGTTGATAGGAAATCAATTAGCGAAAATGTAAAATTCCGATTGATTTATTTACCTTTCACGTATTTATACATATTTACATTTATCCAACAGTTTCTTTTTTTTTTGACACTCCCATCTTTATGTATTTGTTAAGTATTTAATCACTATTTAACAATGATGATTAAATATTCAGTAAATAAATGATGAACTGTAGATTTATTTGTGTATAGTTTTATAGTTGGATGGTTTCAAACTTAAATCTGCTAAGTGTTCAAATACCCAATTCACTAATGTTAAAGAGCAAACAATATTTATCGACAATACGTAAAAACTGTTGATAAATATTGTGGTTTAGCGGAAATAAATCTCAATGCTGGCACAGTTGAGACTCGCACCTGATAACTGCAGATTATGAGCCTGGCGCTTTACCGACTGACCCAACCCCAGCTCCCCGTTAGAAGTTAGCATAATATATACCCATTTGATTATCTTATTTTCACACAATCAAGTATTCTCATTTAACAAATCCATAATTATGTACACGCTGCAAAAATATTCGCTGGTTATTTTCCTTCGTGATGTAAAGGTGTAGAAACCACTTTATGATACAATAATAAGGGGAAAAGGGAGAGGAGAATTATGAAACTGAATACGGTATTTAAGATTCTACTGAAGGCCAGAATAAAAAATTTGGTGATCAAATACAAGTTTTTTTTTTTTTTTTCAGAATAGGTTGACTACACTAGTATGCTTGCCTGCATATCCCTCTCAGTCTCTTTCAATAATTGAGAGGGATTTGTCGGAAATAATTAAAAGATTTTCTGTTGTTATAAACTTTTACAAATGTTTTGTTGGTTCATTTTAGCATCAAGAACATTTGATTTGAACAGGGGCGAAACGTGGATGAAGGCAAGAGGGGCTAGGAGCCTGCGCAATAGTTTCATAGAAGATTCTCATATGCCACTGATTGATTAATCTACATATCACTTGTCAATCAACAAATTATCTCGTAGATCAAATATTATTAGTCTATTGATATGTGATTTATATCTTAATTCACCAATGATTTGTCAGAATTTTTGATCCATCAATCACGCAGTCTCCCAGACTCCATTGCTTTCATCCACGTTTCGCCATTGGATTTGAAATAGCAACTGACTTCTTGTTCGTTTCTCAAAAAAAAAAATCAAGATGCAGATTAGAAAAATATTCTTCAGAATCTGTTTAGAACAATAAATTAATCAAAGATAGAATACAGATAAAATTATGGAGTGATAGTTTGATGGTTTAGGCATACTTTACGATCAATGGTAATAGAGAACTCAAAGGTTTCTGGCCGTGGGCCTCTAATTGACAAATAATACCGGAGCAATATTCTCCCATTCTCATTTTCAGAGAGGCTATTGAACCTAATTTCTTTTCAATGGACTATAGCGATGGTCTTGTACAGTTTTGCTATAGGATCAATACTTTCAGAGTGAAAGCGCAGAGCGTACGTACTAGCCTGCAAGATCTTCAAATCGTAATCCATAAAACGTTCCTAGGATGCTCTTAGGGAGGCGAATTGCAGGAAAAGGAATTTCTCCAAGAAATCTCTAGAACCTAAGAGTCTCTCACCTGTAAAAGTGGGAAATATTGACATTTTAACTTTGCACTCTGTTTATTTTAAGAGTATCAGAAGAAATGGTGGATTATGGATTGCTGTCAGAGTGATCCTCATAATGTGATAATCAGCATTGTTGATTTTTTTTATCAGTATTTATGTGTATTATATTCTTTATTCAAGACACACGTTAACCCCACGCAAGATATTGCTGGAAGTCTCCTATACAATTTTCGAGACGTAATATTTATTTTGTGCTTTAAAGTTTAGAAATATTTATGCTTTATCCATGTCATTATTTGCATATTTTCTTGGAATTATTGCACTTTGTTTTTGCCAAAATTAAGTCACAAAGTGTTATGAACCCAAAAAATGGCCTATGAGCAATAGTTCGATTTTCCATCAAGTTACGGACTTGTATAGCATTACCTGAATACATAGATTTCTATTGAATTGTTTTTATTATAGCACAAGGGTTTAAAGTCAATTTAAATTTTCTAACTTACTTCCTTTGGCACGAATACATGCTCTTAGGCGTCACTCCACTGAAATATCTCCCCGCCCTGCCCACGGTCAGTAGGGGACACCGATGGGCTTGGAAAAGCCGCCGTCCGTCGGATGGGACGTTAAGCCGTGGCACCGTGTGCGGGAGAGACATACCCTGTGCACGTTACACAACACGCTGGATGGCCTTGACGGGAGGCTACCATCTGTCTCCCAACAGCTGTTCCAGTGGGTCCCCTCCCCCAACCTTCTCTGAGCCTTCGGGGTCCCTGTGACCTGGCCATTTAGCCCATGGTGTGCAAAAAAGTGCCGCTCAGAGGTAAAACAACCCAACAACAACTGAAATATCTCATGTTCTGAAAGCGGAGATATTCAGTGGAGTGATCCAATTAAGGCGACAGCTTCGTTTATGCTCTCTAGCAACTGCTTTTGTCACTACGATGCATTTTAGGCTTCATAGAACATCATAACAAAAGTCTAACGTCGTGTCTGGCGACCTAGCTGACATATGCAATCAGTCCATCTTCGCTCTGTTCGCCTTTTCGCCTTACCTGATAATTTTCATTCGAGTATTATGCAAATCAGCTTGACGGAATATGGAGAAGATTGATTGTGTTTCAACCACATGCGTCTTCTGAAAAAGAACATCAACAGCCTGTATCGCGAAAAATGAGAGGTAAGGGGGGGTGGGTGAGAAGAAACACAATCAAGCAGGAAAAAAATAAAAATGGGGCCCAAGAGGCAGCATTTTCAATGCATTATAACATCTGCCCCTCCGTTTTATAGGTCTTTGAAAAATGTCTTGAAAAATGCATGAAATATAAACAATTTTAATAATTTTTGCCTCCATTACCCTTACCAGCATTCTGAAAGGGACGGATGGCACCTCACCACTAGATCCGTCCCTGAAAGTAGGGGTGATTGACCTGGGGTGCTCACACCATCAGGGGATGCGGGATGAGGCTACAGGGGCTGACCTTGAGAGTAACGCTTAGAAATTGGATTTTCCCATTCTATTTATTTTCAAAAATAAACTGCGGAAGGAAACCTATAAATGGGGGTACGAGGAGAATTGACGAGAGTGCAAGGCTTTCACACATTGCTGCAAGGGGGCGGGACCTAAAATAGGGTAAGAACTCTTGTTCTAACAGAAGGATTCTCCATAATTCATTATTTAGATAAATGTCTGCAAGAATCAGCTGTTGAACGTCCGCGAAAGATAATGCTCCGTCAAATGATTGCCCACTATTCTGCACCATGCATTTACGGAAAAATCTATGCTGAGTGTTCAATTACCCAATTCACTAATGTTAAAGAGCAAACAATATTTATCGACAATACGTCTTTCAGAATAGGTAATTTCTCCAAGAAATCTCTAGAACCTAAGAGTTTCTTACCTGTAAAAGTGGGAAATATTGACATTTTATGACAGAACAGGTCATTTCTCCAAGAAATCTCAATCAATTAAAGACAATACGTCTTTCAGAATAGGTAATTTGTTGCTGATGATGCTGGTGAAAATGGCGTCCACTGTCTTATGTAGATTGTCGTACGACCAGGGGTGCGAATTTCTGGTAATGTTGCTACCATCAATGACAAATGAGTCTCATAAGTGAACAAAATGTATTTCATAAGATATGGTCGAGCTTTTCAACCATTTGCAAAATTATACACGGGAGGCATAGTCCCTGATAAACATTCCTGGAATTGCTGCATTTGGAAGACCATCGTGGAAAATCCTCCATACCCTTGTGAAATACCAATCTGGACAAAAATTCTGTAACACCTGAATGAATTTTTAGAAAGCGCAGGGATATTCCCTTAACGCAGTGCTCCCATTTCCATTTCAAAATCTGTATACGAAACGATTATTGACATAGCAATTTTTTGTCGATTGGTATGATTGGTTTTCAATATGCATAAGCACGTTTAAAACTAACCACACCAGTCGATGTCAAGTAGCCGATTAAAAATTGAGCATTATATAGCTTTAGCATGCTACACTACACCAGCTCAAGCTAGATAATGAGGACGAACATCATTTACGAATATTTGTTGGCTCAAATACATCTAGAATAGGTTTCTAGTTTGTCATTGTATCGTGAGGCACTCTTTATATAAGTTATTTATACACGTGTCTGTAGACTTGCCCTCGTTTCTCCGAATTAACGAGCTGCGACTTGTTTGAAAGCTTGTCTAAACATGTAATTATTTGTTAAAAACAAAAACAGTACAAAATTCGCAGAACAAAATTTTTAATTTTGTTCTGCGAAATCTGTGCCTTGTTGCTATGGAGAGTATTAAAGACAAGGAATGATTTCGCATTTTCACAAGGATGCAGCTTGGGGAGGACGCGAAAATATCCATGCCAATTTATCACAAGTACAGTACTGTGCGAATTAGTTGGGACAAGCGAAGGAAAGCTAAGTCCCTTCCGCTGCAGAGTTCAAACTGCTGCAAGTCTAAACTTGTTCTTACCTTCTGATGCAAGTCTAAACTTGCACGTGAAGCTTCCGGGCCACAGACGCTTTACTCCATTGAAGGAACGATGGACAGCAAAAAGTACATAGGCGTTCTGGAGGCGAAAATGGTCCCAACACTGCAGAAGCTGTTTCGTAACGGCGATGGGGTATTTCAACAGGAGCTGACTCCATGCCACAATTCTAAGCTTGCTAAGAGCTTTTTACCCAGCAACATTTGAAGGCATTGGAGTGGCCAGGAAATTCACCCGATCTAAACCCCATTGAAAATTTGTGGGCCATTATTAAAGCGCGCATATCTAAGATGGATTGCACGACGAAAATCAAAATGATAGAAAGTGTCATGAGAGTGTGGTGCCACGACCCTGAAGTGAAGGAGATGTGTGGAAAGTTAGTGGCATCAATGGTTGAGAGGGTGAAAGAAGTAATTAAAGCTAACGGGGGTCACATTCAGTATTAACTACACTATTAAACAAATAAATATTTTAGTTGTGTCTTTGTTACTGCCTTTTCTTATTGTCCCAACTAATTTGCACAGTACTGTATGTGGGGGTCATGCCTGTTCATAATGCACTGTTACGGGATGGATGCGCAAATGCAGAGCACGAGGACACGTCTTCGAAGACCTCCCTCGTGCAGGAAGACCGAAGGAGGCCGCGAACGAGAGAACCGTGCTGTTCGTGAACTCATTAAGCATAACTCATACATCACAGTTCAGGTAACAAGTTCAGATATCAGTGTATTGATTGGCAATGCGTAAAGAATTATTCATCGACATTTAAAGTTTTGCAAGATCTGTACCAAATGGCTACCCAAGAAACTGACAGAACAACTAAAAAGGGCTAAAGTCGACTCCTGCAAGGAGATGCTGGCAATGTTTGAACCTAGTGGCCCCAACGGTTAACATTGTCACAGGTGATGAAACATGGTGTTATTACTATGCAATTCCCAGAAAGATCGACAATTATATTTGGTTTGCAAAGGATAAACTTCGTCGTCAAATCCTCCGACAAAACTTTCTCTCAAGCAAGAGGATATTCACGAATTTTTTTCAATTCCCAAGGAGTAGTAACAGTGGAAACCTTACCTAAAAAAATGACTCTAAATGGCCAATACTACACCAAAATTGCTTTGCCCAAAATTGTTAAGGAGATGAAGGAGCAGCATCCAACAACAGACGTGTCAGTGGTTCTCCTTCTTCATTGACAATGCCGATGCTTACAAAACTCGGCAAGCCTCGGGTAAGGCATGGATATTTGTGTTGTTTTTCTGATGAGGTCTCACCTTCCTCACAGACTTTCTACAATGGTGTATAAACTGTCAGACTCCTGTCAGACTCTGTTCAAGCAGCTTCTTGAGGGTGTATTTTTCTAGAAGTTCTAAAGAAAAGTTATAAAGCATGGAACTTTTCCAATGTTTTGATTGGAAAATGTACAAGTAACCAAACTTTGCACATTGTTTATAACTACTCTTCCTCTTTCTTCTTGCTTGACAGAATGATAGGAACAGAATTGGAAGTTAACTTAATCGAAAGTTCTTTTGGTACAATCTGAAGTTTACTTCTTCGTATTACT
The DNA here is from genome assembly GCA_038380435.1 of Ryuthela nishihirai. Lineage (NCBI taxonomy): Eukaryota > Metazoa > Arthropoda > Arachnida > Araneae > Heptathelidae > Ryuthela > Ryuthela nishihirai. The sequence goes on from JAWZYU010000001.1 coordinate 110,945,410, forward strand.
ACTGTTAACATTGGGAAATAACTTTGTATTACTACTAATAACATTGGAAATTTTCGCTAGCCCCTTTTTGTAAGAAAATGTAAGCAACAAAGCACCGATGGGTTTGGAAAGGCCGCCGTCCTCAAATAACGTTAAGCATTGATGCCCTGTGAAAGACAGCCATACCCTCTGCAAGGTAGATGACCTTCCACAAGGTTTCCATCTATTTTTTAATAGTTACACACTGGATTCCTTAAGCCCATGAGATCCTTCACTGGTGATTTTTCCCATTCTGTGCAAAATAAATTACACTTCAAAGTAAAAAACAGCCTCTTTACTACTTTGTTTTTTGAAAAATTTTATATCACGGGAACAATCATAATAAACTTGCTTTGGTGTTTCAAGTAGTGAATGCGGCTTCTCTGCATAGTTCATCTGCTTGCACAGAAACATTACTCATTCTTCAGACTAAATGAGTGGCTAAGGTCCTGCCATCCTCTCAGATCTCCTACTGTGGCGTATAAACTGACAGGCTCCTGTCAGACCTCTGTGGCAAGCAGCTGCTTGAGGGGGTATTTATTTATTTTTTATTTAGTATGTAAGAATGTTCGTAACACGAATAGCTGATGTGAGGAAATTTTCTAAAAAACATTAAAATGAATAAAGAGAGTTATTATATAATTATTAGAAAATATAAATATCTGGAATATAGAATTCTACGATACATTTTGTGATAGCATGCTGCCAGTCAGACTGCCAATTTGCCCTTGCTCCTGTTATCCTCTTATTCTCCGATACATGAAGAAAGATTGGTGCATACATGGAGCAAGATCGATAACGTTCCTGGCTCATAAATCTGATGTTCCTGGTTTGAATCTAACTATCTCGGGGTTGATATTTTCCCACTAACCTCGCTCTTGGTGAGAAGGAACATGTCGAAGAGCTTGAAAAGACTTGGGAAACGTGAATTAGATGAATGTGAATTAGATGAATCAATGGCCAACGTGAATTAGATGAATCATTAAGCCACAGACTGTATACCTGATATTCACTGGTTAGAGTTCCACTACTCCAGGTTTGAGATTTATCTACTAGCCCTACTCTTCCCTTCGTAAGGAAAGGCTACAAGCGGCGTCAAAATGCCCGCCATCCATCGGATGTATACCTGGTGTTCGCAACTAACTTTGCTTAGATTTGCTTTTATTAGATTAGATTAGATTTTTTTTAGCTTGAGATTTTCGCAACTAACTTTGCTCTTGGTGAGAAAGATACCAGTGGGATTTTCACCAAGAGATAAGGGATACCAATGGGCTTGAAAAGACCACACTTCTTTGGATGAATCATTAAGCCTTGAGGGGCGGGGGTGGCTCAGTCGGTAGCGCTCCAGGCTCGTAATCTGCAGTTCTCAGGTTCGAGTCCCAGCTGGGTCGGCGTTAAGATTTATCTCCGCAAAATTCCCTGTCCACGGTCAGTAGGGGACACCGATGGGCTTGGAAAGGCCGCCGTCCGTCGGATGGGACGTTAAGCCGTGGCCCCGTGTGCGGGAGAGCCATACCCTGTGCACGTTAAAGAACACGCTGGATAGTCTTGACGGGAGGCTACCATCTGTCTCCCAACAGCTGTTCCAGTGGTCTCCTCCCCCAACCTTCTCTGAGCCTTCGGGGTCCATGTGACTTGGCCATTTAGCCCATGGTGTGCAAAAAAGTGCCGCTCAGAGGTAAAACAACCAACCAACCAACCATTAAGCCTTGAACCGTAATGAACGAGAGTTATATCCTGTGCACTTAAGGGAACACTCTGGATGACTTTAATGGTAGGTATCTCCTAAAGTTACTTACTTAGAATCCCCTTCCCAAGTTTGAACCCTTATGTACCTCGACATTTAGCCACTGCGTGGAAAAAAGTACATTGTGAGGTAAACCAACCCAATATATCTTACACAAAAGGACTGACATAATTACAAAGAAGTCAATAAAAGATATTAATCATGCTTAGATACATGATTTTTAAGAAATAAATTATGTTACAGAAAAATGCATTTTTTGCTACTCTTAGGTCGTGAACTTCACTTGGATGAAACTATTGGCTGACCGAATTATGGACAAATACCATAGTATATTAGCGTAAATATCAATATTTATTTTCATTTTTCCTTAACCCTTATGTGTTGATCAGTTGGTCTCCATTTGATTTCCTATTTTTCTTTTGAATTAAGCCACGTTGGTATCGACTTACAAGCTCAAGGACAAATCGAAAGTTTTCGATTTTTACACGTTGATCAGTTGGTCTCCATTTGGTTTTCTATGGGCATTTTCCATTTTGTTCACGGGAAAGATTTAGATCAACTTCAAACATGAGATATACATTAAAAAAATTAATTCATATTTTCGCTCGCTTGTAAAAAGAAATAAAAAGAGTTAATGTTTTCACCTTGTCGGTTTTTTTCCATCCGTCCTTGGGGACGGGGATTTTACTAGATCGGTAGCACACCAGGCTCGTAAACCGCAATTCCCAGTTTCGAGTTATACCTATTGCGATTTATCTCCTCTAAACACTCACCCTGCTATAGGTCAGAAAAGAGATACCTAGAGTGAAAAGCTCAAATGGTCGGATGTGACATAAAGCCACGGCGAAATGTGGCGGAAAGCAATACCATGAGCACGTTAAAGAACGCAGAATGTGGCCTTTATGGGAGGATTCCATGTGTCTACTAACAACTATCTAGTGCATTCCTTTTCATAACCTTCTCTGAGCCCTTGGGGTCCTTGTGACGTAGCCATTCCTGTTCGAAAAGTGCTGCTCGAAGTTAGAATAATCCATCCGTCCTTGGAGATTTAACTCTTTGTTTTAAGAGATGAAACGATAATATTATTGGTTGTATAGGTATTATTAACATGTATATCTATTAGTAATATTTCGATTCTTCCGTTAAATTTGGAAATATAAATAACTTTCAACTAATATTTTGAACAGTTTTCGTATGTTAGAGATTTGATAATTCAGTGGTAAGTCAAGGTTGGGTTGGTTTGTTTTACCTCTGAGCGGCACTTTTTTGCACACCATGGGCTAAATGGCCAGGTCTCATGGACCCCAAAGGCTCAGAGAAGGTTGGGGGAGGGGACCCACTGGAACAGCTGTTGGGAGACAGATGGTAGCCTCCCGTCAAGGCCATCCGGCGTGTTCTTTAACCTGCACAGGGTATGGCTCTCCCGCACACGGGGCCACGGCTTAACGTCCCATCCCGCGGACGGCGGTCTTTCCAAGCCCATCGGTGTCCCCTACTGACCGTGGGCAGGGCGGGGAATTTTGCGGAGATAAATCTCAACGCTGACCCAGCTGGGACTCGAACCTGGGAACTACAGATTACGAGCCTGGCGCGCTACCGACTGAGCCACTCCCGCCCCAGGTAAGTCAAGGAGTTTACATTATCAACTACGTATAGCCCTTTCTCCTTGTTAATGGGAGGAGAACTCAATGGTCTCAGTTTCGTTTTATGAGCAACACTTAGAACAGAATACAGGGTTTATGATGAAAATGAACTCAGGTTTAACTTTGAAGTCTGGTTTAACTGAAGTCTGGTTTAACTTACCGTCAAAGCATTGAAATTCTTATTTTTGTCATTTGGTCATTATCCGATTCTCTAACTAATATACTAATAATGGCCTATAACCGTTATTCCAAATAAACATATTTTTGTTTTTATTAAATATTTCTCAATTTTAAACTATGCAGCGATAGCAAAAATACTATAACATAACTTTATCATACAACATTCGTATGACATAAAGAAGTACATTTAGTAACAAAAACCTTTAGGGATAGTTGTAAATGTCTATCATATGTTTCCTCTTCACTGCAAATATTTCTATCAACTTTTTCACACCGTTTCCAATATCAATGTGGTTTCCATATTTTAAAACATTCATCTTTAAAACATAGTCACATAGCAGGCACATTACTGCATTTTCCTTGAAACGTACTACTCAAAATTTTAATATTGCAAAAATTTGTATGATCAGGATTTAAGGATTTTTTTCTATAATTTTGTTTTCAAGATATTTATTATTACAATATATGTAACTATATGCTCTACTAGCAATACGTAAGAGAGATATAGAATATTGATATTGAATATATTAAAATTACATTGAATAATTATTTTTTACTTTCCCTACTTTTTGAAATATTTTTTGGCTCCTGAAATTTTGCTTGGGCGCTATCAATAGAAATATTGTCTAGCTATGTTCCTGTCACATAACTTGCATGTGAATGATAAATAGCTAAATTCCGCTTAAAATATGTTTTATCACGAATCGTGTTATTTATTCAACTTTAATTGGGGCGAGGGTGGCTCAGTTGGTAGCTCGCCAGGCTCGTAATCTGTAGTTCCCAGGTTCGAGTCCCAGCTGGGTCAGCGTTGAAATTTATCTCCGCAAAATTCTCCGCCCTGCCCACGGTCAGTAGGGGACACCGATGGGCTTGGAAAGGCCGCCGTCCGTCGGATGGGACGTTAAGCCGTAACCCTGTGTGTGGGAGAGCCATACCCTGTGCACGTTAAAGAACACACTGGATGGCCTTGACGGGAGGCTACCATCTGTCTCCCAATAGCTGTTCCAGTGGGTCCCCTCTCCCAACCTTCTCTGAGCCTTCGGAGTCCATGTGACCTGGCCATTTAGCCCATGGTGTGCAAAAAAGTGCCGCTCAGAGGTAAAACAACCCCAATCAACTTTAATTCTCATCTCTTTTGAATTAAGCCACGTTGGTATCGACTTACAAGCTCAAGGACAAATCGAAAGTTTTCGATTTTTACACTTTCTGGCAGTGGGCATATTTCACACAAACCCCGTGAGATACGCAGTTAGCGGCATTATAGAGAAGGGATGAGAAATGTAATTCAATACCGACTGTAAAAATACTGATAAAAGGGAAATATATCTTTCCAAAAGCAACCACCTGCCATAGATGCCATAGATATCTGACAGGATAGCATAATGCAATCAAAATAATTCACTGTTGAATGCAACTAAAAATCTTCAAAAGGAAGATAGAAAAGAAAAGAAAAATCAGTTTTGATTTTTTTTTGGATCTTAACCCAGATTTCCTATATGCAAGTATACAAACAAGTGGCTTTCTCAAACACCTTCTTCCCTAATAAAAAATTAGAATTAACTTCACATTTGCCTTTAAAGTTCTTACGTTTACTTTAAATTCTGTATGAAATTCGAAAATCTATAAATATTAATTCCCCCCAAAATATTTTAAAAATTTAAATCATTATCTTTACTGCTAATGAAAGAAGAAATCGGACACCACTTTGTTATTAGTTTCTACTCTCATCTTATGATTAAGTTTTTAATAATCTGCTAATTGTAAATTATTGCAAAAAGCGCTCAAGGAACGAAAATGCAAGGATGAGACAGTTGTAGATATCTTTCCCCAAGTATGGTACTTTTCAGTATTCTGAAGCACCCAAATGCCTAAGATTAAATAAAAAAAATGCAATATACATTGCAGAAATTTTTTCATCAACTTAAAATGCTGATCAATTCGAAATTCAGTTTCGTAGTTCAAAAAGACTAGGGAATCTTTAATGGATGACGTAATGTACTATCTCTTAAAGCCAACATTACCTTGATTTTTACTTTACCATGATTTTTATATTGAGAGAATGAAGTCCAAGTGTTTTCACATTCGTGATTGAAATAGTCAAAGGAATTTTTGTTGATATCATTGAAGTTCTGAATATTATACTCATTTCAGAATGAGTGTACTGTACTTTTTTTTGCAAGTTCATCAGCTTTGTCATTTCCGAAAACATCTATATGGCCAGGAACCCACACCATGGTGATAGCTTTTTCATTTGTTATGTTTTCATTACATTTTTTGACAATTTCGAAATTTATTTGAAAGATTTTGACATGTTTTGTAGTTCTTGTCAAATGATTTTAAGCTATTGAGAGAATCAATAAATGTGACATAACCTGCTCGAATTTAAGTTTGAAGTTAATATTAAAGAAAATTTTTTTGTTTTTAACAAAAACAACACACATTTTGTTTTTAAAAAAACTCTTTTCAAAACCTGTAGTTTTCTAAATCTAACATCATATTATCATTATCATCATCAATGCAAATGTTATCTAATCACAATGTTTCGTGTAAATACTCTGTAATCATTCCTACGTTTCCTTACTTTCCTTATTCAGACAACTGTGGATAAAAAACATTAAAGTCCTGTAATAGGACCTTCTACTATGAATTGATAGTGATCCTCAGTTAATCCAAAATTTATATGTGTTGTAAGAACCGTAATGAGAGTGTATGTGCAAAAATTTGGAGTCGATGAGATAAAAATATCTGAAATACCTAAATAAATAAATACCCCCTCAAGCAGTTGCTTGCCACAGAGATCTGTCAGTATATACGCCACAGCAAAAGGTCTGTGAGGATGGAGGGACCTCAGCAGAGAAACAATACAAACATCCATTACCCGGGGCTCGAACCCAGGTCCCAGATCAGTATCCAAGCGCGCTAACCATTCTGCCATGGGACGACACCGAAATAATGACGAAAGGAAATAATAAGCATTTTTGTGGTTAGATGTGTAACATTTTACTAAGAGTTAATAATCGATCGTTTTTCAATTTGAAGCAACTCACAGAGTTAGTGCATTATTTACTAATTAACTGAAAACATTAATAACTTCCGTAAAAATTAGTTGCATAGCCTCAATAAGAAAAGATAAAAACTGTTTATATTAATGTCTACTTTTCACTCAATTCAGAAGATATATCCAAATACAACTTTAGTAATAATTTTTCTCAGAACTAAAAGCTTTTCAACTAATCCTGAATGACTCTAAAACCAAAAAAGTGAAGCTCCCAAGGAGGAAGTTGCCCATCTATTTCTCTTTAACGTGGAGTAATAAATGCATTTCTTCCCAACAGCAACGTTATCTACAAAGAACTAATATTTCATATTTTGTTTTCGATGTTAATCTGGACTCACTCGTCCTCTCATGTTGCCCTTAAACGACCCCCTCGAAGCAAATACATCTAACGCTACGAGTTGACTGGGTGGCAGCTGAAGTAGGTCTCGTATGTCGACCCAACTGTCATTGGTTCCCGGGGGTCATGGGTCATGGAGGAGCCTTCCCCCTATATCAGGTTGATTACAGGGTTCGTTGGCTCCACAGCAGGGGAGGGAACGGATCATATGTTAACTTCTCAGCCAGTGACTGACTACTGTAATGCAGCACTCTCTGGTGGCTGGTACCGAAACTAAGCGAGGAAAAATGATTTTTCCTTTAACCTTATTTATTTTTAAAACAATCAAAACTTTATTTTTTTCATTGAATTGCTAAACTATGACTGTTATGCAGTCTTAATTTAATACGCTTAGATTATAATTAGCAAACTGCGCTCAAATCCATCGTATCTTGCATACATTTTAATATTCAAATCAGGTAATTCGTTTCACTCACAACAAGCAAATTCAGAGTTTAAAAATTGAAAATCTGCACATTTGAAAAAAAATATCTTTTATTGATTATTTTCTACACTAAATACAACATTGTGTTTTTCTAAAAGGGTCACTTATTTTTTTTTAAAAAATTCATACACATGTAATGAGCAATTATTACTCGGTAAATGCTTTTCTACGCAGTCGTGATTTTTAAAAAGCATGGTGAATTTGAAATAAGCATATTTCTAACATGTATTAAAATGTTTTCTTTTATTTATTTTAAAAAAATTAATTTGAAAATCGAAATTTTCATTGTAATCATTTAGGTACCCTTTCCTAATCATTTGACTCTGTGAATGAGCTTAAATTTCATTCGGAATCTGAACTAAGCTATTTTATACGGATTGAAAAGTTGTACTTATAATGTTTTACTTCCATTATTTTACGTGGAGCTCAAAGCATGTTTAACTGCGGAGGTAACTGATCAAGAGTCGTGATCTAGGTATGATGTGGATCTTTACGGTCTGGTTTACCTCACAGATCAGAGTCTTCTGGCAAATTTTCGTCGTGGAAAACATGCTGTATGAGGAGTAATGTCGCTATTTTTTAAATCAATATCTATAATTTCTTACTATTTATTGACGGAAATAGCTTCGAAAATAATTACTTGAAGCATAAATTAGGTTCGGTTTATTGGTTATCAAGCATTTAAATCTATTCGTTTAGAAACGTTAATTTTTAACTGAGCAAAATTTTTAGATCATGTACCATTTTCTTTTTATTGTTTATTGCAGTTTCATTCAAACGAACCCTATTAATAGAACCGCCGACAATGAGACAGAAAATAAAAATATTTTCTGTGTGTTGTAGTGAGTCACTTCGCCTAGTTGAAAGCTTTGATGAGTAAGAAAAATGTAACTGGACATAACAACAAAACTCAACCTTAAAAATAAATTACCCCTCAAGCTCAAGCAGCTGCTGTTGCATAGGTTTGACAGGAGGCTCCATATCTTATACAGGGCTCGAACCCGGATCTTTTTGATCAGTAGTCAAACATTTATTATTAATATAAGTGCTTCGCTACTGATCAATTATTTGAACAAATTACCTATATTTAACTAGAATATTGTTCTAAAAATCATTATAACAGGGGGTAAAAAAATATGTTTCATTACTTGGTGAGAACTATTTCTGAAAAAATATGCGAACGCTGTTCTGGCTCATTCTACTCGTTTGACTGTTCATTCTATCCCCCCCCGTAACTTTTTTTTATTACTAGCTCAGGCCTGGCCGTGAATATAATAGACATTTACGACTATTATTTTTTTTCATAAAAATCGACGTGCCAAAGGTTACTTTGTTGAACCATGGATAGGGAAATTATTGTTTTTATGATTCTGAGAAAATGCAGGGTGTTCCACGATCATAAAAAAAAAGTGAGTTTTATTCAGTACGTTGGATGCAGAATGATAAATAGGCAAGTGTAATGAGAAAGCTTTAAACCAAACTCAGCACAAGCTTAGCTGCGGGTTTTTTGCTGATTGAGGTGTGAATAGCATCGAAACTTTTTTTTTCCCCAGCAATTTGAACATGGCAAATGCATTAGTTTCATCGTTGCTTTCGTGTCTTTTTGAACACAGAATTCTCACAAGCAATAAAGAAGTTATAAACGACGTTTTGTGTGCTATTCACATTCACGAAGTCTTCATGCAGCCACAAGTCAGCATTAAGATGCCATATTAGAATGCATCACCATTATTGTCGATACAAGAAACTAAACGATTCTCTAGTTGTTGTTTTCTGCAGCAAAAAAAAAGCGTGGTAGCCACACATTACTTCTTAAACCTAAAGTATAAAGATGGTAAAATTTAGAGAGTTGGATTTTATTAATAAATTGGCATAAATATAAGCAACGTTAAAGGGAAATTAGCTTTCCCACATGCTTATTGACTAAAATCTGTTATTTATACCTTATTAAACATCCCAACCACCAGATAATGCAAATGTTGGAATTTTTCGTTTTACTCTCTCTTTCACTTTAAAACTATATGACACAGCCATTGAAACAAAACTGAACTTTCTGTATCGGAAAAACCCTGGGACAACTGTTTTTCAATAACTGATAGACCAGAATATATGAGGGAAAATGATTTCCCTTTGATATGCGAAAGTAATTAATTATATAAGCAAGAAAATAAATAAAATACTTGTGTTTTATTATATGCTTTAATTCCTTTCAAGTTTGGCTCAGTCGATAGCATGTCAAACACATAATCTGCAGTTCTCAGGTTCGAACCCCATCTGTGTCATCAGGGATGGGCTTGGTAAAAGCGCCCATCCGTCCGTCGGATGGGACTTTAAACCGTTGCTGGTTGTGCAGTAGAGCCATACCCTGCTTATGTTAAAGATCAGCCGCATGGTCTTGACGGGAGGAGGCTACCATCTGTATTGACAGTTGTCTAGTTGATCCTTTTCCGTTAACTTTCTCTCAGCCTTTACGGTCCTAAAGATCAGATCACTTAACACATTGTTTTTTTTTTAAAGTGCGCTCAGAGGAAAAGCACAATCTAACAACCCAACCTTTTCCAGTTTTTATGTTTTCGTAAGAATTAATATGTTAACTATTTATCAATTTGTATATTTTTTAATTATTAGATAAAAAAAAACGGCTCCATATAGAACAGCCAGCTTTAAGCTAAGTGCACAAGGAAACCTTTCGGCAATGTAACTAATACCTAATACAACCATTGTTGACATCATGCAACCTTGTTGCAGCACAATGCTGCCATGTCACTTATTTGCAAACGGTTAACCCAGTCTCTATTTATTGTGTTATATCTTGTGAGATATATCGCTCGATCAATAAGAATGAGGCAAAAGATAAAAGAGGACTGCCCTTTGGTCGAGTGGATGAAGGAGATGATGACAGTGTTGACTCTCAAGTCCTTGGTATCAATCTAAAAACTCAAGGACGACAGGAATACCGAGGAACAATGTAGAAATTTGTTTCTGTCATGGAGAATACCCGTTTTTGGCTGTTTCATTTGCGAATGCATTGGAAATTTGTTCCAGATAATTAAATTTGAAGCAACGTGAGTTTTTCAATGAAAATTTCGATAAGTGAGCTTCAGATACGAGAGTGTTATTGGATAGTTTTCTTTATAACAGCAGTCAGCAATAGATACATTTCCTTTCACGTTCAGCCAGCGAGAAAACTTTTCGAGTATTACTTGTGAACTCTCTTACCGACCTAGTAAACAAGCTTCAAATTACAGAAAATATTCCCCTTCTTGGTTTTGAAAACTGCTTTGTTTAATATGTTATAAAGTCTTTGCATTAATTCTGTTCTAAAGCATTTCTTTGCTTTTGTACATATTGATTTCGTAAGGAAATAATACCCCCTCAAGCAGCTGCTTGCCACAGAGGTCTGACAGGAGCCTGTCAGTTTTTATTCCACAATAGAAGATCTGAGAGAATGGCAGGACCTCAGCAGAAAACAACACGAACATCCATGCCTTACCCGGGGCTCGAACCCAGGTCCTGTAGATCAGTAGCCAAGCGCGCTAACCACTCGGCCACGGGACAGGACAAAAAATAAATACCCCCTCAAGCAACTGCTTGCCACAGAGGTCTGACAGGAGCCTGTCAGTTTATATGCCAGAGTAGAAGGTCTGAGAGGATGGCAGGACCTCAGCAGAAAAACAACACGAACACCCATGCCTTACCCGGTGCTGGAACCCAGGTCCCATAGATCAGTAGCCAAGCGCGCTAACCACTCAGCAAGTGAGCATTAAAAAAAGTTGCCATTTCCTTAACAGAGCCCCTTAGAATTACTTGAGGACCTTGTCATTTTAAAATTTTGAAACCCCGTTATGATGATGATGATGAATTGACTACAAAAGGTATTAATTTTTATAGCATATGCAATTAAATTTATAAGCTTCTCAAAAGTTTATATGTATTATTTTTAAAATATTTCCTTTAAGCGATATTTCTGGGAAATCCTACGAGAATTTTGACTTTTTTTTTTACCTTTTCTGACAGTAAAAACACAAATGGTACTTTACTGATCAACTCTTGTGCAATCCGACAGAGGAGAAGCCATTTTAGCAACTGCTTGTCTGGTTCAGCATTTTCAACTTTACATGGAAACTATGAGTAACTACATGTTCAAACAGGCAGTAACGACAGTATATAGTAAAGATTACATAATGAGTACTCATGTGTGAAAAATGGAAATTCACTTTATTTTATTTACTTACCATCATGGTAACATATTAAGTGTTCAAATTGAATAATTAAGAAAAAGTAACAAGAAAAAAAAAACTAAAGTCAGGTTATGATGTTTAAGTTTATCCTTTCAGAACATGTATTATATTTAGATTCTGTTGGTGATATGTTGAACATTATTTCAGGAGGCACGGTTTAACTTATCTAAGACGCATACTTTATCTTAATGATATATTTTGAAATGATAATTTAAGAAATTCAAAATGTGAGACCTCTGTGGCAAGCAGCTGATTGAGGGAATATTTATTATTTTTTATTAATTCAGTAAATGCAGCATTTGCTTGCATCAGATCAATTTTAGGTTATGGTTTCTTTTGACAACGTTTTGTGTAACCAGTGAGTTAAAAGGACCAGGTTACAAGAACCCTAAGGTTTCAGAGCTGAGTAGGGCAAGGTTATCCGCTGGACAGCTCATAAAGGACAAATTAAATCCACCCTTCAGTGCCATCCAGTGTGTTTTTAAAATACACGGTCTGTCTTCCTGTCCAGGGAACCATGGCTTATGGATGCGGTCTTTCCAAGACCATCATGTTCCCCTTCTCACCTAGAGCAGCGTTGGAGTAAGCGGAGAAAATCTCAATTCAGATTGGAGATTATAAATTTAAAAATATCAGGTTATGATCCTAGCGCGCTATCAATTGAACAAACTATTGTCAACATCAGAGCAGGTAATTTATGTGTTTGAGCTCTTTTCTATAGATTTCAAATAGTTACTTTAATTCATAATAACCACATAAATAGAATTCTTTACAGTTCTATATATTTTTGATAGCTCTCCCTTGGCAGATTGGTTAGCGTGCTTGGCTACTGATCAGAGGGTCCTGGTGGAATCAGAGGGATCAGTGAATAACGCATGGTTGTTTTTAACGTTGTTCTGCTGCTGAGGTCTCGCCTTCTTTACAGATAATCCATGCCCGGATAAGGCATGGATGTATGTGTCGTTTTTCTGCTGAGGTCCTGCCATCCTCTCAGACCTTCTACTATGGCATATAAACTGGCAGGCTCCTGTCAGATCTCTGTGGCAAGCAGCTGCTTGAGGGGGTATTTATTTTTATTTTAATCTTAATATACAATTGCCTAACTAAAATAATTTCTCTAAACTTACAAAAAATCTAAAAGAATAAGATAATCTTAATATATAATTGCCTAAATAATATGTTGCACTTAACCTTTTTACTGCATATGACGTTTATAAGCTAATGAGAAACAAATGAATTGAGTACATCCACAATGAATAGGATGAGACGAAAAATAGCCGAATTGACTATATCATCAACGAATACGATGAGACAGAAAACCGTCGAATTGAATAAATTCTCAATGAATACAATGAGACAGAAAACGGACGAATTCAGTATAACCTCAATGAATATGATGAAACAGAAAAATACAAATTGAGTATAAACTCAATGACTATGGTGAAACAGAAAAGATACAATTGAATATAACTTCAATGAACATGATGAAATAGGAAGGATGCAAATTGAGTGTAACCTCAATGAATATGGTGAAACAGAAAACGTACAAATTGAGTACAACATCAATGAATATGGTGAAACAGAAAATATACAAATTGAGTATAATCTCAATGAATATGGTGACACAGAAAAGATACAATTGAATATAACCTCAATGAACATGATGAAACAGAAAAGATACATATTGAGTATAACCTCAAAGAATATGGTGAAACAGAAAAGATACAATTGAATATAACCTCAATGAACATGATGAAACAGAAAAGATGCAAATTGAGTATAACCTCAATGAATATGATGAAACAGAAAAAGAAACAAATTGAGTATAACCTCAATGAATATTATTGTAGTATCCCTCGCATAATTGCGTGAAAATTTGTATATAAATATTTTTATATTTGATGTCAGGATATTGATGTTTTAGTTATAATTTCTATTCTTTTTATGTGTACATATTTATGGTATATGTCCATCTTGTTATTGTGATATGGTTGTTGCCTGTAGCTATTTCTGTTGGCTGGGAACGTCGGTTGATGACCCTGCACCTACTGCAGGAATGGCATTGAAAATCTGAGAACTAAGGAGATGACCTACTTGCCGTGATGATAGGAAAGGAAGCCACTCTCATTGCGGGCGGCATTAGTGAGGAACCCTTCCCCACTTTCCCTTGCGCACGGGCAAGGCTTTGGCCACGGGACGGCTCACCAGATGACATTTTTGACACTGCTGGGTGATGCGCGGGCGTGTGACCTTGTCGTCCTTTGGGACATGAGCGGGGGAAGTAAAGGAATGGAGGAGGTGAATAAGCGAGACTCGGATCGGACGTCGATGTAGAGAGAGGTGCGCTTCTCGGGAGCCTGAGATACTGTAGGTCTCAGGGCAGGGCTAGAATAGAATAACCCTAAAATATAGTCTGTGACACTTGGAAGAATTAGAAGTCTATGTGACTTAGGAGAACTAGAGGTATGTGTGCAATAAATGCATCAAAAATCTGTGTGACCTATTCGAAATAAAAAGTCTGTGTCACTAAACCGCAACCAGTCTATGCGACTAAAATATATCTACGACGAAACAACATAAAAATAGCAAACTCTGCAGACGTATCCCAGCAACAGGAAGGCAACCCCGATAAATAAAGATAGAATAAGCTCAATATTAAGTTGCCAACAAGTGTCTTCTCTTTATTCGTCCATCTAAGGCAGCATAGTATTGGGCGAACTGTCAACGATAGCAACACTCAGACTGACACTGGATTAAATAATCCTCGAACCTTAGCAGAAATTTTAAGTGTTGAACGTCCCCTACCCTTACCACTAAAGGTCAGCGAAAAGATACATCAATCAAATCAACAAGAGAGCATAGGGAACGTGACAATGATGAAACAGAAAGATACAAATTGAGGATAACCTCAATGAATATGATGAAACAGAAAGATACATATTGAGTATAACCTCAATGAACATGATGAAATAGAAAAGATACAAATTGAGTATAACCTCAATGAATATGGTGAATCAGAAAAGATACAATTGAATATAACTTCAATGAACATGATGAAATAGGAAGGATGCAAATTGAGTGTAACCTCAATGAATATGGTGAAACAGAAAACGTACAAATTGAGTACAACATCAATGAATATGGTGAAACAGAAAAGATACAAATTGAGTATAATCTCAATGAATATGGTGAAACAGAAAAGATGCAATTGAATATAACCCCGATGAATATGGTGAAACAGAAAAGATGCAATTGAATATAACCCCGATGAATATGGTGAAACAGAAAAGATGCAATTGAATATAACCCCGATGAATATGGTGAAACAGAAAAGATGCAATTGAATATAACCCAGATGAATATGGTGAAACAGAAAAGATGCAATTGAATATAACCCAGATGAATATGGTGAAACAGAAAAGATGCAATTGAATATAACCCCGATGAATATGGTGAAACAGAAAAGATGCAATTGAATATAACCCCGATGAATATGGTGAAACAGAAAAGATGCAATTGAATATAACCCCGATGAATATGGTGAAACAGAAAAGATGCAATTGAATATAACCTCGATGAGTATGGTGAAACAGAAAAGATGCAATTGAATATAACCTCGATGAGTATGGTGAAACAGAAAAGATGCAAATTGATGATAACCTCAATGAATATGATGAAACAGAAAGATACAAATTGAGGATAACCTCAATGAATATGGTGAAACAGAAAAGACACATATTGAGTATAACCTCAGTGAATATGATGAAACAGAAAAGATACAATTGAATATTACCTCAATGAACATGATGAAATAGAAACGATACAAATTGAGTATAACCCTCAATGAATATGGTGAAACAGAAAAGATACAAATTGAGTATAACCTCAATGAATATGATGAGACAGAAAGATACAAATTGAGTATCAACTCAATGAATATGATGAAACAGAAAAGGATACAAATTGAGTATAACCTCAATGAATATGATGAGACAGAAAGATACAAATTGAGTATCAACTCAATGAATATGATGAAACAGAAAAGGATACAAATTGAGTGTAACCTCAATGAATATGGTGAAACAGAAAACATACAATTGAATATAACCTCTATGAATATGATGAAACAGAAAAGATACAATTGAATATTACCTCAATGAACATGATGAAATAGAAACGATACAAATTGAGTATAACCTCAATGAATATGGTGAAACAGAAAAGATACATATTGAGTATAACCTCAATGAATATGATGAAAGAGAAAAGATGCATATTGAGTATAACCTTAATGAATATGGTGAAACAGAAAAGATACAAATTGAGTATAACCTCAATGAATATGGTGAAACAGAAACGATACAAATTGAGTATAACCCTCAATGATAATGGTAAACAGAAAAGATACAACTTAAGTACAACCTCAATGAATATGATGAAACAGAAAAAGATACATATTGAGTATAACCTCAATGAATATGATGAAACAGAAAGATACATGTTGAGTATAACCTCAATGAATATGATGAGACAGAATGATACAAATTGAGTATCAACTCAATGAATACGATGAAACAGAAAAGGATACAAATTGAGTATAACCTCAATGAATATGGTGAAACAGAAAATATACAATTGAATATAACCTCAATGAACATGATGAAATAGAAAAGATACAAATTAAGTATAACCTCAATGAATATGGTGAAACAGAAAAGGTACAATTTAATATAACCTCAATGAACATGATGAAATAGAAAAGATGCAAATTAAGTATAACCTCAATGAATATGGTGAAAGAGAAAAGATACATATTGAGTATAACCTCAATGAATATGATGAAAGAGAAAAGATGCATATTGAGTATAACCTTAATGAATATGGTGAAACAGAAAAGATACAAACTGAGTATAACCTCAATGAGTATGGTGAAACAGAAAAGTTACAAAATGAGTATAACCACAATGAATACGGTGAAACAGAAAAGATACATATTGAGTATAACCTCAATGAATATGGTGAAACAGAAAAGATACATATTGAGTATAACCTCAATGAAATGGTGAAACAGAAAAGATACAAACTGAGTATAACCTCAATGAATATGGTGAAACAGAAAAGTTACAAAATGAGTATAACCACTATGAATATGGTGAAACAGAAAAGATACATATTGAGTATAACCTCAATGAATATGGTGAAACAGAAAAGATGCAAATTGAGTATAACCCCAATGAATATGATGAAACAGAAAAAGATACAAATTGAATATAATCTCAATGAATATGATGAAACAGAAAAGATACATATTGCGTATAACCTCAATGAATATGGTGAAACAGAAAAGATACAAATTGAGTATAACCTCAATGAATATGATGATATGGAAAACGGCCGAATTGACTCTATCCTGAATTAATAAGATGAGACAGAAAACGTCAGAAATCAAATATAAGCAGTGAACGGGGTTAATATATTTAAATTCTTAGTATTTATTGATGTTGCAAATATGCGTATATCAGTAATTTAATGAGATGGTAAAAAAAAGAATCATAATAAAAATTAACACAAAAATCAAAACCTACTGGTTGATATACTAAATATTTTCAACTCATTGTAAAAATAATAACAATTTATCCATAATAATGTTTACTTAAAGAGCTGAAAACAAAAAATCGTACTTATTAAATTTATCAGAATTATTTTCGGCTTTCACTATGGGTGTTATCACGGATTCTATCGTAGGGGGGGGGGATTCGGTAGGTCAAAATAATTACTTTCATGCGTTGTTTAGAGCTTCTTTACCTTTTTTCTCTACTTTAAAACCCATTGTTTTTAGAAAACGAAGACACCAACAATGAATGCAATTGTTTATATATATATTTTTTTTTATTATTTCGATTAATATTTACTGCTGTTTTGACGCGAAAATCTCTTAAACAAAAAACCTCAATAATTATGATTCCAAATGATAGAGTCATAATTTATGACAATAAGCTGCAAGTATGAAAATTTCCAAATGTTCCAAACATATTTTTTCATCAAAATTAGGATTTATTACCTATAGCTGTTTTAATCAAAAACATTATTGCTAATAACAATTTTTACAGTTATAGAGTCATAATTTACGACAATAAGCTGCAAATTTATGCAAATGTTCCAAATATTGATTAATTTATTCGAAAATATATTCGATGCAGTTTACTTTGAAAGTTAAAAGCTGTCATCCCGTTTTGCTTGAATCATTTCTTTTTAAAACCTAAAGGATACTTCTTTGTTGCGCAGCTAATTCTGCAAACAAAATACTAGGAATCTGAAATCACATAAAAATGTTATTATCAAATGTAAGCAAATATATTTATTAAATAGTAGAATATCGCAGGACATATCCTGTAAATTGAACTCATGAATAATTAGATGAAAAAAATTGAATTTCTCCTTCAATGGGACTCGAACTTCTCCCATTTACTTGCACGATTCTGACCACCTTGAACTCTCAATGGCTAATAAAATTACATAAAAAATAGTTCAAAACATAATTTTTTCAGTTATCTGAGGAAGAATTAGTCATTAACAGTTAAGTGGTCAGAATACTCAGCACATAACTGAAAGAGTGGGTTCGAGTCGCACTCACGGTGAATATTTTCTTAAATATTTGTTGAAGATAATAATCTCATATTTTAACACATCACTTCATTGTGCATTGCATAAATTTTCTACCTGTATCTATTGTCTTCATATATGTATGGATAGAATAAGTAATTTTGGATCTTAGTCTTTTACACTGGTAATGGTGTTTCCATTCTACTTTAAGAAGTCACCTGTTGAGAATAAGGAATTCTTTTTTGCGAAAACAATAAATGTTTACTTCTACCCAAATAGGAACATGAGACCCATGGAGCCCAAGTATTTAACCTGTTGAGGACTAGGTTTTTTGGCCATTGCAGCATCCCAGGGCCTGAGTTTTTTTGTTTTTTTTTCCTCCAAAAAAAAATGCAAATTTGATGTATGAGCAATATTAATGAATATATGCATCCATGTGGTTGAATAAATATATAATAAATATCCATTTAACTTCCTAAAAGGCTAAGGGTTCCTCCTTTTAAAATTTAAATGTCCATGGTGATCCAAGACTACGTTCTGGCCTCATATGATGCACGTCGCCTTCAACATGTTAAGGTATATAAGCCAAACATTTAGCACATTAAATCTCAACCATATGCTTAAAATGCAAATAGAGAATTGACGGTGATGTACATATTTAAATAATAATTAAATATTGCATTTTTACTTAACACAAAGTACAATTCATGAAACATAATTTAATAATGAAATAATATTTGTTGAGCGCAAACTCGTTGCAACTTTACAAAGTAGCATTCAGTTTCTGAAATGGTGTCATGTAAACAACAAAAAGGGACATGGTTGCGGCATCTTAAAGTGGGTTGAACTGCTTAAAACAGTCTGCCTACTGTAGGCCACTTTTTCCTTTAGGGCCCATGTGTCGCGTCCCCTAACTCTCTTGTGGACAATTGATGTACCTTTCCCTGGCCCTCAGTGGTAAGGATAGGCCTTACCTGAGGTCCTGGCCATCACGGGTTTAAGTTCAACACTTAAAAGTTATATTAAGGTTCGAGGATTATTTAATCCAGTGCCAGTATCTTTGAGTGTTGCTCCCGTTGATAGTTCGCCCAATACTGCGCAACCTTTGAGAGGAATTTTATCCCACTGCGATGTATTTACCTTTGATCGATGGATAAACAGAAGACACTTGTTACAAACTTAACATGAGCTTTATTATATCTTTCTCATCAGTGTTGCCTTCCGGTTGCTGGGATGCGTCTTAGGAAGTTGTCTATAGTTTCTAGTGATTTCGTTCTCTGTTAGTCACACAGACTTTTGTTTCGGATGGTCATACAGACCTTTGATATACATCTTGTCAAACAGACCTCTAGTTCTTCTAAGTCACACAGACTATATTTAGGGTTCAATCTATCTAACCCTACCCTGAGACCTACAGTATCTCAGGCTTCCGAGAAACGCACCTCTTAATACCTTGACGTCCGATACGAGTCTCCTTCCTGTTCACGTCGCTCCAACAATTCCCTCCATTCGCACATGCCCTCCAGGTCAACAAGGTCTCAAGGTAACAACAGCGCCCCCGCACCACCCAGCAGTGCCATAAAGTGTCAACCGGTGAGTAACTCTGTGGCCAACACCTTGCTAGTGCACAAGAGAAGGTTGGGGGGGGGGGAGGTGCCTTATCAAGGTCGCCCGCAATGACAGCGGCTTCCCTTCCTATCATCACAGGAAGTAGATCACCTCCTAGGTCCTCACACTTTCGATGCCTTTCGTGCACTAGGTGCAGTGTCATCAACTCGACGTTCCCAGCCAAAAGAAATAGCTACAAGCAACAACCATATCACAAGAACAAAATAGATAGATACCATAAATATGTACATATAAAAAAATAGAAATTATCATTAAAATATCAATATCCATGACATATAATACCTTATGAACTTAAAAAAATATGTGCAAAAAATCACTCAGTTATGCGAAGAATACTACATCATGCACTTGCATTTCTTGTGCACAGCTTACTCTAAATAGCCCTGCTTCTAGTTATCGTCTCCAAAAGGGGAAAGGCAAGTTGCTATGTTAATGCAAACCCTTTGATTCCAACAATCTACTACCAAAACGATCAGAATTCCAACCTACGTAGACTGTTTACATTTTATATTCATATTTCTTTTTAAATTTGTGATCAGACTCGCAAAGCTACTAGAATATCTGTATGTTATGACATAACAAACTACTCTGAAATCCCGGGCTTCGAATCTTGACAGCAATGTCACCACAAACCAAGGCGATAACACTGAGCCACCAAGGCGGATTGACAAATTGCAACGTTTAGGACAGAGGAAAATTCTAGAAGCTACTTCTAGCTTTTGCAGGCCTTCTCATACAAGCATATGCTCCACTAAGACCTAAGTCAGATTTAAATTGACCACTGCCTCAGCTAGAGCTAACACAACACACATATTTTCTCAAAGTTTTACCGCTTTCCAAATTAAGCACCGCACACTTTAGTACTGGAAATTTAAACGAATGGTAGATTCGGAAAAAAGTGAGTTGTAACTTTTTTTTTTTATTACATCCAATTAAAGAAAATTCTTTTCAGTCGCGAAGCATGGATGCAAGCAAAATTGAGACAATGAGACTGCGCAGTTGAAGCACCGAATATTCTCATAAATCAGTGATATTTTGAGCTATCAATCACTTGTCAATCAACCAATAATCTCCCAGATAAATGATTATCTTATTGGCATGTGACTGATAGTTTAATTCCTCAATGACTTCTAGTAACTTTTTGATGTGTCAATTGCGTAGTCTCATTGAATCAAGGGGGTGGCTCAGTCGGTAGCGCGCCAGGCTCGTAATCTGTAGTTCCCAGGTTCGAGTTCCAGCTGGGTCAGCGTTGAGATTTATCTCCGCAAAATTTCCTGCCCACGGTCAGTAGGGGACACCGATGGGCTTGGAAAGGCTGCCGTCCATCGGATGGGACGTTAAGCCGCTGCCCCGTGTGTGGGAGAGCAATACCCTGTGCACGTTAAATAACACGCTGGATGGACTTGATGGGGAAGCTACCATCTGTCTCCCAACAGCTGTTCCAGTGAGTCCCCTCCCTCAAATCTTCTTTGAGTCTTCGGGGTCCATGTGACCTGGCCATTTAGCCCATGGTGTGCAAAAAAAAAAGTGTCGTTCAGAGGTAAAACAACTCTTTGAATCAATTGCTTTCGTCCACACTTCCGCCAATAAATTTTACATTTATATCTTAAACGTTTGAAAGATCTACAAACGGACAGACGACATAGTGAAAACAATAAGCTCATTTCTTTCAAACGAGTTAAGTGTGGTCAGAAAAAAGAGCATAAGAGAAAATATATTTTTTGTTGTGCTCAGGAATCAAAACGATTTAAAGATCTTTTTCGATGGCTAATGAAGAAGAAATGTAGTTTATATCATACATATCAGTCTAAAGTGTAAAAAATAAATTTAAAAACATGAGAAAACAAAAGAAAAACGAGGAAAAAAAACATGAAAATCAACAGGTAGTTTTATAACCAATGGAGTACTATAATAATACAACTGCTGCTAACATACTTTTGAAAAATGCCTTGCTGGAAACTAATGATTTTTTTTTCTTTAATGCTGCTGAAGGGCCAACCACTATATGGAGCTTAATTATGTTTAAAAAAAATCCCACACTCCATCTACCTTGGCTGATGTACTGTCTTTTCTTCTTCTCTGAAGTATATCTTTCTAAAGAGACACGATTTCCCTTCATCATTATCCCGAGATAACTTTCAAGGATCTTGCATTATTAGTGTTATCTTGCCACGGATTTTTTCAGCACCCTTAGGCCCCTTACTTTAACATTAAATATCCATTTAACTGCCCTATCTTGTTCATCCTGCAAAAGCAAAAACATTACTTCCAGCTAAGAATGAAGTGATAATTTTTTATTCACGTCACTAGCTCTCTTAAGTTTTTCGCTGGATCTTCTCCTGAGCAGGAAGAAACGAAGCATCCACTTTGCTGCCTTCACCTTATTTGCATACGTTTCATCTTTTGTGCATTTGTTCCTTTAGGTAAGTTAAGTGATTCACTGATATTCGTTTCAATCACCATCAGCAAGTATTTTCCTTCCTAGTGGAGTATCAAGGTGACGATAGGCTTTCGTGTGAGAATTCCTTTCTGGGTTCCCTCCTCCTATTAAAAATATTATTTGAAAAGGTAAAAAGAGAAAAGGATGTTTTTCAATGAAATAGAAATATTTTAGTTTTATAGTTTTATTAATTTAATTGTAGACTGTACGTATACATATAAATCGCCTCACTTGGGCTCAGTCGCAGCGTTACAGGCTCGTAATCCGATGTTCTCAGGTTTGAGTCCCAACTGAGCCAAGGTTAACATTTATATGCAGTAAATCCTCACCTTTCCCTCGGTCAGAAAGAGAACCGATGGGCTTGGAAAGGCTGCAGTCCATCGGATGGAATATAAAGCCGTGTTCCCATGTGCAGGAGAGCCATATACCTTGTGCACGTTAAAGAACCCGTTGGATGGTCTTGATCCATTGTGTGCTAAAAAAAAGTGCTTTTTGATCGAGGGCAGAGTGAGATTTAGCGGAGATAAATCTCAACGCTGACTCAGATGGGACTCGAACCTGGGAACTGTAGATTATGAGTTTGGCGCGCTAGCGACTCATCCAACCCCCTTCCCACCGCTTCCCGGTCATAATAATCTAATGGGAGATTCTCAGTATAACGCGTCGTAGAGAAAGAGTATGAGGGAAAACTTAGTAGAAAGTCAACATAAACAAAAGAGAAAACTTTCGTCTTATTGGGATTCGAACCCAGATCTCTTTGTTGCGCAACCAAGCAAGTCACTTCAGAAAAAACACTGTCAGATGAAATGAAAGAAACAAAAAATAAAATTTAAACTATAATAATTATAATAAAAAGAACTTAAATTTTTCTGCAGATGAAAACTATTGTATGAAATGTTAAAAATGATTACCTGGATTCACAAAATACAATTTCCGCCTTCAAACATAACAAGATCGATTTAGAATCCATAATAATTACTTTAAACATATATTTTGTTTTTATCCGAAGCAATCCAAACGATGCTATTAGCTCATTCATGACCAGTAAATGCGAAAACTAAATTGTAGAATTTCTCCACGGGTTTTGCGAAATGAAAAGCAATACTTTCCTTCTCTCAGCTGTGTTGAAAAAGATATCTGCACTCTTTTTCTCCAAAAAAAAAAGAAGAAATGTCTCATCGCCGAAAATGTTTCCCTGGCGTCAAAGACGAATCTTTCAAGAGCCAGGTCAAAAAGGAGCGCAGTCAACTAATTATTCGTCATCCAACTCACCTCTCTCCCTGTCTCGTGGTTTGTTGCACTGCACGTCACGTGCCATGGGCATGAAGGACATACAACTCAAAAATAACTCACGTAGAGAAGGGGCTGGACGAAGAAATCTCACCAACTCGGGGGAGGAAGTGACCGGACGACTGACTGGTGGCGACACCAGTCCGGGGTGGTCGCGAAGACGAATCGCTTCTTCCTGTCAACTTATCGATGGAGAAGACGGTAGGAAAGGAGATCAGGTCTCGAGGGGGAAAGGGCGACCATTAGCCGAGGAACATCGGCTCTTTTAACGAGAGTGGGGGAGGGCACAGCAGTCATACGTTGCTTTTTTGCTCTGCCAACGCATCTCCCCAAACATCCATTGATCCTGTGCCTTCAGTTCCCGGTCGTCTCCTAAATAATAAATGAGGGAAAGGCTTCGCTCCTGCGTCACAGGCCAGTTGGCCCGCTGACAGACAGAGCCATTTACCCCGGCAGGCTTATCAGGCCTGGCACCATCTGGGCCGCGCCGATGTCTTTAGTGAAGAAACGATCTTTCCAGATTAGAAATCCTCTCAGGCGCTGATTTCTGAGAGGAGATGACTGCGCAAAAAAACATGGGCAGAGAGGGATTCGGCTGCTGACAGGGATTGAGCGGCACGGCAACTGTTGGAGGGGGTTAACGCGTTTTGGAGCCTTGAAGATGTCTTCGGCCGCCATCTGGGCCTCGAGCTTTGGCAACTGAAAAATGGATGATCTGGCAAATCGCTTGACCCGCCTTCGCGCGCCGCACGTGCTGGGCTGCTGCTCACGAGAGCGTGGTGTGGGCTTGCTGCCCGGACGTCATTAGAGTTGCTAGAGTAAATATGTGCTGCCTCCCACTCGATCGGCATGGGATGTGTATGGAGATTGCTCCAGCCCATCCACAAGGTTTGCTTACAAAAATGACCAACCTGCTGCTTGATCACATTTAACTTCTGCAGCATCTGACAAGACAGTCTATTGTTCATGCCTACCTTCTTACTTCTTCCCACCCCCTGAAATTCTTTTGTTATCGCTCAAGTCACATGAAATTGGCAAGAGTAACTGCTTTTAGTAAATGTATTGAAGACTCATAATAATCAGATCATCAGTCGCATGATGCCATGTAATTATGAAACAAATTAATCATGACTGTTGAAACGTTCAGCATGCTTTCGTGCGGAGTACCAGTCCAGTTTCGCCTGGTAAATTGCATTTTGGGTTAAGCCCTTCGAAGTGGATGACCTAACGTGTGCAGTAGACATAAGCTAGCCCCTTGTGCAGAAGAGTCATACAATGTGCACGTCAAAGAACACGCTGGATATTCATGACGGAACACTGCCATCTGTCTCCTAGCAGCTGTCCTGTGATTCCTTCCCTCAATATTCTCGGAGCCTTTGGGGGTCCTTGTGGGCTAACTATTTAGCCCAACAACACTGGGCTAACTATTTAGCCCAGTGTGTGCTAAATGTGCCGTTCAGAGGTAAAACAACCCAACCATTGTCTCCTTTATAAGTCGTCTATACTGATATCTCTCAATATTAAGTTTGAATTTTTTTTTCTCAATTTTAATTTTTTTTTTATTAAAAGAAAGAAGGCACTCTCCTACACAGAGGACGGAAATAACCTAGAAACTCTACTGGGCTTGTTAGGTTTTCTCCTACATAAACACACACAGGTACATTACCGCTGGTTTAGCAGACAGGTATGCTAACCACTAGGTATGAGCTGGGGGTATAATACTACTAATAATAAATAAATATCCCCACAAGCAGCTCTTACCACAGAGGTCTGAAAGGAGCTTGTTAATTTATACGCCATAGTAGAAGGTCTGTTAGGATGACGAGACCACCGCAGAAAGACAACAAACATCCATGCCTTACCAGTTGCTCGAACCCAGGTTCCTTTGATCAGTAGCCAAGCGAGCTAACCACTCGGCCACGGGATTTATACGCTTTTAATTTCCGTCAAAATCACGTGAACCGTACCCTAGCCATGTCAGGAAATATTCATAAATACAGTCTGGGCACTTCAAGAGATATACGGATTTATTTGCAAGATCTTATTCACCACTTGTAGGCTTAAAAATATCCCAACTGAGAACGATTAATTTGAAAGCATTGAAATTAGTCAATCTATTATTTTTCCATAATGATAACGGCAATCTGATATTAATCACGGAGCATTGTCCAGGTTTGTACTGCGTGTGCCAAAGACAACCCTCTTATTATTGCAGAGTGCAATTCAAATAGAACTTATCGTTCACGTCGAAACTATTCAAATTTCGAGAAAGAAAATATTTCAAAAATAATATTTTAAGCAGCCAAGTGGTTAGCGTTCTTGGCTACTGGTCGAAGGGATCTCGGTTCAACTCCCGGATGAGGTACGGATGCTCTGAGCAGCCCTTTTTTGCACTCAATAAGCTAAATGGCCAGAGATAAAAAAGACTTCAAATATTTAGAGATGGTTGATGAAAGGAATCTATAGACAGGAGACAAATAAAAGTTTCCTTCCTGTCAAGGCCATCCAGCATGTTCTTTAACATGCGCAGGGTATGGTTCTATTACACAAGGGGGACTTTTTCACGTGCCATTTGTCAGACGACGGCCTTTCCACATTTGTGTCTTCCTTTACGCAGAAGGGAGAATGTGGTTTAGTGGAGAAAATTTCTTCAGATTTGAAGCTCTAAACTGGGGGAACATCAAATTACGTGTCTAGTGCGCTAGCGATTGAGTCAACTTGGGAGATTCTTTCATTTGTATAGCAATTTCTTTAAATCAATGCATGGAAAAGCTAAAGAAATATGATTTTCAAAATATACCCATTTCTTTACTAATTCTCATTTAGCAAATTTCTAAAGATAAGAAAATTTGATTTGGAATAACCTGACGGTATCAAAATCTTATCATTAATATTGTGATAATACCAAAATTTAACTACGAAACTAAATTACCCCTGAAGCAACTGCTTGCCACAGAGATCTGATAGGAGCCTGTAAGTTAAATCTGTGAAGAAGGCGAAACCTCAGTACAAAGAGGTCACAGAAAAGAAACATTTATGCGTATTCGGGTTCGAACCCAGGTGCAATTGATCAGTAACCAACTCTGCCATCGGGACGGTATAAGATTGAAATTATGACGTTAGCAATTTAAAAATGCCATTAAATTAAACAAACGAGTTAAAGTGATAAGCTTTTCTAATGAATACTGCACGTGTTTCTGATAGTCTCATGTTCCTCAAATGTGAAACGGTTTTCAACGGCTCAGATATGATAATAGTGTGATTACACTCTTTTTTTACATTAATTTAATGATATAGTCTTTGGTATGTCACTGTTCAGGGAGAGAGAACTCTCCAAAAAATAAATTCGTTGGTCGCCGTGTAGTTTATCCTAATTCACACTTCGCAGATGTTCTTTACAACTACTTATTGATGAGGATTACTGATACAGGAAACTGATTACTTCTAAAGAAAAAGTGGAAATAAAAAAAAATAAAAATACCCCCTCAAGCAGCTGCTTGCCACAGAGGTGTGACAGGAGCCTGTCAGTTTATATGCCATAGTAGAAGGTCTGAGAGGATGGCAGGCCCTCAGCAGAAAAACGACACAAACAGCCATGCCTTACCCGGAGCTCGAACCCAGGTCCCTTAGATCAGTAGCCAAGCGCGCTAACCACTCGGCCGTGGGACGGCTACATTTTTAATTCTATTTAATAGTCTAACGAGTTGGATTGGGTTCTTTCACTTCTGAGTTTCATTTTTTGGGGCACGAATGGGCCAACATGACCAGGTCACAAGGACCCAAAGCGCTCAGAGAAGGTTGGGGGAAAGGGACCCACTGGACAGCTGATAGAAGAAAGATAGAAACCTCTCGATAAGGAGATTCAGCGTGTTCTTTAACGCACACAGGGTATGTTTCTCTTGCACATCTGGCCACTGCTTAGCGTCCTATCCGACGGACGGCGATCTTACAAAGACTGTCGGTGTCCCCTTTCTGACCGAGAGTAGTACTGGAGTTAGCGGAGATAAATCTCAATTCTGACACAGTTGGGACTCGACCTTGGTAACTGTCACGTCCCCGTACTCTCTTGTTGATTTGATTGATGTATCTTTTCGCTGGCCTTCAGTGGTAAGGGTAGGGGGACGTTCAACACTTTTTATTTCTACCAAGGTTCGAGGATTATTTAATCCAGTGCCAGTGTATGAGTGTCGCTCCCGTTGACAGTTCGCCCAATACTACTCTGCTTTAGATCGACGGATAAAGAGAAGACACTTATTGCAATCTTAACATTGAGCTTTATTCTATCCTTCTTTATGGTTGTTGCCTTACTGTTGCTGGGACACGTCTTAGGAGGTTGCTATTGTTTCTTAGTGATTCTTTATTTCTTAGTCACATAGACTGATGGTTGCTAGTCACATAGACTTTTAGTTCCGATGGTCACACAGACCTCTAGTTCTTCCTAGTCACATAGACTTTTAGTTCCGATGGTCACACAGACCTCTAGTTCTTCCAAGTCACACAGACTGTATTTAGGATTCAATCGATTTAACACTACCCTGAGACCTATAGTATCTCAGGCTCCCGAGAAACGCACCTCTCTCTACATCAACGTCCGATACGAGTCTCCCTTATTCACTTCTTCCTTCCTTTCCTTTCCGCGCTCATGTCCCAAAGGACGCCAAGGTCACACGTCCGCACATCACCCAAAAAAAATACCCCCTCAAGCAGCTGCTTGCCACAGAGGTCTGACAGGAGCCTGTCAGTTTATATGCCACAGAGGTCTGACAGGAGCCTGTCAGTTTATATGCCACAGTAGGAGATCTGAGAGGATGGCAGGACCTCAGCAGAAAAACGATACACACATCCTTGCCTAATCCGGGGCTCGAAACCAGGTCCCTTAGATCAGTAGCCAAGCGTGCTAACCACCAGCAGTGCCATAAATGTTATCCGGTGAGACGGCCTGTGGCCAACGCCTTGCCCGTGCACAAGGGAAGGTGGGGAAGGATTCCTCATTAAGGCCGCCCGCAATGACAGCGGCTTCCATTCCTATCATCACGGCAAGTAGATCATTTCCTTAGTTCTAAGATTTTCAATGCCCCTCCTGCAGTAGGTGCAGGGTCATCAACTGACGCTCCCAGTCAACAGAAATAGCTACAGGCAACAGCCATATCACAATAACAAGATGGGCATATACCATAAATATGTACATATAAAAAGAATAGAAATTATAACTAAAACATCAATATCCTGATATCTAATACCTTATGCACTTATAAAAAATATTTCTATACAAATTTTCACGCAATTATGCGAGGGATACTACAGTAACTACAGATTATGATCTTGGTGCGCTAACGGGTAAGCCAATCCTCGCCCTTAGAGTCTAAAGATTAAGACAGACTTAAGCTCTTAGTTACAATACCCATGGTTCATCTTATTATTTCATGAGTTCCATGTCTACAGGACATATCGTGGGATTTTTTACTTCTGATACCTATGGTTGTCCAGCATAACCAAAAAGTAATATAATTAATACCCCCTCACAAGCAGCTGCTTGCCACAGAGGTCTGACAGGAGCCCGTCAGTTTATATGCTATAGTAGAAGGATTGTGAGGATGGCAGGACCTCAGCAGAAAAAACGACACATACAACCATGCCTTACCCGGGGCTCGAACCCAGGTCCCTCAGATCAGTAGCCAAGTGCGCTAACCACTCGGCCACGGGACGGCAGTAGAAGCAGTAATTCCACTACACAACTTGCACTTATCATAAGTTAAGTCAACGGAAGTGTCCCCCCCTAACTTCCCCCCTCCCTTCCTCCAAAAAAGGGGGAAGATCTTGTCGGCTAGCGAGAGAGAATAATGAGCTTATAAAGTCAGCTGTCTCTCAGACGGGAAATTAAGTCTGAAAAAATTATTAATAATAAAAAATTATAAATATACTAGTTTTTCATTTGTTTGTTAGTAACTAGCATATTAAAACTAGTAATGACAATAAAGGCTAAAAACTTTTTTTTCCCCTTCACATTCCTTATTAGCATTTTGAAAAGGGAGAGAAGGGCATAGTCCCTTGCCCCCCCCCCCCCACTCTAGATCCAGGGTTGGTCCTTAATAGTTTCACCTGGAATGTGACATGAATTTTTGAAACTCTCTAAGACACCAGATTAAATCTAGTTTGAAAATTTTCCACTTAGAAGGATACAAAGTGGATTAATATTCTCCTAAAGGTAATCCAATCTCTGAGCTCTCGAGGTCCTTGTGACCGGCCATTAGCCCATTGTATACAGAGGTAAAACCACCCAACCCAAATCCAATAAGGCATCCTCAGTTCTGTTTCTAGGTAGTTCTTAAGAGAAAAAAACACATCACTTAAGAATAAAACAACTGAACCAGTCGTATTCTTAGCAATGGTCTCTAGGGATCCTTGTGACCTGCCCATTTAGCTTATTGTGTGAAAAAATATATCACTGAAATATAAAACAAGGCAGTTTCGTTGCTCTCGTTTGGAATAATGTTTTCAAACTTCCATTCTACATCACGTTGTTTATAGCGCTTATTATGAATCAAAGTTTTGTTTCTTAAGGAAAACTTGATGCATTCAAAACAGAAATAAATTGATGCTCTTTTTTTACTTCCTCATTCATGGTATTTTCTTCTACAGAGAGATTATCTTTGGTTTATCGTTTAAAAAACATTACAAAACCTATTACTTGCATTATTTATTAATGTACATCATGATCCATAAAGTGACTTCAAAAAATATAGTAGACCATAATCATTCCCTTCATCTGGTAAAAAAATCTTTTATCCGTGATTAAGAATAAAATAATAGACATGTTTAGAACGATTCAGTAATATATTTCACTGTTCTTACCTCTTAGAATCATTAACAGTCAAATCTCCCCAAGCAAATCTTGTAAGACACGTTTTAACCTAGTAGAAAATGCTGAATAAAACTCAAAAGAGCTAACCTACCAACCCCAAGCAAAACCTTTTTACAATCGCTGGTTATTTTGTCCTGCTATGAGCTGTCTCCATTTAAAAGATAAAAGAAATATTATGAACCACAAAAACTCGTTCTCTTTCGAAATCGTTTCCTTTATAAAATATTTAAATGAATAACAATCAAATCAGCTTATTCAGGTGTTTGAGAACAACTCACAAAAAAGAAGACTATCACACAGGTGCCATTCACCCATCCAGTAAAGCAGTATTATGCCCCGCCCGACTGTAATCGCCAATTGCCAACCCTGACTGGTCTGTCGGTGTGCAATAAGTGTGCGTGTGGCATGAGTGTGTGTGTGCGCCATCTAGAGCTTCAGCCATCTCGACGCAGCACTTCCACTGGTTGTCATAATCGTTCCCTAAGTTGTCCCACGGGAGCCATCTCCGCAGCCATAAACGGAAGAGAGCAGCTAATAATTGGCCGCTCTAGTGACTGCTAAGTGATTCAAAAGGCCCGATAACTCGACACTCCTGTTGAACGAAGAACACTTTTAGAGCTCTCTACCGCTATGACGTTCTTTCTTAACCGCCCGGAACACTTCATTTCGCTTTGGTGATGCCCTTAAAAACAGCACGCCGACTCCAATTGCTTTAACTTTCGTCATATTAGCAGATACAAAGTTCCGACTGAAGTGTTGTTCTATTAAATTAAAAAAATATCATTCACATAATATTCGTATAAGTGGTTTCACTTCGTGTTTTCTTTTTAGCTGTTGATTATTTTTCATGGCCATTTTAAAATAAGCTAGATTGCTTTACAAACAATCTCTTTGAAGTGATTTATTAAAATCATAGTCTTTTAATAAAGGCCGCTGTTCTTCGGATGGGCCGTCGCATCTTATGCAGGATTTGGGTTGTTTTATCTCTGAGCGGCACCTAAAAGGCCAGGTCACAAGGACTTCGAGGGCTCAGAGAAGGTTGGGGGAAGGGGACCCACTAGACATATGTCAGGAGAGAGAAGAAAGCTTTCCATCAAGTCTATCCAGCATATTCTTTAACATGCACATAGTGTATGACTCTCCTGCACAGGGGGCCCACGACTTTACGTGGCATCTGACGGACGCGGCTTTCTAAGCCCATCGGTGTCCCCTACTAACCGAAGGTAGGTGGGGTTTATGTGATACTGGCAGGGTGGAGATAAATGTGAATACTGGCAGAGGTGGAACTCGAACCTGGGAACTACAGATTACGAGCCTGGCGCACTATCGACTGAGCCAATCTCCTCTCTATCATCTGCAGGAGAGCCAGAGATTGTACACGATAAAGAACATGGCTCTGATGGGAGGCTACTCTATATCTTCTAACAGCGTCCAGGTTAAGGGAAGAGACTAACCTTTGAATCCTTGTGCCCTTGCCATTTAACCATTATGTGCAAAAAAGTGCCCATCAAAGCAACTTAAGAATCTACTTAATAGAGTTTTTTTTTTATTTGAACGAAAAACAAATATCTCTTCAGGAAACCAACTTGCAACGAGGTTTAATGACAACCTGTCAGCGTAATATAATAGTGGCTAGACCCACAGATAGGAAGAAAGACAAATATATGTCTCCAGATTTCAATCCAGGTCTCTTTGCAACCAAACCCAGTAACCATTAAGCCACTGGATTTAGGAATAAATGAAAACATTGGACATTTTAAAAGATTTTCTATTTATCAAGACATAATTGTTATCAGTAAGCATGCCCATAAAATTTTAATGGAGAGGGTGGCATAATATAATGCTAGGGTGTCCAACTAATGCCAAAGTGTGGATTTGATATATCGAAACTTCCTGCAAAACTTCCTGCAAGTCATTAATCTAGTCTGAATTAAGCTAGAAATCACATTTCCACAGACAAATAATATTTTATCTATGAAATAATTGGGTGATTGACAAGAGATTGATGATTATCAATCAATGACATATGAGAATCTTCTATGTAGCATTTTCTCAGTCTCTTTGTCTCAAATGCTTCCATCCACGATTCGCCGCTCGTGGCCAAACATTCAGTTTTAAAAACTTTTTTCTATAAGTCATCCAGAATTTCAGGGTGATTTTCATACTCTCCTCGCTTTCTTGATTGCTCCATTGATCGTTGAATCCGTAACCGTAAACGAGAGAGAGAAAATCTAAATTATACTGGAACGGTGTTCTAGTTCATTCCCACACAATTTGGCCCTTCCCCCAACCTGCTTCCAACATTTTTTTTCCTAGGTCCGGGCCTGAACTTTTAAACTCAATAAGCTATATCATTACTATATTCTTTATTATCGTACAGTTGCTCAAAAAAGTATCCGAACACTATGGTTGATTACAGAATTCAGAAAATATATCTGGCACCGATTTTTTTTAGAAATTAGTGCTCTGTGACCCTTCCTGTCACATGACAAAAGTCAGCTCTTCAAAAGTCAGCTCTCCCCAAGCTCAACAAAAGTCAACAAATCAATCAACAAAAGTCAGCTCTCTCCAAGCATTGGGGCGGGGGTGGCTCAGTCGGTAGCGCGCCAGGCTCGTAATCTGTAGTTCCCAGGTTCGAGTCCCAGCTGGGTCAGCATTGAGATTTATCTCCGCAAAATTCCCCGCCCTGCCCACGGTCAGTAGGGGACACCGATGGGCTTGGAAAGGCCGCCGCCCGTCGGATGGGACGTTAAGCCGTGGTCCCGTGTGCGGGAGAGCCATACCCTGTGCACGTTAAAGAACACGCTGGATGGCCTTGACGGGAGATTACCATCTGTCTCCCAACAGCTGTTCCAGTGGATCCCCTCCCCCAACCTTCTCTGAGCCTTCGGGGTCCATGTGACCTGGCCATTTAGCCCATAGTGTGCAAAAAAGTGCCTCTCAGAGTTAAAACAACCCAACCCCAAGCATTAACATAAGCAAAGTTAAAACAAATACAGCTAATATTTATATAGATTTATAGCAAAAAAAGAGGTACAATTGAAGTTCATGTTCGAAAACTATTCCTGTTGAAGATAAAAGTTTTATCTTTGTTAACGAAACATTGAGTGTCAAGGGGGATATCCTGAGGTGAAATTTGTTAAGTGAAATTTGGAAGTAAGCATTTGGAAAGTTATGAATTATTCGAAAGTACCAAACGAAAGTCGAAACATGAACTGTTCCAAACAGTTAAACTGACATCTATCTTTTGGTACGTCACTAATGCGCAAATCTTGTATACACATGACCTAAAGGTTAGGTTAAAGTGTATCATTGTATCCTGTTGCATATAACTGCTATTAATATTACTAATAATATCTCCCCAAGCAGCTGCTTAACACAAAGGTCTAACAGAAGCCTGTCAGTTTAATATTCTATAGAGAAAATCTGAGTGGAAGGCGGAACCTCAGCAGAGAAACAACACAAACATCCATGCCTTACCCGGGGCTCGAATCCAAGTCTCCTTGGGGGCGGGGTGGCTCAGTCGGTAGCGCGCCAGGCTCGTAATCTGTAGTTCTCAGTTTCGAGTTCCAGCTGGGTCAGCGTTGAGATTTATCTCCGCAAAATTCCCCGCCCTGCCCACGGTCAGTAGGGGACACCGATGGGCTTGAAAAGGCCGCCGTCCGTCGGATGGGACGTTAAGCCGTGGCCCCGTGTGCGGGAGAGCCATACCCTGTGCACGTTAAAGAACACGCTGGATGGCCTTGACAGGAGGCTACCATCTGTCTCCCAACAGCTGTTCCAGTGGGTCCCCTCTCCCAACCTTCTCTGAGCCTTCGGGGTCCATGCGACCTGGCCATTTAGCCCATGGTGTGCAAAAAAGTGCCGCTCAGAGGTAAAACAACCCAAACAACCCAAGTCTCCTTGATCAATAGCCAAGTGCGCTAACCTCTCGGCCACGGAACGGCTAGCTTGCTTATAATGTATAATCCGTATTTTTTGGGGGCTTAATTTTATAGGACCCCAAAACCTTACGTTTATCACTCACTGCTGATTTAGATTTTATGCAGTGAGTATATTTATTACTGACAGGATATTTTTATGTATTTTATATCCTGCAAATAAGCTCCTCGCACTACAGGTCTCAGTGCTAATAAGAAAATAGGGCTGTGCTTCCTTACATTATACGTATCTCATTTGGATTGTATTGTCTTACCCGTGAGTGGTGCTTTTGTATCCAAAGTGAGCTAAATGGCAAGATCATAAGGACCGGAAGTGCTCAGAGAAGTTTGAGGAAGGGATCCACTAGACAGCTGTTAGATGTATATGATTAAGTGCAGGCCTAGATCTAGGGAAAAAAATCAAGGGAGGGAGGGGAGAACGCTAAACACAAATGAGCAGGAACAATGTAAAGGGGGCAAGAGAATGGATTTCCAATGCAATATAATATTTCCCCTCACTTTTACAGGTCTTAATTTTTTCCTTGAAAAGTTACCATTACTAGCATTCTGAAAGTGTGGTTCATGTCCCCCTTCTTCCCCACTTACCCTAGATCTGATCCTGGTTAAGTGAAATAATGTCACATGGGTTGGGAGAGATTGGATTAAGAGTTTTCATTTCTTTGACAAAAGGAAGTTAAGCAAAAGGGGTTAAAGAGCTATGTCGCAAGGACTCCAAAAGCTCAAATTGGGATGGGGAAAGAATATTCATTGGGCTGCTGTTAGGGCACTGAGGGAAGTCTTCCATCAAGGATAATCCAGCAAATGCAAAGGATATATCTCTCTTGCTGTACACGGATCACGGCTTAACGTCCCATACAATGGATGAGTAGCCAATGCAAACCCATGGCTGCACTTTTTTTCACAAGGAATGAGGTTAACCTTGAGAGAGTCAAATTTTATTTTTAGAAAAATGTTAAAAACAATGTCAGTCTAATATTTTACATTATTTTCAATATTTTGTGGCCGAGTGGTTAGCGCGCTTGACTACTGATCTACGGGACCTGGGTTCGAGCCCCGGGTAAGGCATGGATGTTTGTGTTGTTTTCTGCTGAGGTCCTGCCATCCTCTCAGATCTTCTACTGTGGCATATAAACTGACAGGCTCCTGTCAGACCTCTGTGGCAAGCAGCTGCTTGAGGGGGTATTTATTTATTTATTATATATACCTTCCTTTTCAAAAAAAAAAAAAAAGAAAAAAGTATAGACGTTATATACCATTTAAATTTTGTGGCTCTTTATTTTACAAGTTATTCACATCAATTCCCTTTAGCTAGCTGGGGGAAAAAATACTACGAAAAAAAACCCTGCTTTCGTCCCACCGCTGCACTGCTACATTTTCATAAAATCTGCATTCTTATAAAATAATCTAATAGCATCGAGCTAGGAGGCCTTGGACGTCCCCAATACATAAAAGAATAAAGCCATAAGCCACTGAAAGCTGACTATCACGAACAATTTATTGATATTCCGCTTGTCAATAGCATATCTGTCTGCTCTCCTTTCACAGACAAGATTTCTTTGTTCGTAGAAACTTTATAAAGTTGGCGGTAATTAAGAGCCAAGTTCGGTAGACGACGAGTACAGTGACAAAGGCCTCCCGCCATGCTGTTGACACTGCCGAGACAAATCTGCGTCGTGCCCAGCCTTCCATTTAAAGAGGACGGAAGGAGAGTGATACGGACCTCCATCCATTGTGCTCCACAGCGAACAATTTCCACCATCATTTCTCTTCCACCTCTGACAACTCGTGCAGAAAAACCTTGAAAGCATCCGCATCTGCAGTAGCATTCTAATATCATCTCTCCTGATTGAATAGATTAACTTACAAAAGGACACCCAGTCATCGTGAAGAGCAGAAGAGCGCGAAAAAAAAGTGCATCATTCTTTCATATTTCGTCTAGAGTTTCTTCGAATTAATGCGATGTTTTTGATAGAAATGACAGATATAACTGCGACTCGTTTGTGATGTGAAAGCAGCTTTTTTTCTTCTTTTGGTATCTATACTTACACTTGCTTCTTCCGTTGATCATAACTTATTCTCTTGTCTAATGTGTTTACCTGTCTTCTCAGGCTGTTATGCAAAGCGCTAGAACTATAAGCAATAAAGCATTTCCTTTCTCACTTGAAATGCAAATGATAGTTGCGTTCTAATTAATGTATTAAAACGATTTAATGTTTAAACGTTTCATTCCAACAGAACTGCTTCTTCAAAAGCGGTATTTTACTGCGCATCTTATTCGCACATCAGCTGATCTTTAGTTCTATTGTGTTTATTTTAATGCCGTAATTTTATCAGTGTGGCTTTAACAACTACAATAGACTTCATTGGCCATTGCTAATTAGTTTTCAGAAGTCTTGCAGATTCTTTTCTGATAATTTTTCGTATATTATTTTGCGCTCGAATACGATTAGTTAGTTAATCAAGACTTAACCTTCCTTAATTTTTTTTTCTAAGAAACGAGAAAACTAAGACAATTTAGAAAAAAAAATAATTTCATATCAGGCAGTTCACTGGTCATGCAAGTCTGATAGGGGATTGGGGGCGGGGGTGTCTCAGTTGGTAGCGCGCAAGGCTCGTAATCTGTAGTTCCCAGGTTCGAGTCCCAGCTGGGTCAGCGTTGAGATTTATCTCCGCAAAATTCCCTGTCCTGCCCACGGTCAGTAGGGGACACCGTATGGGCTTGGAAAGTCCGCCGTCCGTCGGATGGGACGTTAAGCCGTGGCCCCGTGTGCGGGAGAGCCATACCCTGTGCACGTTAAAGAAGGCCTTGACGGGAGACTACCATCTGTCTCTCAACAGCTGTTCCAGTGGGTCCCCTCCCCCAACCTTCTCTGAGCCTTCGGGGTCCATGTGACCTGGTCATTTAGCCCATGGTGTGCAAAAAAGTGCCGCTCAGAGGTAAAACAACCCAACAACAACTGATAGGGGATTGTCAGTGTCATATGCTTTTTATGAGGCACTGTCTTCCATTCCCATATACAGCTCAAGTTCTTGTGATCGTTCTATCTAGCCCATTAAGTAAAAAAAAATAGTGCTGGTAAAGATAAAAAGAATTAAAAACCATCCAACTTTGAAATTTCTTTCTCGTATAAGTTTTTTTTGCAGTTCCAATTTTGAACTCAAACGTATAGCTACAACCTATTTTTGGAGAAGAGGGAGAAAATGCAAAATCTGGAAAACAATTTTAATGGATGAAAAAAAAAAGGATATAGAGTCATTTTTTTTCACTTATTACTGTAAAGTATATTATTAAGCGTAACATATTAATAAAGATCTTAAAACAACTAAATGTACACACCTGTTTCCATTCTTAACTTTCGCAAGATCATCTAGAGTCAATTTTGGACTTCATTCATACTATTTTATGAGCAAAATGATATATATTTTCATTCTTTATTCTCAATTTAAGTATTTGTTTATTCTTGCTGTCTCTCATTTGGTTTTTATTTGTAGTATCATTGTTCGAATTAGTATGAGAAGTATCAAAATGATTTTAAGATGTCATATGGTTGACCCTCCAAATATTAAATAAAATCTTCGAGGTTTTTTATACTATCATCACCCCATCCACTTCTGGCTACATACCTGTGGAATCACTGGATATGGGGTTCAAATATAGCAGAAGGCATTGATATTAAAATGGATTGTTTGTGTTGTCTCTTTTCGCTGAAGTCTCGTCTTCCTCACTTCTTCACTGGACAGTTGTTAGGACGAGATGACAACTCCTCTCCAAGCCAGCCAGCGAGCTTTTTAACGTGTACAAGGTATGGCTTTCTTGCACATAGGTTCAAATCTTAATGTTCCTATAACACGGACGGTGGCCTTTCCTAATACATTGGTGTCCCTTTTCTCATTAAGGCAGATCTGGAGTTGATGGAGAAAATACCAACCCTATAACAGGGGGTACTCGAACCTAAGAACATCACTTTAGAGTTTAGGTCTTGAACCCGAAATTGTTTGGCGAATAGATGGCGAATATGTAAGAGGCTGCGCAAAACAGGCTTCGCAAATATATTTTATTTTTTAAATACAGATAACACCCATTTAAAATGGTCCGCAAATTCCCCGCCCTGCCCACGGTCAGTAGGGGACACCGATGGGCTTGGAAAGGCCGCCGTGTGCGGGAGAGCCATACCCTGTGCACGTTAAAGAACACACTGGATGGCCTTGACGGGAGGCTACCATCTGTCTCCCAACAGCTGTTCCAGTGGGTCCCCTCCCCCAACCTTCTCTGAGCCTTCGGGGTCCATGTGGCCTGGCCATTTAGCCCATGGTGTGCAAAAAAGTGCCGCTCAGAGGTAAAACAACCCAACCCATTTAAAGTGGGAGATGGGTTCTGGAGAGACCCGCATTAAATGTAGTATTTTTTATTTTATTATTTTTTTTTGCAAATCTTATTGATATTTTTTTACTGAATGGATGCTTTATTTCAAGAAAAATAATTTTAATTTACGGTTTTTACGAAAAAAAATTACATAAATACCTAAATAATTACATATATTATCGATTAGTATTTAATAATTTATTTCTTAATAAAGAATAATTCTAGCGTTGTTTGTTTCCCTATTCTCCGTTTCGTACGCAATATCTCTTTGTAACATTCTGTTCTAGAAAAAAAATAATGACAGTAGATAATCATGTAAGAAATTAATTGCATTATTCAGTTTTTCTGGTGTCACGTCGAAAAAAGATATTCTCTAACGTAATCACACGAAAATGAAAAGCTGGAGATGCTGTCTGTTCGACAAGCTACGAAAAAATTGTAAATAAAATATTTATTTACTAGTCTTAACAACCGGGAGCATCCATACATCAAATATCTATGCATATTTGTCTATGTACAAGATGTTCAGATTTTTTAAACATGTTTTACTTTAAGAAAAGGGAAAAGAAACGGCGTTAAACGAATCCCCGTTAAGTTGCGGTTACCTATATAATGAAAAAAAGCAACAACAAAAGTTGAAATATTGAAATTCATTCTTAAAGGCAGAATCAGTTAAAAATGTTTGTTATCAACTGTTAACTTTTCAACACTAGCCTTTTAACAATGCGTGCTTTTAGAGCTTGCATTCCTCTACTGGTTCCTGTCTCGTTGATGGTGAAATACATTCTGGATGTTCTTTGTAGAAGTCTACCCAACAGCTGTCCATTGGATCTGTTTTCTCAACATAGTTCTGTGCCTTGGCGCACTCGTTTCTTTCATGCTCAGCGAAAAGACACGCAGGGAATAAATCAATTCATTCCCCGTATGATCTCCGTATTTTCGGAGGTAACGATCCGTCTGCAGTGATGACCGTATAAACCAATAGGTACCTAAATAGTTTTAATGTTCAGGTCTGCTTGAAGTCTCGACTTCCGATTACTGTCTCAGATATTATCCAGACCTGGAAGAGATATAACTTCCCTCCCCCGACTTCAGAACGAGGATCATACCACAGGTAAAAATATTTCAATAAACTTCTAGATTTTTCCTTATAATTTGTTTTGAAAGAGACTCTTAGGCATGGAACACTTATGAAAATGGGATGCGGGACTCAGTTGGTGAT
Source organism: Ryuthela nishihirai (assembly GCA_038380435.1). NCBI lineage: Eukaryota > Metazoa > Arthropoda > Arachnida > Araneae > Heptathelidae > Ryuthela > Ryuthela nishihirai. Next base: position 110,985,468 of record JAWZYU010000001.1, read on the forward strand.
GCGCCAGGCTCGAAATCTGCAGATCTCAAGATCGATTCCCAGTCGTGCCTGTGTTAAGAATTTTTTAAACCGTCATTTGTCAGAAATGGGAAACAGATGGGAGGGGAAAGGTGGTCCATTGGATAGGACTTTAAACCGTGGCTCGTGTGTAGGAGAAATATCCTGGACTATCGTTTGTCTCCTAACAGCTTTCAAGTGTATTCCATTCCCTCAATCTTTTTGGAGTCTTTGGGATCCTTGTGACCATTGTGTGCAAAATACCGCACAGAAGTAAAACAACAATTCTGCTTTTAAATGAACCACACTAATGCAAAGAACCAATGCTATCCTTTATTACGTCACATTATGTAGATGAGAGCACTTATTTTTTGTTTCAGAAGAAATTATTTTCGTGAAGAGTACAAATAAAGTATAAAAATCCCCTCAAGCAGCTACTTGCCACAGAGGTCTGACAGGAGCCTGTCAATTTATACGCTACAGTAGAAGGTCTGTGAGGATGGCGAGACCTGAGCAGAAAGGCAAAACAAACAACCATGCCTTACCTGGGGCTCGAACCCAGTTCTGGCCAAAAAAAAATGTGACAACGCGTTTAACTAATTCACAAGCTCTTAAAACACATTTTCTAGCAATTTTTTTTACAAATTCGTTTCGAAGGTTTGTCTGAAAAGAAAAAAATTGCAAATTCTATAGCAATCAGTTCTCTCTAATGGTTTGAATTGTGTTACCTCAGAGTGACACTTTCTTTGGCGCACAATGGGCAGGTCACAAGGATCCCAAGGACTCAGAGAAGATTTGGGAAGAAAATGCACTGGACAGCTATTAAGATTCAAATAGAAACCTCCCGTCAAGGTGTCCCCATTCTCACCGAAAGTAGAGGAGGGTTAGCGGAGATAAATCACAGTTCGTACTCGAATCTAGGAACTGCAGATTAAGAGCCTAACACACTACCAACTGAACCAACCTCCATCTCACCATAGCGATTTGGACTTTCTAGTTCAGTGTTACCTTTATATATATATAGTTATGCAAAAAAAAAATAACAGGGCTTTTTATTCACAAATGTCGATTTCAAATGTTTTTTTTTACCTTCTTCGCGTATGTCTAATAAGTTAATTTATCTATTACCAATTGAACGTTAAGCTTTGTAAACGTTATTCTACGAAGCTAAGATTACCTTTGTTCTCTAACGCTTCATAGATACCAAGTGCCATTGGAAAGCACACCTCGATAATGCGGCAGTTTTAGGATGTCCTTGTGGATACTTGAAATTACAGCAATGCGGTAATTAACTGTAAATTGCCTTCCTGATGGCCCTAGTTAACACAGTCGGTCCAAATTAACATTCCGGAAATGGTTGTCACATTGAGCTTTACGACGGATATACACGCTTTGTTACGAGCATTGATTATTTGCATAACCTTAGGAGGCATTAGAACATTTCCGGATTTGCTTAAATAAGGAATAAATTTTGCCTAGAAACACGCTAATATTCCGAGTTTTAGTAACTGTGCAAGCTCTGATACGTAAGGCGATGATGCTCTCTGCAGACTTTATAAGCTGAAATGGTGGCACAACCAGGAAAAAGAATGAGCGATTTTTTGAGCAGATTGTTTATAGGTTTGCAACGTCATAACTAGTTTATCGTGAGGATGAGTTGTTCTGCCTCTCAAGGACTCGCTTCTCCATATCTTTGGCTAAATGGTCAGGGAGAAGTTCAAAGAAGATTGGGAAAGGGAATCCACTATAGAGTGTTTGTGAGACGATGGAATCCTCACGTCAAGGTCATCGAGCGAGTTTTTAATGTGCACAAGCTTTGGCATTCTGCTACATGTGGCTATGGTTTAACGTCCCATCCGCGTCATTGCATTTACCAATCCCAACTCAGTTCCCTATCTGACAGTGAGAAGAAAGGGTGTTAGAAGAGAAGATTTAGGTTTGGAACCAGGGAACATCAGAGCGTGACCAAGGCAACCTTGATATACTGGGCCTGGACAGCTGTTGAGTTACAGTAGGAAAGAAAAGAAGGAAATTAAATGTACAAAAGAATTTAATTAAAGTTTATTTACTTTTAAGACACATAAAATAATTTATTAATTACGACTATATTAAAGTATTCCTCAGAACATATACAGTATTCCTCAGAACAGTATATATTAAAGTATTCCTCAGAACAGTATATATTAAAGTATTCCTCAGAATGAGGATCATACTATCTTCATCATCATCCTCAAGCAACCATGGGCTACGGAGGTTCAACAAGACCGTGCAATTTAGTTCTCCAAGCATATCTGTCCTGAGCTATATCTGCTCCATCTGGCCACTGGACATCAATTCTAACAACGTCCTGTTTCACATTGTCTGCATGCCCGCATCCAAGGTTTTCCCCTCTCTCTGAGGCCTTTAGGCACACTGTTCATAATACTATTCGCTATTCTATAATTATCTAATCTATAATAATCCGAATATTTTAAAATTCGTTACCATATTTTTTTATAATAATAATAATATCTTTATTCAACTTGAATAAAGTATAAAAAGTAATATAACAAACCAAACACCAAAACATAAAATACAAATATTGTCACTACCATTGTAACCAAGGGGGTCACCATACCAAAGCAAGGCCACTTTGATTTACCAACCCTGGACACATTGAGCAAAAGGAGGGAAGAGAGGAGGGAAATAATTTTTCATAAATATGTAATTGATTTAATTTATTTAAAATTTAAGTTAAAGCCATTATTTTTAAAACCAATTAAAATAAAATAATTTATACATTAAGATTTTATTAAAATATTTGAGAATAAAATAAAATTAATTACCAAATTTTTAAAAATAAATAACTACCAGGCGAATTTTTAGAAACTTGGAAATAATTGAAACTACTATATTTTTGAAAATTTGTTCTTCTGTTACTACTGTGTCCATGGTTATTTTATCGAGGTGGCATTGATTAGACCCGTCCAGTTTCATAAACTTAGTTTGTTAAAACTTTTCATCCTCATAGCTGAAATAACAGACGTTGAATTGCGTCTATTATTTCAGCTATGATTTCTTCTTTTTTTCTGCTTCCTTTTTTTTAATTTTGCAATATTTTCAGAAGAATAAATTAGACTGGTGGTGTCTTCAAAACAGCTAAGGCTACCATTTAGCTTCAACGAACATAAATGAGAAACAACAATGGTCCTAAAACAGAGCCCTGCGGTACTCTTGTTTTTATAGTCTGAAATTTACTTGTAACATTACTCAAACCGCTTGCTGTCTATTACATACTTAAGATGAAATTCACTGATAGTAATTGCCTCAAACACGTATTGTATACAATCTTTTCAGTAAAATTGCATGATCAACCGAATCAAAAACCTTTTGAATATCAATAAATTTAGCTGAATTTTCTCTACTCAACTCAATTTTCTTAAAAATCGAGACAGTAAATTCCAAACATGCCTGCTCCGTATTCTATTTTTCCGAAAACCAAATTGATTTGTATTAAAAAAAAATAAAAAAAAAACTACAAATTTTATAAGTTTTTTCTTTATTAATGTTCCTATTACTTTAATAAAAACTGGTAAAATCGATATTGGTCTATAATTCGAAAACAAATTTCTATCTCCAGACTTATAAATAGACAATACCACAGCCCTTTTTATATCATCAATAAATATTCCACTCTTAAATGATTTATTTATAATGTAAACTATAAAATCTAAAGGATATTTATTATAATTTGTAACATTTTTAGAGTTATTTTATTAATTCCAATTGCCATTTAAGCATTTAAAATTTTTATAATATTATAAACTTCATTAGCTGTAGTTTCAACTAAGAACATAGAATTTGTGTTGTTCAGAATGGTAGTATGTGAATTATTCTTATTTTCTGAATGCATTATATTATTTTCAATAAATGGTCTACAATTAATAAAATGACTATTCATGGTATCAGCTCTGTGACATAAGTCATTGGATTTATGCAATATTATTTGCGTGTAATCATTATCCAAAATTTCATGCTTTCTTAAACTGTTTCCGCATTTGTTAAACTCCCTATGATAAATATTTTCCTTAGCCCATTTGACTTTTTCACCAATTTATTTAAATTTACATACTCCATTTTTATATCAAGATTACAAATGCTTCTTTCATATTGATTAACTAAATAATTTCATTAATTATTCTTTTTCCCAGTTTTTTTAGTGCGAATTTTACTCATAACTTTTAATGGAACAGAAACTTTTGTAAATATTGTTACGACAGATAAACGTGCTACAATGAACCGTGATGTGATGTATCGTCTTGATCCTCGCGTGAACTATAGCGTGACAATTACGTCACCAACGACTTCGGACGAAAAACCTAACTGAAAAATAAGGAAGAAAGAATTGTATGAAGAGGAGTTGGAGTGTGAAAGGAAACGTAGTTAGTCTCAGTTTATACACGATAAGATAATCTAAAGAAAAAAATGTTTAATGTGGTGAGTGCGCGGGAGATTAAATAAGTTATTAGTGTTGATTCTACTAATGGACTGACAAGAAAAATAAGGATGTTTAGGACACTTAAAAATATGGCTGAGGAGATTTTATGTTAGTCGAACAAACAGAGCTGATTTCAACTTTTGTGTAGGAAGAGTTCATCAATTATATTACATACATTTAGTTTGTTTACAAGAATTGGCAAGGTTATTCTCGATAGATTGTAGATTTGTTTACAAACGTGATTGTACAGCTCATTGACTGATATAAGCCTTATTTTATGCTCTGAATGTAAATAGTAATAAGATACTAAGTTCTTTTGAAGATTTATTTTTATACTGATATAGATTTGTGTTGGTTGACTTTAGTTTGTATAAATATTTTCATTCATACTTTTGTAATAAATTGCATTATTTTAGAATTATAATTGTTATATATAATATTTTTGAACTCACTCTCAGTTTTCATCCATTTAATTCATAACAATATTTTATACAGAGCTTAATGTGAATTGACTTTTAATGTGAGAGAATTAATGTGTCTTGAAAACATTCAAGTTTTCAAGACACATTAATTTTTTATTTTTTTACGTTATTTTCAAAAATGACATAGTGATTTTTGATCAGTTATACTAGTTTCACATAAAGCAACCTCTATGTGCTTCAGATTTTTCTCTAAAACATGGTCTATACGAGTTGAACTGTTCCTCACAATTCGTGTGAGTATATTAATTACTGTCTAAAACCCAATTCTGGAATGCAATGTCGGATTTTGATCATCTGAGGCCCTTAGCCAAGTCAAGTTTAAGAGGCCCAAAATTCAAAATATACATTTTTCTCCCATAAACATAAACATGAAACTAATATGGTGAAAACATTCGTTAAAACTACCAAATTTATTAATAACTGTCAAAACAGATTCACAACTGATGCACAATTGAACTTGAAGTGTAATTTTTTGAGGCCCCTTACATCGTGAGGCCCTAAGCTGTAGCTTAGTTAGCTTATGCGTAAGTCATGCCCTGCTGATATGCAATCCTTATATTCGCTTACATCACTTCCATCCTAACATACACAATTACACTTCCAGATCTATTGTAAGATCTACAACTAAAGAAACGAATATATCCTGGAATATTACACAGTTTTAACCTCATAATCCTTGACCCAAATCTCAGTTAACATAATCAGTTCAAAATTACATTTAAGAGAGTTCAAAAGTACTAAGAATTCATCAAATTTTCCTAACACTTCGTATGTTATAAAGGAGAATTAAAAAATTCGATTCATTAACTTCTACGTAATTTTTGAAATCAGAGGTATCCTTTAATATCACAGATGATTTCATTTCAGTTTGCTCTTCCATTAAGGGAGCGGGGGTGGCTCAGTCGGTAGCGCACCAGACTCGTAATCTGTAATCTGTAGTTCCCAGGTTCGAGTCCCAGTGGGTCAGCGTTGAGATTTATCTCCGCAAAATTCCCGCCCTGCCCACTGTTAGTAGGGGACACCGATAGGCTTGGTAAATATCATCGTCAGTTGGATGGGACGTTAAGCCGTGGCCCCGTGTGCGGGAGAGCCATACCCTGTGCACGTTAAAGAACGCGCTGGATGGCCTTGACGGGAGGCTACCATCTGTCTCCCAACAGCTGTTCCAGTGGGTCCCCTCCCCCAACCTTCTCTGAGCCTTCGGGGTCCTTGTGGCCTGGCCATTTAGCCCATAGTGTGCAAAAAAGTGCCGCTCAGAGGTAATCCAATCCAAAGCTCTTCCATTAAGTCTTTTCAGAAAATCTTCTTCACTTCGAATTCTCTATATCCTAGAATTAGTATCGTTTCTTAGAAATATTTTACTGTCCTTGATCCATGCAAACTGAAATCCATTGTTTATTTTTTTAAAACTATTTGTTATGTAAAAAGTTGCTTAGTGATTTTAGTCAAGATGCTCATTTAAGTGTATCTTCATATCTCCAAACTTGACATTTATATCCCTGGTAGAAATATTTTGATGTTCTTTAGCTTTCTTTAACCATAAATCTCTGTACATAATCTTTGAATATTAACTATAATAGGAGTAGTCTAGTTTGTTTGTTTTTAATTGTAGGTACTCGATGTGCAGCTACGACATTATCCACGTCAGAAATATCTAATTTTTAGAAGTATTTAATTGTATCGAGTATATTTTCTTTATGATCTTCTGGTATCCCTACAATTTCACATTACTTGCACTAGATCTTAATTCTAAGTCATTTAAAATTACAGTTATTTCTTTTAATTCTTTTAAAAGCTTTTCATTATGAAATTTTTCGTTTTCCTCCTTCAGTGCTACTATTGTAGTTTTCAATGCATCCATATTTTTTGCTATATTCTGCGAGCAATCACCATTATACTCCAGGGATTTTTTTTTTTATATCTTTTATACCTTCTACTATGGCATATAAACTGACAGGCTCCTGTCAGACCTCTGTGGCAAGCAGCTGCTTGAGGGGGTATATATTTTTTATTTATATCACACCATAAATCTTTGCTATCTTCGCTGATTTCATTTCTAATTTCTTCAGCTTTATTTTTTTATTTGCAACACATAGGACAGAGAAGAATCCTAGAACTACACCTAGCTTTTCCAGGCCTTATCATACAAGGACATGCTATACTACGTCAGAAGTCATTGCTGAACACTGCATCAGTTAGAGCTAACACAGCACACAAAGTTTGCCTTGCTGGAATATCCATAATGGCATCCATATCTCCATAGAATGGCATAGTGGCTACCTCTCTAACCACTATGCCAGTTAAGGCATTACTACTCTTTAAGCCTAACGACTATGCCAGTTAAGGCAAAATAATATCCCATAACAGTTTACTATTTTCTAGTATTTAATTACTGAATTCTTGCAGAAATTGTAATAAATCCTCTTTAAAACTCTGCGGATTCGTTTTATCCGCAGCAGTATTTTGGCTGTAGACCAAGTAATTAATGCAGGGCCATTTAGCCTTTTCTTTCTCTGGATATTTTTCTAATAAATATACAATATCATTAAAGTAATATATTTCTAAAATTTCCATGTCGCTTAATGCAAATTTGATTAGTCATTTTGAATCAACTACAAATCTATTAAAACAGTCAACAGATGGCGCTACAGCAATATAACAAGTGTAGTAAGATGGTTAAACAAATTACAATCAATCTAATTATTTATGCGGTATGCACCCATTATTTATCACTTTTCAAAATAACTGCACCATTACCACATGTTATTAATACTCACAAGAAATATATCGATATAAATTAATAGCGCAACACGCAAAAGTATAAGTTTAATTTTAAAGTTACAAAGCTCAAAAGTCGCTAGATATATGTTATATATCTATACGTTTTATTTTATTCCCATTGTTATGCTATAACTATAGTTTTATCTATCCATACAAGGGGTACGCCAGTTACATACACATACGTGAAGCATAAAAGGTTGAGAACCACTGGACTAGACAATGCCAGACTGAGTGTATTTTTAAAAATTAATAGCTGCCAAATGAATTTTAATAAATAAGAATTTAATTCTAACAGCAATATATTTAAAAAATTATTTCTTCTGTTACTGCACTGTTCAGACTTGGTGTGATATAGGAAGCATCTGCCTGATGTGGGGCGGGGTGCTCAGTCGGTAGCGCGCCAGGCTCGTAATCTGTAGTTCCCAGGTTCGAGTCCCAGCTGGGTCAGCGTTGAGATTTATCTCCGCAAAATTCCCCGCCCTACCCACGGTCAGTAGGGGACACCGATGGCCTTCCGACCACCGACCGCCGTCCGTCGGATGGGACGTTAAGCCGTGGCCCCGTATGCGGGAGAGCAATACCCTGTGCACGTTAAAGAACACGCTGGATGGCCTTGACGGGAGGCTACCATCTGTCTCCCAACAGCTGTTCCAGTGGGTCCCCTCCCCCAACCTTCTCTGAGCCTTCGGGGTCCATGTGACCTGGTCATTTAGCACATGGTGTGCAAAAAAGTGCCGCTAAGAGGTAAAACAACACAGACACAACATCTGCCTGACGCACTAACGGTGAGTCAATCCCGCCCCAATATTGCTACTCTGCATCACAGATGACATCATGCGCAGATGAATCCAGAGCCTATAAGGCTGTGGTCAGAGCCGAAGACAACAAGATCTCATCAGTCATATTGTGTTGCCGTGTAAAGGAAAATCGCGTTAGTCGCACACGAATTTCTCATAAGAATAATGTATATAAGGGAAGATGCATTCCAGAATCCTAACTTGATTGGCACATTTTTAATTTCATTCCTTTGTCATGACTATAGTGATTTTTTATTATTATAGATGATTGTCAAGTAACGTATTGTCAATTAACGATGATTGTCCAATACGTATAGATAATTGTCAAGTAACAAAGATTGAAAATGAAGAATTGATTCTTGTAGAAACTGTTGTCGAGTAATTAAGATGACTAACTCTTTATTTACAAGCGTTTCTACTCTACACATGATAAATTATACTCTTTAACTAATCAGGGTTAATTTACATACACGTGCATTGTCATTGGTCAGTGACAATAAAACGTACTTTGTTGTTCAGAACTGTATTACCTCTTGTAACTGTTTAAACACAATAATTTGCCTAGCAAAAATGTTTTTCAAAGTGCTGAAATTATGAACTTGGATAGGTGAGACAAAATGGAGCATCCAAAGTATTTTCTTATATGGTAATTACAATAATGATTGTAGAGAAGTAGTGGTGAAATCGTGATAAATCCAACGACCAGTCATGTTAGTCGAAACCCAGCCCTATTTCAAAAATTGTGTTAAACCGAAATTGTATTAGTAGATTTCGATTTAGTCGGAGATTTGGACAAATTTTGACACTCAAGAAGATAAGGGAAAAAATTCCAAAAAAGTATAAGAAATTTATTTATTTAATATGTTCACAACAGATAAATGATCCAATAACAGTGGTCACATGCAAAGAGAATAAATCAACATTAGTACATATAAAAAAATAAAAATAAAATAAATACCCCCTCAAGTAGCTGCTTGCCACAGAGGTCTGACAGGAGCCTGTCAGTTTATATGCCACAGTAGATCTGAGAGGATGGCAAGACCTCAGCAGAAAAACGACACACACATCCATGCCTTACCCGGGGCTCGAACCCAAGTTCCTCTGATCAGTAGCAAAGCGCGCATATAAGTTTTTTCTTTTTAACTCTGAGCGACATTTTTTTTGCACACAATGGGTTAAATTGTCAGGTCACAATAGATCCCGAAGGCTCAGAGATAGTTAGTTGGGAGCGGAGGGGACCCACTAGAATAGCTGTTGGGAGATCGATGGTAGCCTCCCGTCAAGGCCATACAGAGTATTTTTTAACCTGCACAGAGTATGGCTCTCCCGCACACGGAGCCATGGCTTAACGTCCCATCCGACGGACTAGGCTCCAAGCCAATCCGTGTCCCCTACTGACAATGGGCAGGGGGGAGAGTTTTGAGGAGATCAATCTCAACGCTGACCCAGCTAGGACTCGAACTTGGGAACTAGCAGATTACGAGCCTTGTGCGCTACCGACTGAGCCACCCCCGCCCCTACTATATTTAAGTACACAGGGCCGAATCTAAGGGGAGAGCGGTCCATGCCCCCCTACCCCCTTCAGAATGCTAGTAATACTGCACTCATGCATCCCTATTCCAGTCCTTCAGAATGCTGGGCTTGGAAAGGCCGCCGTCCGTCGGATGGGACGTTAAGCCGTGGCCCCGTGTGCGGGAGAGCCATACCCTGTGCACGTTAAAGAACACGCTGGATGGCCTTGACGGGAGGCTACCATCTGTCTCCCAACAGCTGTTCCAGTGGGTCCCCTCCCCCAACCTTCTCTGAGCCTTCGGGGTCCATGTGACCTGGCCATTTAGCCCATGGTGTGCAAAAAAGTGCCGCTCAGAGGTAAAACAACCCAACCCAACCCTTCAGAATGCTAGTAATGTTGAATTTTCCAGTAGATGACGTCAGAAATGTAACCTACAGCGTTCTTATTAGCTTCCTGCTCTCGACTTCTTTGTTTAACAGGATATAACCGGATTTCCCCTCAACAATGGGAAAGCTCGACCTATCAGATTTCAGTTTCTATGGTTACAGTAATTAAATTCAATCTTTCTACTCTAACGTTCTGTAACGGAAATTTGTTCCTTCATAGCCAGACTTTGGGAGTGAATACGTGTAATATGTATGTGTTACCGCTAAAGCTCGAAAGCCGTTAATGTGCACATTACCTAGCTAATCTGCAGATTAACTGATTTGCTCCGTTAACGTGCGGAATCAAGAGTTTTCCCCATTTTACCTAGGTAATGTGCACATTAACGGCTTCCGTATCGTTAAAGTTCAAAAGTTTGTTTCTCTCATAGTGATGAATCTCTTGAATAAGAATCTTCGTGACACGTGATTCACTCGTCCGCATTATAAAAAACGCCCCGGATGAGCGGAGGCCAAGTGAGAACGAATCGGTAAAGTGATTCATTCTTGATAACGAATCACTAAAATGATTCGTCTCACTTGGCCTGCTCATTTTGGGGGCGTTTTTTATAATTCGGACGACTGATTCGTGTTGACAGAGGGATGACCCTGGTTTCAACTCTACTCTCGGACACTAGATAAATAACATTATGTTAATTTAAACGTACAGAAACGTTCCTGTTGTTCCAGCAAAGATCTTATTTTCACTTTAACGAGTGCCTAGTAGGTAATGTGCAGATTATCCAGGTAATTTGCAGATTACCTAGGTAATTTGAGAAATGAAACAATTTTCCGCACGTTAACGGATCACCCTAATTAATCTGCACAACACCTAGATAATCTGTAGAATAACTGATTTCTGCACTTTAGCGGTAACATATGCACATATTAAATATATCATTATTACTCAGATCTTTATTTTTAAACTTTAAACTATTATTTTTTTATTTTACTATTAAGCATAAAACTCTTAAATTAATTAACTATGACACTTCATTGAATAATGACAACTAATACGTTTAATATGTATAATATTTAAAATATTCTCTTGTTTTTCTTTATACTTTTTGTATTGTTTTTAACTGAACCTGGTGTAGAAGGGCCTGGCCCTAACATCACCATGGTTGTTAGGTATATAAATAAATAAAAAAGGCAAAAAGTTATTAAAATTATTTATGTTTCATGTACTTTTTATTATTATTTTTTTTTAAATATGTGAAATGGGTGGGGGAAATGTTATACTGCATTGGAAATCGAGTCTCCCCCTCCCTTCAATTTTTTTTTCTAGATCCGGGTCTGGAAGTACATATACAAATCAGTATAAAAAAGTCAAAAGGACATAAAGGTAGGAAGTTGATTAAAAGCACTTCCCGAGAATTTTTTTTTTTCTTTTAAATAAATTATTATATCATCAATTCATTAAGAAAATTGTTCAGACTGTCGCAACCGTCTAAAATTCCAGTCTATGATACTATTTAAATATTAAAACTGATAAGAAAAGCAATATGTTTTTGCTAGTGAAGTTGGGTTGGGTTGCTTTACCTCTGAGCGGCACTTTTTTGCACACCATGCACTAAATGGCCAGGTCACATGGACCCCGTAGGCTCAGAGAAGGTTGGGGGAGGGGACCCACTGGAACAGCTGTTGGGAGACAGATGGTAGCCTCCCGTCAAGGCCATCCAGCGTGTTCTTTAACGTGCACAGGGTATGGCTCTCCCGCACACGGCGCCACGGCTTAACGTCCCATCCGACGGACGGCGGCCTTTTCAAGCCCATCGGTGTCCCCTACTGACCGTGGGCAGGGCGGGGAAATTTTGCGGAGATAAATCTCAACGCTGACCCAGCTGGGACTCGAACCTGGGAACTACAGATTACGAGCCTGGCGCGCTACCGACTGAGCCACCCCCGCCCCTCTAGTGAAGTCATCACTCTTGGTTTAACGTTATAGAGATAGTTAAGTGACTTTGACTAAGCTTTATTACTTCCCTGACAGTTGAACAAAAGCGAAGAAAAATTTCTCTAATATACTCTTTTTGATTATGCATGCAAAAAACCCAATTCATAATTTAAGGCATGTGTCATAGATGCTTTGATATTTTGAAATACTGAATTACACTCTGCCATTTATCATTTAAATTTGCTTTAGACTTCTAACCTGGAACTTCCAGCTATGTAGAGTGTATCCCTATTTCAATGTTTCAGCAAATATTGAGTAGCAATATTCGGGATCAAAAAACAGCACGAATATTTATTAGAGACCTATTCAGAGATCTACGAAGAGCAGGCTCAAGCTGGTAAGCGAGGTAAACACCACATAGGGAGACCTTCTCCAATAATGTGCCTTTGACAACATAACTTTGTAACAACATAACATAACAACATAACAACATAACACCTGTAAAATGTCTGAAGATGGGCTTCGAAAATGAACTTCATATCATGGCACCTTCTCCAAAGAGGCACCTTCGATAACATGACACATGTAAAATGTCTAAAAAAGGACACTGAAAACTGACTTCCCATTACTATACTTTCTTCATAGAGGTGCCTTCGACAACATGACACCTGTAAAATGTGAGTAAAGGAAGCCGAAAATGGACTTAATATCACCATACCTTCTCCAAAGAGGCACCTTCAACAATATGACACCTGTAAAATGTCTCAAAAAGGACGCCTTCTCCAAAGAGGTGATTTGAATAATATGACACCTGTAAAATTTCTGAAAAAGGACGCTGAAAATGGACTTCATAACACGGCACCTTCTGCAAAATCGTGTTTTGCATTGCAGCATATCGCATTTCGGAACAGCTGTCGCTGAAATTGGCGCTTGCAGAGGTTTCAGGTACAGTTACGTGTGAAGATCAACTGTCGCACATTAAGACTGAAACTTTAGGAGGGGATGATTTTCTGTATCAAATTGTCGCTGTTGATGACTCTTGGATTAGGGATTTTGAACCTGAACTGAAATCTCAGTCCAGTGAGTGGAGAAGTAACCGTACCTGAAACCTCTGCAAGCGCCATTTTCACTCAGGGATTTGCGAAAAATGGTGAGATTATCGGATACAAAAGTCGTGTCACGAGTTCGGTCAGTTGTTTCAACTTTGAGCTGCATTTTTGTGCATACAATGGGTTAAATAGCCAAGTCTCATGGACTTCCAGAGGGTTAGAACTGGAAAGGGTAGAGGATCACCATCACCTGGATAACTATTAAGAGACAGATGGAAGCTTTCGTCAAAAGTATCTAGAGTGGTATTTAAGGTGCACAACGTAAATTGCTCTCTTGTATACATCGGTTGGCTGCCTTTCCAAGTCAGTTGGTGTCCTTTTTCTCACTGGGGGAAGAGTGAGGAATAGCGGAGAGATTATTGTATCATCCCCTTTAAGCAGTTGCTTGCCACAGAAGTCTGACAGGACCCTGCCAGTTTAATACGACATAGTAGAAGGTCTGTGAAGATAGCGAGACCTCAGAAGAAAAACAGCAGAAATGTCCATGCTTTACCCGAGACTTGCTCCCAGATCCTTTGTCTCAGTAGCCAAGCACACTAACCACTCGGCCATGGTACGGCTTATGTCGAGAGTAACATAATAAAATGGGGCGGGGGTGGCTCAGTCGGTAGCGCGCCAGGCTCGTAATCTGTAGTTCCCAGGTTCGAGTCCCAGCTGGGTCAGCGTTGAGATTTATCTCCGCAAAATTCCCCGCCCTGCCCACGGTCAGTAGGGGACACCGATGGGCTTGGAAAGGTCGCCGTCCGTCGGATGGGACGTTAAGCCGTGGCCCCGTGTGCGGGAGAGCCATACCCTGTGCACGTTAAAGAACACGCTGGATGGCCTTGACGGGAGGCTACCATCTGTCTCCCAACAGCTGTTCCAGTGGGTCCCCTCCCCCAACCTTCTCTGAGCCTTCGGGGTCCATGTGACCTGGCCATTTAGCCCATGGTGTGCAAAAAAGTGCCGCTCAGAGGTAAAACAACAACAACCCAACATAATAAAAAAAAAAGTTTCTTTTTTTAATAATCGACATTTCTACAATTGTTTATACAACTCCCATTTCTTTGCTTCGAAAATATTCAACTGAAATTCAGTTTCCTTTTTATAAAAAAAAAAAACTATTATATGCCGTTTTTGTTTACATATATGTTGGGGAGGAAGGAAGAAAACTGAAAACACAGATCTTTGGGCAATTCATTCACTCTCAATCTCTAGGGCTCCTTCTCTCCACAGTTGAGCTTAAATTTTTCATTTTAATTTGTGAACTATAATTGTTTGTTATTCTTTCGTATTTTTTTCTCTTCATACCTCTTATGGTATAAAAACAAAAACCTATCAAAAAACTTTTACATACCGCTTAATAACCTGCATATTTCCCTCTTCCTCTGTTGAAGTTTCATGTAAATCAGCCCATTTAGCTCTCAGCTAGCGGAAATCCTCTTGCGACATCTAACAACTTTTGGAAGAGCGCCAGGAGTTTATATCAATAAATCTTTTCAAATCCGCGTCTTTAACCAAGACAGTTCTGTCAGCGTTCTACCAAAGACTTCGCATAGCTTTGTGATCGCTTACAGGTAAATTTTTTTCACTAAATAGTTTGAAAAATAAATGTAGATGCCACGTTCAACCGCAAGCGGTGCTGAATTAGGGAAGATTTAGTCTTTATGTATGAGATAGATATGCCCAGTCACGTTATCCACATACGACTTCATATATTTTTGCTGACGTGGCATAGTTTGTCATGTCTGTTAGGATCTCATTTTGTTCTCCTATCTGCATTACGTGAACAATGCCTAATAAGTGAGGTGAAAAGGTCACAGTTTAACGATGAAGATTTGTAGCCGTTGCAAAACGAAATGAAGATTTCAAAAAGTAAAAGGGAACTCTTTTCAAGGAAATGTGAGGATGAGATCTGAAAGAGTCGGAAATTTTGGGCCAAAACTTAAATCGTTAAGATCAAAGGTATATAATAAAAAATAAATACCCCCTCAAGCAGCTGCTTGCCACAGAGGTCTGACAGGAGCCTGTCAGTTTATATGCCACAGTAGGAGATCTGAGAGGATGGCAGGACCTACAGCAGAAAAACGACACACACATCCATGCCTAATCTGGGGCTCGAACCCAGGTCCCTTAGATCAGTAGCCAAGCGTGCTAACCACTCGGCCACGGGACGGCTCAAAGGTATATGCTATTGCTATATTTCCACGAAGTCAATGGAATCAAAAAGATGGCGAAAATGGTGTTAACTTCCAGATGATATAAAATAATGTTCGAATTTTGTTATAATTCGTTTAATACATAAAAATCGCCAATTCCTTTAGCATATCATATTAAAAAAATCCCCACTGAAGCATTACTTGCCGTAGAGGTCTGATAGGAATCCGTCAATATAATACGTCATGTAGACGATCTGAGGAAGACTAGAAACCTAAGCAGAAAGATCGCACGCACACAGAAAAAAAATTCTTGTCTTTACAGTAATCACGCTAGATTGCCTTTTCATCAGTAGTAAAGCACAATAAGAAAAAAAAAAAGTTAAATAAATAATTTCTGTAAATAGTTCTAGAAATTAATTATTTGAATTGCTTGGGTTGTTTTACCTCTGAGCGGATTTTCCTTGCACATAGTGGGCTAAATGGCCAGGTAACAAGACCACAAAGACATTTGTTGAAGGAGACTCGCTGGACAGCTGTTAACAGATAGATGGGAGTCTCTTTTCAATAGGGGCGGGAGTGGCTCAGTTGGTAGCGCGCCAGTCTTGTAATCTGTAGTTCACAGGTTCGAGTCCCAGCTGGGTCAGCGTTGAGATTTATCTCCGCAAAAATTCCCCGCCCTGCCCACGGTCAGTAGGGGACACCGATGGGCTTGGAAGAGGCCGCCGTCCGTCGGATGGGACGTAAAGTCGTGGCCCCGCGTGCGGGAGAGCCATACCCTGTGCACGTTAAAGAACACGCTGGGTGGCCTTGACGGGAGGCTACCATCTGTAGCCTCCCGTCAAGGACGCTGGTGGCCAACAGCTGTTCCAGTGGGTCCCCTTTCCCAACCTTCTCTGAGCCTTCGGAGTCCTTGTGACCTGGCCATTTAGCCCATGGTGTGCAAAAAAGTACTGCTCAGAGGTAAAATAACCCAACCCAACTCTTTTCAATACCATCCAGAGTGTTCTTAAACGTGCACATGGTGTGACTCTGCAGACGGGGCCAGGGCAATTCAGTCCATCCTGCGGACTGCTGCCTTTCCAAGCCCTTGGTTGTCTCTTTCTCACCGACGGCAGCGTGAGGGTGTTAGGGAGATAAATCTCAATGCTGGCACAGTTGGGAATCAAACCTTGCAATTTCAGATTACGAGCCTAGCACGCTCCAGACTGAGTCAACCCACCCTAAAAAATGTGTAACATCTATTGGTATATAATTTCAATAGATATTGCATGTTGTATATAGCAAATATAACTTAATAGTGCTGAAAATTATAGAACTTTTGGAAATTATAGCTGGATGGGAGATTACCTCAGGAGGTAGTGTGCAAGGTTCGTAATATGCATTAACCTTGTTCGAGTCCATTGTGTCCAGAGTTACGGTTTATCTCATTATCTCTTCTAATCATGACTCTGCCTTCAGTAAAAAAAGGAACATCGATGAGCTTGGAAAGGCAGTCATCGTCGAATGGGATGTTAAGACATGGTTCATCGTGGAGGAGAACCATGTTCGATGAACATTAAAGAACACACTCGATGGGTTTGACGATGGATTCCATCATTGTCCTAACAGCTCTCCAGTGGTTGTTACCCAACCTTCTCTGAGACCCGGATTCCTTGTAATCTGACCTTTTAGCCCATTTTGCGCAAAAAAAGTGCCACTCAGAGGAAAACAACCCAACTTTGGAAATTAAAGTAAATAATAAAGGCTTTTTCATGTGGATTTTTACTCCACCATAGTTCTAAGACTTGATATTGCCGTGCCTGACCAATCGTAGAACATTATATTGAGCAGTCATTTCTTTAGTTGTAGCTAAACAATACAGAAATCACCCTAGATTGCCTTTATGAAAGACATCTCATCTGCTTATAATTAATATTCTATAGGTAGTTTCACTTTACCCAGTTGTGTTATTTTTCGCTCTACTCCCACGTACCTTGATCGATAATAATATAATGTAGCATTAAGCCATTTTTTTTCTCTTTAAAGAAGATCGGAACGCTGTACACATAAAAAAAAACTTATTCAGTGCTAAGTGTCAAAACAAGAGTAAAAAGAATGTCTAACTCAAACTTAATGAACAGACGCTAGGAAAAAAATTCTATCCTTAAACAGCCGCAGAAGAATTCTCTACTTAAAAACGAAAACGCTCATTTTAATGAGTAATGCATTAAAACAATTTTCAAGAAAATATCTTTAAAAATTAATATTTTTTTATTTCAATAATGAGTACCATGAATTGGGTCTGTAAATGGTAGCTAGGCATAAACTGGAAGGAGAGCTATATACCAATCCCCAGCGATGCTGTACAGAACCGGCCAGTCTAGTGCCTAATGTCCGACCCCGCCTTCTCGTGGTGCAGGCCGTTAGTACCTTTCAAAACGAGATATTCTCAGTAGTAAAGAATCGCGGGATATGTCCTGTAGACATGGAACTCATTTAATAATAACTTTGGGAAGGGTTGACAGCTCAGTATGGCCTACTAATCTGATCATCTATGGCTCCTTTTTTTTTTCAACTCTACTGAGGAGTGGTCAACTTCACAGAATCATAGTGCTGACCATTTATACCTACTAGACTGGATTTTCGGACCTACGTAGGCCATGGCTGCATGAGAATTTTCTATATATGTATGTACCATGAATTGGAAAAAAATGCTTATTATGCACCTAAAAATGTTTGGTTAAAAATTGGGAGAAATGAACCAATAATTATGTTTTATGAGACGCAAGTTATTTTGCAATGAGCGCAATTGGCTCATGAACCATTGGTTAGATGGGCCTGGTACAAAACAATCAAATGTTTCCTTTCTCTTATGTAACAGTTTAAAAAAAATTGATTAAAAAAATACTCCCCTCAAGCAGCTGTTTGCCACAGAGGTTTGACAGTTTATAATTCGCCATAGTAGAAGATCTGTAAGAATGGCAGGACCTCAGCAGAAAAACAACCATGCCTTACCAGGTGATTGAATCCAGTTTCTTTTGATCAGCAGCCAAGCTTGCTTACCACTCGGCCATGGGACGGTACAAATGAAGAAATTTATTATTCAAAAAATTTTTGGAAGTTTCTTCAATTGCAAGGTCATGAAGTCACTCTTAACATCAATATCAAATTTTGATGAAAAATTGCCATGACCTGATAACACATTAGATGCTCATACCACAGAGCTACCAACTGCCAATCATTTGTTCATCTCACAGGCTCAAGACAATTTTTCTTCTATATTCTTTCTATCTTTCTATATTGATGGTTAGGGTGACTTCATGACCTTTAGCGTTTGAAAACATTTTGATCAATTTAATGTCGGAGTTAATAATTATGGGCTTATTTAAATTGGCGATAAGTCTTATATCTAAAGCAATTAATTGATAAAGAGATAACCTCATTTTTCTTTAACGGTTTGCTCGCAGATAGCTAATCCATGTCCCAGCATTGGATGACCTATATTTCCCAGTATGAATGTGCACAGGGCTGGATATTGAACCGTCTTTCGGGTCGGCTCCTATCGATTGTGCTGCTGGCTGATATTTGAAGAGCAGTAATTTCCTTCACCTTGACTACATTTGTCAATATTTTGCCGCTTCGTTGAGCTCTACGTCCTGAAATCGGAAAGTATGAATAATTAAGTGAAGGAATTATATCCGAAACTTAAAGGACCTAATTTAAACGTGGCAGTCAAAGTAATTTGATAAGAATTATTTAATTCTTCACTGAAATGCATGAAAATGCAGTTCCAGGGTTCTTCAGTTCCCAGGTTCGAGTCCCAGTTGGGCCAGCGTTGAGATTTATTTTCGCAAAAACTCTCCACCTTGTCCGCGGTCAGTAGGGAACACCGATGTGCTTTAAAAGGCTGCCGTCCGTCGAATGGGACGTTAAGTCGTGGGTCTTGTTCGGGAGAGACATACTCTGTGCATGTTAAAGAACACACAGAATGGTATTCACGGGAGGCTACCATCTGTTTTTCAATGGCTATCCAGTGAATCCTCCAAAATTCCCTGAGTCTTCAGGGTCCTTGTGATCTGGCCATTTAGCCCATTGTGTGTGAAAAAAAAAACCTGCTCAGAGGTAAAACAACCCAACCTCGGAGCGGCACTTTTTTTGCATACAATGGAATAAATTGCCAGGTCACAAGAACTCCGAGGGTTCAGAGAAGGTTGGGGGAAGGGTACAACTGTTAGGAGACAGATGGTAGTCTCCCGTCAAGGCCAAATAGCGTGCTCAAGGCGCAATCTCTCTCGTATACGAGACCATGGCTTTAAGTCCCATTCGATGGACGGCGTCTTATCCAAGCCCATCGATTCTCCTACTGACCGAGAGAAGGACGGGAAGTTACGCAAAGATAAATCTCAACGTTATCCCCGGTGGGACTCGAACCTGGAAACTGCAGACCACGTTTAGTTAGACACTCTACTAAAAGAAGAAAAATATTTTTTTTACAAAAAAAAAACATTTTTTTTGATGAATGATTGGTGTACAATAAATATCTTATTATTTAAACCTACGTTGAAGATTGACATTTCAAAGAGTTTCTGTAAAATAATTGAAATAGACGGAAGCCATATTAATATATTTTATTTATATTCATTAAAATTCTCCATTTGCATGACAGATTAAATAATAAATACGGTTCTTTTAATCAGTAGAAAAGGGGGTAACTGAGATGTCGGACAAGAACCAGTAGGTTAAATTCGGTATAGAAAATACCACTGGGGGGAAAAAAACATCAGCAAAATGAGAGCCTAGATTAATATTTATTACCCAATGAAGCGTAAGGTACCTTAATGTTTCGTATTGATCTCAATTCTGCTCTTACTAAAAGGCATACGATCACATTGGCAATCTGCGCTAATTGCATATTAAAAGAACTTTACATAAAAACGCTTAAAATTTTAATTTTATAAAGAAACATAAATATAGCCAGTGCGAAGACATTACAGGAAATAATAGTTGAAAAATCTAAGATATTCATGCACGTTCTATTACTAAATATTACACGTATACAAGAATGAATGTAAGGAGAGCAAGAGGCCAACTTTCCCATTAAGAATTTTAATAACCGTAAAAAGGCGAAAAGGAAAGCAAGCATATGAAACATTTTGCAAGAATAAATAATCCCTCAAGCACCCGCTTGTCACAGATGTCTGACAGGAGTCTGTCAGTTTAATATGCCAGCAAGTAGATCTGTAGGGTTGATTGGGGTTTTAAGGCTCATTAGCAACGAAAGCTATAATGCGACAAACTAGGAAAATCGAGAGTAAAAGACAGAGAACCTAAAAGCAAAGTTAGAAACAAACATGAAAAGGTGAAAAAAAAAAAAGTCAAAAGTAACTGATCTAAATAATATAAATAACAATGAAAAGGTGTACAACAATAAATATATATACACAAAGGCAGTGGCGAAGCGTAGATGAAAGTAATTGAGACTAGGAGACTGCAATTTGTTCCGTAGAAGATTCTCATATGTCACTGATTGATATAGGAGTCAACCAATTGATTAATCTGTCACCAATTACTCCTAGATGTCGTATATTTTATCTCGTAGATTAAGTATTATTAGTCTACTGACATGTGATATATATAGCTTAATTCACCAATGACATATCAGAATTTTTGATACATCAATTGCGCACTCTCGTTGACTCAATTGCTTTCACCCGCACTTCGCCATTGCACGGAAGGAAGATAAAAACCAACCGATGTGTAAAAAGACTCAGGCCAAACAGAAGGTAAATAACGAAGGCATAGAATTATCATCTGTTAAAAAATACCCAGGAAAATGTAAAAAGTCAAAATCAAGTGTTAAGAATGGTCATCAGATAAAAGGTGTCAAAGTTTAAGTGTCTCGGAATACATATAATAAAAATAATAATAAATACCCCCTTAAGCAGCTGCTTGCCACAGAGGTCTGACAGGAGCCTGTCAGTTTATATGCCATAGTAGAAGAACTGAGAGGATGGCAGGCCCTCGGCAGAAAATCGACACAGACAGCCATGCCTTAACCGGGGCTCGAACCCAGGTCCCTTAGATCAGTAGCCAAGCGCGCTAACCACTCGGCCATGGGACGACACCGGAATACATACGACTTTCAAAAATTAAAACAAGGACATTGAATTAAAATATGCTTTACAGTTAAATTAGTGTTACAAAACTCGCACTTAGATTTGTCGTTCACCCGTGAAAGAAAAGAATGAGTAATATACGAATACCTTAAGCGGAGCTGAGCAAGTATAAAATTGCAATTTCTGCGCAGAAACATGACTGTCATGGTTCAACAATGGACTTGATCGCAGAGCTTGTTGGCAGTCTGTTCCGACCAAATCTGTGAGACGGGCGAGACATCAGTAGAGAGGGGATAAAAACCACAGAAACATTCATACATTATCCGGGAGTCGAATCCAGTTTCCTTTGAGTAACATCCAAGCCGTTAACCATTCTGACACCAGGACGGTTTTGTTTCAAAAGACCACTGAAATATAGCGTACCACTAGCAAAAAAAAAAGAAAATTTCGCAAAGACCCTTTTCGTTCCTTGCACCAATATTATTTTATTCATTGTCCTCCCAGTTCAGAGATGGGAAATAATTCCTAATACCTTTAAAAAGAAACTACGTGCATATGTTCTTAAATTTACTAATTTTAAACATTGTTTAGATGATGTTTATTGCTAAGCATGCTTACCGTTTGTGAATATTGTTGCCTGGTTTCACGTGGAAGTTACACATAGAGTCTGGACGGGTGTTTATAGCACTTGATTCTTTATTAGGTGATACTTTTTAATTTATGATCTTTGATGGAAATATAAAACAGTCAAAGCAATGTATTCTTTCGTAATTTTGTATGATTACGTTCAAAGGAAATAAATTATTCTTGCAAAAGGAGAGGAAAGATGCATATCGAATGTCATCTGGTTGATTCCTTCCTGTTCTACTCAATCTCTCTGTTATTTGATAAGGCTCTTCCGCGCCAGTTGATCTGATGGAATATAACTGGAAAGTCTCGTGTTCAGTCCCGGAGGCCGAATTGGAGTTTTCTTTTCACACTTGCCGTCTTATCAAATATCAATTGTGACTATAAATCACTTCAGTAAGATTTCCTATCAATCACTCAATTTATTCCCCATCTATTTTTTAGATCCACGACTTTTTTTTCGTCCGACATGGATAATTTTTATGTTATAGAGTTAATGTAAAATGGAATTTTTCTCTTATCCAATCTTGATTTACTCGTTATTCCATGAAAGTATATAGAGTTGTGTTATTGATTTCCGTAAGAAATTTGAAATAAAAAAAAAGTCAATTTGTGTAGTTACGATTGTAATTATTGTAATACAGAAATGACCTGATCGAGCTCCGGATAAGGCATGGATGTTTGTGTCGTTTTTCTGCTGAGGTCCTGCCATCCTCACAGACTTTTTCTATGGTCAGACTTTCTTTACTGACAGGCTCCTGTCAGACCTCTGTGGCAAGCAGCTGATTGAGGGGGTATTTATTTTATAAACGAAATATTTTGAATTCACCAAGCGAAGGAGTTAATGAAAGGATTGGTAAATTATGCAACTTATGAGTTTCATCTGTGTCCTCTTAAACTACTAAGTCCGTTAAGCGTAGACTGGACCGTTTGCATTGCTCTACATGGCTACTGCGCTCATTATTCTTACGTTAATAGCTGAAGGTAATTTTTATGTTAGTAGTTCAAGGTAATTCCTACAGAAGAATAGTGATAGCCACAAACCAGGGTAAGTAAACATTGTTTGGTAAGATGTGTCAGTAGGTCTTCGGTCCAGCTATATGAAGAATGACTCAGGAATAAGTGGTTACTGGGGGAGGGAAAGAGAGAGGAGGATAATGGGCTTGAGCCTCCCCATTTGCCATTCTCTAAGTTAAACATATGAAAAACTATGTTTTTATATATATATATAATTAAACATATTTTTAAAAATATTAATTTAAAATAATTTTGTTCTCCAATTTAAATAGTAATTCATCATCATCCTCCTCCTCAAGCAGCCATGGGCTACGGAGGTCCAATCAGACCGTGCAATTTAGTTCTCCAAGCAAGTCTATCCTGAGCTACATCTACTGCATCTGGCCACTGCACACCAATTCTAACAAGGTCCTGTTTGACATTGTCTGCCCACCGCATCCTAGGTCTCCCCTTCTTTCTGAGGCCTTTAGGCACACCGTTCATAACCCTATTCGCCAATCTATAATTATTCATACGGGCAACATGGCCAAACCAACGGAGTCTCTCTCTGCACAATATGCTGCTTAAAGGAGGTTGCAAACTCCTTTGCCTAACCTCATCATTAGTTACAAAGTTGAACCACCTAATGCCCAAGATACTGCGTAAGCATCTGGAATCAAAAGCATCTAGTTTCCTGTTATCATGTTTACAAAGTGTCCAAGTTTCACTACCATAACTAACCCTAGAAAGAACCAAACTATTATACAGTCTAATTTTAGTCTTCAGGTGTATACGCCTATTTCTCCACACTCTCCATAGATTCTTAAAAGCAATCCCTATTCGTCTGTTAATCTCATGCCACACATCACCATTATCTGTTACATAGCTCCCAAGATAATTAAACTGTGACACCTGCTCAAGACTGCAACCATTCAGATTAACTGAATCACAACCTGCCTGACCAATTTTCATCACTTTAGTTTTTTCTCTGTTTATAACCAAACCTACTCTACTACCATATAATAAAAATTCTAGACATTGCCTGTAAAGTAGCTAAGGCAATCCTAGCGCGAGATCTCTGAAAGTGTTAGTGGTCAGGTAATTATTAGACAAATTGTCGTACAATTGTGCGTAGATGTTGCATTGCACTACATGGCTACCACCAATAAATATCCTCTTTACATGCATGATATACTAATACGAGAAGAAATGATGCTTTGAGAATCGCAGAAAATGAGTCGCGAGATATGTTTTGCCCATACCTGCTGTAAACACAACATTCTGCAAACATAAAAATATTGTTCACTGAGATCTAAGAATTATTAATATCACTGAGCTATTAAGAACGGAAAAATCTTGCTTTTATATTTTTGGAACTATATTTGTCTCCCAAATACAACTCTAGCGAAACCGGAAAATATCAGAAACATTATACAATGCCGCATAATAAAAACGTGTGGCGACATTAAAAATATATTATTCCGTACGATTATTCTAATATATGTGCTTTCTTCTGAACTTAAAGGAAATGGCTAGAAATATAATTCTGACTGCCAAAAAAGATCAACGCTAAGAAAACAAATGTAAAAATAACGGATGTTTGAATCTATTCAATTCTTTGCCAGCCATTAGAGGAGCATCGGACAAGAAACCTTTCGATCCTTCTTCCCATCCTCTTCTTCTCCCATCCTCCCCTTCCTTGACTGCTTATTCATGTGTGAAAAGACATTTGATTTGAATTGCGTGGGTGAAATTTCTTTCTGATAACGGCACCCTGAAAACGGCCTACTTCTCCTCGGCTGGCTATTGCTTGCCTTTCCAACTTTTCCTCTGCACCGTTTCATGCTGCTCGCTTGGCACTTGTGCTGCTTTTGTGAGTCGGGTCACGCCTGCTTTCGTGTCCTCGGCAGCCCATCACACAAGTCTGCTCATTTTCTCACAGAAAAAGAACGAAGAGCGAGATACAAAAAAACAGAGGAGAAAAGTAAGAAAGAGGATGAAGGCGAAAAAAACAGGAAAAGCAAAAACTTCTTTCTTTCAAAGCTCGTGTCTTGGTACAGCAAGACTACTGGGCGCGGCAGTGGGCGGAGAACAGGGGCAGCATCCGGAATTCTGCTCTGTGCCGAGATGACCAATCACGGGCAGTATCGACCACCGCAGTCACTGGTGCCACGCCTTCTGGAGCGGGCGGGAACTAGCCACGCTGCAGGAGAGTAGAGGTTCACTTGGCCCCCGCATAGCGGCGCGAGTGTCGATTTCGGATTTGTTCTTTTCAGGAAATAGAAATCACGATAACAGAGAGCGGCCTGGTTGTATGACTTAATGTTTTTCTAGGTCATTAGTTTTGCTGATGTCTTTGTGTATATAAGCGCCGTAATGCCGTCAATTTACATTCGAATTCCAATAAAAGTTGATCGATTACGAGTAATAAATGCAAAATAAGTATCAGTGAAAGCGGAATTTATCTGTGTTTTTTTTGTATTTTTTTTACTTTCTCTTTCGAGTAATGATTATCGAAATCACCTTGCACTATAAAACAAGAAACTAAATTTGCAGAAAGCTATACGCAAAAGCCGAAGGGGAAAAAAAGTGAAACTAGAAGCTTTATTTGTTTCTGCATTTGTATATAACTCGGAAATAAGTTTCACTTTTAGAAAAATGTGAGTTTATAGTTGGGTATGGAGGAGGAAGAGGGGGGGTGGCGGTTGCAATCAGCAATAGGTTAAGTTGTGTCCCAGTTGTGTCCAGTTACTTTTCTGTGCTTGCACGTTTGTTGTTAAAGGCTCGCTGCTGTTCGTCAGGTATTGGTCTATTGGTCGGTGATTGGCTGAGTCGGTAGGTCACCAGGTTCGTAATCTGCAGTTCCTAAGTTAGGGTCTCGACTGTGCCAACTTTGTCCACTGTGCCCTCAATCAGAACGCGAGTCTCTTTCCAGCGAGTCCCTTTTCCCTAACCGATTCGTAGCTCTTGCAACCTGTCCATTTAGCTCATTGTTTGCTCAGAGGTAAAACATCCAAAACAATCCATTGGATGCAAAAGTCGTGTCTCTAGGCTCAGGATCTGTAAGCATAGCGCAAAATTCTCCAGAACTCCAAACATTAAATCTGTAATTAAAAAAAATAAAACTGCTACAGTAAGCTGTTAAGTATTTTGCATTTTCATTGTAATGCTATTGGTTGTGCTTTTCTAGCATAACTTAATTATTTTAGCTTTTTTTTTGTGTGTGTATAAGATGCAATTAAAATTCCGTTTTAAACGGTACACTTTACAAGTGACCAGGAAAACTGCATGATCTTCCAAAATCGACTACGAAACCTGTCTGGATGGAATATACTCACGAAACCTTCTGTCTGTAGAGAAATACATTGATTATATGATTCTGTCTGTATGTATGGAATACACTGACGAAACCTTCTCAGTATGGTCTACGAATCTGTTGGAAAATACTGAAATCGAGCTGTACTACCCGCCATTTCTTCAAGGGTCACATGAGGCCCAAATTGCGATTTCTTGTCTCTCCTATCCTTTTTAATAAAATGAAAGTCTTGTATTTGTTATTTATTACTATTATTTCGAAAACGTTTGCTGGAAAAAATGTTATAAGAGAATAGTTAACAAGATAACAGAAAAAATGAGTGGCAAGGAATTTCTTTCATGCCCTTTAAATTTAAATGCTTGAAGACTTACAAAAAAGGTAATTTGTATAGATATATTACAAATTTTAGCATTGCTTTGTTATTGCATTTTGATGGATGTAGTTTTGATAAAGAAATTTTAATATTGCTTATTTACTGTTTCTTACATTTTGTCATTTTGAGAACTCTCTTATAAGTAGCTTATCTCTCTGATAAGTTTCATTTTTCAAGATCATCCATATTTGCAAGTTGTTAAAAATTACTCTTCTTGTTTAATATTAATAAAATCAGTGAAAAATTATTCATCATGAGTTTTACACCAATGTGCTTCTCTGTAGCCCTTATTGCAGGCGTCCCACTTATACAGAAGTTTGGAGATGATTTGTCTACAGCAGGATCTTTTCGTGAACTTGTCAAAAAACGATGAAAATCTGTAAAATGATTTCAAAGGTACTAACACCTCCTACAAGGAAATATTAGCCGTACTGACACGCATCAAATCATATCGAAAATATAACATTATACTACTAAATCAAAGTTTCTGCATCATTTGTGTCGCTCAGAATGAAAGTGTTATAAGTCAGCGAAACCCAATTTTTCAAAACAAGTAGTTTTGTGTTTTCTGCTCTTAAAAATCCACTTTACGTTCAAAACATTTTTTTCATAAAAAAAAAATAAAAAAACCTCAAGCAGCTGCTTGTCACAGAGGTCTGACAGGAGCCTGTCAGTTTATATGCCATAGTAGAAGGTAGAGAGGATGGCAGGCCCTCAGCAGAAAAACGACACATACATCCATGCCTTACCCAGGGCTCGAACCCAGGTCCCTTAAATCAGTAGCCAAGCGCGCTAACCACTCGGCCATCAAACGTAGTTAAATTCACATTGTTTCAAAATTTCAACTTCTGCCAGAAAACATGAAATTCCAATAGCTATAAAAAATTTTAAACTCAATGAAATTCGGAAAAATGCAGAAAAGGCCTTGTAAAACATTTATTTGCAAATAAAATTAGGAATAAGATTGGAACAAAGTGCTGCTCTCATGCGAAATCTGGTTGAAACTGACTGATGCTAATTTGCCACATAAAAGATACCATCAAGAGCTGTACATATCGTTGTATAAGTCAAAACTCGATTTTCTCTGACTTATACTACTTTTATTCTGAGCGCCACATTTCTTTAGAGGATAACTCTTGACCAAATAAAAAAAATCTCTAGGGATCATTTTGACCTGGCCAGTTAATCCAATGAGCAGCATAAGTTTCTTTGAGTGGTAAAAACGAATCCACCTATCAGTGGCGAAAAATATTAGAAATATTAAAAGAAACTGGAAGTTCGTGGGTAATATCATTATAAATGCAAAGACCCAATTCAATTAAAGATAAAGAATAGGTAAAAAAACAAAAGTAGCATGGTGCTTATTTTTAATTACTAAAGACTGATTAAAAGGTTGAAATTAAAACAAAAACTTAAATTTTTTTTCACAGTTATAAGGAATATTTGAAATTTAAATTATTTTGAGCCCCAGCCCGCCTAAGGCGAGCTCGGAGGGGGGGGGGGGGCATAAAAAATAAAAATTAGTACCCCCTCAAGCAGCGTCTTGCCACAGAGGTCTGACAGGCGCCTGTCAGTTTATACGCCATATTATAGTCTGAGAGGATGGCAGGACCTCAGCAGAAAAACGACACACACATCCATGCCTTACCCGGGGCTCGAACCCAGGTTCCCTTAGATCAGTAGCCAAGCGCGCTAACCACTCTGCCACGGGACGAAGGTGGGGTGCATATCCCTACAATATTTTATTAGTATCTATTCAACGGAAAAAGTTTTGACTTATTTCTTTGAAAATGCGCTTTACTCCGAGGATAACAGCACGAGTCGCTGCTGCCAATATAAACCCCTTAAAAATTTAATTACACCAGAAAATTTTAAAATCTTACATCAACAGATAGCGATTTTTTAAATGAATAATAAAGGCATTTTCCATATTTAGAACCTCTAACTGTGGGAATTGAAAGTATTGGAATATGCGGAAGATGCGAATTCTAATACTTTCTAGCACTTTCAAACCAAGAAAAAAATTTCATTTAGCTATCAACGCAAAAAAAAAAGTTGAATGTCTGCAGCTAAATATACAATAAAATGAAAATAACAGCTCGGATTTGTTTTTTTAGTTGGGCTAAAAATTGTACTTACGACAATTTACTCATAAGACGAATATTCCATAAATAACCACGCACACTCTCCTCCAGCTCCTTTTAAACATGGACGGGAGTTGACACAGTCGGTAACACGCCAGGCTCGTAATCTGCAGTTCCCAGATTAGTCTCACCTCGGCCAGATTGAGATTCATCTCGCCTGCATCCTGCCCACCGTTCATTATATGGAACGTAAGCCGTGGTCAGTGTGCACGAATGGGGAGGCTCGATCGCGCTAGGCTTGAAACCTGCAAATCTCAGGTTCAGGTCCCAGCTGGGCAAGTGTAGAGATTTTCTCTGCTATACTCCTACCCACAATGAATAGAGGTCACTGTTGGGCTTATAAAGATCGCTGTCCGTCGGATTGGACCTTAAGCCTTGGCTCCGTTTTGGGAGGACCACACCCTACGCACGTTAAAGAACACACTGGATGGCCTTTACGGGAGGGGTTTGGCGCATTATAGCCTTAGTAGCTCATGCGCCATAAAACTCCAAACAACCAACCTTTACGGGAGGCTGATATCCTTTTCCCAAGAGGTGTTCAGCGGGTCCCCTCACCCAACCATCCACAAAACCACAAGAGCCTGGAGCTTGGACATTTGTCCCAATTATTTAATATTTAGGTAGCGATAAACACTTAAGGAGGAATGTCGAACTTTTTTTTTAACCCTTTCACGACTAAGGGAAACATTTTTTCCCATTTTAAAATTGGTGATTGTCGTATTTAATTATAACCTTATCTGCATTTTTTATACAGAATGTCAAAATAGAACGTATGCCGAACGCAATTACGTAAACGGGAACGTTTAGAAAACAAAAACGGAACTGTCAGGACGCATAATATATGTACTATGTGCAATGTCCATCTTTGCCTCACTACCAAAAGAAATTGCTTCGCAGAATATCATAATTAGCACATCATTTTGTATAGTAATTTTATTTCATAATTTTGCATTATTTTAGTTAGCATTTTGTTCTAATAAACCAATAAATAAAAGACATTGCATAATAAGCCTAACTATAATTTGTGTTACCT
The DNA here is from genome assembly GCA_038380435.1 of Ryuthela nishihirai. Taxonomy (NCBI): domain Eukaryota; kingdom Metazoa; phylum Arthropoda; class Arachnida; order Araneae; family Heptathelidae; genus Ryuthela; species Ryuthela nishihirai. Next base: position 111,015,665 of record JAWZYU010000001.1, read on the forward strand.
TTATAGTCCATTGGGAAAAATATTTCCCATAAAATTCCAAAAAAACTACACATTGTTATGTATTTTTCTTACGATTTTTATTTATTTTACGTCTAAACAAACTAAAATAAACAGTTACATACTAATATTTACTCTTAGAAAACCTTATGGTCCTGAAATGGTTAAAAAACGGTAAGAAATCCGGCACAATTCTTATACAGAATAACTTTAGACCATAATGCTACAAAAAAAATATCGGCAAATATCTTAGGCAAGGGCTCAAAATTTAGAAACAGTTCCACAATCTTCCTTAATTGAATGAACAGACTGAATTACCTATAATGTAAATTACTTCGATAGGGCCCTTCTCAGCTGCTTAGCAGCATTGTCAGTTTTCTTTTAGGCTTAAATTAGCATGCGAATGTAACTTGTGGTATAACCCATCAGATGTAGTACTATCCTGTATAGTGGAGCATCGGGTGGCATCATTCAATCATATTTCCACATTGTTCACTCTAAAGAACACATACAGAATCTCCTGTCGAGGCCATCCAATGTCTTCTTACTGCTGTCTAGTGAGTTCTCTTCCCAAAATTTCCAGATTTTGTAGATCTCCTAACAAAATTCCTTGTAGATCTCCTAACAACTGTCCATTGGTCTCTTTCTCCGAATTTGTCTGAGACCTTATGGCCCATGTGCGTTTGATCCAATATGAGCAAAAAAAAAAAGAAACTCAAACTCCTCAGAGCTAAAGCAGCACCAACAAAATTCTTAGAGGTAAAAGTACTAAACGCAGTCATAATAAATTATCTCAGTACCTCGGTTGACTTGCAGTGCAAATTGATCTAGGTAAGCAAAAAAGCCCTGTTAATGGGACATGCTGAAAAACTTGTATGGGCAGAGTATGAGAGAGTTAATTGGCCTTTCTGAGACCTGATGATCAACTAATAAAAATCTCCGTCGTTGCGTTTTGCACAATTGCTCATAGTGATCTGGTTGCTGAATGTGTATCAAATCTTTTCATAAGTGTATTCAATGTTCTCTAGTCAGGCCTGTTTCTCCTCTCCCCCGATAAGCTTATGGACTTGCTTTAGCAACTAATCTGCAAAAGAATTTAATCCGTTTCAATATTTGAAACTTTCAACCTTTGCTACTTTACAATGCAAGTATTTTTTATACTAGTGATGCTGACGAAATCAATTCTTTTAGATTGCTCACATTTTGTCATAAGCTTTTATTACTTAAGCCGTTCCTTGGTCGAGTGGTTAGCGCACTTGGCTACTGACCTAAGAGACCTGGGTTCGAGCCCGGGTAATGCGTGGATGTTTAGTGTTGTTTTTCTGCTGAGGTCCTGCCATCCTCACAGACCTTCTATGGCATATAAACTGACTCCTGTCAGAACCTCTGTTACAAGCAGCTGCTTGAGTTTTTTATTTACCAGATACATTTTTTTGCTCAATCCCATCTTCTTTCAATGCAATAGTTCTCTCTGTTGCTTTGAGTTGGTTGCGAGACTGTTTCTAGTGACTATTCAATGATGACCTGTTTCCACCGTGTTGTAACACTTTGCTTCAAAGTAAGCATCTTTTCACGCAATGTAGATTTTTGGAATTCTCGGCACCACACAAAAATCTATGGAGACGCGTCTAAGACTCGTTATCTCACTTGAAATGCTCATTTACCACTCACTGGTTCCACCACTAGGTGAAATAATACAGTGGGTGTCTGTAAATGCTGCGAAATTGGATCAATTTGAGCTGTGTTGACATAGGGGAAAGTATTCTTTTGTCATCTGCTAAACTATCAACAGACAGGATTGAACATCAAAGCTATTCTCTAAAATTACCTGTATGTTGGCTTCTGTAACCTCCTGGCATGCAATAAATAATAATGATCTGTGTGAAAAACTCGCAGGGAAAGTTATCCACGATCTCTTGGGCAGGAGCTAAACAGAAAAAATGTGCTTTTCAGGGAGCTACCATTTGTTAGCAGAAGCCTTGTGTATTCTCTTCCACAACTTTATCACTTAGGAATCTATGATTTGTCATTTAATCCATTGTACATTAAAAGATTGATGTTTAGGTGTAATAAATTCTATTACATCAGTTCAGGTTTGCAACCCAAACTTCGGTCCCGAGGGCTTTCTGATTGTTTACTGACTGGTCCAGCTGGTTGGCTTGTAGGTTTCGCTATTATTTGGGTCATGAGGTGATTGGGATTTCATGTCTGGGTCGAGGAATGAACAGCTATTTGAATTTTGGATAATGGAACGAACAGGTATTTGAATTTTGGATAATGGAACGAATAGGTATTTGAATTTAGAATAGGTATTTTTATTTTTTTTAAATTAGCCCCTCATAAGATAAATAGGTGTTTGATTTTGGGTTGCAACCAAAAAGCTTGGACAGCACTGTATTATGCCAATGGTGCTTATATGTAGTTCTAACAAAATGCGTATTAAAGTATAAAGAAATTTCTTTTTTATTAATCTGCAGTAAATTTAAACTGAAAAATAAGCTGTTGTGTTTCTGCTAAAACTGTTCAGAAATTGTGGACATTCTTCGCTTTACCTTCAGATACAGCATGTTTTTAGATAACATGTTCTTCAGCATATGATATACACTGAGAGGCCAAAAGTCATGGGAATAGCAGTTAAAGTAGAAATAGCGCGCTGTACTCGTAACCGATACATTGGACGTCAACTGCAGAATGGCGGTGCAGTAGCCTACAAACCCAACATTCATTTCGGAGTAATTGTTGATTCAACATGGCTGCACGTCATGAGTTGTCTGACTTTGAACGTGGCTTGATCGTCGGTGCCAGAAGGATGGGTCATGCAATATCGGAGATCTGCAGGAATTCAATTTTCCCAGGTCTGCAGTGTCAAAAGTTTATTGTCAGTATTCTACTGATGGCATTTTCACACACGTAAACCAGCGAACGGGACAGCCACGTGCAATTGACGAATGGAACTCATGTTGGCTGTCATGAATGGTAACGACCAACAGACAGGCTACAGTGCATGGAATCACTGCCAATTTGAATGCAAGCCAAATACAAAACGCTTCTGAAAGGACTGTCCGTTACCATCTGCACTCCATTGGATTTGATAGCAGAAGACCCACTCATGTCCCATTGCTTACACGTCGTCACAGAGCTGAATGACTGGAATGGGCCCCAAAGACATCGAAATTGGACAATAGAACAGGGGCGTTGGGTAGCATGGTCCGATGAATCAAGGTTCCAGTGTTTCACACTGACGGGCACGTTAGAGTGTTGGTACCCTTCCTGTCTGCAAAGTACTTTTCAGGCTGGAGGCGGCTCTGTGATGGTGTGGGGCATGTTCACATGGTCTACATTGGGCTCTCTCGTCCGTTTGGAGCAATCGCTGATGGGTATGAGATATATGAATATTCTCGCAGATCACTTGCACTCCTTCATGACTCTCGAGCACCCTGATGGTGAAGGGAGGTATTCCAAAAAGATAATGCAACGTGTCACCAATCTTTGGTTGCTGTGAGGTGTATCGAGGAACACTCCAAGGACTTTACCACCATGAATTTGCCCCCAGGGTCCCCCGATATGAACCCCCTAGGAGCATCTGTGGGACACAATGGAAACTACCTTACGATCCATGAATCCAGCACCATCCAATCAAACACAATTATGATCTACACTGCAGGATGTGTGGGCTGCCATCCTTGCATAATCGTACCGGCAACTTGATGACTCCATGTCTCGATGTGTGGCTGCATTGCTGAGGGCTTGAGGAGGACCATCCCATAACTTTTGGCTTCTCAGTGTATATACTCTGGCATTATTATTAGGTATACTACCTAATAGCAAGTAGCACCCTCTTTTGCACTTAGAAAAATCTGAATTCAACAGGGCATGGACTCAATGAGGAGGCGAAAGCTTGCACCAATGATACACCCATGTCTGCACCACTGTTTCTCATAGATGTTTCAAATTGGAGGGTGGAGGATCTCTACTCAGAATAGTTCATTCCATCTCATTCCACAAATGCTCGATTGGATTGAGATTTGATAACTGGGAGGCAACTGCAGTAAAGTGAAATCATTGTATTTTCTGGAATCATTCTTGAACGATCCATTGTCACAGCGAGTTGAAAGAACTGCTGAAAGAACGCATTTGCAGATGGATGCACTCCCACATAACCACAATCTCCACATAATATCCATAAGATATCTAAGATGACCAGTAGATATCCATGGGTCATCTTAGATATGGATATTTTGTGTAGATTGTGGTTGTGTGGGCTGCTGCCATGAAGGGATGCACCTGATCAGCAATGATGTACAAATATCATGTGGTATTCAAATGTTTCACTGGTATCAAGGAACTCAACGTGTGCCATGAAACCATTCACACAGCACTATACAAAAAGTGATATCATCAAAGATACTGGATCCACCCTGCCAGGAATCAACATTGGTGGTTGTTGGGGGGACACCATAAACTTTGATTATATCACTTTTAAGCATCTTAGTTCAATCACAGTACCATCTTAACCATCTTAGTTCACTAATAGGAGCAAGGATGCATTGAATTTTAATAGGAGCATTGGATTTTTGGCACATACTTCTCCTGGCATCAACATGAAACAGCTGGAACCTGGGCTCATCAGACCAGGCAATGTTTTCCCAATCATCCAATGTTTATACGATTGTACGTTGGAAACTTGAGAAATACTTGATTGTTAGCCTTAACTGGCATAGCGGTTAGGGAGCCTGCGACTGTTCCAGCAAGGCAAACTTTATTTTAGCAATTTAAAACACTCTGCGTAGATGAAGTTGATTGTGATTGCCTACAGAGAATAGAAACTTCATGCTATTTGACTCTCCCTCGAAAAATAACTGAGGATTCCTACCTGAGTCTCCCCTTTGCTCTTGGAGTCCAACACGTGAAAGTACACACAGAGTGTTGGGTATCCACTGGGCTAAGGGGAGTGCTGCAGCAACTCTAATGCCCTCTGCCACCTTTTTGGATTAACTGGTCACTCAGTCTAGCAAGATGCCTTTCCATTGGAAATTAGGTGATCCTTCGAAGTGCAATTTAAGTCTTTCATTGAATAACAAAAATAACAGGTTTAGTTAACTATTTATACAGATTTCCTAGTGGTTAGCGTGCTTGGTTACTGATCTAAGGAACCTGTGTTCGAGCCCCAGATAAGGCATGGATGTTCGTGCTGTTTTTCTGCTAACGTCCCCCCCCCCCACCATCCTCGCAGACTTTCTACTATGGCGCATTATATTGACAGGCTCCTGTCAGACCTCTGTGACAAGTAACTGCTTGAGGCGATATTTATTATTTTTATTTGTCTCGCAGACCCGTTCTGAAACAGGCAGCTTTCTAAAAAAAAATTGAAAACACAATATGGCACTGACATTTAACTAGAAATGAACTTAACCTAATCAAAGCCATGGTATATTAACGAAATTTAACTACTGTAATCTCGCTAATATACGATGAGCAAGACATTGAGTCATCCTACCTTAATACATGCCAACTGCTGAATCAGGTTTGGCAGTTTCCTCTCCTTATTCACTTCGTCAAGGAGAATAATCATTGGGAATAGTTCTTTTCATCATACTCGATGCAACACTAATCAAAGCTTATGGTATTTCCTGCATCAGCATATGCTGGGGCAATCCATCATAGTCTCGTCGCGAGAGGAGCAAAAGAGTAGAAAGCTGAATCCGCCCTTCTCCTTCATTGCTTGTAATTAACTTAATTGTTTGCTTGTGGTCGAGTGAGAGTAAATTTCAGACAAAGTGGCGGAAATGCTATTCACAACTTTGGCTGCTGACTTTCAGGAATCAAGGTGTGTGTATCTGAAGGGGTTGTTTTGGGTGGGCAAATAGTCTGGGGAGCAGACAGACAGCTAATCTCCAGGCAGACCAGGATTTGGATCTGCGGTTCCTTTTAAAGCACTGTTCTTGTTGACAAAGTCCATATTTGTCCACACAAATGTCAAGGAGATACAGTTGGTGCGACTAATCGCACCAACTTTATCTCCTTGACTGAGAAATGGTAACTAGAGGGGGAAAAGTTGTTTCTCAAGCTTGGGAAGACATTCTGCTGATGAGCGCACTAATGGGGGGGGGGGGGTCCCCGACGAATAAAAGCTATCTTTTCAATTCATTCTGCGACTCCATTTGGAATTCATTCTGCGACTGTTGTTTCGACTCTGCGCTCTCCATTTGGAGGCTGGATAGCCCTTAATGATGTCACAATCTGCAAAGCCATGACATAATTTATTTATGCTTCCACCGATTTTGATTAATCTCTAGAACTGGACCGTTTGTTTGGGATGTATGTGTCTGCCTCTGTGAACCATACCCGAAAATCATTCGAGATGCAGGTGGCCCTCATAAATAGTCGTCTTTCTATAGTTATCTCCTCTTACTTCGGCTTATTGTGTTTTGCGCTAGCAGTTTCCAAATGAAGATCATGTGCGTCATTTCTTAAGGTGCTTTTCTATACTAAATGACTTGTGTAGGTGTCAGTCTAATTCTTCATTGCATCTTTCTTAATGTTCCAATACATGTATACTGTTTTCACTGTCGATGTCTTTTTTTGGTCAGTTATTAGTTCTCCCACTTGTGTTTTTTTTACATCTGACATGACTACGTGATACATCTAACGTGCAAAATGGCAGTGAAGAAAGCGATTCAGGCTGGAAATATGTATCTAGAACTCAAGTTGCACGAAATGTTAGAGTTCAGCAGGAGTAGTCTCATGGAAAGGGAAGAATGTAATCAAAGGAAAAGGAAGAATGAAAGAGAGCAGTCTCGTGGAAAAGAAAGGGCTGCTTCAAATATTTCCAAGTGGATGCGTTTGAGTACCCTATTTCAATTACTCGATTGGTCTTCAGAAAGAGTTATTTATATCCGCAAAAGTCTCTGCCCTGCCCTTGTTCTATTGGTCTTTAGAAAGAATTATGTTAAAAGGACTGAGTTCAAATCCCAAGCAAATTGAGAGTTCTTGTCTTTCATGAAGCCTACGCTGGTTTCGGATATAAAAACTGGTAATGATGTAGGTATTAAAAAACTAAGAAATTCCCAGATTAAGGAGATATGTCATATTTTTTTCCGTCAGATTTCTGCTTAGCTCTGACACGAGGAAAATAGTTGCATACTATTATGTCATAAAAATTAACACTGCTGAACTCCATTCTCACTGATACTACTGAGGGTACTAATCAGGTGTTAACTGTGATTAAAACAAAAAGTGGGTAAAATCTTTATACACTCTCTATAAACGTTTTCTTAATTGAAGCAAACAAAAAGAAGATACATTTAACAACTCGGTCACATATTTATTGTACCTAGATTTCTACTGATATGTTTTCTTTTTCACTTAAAACTTACAGTGATGTCCAAAAATTAAGCATAATTCACAAATTGTTAAATATCTCACAGAGGACTGAATTAATTAATATTGAATTGTGTGTGTCAATGAAAGAAAATATATCCATGGTTGTACACTTACATAAAATTAACTGACCAGTCAAAATTTGCATACGTGACTCGAAGAGCAAATTTGAGGTGCTGTAAATGTTGGCTCTGATTTTGAGCATTCATTTCCTGTTGAACAATCGAGAGAAGTTGTTCTAGACAGGGTGTTCAAATGGAATATCCATAGAGTTCATGGTCCACAGAGACATCATATTGATCCTTTTACACGTAGTACATCAATCGGTACTTTAACTTTCGGCTGATCCTAAAATTTTCTCCAATCAGTGGTTTCAAGACCAGGGTTATGCATACGGGCAACATGGTCAATCCAGTGCAGTCTCTCTTTACCCAATATGCTGCTTAAAGGAGGTCGTCGACTCCTTCGCCCAATTTTGTTAGAATGTGTTAAATTTAGAAAATGATAAAATTTTGAGATTTTATTATAAACGATCTATCACTATTGTCATAATGAAGGTACCTGGGTTCGATCCCCGAGTAAAGCATGGATGTTGTGTTGTTTTTTCTGTTGAGGTCCCGCCATCTCCACAGACCTTCTACTATGGCATATAAACTGACCGGTTCCTGTCAAACCTCTGTGGCAAGCAGCTGCTTGAGGAGTATTTTTTCTAGCCTGCCTTATTTATGCTAGAAATCTGATATTTGGATCAGAGTTTGGTGGTCAAGTTTTCTTTTTATTATTATTGATAGCAGCTATTCGACTCCTTGCTCCCAGGAGGATGGTTGAAAAAAAAAACGTTTTTCGCTTAAAGAAATAATGCTGAAATGTTGTTTATGTTGTTATTTCCACTGTTAGAAGATATAAATCGAAGAATGGCAAACTTCATTTTCTCTGAAAACAAACACGTCATCTTCGCCAGAGGCAATATACTATTTTTAGCTTTCTTCTATTGCTTTTCGCTCGTCACATTTGTCGGTTTGCCAATTTGTTAATTTCTCAGTTTGTGTATATCAAAAAAGCTTTTCCACTATATCTTTCGAACGCGACGGGCAAATTTAGTGATTTATGTGTCAAATGAAAGTTTTTGACGCGGGAGTGTTAGTCTATAAAAAAAAATTACCCCCCATACTTTCTCCCTTCTAAAATTAGGGAAATGAAATAAGTGTTCCGCCATATCTTCGAATGCAACAGCCGAAAATAACGGACTTTGCATCATATGGAAAATTGTAATATGGAGAGTGTCACAGGTTATAAAATTTCCCCCATGTTTTCTCCCCCCCATAAAAAAAGGGAGAAAATATCTGAAGAATTGTTCTACTGCATTTTTCGAACTCGATGGCGAAACGTAATAATTTATATGCAAAATGAAACCTTATAACGTGGGAGTGTTGTGCAATAAAAATATAGTCCCTAGCTTTCTCCCTCCTCTTGGCTGTCACAATATGACCCAGTGGCCTTTGAGTCATAAAAAACTAACCAAATAATCAAACTTTATCCCTAAAAAACAAGAAAGATTTTAACATTTCCTATCTTCCGACCGCGAGGGCCTTCATTTACGAGTCGGATTTCAAATGAAAGCTCATATGAGGACAGTCATAGACTTCTTCGAATGATGTCCTCCATCATTCTCACTCCCCCTCCGTAAAAAAGGGGGATAGAATTTTCGTGCGGTAAAACCCTATCAAATTATATCTCAATTATAGATTGTGACGTCTCCAATGTTATTGGCTACCTCAAATCCAACTCTGTTTCGAGTGACAAAGAAAAATTATTTCAAATGAAATACTTACGTATTTTTTTTATCTTTCTATATGCGCCCTAAAAAAGTAGAAAATAAAACTAAAGCATATCTATGGTGCAATTAGTCACTGAATTCATATCCACTTCTAAGGGAGGCAGAGCGCCTATTTACGTACTCACCAAGATTACAGGTGCACTATCTTTATGATAAAGACATGATAATCTAGTTGATTTATAAAGAATACAAATTAAAACCATTCTTAATATTTAGACAAGATTGGCGATAATGCGCTATTAAAGCTGTAGGGCAGGCTAAACGTAAAGTGTTTGTGACTATGACCACGCAGTCGGTCGAAACCGGTCAGTATACTAAGGAATATTGCGAATAAAAAACCCATTATTTATACACCTAACAACCATGGTGATGTTAGGGTCAGACCTTCTACACCAGGTTCAGTTAAAAACAATACAAAAAGTATAAAGAAAAACAAGAGAATACTTTAAATATTATACATATCAAACATAAAAGTTGTCATTATTCAATGAAGTGTCATAGTTAATTAATTTAATAGTTTTATACTTAATATTAAAATAAATAATAGTTTAAAGTTTAAAAATAAAGATCTGAGTAATAATGATATATTTAATATGTGTATACACGTATTCACTACCAAAGTCAGGCTGTGAAGGAACAATTATCCGTTACAGAACGTTAGAGTAGAAAGATTGAATTTAACTACTGTAACCATAGAAACTGAAATCTGATAGGTCGAGCTTTCCCATTGTTGAGGGGAAATCCGGTTATATCCTGTTAAACAAAGAAGTCGCGAGCAGGAAGTTAATAAGAACGTTGTCGGTTACATTTCTGACGTCATCTACTGGAAAATTCAACATATCATGTAAAGTAAACTGATTTATTCCTAGTTGAGATAATTGCTGATAATAAATTTTACGTTCTTTGTCATATAGTGAACAGTTCAATAAAATGTGTGAAATAGTTTCTTCACAGTTACAGTAAATACAATTTGCACTATCTGATTACTTTATCTTGTACAAGTAGCTGTTTAACTTTGCAGTACCAGTTCTCAATCTTAATATTTTGCAAAAATTCTTTCTAGACATTTTAATTTTCAGAAATGAACATATATTTTGATCAAGTTGATATCTAAAATGATGTTTAACAGAACTCTGAACTTTAAAATAATTGTTGAGCTCTATTTTTTTCTGATGACTTAAGATAATTTTTAATTTGTATATTATATATAGGAGTATCAGTAGTGTCAGTTCAATTGATTGCATCTTTGGCATATGAGTCAGCTAAAACATTTCCTTCAATTCCACAGTGACTAGGTAGACACTGAATTTTAATAATTTTTCCCTTTTTATATAAATCATTACATAAATGTAATATATCACAGATTGAACTAGGATATTTATTTTCCAAAATATTTTTTTCTATCGAATATAAAGCAGATCTGCAATCAGTCAAAATAACAAATTTATTTTAAATATACTGTTCTTGTATCCAAAGTAAAGAAGAATAAATTGCAAAGAGTACATCCTTTTATAAATTTAAATGCTTTATGAATGTGTAATTTAGGTATGCAGAAAGCTGCTGTGTCAGTATACGAGTCAGGAAAAAAGCTCCATCGGTATAAATAGCAGTAAAATCTTGATAGGAATTGTGAATATATGAATCACTTAAAGTTTTCAAAATAGAAATATCAGTATGTTTTTTTGTGGATATGTGAGGAATATACTTGAAGATGGTTGGCAAATGATACATCCAAGTGGGTTCATTACTAATGATGTCTCCTTTATGATTTTATCAAGAATATAATTAAAAGCAGCCTTTTCTTTCACAAAATTAATTGCAGGGTGAAAAAATTTTCAGTTTTAAATAGATTGATTAGAAAATAGAAAATGATCATGGTGCTTGAGATGAAGTCTTGAAATAATATTAAGTAGTAAATATGGTGCCCTGATCTGGAAAGGTGAAATAGAGGTTTCAGCAATTAAAGCTAGATTAGGAGAGCTTTTCATCAGGCCCAAAGCGAATCTGATGAATTTATTTTGAATTATATTGGGCTTTTTGAATTTATTTTCAGCATCGCCGGCAATAAGTCCAATCCCAAATTCCATTTTTGGTCTAATTAAATTGCACTAAAGTTGAATAAGATAAGTAGGGGAGGATCCCCACTACTATGAACTCTAACAGTAAACTTTAGATAGCTTAAACTATTATATAATAGTAAAAATAAGACATTGGACTGTGGTTTAAAAAACTTCACGGTGTATAACAAAACCACTACGTTTAATAACAAATAAATAAACAAACAGAAGGAAACTCCAATCACACAAGAAACTTTCTGTGAAAGAGTGAAATTATACTACACTGTGAATCAAGAATTAAAAAGTGTTATGACAAACCTAGAAACAAGTAACCTCCAACTACACATTTGGGAACAACTCTGCTTTGAAGAACTGGACTTTGACAATATTCTAAAAACAGTGTCAAAAGGTATTTATAACCATGTATTTAGCCAATGCAGGTGTTTATTTTTAACTTCCCTACTGCTTTAATGATGCATTATCAACTAAATTCTTCCTAAATATTGAGTGAAAAGCTGTTAAATTATTTTACTTAAACAAATAAGTCTTAGTTTGTTTAAATTATTACCTAAAATCATTCTTATTGTATTCATCCGCGACGCCATGCCAAGGAATAGAGTTAACAAAAGTTGTTTTTGTCATGATGTGTTCACCAAGTCAGCGGGCAGGTTGTGCATCCCATGGCATCATCCTCCACTTGACGCAAGCACGCCATATACTCACGAAACGCGTTAGATCGGGAGAATAAATAGCTCACGCAAGAATATTGCGCCTAATAAATTTCTGTCCGAAACTCTCAGTTCTACCACTTTCCCAGATATAGTATTAGGCATTCTGATTATAATGCATAACGTCATTTATACGTAAGAATAGATGATTAAAGAAGCATAAATTCATACAGGAAGGAAAAACTTACTGAAAATTTATATGGAGAAAAGACCCTATTCGATAGTTTTCAAGTTTTAAAGAAAGTCGTTCCTGTTGTTTAATAAAACTGTTTTCTATGCGATGCTTCACACTAAAGTGAAAAAATGAGAGATTTTGACAAAGCTGAAGACACGAGTTCTCGTCCGATCACCGAAGTTTCGCAGCTTTGGGCGCCGTCGGTACCTGGGAGGGTGACCACCTGGGAAAACCGCGTGCAGTTGGCAAAAAAACTGCTGAGGACCCACCATCCTCACAGATCCCTATACTATGGCGTATTAAACAGACAGGCTGCTGTCAGACCTCTGCTGCAAGCAGCTGCTTGAGGAGGTATTTATTTTATAGGAGAATTCAGAGGATGGCACTGTATTCAGATTCGAACGACGAAAGAAAAAAAAACCTCCATGTATCTATCCCCCCCTCCTCGAAATAAAGCTCAGTAATAACTGAGCTGATACTTTCAGTGAAACCTCAGCTATCAAGTGTAGAAAATATCGAAGAAGAAAATTAAAAGCAGAAGTCAAACTTATGCCAAGCTGACTGCCCTTAAACAAGAATAGAGTTGGAGCGAAAGTTAAAAACGGGGTTATGAAATGTGGGTTGGGTTGTTTTACCTCTGAACGGCACTTTTTTTGCACACCATGGACTAAATGGCCAGGTCACAAGAACCCCGAAGGCTCAGAGAGGAGGGGACCCACTGGAATAGCTGTTGGGAGACAGATGGTAGCCTCCCGTCAAGGCCATTCAGCGTGTTCTTTAACATGCATAGGGTATGGCTCTCCCTCACGGGGCCATGGCTTAACGTCCCATCCGACTGACGGTGGCCTTTCCAAACCTATTGGTGTCCCCTACTGACAGTGGGCAGAGCGGAGAGTTTTGCGGAGATAATTCTCGACGCTAATATGAAATGTCTATGTATAATATATACTATATTTGCTGAGTGTATACTGAAGGTTGGGGCAAATTTTTTTTTGGCTCATTAGAATTAGAAGTATTTGCAATGCAAAACTTGAAAACAGAAAGTCCATCTCAGAGTCCTCTTGTCATTGAGGTATAACATGAAACTTTCAGCATAATAGGCAGTAGAAATGGAGCATAGGAGAGGCGACTAAATATAATCCCAACATCAACTTAAAGCCCCAACTAACAATGCTTGTGATTGTCATGGAAACGAATTGGTTAATTTTTCAGCGGATTCGTATTAATATAAAAAAATAATAATAATATCCCTTAATCAGCTGCTTGCCACAGAGGTCTGACAGAAGCCCGTCAGTTCATATGTCACAGATCTGTGAGGATGGCAGGACTCAGCAGAAAAACAATACAGACATCCATGCCTTACCGGGGCTCGTACCTAAGTCCCTTAGATCAGTAGCCAAACGTGCTAACCACTCGGTCAATCGGCCTAATAATCGAGGGAACATGATCGTCAGTGCCGGGGGTATAACATGAAAGCATCCAAAAAGATTTGGAAATGTAGTGTATTTTGTAGGAACCGTGAAAATAAAGAGAAAAGGCTAGTGCACCATTTGGTGGAGTTATTGTCTTAAAATACGCAATAATGTTCCATTACTGCTGAATCCATTCACCTGACTTTCCCCCTTAATTTTTACTAAATACATGACCAGTGCTATTCAATTTGATTTTCAGCTGGTCAGATTTTTAATTTTTTTTTTAATTTCAGGTACTTTCTTTGACCAGTGAAGAAAACGAAAAAATGAAACATGCGCGCGCGCACACACACATAGAAGCTAGAGATGAAAAACAACCCATCTACGTTTATGTAATACAAGAAATCAATCTCAATCAATCTATGTTTGTTGTATCTATCTATAGTCATTTGTCGACCCTGACCCAACCTTTATTTTTACGACCCTGACCCCGACCCTTATTCAATTTGTCGACCCTGAGCCCGACCACCGTTATTCGATTTATCGACCCTGATCCCGACCCTTATTAGACCTTGAACGCAACGTGGAGCTGAAATTTATTAACTTTTCTCAGATTTATGAACCGAAATGCTCTCAGGCACCAATTTTCAGATTCGTAACACACGTGGACTGAAATCTGACTTCGATGGACCTGCCAGATTCAAGATTTTAAAACAAATCTGAGATGGAGGACTCGAAAAGCTCATAGGGACCAATAGTTAGCTCTCTAGCACCAGTAGATTTAAATTTGATCTTTAAAGACTTACAGATCCCATATTTCATAACGTTTCCGATATATTAATGACACGAAATGCACCCAGGCACCATTTCGTGTCGCTAATATATCGGAAACGTTATGAAATCTGGGATCTGTAAGTCTTTAAAGGTTAAAGGTCAAATTTAAATCTACTGGTGCTAGAGAGCTAACTATTGGTCCCTATGAGCATTTCGAGTCCTCCACCTCAGATTTGTTTTAAAATTTCGAATTTGACAGGTCCATCGAAGTCAGATTTCAGTCTATGCGTGTTACAAACCTGAAAATCTGTGCCTGGGAGTGATTTTTAACCTTCTAGCACTGATATATCGAAATTTGACCTTTTGACCTCGAAGGACCCCCGAGTTCGAAATTCCGTGAAGTTTGCGAGATTTACTATCTGGAACATCCCTAGACACCAGTTTTACCCATCTCTAGCATTGTTGATCAAGGTTTGACCTCTAGCTGACCTGGGGAGGGGAGGGGGCTCAGTCGGTAGCGTGCCAGGCTTGTAATCTGTAGTCCCCATGTTCGAGTTCCAGCTGGGCCAGCGTCAAGATTTATCTCCGCAAAACTCCATGTCCTTCGCCAGTAGGGGACACTGATGAGCATGGAAAGGCCACTGTCCGTCATATGGGATGTTAAGCCGTGTCTCCATGCTCGGGAAAGTCATACTCCCAAACTTCTCTGAGCTTTCTGTGTCTTTATGACCAGCTCATTTAGTCCAGTGATTCTCAAACTTTTATGCTTCACGTACCCTTGGAAATGTGTATGTAACTGGTGTACCCCTTGTATAGATAGATAAAACTATCATCATCATCCTCAAGCAGCCATGGGCTACGGAGGTCCAACCAGACCGTACAATTTAGTTCTCCAAGCAAGTCTATCCTGAGCTACATCTACTGCATTTGGCCACTGCACACCAATTCTAACAAGGTCCTGTTTGACATTGTCTGCCCACCGCATCCTAGGTCTCCACTTCTTTTTGGGGCCTTTAGGCACACTGTTCATAACCCTATTCGCCAATCTATAATTATTCATACGGGCAACATGGCCAAACCAACGAAGTCTCTCTCTGCACAATATGCTGCTTAGAGGAGGTTGCAGACTCCTTTGCCTAACCTCATCATTAGTTACAAAGTTGAACCACCTAATGCCCAAGATACTGCGTAAGCATCTGGAATCAAAAGCATCTAGTTTCCTGTTATCTTGTTTACAAACTGTCCAAGATTGATTACCATAACTAACCCTAGAAAGAACCAAACTATTATACAGTCTAATTTAAGTCTTCAGGTGTATACGCCTATTTCTCCACACTCTCCCTAGATTCTTAAATTTCCCGGCAGCAGTCCCTATTCGTCTGTTAATCTCATGCCGCACATCACCATTATTTGTTACATAGCTCCCAAGATAATTAAACTGTGACACCTGCTCAAGGGTGCAACCATTCAGATTAACTGAATCACAGCCTGCCTGACCAATTTTCGTCACTTTAATTTTCTCTCTGTTTATAACCAAACCTACTCTACTACCAGTCTCATCAACAGCTCGAATGAAAAAGTTCATCTCATCAACATCATTTGCCAAAAGGGCTAAATCATCAGCATAATCTAAATCAGAAATTTTCGTATCTCCAGCCCATTTAAGGCCAAAATCTTTCCCTTGAAGTGAATTTCGCATAACATAATCAATAACTAAGCTAAAGAGAAAAGGAGACAAAATGCACCCTTGTCGAACACCAGAAGTAATGCTAAACCAATTGCTACAAGCCTTACCAACTCTCGCACACGACTCAGTGTTATTATAGAGAGCTTTCATTATGTTAGCTAACTTGTCAGGTATACCATATGATTTCACAATCAACCACAAATTAAGACGATCAACAGAGTCGAAAGCCTTTTTGAAATCAACGAAGCTAGCAACCAAAGGTTTCTCAAACTCTAAACATTTCTCAAGAATCTGCCTAAGTGAAATTATCTGATCCACACATCCCCTACCACTTCTGAATCCACATTGCTCATCACGCAATTGACTGTCAACCAGATTCTTAATTCTATTAAGCACAATCATGGAAAAAACTTTCCCTGGAACAGAGAGTAGGCTGATACCCCTATAGTTGTCGCAAGAACTGCGATCACCTTTTTTTGAAAATAGGGATAACAATAGCTGTGATAAAATCCATAGGAACCATGCCTTTATCATAAAAGATATTCAGAATTTCAGTCATCCAAGTGGTAACCGAAACATTCCCAGCTCTAAGCATTTCGGTAGTAATTTCATCTACCCCTGGGGATTTATGAAGTTTAAGTTTAGAAATAGCCAAACTAACTTCAGATTGTGTTATAGGGCCAACATTAAAGCCACCAATGCATCTATCATCATTGCAAACAATGGGGGTAGAATTAACCACATTGTTTAGAACATCACTGAAATACTCAGCCCACCTAGCCATGACAGAATCCTCACCTTCTATAACCTTACCTTGTTTATCCTTCAATCCCTGTATACCTGTTTGTTTTTTACCACACAAAACATTAACTATCTGGTACAGCTCTCTGCTGTTGTGCTGTCTAACTGCTTCCTGGCTTTGTCAGCCAAGTCATCAAGCCAAAGATTCTTATCAGTAGCTAACTGATACTTTACACATTAGTAGTAGGGTCCCACTATAGGCAGACTCTGCCTACTTCCGGTCCGTGATATGTCGCAACTGTCCACGTTGCCTTCTCAGATTGAACTTTGAACCCTATGTCGCAATCGACCGGAAATTGACCCCTATGTCACAACTGTCCACGTTGCCTTCTGAGGTTGGACTTTGACCCCCGTGTCGCAACATGGACAGTGCCTGACAGTATAGCTGACAAGTTAGTGTTATTATAGAGAGCTTTCATTATGTTAACTGAGTCATGTATGAGAGTTTGACCCCCGTGTCGCAACGTGGACAGTTGCGACACAGGGGTCAAAGTCCAATCTGAGAAGGCTATGTGGACGATTGCGACATAGGGGTCAATTTCCGGTCGATTGCGACATAGGGTTCAAAGTTCAATCTGAGAAGGCAACGTGGACAGTTGCGACATATCACGGACCGGAAGTAGGCGGAGTCGGCCTGTAGTGGGACCCTACTACTCCTGTGCACGTTAAAGAACACGCTGGATGGCCTTGATGGAAGGCTACCATCTGTCTCCCAACAGCTGTTCCAGTAGGTCCCCTCCCCCAACCTTCTCTGAGCCTTCGGGGTCCATGTGACCTGGCCATATAGCCCATGGTGTGCAAAAAAGTGCCGCTCAGAGGTAAAACAACCCAACCCAACCCATCGTTTTCATGAGCACGTAGTTTCAATATGTTTAATTTTTTTGTTCATACTTCATTTGTGGAAAAACCAATAAGTTTCTATTTTTCTTTTATTTTTTTTAGATGCTCTCCGCCATCCTCTAAAATTTGTTTTGTGTGCCCAATGCCATAGATAGGTTTTTGGCGCCCTTGGAAAATTATTGGCTCATAATTCCCTTCATACTGTGATAATTGACATTCGGTTTCTTTGACGCTGTTTTAGTTTTCTTCTGATATTAGCACCCTTGGCAGCTGCTCTAATGCCTTGCTACGCTCTGCGTAGCTCCTAATTCGAGTAGCAGTGATAGGTGTAATATATTTTAATAATAATATAATAATGGAGCTACTCAATTTTCGTTAATAAGTAAAATGGGGGTACTCAATTTTCATTAATAAGTAAAATGAGTGTTTCTTTACAATTTTTGGTCTTTTAAAAGTAGAGATGAGAACTTAGAAAAATGCACATTTTGAATTATAATGCACGTTCGTTTGTTTGATTTCATGTTGCTTTTACAAAAATAAATACGTCTAATTGTACAGAAGCACAGGAAATAGTAAACATAGAGCATATGAATAGTTGGTTGAAAGAACTGTGTCTCGCCGCTAGGAGGATACGAATCCCCGTCTTCTTGATAACATCATCAACGTGTTCTGACAGCCGAGCTATCACGGTTAGGCATTTTGCAACTAATTGTAAACCATAAACTTTTCCAACTGCAGTCTCTTGTAGCACCATCTGTGATCAGGAAATGAGTTCGTATCCCATTCTCAGCGAAATTCGATTTTTCATGCTAACTATTCATTCACATTTCAGTTTCGTTTTCGAATTTGAATTTACCACTCTTTCTGCACAAACCACAAAAATTGGGCCATTCAGTGGTGACATACGGGCATCCATTTGAGTAGCTCTGATATACACTAATTTACTCCTGTCTCGGGTGAGAAATCGCTTGAAGATATGCTTGTGATCGCCTTCGTCTATTTGAATGAAACTTCCAAGCTTTGGATTACGTTCTGGAGAAATCTTGCACTTTATACGACTAGACAGTCTTTATATGAAGTTGACATCAATCCTCTTTACGGCAATATATCTCTTTTTACATATTCTTGAGTTTTGGGGTCTTTGTGACCGATCGATCTTGCAACTTTATATCTAAATATTGTCGCAAATAAATCTTTGAGTTTTCTACACCTTAGCGATGATTATTGTTCAAGCTTTCTTTAATTATAATACCCTTATACATCACTGAACAAATACCATCACGAGTTATTTATTCTGTTTAGGTAAAGAAAATGTTATTTTCCCAAATGTGTCAAGGACAGAGTGAATAGCCTACCCTTCCAAAAAGAACCAATGAAAGCGAGACGACTATCTAACAACTGGAAATTATTCTCTATTACTATTCGAGAACTCGAACAATAGAGCTGACTGCTTAATTATTTCTTTCGAATTAGCGAGAAACTGGGACTTCATCCCAAGCACCAAAACACGCATTTCCACACTTTCTCGGCGTTATTTGTCAAGATCGGATTGAGAGGGTGCGGATTATAAGGAGCACAAAGATTTATTTTCTGTAGGCAGTAGTCTTGCCTCTGCTTCGCGCATTGAACGTCAGGTGTCTCGATAATAAGTCGGTCGGGTGCGCGAGGAAACAACAAAAACTCCATCTCGAGGTCCGTTGCCTAGCAGCGAACCGGAGAACCTAATTAGGGCGATAGGGTGATGAAGATTAATTGAGTATCAGTTGGGAGCCCAGATTGGCGCACTAGCAATGGAGGAGAAGGTTTTTGTCTCTCCGCCTAGCGCTGTCAATAAATAAATGAAAGACTCTTTATTCCAAAAGAAATAGTGCTCAGCACGAAACCGAATTTCTAATAAAGTAGAAGCGGGAAGGGTCTTTTGTATTTCACTTTTTCCTTCTTCGCTTCTTCTGAAGGTTTCCGTTTCCTATGCTGGTTACTGCTACCTAATCAATGTAAAAGGTGTACGTGGCATTCGAGAGAGGACTTCGTTCCTATTGCTTGTCCTTCTTCTGTGCATAGTCTTCGCTGCAGTTCAAGAACTCTGGCTTTTTGCTAAATTAAGAGGGTCTTTTGTTGTCCGTAGGAAAGTGGGCAGTTTCGTCCCATTCAGTATGCTCGCTCTGTTCGGTAAAACGGATCTGACATAAAAGAAGAAAGTAGAGGGGGGAGGGGAATGAAATGTAGGGGGTGGAATTGAAATGTAAAGAAGAGAAAATTTCATCGTTTCGCTTTTACGAGATGCGATTTACAAGTTCGAAATTATCACGATGGTAAAATTAGGATATTTGAGAGATTCTTTCAATATTCGAAGAGTTTTTGTTACTAAAACAGTTTGATACAAAATGAGGACCAAGAGATCATCACTGGCGAAAATGATTGATATTTCAATAGTAAAGAATCACAGGATGTGTCCTGTAGATATGGAACTCGTGAAATAATAAATTTAAAAATTTTGTTTTTCCATGAGTTGGCTATTTTCAGTTTATTATTTCATGATTGGTATTTATTGAAAAATTGGTGCATATTTCTATCGGGTAATAATACAAATTTTTCTAAACCTTCTGTTTTTGTTTTCTTTAAACCTCAATAACTGGATGTTCTTATTAAAAATATTACTGACGGCAACCTTCCAGGGCCTCATTGCGTCATTTGCCACGCCGTCTCGCCGATGTCATCCGGGTCAAGGATGGTTATTCTCACTATTAGTTAGGTGGTCATATAGTTAGCACTATACACAGTCGTATCAGAATAATAAGTGCTTTTTTGTTATAGTATTAATTACAGCAATGTGCAAATTAATTATTGTTTTAAGTATACCTGCTATTCTAGTTCATTTCTTTTAGATTGGTAGGAGCCAATAGGCAACAAGGAAAAGGCGACAAATATGTAAAAGGAAAACACACAAACTTAAAGCATGTAAACTCGAAAAAAAAAAATCTTAAACTGCAGAAGCGCTTCAAAACAGACATTGAAAAGGTTTAAAAAAAGCAAATTATATAAAAAGAAAAAGCTTTCAGAAGTGAAAAGCCAAACTTACATAAGGGAAAAAAAGCAAACTTACTTAAAAATAAAAGGAAAAAACTTACATAAGGAAAAAAAAGCAAACTTACTTAAAAAATAAAAGGAAAAAACTTACATAAGAAAAAAAAAAGAAACGAGCCACTTGTGTAAGGTAAAAAAAATCGGGCACACTTGCATTTGAAAAATTCGAAAAAACATTCACAAGAAAGAAAAAAAAAACAGGTAAAAAAACAGGAAACTTTGCAAAAAATAAAAAGCCAAAGTTCTGAAAGAAGGAAAAAAAATAAAATTTTGCAAAAGAAAGAAATTTAAATCTTTTTCAGAATTTTATCATAAAAAGAAGTTAAGATGTTAACGTAGTTGGTTGCGGAGAAAACTGATTCGGGATTGTCTTCATTTTCTGATATCTCTTCCCACAGCGATACTTATTTTTTACTAAATTGTATTGAGAGGCTTTATAATATTGAGAGACTTCTGTTACACTTCCATAGCAATTCTGCCGCTTGAGAGTTATTTATTTTTATAAATGGGAGTTGCTACCTAATTTTTTTGACATCATTCAAAATTTAGTTTTTCGTTTCTATTATGTACTCTTCGAGTAATTAACTAAATGTACGAGTCAAAAACCAATGCTTAAATTTATCTTTATAATGAATTTAGCAACTTAAAATATTTAATTAGTATGCAGCGTCATTACTTTGGTTTAGGGAGAAAATAAGGAACATCTTTTCCCAGAGCGTCACGTTTTAACATCTATTTTCCCAAATATATTTTAATAATCAATAGTAGAGGCACATAATTACCTATAAACATAGAATTAAGAATTCTTTTGCTGATAAAAGTGAATTTCACCGGGAGTTGGACTAGAAACCATATCTCATGCGTCAGTTGTTCTACTACGAAAGGGGGGCAGGGGTGGTTCAGTCGGTAGCGCGCCAGGCTCGTAATCTGTAGTTCCCAGGTTCGAGTCCCAGCTGGGTCAGCGTTGAGATTTATCTCCGCAAAATTCCCCGCCCTGCCCACGGTCAGTAGGGGACACCGATGGGCTTGGAAAGGCCGCCGTCCGTCGGATGGGACGTTAAGCCGTGGCCCCGTGTGCGGGAGAGCCATACCCTGTGCACGTTAAAGAACACGCTGGATGGCCTTGACGGGAGGCTACCATCTGTCTCCCAACAGCTGTTCCAGTGGGTCCCCTCCCCCAACCTTCTCTGAGCCTTCGGGGTCCATGTGACCTGACCATTTAGCCCATGGTGTGCAAAAAAGTGCCGCTCAGAGGTAAAACAACCCAAACAACCCAACTCTACTACGAAACTCTCGGAGGCTAGTTCATTTGTCAAATGACACCGGAAGTGGATGAAATCGAGAAGATTTTTAGTCACAATTTTCTGGATAATGAGCTAGACCCTGATAATTTGGTGGTTAGGACACCTGGCATGTATTCTGAAGGTGTGGGTTAGAGTCCCACTCCCAGTAAAACAATTTTATCAGCAAAACGGATTTCTTGATATATTAATAATTTTCACCTTTCAAACTATGGTTATGATTTTGTCACATCTAATATGTATGAAACATAGAACATTAAAGAATATTTCGGAAAGAATAAAATAAAGCTCTAATGGTATTGTAAAAAAAAACAACTAAGTATTGAACCCACTTGTCTAATATTGGATGCCAACGATTTATAGTGACAGGGTTGATTATTTAATGCATTTTTTTTAAAGGAAAGTAATTTAATTTCTGAAGTCTCCCAATGATATTCTCGTCAAATAACAAAAAAAAAAAAGGAAGAAAGGAATGCGAAAAAAAAAATAGCCTTCATATCGTAACCTCAAAGAATCGCCTACAATTTGCTTTGCTGCTGTAAATATTCATACACTTTAGTGAATAAATATAAACCGACAAAAGAAGACAGCATATGTGTTTGCAGTAGAGAAGGGAGAAGAGTCTATCTCATCCTCTTCCTCCTGATCTACTTACTGGAGAACACAATAGCAGGCCAAACTAAGGTGGAGCACCGTGTGTTGAGTGACGTTGATGATCTTCACACCTCGGTACTGTAATGAGCTGCTTTTGTGCCAGTCCTCTTCTTCGGAAGAGGCGCCAAAAAAGCGCTCGAGAAGGAAGGGGAGGAGAGCAAATGAAAGAACAGTGTGAAAGATGCGGAGAAGCAAGAAAGATGTAAGTCCTCATCCTCAGGATGAGTTATTATTCATTTGCTGATTATCAGAGGAAGAAGAAAGCCCAAGGCAGAGATGCTGAGTGTTGCTATAGACAGTAGCGCCGCTGTTTGGTTGTGGTACTTGTTGTAAATGTGCCCTGGGTCACAAGGCCGACAGTGAGATGTGAAGAATGGGAAGAGGGTTACGGCCCCTGAGGCCATAGCCTTTCGTACGCCCTCATGCGGAACCTCGCCGTTTCCCGGCCTATTTCTGTCTGCTTCGATCAATTATTTATTCTTCTCTCCGGGGAATATTGAACTGCGAGTAATTCATGATCTTCCCGAAAGTGGTGCGTGAGCTATCGGAAACGGTGGAACGAATAAATAATAGTAATAAAAACTGCTTGCCGCAATGTACAGCAGGGCTTAGAAAGAGAAAGTACGAGCACGCGGAGGAAATATGATTGATGAGAATCAAATTCTATTTCGATTATACAGAAAAGTATTATTCATATATATGTCATTGCAGTTTCTGTTATGCCGAACTTTCATTATGTTTCTACTGAAACGCGAAGGTCGAAAATATATTCTTTCCAAACAAAGCCCCAACATAGGTATGTATATTTCTTTAAATATTGCAGACATTCATAGTCACAGTCTGCACACGGTTGAAAGAGTTAATCCGCATAAATAACGTTCATTAAATTTAAATCTTTGCGCAAGTAAATTTGTCATAAATCAGTTAATAGTGTGAAGTGAAGTTTTTGACCAAGGGCCCAATATTTATTTTGAAAAGTGAAATGTTTAGCAGGAAACAACAGATAGATGCAGCTCATCACTGAAGAATGGACTGCGATAAATTTCGGCAGTTCTACGATTGATTAATGTTTTTACACCTCAAATGTACTACACATTAAGAAATAACAGAAGAATAGCACTAATGTCTAAGAGTGTTTTTCTGGGCGCACCGATAATTGTTAAAGCGTTGGAACACAAAAGTCTTCAATAATCCGAATGGCGAAAATGCCGTTTCGTAAACAGTTGGGTGTGATGCTATAAGAATTTCGAACTATGGACATTTATTACAAAGGGATTATTTATTTCCAATGGCATGAAGCGAAAATAAAGCATTTCATTAAGCTTCATTTAATGAAACAAATCATTAATGAAATGACGTAGTCTAATTGAGGGGGTATTTTTTTTTATTTTTAATGTACCACATTGCTTGCGTTATATTGAAACAATATGTTCTGTTCGATTCGTCACCAGTTCTTGAAGGGGTGATTCCTCTTCAGAGAATGATAAAAACAAAAGCTCTCAGTTGACTTTCTATTGAAGACCAAGATGTCGGAAAAAATTTATTCAAATTTAATGATGTAATTTTTGCTTTGAAAACAGTTTAGTTGTTTTACTTTTGAGAGGCATATTTTAAACAATGGGTTAAATGGCCAGGTCATAAGGACTCGGAGAAATTTCGGAGAAGAGAATACACCAGACAGTTGTTAGGAATAGATGGAAGTCTCCCGTCAAGGCCATCGAACATGTTCTTTAGTGTGCACAGGTTATGACTCTCCTGCATTTAGGGTCAGTGCGAAACGTTCCTTCCAACAGATGGTGGTCTTTCCAAGCCCATCGGTATTCCTCTTCTCACCAAGTGCCGGGTGGGAGTTCGCAGGCATACACAGTCGTATCAGAATAATGTGACCACCTACCGAATAATGGGAATAACCATCTTTGGCCTGGAAGACAGCGGAGAGACGGCCTGGCATGGACGCAATGAGGCCCTGGAAGGTTGCCAGAAGCGCACGTGCCCATTCAGACTCCAGCAGAGCACGGAGGTTTCAGAGATGAGGAAATATGTGTAACAGGGTTCACTCTACTGTTATTGGGGACACGTATCTGGATTCCCCAGCGTTCATTTGAGTGGTCAATTGATGCACTGTTGCGAGTCGATTGCCCTTTACCAGTCGATGGAGGCGACGTTCTCCACTGGGGTCGATGGTCTTTGGGGCTCCACAGTTATGACGTCTGGAGGTACTCGGTGGGCCAGCGGTCCATTCTTGGTACACCCTTACTACAATTCCTCGGGAGAAGCCCATGAAGTCTACTGTTTCCGAAATGCTTCCACCCTTAGCGCAGTAGCCGATGATCATTCCTCTTTGAACGTCCATGGAGTCAATACCTCTGCCCATTGTGTTCATGTTACACACTATGGCTCATCTGTCCTGGCCTGCTGCTTATATCTCCATGTAGTCGACCTTGTCATGTGCATTCTCCGATGCTTTTGGGCAGGTACACTGTGATTCTGTGGGTGGTCATATTATTCTGATACGACTGTTTAAACCTCAACTCTCGTACAGTTGGGACTCGTTTAAAACACTTGTATGTATCGGCATTTTCATAGGGCAATTTGAATTAAGTATTCTAGCACGAGCATGACATGCGTATGACGAATTTATTCAAAGCTACACCAAAAAGCAAGTTTAAAAAATATATATTATCGACAAAAACGAAACGAAACAGTGCCAACAAGAAATTGGATGTTCGAGATCCTTAGCTATGCAAAAATAGCAATCTGCTGGCATATATAAATTGAATGGGCAAATTATTATGTACACCTGCCTGCTAACCTGTTGCTGTAACTTTTGCCCTCAGAACAGCAGCCAGACATCTTGGTAAGGACTCGATAAGGTGTTGAAAACGTGGAGGTAGTATTGCTGCCCATGAAGCGAGGTTCGCCTGCCGTAGTGCAGCCGCAGTTGCCAGTGGGGTTTGGAGGGCTTGAACAGATCTTTCCTATTTGTCCCACAAATTCTCAATGGAAATGAGGTCTGACGATCAAGCGGGCCATTCGAATGTGCTAAACTCACCTGAATGCTCCTGGAGCCAATTGGTCATCACTCAGGAAGTATGTGGAGTGGCGTTGTCCTGTTGAAAGAGGGCATCATGGTGCAGAAAGAGAATCGTTACAAATGGGTGTAGATGATCGGCGAGGATCTTCACATACCTTGTCCAGTGATGAAAGTCTCGACAAGGTATGAGGTGTCCAAGGAATCCCATGTAAATGCACCTCAAACTGTTATTCCACCTGCCTATATGACTCCAACTTGGCAGACTGGGTTCATCGCTTCGTGTGCACCTCCATTCATGTGCATCCACCACACATGCACCCTCTCATCGGCGTGATAGAGTTAAAATCGTGATTCGTCAGACCAGATGAGATGTTTCCATCTTCCACACTCCTGGGGCGGGGTGGCTCAGTCGGTAGCACGCCAGGTTCGTAATCTGTAGTTCCGGGTTCGAGTCCCAGCTGGGTCAGCGTTGAGATTTATCTCCGCAAAATTCCCTGCCCTGCCCACGGTCAGTAGGGGACACCGATGGGCTTGGAAAGGCCGCCGTCCGTCGGATGGGACGTTAAGCCGTGACCCCGTGCGCGGGAGAGCCATATCCTGTGCATGTTAAAGAACACGCTGGATGGCCTTGACGGGAGGCTACCATTTGTCTCCCAATAGCTGTTCCAGTGGGTCCCCTCCCCCAACCTTCTCTGAGCCTTCGGGGTCTTTGTGGCCTGGCCATTTAGCCCATGGTGTGCAAAATAGTGCCGCTCAGAGGTAAAACAACCCAACTCTTCCACACTCCAGTTGTGATAGACCTTTTCAAACCGCAGCCTAATCTTTCAGTGCCCTGCAGTCAACAATGGGACACAATGTGAATGTCTACTGCTATAGCTAGTTTTTCCATGGTATGACAGATAGTCTTTGTGCATAAGTTTGTGGATGTGCCCTCATTCAATTGCGACATTATCTGTTCCACAGCAGCCGTGTGATTTGTTGTAATGATGTGGGACACTCTACATTCATCTTCAGTCAATTGCATGTTTGGGTCCACATTCCTCCCACAGGTTGGAACTTTTTCCGAATTTCACATAGTCTTGGTATACATGTGCGAAGATCTGATGTGGAAATCTCAACAGTTTAGCAGTTACAGTGATTGAACAACCGCATTTCCTCGCACCTACTATGTGGCCACAGTCAAATTTACTTACATCACTGCCTTTATCCATGATTGCTTTTCTGTGACTGGATACCAATGCATAGAGACCTGTTCTCTTTATAGACATTGCCAGTTTCAGCATCCTACATGACTGGATGCGATACTTCTGCTTTGCATATTGTTATCAGGGTGTATATAATAATTTGTCCATTCAGTGTATATAGAATCACTTCGTATTGCGTTAAAAAGCTTGGAGAGATTGGTAAATTTGCTGTGTTGTGAGATGTCATTAGTCCACATGAAAATACTGTAATATGTACATGCTATTGGGTTGGGTTATTTTACCTCTGAGCGCAACTTTTTTTTTTCCCCACAATGGGCTAAATGGCCAAGTCACAAGGACCCGAAGGCTCAGAGAAGGTTGGGGAAAGGAACTCATTGGACAGCTGTTGGGATACAGATGATAGAATCCAGAATGTTCTTCAATGTGCACAGAGTATGGTTCTGCTGCACATATGGCCATGGTTTAACATATCATCTGACAGTGGTCCCCTACAGACTGTGAGCAAGGCAGGGAGTTTTGCAGAGATAAATCTCAATGCTGGCCCAACTGGGACTCGCACCTGGGAACTGCAGACTACGAGTGTGGTATGCTACCAACTGAGTGCCCCCCCACCATACGCTGTTGGAAGAGGGTTTATAGCAATTGCTTGCATAACCCTGAGAATATTCAATACATTTCCCCAAGTTTTTCCGTTGAAAACTATGAAGTTAACATCGATATCAAATTTAGAGGAAAAGCTGCCTTTAGCAGGGTTGGGTACGACAACTATCTCCTGAAAACATGCCAGGTTACCCAACCACTGAGCATCAGCTGTCTATCAAGATCTCTTCTAGTCAGAACACCTGAGATGTTTAGAAGTATTGATCGATTGCTGATTGCTCAGTGGTCAGAATACCAGACCTATTTTGAGGAGGTCGGGGATTCGTTGGCTTGGTTTCCATCGAGTTGCTTTACCTCTGAGCGGCACTTTTTCCTCATAATGGGCTAAATGGCCAAGTCACAAGAACACCAAGGGCACAGAGAAGGTTGGGGGACTCAGTAGGCTCCCAACCTTCTGTTCTTCGACAACTGTGGCTGCGCTACGGCAGGTGAACCTCGCTTCATGGGCAGCAATACTACCTCCACGTTTTCAACACCTTATCGAATCCTTACCAAGACGTCTGGCTGCTGTTCTGAGGGCAAAAGTTACAACAACGAGTTAGCAGGCAGGTGTATATAATAATTTGCCCATTCAATTTATATGTGCCAGGAGATTGCTATTTTGCATAACTGAGGATCTCGAACATCCAGTTTGGACTCAGTAGACTCAGTTGGACTCAGTAGGACCTGTTAGGTGACAGTTGGTAACCTCTTGTCAAGACCCCCCATGTGCGGGAGAGCAATACCTTGTGCACGTTAAGGAATACACTGGATGGCTTTGATGAGAAGCTACCATCTGTCTCCCAACAGCTGTTCTGGTAGATCCCCTCTCCCAACCTTCTCTGAGCCTTTGGAGTCCTTGTGACCTGGCCATTTAGTGCATGGTATTAAAAAAAGTGCCGTTCAGAGGTAAAACAACCCGACCCTGTCAAGACCATTCAGCTTGTTTTTAATGAGCGCATGATATGGTGCTTCCACACACGACATTTCATGGCTTAATGTCCCATCCAATGGACGGCGGCCTTTCCAAACCCATCAGTGTCCCCTACTGACTGAGGGAAGGATGGGAAATTTTGAGAAGATAGTGACACTTAGGCCAGTGTTATGATTTATTTTGAATATTCAATTAGTGAATATTCAATCAGTCAGTACGGGTTATGATTTAATTTGAATATTCAATCAGTCAGTAGGGGTTATGATTTAATTTGAATATTCAAACACTATATAGTAATTCGGATAATATGAATGACTGCATCTAATGTACGCCAGATGGCGTTCGACTTCCTCCTCCATTGCTTGCTGACATCCACTTCTAACTTTCCTGTTAAATAACGACTATAACTAACACAGAAAAAATACATTTAAATATAAAAGAAATAAACGAAATTCAACTATTACGAAGGGCATTCTTGGCGATCTTGTTACGAAAGTTCTTGACAGATGTCTGTAGATTTGCACTTATTTCCAGAAGTTAAGAAGCTGCGAATTGTTTGGAAGCTTGTCTGAGCTTGTCACATTGTGTTAAAAACAAGGTCGTATCATCATTTCTGTCTTTGCTGGCGGTATGTAAAGTTTGGTCTGCGAAATCTGTGCGTTGTTGCTATGGAGCCTACTACAGAAAAGATTTTACATTTTCACAAGATGCAGCTTGGGGAAGACAGGGAAAAAATCGTGCCGATTTTATCACAAGCATATGGGGATCATGCCTGTTCATATGGCACTGTTACGTGATGAATGCAAAATCTCCCCCGTATAGGAAGAAAGGAGGCCGTTAATAATATAACATGGCTGCTGTTCGTGAACTCACTGAAGAAAACCCACACATTACCCTTCTGGCAGTGTCTAGATAGAAGTCAATGTATGGATTGGCAGTGTGGAAACAATTATTCATCATCATTTAAACTGTGTGCACTTACGTTTGGCAAACACTTGGGTATGTATGACCTGTGTCCAAAATACAAGCGGCCATCAGCAATTTAAGAGCATGCATCACAATGACATCCTTCGGAATTTGCCCGAGGATGATTTACAGTCATTGGACTATACATGCGCATAATGTCGCATCACTTCTTCTCGTTACTCTTGTAGCAATACTTTTTGGAGTCAAACTTTCCAGAGCAAATATTGTGAATGATTGAGCCATTCAAATTCTAAGACGTCGTAATTGTCACACACCTATCGAGTAGTCAAATGGCAATCGCATGCAACCAGGTAACAGACACACCAGTGTCAGGTGGAGGAGAATCGGCACGTACGCTGGTTTTCTGGGTGACATTGTTAGCGGTCTACTTGTTTCCTGACGACTTAACCATGCAACATTACTTCATGTTTCTGCCTAGGATGTTGTCAGATATGTTGCCTAGGATGATGTGCCCTTAGTGGTTCATTAGAGGTTCTTGTTACAACACATTGCAGTAGTTGTGCAGTTTGGACTTGGTTGTAAATGTCCTGTAGAATGACCTACTAGATACGTCGTTTCCAAGATGAGGGATTGACTGTAGAGGTCCTGTAGAATTACTTGTTATCTCACTTGATATCAATCCCTTAGGTCACCACTTATATATGTCCGCCCTCAGATATTAAACAAAGGAAAAAACATAGTAGTAAAACATGGGTGGTATCCATTCAGTTTATATCCCAGTGATAATGAATTTTCAATATATAATGAGGTAACTGTTAATTGTTTTTACGGAAAGTGATGTTTCACTTGAATCGAAGTATCTGCTCAGAGTGTTCTGCCAGATGTTTAACAACTGGCTCGTTCTACTGAGAAAATCTAAAATATGCAACAAAACAAAACTGAAATTAGAAACATTTCACTTGTTTTTCTGTTAAAATTTTTTTTCCATTGAAAATATACATCGAAGAGCCAAAACATTATGACCACCTGCCTAATATGACATTTGTCCTCCAAGTGCCACCAAAACAGCTCTTACTCGGCGAGGCATGGAATCTACAAGATTTCTAAAGGTATCTTGTGGTATCTGGTACCAACACGTTACCAGTAGATTGTTTAACTCATGTAAGTTACGTGGTTGAGCCGCTGCAAATTGAATATGTTGTTCCAACACAAACCACAGATGCACGATTGGATTGATGTCGGGGAATTTGGAGGTCAGGGCAATATTTGGAAGTCTTCCTCATGTTCCACAAACCATTCTGAAACAATCCGGGCAGGTGGCATGGTGCATTATCCTGCTGAAAGAAGGCACTACTAGAGGGATATACTGTTGCCATGAAATGATGTTTAGGTAAGTGGTAGACGTCATAGTTTCCTGCACATGAATGACTGGACACAGGTTTTCCAGAAGGGCATTGCCCAAAGCATTACACTTCCTCCACTGGCTTGTTTTTGTCCCACAGTGCAACCTGGTGCCAACATTTCCCCAGGTAAAGACACACACATACCCAGCCATCTGCAGTGCAACAGAAAACCACATGGTGCAGCAGGAAACGAGATTCATCAGACAAAATGACCTTCCAATCATTCAATGTCAAGTTTTGATGCTCGTGTGCCCATTATAGGCGTTTTTGACAGTGAACCGAGGTTAGCATGGGGTACTCGTAGTGGCCTGCACCTACACAGCCCCATTTTCAGCAAGGTTCGACGTATTGTGTGTTGTGACACATTACTTCCAATCACTAGCATTCAAATTACGGGCGAGTTGCGCCACAGTATCCCTTCTGTTGGCTCGTACCACAAGGGATAGCCTTCACTCACTATAGCATCGATGAGCCATGGTTGGCCCACACCTTGCCGGCAGTTCGTGGACCCTTTTTCCTCCTCGAACCACTTTTTGAAGGTACTAACCACGGCTGAATGTGAGCACCCCACAAGCCTAACAGTTTCAGAAATGCTCTGACCCAGTCGTCTGGTCATTACAATTTGGCCTTTGTCAAACTCGTTTAAGTTCACTACGTTTTCCATCTGAAGAACAAGAATAACAGTGATTAACAGAGCTCAGTATCAGGTATTATTTATACTATTTCATGGCCTTCACCCGTGCTGTTGTTTATCTGCAGTTGCTTCGATTTGCATAAAGATATGCTGATCATAAAGTTTGGCTCTTCGGTGATTTGGGATTGCAATAAGGTATTAATATGATACAAATTCCACATGACTAGTTGATTAACAGATATATTTATATAATTTGTCTGCTCACTGGTTTTCTTCTTCAATACACTTCGAAGAATTTGCAGTGATGATTACTATATATTGTAGCATACACTGAGATGCCAGATTATTAGCACACCTATCTACCTAATAGGTGTTGCACCTTCTTTGGCCTTTAGAGCAGCTCGAATTCGTTGGGGCATGGAAATTACAAGAAGCTGGATGTGTTGTGCAGGAATGTTGTACCATATAGAAATGATTGTGTTGCACTTTTGCTGCAAATTGAATGGTGACACAATTTATCTTCAAACAGACCTTTCCACCTCATCCAAAAATGCTGGATAGAGTTTAGATCTGGGGACTGAGAAGACCAATGAAGCAAAGAAAACTTATCAGCATGATCCTAGAACCACTCGGTGATGATACAGGCCTTATGAGCAAGTGCATTATCTTGCTGAATGTGCCCATCCGAGTAAGGATAAACTGTATCCATGAAGGGATGAACTTCCCAGCAAAGATGTTTAAGTAGAATGTGAGATTCAGATGCCCTTCTATGGGTATTAGGAGACCTAATATGTACCAGGAAAACATTCCCCTCACCATCGCACTGTCCCCACCGGCCTATACTCTTGACACTTTACAAGATGATTCCATGGCCTCATGTTGCTTCGAAGGTACTAACCACGGCTAAATTTTGAGCATCCCACAAGCTTGACCTGGAAGAAGACATTAGAAATACCCACCAGAAATGGTAGTGCAACTGGCTGTGTGACATGGTTGTTTTATTGCCAGGCGTTCATATTACCAATTAATGTATCAATTAATGTATCAGTAATGACAACCAAAATGTGGACATCTTCAGGTGAGTTTTCAGATCTCCACCTCCTTCCCCAGTATGGTATTTGTGGGAAATGGATGGATCTGCCCTCTGTCTGCATCATCTCAAGTGCAGATGCAATGATCACCAGCACCCAGGCAGAACCAGGATGAGGTGTCAAAAGCATGCACACATGAAGACAACATTTTGCGATTCCTCATTCCAGGTTGGGTTGTTTTACCTCTGAGCGGCACTATTTTGCACACCATGGGCTAAATGGCCAGGTCACATGGACCCCGAAGGCTCAGAGAAGGTTGGGGGAGGGGACCCACTGGAACAGCTGTTGGGAGACAGATGGTAGCCTCCCGTCAAGGCCATCCAGCGTGTTCTTTAACGTGCACAGGGTATGGCTCTCCCGCACACGGGGCCACGGCTTAACGTCCCATCCGACGGACGGCGGCCTTTCCAAGCCCATCGCTGTCCCCTACTGACCATGGGCAGGGTGGGGAATTTTTGCGGAGATAAATCTCAACGCTGACCCAGCTGGGACTCGAACCTGAGAACTACAGATTACGAGCTTGGCGCGCTACTGACTGAGCCACCCCCGCCCCCCTCATTCCAGGTATCTGTAAGCTGACACCAATTCAGCTGAGCTCTACCGTGGTGCACAGTCAAGGGTAGTCTCTACAATGGCTGCTGTGTTTGCAGCTCTATATCTGTCATTCTGCTGGGAATGTTCTTGGTCGTAATGGGAACCTATATGGCAGCAGTTAAACTCATCAAAAGGTAGGCACAGTTGTAGATGGCTCTGCTACTGTCTGCAAATGAGTCAGTTGTTCAACTTGTACTGTTGGGCATCTCACAATATCTGACCCTATGCAACAATTCTCAGTGGGATCTTAGTGGGATCATTGGAGCCAATAACATCCAAGCATCTTTGCATCTCACCCCATATATGTGACGATACGGAGGGTAGATCATATGGCTTCACACACTCCATGTTCAAATGCTTCCACTAATGATATACACTGAAGTGCCCTTTAATTAGAGATAGCAATCTAGTAATGTGTTGGACCCCCTCTGGCTCTGATAAGGGCCACCACATGACGAGGCAAGGACTCCCAAAGATTTTCGATGGGATTTAAATCTGGGCTTCTAGGTGGCCAATTCAGTATTTCAAAGTCAGCAGAATGCTCCTGCAACATGCAGTAGCCAACCTGGATATGTGAGATGAACAGTTGTCTTGCTGGTAGACGCCATCTCCATTGGGATGCATGATGGCCATAAATGGGTGTAAATGGTCAGCCATGAGTTCTACGTACCGGGATGCATTAAGATAGGGTAATAATTTTCTTGTTGTTGTTTTATATCATTTATTGTGTTGGTGCATATGAAGTGTCCAAAATGAGAATGTCACTAGCAAACCCACATAAAAATAGGAAGCAGTTAACTGCCTAGTCAAAGTAGTCCTCCCCCACCCCCTGTCATTGACATATTTCTGTTAATGGGTTACGAGGCTGTGAATCCCACGGTGATAAAACTCAGGAGTCTGTGAGACAAGGAAAGTGGCAACGGCTTGACACAAAGCACGGTCGTTTGGGAAGGTCGTCTCCGCCAGAAAGTGGTCCTGATGCCAGAAGAGGTGGTAATTCGTGGTAGCAAGGTCAGGGGAATATGCAGAGTGCAGCAGTGTTTCGTACCCAACTGGTGGATTTGTTGGACGGTCCTTTGTGAGACATGAGAGCTGGCATTATTATGCCAGATTGTCTGTTGACCAAAACTGACTGTTTGGTACGGAGCTTTCCGTGCATCTGCAGCATTTCAGCACAATCCTGGAGGCACTGACAACCACCAAATGATGCACATGAACATTTGCTGCGATTTCATGGACACTTTACTGTGGGTCAGCTTCCACGATAATCTTCATTTCCTCATCTATTATAGCTACTGCGCTATGATCTGTTATAGCTATGATGCTCATTTTCAAGGGAAATGGCATATGGTACTGTTATTCATAGTACTCTGCCAAATGTTGCATTAATGTTTTGGGCCGCTATACCTGCTGAATGTCAGAGTTTGAACTCGTAGAAAAATTGCGCGCAAGTGTCCTGTCGCCACGGTCCACTTTGACCATAGCCTGTGCATTCGTGATTGAATCTTGTCATGCAATGAGGTACATAATGCGTGCACCAGATACATACTGACCTTCTGATATGTGCCATGTGACGTTGCTGGATGACACTTAACAGCTGGAGAAGTCGAACATGTCCACCGCTGAAAGTGGCATTTCATCTGCACCAATCTAATACTAAAAAAAGATTATAATATTTTTCATATCTTTCAAATAAAGTTTTAGTTTTACGTGGTATCACTTTTAAATCAGATAAATTTTTTCCCATACAAAGACAGCCCATTTCGTCTAAATGTTTAAGTAGTAAACCATGATACTTGTTATTTTACTTTCAAGTTCGTTGTTTCGTCGTTTCTTCCCGAGGTTCCAGCTTCAAGTCACAGTAAACCGACTTGATATGAGTGTTAGAAGCACGGATAATTTATTATATGGGCCAGATACATTTAAGTGCAAGGGTTAAGTAAAACATCTACCATCCTTAATATTTTGAGAAAAAAATTCAAAATCGAAAATTTTGTCACTTATGAGATATGTGGTGAATATGTAAACCAGTGATAAAACACCCCAGTTTCCAAACAGGTGACTTAGAGAACGCCTTATGTACTGATAGTTAACAGTTTGTGCATTGTTTATTGTTTGTCCACGAATTGGAAATGTGCTGCCATTTGGTTCAAAATGTCTCAAACGCATAGTCTAGATGTTAGCTAGATGGCTTGTTAAAGAGCATGTCATTGGGACAATAAAGGCTGGCCAGTCAAGACCATATAGCCAGAAGGTTTAATGTGTCTAGAATAGTAATGTCTAGCTCAGGAGATTATTTCCAAATACAAGTGATGTCGCTAGTCGACTAGTACAGTCGCTCAAAAAAGTATCCGAACGCTATGGTTGATTACAGAATTAAAAAAAAATATATATATGGCAACGATTTTTTTTTTAGAAATTAGTGATCTGGCAACCTTCGTGTACTGTACACGAAGGTTGCCAGATCACTAATTTCTAAAAAAGTCGTTGCCAGATATTTTTTGTGAATTCTGTAATCAACCATAATGTTCGGATACTTTTTTGAGCGACTGTACAATGCCGTCCAAGAGTCACAAAGATATGTAGATGACAGATCTTATTTTACCTACCAGGCATCATAGAGCACTAATAGCTGCGAGAAGCTGAATTTCAAGTAGACTGTTCACAAGAAACTTGAGGAGGGAGCCTTTGTACAAGATGACTAGTGAGGGGTGTGTATCCCCTTAACTCCCTAACACAGAAGAGAATAACTGAATTGCTCTCAGTAACCCGAGAAGAGCTGGGAAACTTTTTACGGATGAGTTGAGATTCAGTTTACATACTGATTCTCGATGAATATTGTTCTAGAGAGAACGTGGGAAATAGTACAACATCAGGAATTAGTCTCTAACATCAAGGAAAGGGAACAACAAGGAAGTAGGGTTTGATGATCTGATTAGGTATCAACATTAATGGCTGAACCGATTTCACATGTTTGATAGCGCATCCTTGTCCTACCCAGAGATATCGGCTTCAGGTCTTCAGACTCTAGGAATGGGGGTGACTTAGTCGATAGAGCACCGGGCTCTTAATCTACAGTTCCCAGGTTCGAGACCCAGCTGAGCCAGCTTTGAGATTCATCTCTGCAGAAGCTCCCACCCTGCACATAGTCAGTACGGAACAATAATGGGCTTGGAAAGGTCCCCGTCCATCGGATGGGTTGTTAAACTATAGCCGCATGCATGGAAGAGTCGCTAACATCTGTTTCCCAACAGCTGTCCAGTGGATCCCGTCCCTCAACCTCCTGAGCCTTCAGGATCCTTGTGATCTGGCCATTTAACCCATTTTGTGCAAAAAATACCGCTCAGAGGTAAAACAACCCAACGCAACTCTTCAAACCTTACATTCGTTCATTTGCAAATGCAGTGATATCTAAACTCGTTTTAATGGACGATAATTCCCATGTGCTCGAAATTCGTCTGTTCGACTAAAAACTTGAACTTTAATGTATTGAACGTAAGAAGGGATCTGCAAGATCCCCGACATCAATTCTATTGAGTACTGTCGTGACCCTTCTGGTGCGACTGAGCTCCAAATGTTTAATACTTCTATTTAGCTCAGGACTGAGGGTTATTCAGGTCAGAGCGTCGAACCAATCATTAATTGATACTTAGTGATAAAGCACACCCAGTCTATCTTGATACTCTTCACTGGTACACTTTTAACCTGCGAAAATCCTTTGGCAAAATTACTGAGTTCATAAAACTTCATCTAGCTGCAAAACACTTCATAGAGTGAACAAGAGGAGGTCAGAGACGGAGTCCTTCATCAAAGCAAACAACAAGCTCTAATGGTTTCCTTACCTATATTCACAGGAAGTGGATCTCCTCCTAAGTTTCACACGTTTCTGATACCTACTCTGCACCGGGTGCAGTGTCATAAAACTTGACGTTTCCAGCAAATCGAAACAGCTACAATAGATTTTTCATTGTGAGCAACATTGTGAGCACAATTAAAAACACAAAATAGCATAAATATACCCTACAGACTTCAGGAAATATCAACGATAAAAATAACCTATCAATGCACATATTTCTCGTTACTTCAATAAGTGACATTATTAAAAATCATTGATTCATTCTGAGAGGTATACAACAAGCACGACTGGGATGCTTTAGGGAAAGTGACTGTCGATCTCATCCCAACTTCCCAGAAACCTTCGTGATCTTTGTCAGGCGCCAGGCTAGTAATCTCTAATTCCCAGGTTCGAGTCCCAGCTGGGTCAGCGTTGAGATTTATCTCCGCAAAATTCCCCGACCTGCCCACGGTCAGTAGGGGACACCGATCGGCTTGGAAAGGCCGCCGTCCGTCGGATGGGACGTTTAAGCCGTGGCCCCGTGTGCGAGAGAGCCATACCCTGTGCATGTTAAAGAACACGCTGGATGGCCTTGACGGGAGGCTACCATCTGTCTCCCAACAGCTGTTCCAGTGGGTCCCCTCCCCCAACCTTCTCTGAGTCTTCGGGGTCCATGTGGCCTGGCCATTTAGCCCACGGTGTGCAAAAAAGTGCCGCTCAGAGGTAAAAAAACAAAAAGGGTTATAGCCAGAAAAGTTTGGCTATAACCCTTTCGTAAATATTTTTTGTTTTGTATATTATTTTGAGTATCACCAAAGAGGCATATGCAGTGAAGGATGCATTTAGTTTCAGTAAGGCTCTGGTAGTGCAGCGCTTGCTGGAATGTTAATCGATGTAGCAGGTCAGTGAGAGGAAGAGTCACCCAACTTGGGTGTCCATTGACAGTTGATCCGTGGCCAGAGGTCAGTGATTTTGCCACATTTCCTTAGTTGGAGAAGGGAGCAGAATGACCAACAGAGGAGAGAGCCCAGTCGAGGAACGAACACAGGAGACGCAAGAGCTTTGACTTGTAAATACCGACTGGAATTAACGACATTGGGCTCTGGGAAAACAGCTGAACAGTCATAGTAAGGTGGTGTTGTAATGCCATGTAACTGAGCATATATCCTGGTCTATCTGTCATGTTTATGTGTTTAATAAATAATTGTTAGTTACTTAAAGACTGGGGTCGAACCATTTATTAAGAGTAGCTCAGTATTGAGTCCCTGCATTTTCCATGGAATCGAAAAAGTCCTAAGAAAGACTCACCCGTTCGCATATTGCGATCGAACAGGAGGGACATCCCAAAGGTTATCAACAGCCAGATGACTGAGAGTAAGATCACAAAATGGCGCAGCAGCAGTACGCAACAGAGATGAAAGTAGATGTGAAGGTTCCTGAAGAGTTTTGCATCACGTTCGAGCTGGGAAAAAAGCTGTGAAGGTGTTGAAGAGTTGTGCATCAGTTGTGAGCTGGCCAACGCAAGGCTCATCCTGCCAAAAGTGTTCCTGTTGTCTCCTTCAGGTGGCAGAGTGACGAGGTGGTTCCTTCCTGTCCACTCACCCTTCTTACTCTAGGGGTGAGTAGTTAAATACGGCAGAGGTCTATATGAGCTAAAATGGAGCTTAGGAGTAGTCGTGATAGGACAAAGGAGGAGTTACGCAAGTCTACACGAATGGTAGGGGCGGGGGTCTCTCAGTCGGTAGCGCGCAAGGCTCGTAATCTGTAGTTCCCAGGTTCGAGTCCCAGCTGGGTCAGCGTTGAGATATATCTCCACAACATTCCCCGCCCTGCCCACGATCAGTAGGGGACACCAATGGGTTTAGGAAAGGCTGTTGTCCGTCGGATGGGACGTTAAGCCGTGGCCCTGTGTGCGGGAGAGCAATATCCTGTGCACGTTAAAGAACACGCTGGATGGCCTTGACGGGAGGCTACCATCTGTTCCAGTGGGATGGTTCCCCAACCTTCTCTGAGCCTTCGGGATCCATGTGACCTGGCCATTTAGCTCATAGTGTGCAAAAAAGTGCCGCACAGAGGTAAAACAACCCAACCCAACCTACACGAATGCAGAAAGGGATAGAGTGCAGGGTGGTACTTCAGGGAGTGACCTGAGAAGTGATGAGGTAGTTATGAAGTGAATCTGGGAAGTGATGGGAAGTGATGAGGTAGTTATAGACAGTCTGATGCTGAAGAAGACATGAGAGAGTTGAGGGGTGTTGACAATAGAAATGATACTTATATACTGCTGGGCGGGACCAGAAAGCAGAGAGTTAAAGAAAGGAATGGAGATGATTTTAAACTAGAGAGGATGAGGTTAGAGATGCAGTTAAGAAGGGAAGAGAGAGAGGCTGCAGAAAGGAAAAAGGAAAGAGAGGCAGTTGAAAGAGAAAAGGAGAGAGAGCATGAGTATAGAATGCTGGAACTGCAAATGAGGAATGCAGGTGTAGTAAGGGGTAAAGTGTAAATGGTGGCAGTTTCCAATAATCCAACAGATACGCGGCTGGCTAATTATAGCAAGTTGTTGGGAAATATGTTAGCCGGAAGCCTTAGAAATCCAGAAGAGGTGATAAATTTCTTTGAGACAGGGAAAAGAGGATTTAAAATATATGAAGTACCAGAGGAGTTTTAGAGCAAGATAATAGTTTCTTCCCTGGACAGTAAATATGCAAACCACGTCTTTCAAAAATTAAATGCAGAAGATTTTACAAATTATAAAAAAAGTCAAAGATACCATATTAAAAGAGTTTAAGCTCACTCTTTCTGCGTACAAGAGAACATTTGAAACAATCGCCAAAGAACTGAATGAGTCCTATAATCAGTTAGCCTCAAGACTCAGAAAAAGCTGGGATTTTTCTGAGTCTTGAGTCTTGAGTCTTTTTCTGAGTCTGGACTCCGCAGTAGGAAGGTGAAAAATTTTGAGGAGCTTATGGATCTGATAGTGTCGGATAAATTACGTGATAGCCTTCCTCAAAACACGTGCGAATATAATACAGAGAGAGGCAGAGTCCTGGACGAAGGCAGACAAAAGAGCAACGTGGTTGGAGATACACTTAGCCAGTGTGAGAGATGACAGAAGACAGCCAAATAGCTTTACTAAAGTGAATGGATGGCCACAGCGAATAGGAGATACCCATGGTAATAATTTCCAGCTAAGGGAGAATCTTAGGACAGATAGTTCATTCAGGTGCAATATCTCTGATAATCATCCTAGCAATAAGGGTTCACAAGGATTGATAAAGAGGAACCATAAATGTAAATCCGATGAGCATTTGATGAGGGATTGCCCACTGACGATTAGGGATCGCCAGAGCAGAACCCAAGTTAACCAAATCAGCACTTTGAATCAAAATTCGGAAGAAGTCGTTTGTGTGGCAACAATAGGTAGAGTTACCACGCATTCGAA
Organism: Ryuthela nishihirai; assembly: GCA_038380435.1. NCBI lineage: Eukaryota > Metazoa > Arthropoda > Arachnida > Araneae > Heptathelidae > Ryuthela > Ryuthela nishihirai. The sequence continues at coordinate 111,056,130 of JAWZYU010000001.1, forward strand.
GCCAGTTGCAAGGGAAAGGATAACAGACCAGAGAAATACACCTGTCCCAGTAGAATACAAAGAGGTTCGAATCAGATGTGGAAACAAGACATCTAGAGCAATCGTGGATTCGGGAGCAGATCTGACAGTTGTAAGAAAGGGTATGCTAAATGAAGAAAAGCACCCGGTAAAAGAACATCTGTTGTTACATGGGCCATTTGGTAATGCCAAAAAGGCAGTAATATAAGAACTGCCTTTTTGACTGATGGTGCAGGCAATACTACTGGAAGAGGTGGGGAAATTGAAGTGCTATGCATAGTAGTAGCAGGTCTGTGGAAGGATGTACTTCTGAGTGTGGAAATGTATAGTAAGCTATTTAGAAAGAAGGAGAGAAGCCCCGTAACTGGTAATCTCAGGAGGAGAATCCACGAGCATTTAGTTAATAGAGGAAGCTGCTATGGAAATAAAGAAATGCCTGTTAGAAGAAGGGAAATGAATAGCCGATGGAAACCGTCCAAGCAACGCTGTCCTATCTCCCAGCCCAAACATGTTCAACAATCTGGCAGATTCGATGTTACGATGATCAAAATTATGCAGGGGAGGAGGCGAACACAGCAATTGGAGGTAACACTGCATGCAGTTGGCCGACGCCAAAGTCGATGACTTTCAACCTATAGAATCATAGAGTACATACGTGGGGTAGATATCTCAGTAGCCACGAAAGGTGTGCATAGTTGGGTTGGGTTGTTTTACCTCTGAGCGGCACCTTTTTGCACACCATGGGCTAAATGGTCAGGTCACATGGACCCTAAAGGCTCAGAGAAGGTTGGGGGAGGGGACTCATTGGAACAGCTGTTGGGAGACAGATGGTAGCCTCCCGTCAAGGCCATCCAGCGTGTTCTTTAACGAGCACAGGATATGGCTCTCTCGCATACGAGGTCACATTTTAACGTCCCATCAGACGGACGGCGGCCTTTCCAACCCATTGGTGTCTCCTGACTGTGGGAGGGAAGTTTTGTGAAGATAAATCTCAATGCTGACCCAGCTGGGACTCGAACCTGGGAACTGCAGATTACGAGCAGGTGTGCATAGCCATACACATAGTAGTAGTTTACCTGTGAACGAATGAACCCAGTCATATGGCATACTTTCGTTAAAAACAGTTATTAGTAAGAAAATAAAACTGAATTGTTGACTGACTGACAGCGATTTCAGTCACCATATTTTTCGTTTTGCTTTCAGTAAATCACAGTATTCAGACACAGTTTACCTGTATATACACTGCAGGACATTGAAATTGCCCCACTCAGAAGCAGTGAGGGGATAGGGGTGAAATGTAGCACACACATAGCAATACATATTGGCATACCATGATTTAATTTGCAGCCACTTACAGCAGTTAGAAGATGAGATAATACAGCACAATGTGACTGCCTCAGTAGGTGGTTGCACCATCGTGAACGGCAATACAGGCAGCAATATGGCATGGAGTCATACAGTCGTTGGATATGATCCTGAGGAATTGCACACCAAGCAGCATTGACTTGCTCCCATAATTTGAGATTCTGTGCCAGCCAGTGAGAGGATTGTACATGTCGTCCAATGTGGCCCCACAGATTTTCTATTAGGGATAAATCTGGAGATCGTGCTGGCCATGACATTACTTGAACATGTTACAAAACTTGAACATGTTTGACATGTTGAATACTTGAACATGTTGGCCATGGCAATAGTTGAACATGTTGCAAACATTGTCTGGAAACCCTAGCAGTGTGTACACAGGCGTTGCCATGTTGGAAAATAGGTTGCTGCATGCCTCCCAGGAACAATAACAAAACGGACTGCAGAGCCACGCTAATGTATGGTGCAGGTGTCAGTGGTCCCATGATGAAGACAAGAGGTGACCTGCTGTCATATCCAATAGCACCCCATATCATTAAGCCTGGCTGACAGGCAGTGTGCTGGTCACGAACAAAAGCTGGATCCATCCTCTCGCAAGTTTGTCGCCATACACAGACCCGTTGATCATCAGCACCCAGACAGAAACAGGATTCATCACTAAACACAACAGCTTTTCATTTGTGACTCCAGTTCGCACAACTTCGGCACCAAGCCAGACGAGCACTGCGATGGCTTGCAGTCAACATCAGTCGATGTTAACGGTTGCCTAGAGTGCAGGTGTGCCTCATGCAACCTTTGGTTTACTGTTCAGGTCGTTATGGGGACGTCCATGACTGCTGACACAGCCTGTCGAATATCGCCTGTAGTGCTCTGTGGTGACGAATGAGCATGTCAAACAACGCGCCTATCAAGCCGTGCTGATGTCTGTCGGACAGCACCAGTCCCTCTGCAATGCATGCTAAAACCTTCATTTCGTCACTGTTGCCAAGAGCATCCAACAGTTTGTGCATCCCGATGAACATGTACAGCGACCCAACATGTCCATCCAGCTTCACATAGGCCTATAATTCTTCCTCTCTCTAAAGCATTCAAATGGCAATAAACCTGCCGACGGGGTGTACCAGGCATTTTCGGCCTTGCTGAACAATTTCCAAGTAGAAATACCTAATCTCAACAGCTTGCACGATTTCCACTTGCATAAACACAATACCATCACTGTTCCTTCTTGCACCTTTTATCTCTTGAGCCACACACGTCATTGGCTCCAGATTATCATTATTTGCATATCTCAATTGCGCACACCCACCCTTCCTTCTATTTGAATGTTTGTATGGCATGTCCTTCTGGATGGGGAACTTTCAATGTCGGCCAGGGATAGATACCACTGCTAGGGTATCTATCCCTGGCCGGAGGTCAGCGACCTTGCCACATGTCCGTAGTTGGAGAAGGGTGTGGAGTGTTGGCAACGACCAACAGAAGAGAGCTAGTCGAGGAATGATGGCAGGAGACGCAAAAGTTTTGGTTCGTAAATGCCGACTGGAATTAACAGCATTGGGCTCTAGGAAAACAGCTGAACAGGCATAGTAAGCTGGGGTAGTAATGCTATGTAACTGAGCATATGTATGTACTAGTTATGTGTTCAATAAGTAATTGTTTGTTACCTAAAGACTTGAGTTGAACCATTTTATTAAGAGTAGCTCAGTATTGAGTCCATGCATTTTCCCTGGAATAACTGAAGTCCTAAGAAAGACTCTTTCATCATTCGCGTATTGCGATCGAAACGGAGGGACATCCCTAAGGATCTCAACTGACAGACGACTGAGAGTAACCTCACAAAGGATCTTAGTACATCATTTTTGCATAAGTGGATTTTAGTGGCTTCGAAATTGGTTGGCGACATTATTAGTAGGGTGAAAGGGTATTTAAGTCCCATCTTGCTGTCAGAGATCTGTTATTACGTGAGTTTTCTTTTCCCTCTTTGAATTTACTTCAGTACATTCGTGTAAATATGATAATTAATCATCCAACTATTCTTCGTGTATTCTTTATTCCCAATCAGAATTGTAATTATATTATAACTTACCAAATATATAAATTTTCCTTGGAGTGGATAGAGACATCTTTTAGCAATCGGCGTTTTTGTGCTTATAGTTTTGCACATGAGTGTACTACCATTTCACAATAATATGGCGTAGAAATGATATGCAAAACCTCGTGTCTACTTTGTATTTGACTTTTTTCCTGAACATTTGTTGCAATTAATGCTCTTACATGCATGAGTAATGAGTTGTGAAAATTGTAAAAATGTTTTTATGATTTTTGAAGCTCTTAAAACAAGCTGTCATCCTATACTACCGAGCTTAGAAATTGCAATATTACAAAGGAGGAGAGGTCATACGAATCCAACAAAGTACTGTACTGGCTGAGATATATAAATGATTACAGTAGTGGAACGAATAGTCACATGGAAGACGTGTGGCAAGAACTTCGGAGAGATAGAGATTTAGTTTAAGTTACGTTTCGCGGTCTTATTAATTGTGGAAAGAATAAGACATGCCTATGATACAACAGTACAACTCATAAAGCCAAGTGATAAAACACCGAAAGTACAAGAATAATCAAATTATGGCAGGTAATAACGCCTCATGATGTTGGGTGAAGGTCACTGGTGAATGTCGTTGTATTAGAACATACCAAAGCACACATCAGTGAGCATTGGGCTATAATGCAGGACTACAACTCATGAGGATCACCGATCTCATGAAGGGTGTTATAGGACCACTTCACTATAGTGGGCCAACTCCAGAAACCCAGTGGTACAACTATGTCTACCCATCTGTGGTGCATAGACCACCTTCAGTTTCCATCACTTACTGCCACACAGCCAGGATCAGCTCAAGGTATGTTTTACAAGTATTACTTTGTTAAAGGCACCCATTTACAGGTCGGAGGTTGTGTAATCAGTAATGCATCAGGTTCGTATTCTACAAGTTCCCAGGCACGAGTCCGACATGCCAACGCCAACGATCTCTGCTAGCTTCGAGATTTATCTCCTCTAACCCCCACCCTACCTTGTTCAGAAAGGAGACGCTGATGTGCTTGGAAAGGCTGCTGTGCTTTGGATGAAACGTTAACACATTGACTACTGCAATGTTAAGAATTTTAGCCCCCATTCCCCAGATTCGCTATTTTTTTTCTGATCTTTGGCTCAAAATACCATAAGATGACTATATTATGAATTTATGTAAAAAAAAAAGGTTTCGACAGCCACTTTTTAAGTGTGAATTGCATATGCACCTTGCAGCCTATAGGACAAAGTTTTCGTACTGCGCTGCTTGGTGAATACGTGATTGCAAGTTTGCAGGTTTACACAAGATTTTTTACAAGTTTATGCACGCAGTTTTCTAGTGCATACATACGCCAACATATCTAATTATTGCCTAGTACTGCCTGTGCTGTGAAGTACTCTCTGCGCTAAACACTTTGACTTGTTTATAGTACTACACTTCCCTATTGCTCATAAGCAATTCATTATACACTGGCGAAAATTGAAAAAAGAACACCATTAACAATTGAAACGTAAGCTATGAGAGTTATTTAGTAAAAACAATTTGTTGAGGAAGGACAGTGATCACACGTGTGTGCGTCATGGACGGCGAGACAACTTGGATCTTTGTATCCTTGTTTGTGGCGTCCCAGGAAGAAGATCATCGTTGTATTTTGGTCAGTGCTGGCGTTTAGAGTACTGTTCAGCCCCGATGGTGATAGTGGTAACTTGGCATCTCCCTAAAGATGTAGTGCAATCTTGAATTGCGGCGCATCGGGTTTTGTTATAAATTATATTACCTGATCACACGTTTGAAGTGATTCAATGCTTATTTTACCTTTTAATGAAGAACATTTTAAGAATGAAGAGCATTTTTTCTTTTAAGAAGGCACATTTTAATAAGGTGTTGAACCTCCTCGAGCAGCAATACAAGCTTCCAATCTGGCATGCAATCGGTCGTACAAATGCTGGATATCACTCTGGGGGATATATTCCATCCGCATTCAACTTGGATGCGTGATTCAGCGATGGTCGTTGCCTGCCGCGGTCCGTGGAAAAGGCTTTGCCCACTCCATTCCCAGACATGCTCGATTGGAGACAAGTCCGGAGAGCGTACCGGCCAAGGGAATTGGTGCACTGTCTGAAGAGCATGATGAGTTGCATGGGTGGAGGGTGGGTAGGCTTTATCCAGCTGGAATATTGCATTTGGGATTATACTAAAATATGGCAGGACAACCGTCTGTATTATATCTCTGACGTACGTATTGCTATTCAGTGTATCCTATACAAACACCAGATACCTACTAGAGCGATAGCTAATTGCTCCCCACAGCATAATGCCTGGCTAGGCCCTGTGTGTCACTGGCAGATGCACAATTGAAGAAGCCGCTCACCTTGTCGCCTTCGGATGTGTAAACGACCATCAGAAGCTCCTAAGCAGAATCGGCTTTCATCACTGAATACCACAGACTGCCATTCTACCCTCCAAAGAACTCGTTTTTGACACCACTGCAAACGTGCTCAATAGTGACGAGGTGACAGTGGTAACTGTGCCAGCGGCATCGTACTATTTGTTGCAGATGTTAAGCAACCACGGCAATCCCCGGTTCCGTCTGACGACACTACGAAGTTAATGGAAAGCCGTGACTATCTAGAGTCGGGGGCAAGAATGCGCCATATAGAGGCACTTCATCCCCGACCTCTCATGGCAACAGTCCTATAAAAGGAAAGCTAACCACCGGAAGAAACCTGAAATTTAATCTGTTCCCCGGTTTATATAGTAGATCAAAGTTCGCTGGGCACCCAGGATGGAGACTCTTAGTGAGGCCCAGACTTTGAAAGCGCTCGTGCCTACTAGACGGGCTCAAACCGTTCGGCCATGTCCTTGAACTGCTCCACGGAGCTCCTGATAATGAGGTCTAGGCACTGTCACCATCCAACCGGCACGTCTAACCGGTTGGCGATGTCTTCGACCTCGGTTGGTCTTGGCTCTGTCCAACAGGGGAACAATACAGCCAGCAAAGCCTTTGACCAGGTGTTGGGCCTGAAGCCCCCCCACCACAACAAGGTGGTCCCCTATGGGGGGGGGGGTGCCAGCGGCATGAATGCTCGCAGTCCTGCTTCCAAAAGATGATTGTGTATCATTCTTGTAGACACCCTTGGTACAACAGAGGATCAAATTTGTGACGCCATAGACGTCCGCTTTGCCATCGCCACCCTCCTGATACGCCGATCCTCTCGGGCGTCCGCAACTCTGTGTTGCCTGGAACCACATCTGCGAGTGTGCGATGCTCTTCTAACCACCGACACCACCATCGTACCACTGCCAATACCTCTCGCACAACATAGTGTGCAATTTGATGAAAAGACCAACCTGCTTCCCGAAGACCCACTATATGACCTCGCTCAAACTCCGTTAACCGAACAAACGTTGCACGTCTGCATCTTCAAATAGCCCTGAAAAACACACACAGGATGAATAACTTCTATCTTCACGCCCTAGTTCTTAAATACGTGCGGCATACATTTGCCGCAACCATCAACACATATTTAATTATTATTAATTACATTGTATCATTTGTTATTATTGTATAATTATTATTAAATACATTATATATTTCGTTATTAATTACATTGAACACATGGAGAGTAGTGCAGCAGTTGATGATTATTCACCCCAGATCAGTGCATTACCATCACCCTAAGTATGTAGTGACGTCATTTTTTCATCCAATGACTTTCAATCTTGGATCATGGTTTCTGCTGCCCTTAGCTATTAGCATATTATAATATGATATTCCTAAAGGAATTCCTTCTGTGGGTTCTTTTTTCAATTTCCACCAGTGTAGCACGTCTCGTGGGTGAGATACATAACCTGAATTAAAAACCTAAATGCGAATAAAATATGATTCGTGCAGCATAGTAATCTAGAAAAAGTGTGAATCTTATGCGATTCATACGGCAGTTAACGTGTTAAGCGGAGTTTTAATTTGTAGATGTTAAAGAATCCACTGGATGCCCTTGGTAGGACGCTACCATCTGTTGCCAAACAGCTATCCAGTGGTTCCCCTTTCCTCATCCTTCTCTGAGCCCTTTTGACCTGTCCATTTAGCACAATGTGTTTAAAAAAGGGCAGCTCATAGAAACACCTTTGGAAATCTTAGTATCGAAACGGTCCTAGCTACAGCAGAGTACTAGTTGGCTTGAATGGTGCAGAGTTAAATTTCGGTGGAGGTATAAACGATTTTCTACGCTATTCGCCGAATCCTAGTTCTGTCTCATAAAGAATGATGGCACATCTCATGCTTGAAAGTTTGCATATTGGACACTTGTGAAAGTATTCTTTATCCAATGAAGTGTTACTATTAGGATAAAATGTCATGACATATCAGCAGACCCACAGCCCTGGTACAGTCGGTCAAAAAAGTATCCGAACGCTATGGTTGTATACAAAATTAAAAAAAAAAACAACTAGCAACGATTTTTTTAGAAATTAGTGATCTGGCAACCTTCGTGTACAGTACACGAAGGTTGCCAGATCATTAATTTCTAAAAAAATCGTTGCCAGATATATTTTTTTTAATTTTGTATGCAACCATAGCGTTCGGATACTTTTTTGAGCGACTGTACGCATTGTGGACATATTTTTTTTGTTTCCAACTTTATTTAATCGCTTGCTTCTCCCGTTATTTCTTAACAAATTTTACGAAACGTCTTAATGCAACATTTCCTGACACATTTTGACAGGACTAGTCTATTTTTATTGCCACAAAGGAGCCCTGATTTGACACCTCTTGATTTTTTTTTTCTTATGGGAGCACATATAATGAATTATGTTTACATAGACAAAATTCGAGACCTGAATCATTTGAAAGCCATAATAAGAGAAGCAACTGAGCGAATAATAAGAGGTTTCTGCAACATGTATGGCAAGAAGTGGAATACTGATTAGACATATGCAGGGTCACGAACGGTGAACGTGTGGAAATTAATTAATTTTGTTCAAAACCATTTAAGGTACACTTTTAATTAAAATGTTATTTTCTTCAGTACGTATATTATTTTCCTACATATTGGTTCTTGGAACCTTTATACTAATACACCCATGTGCCATAATATTAAGACCAGCTGTCTAATAATGCATTGAACAGCCTTTCGCTGCGATAACCACTTGCACCCAGCGTGACATCGACTCCACTAGACTGCAGAAGTTGTCATCAGATATTCTGTACCAGCTGGATAGAATGACGTCTCGGAGTTCGGTGGTAGAGCGAGGCATTTGCACGGAACAGCGAATGATGTATTCCATTGCATCACACAAATATTTAATGGGATTCATGTCACGGAAAATTGCCTGCCAGAAGAGAAAACGAAATGCTTGAACATGATCCTCGAAACATTCCTCAAAAATAGGGCCTTGTGACATGGAGCGTTGTCTTGTTAAAATAGTCCAGTGCCATCCGGATACACAGCCACCATGTAGCGCACCACTTGGTCCAAAATAATGCCAAAGTACGATCTGGTGGTGAGGAGCATTCAATGGGTATGAGAGGACCCAGAAAACTGCTTCCATCCAACGTTGCAGTCTGGTTGCAGCTGTTCATCTGTGTAGCGTGGAATATGGACTTGTTCATAGCACTGTGGAGTTGGAACCTGGACTCATCAGACCATGCTACTCTTCAGTCATCCAATGTCCAGTCATGGTGCTCTCATGCGAAATGCAGGTTGAGCTGTCAATGACAGTCAGTCAACATGGGCACGCAAAGGGCCACCGACTGCATAAGCCCATCTGCAAGGGGTTCGCTTGATTATGTGTTCGGAAACGCTTCTCTGTGCACCCTGGTTTTAGTCTGCCGTTAATTGAGGAATTTGAGCTGTCTGTTGTTCCTGATAGCACGTGCCAAGAGCGTTCACTTCGACTGTCAACAGTGGTTATCTCCCCTTTCTGGCGGGGCAGGAGTGGCTCAGTCGGTAGCGCACCAGGCTCGTAATCTGTAGTTCCCAGGTTCGAGTCCCAGCTGGGTCAGCGTTGAGATTTATCTCCGCAAAATTCCCCGTCCTGCCCACGGTTAGTAGGGGACACCGATGGGCTTGGAAAGGCAGCCGCCCGTCGGATGGGACGTTAAGCCGTGGTCCGTGTGTGGGAGAGCTATACCCTGTGCACGTTAAAGAACACGCTGGATGGCCTTGACGGTAAGCTACCATCTGTCTCCCAACAGCTGTTCCAGTGGGTCCCCTCCCCCAACCTTCTCTGAGTCTTCGGGGTCCTTGAGACCTGGCCATTTAGCCCATTGTGTGCAAAAAAGTGCCGCTCAGAGGTAAAACAACCCAACCCTTTCTGGAACATTGGGTGGATGCGTTTCCCTTTGTGGATCATTCCTACTACATATTCACTATGGCATCCCATATAAAGTAGTTCAGAAGGGCCTGAGGAAACATATTCCTTCTACAAGAACCAACTTTACCTAGTGGAGTGACCCGATGGGGTGGATGACAATTTGTAGTGCATCTCTCTAAGGAATCTCATACATGTTCGATCGGATTTAAATCGGGTAACTTTGTTGGCTAGACCATTCGTTGAATAGTTTTCATTTTTTCGTTCTTAATTACTGCCTCACCAGGTTAGCTCAATGGATACGGGTATTGTCGTCCGCAAACAAGAAATCCGCACAAACCACACCACTAAATAGTAGAAATTAAGGCTCAAGAATCTTTTATCGTTGGCTCTGAGCATTTACAGAGAACTTTGATACATTGAACACATGGAGAGTAGTGCAGCAGTTGATGATTATTCACCCCAGATCAGCGCATTACCATCACCCTAAGTATCCCTTTCTCTGACAATAGAGGGATGGTATTGCATTCTTCATTTTCTCCAGATTAAACAACATCCAGAATCTGATTGTAGACTGAATTGAAACTTGTCAGAAAACATAATATTTTTTTATTGTTCAGGACGCCAAGTGACACATTGGCGGTATCAGGGTAGATGAGTTTTTCAGTGGTTAGGGATTAACAGAATACAAATCATTTGCTGCCTGTCATAGAGCCCGCTCACATTAAGCCTTCATGACACTGTTCTACCACAATCGTTTCACCTGTGGCCACAGAAACCTCGAGAGACAGTTAGCTTGAAGTCATTGTACTTTTGATGAATCGTACTTTGACACCAGAAAGTGATGTAGTTATCTCCGCTAAACCTTACTCTCTTGCTATTAGAACAGTAGGATCGAGTTGAAGTAACATTCGGGCGACCTTGGCCAACTCTTCTGGTAATGGTTCTGTCTCTTAGAACTGTTTACAAAATTCGATATCACCTTTCTCGACAAATTGAGGCATCTTGCTAACTCTGCCTATGACTATTCTTTTTCCAACTCGCCAGCATCGCAAAGAATAATCTAAACCAGTGCTTCTTAAACTGCGATGCTCCCCCTAGGGTGTCGGGAAGTTTAAGTCAGGGAGTCGCAAGATCACAGAGTCGATAGAAGTTTTACCGACATCAGTTTCAACTTTACCAGGTGCATCCATCAATATTATTAATTGGAGATAAGAAAGGCTGCACCAAAAGATAATATAAAACATAGAAATACTCTATAATCCCGATTATTTAAAACGCATGCTCTCAAAATGTTGGTCGCTACTCCCATGACAGTCGCGAGAAGTGTAAGTAGATCGCAAATCTCTGAAGATAATGTATTTAAAATTATTAAATACTATCACCCAATGGAAAAGACCATCCACTTGATGTTTGCCTTGCACCTGCCACTCCGTGTGGAGCAATACGAGAGTATTCCATCCCCAATCTTCTCATCCTCTCCTTTAATCTACCATAACTATCTGGTATTGCACCGTACACTTACGTCAGGAGCATTCTGTGAGAATATTCTTCTGCCAAAATCAAATTACATTAGTCAATGGTAAAGGAATGCGTGAGAAAAATTCCGTCAATGGTAAGAGGTGTAGCTGGCAAATTACAGCAGTAGTAAAAGAGGATCCAAAAATTTTCATCCATGGTAAGGGGAGCGGCGAAAAATTCCGTCAACGGTATGGCGGTCGGGGGGCGGGGGGCATGACTGGAAAAGTTTGAGAACTACTGATTTAAATGGTGATAGTTTGCCACCTTCAGTACAAACAATGAGCTTAATCCTTCTTAAAAGCAAGAGTTTTGAATTGGAGAGATTGGGTAGCAACATCTGTTTTTATAGGCATTAGTAATTTGCATGTTTCAAAGAATAGTGGGGCCGTAGATCAATTTCGATTTGATATTCGAAATTTGTATGTAATGTTGCTTATATCTTTTTTCTTCCCTTGGAGATGTTGTTAAAATTTAAATATTGATGAAAAATTATGTTACCTTAATTTAGTCAACCAGTGTATCATTAAAACATAGTGGAAAACTTAAGCAAAAGTATCATTATATAGTAAAATAAATGTACTGATTTCAAACACTACATGCAGAATAAAGCTGCCTGATTCCAAGGTGGCACTGGCATAGTTTGGAAAACCTCTTTTTTTTATAAGAGTGCTGAAGTAGATTAATTTATATTCCCTTTAGTTAACCAATTGTTCCCATTATGATCATTGATTTGCTATAAATATCTGAAAGGACCGACTTACCCGAATGATGAAATGAAGAGCCATCAGAAGACTTGAGATACACTTTTAAGAAAGACTAGAGTCATATCACGCTATGATGATTTTTTATCTCTTAAACGTTATGGTCGGTATAACATTGTTTTCAAAGCTGACACCAGAAAGTGACGTAGTGCTTCTCAACGTAGTGGTTGAGTTTTATTAGTCGCCGAGCAGCAGCGAGCGCCAGGAAAGATACATGTTTTCATAAACAAGACATTGATATGGCTTAGCTCTTTTGCTTCTTTTTATCTCGTTTTTAAACAACGAGGTAACGTTTTCATTTTATTGTCTGTCCATCTGTAGACATCGAACTTTTTTTTTACTTCTAGATATGATAAATTAAAAATTATTGTTGCTTTGGATAGATACCCGTCCCGTGGCCGAGTGGTTAGCACGCTTGGCTACTGATCTAAGGGACCTGGGTTCGAGCCCGGATTAGGCATGGATGTGTGTGTGACGTTTTTCTGCTGAGGTCCTCCCATCCTCTCAGATCTCCTACTGTGGCATATAAACTGACAGGCTCTGTGGCAAGCAGCTGCTTGAGGGGGTATTTATTTATTTTGGATATATATTGATGAAATATTACGATTCGATTCGCATTTTTAGAAACTCCCGAAAGCTCTAATTGAGCTCTGTAGCGGTGGAAAAAGTTGAAAATTTAAAATTTTAAACTAATATTTCAAACGATGCTAGAAATTTGAATCGATTGATTTATCGATTGAATTGATTGGTGTTGGAATGTGAAAGTCATGAAGTTTCAGTTGTAACAATGAATTGACTTTTTAACCCAGGAGGGGTCATAATATGCAATTTTTTTTCCCTATTAAGCGATAATTCTCTTTAGAGATAAAATTCCTTTTTGATTCGATACGTATTAATAAAAATTGCATTTTGCACTTTCCAAATCTCCCAAAAGCTACAATTTTTCCCTCTAACTGTAGAAAAAGTTGCAAATTTTATCTTTTCTCACAAGATAAACTCTTGTAAAGAGCTTCATCAGCAATATTAGGATGCATTGTAAATTCGGATGTAAAGCCAAGTTGATTGCGTCGTGTAATCACTAGAGTAGATGGTTTGACCTTAGACCGCTGGGGTTCAACACATGGGGCTTCGTTATTACGTGAATAATAGAAACAACTCGTCAAAACACAAACTAGGAATTTTTTATTTAAATTGATGAAAAATATAATTTAAAATTTAAAAATAATTTAGCTTTTAGACGTTATCTATAAAAAGTTTGAAGAAATGAATATTTCAAGCAATGATCTCTCACTTGTTAACTCGAAACACAGTGTTTGATTTGATTCAATCTGATATTTTTTCCCCTTCTAGTTATTCTCGTAACAACAACAAGACAAAATGTAATCTGATGTTTATAGATTGGTTGGGGTAAATCAAAATGAAAGGATCGATAAGGCAGGTAAGGATTTACATTTATTTGCATGTGAGGTAGTTATAAGGCTTTTAGTTGTTTTTAGGCATAGTGACATATGCCGCTTTTTTCTTGGAGAAAAGTATCACGTGAGAGGGATAAAGTTGAAGATTACTATTTTATTTCATAAGATGGTGTTTGCTAAAAAAAGATACAAACTGATTTTGCACCTGTTTCTTGAATGAAATATCACAGAAAAGCTGAGTTCTAAAAGTTATAATTCATAACTTGAGAAGAAACACAAAGGCTTTCGTTTTTTAGCGATTTATTTTTCAAATTAAAGTTTGAAATAAAACTTAAAAGAGTTTCAAGTGTCATACCATATTAAGTTCTCTTTCAAACTGAAGGTAGAGTTAAAGTTAGCAGAAAAAATCTCAAACTAGGATCAGGGCGGCTACAAACCTGGAAATATAGCACGAATCTCACACGCTACTTACTTACTAAACGCCCATACCCTTGAAATTCAGGTCAGAAATGCAGAGGTTAACTATGTTGGCAACTTATTCCCTAGATGCTGCTGAGAAAAAGTTCAAAAGGAGGAGGATCCCCACCCCACCCCTAGCTTAGGCAGCTCAGGTCACCATTATATATGAAACTAATCTGCAGAGAAAAGCATTTTTGTACACTTTGAAATTAAAAAACTGCAAGAATTTGCTAGTAGCACTTTTTTAAGCATTAAGTCTCACATCAATGATCCCCCCCCCCCCAAAAAAAAAAGACTGAAATGAAAACAAAAAAAAATTCCCTGAAATATTTTCCCCCGAAAAATGTCATTAGAGATAAACTGAAGAGTTCGTTCAAATTTTACACCGAACAGCGGTTTTCAGAAATATTCCTTTAGTTTTTGAAGCTGCAACACGTAACCGAAGACGCTGTTGTGTTATTTTAGTCTTAAAAGCTTGTCTCCAGAATTGACAAAATACGAATTAGTGCACAAACGACTAAAATTGTATTTAATGTAGTAAATGATTTGTTAAAAGTTTCTATTTTCCTTTGATTTATATTTAAAGTAAACTCTTACGACTATCAGTGTTGCTGTTAAATGCATTAGTTTCCATAACTCTTAAAATTATTAATCGAGATTTGAATGAATTTGGTTAAAACCTGCAATTTACATTACATTACCAAAATATCAGAGAATTTCTATTTAACGTCAATGAAAAACTAGTTTCGAAGCTCTATAACTTCTAAAATATGCATTTAATAGAAAAATGTGCTGAAAATAAAAAATACAATATATTCTTTTTAAGTATCAACTTTAAACAATATTCATTCAGTATTTATAGTGGTGGGTTGGGTTGGGTTGTTTTACCTCTGAGCGGCACTTTTTTTTGCACACCATTGGCTAAATGGCCAGGTCACATGGACCCCGAAGGCTCAGAGAAGGTTGGGGGAGGGGACCCACTGGAACAGCTGTTGGGAGACAGATGGTAGCCTCCCGTCAAGGCCATCCAGCGTGTTCTTTAACGTGCACAGGGTATGGCTCTCCCGCACACGGAGCCACGGCTTAACGTCCCATCCGACGGACGGCGGCCTTTCCAAGCATATCGGTGTCCCCTACTGACCGTGGGCAAGGCGGGGAATTTTGCGGAGATAAATCTCAACGCTGACCCAGCTGGGACTCGAACCTGGGAACTACATTTATAGTGGTGTTATGGAAGCTAGAATATTTCACAACAGTAATACATAATAAAACTTACTTCAGAAATTATTAATCAAAATTAAATAATAAATATTGTTTCAAACAATTAATAAAATAAATATACATTCATAAAACAAGTTATTTATTTTTAAATATTCCAGTTCCCATAAATCTTTAAATACTGAACGAAAATTTTTTTAAATCGAGATCTAAATAGATTTAATTATGATGTTATTTTTATTTTCAGTCACATTTTTTTTTATTAATGAATATTTTAGAAGTTATAAAGCTTCAAAATTACATTCCCACTGACATAAAATGGAAATTTTAATATTTTGGTAAGACAATGCATTTACAGTAATATACCTCCCTAAAATACTTATTTTAACAGACGTCCGCATGATTTTTAATCTGATAATAGTGGGGAAAAAATGTAGAGGTGTAGAAAAGAGTTGGGAAGGATTGCACTGCCAAGTTGGCTTTTAAGAATTTCTAGTTTAGATCTGATTCCTTATTTGATTAATATATATTTTACGAAATTTATTATTACATGGACAATTTATCCTTTTGCTTCCCCTTTGGAATGTCCATACTTGTGTCAGTTATTTGTTCAACGTTTTATAGGAATATTCATAAACAATACTTTTACCTATTTTCTTGTGTTTCTGTGGAATTAAATAGTTTGTGCAAGCTTTAATATTAATAAAATTGTTCAAGAAGTAAAATTTAAGAGCTAGCATAATGCTATCCGTAAAGATTAATTATCCTTCAATTTACAGGATTAAAACATTTTTCAATTATACAAATCTAAGATGTTAAACACGAACTCAAAATATTACAAAACAATAAATATTTGTTTGGTAAAAAATATGACTTTATTTCAAGATTAGTCTCCTGAATTTATTTTTTAATCGCATGTCAGATTGTCATTTTTGGCTCGTGTGTTTATCACTGACAACTAATTAGCTAGTTAAGATTTAGGCTTTGTTGTATTTTAAATTCCTTTGATACCAGATGGCGCTCGATGCGATATTCCGCACATTATTCCGAAGTCGTTTCAGCTACTATTAGGTGATCTGATGAATGAGAACAAACTATATGACGCTGACAGCACATTATTGTTTTCTGACACCATCAGTTTTGCCTTGAAGGCAGGAAAACATTCAGTTATTTTTATACGTCATTCTTTCAAATCGCACAAAAATTCCATTCCATAAGAGAAAATGTAAATAATTATATTTTCGTTTCTTTTTTCGTAGAAAATAATAAAATTATACATTTAAAAAAAATATTCATTATTAGTTCTCTGGTAAAATAAGTTTACCGTTTCCTCTGAGCAATATTTTTTTTTAAGTGTTCCAGGAGGTAAAGTAAGGTTTTTCTTCTTTCCTTAAAAAAAACTTCCAGAAATTAAAAAAAAAAACGAAGGTAGAACAAATTGATAATGCAATATAATATATGCAAAAAATTATGAATAAACTACATAATGAAATATGAAATGTTGTAAAATTTGGGAAGAAAATAATTTTACTAAATATTGTTAATATTTCCATAAATTAGGGAAACCAAAGCAACAGCAAGTAGAAACAACTCACCCCCACCCAACTAAAAAATAATAATAATTGCCAAGAATTGTTTTACCGAGACGTTAACAGATATATCTCTCAAGTTTTATTAATCTTGAGGAATTTAATTGTACAAATATGGAGATATTTCATGAAAAGAAAAAAAATCAATACTACAGTTGTAATAGTTTTCATTGAAAAAAATACATAATAAACTTATTTATTTTTAAAATAAGATACTAATAGTTTAAGTAGTATCGTTTTATCTTTAGTAAATTAAGACTCTTGACAACTGTTGAAAATATTATAATTTGCAATATAAATACAACATGCTATCCATAAAATATGCAGTACCACTAACATGTCATTAATACTTAACTAAATAAATCAGACAAATTCTCTTGGACAGTGAATAATGAAACACGTTCTGTTTTTTCCTCATATGCAAAATTAAGAATATTAGTCCCTGAGATTATAAATTAGTTTTCAATTTGTACATAAGTAAGAAATGTAATCCAAAAAAATTTTGTTTTGGACTAAAGTGGAAAAACTTTTCCTGAAAATATTTTGAAAAGGAACTATTTACAGTTTTGATAAAAATAAAAAATAATGGTGATGATAATCGTTAAGCCCAGTGCCGCCATTAGCATTCACCGGCCCGGTGGAAGAAATAATTTCTGTTCTCCTTGTTCCTCTTTTAAACTAGAAATATACGGTGTGTGTGTGGGGGAGAGGGAGTCTTAATGTAAGTTTCTCTATCTCTTGTCACAGTATTTTTTTCTTCTTTTTTTGTATACTTTCTTCTCGTCTTTTCTATTTTTTTTTTGCCCACTAATTTGTATTTTTCGATCTAGCATGAGGCCCGGGAAGGGAGCTACTCTCTCCCCTGCCTAAGGGTGGGTCTGGCTGATCCGAATCTTTCTGTGTTTAAATCTTAATTAGAAATCAATTGAAGCTTTAGAATTTTCGATTTAAGAAAAGACACATTTTTAATTTATAAATTTACCTGTTCATTCTGTAATAGAACACCTCAAGAACATTTGCACTGCCATCTTAGTAAGAGAAAAAATAGGTGGAAGTAGGAAAGGGTGGAATATATATCTTATTATATTGAACAACTTCAATCCAAGATTTTAAAAGGACTGTTTCCAGTTAGGATGGAGATATAACAAGGCTTTCCAAGATTACTGGGGGCGGGGGTGGCTCAGTTGGTAGCGCGCCAGGCTCGTAATCTGTAGTTCCCAGGTTCGAGTCCCAGCTGGATCAGCGTTGAGATTTATCTCCGCAAAATTCCCCGCCCTTCCCACGGTCAGTAGGGGACACCGATGGGCTTGGAAAGGCCGCCGTCCGTCGGATGGGACGTTAAGCCGTGGCCCCGTGTGCGGGAGAGCCATACCCTGTGCACGTTAAAGAACACCCTGGATGGCCTTGACGGGAGGCTACCATCTGTCTCCCAATAGCTATTCCAGTGGGTCCCCTCCCCCCAACCTTCTCTGAGCCTTCGGGGTCCATGTGACCTGGCCATTTAGCCCATGGTGTGCAAAAAAGTGCCGCTCAGAGGTAAAACAACAACCCAAGATTATTGTACCCATTGTTCCATAAAATTTAATGTCATTAATCTGAGTACTGACAAAGCATACGACTTTGACGTAATGAGCTGTTAAATTTGCAATTTTCTAAGTAGCAAGGGAGACTAATTTGAAACCTCAAGCTGCAACGATATTGTAATAATAAGCAATGCCCTTGTATACGTACGTCATCATTGCATTCATGACCAGATTTTGCAGTTGTGATGTGTGACCTAAAGTATTTTTGACGATTTTATCTCAAAAGTAACTCCCTAAAGCTGATAGAAGTAAACTATGGCAATACAAAAAAAAATAATAAATTTTTCCTCAACCAGCCTTCTTGTAATCGTCTGACAAGAGTAGTGACGACGCGTGAATGGAAGCAATTGAGACAATAGGACTGCGCAGTTGACCAACCGATGACTTTCAAAATTCATTGGTTAAGTGAACATTCAATTATTTGTCAAGCAACTAATGGTCTCGTAATATCTTAGACGGATAATATCTTAGATCATTAGCTGATTTAGACGTGACTGATAGCTCAATGAATCAATAATCTGTGAGAACCATTGATTTGGAGGGAAGAATTATCCCCTCTCCTTGAATACGTCTCTTTAATGCGGACTCGTATCCGGACTGCATGGCACGCTTTGAAATCGTTCACCATGCATTTATTCGAGAACAAATTCAGTTGTTGGGTTGTTTTACCTCTGAGCGGCACTTTTTTGCACACCATGGGCTAAATGGCCAGGTCACATGGACCCCGTAGGCTCAGAGAAGGTTGGGGGAGGGGACCCACTGGAAAGCTGTTGGGAGACAGATGGTAGCCTCCCGTCAAGGCCATCCATCGTGTTCTTTAACGTGCACAGGGTATGGCTCTCCCGCACACGGTGCCACGGCTTAACGTCCCATCCGACGGAAGGTGGTCTTTCCAAGCCCATCGGTGTCCCCTACTGACCGTGGTCAGGGCGGGGACAAGTTCAGACAATACAGATTGTTTCAAGGCCGCAGCACCTCTAGAACTTGATGCATCCATTTTTTGTTTGTGTTTAATGTGTTTATTTAAGGAGTTTATTTTTATGTAATTTTTAACTTTATTGGTATAATTAACCAAAGTTAAATTAGTTAAATGTTACTGCACTACTTTCTTTAATACACAGTGAAATTATTTACATACATAATAGAAATACGTGTTTGATCAATTATCTGAATTTTTGACCATCCGAACTACCTATATTCCTAATTAATCCGGATAATCCATTTTTCTCTGTATTTCATTAACAAAGCATCACTAATTCGTAATTTTGTAATGTATTAAATCAATAACATGTTAAAAATGTTTATGCTTACGAAAATATATGCATAGTTGGCATATTCCAGTATTCCTACTAATGAAGAAATGCTATAAAAGGAAAGTTAGAAAAATAGTTATCAATATAAGTAAGTTGGCAAGAAGCCTTTTAATTCAAACGAAAGCGGCCGAATAATTTCTAAGCAATGGTGTTTCACTTGCCAAGTTAACAACCAAAAAAGTTAACACAACACCCAAGTTGAACAAGAAATGTAGTTTTGCTCTTTCTTTCCCAATTTCGACACAACTGTAAATTTTATTTATTCGTTCAATGTTGGCGGAGTTTAAAGCTTGAATCGCTTACCACAAGAAATTGCCTATTTCCTAGTCTAAATCTTAAAGGAAGTTTGGTTTTAAATATGTATCCTTACTTTTTTTTATATGTGTCCTTACTTTTGATTTTCAACTTTGCAGATTTCAGATTTATCTCCGATTGCTTGAAAAATCCGCCGTCCGTCAGATGGGTTATAAAACAGTGAGAACCATCCCCCAGTGAAGGAGAACCATCCTCAGGACACATTAATAAATACGTTTGACTGGAGACTTCCATCAGTTGTCCACGGGTCTTCTCCTCTTACTCAATTTTGAACCTCACCTCGTTCAAAATTGTTATTACTATAAAGAGCACTTTTGTGCACACATGTGCTTAACGGCCAGGTCACAGAAACACGAGGGATCAGAGACAGTTGGGGAAAGTAATCTACTGAACAGCTATAAGAGACATTTCGACGCCTCCAGTCAAGGGCGTCTAGCATGTTCTTTAATATGCATAGGGTATGACTCCTGCACACGGAACTGTGGTTTAATGTCCCATCCAATGTACGATATTTTTCCTAGTCCACTAGGTCTCTCTCTGACCGAAAGTAGGGTAGAAATTTAGCGGAGATAAATCTGAACCTGGCAGAGTTGGAACTCGAACCTGGGAACTGCAGATTATGAGCAAAATCTCAACCTGACCATTTAACCTATTGTGTGCACAACAGTTCCGCTCTGCTGTCAAATTTTGGGAACTGCAGATGACGCGCATGACATGCTATCGACGGAGCTAACTGCGCCCCTTGGTAATTGCAAAATAAGAACCACTATATTTTAAAGAGAGTAGTACAAAGCTCAGTAGTCTTTCAGCCATATAGAGATTATGTATCTCAAAAGAGTCTCATATAAACTACTAATCTCAAAGAGTCAATATAAGTGTAAAAGAAAAATACTCTGATTTACTTAAAGATTCCTAATTTCGAAGTGTCATAAAGACAGCTTCGTACCTTAAAAGTTATATTGGAAGAAGGGATGGGAGATCGATATTAACTAATGCTGGGGGCTTGACATGTTTATCCTCTGATTTTACGAATCTATCTTAGAAAACATATGTTATTCAAGCCCTTAAAGAGGAAGAGTGGTTATTTGCCCATAATATACATTTCTTGAGTGCGACATTGCATGAAAAGCATGCAATGTCTTAAAGAGAATTATTTGAAAAATCACTGACGTTAAAGACAATGACATGGGAATCATTGATCTCAGAAAATGGTCTGAAGATCACTGATCTCAAAAACGCTTGTGTAAAAGTCTCACCTGGCGATCAGATCTAAACTAAATTGTGCAAATATCGCTAATCTCAGAGAGGGTTTCTGAAGCTTACTAAGTTCAAAGAGTTATTTGAAAAATCGCTAACCTAAAAGATAATAACATGGAGATCACTGTTCTAATATACCGGCGTGAAAGCCACTGGCCAAAAAAGAGTCGCATAAAGATCACTAATCCCAAGTGAAATTATGAGAAGATCGCTAATATCAAAGAGACTTCCGTAAAAATCCATTAATCTTAAAAGTAATCATAGGAAGATCACTGTTGTGAAAGAGCATCATGATGATTACTACTTCGAAAGAAGGTTGCATGAAAATCATTAATATCAAAGGGAGTCACGTGATGATCATCAATCTCATGAATGCGAAATAGAAATCTATAATCTCAAACGGAGTTACGTAAAAAATATAATTTGGGAGATAGTCAAACTACACCCTAAAGCAATTGCACATAGATTACTAATCACCAAGAGAGTCACGTGAGAAATCACTATTCTCAGATAGAGTTATATGAGAAATTCTCGAAGAGAGTCATATGTGAAATTCTCAAAGAGAGTCAAGATATATATCAATAGATAATTAATATCAAAGAGAATCACATGATGATCACTGTCAGGCTAGAGGCCTTTTTAGATTTTTTTTTGTTCAGGCTGTGTATATTTATTTTGGATTTCGTCAAAATAGTCATATGCTACGGGGAGGCTCTCTCTCCCGACATCTGGAAAGTTAATTGCAGTAGCAGTGTCCAGGAAACGGCTAGCGTCCGCTGACAAGTGACCCGGGTCCCTGAGGGCTAACGGACGCCCAGATGGTGAGGCATAGAAAAGAAAGGAAGAAAGGGTTTGGCAACGATGACGAAAGAGCCGGTCTAGTTTCGGAAGGAGACGGACGAAAAATTGTAAAGCTGGGAAATGCCGACCGGTAATAGCGGCATTGGCTCTGTAAATACAGCTGAACAGGCATAGTAAGCTGGTGTTGTTGTAATCCATGTAATTGAGCATATGTCCTCGTCCAGCAAGTACGTTGGAAGGTTAAATAAATCTTTGTTATTTTTAAGTAAAGCCTGAAGTAGGACTAATTTATTGGGGAGGAGCTTCAGTATCAGTTCTCTGCAATTGTGAATAAACCGTTGTTTTTTATCCGAAAGACTCTTTCACCCGTCGCGTATAGCGATCGAACCGAGGGAACGTCCTAAGTGGTCCAAATAGACCGATAAACGAAGAGTTAACATCACAAAGTGGCGCAGTCCGACAGTACGCAACAGCGGTGAAAGTAGCGGCGAAGGTGACGGAAGAGTTCCGACATCCATTGTGAGCTGACCAGAACAAGGCTGATACTGCCAAGAGTGTTCCGGCTGTGTGCTTCAGGTGTGAGACTGACGAGGCGGTTCGTTCCTGTCATCGCATCGGAGGTAAGTATCCTCTTACTCTAGGGGCAAGTAGTTAGATACGGCAGAGGCCTGTACGAGCTAAAATGGAGCTTAGGAGCGGTCGCGATAGGGAAAGGGATGAGGTAAGGCGAGGCTTCATAGTCACAGAGAGGGATAGCGCGCAGGGTGGTTATTCAGGGAATGATCTGGGAGGCGAGGCGGTGACAATAGACAGAGAGTCTGATGCTGCGATAGACATGAGAGGGTTGAGGGATTATGACAATGACAATGATACGGATATGCTGCAGAGTGGGACCAGAAAGCAGAGAGCTAAAGAAAGGATTGGATATGATTTTGAATTAGAGAGGATGAGGTTAGAGATGCAACTGAGAAGGGAAGAGAGAGAGGCAGCAGAAAGGGAAAAGGAGAGAGAGGCAGCAGAAAGGGAAAAGGAGAGAGAGGCAGCAGAAAGGGAAAAGGAGAGAGAGGCAGCAGAAAGGGAAAAGGAGAGAGAGGCGGCAGAAAGAGAAAGAGAAAAGGAGAGAGAGCATGAGTATAGAATGCTGGAACTGCAAATGAGGAATGCAAACGAGGAGAGGGGTGATGGGCGAACGGTGGCAGTATCTAGTAATCCAGCAGATGCGCGGCTGGCTAATTATATAAAATTATTGGGAAATATGTTAGCTGGAAGCCCTAAAAACCCTGAAGAGGTGATAAATCTCTTTGAGACAGCGGAAAGGGGATTTAAGATATATGAAGTGCCAGAGGAATTTCGAGGCAAAGTCATCATTTCTTTTTTAGATGGTAATTATGCAAATCACGTTTTTCGAAAATTAAGTGCAGAGGATTTTGTTTATTATAAGAAAGTTAAAGAGGCCGTATTAAAAGAGTTTAAGCTCACTCCCTCTGCGTACAAGAGAAAGTTTGAAACTATCACGAAAGAACCGAATGAGTCATACAATCAATTAGCCTCGAGGCTCAGAAATAGCTGGGATTACTACGTCCGCAGTAGGAAGGTGACAAATTTTGAGGAGCTTATGGACCTGATAGTGTCGGATAAATTACGTGATAGCCTTCCTCAAGACACCCATGCTTACGTAGTACAGAAAGAGGCGGAGTCATGGGCAAAAGCAGACGAAATAGCCACGTGGGCAGAAATCCATCTAGCCAGTGTAAACGGAACGGAAGAGGTCCTAACTTTTAAAGAGGTAAGGCATAGACATTATGCAGAACGTGTTGTTTCCCCCCAGCAGAGGATAGACTCAGAGAGAAATTATTCGAGCAGAAGGTATCAATCGGCAGTTAAGTTAGCTGAATATAGAAATGTCCCAAAAGTAAGGAGGTGCCACAAATGTAGATCTCACGAACATTTGATGAAAGATTGCCCACTTAGAACTGGGGACCGTGAGAACCGAACTCAGGTGTACCAAGTTAGCACCTTGGATCAGAATTCTAAAGATGTTTGTGAGGCAACAATAGGAAGGGTTACGACACATACAAAGCCAAGTCCAAGCAGTCGAGTAATGGGACAGGGAGAGATACGTATCCCAGTAGATTATGAAGAGGTTCGAGTCAGATGTGGCGACCAGACAGCTAGAGCAGTCGTGGATTCGGGGGCAGAACTGACAGTAATCAGAAAGGGGATGCTAAACGAAGAAAAACACCCGGTAAAAGACCATCTGTTGTTGCATGGACCGTTTGGTGATGCCATAAGAGCAGAGGTAAAAGAGCTGCCTTTAAGTTTGATTGATGGTACAGACAATAGCACCGTGAGTGGCGGAGAAATTAAAGTGCTATGCGCAGTAGTAGCAAAGCTGCGGAAGGAGGTACTTCTGAGTGTGGAAGCATATGGTAAGTTAATTAGAAAGAAGAAGAGAAGGCCTGTAACTGGTAACCTCAGGAGGAAAATCCACGAGCCGTGGGCCAATCGAGGAAGCTACCATGAAAGAGGTAGAGAAATTCCAGTTAGAAACAGGGAAATGTATGCTCCATGGAGACCGTCCAATCAGCGCCATCCTATCTCCCAGCCCAAACATGTGCAGCAATCTGTCAGACTCGATGTCTACGATGATCAAAATTATTTAGGGGAGGGAGCGAACGTGGCAATTGGAGGTAACAATGGGTCAGGCCGACGCCAATGTCGACGACTTTCAGCCTGTAGAGTCTGAGGGTACGTACGGGAAGGTGATATCTAAGTAGTCACGAAAGGTGTGCATAGCCTTTCACATGGGAGGTCACCTGTGGACGAATGAACACCGCCAGTACGGCATACCTTCGTCAAAGACAGTTTTTAGTGAGATAATTAATTTATGAACTGTTTACTCTTGGACAACTACTTCAGTCACCAGTTTTCTTTTGTTTGAAGCAAAGAAAGACAATATTTAGACTCAGGCACCAGTATATACCTAGGAGTTATTTTGTATTTAAGTGTAGTGTACATAGATGTGTAAAAGATGTGCCAATTCGCAGAGAATTTATATAATTCATGAAGCAACTTAGAACTCTGTGTTTTGTGGCATTGAACTCTAAGATTAATGCGAAAATGAACTCTGATTTTCAGCATTCAGCTTGACTTTTTAGTCAGCAGTTAACAGGACTAACTACTGACTTCTGGCAGGGAGGTGTCAGGCTAGAGGCCTTTTTAGATTTTTTTTTGTTCAGGGTGTGTATATTTATTTTGGATTTCGTCAAAATAGTCATATGCTACGGGGAGGCTCTCTCTCCCGACATCTGGAAAGTTAATTGCAGTAGCAGTGTCCAGGGAACGGCTAGCGTCCGCTGAC
This sequence comes from Ryuthela nishihirai, assembly GCA_038380435.1. NCBI lineage: Eukaryota > Metazoa > Arthropoda > Arachnida > Araneae > Heptathelidae > Ryuthela > Ryuthela nishihirai. Next base: position 111,081,484 of record JAWZYU010000001.1, read on the forward strand.
AAGTGACCCGGGTCCCTGAGGGCTAACGGACGCCCAGATGGTGAGGCATAGAAAAGAAAGGAAGAAAGGGTTTGGCAACGATGACGAAAGAGCCGGTCTAGTTTCGGAAGGAGACGGACGAAAAATTGTAAAGCTGGGAAATGCCGACCGGTAATAGCGGCATTGGCTCTGTAAATACAGCTGAACAGGCATAGTAAGCTGGTGTTGTTGTAATCCATGTAATTGAGCATATGTCCTCGTCCAGCAAGTACGTTGGAAGGTTAAATAAATCTTTGTTATTTTTAAGTAAAGCCTGAAGTTGGACTAATTTATTGGGGAGGAGCTTCAGTATCAGTTCTCTGCAATTGTGAATAAACCGTTGTTTTTTATCCGAAAGACTCTTTCACCCGTCGCGTATAGCGATCGAACCGAGGGAACGTCCTAAGTGGTCCAAATAGACCGATAAACGAAGAGTTAACATCACAAAGTGGCGCAGTCCGACAGTACGCAACAGCGGTGAAAGTAGCGGCGAAGGTGACGGAAGAGTTCTGACATCCATTGTGAGCTGACCAGAACAAGGCTGATACTGCCAAGAGTGTTCCGGCTGTGTGCTTCAGGTGTGAGACTGACGAGGCGGTTCGTTCCTGTCATCGCATCGGAGGTAAGTATCCTCTTACTCTAGGGGCAAGTAGTTAGATACGGCAGAGGCCTGTACGAGCTAAAATGGAGCTTAGGAGCGGTCGCGATAGGGAAAGGGATGAGGTAAGGCGAGGCTTCATAGTCACAGAGAGGAATAGCGCGCAGGGTGGTTATTCAGGGAATGATCTGGGAGGCGAGGCGGTGACAATAGACAGAGAGTCTGATGCTGCGATAGACATGAGAGGGTTGAGGGATTATGACAATGACAACGATACGGATATGCTGCAGAGCGGGACCAGAAAGCAGAGAGCTAAAGAAAGGATTGGATATGATTTTGAATTAGAGAGGATGAGGTTAGAGATGCAACTGAGAAGGGAAGAGAGAGAGGCAGCAGAAAGGGAAAAGGAGAGAGAGGCGGCAGAAAGAGAAAGAGAAAAGGAGAGAGAGCATGAGTATAGAATGCTGGAACTGCAAATGAGGAATGCAAACGAGGAGAGGGGTGATGGGCGAACGGTGGCAGTATCTAGTAATCCAGCAGATGCGCGGCTGGCTAATTATATAAAATTATTGGGAAATATGTTAGCTGGAAGCCCTAAAAACCCTGAAGAGGTGATAAATCTCTTTGAGACAGCGGAAAGGGGATTTAAGATATATGAAGTGCCAGAGGAATTTCGAGGCAAAGTCATCATTTCTTTTTTAGATGGTAATTATGCAAATCACGTTTTTCGAAAATTAAGTGCAGAGGATGTTGTTTATTATAAGAAAGTTAAAGAGGCCGTATTAAAAGAGTTTAAGCTCACTCCCTCTGCGTACAAGAGAAAGTTTGAAACTATCACGAAAGAACCGAATGAGTCATACAATCAATTAGCCTCGAGGCTCAGAAATAGCTGGGATTACTACGTCCGCAGTAGGAAGGTGACAAATTTTGAGGAGCTTATGGACCTGATAGTGTCGGATAAATTACGTGATAGCCTTCCTCAAGACACCCATGCTTACGTAGTACAGAAAGAGGCAGAGTCATGGGCAAAAGCAGACGAAATAGCCACGTGGGCAGAAATCCATCTAGCCAGTGTAAACGGAACGGAAGAGGTCCTAACTTTTAAAGAGGTAAGGCATAGACATTATGCAGAACGTGTTGTTTCCCCCCAGCAGAGGATAGACTCAGAGAGAAATTATTCGAGCAGAAGGTATCAATCGGCAGTTAAGTTAGCTGAATATAGAAATGTCCCAAAAGTAAGGAGGTGCCACAAATGTAGATCTGACGAACATTTGATGAAAGATTGCCCACTTAGAACTGGGGACCGTGAGAACCGAACTCAGGTGTACCAAGTTAGTACCTTGGATCAGAATTCTAAAGATGTTTGTGAATCAACAATAGGAAGGGTTACGACACATACAAAGCCAAGTCCAAGCAGTCGAGTAATGGGACAGGGAGAGATACGTATCCCAGTAGATTATGAAGAGGTTCGAGTCAGATGTGGCGACCAGACAGCTAGAGCAGTCGTGGATTCGGGGGCAGAACTGACAGTAATCAGAAAGGGGATGCTAAACGAAGAAAAACACCCGGTAAAAGACCATCTGTTGTTGCATGGACCGTTTGGTGATGCCATAAGAGCAGAGGTAAAAGAGCTGCCTTTAAGTTTGATTGATGGTACAGACAATAGCACCGTGAGTGGCGGAGAAATTAAAGTGCTATGCGCAGTAGTAGCAAAGCTGCGGAAGGAGGTACTTCTGAGTGTGGAAGCATATGGTAAGTTAATTAGAAAGAAGGAGAGAAGGCCTGTAACTGGTAACCTCAGGAGGAAAATCCACGAGCCGTGGGCCAATCGAGGAAGCTACCATGAAAGAGGTAGAGAAATTCCAGTTAGTAACAGGGAAATGTATGCTCCATGGAGACCGTCCAATCAGCGCCATCCTATCTCCCAGCCCAAACATGTGCAGCAATCTGTCAGACTCGATGTCTACGATGATCAAAATTATTTAGGGGAGGGAGCGAACATGGCAATTGGAGGTAACAATGGGTCAGGCCGACGCCAATGTCGACGACTTTCAGCCTGTAGAGTTTGAGGGTACGTACGGGAAGGTGATATCTAAGTAGTCACGAAAGGTGTGCATAGCCTTTCACATGGGAGGTCACCTGTGGACGAATGAACACCGCCAGTACGGCATACCTTCGTCAAAGACAGTTTTTAGTGAGATAATTAATTTATGAACTGTTTACTCTTGGACAACTACTTCAGTCACCAGTTTTTTTTTGTTTGAAGCAAAGAAAGACAATATTTAGACTCAGGCACCAGTATATACCTAGGAGTTATTTTGTATTTAAGTGTAGTGTACATAGATGTGTAAAAGATGTGCCAATTCGCAGAGAATTTATATAATTCATGAAGCAACTTAGAACTCTGTGTTTTGTGGCATTGAACTCTAAGATTAATGCGAAAATGAACTCTGATTTTCAGCATTCAGCTTGACTTTTTAGTCAGCAGTTAACAGGACTAACTACTGACTTCTGGCAGGGAGGTGTCAGGCTAGAGGCCTTTTTAGATTTTTTTTTGTTCAGGGTGTGTATATTTATTTTGGATTTCGTCAAAATAGTCATATGCTACGGGGAGGCTCTCTCTCCCGACATCTGGAAAGTTAATTGCAGTAGCAGTGTCCAGGGAACGGCTAGCGTCCGCTGACAAGTGACCCGGGTCCCTGAGGGCTAACGGACGCCCAGATGGTGAGGCATAGAAAAGAAAGGAAGAAAGGGTTTGGCAACGATGACGAAAGAGCCGGTCTAGTTTCGGAAGGAGACGGACGAAAAATTGTAAAGCTGGGAAATGCCGACCGGTAATAGCGGCATTGGCTCTGTAAATACAGCTGAACAGGCATAGTAAGCTGGTGTTGTTGTAATCCATGTAATTGAGCATATGTCCTCGTCCAGCAAGTACGTTGGAAGGTTAAATAAATCTTTGTTATTTTTAAGTAAAGCCTGAAGTAGGACTAATTTATTGGGGAGGAGCTTCAGTATCAGTACTCTGCAATTGTGAATAAACCGTTGTTTTTTATCCGAAAGACTCTTTCACCCGTCGCGTATAGCGATCGAACCGAGGGAACGTCCTAAGTGGTCCAAATAGACCGATAAACGAAGAGTTAACATCACAATCACCAATCCCAAAATGAGCTGCACGAAGACCACCAACCTCAAAGAATGAGAAATACAAATCTAATCTATAACGGAGTTGCATGAAAATGTCTCATTTTGGAGACAGCCAAATGAAGATCATTATCCTCAAGCAGCCATGGACTACAGAGGTCCAACCAGAATGTTCAATTTAGTTCTCCAAACATATGTCCTGAGCTACATCTTCTGCATCTGGCTACTGCACACCAATTCTAACAAGGTCCCCACCGCGCTTAGCTCTCCCCCTAATTCTGAAGCCTTTAGGTACTACTGTCCATAACCCTATTCGCTAATCTATAGTTATGGATACGGGCAACATGGCCAAATCAAAGGAGTCTCTCTCTCCAAAATATGCTGCCTAAAGGAGGTTGGCGACTCCTTTGCCTAACCACATCATTACTTATAAAGTTGAACCACCTAATTCCCAAGATACTGCATATGCATCTAGAATCAAAAGCATCAAGTTTCCCAGTTTTTGTTTATATAGGGTCCAAGCTTCGCTCCCTAGAAAGAACCAAACTATTTTATTCTAATTTTAGTCTTATAATTAAATTTATGTTATAATTAATGTATAGTAGGTAACAAGATAACAGTAAACTAGATGCTTTTGATTCTAGATGCTTGCGCAGTATCTTGGGTATTAGGTGGTTTAACTTTTTAACTAATGATGAGGTTAGGCAAAGGAGTCTGCAACCTCCTTTAAGCAGCATATTGTGCAGAGAGAGACTCCGCTGGTTTGGCCATGTTGCCCGTATGGATAATTATAGATTGGCGAATAGGGTTATGTACAGTGTGCCTAAAGGCCTCAGAAAGAGGGGGAGACCTAGGATGTGGTGGGCAGACAATGTCAAACAGGACCTTGTTAAAATTGGTGTGCAGTGGTCGGATGCAGCAGATGTAGCTCAGGACAGATATGCTTGGAGAGTTAAACTGCACGGTCTGGTTGGACCTCCGTAGCCCATGGCTGTTTGAGGATGATGATTGATTATGATTGTAGGTAAGAGTGTAAGATCACTACAGCTCGAACGAGTTACATGAAGATATTAATCTCTAAGAGATATACTAATCTCGTGAGAATCCTATTCTCAAAGAATCATAATCACCAAAATTTTATGCGAATTAACATCTAATTAAAATATGAAATCAAGCATTCCGTAACTTCGAATTTGTTTCCATTTCATTATTTAGAAATGAAAAGAGTTATTATTATTAAAGAACCGAAATATATAAAATTTTATATTTTTGTATTTGAAAACGTTATTGTCATAAATTAATGAATGCGACCGCAGTCAAGTGCAAAAAGAACGATGTGTTCTTTAGAAATATTAAAGGTTGTAAACGTTCATCTGTAACAGAAGGGCACTTGAACGACTTTGCTACTATTTACATACAAAAGGGAACGACGAAATCTATTCCTTTAGGTAATACGGATTTCTTTTTCTAGTTTGAAAAACTGTAAACTTGTTATTTTACACCAAATATTTTAAAAGATAATATTTACTAAATCTTTTTACTGAAGTAAAAGTTGTTTATCTATGCACTACAGAAACCATGCTTCTCCGAATGGAAAAGGGGCGGGGATGGCTCGGGATGGCTCAGTCGGTAGCGCGCTAGGCTCGTAATCTGTAGTTCCCAGGTTCGAGTCCCAGCTGGGTCAGCGTTGAGATTTATCTCCGCAAAATTTCCCCGCTCTGCCCACGGTCAGTAGGGGACACCGATGGGCTTGAAAAGGCCGCCGTCTATCGGATGGGACGTTAAGCCGTGGCTCCGTGTGCGGGAGAGCCATACCCTGTGCACGTTAAAGAACACGCTGGATGGCCTTGACAGAAGGCTACCATCTGTCTCCCAACAGCTGTTCTGTACTGTTCCAGTGGGTCCCCTCCCCCAACCTTCTCTGAGCCTTCGGGGTCCTTGTGGCCTGGCCATTTAGCCCATGGTGTGCAAAAAAGTGCCGCTCAGAGGTAAAACAATCCAATCCGAATGAAAAACATATTTAAACTACTGACATTTGATCAAGAACACGTTCTTTTATCTCTAAATTCCCTTGTGATTCCTGGTTTAATCATCTCAATTTGTAGTTATTAAGAGATTTAAATCAGAAGAATAACGCTTGGTTGGTTAGGGCTTAACTGCACATTGGCAAAGAAAACTATAATGCTCCAAACGAAAAATTATCGAAAAAACGAAACAACTCGTCTGTCGAATATGGGATGCTTGTTTTCAAAGAAAATGAAGCTAATTTTCCCCTTTAATACTTTCTAATAATGGAAATTCGAACTTCTGGATGATTGGGAAATGCATATTTTATTATTGTAGAACACCAAAAGTAATATTTCATTCAATTTCTTAAACCAAAACCTTTGTCCACCCCCCCTACCTCCAAATACACCTCACCTCCACCATCTTGGAAGTAAGGTAGCAAATCATTGCTGCCAATGTGACTCTCTTCACAGTTACTCTCTAATGCCCAAATTACAAATTTCTAACATAAAGAGAGCCAGACACGTACCCAGGATTTAGGAGCTGAGAATAAGACTTGAAACGGTTTCCCAATTGCTAAAATATTTCGCCTTGCAGGAAATGTTAAAATGATATTCTGTATGTATTGAGATTTTATGGTTTTTTTTAATTTACTTTTAGTAGTACAAAATATGAAACGAAAATAAATTTATACAAAGACAACTATTTTGGATTTCAAAGCATGTTGACATCTTTGAGATTTAGTATTAAGACGACAGGATTTTCTGGGGGGGGGGGGGGGGGCTCTAGCTACGTCCCTGAAGAGAGCGTTTGAAAATTTGTTAAAATGTTTGTCTTTTTCACCGTTAGGGAGCGCTGTTTTAGCTATTGTGAAATTCTGAAAATGCGAATCGTAATATTTAATTAATATCTACCCAACCCAAAAATAATTCTCAACTTATCTTTAAACACAAAAAGTCGAATGATAGAAAGACAATTTAAAAATATTAGCTCGTTTTTTTCCAACGAGCTAAAAATGCAAAATATATTGTAAATAAATTTAACTTAACTTTTAACACCCCCCCCCCCCCCTCAAAATATAAATACGAATGTAAATTATAATATTTTTATTTTGGGGATGTACGTTTATTTTTTTGTAAAACTCTGCCTGAATTTAAACTTTCCTAAAGGCTACCACCACTTTCTAAAAGAATTAAGCTCGCCAAATACCCGCACTCTCGAATTTTCATCATATGGACACCGCATTTCCTTGAACTCTGCCTCCAAAGCGGCCTAGGACTTATTTATTTCTTAAATCCGCCATTGAATTCACCTGTGAAACGAAAAAAACTTCTTGCTGACGAAGCCATCCTTCAAATTGGACCAGTCTCTTTGCTCAGTGAAAACGACAGTAAGGCTTGATAAAGATCTTTGGCAAGCCTCTGAAATGTGACATTGCCTCGTCTCCTTTTAGAAACATCGCCACACATCACAGGATGAAGATCAGCTGTCAGCAGACTTGTTGACAATCTCCCTTTTTAGCTTCTTGTCTACCACTTGAAAAGACATAAGACTTTCTAACCTTCCAGTACCTGTTTACCGCAGATCTGAAGGATATTATTTCCCTCCAACTTTGTCATCTAAAAAATCTAGTTCTTCTTCTCCAAATGTAGATACATTTCACTTCTTTGAGCATTGGTACTTAAGGAATTGCAGGAAAGTTGACAGAGAAATTCTTCATGCGATAACCACAGTGGCTGCACTACTCAATTTCTTTTCCAAGAAGGTCAATGAACTTCTTAAGTATTTATGTTGTTGGCAAGGAACCACCTCACAGAATTCTCAGGAATGTCGTTTCAGAGGACAAAGAAAGTAGTAGCAAATAAATTGCGACAGATGAAAATTGCATGGAGAAATATGCAGTGAATTCTATATAACTTAGCACTTGAGAAATCGGAGTTATTTTCATACTCCAGTTTTTCTTAACTAAATCACAAAAAACAATATTTGCAATTCAATGCTCTCAGACCTTTTACTATGGCATATAAACTGACAGGCTCCTGTCAGACCTCTGTGGCAAGCAGCTGCTTGAGGGGGTATTTATTTATTTTTTTTATGCTTATAAATCTCCATAACTCGCCCTAGTTGCTACTCAACAGGTTCATTTCAACAGGACAAAACGAGGGGAGGGGTTGGGGGTTGGCTCAGTCGATAGCGCACCAGGCTTGTAATCTGTAGATCCCAGGTTCGAGTACCACCTGGTGAAGCATTGAGATTTATCTCCGCAAAACTCTCCTCTCCGCCCTCGGTCAGTAGGGGAATACCGATAGGCTTAGAAAAGTCGCCGTCCGTCTGATAGGATGTAAGCCGTGTCTCCGTGTGCGGTAGAGCCATAATCTGTGCACTTTAAAAAACGCAGTGGTTGGCTTTGACGGGAGGCTACCATCTGTCTCTGAACAGCTGCCCAGTGGGTCCCCTCCCTCCAACCTCTTTGAGCCCTTGGGTCCTTGACTATTAGGCTATTTACCTGGCTATTTAGGCTATTATGTGCAAAAAGAAGTGCCGCTCAAAGGTTAAACAACCCAAATTCGTATAAATTGATGTGTTATGGAAGAATTTCATAATATTGAAATGACTTTTTACGAAAGTAAAAACGACTGTCAAGAAGCATTATCATACTTAAATAGCAATTGTCATTGACTATCATGACTTTTCTTAATAAGTCGTCACTCATAAATGGAAAACTAATTTAAAAATACAACTTAAATAGAACTAGATATAATATTCTCTCATTGAATTCTCCTACTGAAATGCGATAATTTCTACATCCTTCATTTTACTTCCATACAAGTTGATAAAAACAAAGCACAGAGGCAGATGCAAACTGAAAATCTGAGCCCAACTCACTGATAACTTTGAAAAAACTTATACATAATTCACAAAAATGCAATCAGAAAGAAATTCGGGATTTATTTAAATGAAGTGAAATTGACTCCTTGTTTAATTATGCTACTAAGTAAGAAACAAGCATAATTTGAATTTATCCTTAATATATAATTTTTACGCTAGAGTAGTTTCCAACTTATGAGTCGCTGCCTAATTTTCGGTTCTTGGGTCTTTGCCAAATGATTCAAAGTTACATTTAATCCTTTTAATATTTACATATCTAAATCTAACTTTGCAAAAAAGACAAAAAAAAAAACACGCGTGCTGAAATGAAGCACGTGATAATGTTTGGTGCATTGAAATTCTGTTTAGTTAAGGAGTACTTTGTGATCTCTCTCTCTTCCCTCTAAAGTAACAAGCACAAAAAAGTTTTCGAATAATCTCTTCTAAGACTTTAAGTACCCAGGGTACTTCCGAGATTAGAAAAATTCACTTAATTTCTCGACGCTACGACTGAAAACTAGATAATTTTTTCGTGGTTTTGTACATTTTATACTTTTTTGTGTTTTGTATTTATAGTACAGTTGGAAGGGTTCACTATTTTCAGAGATATAACAAGAAACAACAGTGTAAGAGTAGTAACACTGCACAGAGAAGTACAAACTTGGTAAAATCCCCTGTTGATCAACTGAAATTGTCAAGCAGTCATATTTGATTCCACTTTTCTTCACTGAGAAATAGGCTAATAAAGTACTTAGTTATTTGCATCCATACTTCGCCACTGGTAGTAGCTGAGTCATGTATCAAAAATTCTTGTGTCATTAGCGAATTAAGCTATCAATTTGATGCCAGTAAACTATTGATCTTTGATATATGAGATCTTTGATTGATTCACGAGTGATTGATACTAAATCAACCAATAACTTATGCGTATCTTCAATGTATCGACTGTGCAGTCTCATTGTCACAATTGCTTCCATCCACTCTTCGCCACTTGCAAAGTCACAACAAAATTTAAAACAATATAGAAATGATTGCTCAGGCGATAGTTATTTTGGGAAAATAGTATTTATAACAAGACCTTTAAGTTGTTGGATTTTTCCCACAGATAGATTTTTGTCTACATAGAATAACATCTAAAATGGACATTCAATGCAAGTCAGCTTCTTAATACTGATGATGTCGCAAGGCAAAGAGAAGTGATGAAAATCTAAAAGGTCTCGTTATTATCGCTCTACCTTATCCACCTCAGGGTTGGGTTGGGTTGTTTTATCCAACCCAACCCTGACTAAGCCCACCATGGGCTAAATGGCCAGGTCACATGGAACCCGAAGGCTCAGAGAAGGTTGTGGGAGGGGATCCACTGGAACAGTTGTTGGGAGACAGATGGTAGCCTCCCGTCAAGGCCATCCAGCGTGTTCTTTAACGTGTAAAGGGTATGGCTCTTCCGCACACAAGGCCACGGCTTAACGTTCCATCCGACGGACCTAAGCCTTTCATAAGCCCATCGGTGTCCCCTACTGACCGTGGGCATGGCGGGGAATGTTGCGGAGATAAATCTCAACGCTGACCAGCTGGGACTCGAACCTGGGAACTACAGATTACGAGCATGGCGCGCTACCGACTGAGCCACCCCCGCCCCTACCTTTCGTGTAGACTTAGTAACTCCTCCTTTGTCTTATCACGACTACTCCTAAGCTCCATTTTAGCTCATACAGACCTCTGCCGTATTTAACTACTCACTCCTAGAGTAAGAAGGGCTTTTTTCCCAGCTCGAACGTGATGCAAAACTCTTCAGGAACATTTCACATCTACTTTCATCTCTGTTGCGTACTGGGGCTGCGCCACTTTGTGATCTTACTCTCAGTCATCTGCCTGTTGAGAACCTTTGAGATGTCCCTCCTGTTCGATCGCAATATGCAAACGGGTGAGTCTTTCTTAGAACTTCTTCGATTCCATGGAAAATGCAGGGACTCAATACTGAGCTACTCTTAATAAATGGTTCGACCCAGTCTTTAAGTAACTAACAATTATTTATTAAACACATAAACATGACAGATAGACCAGGACATATGCTCAGTTACATGGCATTACAATACCACCTTACTATGGCTGTTCAGCTGTTTTCCCAGAGCCCAATGTCATTAATTCCAGTCGGTATTTACAAGTCAAAGCTCTTTCTTCTCCTGTGCTCATTTCTCGACTGGTCTCTCTCTTCTTCCTACTCCCTTCTCCAACTATGGAGATGTGGCAAGGTCACTGACCTCTGGCCAGGGATCAACTGTTAGAGGACTCTTCTCCCGCACACGGGGACCACGGCCTAACGTCCCATCCTACGGATGGCGGCCTTTCCAAGCCCATCGGTGTCCCCTACTGACTGTGGGCAGGGCAGGGAATTTTGCGGAGACCCACCTCAGGCTACGTCATGATGTCAAACGAACATAAATAATATTTAATTATAGTCTTTTAAATACAGATTCTTTAAAATTTTAATTTAATAAAACTGATTCGCAAACGTTGTTACTGAAAAAATTCTACAATTCCAGACAAGGGTAATGTTGATATTATCAATGATCAGATTTATTATAACCTTTGGAAATTTCATCTGGTTAGGCTCCAAAGTTGAGTTTATAAAGATATAATAAAGGAAAAGGCTTCTTAAACCTATCATGGGGCGGAGGTGGCTCAGTCGGTAGCGCGCTAGGCTCGTAATCTGTAGTTCCCAGGTTCGATTCCCAACTGGGTCAGCGTTGAGATTTATCTCCTCAAAATTCCCCGCCCTGCCCACGGTCAGTAGGGGACACCGATGGGCTTGGAAAGGCCGCCGTCCGTCGGATGGGACGTTAAGCCGTGGCCCCGTGTGCGGGAGAGCCATACCCTGTGCACGTTAAAGAACACGCTGGATGGCCTTGACGGGAGACTACCATCTGTCTCCCAACAGCTGTTCCAGTGGATCCCCTCCCCCAACCTTCTCTGAGCCTTCGGGGTCCTTGTGGCCTGGCCATTTAGCCCATGGTGTGCAAAAAAGTGCCGCTCAGAGGTAAAACAATCCAAACAATCCAATAAACCTATCATATCAACGAATTATAATAATTCTCAATATCTATTCGTTGGAATGGAGGCGACTTGGATCTAACCTAGAGACTACAAAATAGCCTTCAAGCAGTTATTTGCCACGTGGTCTTTGAGGAAGGCAAGACCTCGAAGAAAAACAACACAAGGAAGCAAACATCCATTCATTATCCGGGGCTCTAAAACATGGATAATCTATAATTCATCAGTAGCCAAGCATGCTAACCATACACCAAAAAGCCAAAACATTATGACCAGCGTGTCTTTATGCAAATCGAAGCAACTGCAGGTATAACAACGGTGCATGTGAAGGTCATGAAACAGTATAAATAACACCTGATACTGAGTTCTCTTAATCAGTGTTGTTCTGGTTCTTCAGATGGGAAAGGCAGCGGACTTAAGTGAGTTTGAAAAGGCTAAATTGTAATGGCCAGACGACTGGGTCAGAGCATTTCCGAGATGCAAGACTTGTGGGGTGCTCACGGTCAGCTGTGGTTAGTACTTTCATAAAGTGGTCCGAGGAGGGAACCACGAACCGCCGGCAAGGTGTAGGCTAACCACGGCTCATCGATGCTACAGATGAGTGAAGACTATCCCGCATGGTACCAGCCAACAGAAGAGATACTGTGGTGCAACTCGCCCGTAATTTGAATGCTGGTGACAAGAGTAATCTGTCACAACAGAGTACATCGAACCCTGCTGAAAATGGGGCTGCGTAGCCGCAGGCAGCTCTGAGTGCCCATGTTAACCTTGGTTCACCATTGAAAGCGCATGCAAATGGTAACGCGAGCATCAAAACTGGACTTTAAATAATTGGAAGAAGGTCGTTTGGTCCGATGGACCGCATTTCCTATTGCACCATGTTGATGGCCGGGTATGTGTGCGTCGTTTATCTGGGGAAGTGTTAGCACCAGGATGCATCACAGGACGAAAACAAGCCGGTGGAGGAAGTGTAATGCTTTGGGCAAGGTTCTCCTGGGAAACCCTGGGTCCAGTCATTCATGTGCAGGAAACTATGACGTTTACCAACCACCTAATTATCATTGGAGACCAGATACATCCTTTCATAGCAATGGTATATCCCTCTAGTAGAACCTTCTTTAAGCAGGATAATGCGCCATGCCTTAAGCAGGATAATGCGCCATGCCCTGGTTGTTCGGGAATGGTTTGCGGAACATGAGGAAGACTTCCAGGTATTGTCCTGTCTCCAAATTCCCCAGACATTAATCCAATCGAGCATCTGTGGTTTGTGTTGGAAGAGCATATCCGATCTGCAGCGGCTCAGCCACGTAACTTACAAGAGTTAAAGGATCTGCTGGTAATGTGTTAGTACTAGATACCATAAGACACCTTTATAGAAATCCTGTAGCATCCATATCTCGCCGGGTAAATGCTGTTTCGGCGGCACATGGAGGGCCAATATCGTATTAGGCAGGTGGTCATAATGTTTTGGATCTTCGGTGTAGTCCATTTGGGATAGTAACTTGAATATTTACCAAATACTTCTTTGTGAAGCAATTCAGTAAGATATCAGAGATCTATTGGCAATAATTTTTAGTAGCAACACTAGAAGACACCCAACATGAAATATGCGTCCCACTTCTTTGGACAAGAAAAACTGCAGATATCAGTCTTTCGTATTCAGAACAGGAAGAACTTGAAATCATCTTCCGACAGACTTTCGTCAATTCGAGAAATTTAATAGAAAAATGACAGAAGTGATCCTGTCGTCATTTCTATGGTACTTAATTTTTAAACTATACAGTTAATTTTCTTCCATAAAGTCCTAACTATTATTCAATCTTTTGTTATATATTTCGCATTTCAAATTAACAGGGAGACATTAAGAACACAGCACGCCTTCCATATGTCAGCATTACATTTGTGCAATCTATTCTACATAGTGTAAATAATTATCATTCAGGGCAAAGATTAGGGCCAAAGACACATTTGATCGATCTTCAGCCTTTTCTGGTGTTCACTTTCTTGATATATTCCTTTTCTGGTGTTCACTTACTTGATATATTCCTTTTCTGGTGTTCACTTACTTGATATATTCCTTTTCTGATGCTTAATACACTTATATTCAAAATAAGTGGATATTGCATCTTGAAATGTGTAAAAGAGAATGACATGAAATATGACTGGGGTTGGTTGATTTGTTTTTTTTTCCTCTGAGTCGCACTTTTTTTGCACACAATGGTTTAAATGGCCAGGACACATGGACCCCCAAGGGCTCAGAGAAGGTTGAGGTTGTTTTACCTCTGAGCGGCACTTTTTTGCACACCATGGGCTAAATGGCCAGCTCACATGGACCCCGAAGGCTCAGAGAAGGTTCGGGGAGGGGACCCACTGGAACAGCTGTTGGGAGATAGATGGTAGCCTCCCGTCAAGGCCATCCAGCGTGTTCTTTAACGTGCACAGGGTATGGCTCTCCCACACACGGGGCCACGGCTTAACGTCCCATCCGACGGACGGCGGCCTTTCCAAGCCCATCGGTTTCCCCTACTGATCGTGGGCAGGGCGGGGAATTTTGCGGAGATAAATCTCAACGCTGACCCAGCTGGGACTCGAACCTGGGAACTACAGATTACGAGCCTGGCGCGCTACCGACTGAGCCACCCCCGCCCCAGGAAGGTTGGGGGAAAGGGATCCACTGGACAGTTGTTATGAGATGGATGGTAGCCTCCCTTCAAAGCTACCCAGCGTGTTTTTTAACGTGCACCAGGTATGCCTCTTCTGTACATGAAGCTATGGCTTTACGTTCATCAAACGGACGGCGGCCTTTCCAATGCCATCGGTGACCCTACTTATCGAGGGCAGGGTGGAGTTTTGCGGAGATAAATCTCAACGCTGGCTCAGATAGGACTCGAACCCAGGAACTGTAGATTACGAATCTGACTAGCTACCGACTGAGTCGCTCCCTCCCCATGAAATGTGGTGTGTATTAATTTTGCAATGGAATGGAAGTAAATGAGTGCAGCAAATTTAATCGACGCGATGGGGAGGGAATTTTTTCAGTCGGTGTCCCATGGCCGAGTGGTTAGCGCGCTTGGCTACTGATCTAAGGGACCTGGGTTCGAGCCCCGGATAAGGCATGGATATAAGTGTCGTTTTTCTGCTGAGGTCCTGCCATCCTCTCAGATCTTCTACTTTGGCATATAAACTGACAGGCTCCTGTCAGACCTCTGTGGCAAGCAGCTGCTTGAGGGGGTATTTATTTATTTTATTTAGAGCGCCAGGCTCGTAACTGCAGTTCTTAGGATCGAGTCCAACCAAGATTGTCTCAGCTACAGGCCTGCTGCAAGTTGTATATCATGTGACGTGACGTCAGTAGCATGGGCTTACGCTTTTCGGCTGCAGACGATCAATTGCTATAGTAGCATCTGTATTAAATAATGAGGCTGTTTGTGTACGTGGCATTTTACCAATACATTATTGCAGAAATGTATTGTTTATGTTTCAAACATTTTGCTAAATAATTATAGCAAAGTGAGGAATGATAAAAACTATAAAACAAAAACAAGAAAGTTATCAGTGTTTACAAGTAATATGACAAAATCTTAGAATTATCTTTTAAACATTGAAAGTATTTTATTTACTTATGTCCAAGTGTCATATGTGTTACAATATTTTTTTTTTTCTTTTCGCTTCCCGGTATATATAAACAAAATATATTCAGACTTCATTTCAAAAGAAATATTTTTGTGATGATAGATGTATCAATAATCTATCAATGTTGAGTGAGTAATTCAAATTACTTTGTAGAATATCATACATGATTACAGTATTTTTTATTCTGTTCATTTGCTTAATTGTGTGAGTAAATATCTTTCAGCAGTCATTTTTAAGCAAATATTAATGTGTCTCTGTCGATATGTGAATGTGTCTATCCAGAAGTGTCTCTACTGAGCCAGCAATTAAAACAGAATAAAATATTTTTTATTATGTTTATTTGTTTATTTGTGTGAGTGACATTCACAAGTCATTTGCAATCAAGTAGATGTGATGGCTGATGTAGCATGTCTTGAAACAGTAGTCCAAAATATTGCTTAAAAGAAACTCGTGGCTTATTAGAATATTTTGGCATATTTATTTTGCTGGGATGTTTGAGTCAATAATAATCAAAGATTTTATTTTATTCAAACATTTATTATTTAGTTCCCCTATTAGTGCGAAATTATTGTTTAAAAGTAATTCATAATTCTCTTTTTTGAAGTGCAAGATGTTTAAAAAGCATTAATCTTAGGGGAGATGTAAATGTTATGTAATGTTTGTCTTTTCAGTTGTGTTTGCAATTTTGTATCAGAAACCTTCGCATTTGTACAAAAATCAGGTAGAAATATTTTGTATTTTCATTATAAGATTTGAAACTGCACTGCAAAAGTTTTATTATTCATCTGATTTTGAATAAAATTATTGAAATATAATCTACATTAGTACTTTAATTCTACAACTATCAGTAGTAAAAAAACTTTAAAATGTTATGTTATTAAATAAAATTAATTGAAATAAATATACCGTTTAATTCTGCAGCTATCAGCATCATGACTTCAAATTTGAATTGGCAAAATTTAATTGAAACAAATAAACTGATTTATTGTAATTCATGAGGTGTAAATTGTAAACGTTTTCGAACGATATTTGCGAAAATGTATCGAATATAAAGGAAAACAGTGAGATTTCCTAGAGCATACTTCAATGCGCTTTGGTGAATGTAAGTCGACGCCATTGACGTCACGATTCGTTGGAGCAGGGCCTGTTCCTTCACGACGGCCCCTGTCCAACAGTGTCTTCTTTGTAATTTATCTCTGCTAAATCTCCTGCCTGTTCTTTGTCATAGATGGGATACCGATAATCTTCAAAAGGCGGTCGTCCAATCGAATGGAATGTAAGCCGTGGTTCCGTGTGGAAGTTCAAGACTCTGGAAGGTCTTGAACTTCCACACGGAATCTTGATAGAAGGCTTCTATATGTCTCCTAGCATATGTCCAGTGGGTCCCTTTGACCCGATCTTCTCTGGTCCCTTGGGGGCCTTTGTGACCTGGTCATTCATCTGATTTTGTGCAAAAGAGTCTTTAGTTCAAGTTCTTAAATGTACCTTAAAATATCCTCTTAAGACTTTTGAAGCAATTTCAAGAAACAGGAGAGTTTAGTCGTAGACCAGAAAAGAGCTGTCCCAAAGCCACAGTTGTTCAGAACAATCGTTATCTGTCTTATAATCAAGAAGACATAAGAAATCGTCCTGCGAGATGTTAGCCGCCATAGGGAAGACAGTTTCAAAACATACCGTATACAAGTGGCTGTATGACAGAGGCTTGTTTAGAAGACCAGTGATTTGTGTACTCCTTCAAACTAAGAACTCGTTTAACGTGGTGCAGACCGCATCAGTGTTGTAGCCCAAGCCAGTGGGAAAATATGCTCGTTACAGATGGATTGGATTGTTTTACCTCTGAGCGGCACTTTTTTGCGCACCATGGGCTAAATGGCCAGGTCACATGGACCCCGAAGGCTCAGAGAAGGTTGGGGGAGGGGACCCACTGGAAAAGCTGTTGGGAGACAGATTGTAGCCTCCCGTCAAGGCCATCCAGCGTGTTCTTTAACGTGCATAGGGTATGAGTTCTCCCGCACACGGGGCCACGGCTTAACGTCCCATCCGACGGACGGCGGCCTTTTCAAGCCCATCGGTGTCCCCTACTGACCGTGGGCAGGGCGGGGGAAATTTTGCGGAGATAAATCTCAACGCTGACCCAGCTGGGACTCGAACCTGGGAACTACAGATTACGAGCCTGGCGCGCTACTGACTGAGCCACCCCCGCCCCATCGTCACAGATGAGTCCAGATTCAATTTGAACACCGATTCTCGACGATCTGGAGAGAACAAGGAATTCATAATAACCGAGGCAACGTCTGATTTTTTTGTCGGTCCATTTTGGGGCAGTAATGTGATGACTAGACTCACAGAGCTTTATATATTTTTAGGATACACTGACTGCTCAGTGATGATCAATCGCTTCGTGAACACTATCAATTGCATAGATGATAGCTGTGATCATATGCATTTTTAACACATTCCATATCCTAATTCCAGCACTATGATTATGTGAACCCATCTCTCTTGTGCAGTATTCATGCCTATTACACGATTTCGCCATTATCCACTCACTGTTACTCAGTCACGTTTCAATACATCTCTATAAGATATTTAATTGCATTGACTGAAAACTGAGTTTTGTACACTTTTGCACATTATTCTTCAACATGTGAATTTTTTTCAGATGGTTTCTTGTTCCTTATTTATAGAATCACAATTCTTTTCTATAATTGGAATAATTTTAATTAGAAGTATAAGTTTTTAGAATCCTTGATCTTATTGTAAACAAGTATTTATTACACAATGCAGATTTTATATCATTCAAAGATTCAATTGTGTTTCTGCACTAAAGTATTTAGTGTTCAGATTTTGATGAATAGTATATTATTATCTAAAAACTGTAATTGATATGCATGGTGTAATTTATTCCAAAACCTTATTTATATAAGTAAAAATGAAAATCACGTCAAAAACGATAACACCAAAATACACCTGCCTTGCAAATTAAAGGGAATCTGCAGATTAAAGTTTGTTAAACAAAATCACTAGACCATTTTGCAAGAGAGCTGATGAGGAAGTGTGTAGACATGTTAGGACTTTCGTTACAGTTACAAAATTAATTTATCTTTCTATCCCTGAAAATGCCACAAGGTGCAAAATGTGCTAAAAAGATAACTTTTGTTTAAAAAGAAAGGGATTTTTAAAATATATTGAAGCAGAGTAAGAATATATATGTATTTAAAAAACATTTTCTTAATAAGGGATATCGGATTGGATTGTTTTACCTCTGAGCGGCACTTTTTTGCACACCATGGGCTAAATGTCCAGGTCACATGGACCCCGAAGGCTCAGAGAAGGTTGGGGGAGGGGACCCTCTGGAACAGCTGTTGGGAGACAGATGGTAGCCTCCCGTCAAGGCCATCCAGCGTGTTCTTTAACGTGCACAGGGTATGGCTCTCCCGCACACGGGCCACGGCTTAACGTCCCATCCGACGGACGGCGGCTTTTCCAAGCCCATCGGTGTCCCCTACTAACCGTGGGCAGGGCGGGGAATTTTGCGGAGATAAATCTCAACGCTGACCCAGCTGGGACTCGAACCTGGGAATTACAGATTACGAGCCTGGCGCGCTACCGACTGAGCCACCACGCCCCTAAGGGATATCTTTTTAATGAATAAAATTCTCTCGGACTACTGATGAATTCATCACCGGAGTCACGATGAAAACCGCTGCTCTATGGATTTATCCTGGCCACTCCACATGGCTTATGGTGTTCATCCCCATGTATTGTTTGACCATTCAAGGTCTATGGGAACCTATAGTTGCCCCCTTCCTAACACTGTCTCCTTCCTAATTGTCTCTCTCAGTGACCTTTAATATAGATGATGGCATGTCTCTTGTTCTCTCCAGGCCAGTATTCGTTTTGAGTCTCTCGTTAAAATCCTCGCCTGGTCCAATTGCGATGTTCTCTATTCCAGTTCATTCGCTCCTTTATGTGGCCTGAGGTGAAGGAAACAAAACGTACAGGTTAAAGAACATGCATAGCACTTTCGTGAAGCCACCTGCTAATGATGGAGTTGAAACAAATAATCCAGAAGTCACAAGGAGGAGAGAGCGCAAGTGAGCCAATGTTGTGGGATTATGTCTTCAAGTCGTAAGTAGAAGATACCTGTTCTCATTCGCTGTTGTGCTTGGACGACTCATTGATGATCTGCTGGAAACATTTTTTGTCTCCAAATATTGCCTAGCCTGTTGACTATATAGAAGGATTCGCACTGAGCCATCTCGGAACTTCTACCTATGATTGTTCTCCTTCAATTCATCCAATTTCTCTCCATCTAAAACTTTCTGGTAAATATCTGTGTTTCATTACGTAACAGAGGATCATTTTTTAGCGAACAAAGTACTAGCCGAACGACACGGCGATGATACCTGATAACTTATCTAAATAAGGTATCTACACATGCGCAGAGCATTCATTCGCAGGTGGTCATTTCATTCAACGAATTTTCCTACCTACTACAACATATTGTGGTTACATTTTCTGCACAATTTGAATTCTTTCGAAATAGGGCCGAATCTAGAGGGCCATGTCCCCCTCCCCCTAATATAGATTGACAATAAGGGTGCTAGAAGCCAAACATTATTAAACTTGTGCATACTTCAAGCATTTTTCATGAAATATTTTAAAAACCTCTAAAATGAAAGGAAAATGAATGTTACACGACAATGGAAATCGTATCTGTCCCCCACCCCCCAATTTTATTTATTTTTTCTAGATCCGGGCCTGTTTCAAAATATTATGAAACCTCCTTTCAAATGTAAGGCAGTGTATTTGAGAAAAATTAATATACACCAGAATGCGTTTGGTAACGAAAGACGTCCACGAGAGTGAAATATTTCGTAATTACAATAGTTTAGAAATTAAAAAAATGTGCATTTTAATTACTAATTCAATTATATTATTTATTTAAAAAAAGCAAATTACCCCTAAGATAGTTGTTTTCCATAGAGGTCTGACAGTAGTCTTCAGTATAATACGCCCTAGAGTACATCTGGGTGGTAGGCGAAACCTCAAGAGAAAAACTATACAGAAAAGAAATATCCATACCTTATCCGGAGCTCGAACCCAGGTCCCTTTGAGCCAAGAGCACTAACCACTCGGATTCAAGCTGAAATTAAATAAACAATCAAAGAAAAAGAGAAACACAGCCCAAATTAATGCAATGTAAAGGGCTTATTGTGGGTGCTGATCTGGATGGAGCGACGATTTTAAAAACAGCAGGGCTGACTGGTTTCTCAAAAGGTGAGATATCTCGGGTCTTTCATCAGTGGAAAAATAACCCACATTGCTTGTCTAAGAGGCATAAGTGTGGCACGACGACAATCTATCAGGAACGAGATCGCCGTCCTCTGAGAAGGCTTGTACGGAGAAACAGGACTTTCTGCGTGCAGCAATTGATCGAAGTATTCAATGAAGGCTGTTTCTGACCCATATCTCAGCAAACTATGCGCAGGGAATTGAAAAGGATCGGTATTAGCAGTCGCATGTCTATACGGAAACCATTGATTTCTGCGAAGAACCAGAAAGTTCGTCTACAGTGGTGTCAGGAACACCGTGATTGCACACTGGAAGACTGGAAAAAAGTCATGTGGTTCGACGAGTCGTGGTACACCTTGTTCTGTACCGACGGTAGGCAGAGAGTTTGGCGGGAGCCCCATGAAGAAATGGATGCAGCTTTCCTTGTAAACACAACTCAAGGTTCTGGAGGCGGTGTCATGGTGTAGGGCACGTTCTGTTGGTACCGAACGGGTCTCCTGATATTGCTGGAAGCTCGGGTGTCTTGCAAGGATTATTTGAACATTGTTGCCGATCAAATCCAATCTGCAATGTTGACTGTTTATTCAGTAGGTGACGGCTGTTTCATGGACAACAATGCTACTGTCCATCGCGAAAGATGTGTTCAGCAGTGGTTCAGAGAGCATGACGGCGACTTCCACCATCTTCCCTGGCCACCACAAAGCCCGGATCTGAATCCCATTGAGAATGTATGGGACATGTTAGAAAATCAGATCCTGGAGCCAAGTCTTCTTCCGTCAAATCTGAGCAAGTTAAAGGACTGTCTGGTGAACGCCTGGTATGCTGTAGATGTAAAGGCACTCCATTAACTTGTGGAATCTATGCCAAACCGCATACGTGCTGTAATTCGGGCTAAAGGAGATCCAACTTCGTATTGAATTAAGGTATCTAATTCAGTGGCCAGTGTGTATAGAAAGAACAAATATTATGGGCAATGAATGTTCTTTACTTCTGGTAAGAATCTATGGAGCGTGCGCAGAAATAGGCTTTTACACCTAAAGACTAAAATTCAACTTTATAATAGTTTGTTTTCTTTTAGAGTTAGTTATGGTAGGGAACCCTTGGTTAGGTTAGTTATGGTGGTTGGACTCTTTGTAAGCAAGATAACGGGAAACTTTATGGCTTTGATACAAGATAACATCCCCTTTGAAAACCTTTTCTGAATAAGTGATGAGACTGATACAAGATAATAAAGACATGATGGTCTTTTTACCTTGATACAAGATAAAAGGAAATTTTATGCTTTTGATTCTTAATGCTTGTGCAGTATCTTTGGCATTAGGTGATTCAACTTTGCGAGTAATGATGAGGTTAGGAAAAAGAGTCGGCAACCTCCTTTGAGCAGCATATTGTGCAAACAGAGATTCCGTTGGTTTGGCCAGTTGCCCCTATGCATAACTATAAGTTAGCGAATAGGGTTATGGACAGTGTGCCTAAAGGCTTCAGAAAGAGGGGGAGAGCTAAGATGCTGTGGGCAGACAATGTCAAACAGGACCTTGTTGGAAATAGCTGCTTGAGGATGATAATGTTGATGATGGAATTATAGTATGAGTACATGGTATAGAATAATAAATAGGTTAAAACAATACTTGCAAAAGATTTTTTAAATATTCTTATATTCCTTAAATAAAAAAATACTCTCAAGCATTGTTTGCCATTGAGGTCTGACAGGAACTTGTTAGTTTATTCGCCATACAGAAGGATATGAGGAAGGCGGAACTTCAGGCGAAAGACAACATCCATACCTTACCCAGACCCTTTAATCACTAGCCAACCACGCTAACTCTTATTTCTTTACCGTCCTAAAATTTCGGCGAGCTGTGTGCATGTGTGACTGGTTTAGCTCTTACTTTGGTCAGAATTTTTCAATAATCCAACCGTCAGATGTAAATGTTCCCATCCCATTGCTTTGAGACCATATGTGCTAAAAACTACACAAAGGCCAACGACTGAACACTAATGCCATGCTGTTGCGTGTCAGGCTGCGAAGACTTGGAGCACCGCAAAAGGTCATCAGAGAAGTAATTAATTTAATGCGTGTTCATGCTTAACACCATACCTGTCACATGGCAATAGTTCCAAACACTGATGCTGTCTGTTCCTACACCTGATAGTCTCCACCTGAGGGGGGGGGGGGCTCAGTCGGTAGCGCGTCAGGCTCGTAATCTGTAGTTCCCAGGTTCGAGTTCCAGCTGGGTCAGCGTTGAGATTTATCTCCGCAAAATTCCCCGCCTTGCCCACGGTCAGTAGGGGACACCGATGGGCTTGGAAAGGCAGCCGTCCGTCGGATGGGACGTTAAGCCGTGGCCTCGTGTACGGGAGAGACATATCCTGTGCACGTTAAAGAACACGCTGGATGGCCTTGACGGGAGGCTATCATCTTTCTCCCAACAGCTGTTCCAGTGGGTCCCCTCCACCAACCTTCTCTGAGCCTTCGGGGTCCATGTGACCTGGCCATTTAGCCCATGGTGTGCAAAAAAGTGCCGCTCAGAGGTAAAACAACCCAACCCAACTCCACCTGACGAGTCCCAATAAAAAAAAATGTTAATTTTGAATTAATTCTTATCATCTCGAAAAATTTAGGGACGGTCTTTTTTTTTTTTGATAATGCACTGTATATAGATGCTGTACTGTCCCAATTGACAGGCGATTGGCGTCTTTGCGACAGAGCAAAACTATCTGGGCTCGAATTTCATGTGAAACATAGATCGTCTTTCTCTCCTTCCTTATGTATCTTCTATGATGCGTATTATTTCTTACAGACCTTTTCTTCTGCATTTTATACTTCGTAAGTTCCCTCAAGCATCATATAGCCAAATATAGGTAGTTTTACCTCTGAGGGGCACGTTTTTGCACACAATGGGCTAAATGTCCTAGTTACAAGGACCCCAAAGGCAAAGAAGGTTGTGGATCCACTGGACAGCTGTTAGGAGACAGATGGTAGCCTCCCGTCAAGGTCATCCATCGTGTTTTTTAACGTGCACAGAGCATGACTCTCCTTCCACGGTGCCACGGCTTAACGTCCCATCCGACGGACGATGTCTTCCAAGCTCATCGGTGTCCTCTTCTGACCGAGGGTAGGACGAGTTTTGCGGAGATAGATCTCAAAGCTGGCCCAGGCGGGACTCGAACCTGGGAACTACAGATCACGAGCCTGCCTCGCTACCCACTGAGCCACCCCCGCCTCACGTACGTACATACATACATACATACATACTTGGGTTAAAGTCCGTTAATACGTTAAACGTTAAGTTAAAAGTTAACGAAAATATTAAATTTTTGCATATTTAACTTTTCAAATTAATACATTATTTTTTCTAATTAACATTTACGATTTTTTTTAGACGTTAATCATTAAATTTTCAGCAGTCCAATTTTCAAAAGCGATGTTTTCGGAATCTTTGTCAACCGTCAAGTCAAATGTCGCGAGACCAGTTAAGATGATTGAAATGAACTAGTTAAAATGAGCGACATCAGTTAAGATCAGATCTCATCTCTGCAGTGGCTCGAGGTTTGGAATAGCGGGAGCCTGACATGCCAAAGGATTTCATTAAATTTGAAGAAAAGGAGATCCCGATTTCTGAAAAGACTGTGAATCAATCCGTTTCTCAACTGGAGAGTGTCAGGTGCTATGAAGAAACTTTGGAACCACTCCTTCTTCTGCGCATGTTGAGAGGTTATTTAATATTGGTGGCCATGCTCTTGGTTAGTGGAGGGGCCGAATCACAGATACCAATTTTGAGTGGCTGCTGAAACTTAATAGATCTAGAGTTTTTTGGAGGGGGGTTGTGATATTGTAAATAGTGTGTGTGTGTGTTTTTTACCCTGTTGTAGCATAAATCTAAAAATTTTGGACTTAAATTTTTACAGTTAACTCGCTAAACATTAACTTTTAATTTTATTTGAAAAAAACTTCAATTAAAACGAAAACAGTTAACTAAGATAAAGTTAACTTTACCCAAGTGTGATACAAACATTCAAACACAGGGGCAGCGGTTGGCACATTCTGCAGTTTTCAGGTTCATAATCTGTATTTTCCAGGTTTGAGTGCCACCTGCGCCAGCGTTGAGATTTGTCTCTGCTAAAACCCGTCTCTGCCCTGGGTCAGAAAAGGGACACCGATGAGCTTGGAAAGGCCACAGTGTGTCGGACGGGACGATAAGCCGTGACCTCGTGTGCAGGATAGCCATACCGTATATACGTTAAAGAACATTCTGGACGGCCTTGCCAGGAGGCTTCCATCTGTCCCTAACATCTGTTTCATCTGGCAACTTTCCAGTGTGTTTCCTTACCCAACTTTCTCTGAGCCCTTGGGATTCCTTTCAACTTGGTCACTTAGCTCACTGTGTGCAAAAACTGCCACTCAGAGTTGACCCAATGTAAATAATCCTCAAGCAGCTACCATGGTCTACAGTGGTCCAGCCAGATTGGGTAATATATTCATCCAACCATATCTATCCTGAGCTATAACATTTGGCCACTGCAGACCAATTCTAAAAAGCTCGTATTTCCCATTGTCTACATAGCACATCCTAGGTCTCCCTATTTTTCTTAAGCCTTTGGGCAGATTGTTCATACCTCTATTCGCTGATCTTTAATTATACATATGGGTAACATGACTAAGCCACTGCAATCTCTCTCTGAATAATATGATGTTCAAAGATGATTTCTTCCTTTAACCTCGTCATTGCTTAGAGAGTCAAATCATCTAATGCCAAAGATATACTGCCTAAGCATCTAGAATTAAAGGTATTAATTTTCTGCTTTCTTACAAAGGGTCCAGGTTTTAATTGAACTTTAGAAAACTTCAGAAAGGACCAAACTATTATACAGGGTGAATCCGAAAAAGTGGGCAAAACTTTACGGGGTGGTAGAACGCAGCTATACGAGCAATATTCGTCATAGAATGTATGGTCGGAACGCAAGCGGTGAGAAGTTAAAATTTAGTTTTCCACTGTCACATTTAAAGAATGAACACAAGAAGGAGAGGAGATACTTCAGAAAACATTTTATTAACAGGAATGTAATTGAGGTACATGCTCAAAGAAATTGCTCAAAAGAGCTGCCGCCAGTTATACTAACCATTTCGTGGTTAGTATAACCAGCCATCCTCTCGGCAATCCACGGTAGAAATGCCTTTGGATGCGAGGACCGACCCTTTTATACCATTTCCAACGCCACCTAGCGGCTCGCCGTTTGCGTTCCGACCATACATTCTATGACGAATATTGCTCGTATAGCTGCGTTCTACCACGCCGTAAAGTTTTGCCCACTTTTTCAGATTCACCCTGTATAGCCTAATTTTAATCTTAAAGAAAGTGCTTATTTTTTTCGCAATATCTATCGATTCTTAAAAGCCTCAATAGGAATGCTTCTTTTGTTTATAAGTCGCTCATCTAACAATATAAATATCTGTTATACAAATTTCCAGATAATTAAACTCTAAAACTTGACCAAGAGCTCAGCCATTCAAAAGAACTAAAGCACCATCGATCCTAGGGAATGTGGAGGTCTAGGACAAATCAATTTTAAACCGGACCCCCAGTTAATCGATTTTCAATACTTTGATTTCCTCTATACAAATATTTGTCAATAATCCTACCTTATTACCAGATTAAACCCTAATGAAAGAGTTCATATCACCAATATCATTTGCCAATATGGCCAGATCGTCAGCATAATGTAAATCAGATATTTTAAACCGCCAGGATCAGTCTCGCTCATATGATAAATTCTTGAAAACTTATCAATAACCAAACTAAAGAAAACAAGAGATAAAATGTAAACTCATCATGACTCGGTATAGTGAACCATTATTACGTTAATAATATTAAATAACTTACTAGGTATGCTATACGATCAAATAATAAACAAAATATTATGACGATCAACAGAGTGAAAACTTTTTGAAATTTACCAAGGTTTTGGAAAAAAACTAGACATTTCTCATGAATTTCCTTATGAGAGAAAATGTGATTCGTGCAGCCTCTACTGGCGATCTCCACTAATGCGCAGAGAAAAGGAGTTAATTACTCCATTTATTGTTAGTTAAAAATATCATTAGACAAGAAAAATAAAAACATTATTCCAAATCCTTTTCTTAAGAACTTTTCCTACTCCACAAACATTTGCCATCAATTTAAACACTGACGAAACGTTTTCCTGTGTAGCATAATGCTGTATAACTTTCATGTATAACATAATGCAATACACTTTCAGAATCAAATTTTAAAGAAAATATTGTGTAAATGGCAGGTAGAAACGTTAATCATAAGGAATACAACAATAATGATATATTTATAGGTAAATAATGACAAGTAATTCTCACCTACACTGCAATGCAGAAAACGAAATAATTTTGGGTTAAAGTAATCAAGTAGAATTTTAAAGGCACCAGTAGTAAATCCTCCGTAATGAACACTATAAACAAAAAATATACACCCAGTGGTTGGATATCGATGTTAATTCCCCCCCCCCCTCCCCAGTAATGATGTTTTAGGGGGTCCGGTGAAAACTGATTTGTCCCAGACCTCAACGTTCCCCTAAGAACGAACCTGTATACAGGGTGTCTCAAAAATATAAGTATTAACTTTTAGGGGAGGTAGATAACATCTAAAGGAGTGAGAATTGCATTGGAACCCATAACCGGAAACGTCATCGTAAGTCGATAGGCGGCGCTGTTCATCAGTGCACTAGAGGGGAAAATTCGAATTTTCTCATTCGAGCGGTAGTCGGCTTACGAAGAGCATGCAAAGGTATTCGAACAGGGAGCTGGTAGACATGCACTTAGTGTATGAAATAGCTGAGAGCAACGGACTAGTCGCTCAACGAATGTATCAAGAACGCTTCCCACACAGACATATACTGGACCACCGTTTGTTTGTGCGTGCGCATCAAAATTTGTGCGATTATGGGTCATTAAGAGGTAGCAGAAGTGAGGGCAGGTCACGATCGACGTGTAAGTACTCCCGCCATGGAAGAAAGTGTGTTGGATGCCGTGGAGATTAATCCTAGTACCAGCACACGTGCCGTTGTCTCTGCCTTAGGAGTGTCTCGTTGCAGTGTACAGCGTGTTTTGCAAGGCGAGTCCTTACACTCCTTTCATCTCCAAAGGGTTCAGTTACTTCTCCCTGCAGATCATCCTGCATGTGTGCGTTTTGCGCAGTGGTATCTCCAAGAAAGTGCCCAAGACGTGAATTTCCCAGCTTATGTTTTGTTTTCTGATGAGGCCAGTTTCACTGGGGATGGCGTATTCAATCAGCACAATACGCATTTGTGGGCTCACGAGAACCCCCACAGTGTGCGCACCCATGCGGCACAACATCGTTTCGCAGTAAATGTGTGGGCAGGTTTGGTCAGCGACTGCTTAGTCGGGCCATACCGTTTACCATCCCGCATGACCTCCGCGAAGTATTT
The DNA here is from genome assembly GCA_038380435.1 of Ryuthela nishihirai. Lineage (NCBI taxonomy): Eukaryota > Metazoa > Arthropoda > Arachnida > Araneae > Heptathelidae > Ryuthela > Ryuthela nishihirai. The sequence goes on from JAWZYU010000001.1 coordinate 111,109,553, forward strand.
GATCTTTCTGGAACAGGTTCTACCAGGCTTACTTCCCCATGTTCCAACAAATGTAAGACGCAACATGTGGTTTCAACATGATTGGGCGCCTCCCCATTATAAAAGAAAATTTTGATACAGTTAGTTAGTGCATTTGAACATGTCTTTTGGGCAACGATGGATTGGGCGTGCTGGACCAGTTGTTTGGCCACCACGCTCACCTGATTTAATGAGCGTTGATTTCTTTCTGTTGGAGGCCCTCCAAGCTACCGTGTATGAATCGCCTGTGGAGTCTGACATGGATCTCGTGGCAAGGCTCGTCTGCGCTGCTGCTACTATCAAATAAACTCCATGTGTGTTCGACCATGTCCGGCAATCAATGCCCGTCGGTGTCACGCATGCATCGCGTCTCATGGTGGAAACTTCGAGCATCTGCTGTAATGTTAAGTACGCCATTTGTAATTATGTCCAATAAATGTTTTCCCATTAATCACTGTCTTGTGTCCTTTCAGATCTTGTGCCTCTGCTGCCACTTTCCCATGACATTTCCGGTTATGGGTTCCTATGCAATTCTCATTCCTTTAGAAGTTATCTACCTCCCCTAAAAGTTTGTACCTATATTTTTGAGACACCCTGTATAAGCAGTATATTTCAATCAAGGTTGTGGTGGGCATTTTTAAAAGGCTCTCATTTGTGCTCATGTGAAACTACACAAAATGCAAATGAATTTTTCTTACACAGTGAACAAAAAACTAAAATACTTTTATTAACTTTTATTTATGCATAGGTGTTTCGTAGGATTCCATAATACAATTAGAGAGTTCTTCCAATCGGAAAAAAAACTGTAAAAATCACTGCATGTATGCAGGTACAAAAGTTTCAGCTGACCACATTAAAACTGGATGAATTTGACATTAAGATAGTTTTATTTTTACATAATGCTACAGCTCATCCATTAGCTAAGCTTTTGTCAAGTGACAACGCAAAAAAATAAGTGTCTGTTCAAGCCCCCAGACACTTCATCATCTCTTGTACAACGAATCAAGGTGTCAACTTCGGTTTTAAGGAACTTCGTAACAACAAAGAATTTGAAGTGTCTCGCAGTTTTGTGTGATAACGATAAAGAACAAGACACGAGGGTTTGAACACATGTTGGCAAAATTCAAAACCTTGGTATTTAAAGCTGCCACTGATGGCTTGTTAGTTTCTAAACAGGTGGGTCAGGTTTTATGCAGTTGTTGGGTTGTTTTACCTCTGAGCGCCACGTTTTTGCGCACCATGGGCTAAATGGCCAGGTCACATGTACCCGAAGGCTCAGAGAAGGTTGGGGAAGGGGACCCACTGGAACAGCTGTTGGGAGACAGATGGCAGCCTCCCGTCAAGGCCATCCAGCGTGTTCTTTAACGTGCACAGGGTATGGCTCTCCCGCACACGGGGCCACGGCTTAACGTCCCGTCCGACGGACGGTGGCCTTTCCAAGCCCATCGGTGTCCCCTACTGACCGTGGACAGGGCGGGGAATTTTGCGGAGATAAATCTCAACGCTGTCCCAGCTGGGACTCGAACCTGGGAACTACAGATTACGAGCCTGGCGCGCTACCGACTAAGCCACCCCCGCTCCCACCCCATTTTTATGCAGTGAAACCAGCTATGTAGGGGATGGATGAAACTTAGAGCCCCAAGCTAGTAATTTGACTATTCCCAAGTTCGAGTCCCAATTATGTTTGCGTTGAGGTTTTCTCCGCTAACCCTTACATCATCGAGGAGAAAGAAGACGTCGACGGGCTTGTTAAGGTTTACACGAATAATAAATTATATATATATATTATTAAATTTAATAAATTAATTTCCCTTCAAGAAGTTGTTTGCCATCGAGGTCTGTCAATATGCCATAGAGGAGATATGTGAGGAAGGCGAGATTTCAGCAGAAAGACTACTCAAGAAATGAAACATCCATATTTTATCCTGGACTGGAATCCCTTTGACACGTAGTTAAGCACGCTAATTTCTCGGCCACCGGACAATTATGCATATTATATATATATACATAAAAAGAGGCTTATTTTCTATAAACCCAATCCCTACTAAGACGATAAATGTGTTCTTCAAAATATTCATGTAAATTAAACTCATATTAGTAAGACATGAATTCCTCATTAGAAATAATGTAAATAGGGGGAAATGCGTTCCAAATCCTAACTTGACTAACATATTTTCAATTTTAAACCTTTCTAATGACTATACTTTGATCAATGCTTTGCGATTTTTATTTGTTTATGAATATTTCATATATGAACTCATTTTTACATAAAAATAACAATGATGAAAGTTGAAACTAAAAACTGCTAAATGCAGTTTTTTTTGTTGTTGTCTTATTTTTAATGTTATTTTTTAATTGTTTTTAATGTTTATAATAATTTTTTAGTAAATAATTTTTAAATGTTGTCTTGTTTTTAAAAATGCATTTTTTTTTTATTTTAATGCATGGTACGTATAGATGATTTGCAAAGTAACGAAGATTGAAAAATAAGCAAATGACTGTTGTAAAAATTATTGTCTAACGATGAAGATGACTAATTACATACAAGCGTTTCTGCTCTACGCTTGACAAGTTATAATCTTGAACCAATTAGGGTGATTTTGTATATGCGTTTATTGTTATCGGTCAGCGACAATTAAAATATTCTTATTTATTTACAAACATATTACAAATTTATACATCTTTTCAACACCAATTTGTATTGTGGTATACACTAATTTGTATAGGCAAGTGCGAAAAATCTTTTTGGAAGTGCTTAAATTATGAACAATGATAGGTCAGATAGGTGAGGCAAGGACTTCACAAAACAAAAGCAATCATTACTATTTTTTGTTATTAATTCAGTTTAGGGGTTTTAATAAATATTTTAGTGAATATTACCGAAATTTTGGTATGCTGTGGCTGCTGTACCATATGTATACTACATGTACTCTGAAATGCCTGTTTATTAGGTACACCACACCTCGTAGCATAAATGATTCATTCCAAGACGTAATAGGTCGTGTGACAATGGTGTGCGGTATAAATTAGGCAGACCATCTCTTCGAGTTGAACTGAGCAGCAGAATGGGCAAAACGGTGACTTGAGCGACTTTGAACGTGATATGATAGTGCTAGGCGCACCGGTTTTGCATCTTTGAAACGGGACCTTTCATGCACAACCTACCTTTCCTCTTGGACTTTTCATGCACAACCAACCATTCAAAGAGTTTACCGAGAATGATGCGAAACGCAAAAAGCTTTTCAGGTTGAACGTGATATGATAGTGCTAGGCGCACCGGTTTTGCATCTTTCAAACGGGACCTTTCATGCACAACCTACCTTTCCTCTTGGACTTTTCATGCACAACCAACCATTTCAAGGGTTTACCGAGAATGATGCGAAACGCAAAAAGCTACCAGTGATCGGCTATCTTGTGGACGTAAACAGCTTGTGGATCAGATGGGTCAAAGGAGTCTGGCGAGAAACATGTAAGCGAGCAGACGTTCCACAATCAGGCAAATCACAGCAAAATTAAGCATTGGTGTAAAGGTCATCTCCGAACGAACCACGTCGGACCTTGTCGCAAATGGGCTACAACAGCCGCGACCATTTCGAGTGCGATGTTATCAGCGAAGATCACGAAAGTGCATCTCCAGTGGGCTCAGGAGCATCAACACTAGACCGTTGAGGATTGGAAAATGGTAGTCTGTTCGGACGAATCAAGGTTCCTTTTGCATCATGGTGATGGAAGGATCAGAATTTGGCGCAAACAATATGAGCCCATGGATCCATCTTGTTTGGTGTGAAAAGTACAAGCCGGTGGTGTCGGTGTGAAGAATACTTTCCTGGTACACATTAGGCCCCCTGATATCCATCGATGGACATCTGAATGCCACGACGTATTTGAACATCGTTGTTGACCAAGTTCATCCCTTAATGGCTAAAGTTTATCCTTACTCGGATGGACACGTTCAGCACCTGCTCACAAGGCATATATCGTTTACCGAATGGTTCCAAGAACATGCCGACGAGTTTTCCTTGCTTCATTGGCCTGCACATTCCCCAGATCTAAACTATATCGAGCATCTTTGGAATGAGGTGGTATAAGGGCTGTTCGCAGTGAGACTGTACCACCGTTCAATTTGCAGCAACTGCGCAACACAGTGATTTCCGCATAGTACAATATTCCTGCACAACGCATCCAACGTCTTCTAAGATCCATGCCCCGACGGATTAGTCTGTTCTTAAGGCCAAAGGAGTGCGACTCGCTACTGGGTAGGTGCACCTAATAAACTAGCATTTCAGTGTATATATAATATATAGCTGTTACGTGTAGTAGAAATGAAAAAGATAGAAACCAGGGAAATGGAGAACATTCTCCAGTCCATCAGCTGAGAGATGACCGCTTCTACAGTTCATCAGCAGAGAGATGACCGCTTCTACAGTTCATCAGCAGAGAGATGACCGCTTCTACAGTTCATCAGCAGAGAGATGACCGCTTCTACAGTTCATCAGCTGAGAGAAAGTCACATGAACATTTAAAACAAATTAATGTGATAGCAACAAAATAAATTAAAAACAATTCAAACCTTATTTTGCAGATTCAGAGCAGAAATCCTTAGTATTAATTAATGCATAGAGCTTACAAAACATAATCGTAAAATTCAGTGAAAACCAAAACATTATCAAACGCAAGGGGGGGGGGGACCAACACGTAGCTCGCGAGCCATACATGGCTCGCACAACAATTTAAAGTTGCTCATGAAAACTATTTAAATTCTGTCCTTTCTAAGATCTATTTCTAAAGTGTTAATTTTTGCAATGCTGATATTGTGTTAGTATGTTATTTATGATGAACTTAATAAATGATTATTGCATTAAAATTTAAATTTCTTCAAAATTATTTGACATACCATTTTATTAATAATTTTGGCTATCATGTGATCATGTGCATTTTAACATTTTTTTATATACAAGTATTAAACTACGTACCGTCCCATGGACGAGTTGTTAGGACTCTTGGCTGTTGATCAAAGGGGCCTGGGTTCGAGGCATTGATGTTTGTGTTATATTTCTGTCGATGTTTCGCCTTCATCACAGATCTTATCGGTGGCGTATTAAGCTGACAGTCACGTGTCAGACCTCTGAAAAATGAAATTGAAACACCTTTATTTTTGTTCCAGTAATGAAATATGTAGCATATCTTTTCTTCTTGCAGTTTGCATTTTCTCATTTTTACCCACTCTTCGAAGTTTCTAGTCTTTCAATCGATTAAACTAACTTTTCAACTATAGAAGCGTCTCTCCCAAAAATGATGGATGGCGTCAAATACGTCTTTTTTTTGCAATCCCTCCGTCTATTTCTCCATCCTCCTGTCTATTACCCCCATCCGTTTCTATTTTTAAACGCACATTAGCCAAGTGATGATTGCTCCTTTCTGCTGCAGCATAATTTAAAACGGTTTGCATTCTCGCTCGCATTCAGTATTATTTCCAAAAGAGCAACTGCTTCGTCGACTAAGAATGCTGAATTCCTTAATTTGTCAAGTCACCTATAGGTTTTTTTTTATTATTCTTCTGCAGCTTTTAATTTCCTGCAACTCTTCAGCGGAAAGATAGCAATAGTAGGAATGCGTAATCCATTACTTTTTAGCTACATGTTATTTTTAACTGCGTTTCAAAAATAACTTGTGTGGTTTGACAGGAAGATCTATGGTGTAACAGTGCTCCGTGGTTTCGCTTTCTTCTGTTGTGCCGTAGAAGAGTTATGGATGGTCTGCTGGATGGCATCTGAAACATGAGACGCCATACCTCCCGGACATGTAGAGAGCCTTTCCAACTCCCGGCCTACCTTGCGACAATGCACCGCGACTTTTTATCGAGTTGTTGAAATACCTTAGTACTCTTTCACTTGACTTTAATTGTGTGAATCAAGATTAAATACAGTGTCCCAGCAAAGAAAATGGGGGAAAACGGCAAAAATAAAACGGTTTAATGATGGTGTCACTCTTTCACCTGTAGCTTGATAGTATTAGAGGGGTAATAATTTATAAGATGGGGAAATTTATGGTTATCAGTTCAGGTGAATTAGGCATAGTTTCGACTGTTGTTCAAATTAATTTTATTTTTTTAACACTTCCTTCTTTATTTTTTTTTTCATTTCAGTTAACCTTTAAGAGTCTTTTATTATTAATTTACGCAAATATTTAAAGTTTGCAGAGTAATCGATATTCAAACTGTATGCAGATAAGTATTCAAATATCGCATTTTTCTTCAAAAATCTTTCTTTAGGAAGGACATGTTTTTAGAAGTAGGGCATTCATCAGTTATTAATAATATTTGAAATCAGGATTTTCCTCTGCTCGGTTTAAAAATAAAGAATTTCTGGAAGAAAACAAACTAAAAACATTTTAATAAATATAAATCTACTGCATTTTGTGTTCGATATAAGCATAATATTTTTGCTGTTGATTTTTTGCACACTCCCAAAGGTGCGAAAATCTATCATAGAAAAATATTTTTCTGTTTCTTGAATCCAGGTTTTGAATGGCCTTGCTATAGCTAAATTATTTATTTTTAAAATTAACAAAAACTTTAGGATTTATTGTAATTGATAAGTAAATAATATATTTAAGAAAAGGGAAAGAAAATTAGATATACCTTACCCTAACAAAATATTAGAGAATTTCCATATTGTGTCCTTGTGGATCTAGATCTAAAAAAAGAAGTTCTTGGGGATCTAGCTTCGAGTTAGGTTGTTTTACCTCTGAGCGGCCCTTTTTTGCACACTATGGAATAACGGACAGGACACAAGGACCCCGAAAGCCCAGAGAAGTTTAGGGGAGGGGATCCACTGGAACAGCTGTTAGGAGACAGATGGTAGCCTCCCATCAAGGCCATCCATCGTGTTCTTTAACGTGCACAGGGTATGGCTCTCTCACATATACGGGGCCACGGTTTAACGCCCCATCCGATGGATAGCGGCCTTTACCAAGCACATCGGTGTCCCCTACTGACAGTGGGCAGGGCGGGGAATTTTGCGGAGATAAATCTCAACGCTGATCCAGCTGGGACTCGAACCTGGGAACGAACCTTACTGAAACGAACCTTACGAGCCGAGCGCGCTACCGACTGAGCCCCCCCCCCCCCCCCCCCCCCGCCCCATCTAGCGTCGATGCTCTAAATGAGTTTAATGTAAAAAGGTGACTGAAGGAAATGATAAAAATCAGTTTTATTTAAATCTCGATTTTCAGCAATATTCATTCAGTATTTAAATAGTTTCGTAAAATGAAATATTTTGGAAAATTAATGTATCATAAGATTTAATAAACAAATCTACAAATCAGAGGTTTTCATAACGGTTATTTCAATATTAGACAATTGAATGATTTTTGTAAAACAAGATAATCCGTCGTTAAATATTTCAGCTTCCATGTCGTTTTAAATACTGAACGAATGCTGTAGAAAATCGAGATTTAAATAGATTTGATTATGATCTTTAGTTTATTTGCAGTAACATTTTTCCTTTAAGTGCATATTTTAGAAGTTGTACGGCATCAAGATTAGATTCTCCTTGACATAACATGGAAATTCCCTAAAATTTTGGAATTTTTAAGTAAAATAAAAAAAATATAAAAAATAAATTAAAGAAATGAAATAAATAAAATAAAATAAAATTTTTTATTTTTAAAAGAAATGCGAAAAAAAAAGTCACTTATAAATCGTTTAAAAAAGCATCGCGCTTGCACAGGATCGAGAGTTGGTCAGCATCTATCATACATAAAAATGAAACCTTCAACCTCTTTTCGATCTGGAAAGGGACCCCGCTGGGCTTAGAAATCCCACCATAAATAAAGTATATTCTTCTGCGATAAGGGGGCGAGGGTGCCTCAGTTGGTAGCTCGCCAGTCTCGCAATCTGCAGTTCCCAGGTTCGAGTCCCAGCTAGGTCAGCGTTGAGATTTATCTCCGCAAAACTCCCCGCCCTGCCCACGGTCAGTAGGGGAAACCGATGGGCTTGGAAAGACCCCCTTCCGTCGGATGGGACGTTAGGCCGTGGCGCTGTATGCGGGACAGACCCATATCCTGTGCACGTTAAAGAACACGCTGGATGACCTTGACGGGAAGCTACCATGTCTCCCAACAGCCGTTTCAGTGAGTCCCTTCTCCCAACCTTCTCTGAGCCTTCAGGGTCCTTGTGACCTGGCCATTTAGCCCATGGAGTGCAAAAAATGCAGCTCAGAGGTAAACCAACCAATCTGCGAGAAGACCTGTAGAAGCTTGGAGTAGTTTTTAGGATCCTTATCTGTCCTATACCTAACAAACAAAAAAATCAAGTACATGAGGAATATAAAAGAATGAATTCTGGAACACTAGGAATGCGAACCTTTCTAGCAGTATATTAAGGATGAAAAATTCAGCAGGAAAATAAGATTTTTTTTTCAAGTGAAAATTGTTTGTTCAGGAGTTAGATTCGCAACTTTTCTTCACTATCGAAAAACACGAAAAATGTTTCGCTCCACTCTACCCTGATGAAAAACGTTTTTCTCCATTCTACCCTGAGTCTTGTGACCTTTCGATTTATCCCATTTTTGCACAAAAATATTCAGAGACAAAACAGTCCAACTCTCGTTGCATAAAATTGGAAGCAAGAGATATCGAAATTCAATCATTGAAAATTAAAGTTTGTAAATCATAGTAATATACGTGTGTTGATTAACAAGAATTGCATCAAAAATAACTAATGAAAAGGTAAGTTAAGAAATGTAAATCACGCTTTCTCTCCCCCCCCCCTACCTACCTCTCCATACACCTGACAGAATTCATTCATTTATATTACTTTTCCTTCTCCCAAGTAAGGATTTTGCAAAACTACCTAAGAATGTAGAACGAAACTCTAAAAAAAATTACCTTTACAGTAAGTATTTTTTTTCCACTACTGCAAAAGTTGCTCCAGCGAAAGCCCTTTTTAAAGGACTTTTTATCCACTCCCAGAAAGGGAAAAACGTTGAAATCTTTAATTTCTAATTTTCTTAGTTGGGTTATTTTAGCTCTGAGTTCTCTTTTTTACACACAATAGGCTAAATGGCCAAGTCACAAAGACCCCAAAAACTCAGCTAAAGTTGGGGGACTTGATGAGATCCAGCGGGTTTTCTAATTTGCGCAAAGTATGGTTCTCCAGCGCAGGTTACCACGGCTTAATATCCCATCGGATGGACGAACGGCTTTTTCAAGCCCATCAGTGTCCCCTTTTTCACAGAGAACATAAAGAGGATTTAGCGGCGATAACTCTCAACGTTGTCACAGTTCAAACTCGAACCTGAGAACTACAGATTACGAGCCTGGCGTGATAATAATTTCAATGCTGAACTTACAGAAGATTTAATTGCAACAACGAAATAGAACAAAATTTACAACAAAACCTAACCTTGTTTTCGCGTTTTTTTTTTTACCTTCCTCTTTTAAGTGAAAATTATTTCCCTTTTTAGCACACGGATATCAAAATGACATTTTACTGTCATTTTTACATCTCTGTCTAGCTTTACAAAAATTCCTACCTGTTGAAAAAGTTGGAGCTGATGAAATGGCAGGAAACGTCACTTATTCGAAAGTAGCAGAGGCGAAAAAAAAGAGCCGAGAGAGGAAAATCCCGAGGTGAAAAAAAAATGTAATAAAATATAAAATACATCAGACGCGCAGGTGCTGTGGATGTTGCGGACTGAGGCTCGACTTCTGCTATATATTATAACGCTTGGCGTGGCTGTTAATAACAAAAACGGAAGGACTGCTTTGGCGTGCAGGAATTATTGACAAACTGCTTCTTTCCAACCAAGTTCAACTCATAAAGATTCTCTAATATGACCCGAAAACACACGTTGAGAGTAATTTCTTTTCAATTTTTTTTTCTATCTCAGTCGTGTAATTTTCTTCTGAGTTTACTAAGATCCAAGAGCAGGCGCCGTAAACGCCATCTAATAAGCAGTGTTGTAGGAAGGCTGAGGCATGCTTGATTTCCTCTGGATCAGCAGTTCGGGAATACATAATCAGGCTGCACTTGCGAAAGAGCCAATATCGAGGTACTCATGACCCGCATAACGATGCGGTGATCTCAGCATCAACCGTTATTGAATATGCGCTTGATATATTACCTCTTTCTCACTATTACAGCACTTGAACAAAATTAATAAATATCGGAAATCGACGAAAGAGTGATTTACTTACCTTAAAGCGATTAGGGTATTTACAGTTGTGCCCCGTTTAATTCTTTATCTGAAAGAATTTTTAGTACTTTTCATCTGATTAAAGAGTTGTTGCAATCTATGTGTCAATCGGTTTTAAACTTCTGTTGGATTTTACAACATTTTGAAAATTTGCGAATTTGCGATGATACGGTACTGTGATGAAAGTTGGGAGAAGTTTGGTTATTTTTTTCTCTAATGTTCTGGAAGAACACGCAGATATTTCGGTTTTCCATGATATCAGTAAAAGACAATTTTGAGGGTGAATTGGTATGTAATACAATGCATTGTATGTAAATTGGTATGTAATACAATGCAAGCTGTTGAATGATCAAGATGTTTCAAATGATTTCGTTGATCAGTTTAAAGTAGTAGTAGTGCACAGCACGTCTAAATTCGGCATTTGAAGATTGAAAATTTGAAATAGAGAACTACGAAGAATGGGGGAAAATAATGGTTTCCTGGTTTTAAAATTGAGTTGTATTTTTTTCTTGTAGGAAGAGACTTGAAAGTTTAATGCAACAAATTTCTCGTTGAAATTTGGCGAATCTCTTTAAAACCAGTTCTTTTTAATGAGGTGATCAAAAAAGGGTTATAAATTCAAACTCGGAATATGTCATAGGTGGAGAATATAGGGTTGGGTTGTTTTGCCTCTGAGTGGCACTTTTTTGCACACCATGGGCTAAATGGCCAGGCCACAAGGACCCCGAAGGCTCAGAGAAGGTTGGGGGAGGGGACCCACTGGAACAGCTGTTGGGAGACAGATGGTAGCCTCCCGTCAAGGCCATCCAGCGTGTTCTTTAACGTGCACAGGGTATGGCTCTCCAGCACATGGAGTCACGGCTTAACGTCCCATCCGACGGACGGCGGCCTTTCCAAGCCCATCGGTGTCCCCTACTGACTGTGGGCAGGGCGGGGAATTTTGCGGAGATAAATCTCAACGCTGACCCAGCTGGGACTCGAACTTGGGGGAGAATATAGGAAAATAGGAATAGGTAGAGTGAGCAAATTGCAACAATCAAATCTATTGGAGTGCAAAAAGTTTCAAATTTAAAGTGCAAGATACATATCAATTTAAGAAAAATAATAAATATTCCTTCAAGCAGCTGCTTGCCACAGAGGCCCGATAGAGTGTCAGTTTATACGCCATAGTAGAAGGTCAGTGAGGATGGTGGGACATCAGCAGAAAAACAACACAAACGTCTATGCTTTTCCAGGGGCTCGAACGCAGGTTCCTTTACTCAGTAGCCAAGCACACTAACAACGCGAACAGCTGACCAAAGAAGTAAGATACTACTTATATAGATAATGTCAAACACATTTATGCTGATGTTATACTATGCATGGATTCAATATGCTATACAATATGCTTTAATTACTTGCCGAGGAACCTATTTATTATCTGCTAGTGGTATTGAAGTTTTGCAAAGGAAGTTCTTGAATATAATGACATATTTTAACAAAGATAGAAGTAACAAACTGGCCGAAAATAATAAGATTATGTATTTAAGAAAGTTCTGTACATATCGAATAGTGCATTTAGAAAACCTAATATTTTAAGGAAAAGGGACATATGGTCTGCGAAATGGAGAACGTAAGTTATTTATTCCACAGGCTAAAAGAGAGAATTTCACATAGGTATTTTATGTTTTATGGCCTGAGAATCTCTAATTCATTGCTCATAAATAGAAGAATGGAAAAAAAATTGTCTGCAATGGGTAAAATTTACATTATGGAAATAAAAGATATAGAATTGTAGTAAACTTCTGGGTTATCCGGCATTTATTGGGGATGAGGTTGCCGGTTAAAGGAACCTGCCTGTTGCGTGAAAAATATTTTTATAAAAACCAAATATCGTAGACACAATCTGTATTCAAGCCTTGGTTGGAATACAAATGCAGTTAAAAGCAATGAAAATGAAGTATATAAAATAAAATAAATAAATACCTCCTCAAGCAGCTGCTTGCCACAGAGGTATGACAGGAGCCTGTCAGTTAATATGCCATAGTAGAAGATCTGTGAGGATGGCAGGTCCTCAGCAGAAAAACGTCACATAGGTAGAAAAGCGTACACAAGAACAAAAAAAACTATCTGAGACACGAGAATAGTGAAACTAAGATAAATTTTAATTTCAGGAAAAAACAAACTTCTTATGTATACGTATTTGGAGTTTAGTATTTCTCCAATACTTTCCATTGTATTGTATTGAAGAAAGCATTTCTTCAATACTTTCTTCAGTATTTAATGTTGTTGTAATAGGAGCATCCTTGTCAACATTTATCTATTCATCGCCATAAAACCATAAACAACCAGTCAAGCTATTCATTAAGTTCATTTCTGGAAATATTTTTTCCTGGATATGCAGCATTTGTGCACTCGATTAAATCCAATATTTCTTCATAAACAGTTTTCATTTGGTAATCTTGTTGATCACGATATCCTTTAAAACCTTCTTCCTGATCATGATCCATCTTCAGACTTTTTTCAAATAGCGATATCACCAAGTTCAATAATAAAAAAAAAAAATAAATACCTCCTCAAGCAGCTGCTTGCCACAGAGGTCTGACAGGAGCCTGTCAGTTTATATGCCACAGTAGAAGATCTGAGAGGATGGCAGGACCTCCGCAGAAAACAACACGAACATCCATGCCTTACCCGGGGCTCGAACCCAGGTCCCGTAGATCAGTAGCCAAGCGCGCTAACCACTCGGCCACGGGACGGCTCAAGTTCAATAGCTATTTGAAATTATGCCAGTTGCATGAGAATTTCAGATGCTTGAGTACCGGATAACCGGAAGTTTACTGTAATAATCAAAATAAGTAAATGGTAAGCAAAATCAGTGGGAGGGAATTTTTAAAATATTAATAATCAGAGTAAATGTTTTTTTTAATAATAATTTAATTTTCTTCCACTTTTTTGAAAATTTTTGTGAGTTATTAAAGAGTTTGTTTTCGTATAAATATATAATATATATGAATGAATTGCTGCAAGAGACTGATAACTCATTGTACCTGCCAAAATGGATAGATCTGCGTATTGTATTTCTGCTGTTAAAGTCTTTGTATGTTCATTTAAAAAGCTATGGAAGTTAAAATATTTAATATCTTGCTCCTTCAGTAAAAAATTATTCAAAATCTGCAAAAATTTAAAAAGTGATCTCCGCTAATCTCGTTTCTTCCATGGACTTGGAAAGGACTTCGTCCATTGCTCCTTGTGCAAGAGAGTTTAACATTGTGCACGTTAAAGAACACGTAGGTGGCTTGGATGGAAGGCTTCCATCTGTCTCCTAACAGCCGTCTGTTGTGTAGAAGCGTGAATGGAATCAATTGAGACAATGAGACTGCGCAGTTGAAGCATCGAAGATTCTCATAAATAATTGATCTATTGAGCTATCAATCACTTGACAATCAACCAATTTTCTCACAGATGGCAGACCATTAGTTTATTGGAAAATGACTGATAGCTTGATTTAATAATGTCATAAAAATTTTTGATGCGTCAATTGCGCAGTTTCATTGACTAAGTTTCTTCCTTCTCTGCTTCGCCAATGAGTGGATCCATTTACCCCAATCTTCTCTGAGAACTTGGGGTTTTTGTGACCTGTCCATTTTGCCCATTGTGTACACAACAGCGCAGCTCAGATGTAAACCAACCCAAACAACTAAGAGTAGCTTATACATTTTAGTAAAATTTAATATTATGGCTACTGTTTTTGCTTTAACTGTTTGAATTAAATTCTAGATGAATTATTTCAAATAACATGGCTACATTTTAATATTCCCTCTCTCATAATTCTGCAAATGTTAAAGGAATATTATTGAAAAACCGATATTTTGATTCGTTTGATTGAGATATCTGTCTTAATTATCTTCAGTAACAAATTTCATAAAAATTTTATTTAAGAACTTCATCATCATCATCCTCCTCCTCAAGCAGCCATGGGCTACGGAGGTCCAACTAGACCGTGTAATTTAGTTCTCCAAACATGCCTGTCCTGAGCTACATCTGTTGCATCTGGCCACTGCACACCAATTCTAACAAGGTCCTGTTTGACATTGTCTGCCCACCACATCCTAGGTCTCCCCCTCTTTCTGAGGCCTTTAGGCACACTGTTCATAATCCTATTCACCAATCTATAATTATCCATACGGGCAACATGGCCAAACCAGCGGAGTCTCTCTCTGCACAATATGCTGCTTAAAGGAGATTGCCGACTCCTTTTCCTAACCTCATCATTAGTTACAAAGTTGAACCATCTAATATCCAAGATACTGCGTAAGCATCTAGAATCAAAAGCATCTAGTTTCCTGTTATCACGTTTACAAAGTGTCCAAGTTTCACTACCATAACTAACCCTAGAAAGAACCAAACTATTATACAGTCTAATTTTAGTCATTAGGTGTATCGCCTATTTGAGCTCTAAATCTGAGACCCAATTGACATAACCACCGAATATATCCTCTTAATTCAGCTTCATTTGTGCTATCCATGGAGTCATTTTTTGCTGAGACTTTGCGTTCTGCTCACCTAGTGGGAGTAAAAACAACATTGCCAAATTGGGAAGTGTAAATCCATTTATTTTTGTATTCTGAAAAATAAACTAGCTTAGATAGCTCTGTGATCAGAACACCTGACATACTAGGAAGTCGTGTGTTCGTATACCACTTTTGACGAGAAACTCAATTTTTATAGCTAACCTTTCATGAGTTCCACATTTACAAGAAATTTCCTGTGATTTTTCTATTGTTGGGTTTCTTGCTTTACCTCTGAGCGGTGCTTTTCTGCATCCAATGGGCTAAATGAACAGGTCATAAGGGCTCATAGAAGGTTGGGTGTAAGGGACCCACTGGACAACTGTTAAGAGACAAATGGTAGCCTCCCGTCCAGGTCACCCAGATTATTCTTTAATGTGCACAGGGTATGCTCTCCCTCACAGGGTGTCAGGGCTTAACATCCCATCCGATGGGCGACGGCTTGTCCAAGCTCATCGGTGTCCCATTTCTGACCCAGGCAAGGTGCTCTACTATTAGAAAAGTGTCTTTGTTTTAGATTTCCACATTTGAATTAATTTTGTTACTTAAAAACTTTGCAGATGTCTAACCGAAATCTTCTCTACTCTTAGATCTAAAATTCGCATTATTTGCTGTTCCATTTCCTTTTATCAATGTGGATTAAAAAGAGTTCAGTCGAATTTAAAACGTATTTTTACCAAGACATATGAAAAACCACGAGAAAGAACAAACAAATCTACTTTTCCTCTCTCGTATGTCATAAACAAGCCATAAATTGTAATAATAGCAAGCCAGATGTACCAACGGAAATAAAAATGCTAAGAAACTCTCAAATATAAATCACAACAAGAAAACCGAGCTTTCAAAATACAGTTTAACCTAATGAAATTCTGACACTTCGAGATGAATATCAAATCTCCGCTTGATCCTGTTTTTGCTCTTCCGTCAAATCTGTTATTTACAAGCAGCGCGGTGTTAGAAGAAACGTCAAGACTTCTGCTTGTTCTGAAATTCTTCAGGCTTCACTCTTTCCCTTGCAGTTTTTCATTTTTCTTCTCATTCGCCTTTGTTACATCTGAACTCTCTGCGTTAGAATCTTTCTTCCTTTGCCTCCTATTTCTCTTAAATAAGAGACGATTCATCAAATGTGAAATGCACTTGCAATATGAGGGCAACTATAAACATTTGTTTTGATATGATTGCACCTGAAATGACACTATGCCATCTTCTCTTTAGACTAGAAGTGTTTAAAATTCTTCTCGTCAGATATCTTGAGAATTCAGCTTCTGAGCTGAAATCTCAAGAACTCAGGAACCCAGCTGGGACTCGAGCCTGGGAACTGATGAGTCAGTACCCTAAGTTAAATGTAACTCAAATTCAAGAATCGTTGCTCAATTGCAGAATGAGATATTACGATGAAGTTGAAGTAGATGGAGTCAGAATAGTTCGTCAGGGTAATAATAAATAAAATAATTATTCTCTCAAGCAGCTGATTGTCACAGAGGTTTTACAGGAGCCCATCAGTTTATACACCATAGTAGAATTTCTGTGAAGCTGGCGGGAACTCAGCAGAAAAGCAACACAAACATCCATGCCTTACTCGGGGCTCGAATACAGGTCCCTTTGATCAGTAGTCTCCTTGATATGGAGTCACGGCTTAAAGTCCCATTAATAAGATAGTAGCGTTTCGAAGTTCATCGGTGTTTCCTTTTTCACCCAAGACAGAGTGGGGGTTAATCGTAGGTAAATGTCAATGCAGACACAGTTGGCATTCGAACCTGGGAACTGCAGATTACGAGTTAATGGACTAAATGAACATGTCATAAGGGTTCATAGAAGGTTGGAGGAAAGGTACTCACTGGACAACTGTCAAGAGATGTATAGTGCATCCCGTCAAAGCCACACATCTGCATATACACAGCCGTAACATAATAATATGACTACCTGCCATGTTATTTGTATGGTAGGTGGTCATATTATTCTGATACGACTGTGTATGCTGACATTCCATTCCGTCAACTATATGTTTCTCGACTTGCTGCCTGTTATGAACAAACTGTAATATAGATTGTAAGTGACAATTAACACTATCAAAATACAAAAAAAGATTTTTATTGTGTAAATTATATGATACTGAACTGATATTATTTTCCTTTTAATAACACTGTTCAACAACTCTTCTTTATTTTTCTTCATATGGTGATATGAATTTCTTATGTGTTTTTCCACACTGTTTGCCAAAATAACCACGAAATTTTTTTTAAGATATTAGAGGCGGGCTGGTTGTTCCACCTCTGAGGGGCACTTTTTTGCACACCATGGGCTAAATGGCCAGGCCACAAGGACCCCGGAGGATCAGAGAAGGTTGGGGGAGGGGACTCACTGGAACAGCTGTTGGGAGACAGATGGTAGCCTCCCATCAAGGCCACCAATCGTGTTCTTTAACGTGCACAGGTTATGGCTCTCCCGTACACGGGACAACGGCTTAACGCCCCATCCGATGGATAGCATCCTTTCCAAGCCCATCGGTGTCCCCTACTAACTGTGGGCAGGGCGGGAAATTTTGCGGAGATAAATTTCAACGCTGACCCAACTGGGACTCGAATCTGGGAACTGCAGATTACGAGCCTGGCGTACTACCGATTGACACACCCCCGCCCCGAAGATATTAGAGGATCTTTGTAATTCAGTCACGACTTTTCAAGCGGAGTTTAATATGGATCTGATTTCTGCTGGACACTAAAGAGGAATGCAGTGAAGAAGCGTGGATAGAAGGAGAAATGGGACAATCAGACTGCGCATTTGACACATCAAAAATTATTATTAGTTATTGATGAATTAATCATCAATCGCATGTCAATAAGCTAATGATCTTCGATCTATGAGATCACTGATTATTTGATAAGTGATAACGCAATCAATGATCTCTGAGAATCTTCGACCAGTCAACTGCGCAGGCTCATTGCCTCAGTTGCTTCCACGCATGCTTCGTCACAGGAGGGGAAGCCTAGGATGATACGTAAAGCGGAAATCAATGATTGAAGCATTTTAAGTCACTCAAAAATCATGTTTGTGAAGGCCTAGTATAAGAAATTTAGTAATATAATAAAAAAAAGACAAAAAAATCTTGATTATTATAGAAATTGATGAAATGGCAAAATTTTGAAGTAACTTGATGAGTGGTTAGGGTTCGAGTCCCAGCAGGGTCAGCGTTGAGATTTATCTCCGCAAAACTCCCCGCCCTGCCCACGGTAAGTAGGGGACATCGATGGGCTTAGAAAGGCCTCCGTCCGTCGGATGGGACGTTAAGCCATGCCCCCGTGTGCGGGAGAGCCATACACTGTGCACGATAAAGAGCACGCTTGATGGCCTTGACGGGAAGCTACCATCTGTCTCCTAACAGCTGTTCCAGTGGGTCCCCTCCCCCAACCTCCTCTGAGCCTTCGCGATCCTTGTGACCTGGCCATTTAGCCTATTAAAAGCTCTCTATAATAACACTGAGTCATGTGTGAGAGTTGGTAAGTCTTGTAGCAATTGGTTTAGCATTACTTTTGGTGTTCGACAAGGGTGCATTTTGTCTCCTTTTCTCTTTAATTTGGTTATTGATTATGTTATGCGAAATTCACTTCAAGGGAAAGATTTTGGCCTTAAATGGGCTGGAGATACGAAAATTTCTGATTTAGATTATGCTGACGATTTAGTCCTTTTGACAAATGATGTTGATGAGATGAACTCTTTCATTCGAGCTGTTGATGAGACTGGTAGTAGAGTAGGTTTGGTTATAAACAGAGAGAAAACGAAAGTGATGATGACCTATATACAGAAATGCATGGCGATAATAATTTATTTTATTGTTACATTATTAATTACAATCATTTTATGAAAAAAAATTGAAATCTTAATGCATAGTCTTTAATGAATGGTTGAATTTATGATTAAAAAATTTACATTTCTTCTATTTTTTTCATAATTACAGAAAAAAAAATTAAGTTTAAATTATTATGAGCCCGAGTCCGAACTCAATCATCTCTATGTCTTATCTAAAAGAGAATTTCGTGCCGTGCGAAATGGAAGCTATCTTCGATGCTCTATAACTTCTAAAATAAACTTTTTAGGGCAAAGATGGCAGAAGCGTACTGATAACCCCCGCAATTCCCGCGATGCAGCCACCATTATTTTTCGCAGGAGTCCCTGCAAAAAAAAATGCAAAATATATGGTGAAACTTGATACACAACTATATAAAGGGACAGTCCAGAATTTTATTTTTCTATAGCTTTGAATGAATAATAACAGACATTGAACAATCAGCTTCGGTTTCCTGTTAGAAATTCCTCTCCCTAATTCTTGTGGGTCAGAACTCATAGTCTCAAATCCTGAGTTTGGTCGTGAACTTCTTAACGCAAGACCATGACAGTTGTGTGTGACGTAATTTTTTCCGTCCGACTAGCGATTTCTCGCCATAAGTCCAACCTCCTGTTTAACTCTTTTATACGGCTAGAAATGTTTCGAATATTTTCACTGTATTTTTCTTTTATTTTTTCCTATTCCTTTTCGCCCTTATATTATTTTTAGCTCGTTTTCAGAAGAAACGAGCTAAAGTTTTCACTTTGTCTTCTGTTCGTGAACCTCGAACTTTTTTATTTTTAGAGATATATTAAAAAATATATATTTTGGGTTGGATAATTATTGACGAAATATTACGATTTGCACTTTCGAAATCATTCTATTGCTATAATTCTATCCTGTAACGGTGGAACAATTTGAAAACTGAAATTTCAAGCTAATATTGCAAGCGATAAAATGTGTTTATGTTAGATTTTTAAATTTCTTTTGTAAAATGTGAATATCATGAAGTTTGCATTGATAACAATAATTTTCACTTTTACCCCCAAAAAGGGTGACAAAACACGATTTTTCTGTTTTATGCGATAATTGTTTATTTTTTGATATAAATTGAAAATTCTTTTAAGTTGGATAGGTATTAATAAACTATTATAATACACACTTTATAATCTCCCGAAAGCTTCAATTGCATTTCTGGGGGTGGGAAATTTTTAAAATTTCATAATGTTAAATGCATATAGTAAACGATTTATTTGGGCAAGAAATCTAATATTTTAGTGGTGGAGTGTGATGATCATGGGGTTTAGTGTGGCACCAAATATTTGTCCCTGCACCACCAGGTTGGGTGGGAAAACGCAACATTTTGTTTTGAGAGATTTATGAAAAATCATTTTTGAGTTCAATAGGTCCTAACGAAATAGGGGCGGGGGTGGCTCAGTCGGTAGCGCGCCAGGCTCGTAATCTGTAGTTCCCAGGTTCGAGTCCCAGCTGGGTCAGCGTTGAGATTTATATCTCCGCAAAATTCCGCGCCCTGCCCACCGTCAGTAGGGGACACCGATGGGCTTGGAAAGGCCGCCGTCCGTCGGATGGGACGTTAAGCCGTCGCACCGTGTGCGGGAGAGCCATACCCTGTGCACGTTAAAGAACACGTTGAATGGCCTTGACGGGAGGCTACCATCTGTCTCCCAACAGCTGTTCCAGTGGGTCCCCTCCCCCAACCTTCTCTGAGTCTTCGGGGTCAATGTGACCTGGCCATTTAGCCCATGGTGTGTAAAAAAGTGCCGCTCAGAGGTAAAACAACCCAACCTAACGAAATATGATGATTCATAGTTTTCAAATCCTCGGAATCACCTTATTTACCATTTTAGAGGAGGGAAATGTAAGAAAATGTGAAACTTGAAGCAATATTACAAACGATATATTTATGCTAGAAATCAGAAATTCTAGTGAATGTATTGATAAAGAAAAATTGAATAAGTGAATTATATGTATTTTAACTGGTTAAAATTCCACCGGTCGCTCCATATTTTTATTAATTTAGTACTTAATTTTAAAACACTTAATTTGCACACTTGAAGATTTGTCCCTTAAGTTGTATTTTGTTAACCCTAGAATTTTCTCTTTTCAAGAGATAAATGAGACACGCTCTTGGTGTTTTATTTACCTAATAATGTATTACTATTTGCATTTTCTAATCATCCATTAAAACGAATTACTACTGTTAAAGAGGTGCAAAATTCGGAAAATGAAAAAGTTCGTTTTCCCTGAAAACGAGCATCTGATATTTGCCAGAGGCGATATGTTATGCTTCTAGTTTTTCAATAGAGGGGAAAGTGACTCATATTCAAAATAATTTAGTTGAAAATATGTAAATATTTTAATACAAAGTGTTAAAAATTATCCATTCCGGGCCAATAGCTAGAATAAAATTAAGTCAAGCAACGCAATCTAGCCAGAAAAAAGTAAAAGGGGGACCAAGAGACTGGAATTCGATTGCAGTGCAACATTTTCCCCTTTGTTTTAGAGGTTTTAAAAAAAAAATCATGAAAAATTGCATGAAATAAGCCCAAGTTTAATAAATTTTGGCCTCCATTATACATACTAGCATTCTCAGATGTCGAATTATGAATTACAAAATCCGAAATGTATGTCAGATATTTATTATGTACGTTTTCAAAAAGTTAAAATTCAGGTATATGATGATGCATATTAAACGAAACAATGGGCCCCGAGACATTTCTTGCGGGGGGGGGGGGAGATTTTCCAGTACGCCACTGCAAGGTGGTACTGATGGTAAAGTTCTATGATACATTTTTTTCAAATCTTGAAGTGTTATCAAATCTTGAAATTCAACGATTTTCGTTTCAGTATTTAAATAGTTATGGAGGCCAGTCTTTTTAACAGCTTCATTTCGTCTTGAGAAATTTGTACAATATTAAAAGAATTATTTATAAAAACTTCAAAAATATAGTTATTTTGTTATTTAGATATTAATTAATTTCTGATGTTTAAGGAAAATTTACTTTAATTGGTTTTAAATATGATTTTTTAGAACTTATTTTCATTTTTTTTTTTTGCTTTTTCATATCACGATACGGAACTTTTGATATATTCTACAATGAATTCTTCTATCTGACGTTGCTATTGTTATACTGTATGTGTAAACTTCCACAACTCCTGAAACCACGAATGAATTGGTGAAATTGAAGATTTAGGTAGGCCTTGATTTTTTTATCTCAAATTTATCATCAATCACATTTTACGGTAAAAAAGCTAATTTTTTGGAAGTTATGGAGCTTGTACTTTAGCTTCCGAATGACTTTACAGGGAAATTCTTCAATATATTGATAGGGCAATGTATATATGAGTCTAACTCATGCACTCAAGACATCTGGATGAACTCATAAAAAAAACAAGAAAATGAACGTAGAAAAATCTATTAAATATTTTGCCGTAGTTTTTTATTACGATGATCTTCTTTTAAGTTTCTCCCTATCTATAGGTATAATAGAAAACGCTACAACTTCTCCAAAAATTTAATTAATTTTCACTATGAAATTGAACAACTTTCAACCCAATATTGAAATATCCGTGTAACAGATACACAAACTTAAATGGTCTATGCTTTAAAATTATATTTAATTTACTTCAATTTTCATTTATACAATAGATAGATCATAAACAAGAATCCGTGTTTTTTTTTTTTGTTGTTTTTTTTTTCGAAAACAAATACGGTTTTTACATTGCGTGGAGGAGAAAACTGCGATATTTCAAATACCTGATTTTTTTCCGGGCGAATCTCTGCATATTTCTAAATATTTGCTACTTTAAAAAAAATATAGTAGGTGGTTGGGGAGGGGGTGCAGTAGGTAGCACGCCAAGCTCGTAATCTGCAATTCCCAGTATCGATTACCAACTGTTCCAACGTTGAGATTTATGTCCGTTAATCCACATCCTGCCCTCGGTGAAAAAGGTAACACTGATGAGCTTTGGTAAAACGGCCGCCCGTCGGATGGGACGTTAAGCCTTGGCTCCGGGCGCTGGAGAGCCATACCTTGTGCACTGTCTCCTAGCGGCTGTCCAGTGGTTCCCCAACCCCCAGCATTATCTGAGTCCTTAGCCTTGTGACCTTGCTATTTAGCTCATTCTGCGCACGAAAGCGTCTGAACCTAAAATCTAATTTCAGGAACCTAAAATCTAATTTCAGGAGATATGATTTACCTGCCAGGAATTAATCATCCAAAATGTGAGCTGCTTAAGGAGTTGTTTATTTATTTTTTCAAGGTGAGAAGGCTAATATTAAATTTAATATCAGGAGTCCAAGCGTTAACTCTTTCCAAATTGAAGCATGCGACATAAATAATGTTATCTGTTTCTCTCTCATTTCTTACGTAAGGAATCTCGCACAGTGAGTGGTCGAAAGAGGAAGAAATCTGGGAAAGAAATTTAAATCAGAGTGTATTGAAATGCGTCGCAAGTGACCAACCAAAAATCAATCACTGACATCCGATGTTGAAGAAAATCACAGCATCAAAACCTTTTTGTTGATAGCTAATCCTGAAGCGAAGGCAAGGAAAGGAGACTTCAGGCTCGAGGTAACCCAGTGAAGACAGTTTCTGCGAGAGCAGCTACTGTGAACTTTTCCTCACTTCTGTATATATTTAAGTTTCCCTGCTTCTATTTCTACTATTCCCCCCTATAGCTGTCACGGCGTTTCTTAGCAACCATCCATCTTATTGATGGGACTCAGAACGGGAAACAAGGCCCCTCGTGTGCTTCATGCATTTTAATATATAGCTTTTCGATAGAGTACATGAAGAGTGCATTATATCGGCGTAGGACGAAAGATTAAAAAGTTATTTAAGTTTCTGCCACATTCAAAATTACTTTTCTAGCTGGCGCTAAATCACGGGCACGCGCATGGAATACGACGGAGGAAAGAGAGGGAAGAAGTAGATGGAAAATATAACGTCGAACACGAACCGTGCCGGGGTCGACGTAAGCGACCGGGATTTCCACAAAATTGGGAGTGCCATTCGAGCGTGTAGGTCTCGGGATTTAGGTTAGCACAGGCATGCGGACGCTCACGCAAGCAGGGCGCTTTCGATCAGTGGAGGCCATAGCAAACAAGGCGTGCTCTTGCGCCAGGCACGAACCAGAGGGCTAGGGAAGGGGGGAAAGGGAGGGGGTTCTCTGAGGATCGAACTTGGCGTTGATGCAAGAAAGAGGGCCGCCCAGCCCGTGCGAGCCTTGGATTTGACGTGAAAGCTGGATATCACTTAAGCTGGCAACGGATATCAATCTTGGCCGCTACCCTATTGACAGGCCGCCTTTCCGGTGCTCCTAGGGGGAGGGGGGAAGGTTGGAGAAGCAGCACAACTTCCTGAGAATCACCCTCCCTCCCCTACACACACCACCCCACATCCTCTCCTTATCCGAGTCAGCGGCGAACAAAAGCGACGGCTCCTTTTACCACATCTCGGGCCCCAGAATTATCAGATTGCGATTCTCCGATATTTTTTTTTGTTGTCGGTCTCCTTCATGCAGAATCGCTTTCACAAGTGTGTGCCTGTGTGTGTGCAGTTGTTTAAATAGATGCTTCCGACACTACATTGGCTCACTTTTAGCGTTTTCTTTCCAATTAGGTGCGTACCTCTTGATGGGACTGGATTTCATAGCGGATATTTCGAAGTGACTACTTTACCGACTTAATTAATAAATGATTTTTTTTTTCCTTTCTTCGTATCCCTTTACAGTGAGTGATAGGAAAATTTTAAACAGTTCTCCAGTGTTGCGTTCAATTATCAATTGCTTTGCGTTGTTAGCATATACATCCCGTGGTCATTGGATTATGACTACCTCCTTCCATGCTGTGTCAATCGGAAGCAAAATTCGAAGCTCTATAACCTCACGGACATTCTACTCTGGCATATAAACTGACAGGCTCCTGTCAGACCTCTGTGGCAAGCAGCTGCTTGAGGGGGTATTTATTTATTTTTATTTTATTTTGCGTTGTTAGCATATACATCCCGTGGTCATTGGATTATGAATACCTCTATCCATGCTGTGTCAATCGGAAGCAAAATTCGAAGCTCTATAACCTCACGGACATTCTACTCTGGCAATAAACTGACAGGCTCCTCTCAGACCTCTGTGGCAAGAAGCTACTTGAGGGGGTATTTATTTATTATTATTATTATAACAAAGGTGGGCAAACTGCGGCTCCCGAGACAATATTGGGTTTCATTGCCAATTTTCCTAAAAATTAATTTTAACCCTTTGAGATCCGAGAGAGGAAACGGTAACCTTCCCGTATACCCGAGAGGTATAAAATTCAGAATTGTACCATTGAAATCGCTGTTTTTAATAGATTACGAAGAAAGCGAAAACAAAACAAAACTTGTTTTAAACAAGTACGGATGATGCAACTGGACTCTGCGTCATCACTCTTCATGCAGTACACACAAGTTACGCGCTTGCGGCGGTAGCGGAACATAACTAGAACTGACTTTTGGAAACAAATCCCAGAAGCAAAATATCCCAATCTCCAGAAAACTGACTTCCGACTGCTCTCTGCTTTGGGGCGGGCAGTCGGTAGCGCGCCAGGCTCGTAATCTGTAGTTCTCAGGTTCGAGTCCCAGCTGGGTCAGCGTTGAGATTTAGCTCCGCAAAATTCCCCACCCTGCCCACGGTCAGCAGGGGACACCGATGGGCTTGGAAAGGCCGCTTCGATCAGTGGAGTCCATAGCAAACAAGGCGTGCTCTTGCGCCAGGCACGAACCAGAGGGCTAGGGAAGGGGGGAAAGGGAGGGGGTTCCGTCGGATGGGACGTTAAGCCGTGGCCCCGTGTGCGGGAGAGCCATACCCTGTGCACGTTAAAGAACACGCTGGATGGCCTTGACGGGAGGCTACCATCTGTCTCCCAACAGCTGTTCCAGTGGGTCCCCTCCCCCAACCTTCTCTGAGCCTTCGGGGTCCATGTGACCTGGCCATTTAGCCCATGGTGTGCAAAAAAGTGCCGCTCAGAGGTAAAACAACCCAACCCAACTCTCTGCTTTTGGGACAACTTACTGCTGTAAATATCTCTTCTCTCTAATGAAATTTATCAAAACATCGTGCTATCCTCACTAACAGCCACCTCACTTCTTAGAAGAGCTTTACATCCTATCAGCCAGATTTTAAACTATTAACTGCAAAAATTAAGACTCAATCAGTCTTCAGCGAGCAGAGATTAAACATATTCTGCTTTGGTGAGAACGACTACTATATAATTGTATTTTTTATTATTTATAAATACTATTTTAAAATAATATTTTCTGTGGCTCTTGAACATTCAAAAATGTATGAAAAAATATTTTATGTGGCTATTCCTATCGAAGAACTTGCCCATACCTGCTCTATAACTTCTAAAATATTCACATATTCACTCTGTGATATTCACGTATTCACTCTGTTTTCAACATATTCACTCTGTATTAAAAGAACAGGAAATTTGAATATTTAACAACAGTGCAAGTCCTAGAAAATGGAAACATATTGATAGAATTATGTCTACAAACTTTTAAAACATACACCTATTGTATTAAATTGTATGAAATAATGCTTCTTATCCTGTGGCCGAGTGGTTAGCACGCGTTGCTGATGATCAAAGGGACCTGGATCCGAGTCCCGAGTATGGCATGAGTGTTTTTTTCTGATGAGGTCCCGGCATCCTCACAGATCATTCTACTATAGCGTATAAGCTGTCGTCTCCTCTCAGTCCTCTGTGGGGAAAAGCTGTTTGAGGGAGTATTTATTTATATTGAAATTATAAATAACTTCTTAGGTAAATTCTAATGTTTCCATTGGCGTTTCTAAATATTCAAAGTTCCAGAACTCTTTAAATACAAAGCAAATATTGTTGGATATTGAAATTAAAGTTGACTTTAATTTATCTTCAACCATATTTTCTCATAAAAACTATTATTTTAGAACTTACAGAGCTTTAGAATTTTGCTTCCCATTCGCATAACATGGAAGGAGGTAGTCATAATTTAGCGGCCATGAGTGTATATATATATATTTGATTTACTAAGAATGGGAACTAAGATGTTGTTGGTTGTCGATGTACTTTAAATCTTACTTTTCCTTCATCATAAATTACGATTCAATATTGCAATAAGAGAAAATATATAAAACGTACAGTCGCTCATCTTTCCAGCATTTGAATTGAATTTGAATTTATTTTGATGTGAATGTATATTATTACAATATAAATAATTTAAGATCATCAGCTTATCCAGGTTTTTGAAATATTCAACACATGAACAAAGTGGATTAGCTGTAAATGTTCATTACATGAAAAGGTTAAATGATTTTATCATTCTGTCCAAAAAGAAATATTTAGCGAAATCATTAATATACGATGATTTTTTTTTTACTAGCGTGGTCAAAGGGGAGTTTGAACATACTTTTAGTATAAATTTGCCTTTAAGAAATAATTAATTAATCAAATTATGAAAACAAAATCAAAACTTCTCCCTTCCAAAGGGGCTTGCTACTTCGCTGATATTATTTACAGATTACATTACTTTGTAACAATATTATTATCCCTGTTGTTAATGAAATAAGTAAAAGGTTTCGTTATTTGTTTACCTTTTCATACAAAAAGTACCTATAGAGTTCCTTGAATAGTCCAAGGGCTCCAAAAGTTATCATCTGACCTTGGTCAATCATTACTAATCTGTGGAGAAAATTTATATTCTTTCTTGCTTTTAATTCCCTTATATTTTAACTACTGTAGTTATTTAAGCTTGAAAAAAATGAGGTGGCATTGGAATATTTTTTTCTCTTTCATATGTGGCCAAAAAATAAGTATAAAATACATGACAATGTTCGGCGGAAACTTACCAAGAGAAAAATTCATATTTGTTTCGTGAAAATTAAGTGATAAAGGAGGAAAACTAACATTAAGTTAATTTAAAGTCAGATTTAAGATACATGTTCAGTATCTATGTCAAAATCCCAGCTAGATCAAGATGTAAACCAATGTTTATTTTCAGGTTTAAAATTTAAAGTTTAGTATATATATATATCAAGACAAAATCTAAATCTAATTGTAAAGTTCATTAAGTAAATGGGACAATAAAGTTCATTATTGAAGTGAAAATTTAAAGTTTTTATTACTTAAATACATTGCCTGAATCAAAAGTTCATGTATTATATCTTACTTAAAATACCACGATAAAATCAAATATAATCAGTGTACCTATTGATACCATTATAACGAAGCAAATACACGCAATGTATGATATAATACTATGAATATCAGATATGATGTTTGCTTTAATAATCTTATATAAATAGTTGACAAATAATATTATATAGAACGTGCAGAGGCAACTGAATTAAAAGCATTTAGAGGGAGTTCATTAATATGAATTCCCCTGAAACCAAAAATTCCAGTTATCAAAGTTTAATATTTGGCATACGTATCAGAATAATTTTAATTAAAGCTTAAGTAAATAATCATCTAAGAGTTATTTAAAAAAGAAAAAAGTTAGTGGCTCCCTCTCTTGGCAGTTTGAGATAATTGAAAAGAAATGGAATGCATGCCTTCTTGTCGGTTCCTGATTTATTGTTTAAAGTATGTTGATCATGGAAACTTTTTCCATATTCCATTATATGCAGATTTCCACTTGCATAAAAGTGTCAAAACTTTTGATTATGAAAGTGCTTAATTTGATGATGGGATATTTTGAATATTTTCAGCACAATTTAGATGCGACAGATTAGTTAATCATTTAGCAAATTTACCAAAAAAATACAAATAAATTAAAAATTTAAAAAAATACCTATCATCATATATGACCCTAAAAAGTAGAAAATAATCCTAAACATATCGATGGTGCAATCAATCACTGAGTTCGTATTCACTTCAAAAGAAGATAGGGCACTTATTTGCCTACCCGACAAGTTTGCGGGCGCCCTATCTTCATTTGAAATGAATACGAACTCTGTGACTGATTTTACCATCGATAAGCTCTATGTTAGTTTTAAAAATTTTAAGCCATATGGGATACAGTATTTTCGAAAATTTTTAATTCATTCATATTTTTTGCCCACTAAAAACACTTACCTTCAAAACTTATATTTGTAACATATGACTCACAAACATCGACCACATTTTTCCTCCCTTTTGTAGTTATGTTTGAGGTAGCTCATGACATTGGAGACGTCACAAGTTTAATTTGAGATATGACTAACTAAAGTTGAACCCCGCGAAAATCCGTCACCCACCTCTTTTATCAAAGTGGAGGTAAACTTCGAATTAGGATGGTAATTATTATTCGGTCATTAATTAAGTCGGTCATTATATGAACTTTCATATGATACCTACCTCGTAACTGTAGCTCTCGAGTTCGGAAGTTATAGTAGAACGAAGTTCACATTTTTTTGTTTTTAGGGAGAAATAAAGCATTGGAGTCAATTTATTTATAGCCTATGACACTCCCCAAGTCACAAGCTTTCATTTGACACATAGCTTGTTACTTTCCACACTCGCGTTCAGGATATATAAGGGAACAAACATTTTTAACCCCCCCCCCCCACACACACACACTTTAATAAAGGGGATACCTGCCTCAGAAGCTTTCATTTGACGTACAGCTCGTTGCTTTCGGCATTCGCGTTCTGGAAATATAGAAGAAGAATAGTTTTCATATTTCCCTTTTTATAGGGGAGAAGAAAGCATGCGGGGGTCAATTTTTTTATAGCATAGAACTCCCCACGTCACAAGCTTTCATTTGACATGTAAATCATTAAGTTTCTCCTTCGCATTTGGAAAGATATGATGGAACAGCATTTTGTCAAATCCGCAAACTGACAATCGACAAATGTCAAGGCCGAAGCAATAGAAAGATAAGCAAAAACAGGTGCAAATGATACGAAATATAATTGCTAGTAGTAAAGTTCCTCTGATAAGTAAAATAACTAATAGGGATATATTGCTAGAGTCAGAAAGCATTTCGTGTCTCCATGATAAAAAATTTTATTACTTGTGTTGTCTTTCTGCTGAGGTTTCGCCTTCTTCACTTATCTTTGCTATGATATATCGGACTTCTGTGAGAAGCAGATACTTGAGGGTAATTTTTTTAGGTCAAATGTTACAGATTTTGTTATTAGTATAATTTTTCAAAAGATACTAAAAGACAGAGACAAAGCGTGGATGAGAGCAATTATGATAAGGAGACTTGATTAACCTATCAATCACTTGTCAATCAACCAATTATCTCATAAATAAAATAATATTAAGCTATAAATCGCATGTCAATAGACTAATTCATTTATGACTTGTAAGAATTATTTATATATCAATTGCGCAGACTTTTTGATTCAATTGCTCATATCCACGCTTCGCTTTTGCTAAACGTTGTGTTTTCTTCTACAGGTTTTTATTTGATGATTGTTCGCAGCATCTCTTTTGTTAATGAGTCACCCTTGTCATTAACTCAGAATTATTATTCGGATAAATGGAGAACCAATATTACACCGAGAAAAACAATTCGTATCGTTCTCGAATCAAGATATACTTTATGAAATGCAATGCACTAAGGATTCGACATTAAATGAAACACGGATATTTAAAATATTTCTCTTTGTAATCACGAATGTAGATCAGTTTAAAAGGTAACGTGACGGAAAAGAGTTAAAAACGCAGTAAAATACTTCTGTCGGGTAAAATATTTTAAAATGAAAAGCACGAACATCCCCTAAAATGAAGTTACATAAACAAAATAGTATTTGTATTTCCTTAATGTGTTGGAAATTGATTTTGACTTGATCTGTTTCTATACGAATGTTCAAAAGTAGGTAAGACTTACACCATCGAATTCCACTGTTTTCGAAACCCTACTCTGTCACTCACTTCCAATCTAGATGATGTTTAACGTTTACTGGCTATTGAAACGTCGAGACAGAACGTATTATCTAATAGATATCCTAGTAAATATCGATAAACTGTTTTGTTCGGGAAAGTCTGCTTCATTTCTGCGCTTCATTTCAAGAAAGCAATGCTTTTAGTTCCCGTTTGTTCTTAGAGTAAAATAAGTCTGAATGTTCCAGACAAATTCAATTACAGAATCAAAAGGCAACGTCATAGAGAAATTATTTGTTCTCTTCACTGGCGACGTTGAACAACACAACTGTTGAAATCGGTATTCGATTACACGATATAATCTCGGTCAGTCAACATAGTTTGTTTAATCTCTCTCCCATAATACATTTCAATTGTGAGGAGTAACGGAAAACTGACAGCTTAAGAAGAATATATTTCTTACATATTTTCAAATGATAAATAATGAGAGAACTATTTTTCAAATCTGGTTTATAACAAAGAATCACTTACGATGATTTTACTAATGCATTGCAAGTGAAGGATATCAATAATAGTCCTGTTAGGTAATACAATACTAAATGTACATTTTTTCTGGAAGAAACATTCAGCTCAAATATTTTCTTTCTCTCTAATTCTAATAATCATTTTGTAAATATCATGCGAAACACCAGGAAATCATTTTATCCCTTCCATGATTTATGTCAATCAAACTGGAAATATATATATTAAACTTAAAAAGAAAACTCTTAATAATTTCAGCTTCATGAACAAATGCCATCAGATTCTGCAAAAAAATTTTAAAAAGTCATTTTCCAGGGAATTAATATTAATTTTTCAATTTGAAAATACCAATTTTTCATTTAGAAATTATTTTGAAATCATTAGGCTGCATAATATAGTTTCGTCCTTCCTGAAGTTAATTATGGTAACGAAACATGACCCTTTGTAAGCAAAATAACCGGAGACTTGATACATTTAATTCTAGATGCTTACGCATCTAGTATTTCATATGTATATAGATTCATCATGTTATCTTGGTATGGTATTGTTTGACTTAATGAATAATGTTGAGATTGGCGAAGGAATCGGCAGATCAGCTTTGAGCCAGTATCGTGTGCAAAGAGAGATTACGTTGGTTTGGTCATGTTGCCCGTACGTAAGTAACAAGCTATACGTCAAACGAAATATTCTGACGCTGCGAATGTCTTAGGCTATTAAAAAATGACCTCCCCCCATGCTTTCTTCCCTCCTAAAAAACGGGAAATATAAAAAATGAAAACGCCTGCTATATTGCCAGAAAGAACGCAAGTGCCGAATGTATAAAGCTATATGTCAAATGAAAGCTTTTGACGCGGAGACTATCATAAGCTATAAAAATTGATCCCCGATGCTTTCTTCCCCCATGAAAACGATTGTACCCCTATATCTCCTGAACACGAGGTGGAATGTAACAAGATATGCTTCAAATGGAGTCAATGGAGAATGTTTTCAATGGGAGTGTCATAAGCTATAAAAAATTGAGCCCCGTGCAAATCTTCCCTCTTAAAGAACTGGAAATGCGAAAGTCGGTTTCTATATTTTCCGAAAATGAGGGCATACAGTTACGAGTTAGGTGTCAAATGAAAGATCATATAATGACCGTCGTAAATCATTTCGGCTTTTACCCCCCACAATTCTCCCCCTGATAAAGGGGGAGGGGCTGTTTTCCCGGGGTTAGACTTTAACGAATCATATCTCAAATTAAACCTTGTAACGTCTGCAATGTCATGAGAATTTGTCATTGGCCCTGTCAAACACGATTCCAAAAAGGAGGAAAATATGGTCGATGTTTATGAATCGTATATCAAATGAGTTTTTCTAGGTAGGTGTTTTTAGTCACAAACAAACTAGTAGTATAAATAGATTAAGAAATTACTAATCTTCTTATAGGACCCGAAAGAGTAGGAAATAAAATTAAGCATATCGATGGTGCAATCAATCACTGAGTTTGTATTCCCTTGAAAGTACGATAGGACCCGACAATCTTGTTGAGTAGTAAATCCTCGCCCTATCTTCCTTCGCATGGAATACGAACTCAATGACTGATTGCATTATCGGTATGCTTTGAGTTTATTTTCTACTCTTTAGGGCCATATAAGAAGATAGGAGATATTTTTTTTATTTCGACCTACCTTCCTATTGCTTTTCGCTCGTCATTTGTTGGTTTATGTGTTAGTCGAAACAGTTGTTCCACCATATCTTTCAAACGCGATGGAAAATGATTTATGTGTCAAATGAAAGCTTGTAACGCGGGGGGGGGGGTATCATAGGCAATGGAAAATTGCCCTCCCCCCATACTTCCCACCTTAAGAAGGGGAAATATCAAAACAAATTTTCTGCTGTATTTCCAGAAAGCGAGTGCCGAAGGTAACAAGCTATACGTCAAATGAAAGATTTGTGATGCGGGCAGTGTCATAGACTATAAAAATTTTATCCCCGATGTTTTCTTCCCCCCCAAAATGGGAGAAATATGAAAGCGATTTTTCCGCAATATCTACAGAACCCGAGCTTAAAGTAGCGAGTTGTATTTCAAATGAAAACTTGTAACACGTGGTGTTGTGGTTAACAAAAATATATCTCCTTGCTTTCTTCCTTCCTAAAATAAATAAAGAAAATCGTTTTTCATTACATCTACCTATAACGCAAGGTCCTACAATTACGAAATATGTGTCAGAAAACCATAACGGTTCATGAAACGAAATGAGTTCATTTAAATTAAATTGTATTATAAATTGGGTGGTAGTTTTCGATTCTCGTTTATCGAAAACTACAACCCGATTTATATCATCATCATCATCATCATCATCAAGCAGCCATGGGCTACGGAGGTCCAACCAGACCGTGCAATTTAGTTCTCCAAGCATGTCTGTCCTGAGGTACATCTGCTACATCCGGCCACTGCACACCAATTCTAACAAGGTCCTTTTTGAAAATGTCTGCCCACCACATCCTAGGTCTTCCCCTCCTTCTGAGACCTCTATGCACACTGTTCATAACCTTATTCGCCAATCTATAATTATCCACACGGGCAACATGGCCAAACCAGCGGAGTCTCTCTCTGCACAATATGTTGCTTAAAGGAGGTTGCAAACTCCTTTGCCTAACCTCATCATTAGTTACAAAGTTGAACCACCTAATGCCCAAGATACTGCGTAAGCATCTGGAATCAAAAACATCTAGTTTCCTGTTATCTTGTTTACAAACTGTCCAAGTTTCACTACCATAACTACCCTAGAAAGAACCAAACTATTATACAGTCTAATTTTAGTCTTTAGGTGTATACGCCTATTTCTCCACACTCTCCATTGATTCATAAAAGTCCCGGCAGCAATCCCTATACGTCTGTTAATCTCATGCCGCACATCACTAGTATCTGTTACATAGATCCCAAGATAATTAAACTGTGACACCTGCTCAAGACTGCAACCATTCAGATTAACTGAATTACAGCCTGCCTGACCAATTTCCATCACTTTAGTTTTCTCTCTGTTTATAACCAAACTTACTCTACTACCAGTCTCATCAACAGCTCGAATGAAAGAGTTCATCTCACCAAAATCATTTGACAAAAGGGCTAAATCATCAGCATAATCTAAATCAGAAATTTTCGAAATCTCCAGTCCATTTAAGGCCAAAATCTTTCCCTTGAAGTGAATTTCGCATAACATGATCAATAACCAAGATAAAGAGAAAAGGAGAAAAATGCACCCTTCTCGAAAACCAGAAGTAATGCTAAACCAATTGCTACAAGCCTTACCAACTCTCACAAATGAGTCGGTGTTATTATAGAGAGCTTTCATTATTTTAACTAATTTGTCTGGTATACCATATGATCTCACAATCATCCACAAATAATGACGATCAACAGAGTCGAAAGGCTTTTTGAAATCAACAAAGCTAGCAACCAAAGGTTTCTAAAACTCTAAACATTTCTCAAGAATCTGCCTAAGTGAAAATATTTGATCCACACATCCCCTACCACTTCTGAATCCACATTGCTCATCACGCAATTGACTGTCAACCAAATTCTTAATTTTATTAAGCACAATCATGGAAAGAACTTTACATGGAACAGAGAGTAGTCTGATACCCCTATAGTTATCACAAGAACTGTGATCACCTTTTTTGAAAATAGGGATAATAATTGCTGTGGTAAAATCTTTATCATAAAAGTTATTCAAAATTTCAGTCATCCAAGTGGTAACCGAAACATTCCCAGTTCTAAGCATTTCTGTAGTAATTTCATCTACACCTGATGATTTATGAAGTTAAAGTTTAGAAATAGTCAAAATAACTTTAGATTGTGTTATAGAGCCAACATTAAAGTCCCCAATACATTTATCATCATTACAAACAATGGGAGTAGAACTAACCACATTGTTTAGAACATCACTGAAATGCCAGTCCACCTAGCCATGACGGAATCCTCCCCTTCTATAACCTTACCTTGTTTATCCTTCAATCCTTGTATGCCTGTCCGTTTTTTACCACATAAAACATTAACTATCTGGTACAGCTCTCTGCTGTTTCGCTGCCTAACTGCTTCCTCAGCTTTGTCAGCCAAGCCATCAAGCCAAAGATTCTTATCAGTAGCTAACTGATCCTTTACACGTTTATTAAGCTCTCTGTAATCCTTTCTATTAGGACTAGTAGGGTACTGATTAAGGACATTCCGGCAGTTCCTTCTTTCTGAAATAAACTCAAGTGCCTTATCACTTAAATAATTCTGTCTCCTCTTCTCCATTTTTCCTAAAAGAGTACTGTTAGTTTCCAAAAAAAAGCCTGTTTAAAATAACCCCATTCTTCCTCAACTTCAGTATTAAGCAAACCATGACTGTCATAATGATAATGACTAAGTAACCTATCATGGTAAGCTTTAGCTATAACTGGGTCTTTCAGAGCTCCAGTATTAAAGGTAAATTTTTTAAATTTAGCACAACACTTTTTAAGTTTAAGTTGCAAGACACTTTTAACAAGGTAATGGTCAGATCCAATTTCAGCTCCCCTATATGCCCTGGTATTTCTAACAGAACTAGCCCATTTGCTGTTAATTAATATATAATCAATCAGATTCCTATGCAGCCCATCAGGTGAAACCCATGTGTACTTATGTATGTCGCGGTGTTTGTAATATGTGTTAGTTATTCTGAAACCATTGAGTTTACTTACCTGTAGGAGACGTTGCCCATTTCCATTGCAGCTACCAATACCAAAAGGGCCTATCACCCCTCCCCAAAGCTCAGAGTCAGTACCAACTTTGGCACTGACGTCACCTAGAACAAGGGTAATATCTCCCTTCTTGACAGAATTCAAAATATCCTGAAGTTGTCCGTAAGACCTATCCTTCTCATCCTCATCGGCATCCTCAGTGGAGGCATAACAGCAGATAACATTCAAGTTTTTAATGCTTGTCTGAAATTTTGCTGTAAGAAACCTTTCATTAATGCACTCATATCGTAGAAGAGCATCACTAGCATTTCTGCTGAGCAGCAGACCCACGTCTTGGTGATGCTTTCCATCCTCCCTCCATGTAAAGAGAAATTTAAAGTTATTTTTAAGTATCTCACATTTACCTGTCCATCTGGTCTCTTGCAAGCCTAGAATATCTAGGTTATAGCGCTGGAATTCCTGCGTGAGGACATCAAGAGAATAATATCTCTATAATGTCCTCACGTTCCACGTTCCTGCAGAGAGAAAGTGATTAGTAGGATTTTTAAAGAAATTAGGTTTATTGAGATTGGTAGGGCCAACAGTATCAAACAGCCCCCTGATCGCAGGCATGGGGCAAAGACCTGTTCCTTCTCCGCTAAAGGCTGAAGTCACCGATGTTGGTAGGAACTTCAGGCACCACCTTTTCAAGTGGACTTTTTCACGAGCTATATGGCCTGCCTGAGACACATTACTCCAGTTTAGGCTTGATGATGCCCAACTAGCTAAGTAAGGTTCAGGTACCTGCGATGCCCTCTGATTAGGATTATCCACCAGCTGATATAAGGTATCCCATTCCTCTGTTCACTTATGGCTGGCAACCCAGAAGCAAACAGAAAACACAACGGCAGATTCTCCCTTAACAGAGGCCCACCAGTGCAGCAAGTCCAGGATCCATAATCAAGCTCAAATCCATAAACAAGTTCAGTCTAGTAGGCATAAATGGTCAGCACCAGGATCCTGTGAAGTTGACCACTCCTCAGAAAGGTTGAAAAAAAGGAAAAAGTGGCCATAGATGACCAGATCAGTAGGCCATACTGAACTGGCAGCCCTCCCCTTCCGTTCCCTTCCAGAAGAGAATATATCTTTGAAAGGTGCTAACGGCCTGCACCACGAGAACGCGGGGTCGGACATTAGGTGCTAGACCTGGCCGTTTCTGTGCATCATCACTAGGGATTGGTACACAGCTCTCCTTCCAGTTTATGCCTAGTTACCATTTACAGGCCCTGATTTATAATACAATTCAATTTAATTTATTACTTTAGATCATCGTAAACTACTTCCAAGTTTCCCTCCACCATTCTCCCTCCCCCTACTGATAAGAGCGAGTGTGGAGTTTCTCCTGGTCGATCTTAACAAGTTATATCTCAAATTGAATCTGTGACGTATCCAATGTCATGTGCGACCTCAATCAAACATGACTCCAAAAAAAGGGGACGGAAAATTTTGATCGATATATATGAGTCATATATCAAATGAAAGTTTCTGAATGTACGTATTTTTAGTAATAAAATATCTATAAATAAAAAATAAATAAATATCCCCTCAAGCAGCTGCTTGCCACAGAGGTCTGACAGGAGCCTGTCAGTTTATATGCCATAGTAGAAAGTCTGAGAGTATAAATAAAAAAATTAAAAAAACTGTCTTCTCATATGCGCCTTAAAAAGTAGAAAATAAGCTTAAAGCATATCGATGGTGCTTTCAGTCACTAAGCTCGTATTCACTTCAAAGGAAGATAGGGCACCGATTTACCTATAAACAAGATTGCCGATGCCCTATCTTCCTTTGAAATAACTACCAATTCAGTGACTGGTTGCATCGTCAGTATGCTTGATTTTTGGTTTCTACTCTTTAGACCATAGATTCCTAACGTGGGCGATACCGCCCCTCAATGGGCGCTGGAGCCTTCCATGGGGCGGTAGCGGATCCAGAGGCAAATGGAGGGCGTTGAGGCAGTCAAGAGGGGCGGTCAAATAAATAAATAAATTTAATGGAATTTTCTGTGACAACATTTTTATCTCTTCTATTCTGTGGTGTCTTCCTGGTGATTCTGGTCATCCACTACCTCATCCGTCATGTACAGCTTTTCAACTGCAGCTTGGACAATAAGTTCCTTGCTACCGCCTACTAGCGTACTGGTACGTCTGAAGTCGACTGAGATGCTCTCAAAAGTTCTCTTCAAGATCACAGATTGGATACAAGCTTCAATATGTTTTCCCACTTCAAGTCGCTTTGAGTATGCTTTATGGTACGTAGTTACAATACCATCCCACGTCAGAACATAAGGTATAATATTAACATTACACCTGTGAATTAGGCTCAACTCATTAGCCAGCAGATCATACTTCCTCTTCTTTTCAACCTCTACTGTCTGCAGGTTATCCTGAGATGTTATTCCTACTTCAATAATTGTAATCTCATTCAATACCTTAACATGCACTACTATATCAGGCTTATTATGTTGGACATGTGTGTCCGTCCTGATAGGCAAATCAACCTTGATGCAATAATAATATAATAAATTTATTATATTTAATATTTTTTTATAATTATTTTCAATATAATAAAATACTTTGAAAATACCTGTTTTCATGAATAAATATTTTATCTAGCTATGTAAATTATCTTATTGTTATTGCGTTAATAAGCATTTTTAAATTAGCATTAGGTATACCTATACTTAATTTGTTTTAGTTTAGAATAGATTGACGGTGACAAGTCCTTGCAAGTTGGTAGGCAAACAGTTCATGCAATTTAACATGTTTCGACAAGAATATGGGAGCTTGAAATGACTTGTTTACGGAGCAAGTGCGCCGGCATCGCAAACATACAAGTTAATGCGTGCACAAAATCAAATCTATAAAAGCTCTAGGAATGTTTTATTATTTTTATGTGCTTTGCCGTGATAAATAGTCGTGAGTGATAAGTGTTAGAAGTCATTATAAACATTATTTTTATAACTATCTATAAATCTGTTGAGAAGTTAATTTGTATTTGAAAATGTCTGAATCTACGTCTAAAAAGAAATGCCGGCAGTACAGTATTGAGTATTTGAAATATGGATTTACGTACTCTCCTACAAACCAATCATTACCTATGTGTTTAATTTGCCGAAAAGTTTTTTCAAATGAAGCTATGAAACCTTCTAGGCTACAAGAGCATTTAAATAAAATGTATGTTGATAAGAAGAACAAAGATTTATCCTATTTTCAAGAACTGGAAATGCAATATTTAAAACAGCCAACTATGTCAAACCTTTTTGCGTCGTCTTCTAAACAAGATGATGATGGACTACGAGCCTCATATAACGTTTCATTGTTAATCGCAAAAGCAGGAAAACCACACACAATCGGCGAGGAATTAATTTTGCCGGCAGTCAAAGAGATATTAAAAACTGTTCTTCATCATAAGGCACCGTCAGATATCATCAAAAATATTCCTCTCAGTAATAATTCAGTGCAAAGAAGAATAGATGAAATGGCAAAAGACGTTGAAATATCATTATGTGATTACTTAAAGACTTGCAAATTTTCCATTCAACTCGATGAATCAACTCTACCAAATAACGAAGCTCTACTCTTATCATACGTACTATTTATAAAAGAAGAAAAAATTCATGAAGAGTTATTATTTGCTAAAAATTTGGAATCTGATACAAAGGGAGAATCTATATTTAATACCATGCAAAAGTTTTTTCAAGAGAAAGAAATTCCTATTTGCAATATTTTGTCTGCTGCTACTGATGGTACTCCAGCAATGACAGGGCGTCATAAGGGTTTCATAGCGCATTTGAAACAACAGTACCAAATGTACTCGCTGTACATTGTATTATTCATCGTCAGCATTTGGTTGCAAAAAATTTGAATGAACGTCTGCATACGTCGCTCCATTACGTTATTAAAGCAATCAATAAGATTAGAAGCAATTCATTGAATGACCGATTATTTGGTAAGCTTTGTAATGAAAATCACCTGCTGCTGCACACAAAAGTACGTTGGCTCTCTAAAGGTGTTTGTCTGAATCGTTTTTTCAATCTATTTGACTCAGTACTGGACTTTCTTGAAGACAGAGACGAAAAATTGCGCGAAAACCTGATTACGTCAAAAAATGACATCGCTTATTTGACAGACCTGTTTAAAATATTTAATCAAGTTAATTTACAATTGCAAGGTGATGAGTTGAATTTAATTAAAACAAAAAACGTCATAGCTGCTTTTGTGGGAAAACTTCTTCTGTTCAAACGAAATCTAGGTAGAGGTGAATACAACCACTTTCCCACATTATCAGCAGTCTCTGCAAAACCGGAAGATTTACTTACTTACTGCCAACACTTGGAAGTTCTTCATGTTGTTTTACGGAGCGTTTCCAAGATATTTCAAACATGAATATACCGGTTTTAGATCCTTTCGCAAACACAGATACTGAAGAATCATGAAATTTGGAAGAGGAACTCTTAGAACTCACGACTAACGAAGCACTCAAAGTAAAATTCAAACATGGATACCAAGAGTTCTGGCTTCAAAAATCAATACCAGTTCTCTACCCTGGATTGTGGGCAATAGTACAGAAGTTTTAAATCGCATTTCCTTCGTCCTATATGGCTGAGCGTGGATTCAGTGCAGTAGCTAATTTACTGTCAAAGAAGAGGAACAGACTACACATCACTGAACGTGGCGATCTGCGATTGATGTTAACGAAATTGGAACCCGATATTAACAAATTGTTAACACTCCACCAGCTTCAACCATCTCATTAATTTTGTTTATTTATTATTAATTTTGTGTTTATCTCATTATTTTTTATTTCTTATTGATTCTGTGTTTATTTTTAAAATTTTAATAAACAATTTTATTGTACATTTGGTTGCCGTTTTATTAATTTCTGCTTTATGATTTTTAATAGATAAATAAACAGATAAATTAGGTATAGATAATATGCAACAATATTTTAATATTTCATATAAAATTAACTATTATGGACTAGGGGGGCGTTGAAATTTTTGTTCTCTTCTAAAGGGGGCGATGGTCCAGAAAAGGTTGGGAATCACTGCTTTAAAGCATATAAGAATTTTTAATTTATTTAATTTTTTTCGAAGTTGTTCTATCACTTTCAACCTGTTAACGATAATTAAACAACCTGTTTTCTTTTTATCCTTTTTTTTTCAACTGTTTAGGATCCATAATTAAATAAAATATTTTAACTTGATTAAATATTCGATCACAAATGATTCGCGATAAAGCAATAACACCTTTCTGTCACAGAGCAAATAACAACACTGAGCACTACAAACGAAACACGTTTGTTGAGCATGATGAGCAATAACATCTGTCCGCTAATCGGGATTAGTCGACATCTGGAATAGTGTATCCTGGCGTAAGAGGGTCTCCTATATTTGGAAGTTGTTATCAACAATAAATTTAATTGGACGGAAAATATTAATGAAGCAATAAAAGAGATTAATAGATCAATAAGTAAAGTTTATTATATTAGGAATTTCCTTC
This sequence comes from Ryuthela nishihirai, assembly GCA_038380435.1. Classification (NCBI taxonomy): domain Eukaryota; kingdom Metazoa; phylum Arthropoda; class Arachnida; order Araneae; family Heptathelidae; genus Ryuthela; species Ryuthela nishihirai. The sequence goes on from JAWZYU010000001.1 coordinate 111,150,766, forward strand.
ATATTTTGACTTTTGAAAATCATTTATAAAGTTTAGATTACTTAAATCATATCTTAACTATATAACAGAAAGTTTACAAAAATTAAGAGGCTATGACATTAGAAAGATGTCTGCCGGATGGTTTAGTGCAAAGCTCTGACGCCACGTCAAGGCACCATCCATGTCAGAGTGTTTTGCTCTAACCTGGAGAAAACCCCTCCACACTTAGGCAGTTAGTGTGAAAGAAAAAAGAGGGTTCAAGATTAAAAAAAAACATCCATTAAAGCCTCAAACAGAATTTATTTTCTGTTCAGCGAATTTAATGGAAATGTTTTGCAGAATCTTGCATTAAATTAAAAAAATATGAAAACTTTTTTGCATCGATAGCATCCTCCTTTAAAACACCTTATCTTCGCTGTAAGCAATCTCCCATAGAGCTTGATTTCCAATAGAGCAGATTTTCACATTCTCTTATTCCCGATGCACTTCACCGAAAGGTCCTAAATTTCGTAGGCGGATTCCCCCTGTCTGTCGCCATGTTTTGGTTAGACAATCAAGTCCCTAACTGCAATGGAACGCCTAAACAATGCCTTTGGAAATGTTGAGAATCTGGCAATATCAGCAGATTTAAATGCTATTTTAACTCTTTACTTTCACAGTTAGGGAGCAGTAAATGGAACAATAGATTTGACAGCGATTATCGCTTCCTGTAATAATAGCACGGTACATAACTTTGCCTCTAGCAATCTCCCCTTTTGGATGTTCCACTAGTTATTTGGCATTGCAATCCGGATCACAGCCGGCAACATTATCTGAAAATTTGCAGCCTCTACGTTGAATTCCCGATGAGTTATGGCTACCACAGACACAACAGACACCTTCTTTTGTTATATAGATTTAAATGGGAAAATAAAATTGGGCAATATTTTTAAAATCCACGACCCTCCTATACAACAGGCTTTTATTTGGTAGGTAGCATGTTGCTAGTGGTCAACATCTTAGAAGAAGCATTTTGACAAACATATAGAACTGAAAAACCAACAAATAATGAAGAAAACCATAAGAAAATTGAAATGTTAAAGTTTTATCAAAAACTACCACCCGATTTATAATAAAATTTCATATAATTGAATTCATTTCGTTCTATAATCACTTCTCAATCTTTCCATAATTAGTACATAACAGATATATCATAACGATATATCTAAAGTTAAAGAAGAATAGATTTTATTTCGAATGTATCAATCGTACATTCCTATATTGCCTAGTGAATGCACCACGATATCATCACTCTAGCTTCATATAATAAATAGCTTTCATTACTTCATTCAAGTTTCATTAATTTACCTGTTAAAGTTTCATCTTAAATGGTAGTACGTCCGAATGATAATGTTTTTGTCCACTAATTAAGATTTTTCGTAAAATAGCAATTATTTGATTTCAAGCAAATAAAATTACTTCCGAAATAGGTTTAAAATGTGATCGTTTTAGTTGCAACTAATAACTAAATCTATATATTATAATTTCATACAAAACTAGTGGTTTAAATACAGATATTCGGCATTTCCTGCTGCTATGAAGGGTGAAATTTCGATCAACCAGTCTAAAATTGTAAATTTTATTAAGAGAAGAAAATCTGGTATCAAGAAAGAGAGAAAAACTGCATACCACGTTTACCAAAGACCACCTGAGATCCGTTGAGCAAAAAGAGGGAAACATGCATAAATATTTAAGCAAATAAATTTGGCTAATATTTAATTCAATTCTATTTATTTTTATACTACATAATTTGAAATAATTTATTTATTGCGGCGAAATGGTATTAAAATTTTATGATTATTTTAAATTGGTTATTATTATTATTATGTATAATTTATTATTATTACGTCAAGGCACCTTCCACGTGAGAGTGCTTTTCTCTAACCTAGAGAAAACCCTCCACACATAAGGAGGCTAGTGTGAAAGGAAAAACAGGGTTCAAGATTCCAAAAAAAATCCATTAAAGCCTCAAACAGAATTTATTTTTTGTTGAGCGAATTAAATGGAAATGTTTTGTAGAATCTTGCATTAAATTAAAAAAATTTTAAAACTTTTTCCCATCGATAGAATCCTCTTTTAAAACACCTTCTCTTCTCTGTAAGCAACTCTCTCATAGAGCTTGATTTCCCATAGAGCAGATTTTGACATTCTTTTATTCCCGATGCACTTTACCGAAAGGTCCCGAATTTCGTAGGCGGATTCCCCCTGTCTGTCGCCATGTTTTGGTTAGAAAATCAAGTACCTAACTGCAATGGAACGCCTAATTAATGCCTTTGGAAATGTTGAGAATCTGCCAACATCAGCAGATTTAAATGCTATTTTAACTCTTTACTTTCGCAGTTAGGGAGCAGTAAATGGAACAAGATTTTAACAAATATATAGAACTAAAAAACCAACAAATAATGAAGGAAACCGTAAGAAAATTTAAATGTGAAAGTTTTATCGAAAACTACCACCCGATTTATAATACAATTTAATTTAAATGAATTCAATTCGTTCAACCATAACACTAAGTCTTCCGTCACTAAAATACATAACAGATATATCATAACGATATATCTAAAGTTAAAGAAAAATAAATTTTATTCTGAATGAATCAATCATACTTTCCTACATTGCCTAGTGAATGCACCACGGTATCATCACTCTAGCTTCATATAATAAATAGCTTTCATTTCTTCATTCAAGTTTCATTAATTTACTTTTTAAAGTTCCATCTTATATGGTAGTACGTCCGAATGATAATATTTTTGTCCACTAATTAAGACTTTTCGTAAAATAGCAATTGCTTGATTTCAAGCAAATAAAATTACTTCCGAAATAGGTTTAAAATGTGATCGTTTTAGTTGCAACTAATAATTAAATCTATATATTATAATTTCATACAAAACTAGTGGTTTAAATAGAGGTATTCAGCATTTCCTGCTGCTATGAAGGGTGAAATTTCGATCAACCAGTCTAAAATTGTAAAGTTCATTAAGAGAAGAAAATCTGGTAACAAGAAAGAGAGAAAAACTGCAGTTATAAGCATACCACGTTTACCAAAGACCACCTGAGATCCGTTGAGCAAAAAGAGGGAAACATGCATAAATATTTAAGCAATTAAATTTGGTTAATATTTAATTCAATTCCATTTATTTTTATACTAAATAATTTGAAATAATTTATTTATTGCGGCGAAATTGTATTAAAATTTTTATGATTATTTTAAATCGGTTATTATTATTATTATGTATAATTTATTTTTATTATGCAAGTCACCTTCCACGTCAGAGTACTTTGCTCTAACCTAGAGAAAACCCCTCCACAAATAAGGAGGCTAGTGTGAAAGGAAAAACAAGATTCAAGGTTACAAAAAAAACATCCATTTAAGCCTCAAACAGAATTTATTTTTTGTTGAGCAAATTTAATGGAAATGTTTCATAGAATCTTGCATTAAATTAAAAAAAGATTAAAACATTTTCCCGTCGATAGCATCCTCCTTTAAAACACCTTCTCTCCTCTGTAAGCAACATTTCCATAGATCTTGATTTCACATAGAGCAGATTTTGACATTCTGTTATTCCCGATGCACTTTACCGAAAGGTCCTAAATTTCGTAAGCGGATTCCCCCTGCCTGTCCCCATGTTTGGTTGGAAAATCAAGTACCTAACTGCAATAGAACGCCTAAATAATGCCTTTGGAAATGTTGAGAATCTGGCAACATCAGCAGATTTAAATGCTATTTTAACTCTTTACTTTCCCAGTTAGGGAGCAGTAAATGGAACAATAGTTTTGACATCGATTTTCGTTTCCCGTAATAATAGCAGGGTACATATCTTTGCCTCTAGCAAGTTCCCTTTTTGGATGTTCGACTTGTTATTTGACATTGCAATCCGGATCACAGCCAGCAACATTATCTGAAAATTTGCAGCCTCTACGTTGAATTCCCGATGAGTTATGGCTGTCACAGACACAACAGACACCTTCTTTTGTTATATAGATTTAAATGGGAAAATAAAATTGGGCAATTTTTTTTAAAATCCACGACCCTCCTATACAACAGGCTTTTATTTGGTAGGTAGCATGTTGCTAGTGGTCAACATCTTAGAAGAAGCATTTTGACAAACATATAGAACTGAAAAATAATGAACGAAAACCATAAGAAAATTGAAATGTGAAAGTTTTATCGAAAACTACCACCCAATTTATAATGTAATTTAATTTAAATGAATTCGTTTCGTTTTATCATCATCTGGTCGTCATATAATTCAATACATCACAGATATATCATTTCGATATATCTAAAATTAAAGAAAAATAGATTTTATTCCGAATGTATCAATCGCACATTCCTACATTCCCTAGTGAATGAACGATGGTCTCCTATAACTAATAGCTTTCATTTCTTCATTCAAGTTTCATTAATTTACCTTTTAAAGTTTCATCTTAAATGGTAGTACGTCCGAATGATAATGTTTTTGTCCACTAAATAAGACTTTTCGTAAAATAGCAGTTGCTTGATTTCAAGCAAATAAAATTACTTCCGAAATAGGTTTAAAATGTGATCGTTTTAGTTGCAACTAATAACTAAATCTATATATTATAATTTCATACAAAACTAGTGGTTTAAATAGAGGTATTCAGCATTTCCTGCTGCTATGAAGGGTGAAATTTCGATCAACCAGTCTAAAATTGTAAATTTCATTAAGAGAAGAAAATCTGGTATCAAGAAAGAGAGAAAAACTGCAGTTATAAGCATACCACGTTTACCAAAGACCACCTGAGATCCGTTGAGCAAAAAGAGGGAAACATGCATAAATATTTAAGTAATTAAATTTGGTTAATATTTAATTGAATTCCATTTATTTTTATACTACATAATTTGAAATAATTTATTTATTGCGGCGAAATTGTATTAAAATTTTTATGATTATTTTAAATTGGTTATTATTATTATTATAATTTATTATTATTACGTCAAGTCACCTTCCACGTCAGAGTGCTTTGCTCTAACCTAGAGAAAACACCTCCACACATAAGGAGGCGAATGTGAAAGGAAAAACAGGGTTCAAGATTACAAAAAATCATCCATTAAAGCCTCAAACAGAATTTTTTTTTTGGTTGAGTGAAATAAATGGAAATGTTTTGTAAAGTATAGCGTTAATCATCGGTATAAACCCCGCGATAAAACATTATCGTCTCTCTCTAACCAACCCTCCCGCAGAAGCTTCGCGTAATTTTGTTACAAGGAAACTGCATTGTCATCTTCTGCCATCATCTCCGTGTATCATCTGGAAAAGTTCCTATGGAAAAACAATTCACAGAATACACATGCACATACCTAATTCTAAAGAAGACATGATCAACGGAAGACCAAAGCAGACTGTTATTCATTTAGCTAAACATTTCTATTTTAAGTAACTACTATAGCACTTAGGCACCGCAACCGTCCTTTCTACGAAGGTCCTTCAAAACTAGGATTATCACTGCTCCTTCAGTTATGAAAATAACTTATTCATTAATCTAAGTTTATCGACAGATATAAGCCATACAGGGGATGCTCTCCTATAAATATGGTTAAAATGGGTCCAATAATTGAAAATTATTTATAAACGTACCGTAATTGTCACCTATATTCATATTCTTCCCATACTTCTGGGTCCTGATGAAGAGCTGCAGGAACTTACGTGGAACGTGGAAAGTCGCCGTGTCCAGATTCTTCTTCTCTTGCATCTGGCCTCTAAGAGGCACGTATGGAGACAATATTATATCTGGAAAAGAAAATTTCGTATTAGAAAACAGTTGGCAAAATGCACATATACATACACATCTCATCCTCAAACAGATCACCATATTTTGAAACTAGATTTAGCAAGGAAAATCCAAACATTGGATTGAATGGGATAATATTTATGAGACGTACCTTTATCACCAACCATATTCACTTTCTTCCGTTCACGGGGAACTTCTCTGTCCTGATGACTCCTACCGGAACTTGCGGAGGATGTTGCCATCTGAACGGAAGGAACAAACACAAAACTTTAAAGGAATAGCTGATTTACTTGACATATTTCAGAACATGAACTAAAATAGGATTTCCATTTTTTTAACAAAAAAAACCTAAAAATATACACACTTTATGTAAATGATTTTACTGTTCGAAAAATTAACAAAATGAGAAGTTTTTATTAATAAGAAGAGTAAAGCGATTTAAGTAATAGAAAAATGTGTTTAACTATTATTTAATATTCTTAATTGATACTAGATATCAACAAAGTTAATGCAGAAAGGACAGCCAAAGAATAATAAACTTTCTCCAAAGAACTATTACACTTATAATAACCAGAGATGAAAAACTATATTTAATATAAAAGAGTGAGGGAATTTATAAAAGGGTAATGGAAACTATATTTTTTATTATTAACAGTTAATTTTTTTAATTTTTTTAAGCATTCGCCGAAATTTAAAGAGTACGTTTTCTTTACGTTCGAATAAATTTTGCAACAATGGGCTAAATGGCAGTTGGATTGTTTTACCTCCGTGCTGCACTTTTTTGAACACAATGGGCTAAATTACCAGATTACAAGGACCCTGAGAACTCGGAGAATGGGACCCACTGAACAACTGTTAGGAGACATATGATACCCTCCCATCAATGCCATCCAGCGTGTTTTTTAACGTGCACAACTCTTCCCTCATACGGGGCCATAGATTTACGTCCTATTCATCGGACGGCAGTCTTTACAAGCCCATTGATGTCTCCTACTACCAACCGTGAGCAGGGCAAGGAGAAGATGCGGAAATAAATCTAAACGCTGACCCAGCTGGGACTAGAACTTGAGAACAGATTACGAGCCTGGCCTGTGACAATGCCTACGGAATCTGGCAAAAGGACCGAAGCTTTATTGTTTCATAAAATATTCCGCGAAATGTCTCTCGTTGCTATATGACATTGCAGCATATTTAGCAAATTATGTCGTTAGCAGGGATAGAAGCTTCTACACTTACATTCAAACCAATTGCAAAAAGCGGCGAGTTACACTTTGTATGCAATTGGAAACCTTTAATCGCATAAATATTTAGAATCGAGACTAGTTTCTCACACTATAAACCGATTTGAAAGTTTCTAAAATTTAAAATGCACTTAGCTAATATAATTGTGGTTTGAAGGATCAAATAATGTTTTTCAATCGCGATACCTCATGAAAATTAGAAGATATTTTTCCGTAATTACCCCAGATTTCGGTAACGATATTATTAGAAGAGTGTTTCCAGAACTTTATGTAATGGACGCCCCTCTTTAGATCTATCACGCACAGGTTTTACAGTTCCGAATCCCCCTCTCCCCCCAACCAACAAGTTGCGTCTCATACTTTGGATATCACTTACTTAGAGTTGGTCTTTAATTTTGTTATTCGAATTTTGTATGCTCATAAAAATACACATTTTGAATATATTAGTTTGTTACTTTTGGAGAGAAATTTGGCAGTTTACTCGAGTCATGCAACAAAATTAAGAACCGCTGTGTTAAGGTTTGGAGGGTCAGTTTACTCGAGTCAACACAGTGGTACTTAATTTTGTTGTTTTTAGTTTTGGCTGGTGAAATGAAAAGACTGTGCTTATGGATTCTGATGAAGTTGGAAACCGTGCTCAAGGGTAGAAGGGTTGTTTTACCTCAGAACGTCACTTTTCGCCCAAAATGGGCTAAATGGCCAGGTCACAAGGACCCCAAGGGCTCGGAGAAGGTTGGGGTAGGGGATTCACTGGGTAACTGTTAGGAGACAGATGGTAGCCTCTTGTCAAAGCCATCCAGCATGTCCTTTAACGTGCACATTGAATGAATCTTCCGCACACGAGGCCACCGCTTAACTTTACATCCGACGGAAGGCTGCCTTTCCAAGACCATCGGTAACCCCTAATGACTGAGCGCAGGCGGGGAGTTATGCCTAGACAAACCTCAACGATGGCCCAGGTAGGACCAGAACCTGGGAACTGCAGATTACAAGCTTGGCGGGCATGTTACTGAATGCTGCTCCTTCATCTCTTTAACCATTTTGGCCAAAACATATTGGTGTAGTATTGGCCATTTATAGTCATTTTTTCAGGTAACCTGTCCATGTCTACCACTACTTGGGAATTAAAAAAAAAGTTGTGAACATCCTCTTCCTTGAGCGAAAGTCTTGTCGGAGGATTTGGGGTCACCGTTCATATTTTGCAACCCAAACATATATACGTTAGTTGGACCTCTTTTAGCCCGAATTACAGCACATATGCAGTTTGGCATAGATTCCACAAGGTGTGCCTTTACATTTCCAGCATACCAGGCGTTCACCAGACAGTTCTTTAACTGGCTCAGATTTGACGGAAGAAGACTTTGCTCCAGGTTTCTTTTTTATTACATGCCCCATACATTCTCAATGGGGTTCAGATCCGGGCTTTGTGGTGACCAAGGAAGATGGTAGAAGTCGTTGTCATGCTTGCTGAACCACTGCTGAACACATCTTGCGCGATGGACAGTAGCATTGTTGTCCATGAAACAACCGTCATCTACTGGATAAAAAGTCAACATTGCAGATTGAATTTGATCGGCAACAATGTTCAGATAATCCTTGCAAGACACCCGAGCTTCCAGCAATATCAGGAGACCCGTTCGGTACCAACAGAACGTGCCCTACACCATGACACCGCCTCCAGAACCGTGAATTGTGTTTACAAGGAAAGCTGGATCCATTTCTTCATGGGGCTCCCGCCAAACTCTCTGTCTACCGTCGGTACAGAACAAGATGTACCACGACTCGTCGAACCACATGATTTTTTTCCAGTCTTCCAGTGTCCAGTCAGGGTGTTCCTGACACCACTGTAGACGAACTTTCCCGTTCTTCGCAGAAATCAGCGGTTTCCGTATAAGCATTCAACTGCTAATATGGTTCTTTTTCAATTCCCTGCGCATAGTTCGCTGAGATATGGGTCAGGAACAGCCTTCATTGAATACTTCGGTCAATTACTGCACGCAGAAAGTCCTGTTTCTCCGTACAAACCTTTTCAGACGACGGCGATCTCGTTCCTGACAGATTGTCATCGTGTCACACTTATGCCTCTTAGACAAGCAATGTGGGCTATTTTTCCACTGATTAAAGACCCGATATATCGCACCTTTTGAGAAACCAGTCAACTCTGCTGTTTTTAAAATTGTAGCTCCAGCCGGAAGGGCGCCCTTTATCGAACCAGAATGATCCTTTGTTTTTCCCATTGTGATCATTCCCATTGTGATCAACACTACTGACGATTACTGACGAGCAGCAGTCTTAAATAGTTGCCTAGACCACGTGGTGATGCACATGACCACGTATTTTGTATATATGCTGCGCAAGTGACGTTTACGTACATCTGCATAAAGGTTTATAATTCAGTGGCCGGTGTGTGTAGTTGTCGATTTACAGTATTAAACCACGCCTCATCACCGTGACAATGTCTGTTAACCGTTTGTGGCCACTAGGTCCAAACATTCCCAGCATCTTGCACGAGTCGACTCTAGCCCTTTTCGCTGTTTGGTCAGCATTCGGTACAGATTTTTCGATTTTTAAATGTTTGATGAATAATTGTTTCCACACTGCCAATCGATACATTGATATCTAAACTTATTAGCTGAAAGGCGATGTGTAGGTTTTCTTTAATGAGTTAACGAACAGCGGGGATGGTTCTCTTGTTCACGGCCTCCTTCGATTTTGATGCACGAGGGAGGTCTTCGAAATTCTGCCATCCTTCTCCGAATTTGTGCATCCATCCCCTAAAAGTGCCATATGAACAGGCATGATTCCCTATATTTGTGATAAATCGGCATGAATTTTCTTCGCTTTGCATCCTTGTGAAAATGTAAAAACTTTTCCTGTCTTAAGTAGGCTCCATAGCAACAACACACATATTTCGCAGACAGAATTTTACTTGCCATCAGCGAAGAGAGATATGATGATAGAGCATTTGTTTTTAACACGGAATGACAAGTTTAGACAAGCTTCCAAACAAGCCATAGCTGGTTAACTATGGAGAAACGAGTGCAAATCTACAGATACGTGTTACGAACTTTTAACACGTGTCTGTTTTGGACCATAGAAGTCTTCTTAAATGAAATTTGTATTTTAAATCTGTTTTTAATATTAATGCATAATTGATTATTGGGTCAACTGGAAAATCTTAGTAAATTTTCTCATCTTGGTCCCAGCCCCAAATTTTACTTTCATTGTGCAGGGACGTGTTTGGGAATGAAATCAAAACAGAAGGTCTGTGTTATCGGGGAGTTTTCGAAGGACTAATGGATAATCCATACCCCCCCCCCCCCCAGCAGCACGCAAGTCAAACGGAAAAAATTATTGATTACATATAAAATTGAGTACATTCAAATCAAAGAAAGAATTGATTTCTTACCTTATTGCAGAAGAACGGAGTATGATGTTGTTGAGGTAAAGTCCAGCACGAGCCTTCGTAAATGATATGGCTGAGGTGAAAGATGACCTTTCGATGGAAAGATGTTAGAAGAGGAAGTCGCCTTACACTCAAAGGAAATTAGCACCTAACAATCTAAACAATTCATTTCTTTTTAGTGAAGAAAATGAACGCTATCGACAATGAATTCCTCTGTTGGGTGTTTTTGGAATTGTTTCGAAACAGTCGAATACAAAATCGGTAAGATTTTGTCAGAATATTTGTTACGTATAAGACGAGTATTCTATTTTTTTCCTTACCTTTTAAACTCATGCGTAATCTTGTTACAAAAGATAAAAATTAATTTGAGATGATTATTTTCAAAGTTATGTTTATATACTTATGATTTCTGGTGTTGGTTTGTGTAGAATACTATTATTAAAATTGCAAGTAAATTCTAATTGCTAAAATCTGATATTTTTGAGACTAATAGGCTGATACTTTTTGGAGTAATGGGGGTTTGACACTTTTGGGGGTAATTAGTGTTGAAAATTTTGAGTGTAATGGAGGCTGATACTTTTGAGACTATAGAAGTTGACACATTTGGCACATAACTTGTTTCATCTGTACATTTGGGTCTAATGGGAAATTGACAAGTTTGAGCTTATTATAATACATTATATTAATTTAATTAAATATAAAACTGAATGTTGTTTATTTCAAATCAGTACATTCATCTCAAATCAGAAGAGACATCATGGGAATATAAAACTCTACCTCATTCCTAACTTAATATTAATTAGCATTTGTAATAAATATTTACATCAGGACTTCTTATGTATAAATGTCAATATGTAACCGATGTTAATAACTATTTGTAACCGCATATATTTAACACTTCCTGTGGATAAGCTACACCAAACTTCGCGGGGATTTTACTAACATTGTTACTCAATTTAAGTGTTTCTTCTATATTCTATATTAACTGTGTGTGCTATTTGTGAGGATTTTATATTAGCATTTGTTCTTACAATTAGCTTCCTATGATCAACTTTATACATCTAAATACAAAGGTTGGATTGGGTTGTTTTACCTCTGAGCGGCACCTTTTTGTACTCTATGGGATAAATGGCCAGGTCACAAGGACCCCGAAGGCTCAGAGAAGGATGGGGGAGGAGACCCACTGGAACAGCTGTTGGAAGACAGATGGTAGCCTCCTGTCAAGGCCATCCAGCGTGTTCATTAACGTGCGCAGGGTGTGGCTCTCCCGCACACGGAGACACGGCTTAACGTCCCATCCGACGGACGGCGCCTTTCCAAGCCCATCGATGTCCCCTACTGACCGTGGGCAGGGCCGGGAATTTTGCAGAGATAAGTCTCAACGCTGACCCAGCTGGGACTCGAACCTGGGAAAAATGCAAAGGAAATAAAGAGTTATTATTATTATTATCAATCACCCAAATGCATAGAAAATGTTTCTTATTTGAAGCGATAGAGATGAAAATTTAGATGTACGGTAAACCCTCGTTAATGCAGATGAATTGGAGGAAGGGGGCTACGGTTTAGTGAATAATCTGAATTAGTGAAGCAAAAGATGGCCCTTAAAGACCACAATCCTCATCATCTTCATCGTCATCATCCTCAAGCAGCCATGGGCTACGGAGGTCCAACCAGACCGTGCAGTTTAATTCTCCAAGCATATCTGTCCTGAGCTACATCTGCTGCATCCAGTCACTGCACACCAATTCTAACAAGGTTTGTTTGAAATATTCTGCCCACCGCATCCTAGGTCTCCCCCTCTTTCTGAGGCCTTTTGGCACACTGTTCATAACCCTATTCACCAATCTATAATTATCCATACGGGCAACATGGCCAAACCAGCGGAGTCTCTCTCTGCATAATATGTTGCTTAAAGGAGGTTGCAGACTCCTTTGCCTAACCTCATCATTAGTTACAAAGTTGAACCACCTAATGCCCAAGATACTGCGTAAGCATCTGGAATCAAAAGCATCTAGTTTCCTGTTCTCTTGTTTACAAACTGTCCAAGTTTCACTACCATAACTAACCCTAGAAAGAACCAAACTATTATACAGTCTAATTTTAGTCTTTAGGTGTATACGACTATTTCTCCACACTCTCCATAGATTCTTAAAAGTCCCAGCAGCAATCCCTATACGTCTGTTAATCTCATGCCGCACATCACCATTATCTGTTACATAGCTCCCAAGATAATTAAACTGTGACACCTGCTCAAGGGTGCAACCATTCAGATTAACTGAATCACAGCCTGCCTGACCAATTTTCGTCACTTTAGTTTTCTCTCTGTTTATAACCAAACCTACTCTACTACCAGTCTCATCAACAGCTCGAATGAAAGAGTTCATCTCATCAACATCATTTTCCAAAAGGGCTAAATCATCAGCATAATCTAAATCAGAAATATTAGTATCTCCAGTCCATTTAAAGCCAAAATCATTCCCTTGAAGTGAATTTTGCACAACACAACCAATAACCAAGCTAAAGAGAAAAGGAGACAAAATGCACCCCTGTCGAACACTAGAAGTAATGCTAAACCAATTGCTATAAGCCTTACCAACTCTCACACACGACTCAGTGTTATTATACAGAGCTTTCATTATGTTAACTAATTTGTCAGGTATACCATATGATCTCACAATCAACCACAAATTATGACGATCAACAGAGTCGAAAGCCTTTTGAAATCAACAAAGCTAGCAACCAAAGGTTTCTGAAATTCTAAACATTTCTCAAGAATCTGCCTTAGTGAAAATATCTGATCCACACATCCTCTACCACTTCTGAATCCACATTACTCATCACGCAATTGACTGTCAACCAAATTCTTAATTCTATTAAGCACAATCATGGAAAGAACTTTACACGGAACAGAGAGTAGTCTGATACCCCTATAGTTATCACAAGAACTGTGATCACCTTTTTTGAAAATAGCGATAATAATTGCTCTGGTAAAATCTTTATCATAAAAGTTATTCAAAATTTCAGTCATCCAAGTGGTAACCGAAACATTCCCAGCTCTGAGTATTTCTGTAATAATTTCATCTACACCTGGGGATTTATGCAGTTTAAGTTTAGAAATAGGCAAAATAACTTTAGATTGTGTTATAGAGCCAACATTAAAGTCCCCAATACATTTATCATCACTACAAACAATGGGAGTAGAACTAACCACATTGTTTAGAACATCACTGAAATGCCAGCCCACCAAGTCATGACGGAATCCTCCCCTTCTGTAACCTTACCTCGTTTTTCCTTCAATCCTTGTATGCCTGTCCGTTTTCTACCACATAAAACATTAACTCTCTGGTACAGCTCTCTGCTGTTTTGCTGCCTAACTGCTTCCTCAGCTTTGTCAGCCAAGCCATCAAACCAAAGATTCTTATCAGTAGCTAACTGATCCTTTACACGTTTATTAAGCTCTTTGTAATCCTTTCTATTAGACTAGTAGGGTACTAATAAAGGATATTCCGGCAGTTCCTTCTTTGTGAAATAAGCTCAAGTGCCTTATCACTTAAATAATTCTGTCTCCTCTTCTCCTTTTTTCCTAAAAGAGTATTGTTAGTTTCCAAAAAGCCTGTTTAAAATATCCCCATTCTTCCTCAACTTCAGTATTAAGAAAACCATGACTGTCATAATGACTAAGTAACCTATCATGGTAAGATTTAGCTATAACTGGGTCTTTCAGAGCTTCAGTATTAAAGGTAAATTTTTTAAATTTAGCACAACACTTTTTAAGTTTAAGTTGCAAGACACTTTTAACAAGGTAATGGTCAGATCCAATTTCAGCTCCCCTATATGCCCTGGTATTTCTAACAGAACTAACCCATTTGCTGTTAATTAATATATAATCAATCATATTCCTATGCAGCCCATCAGATGAAACCCATGTGTATTTATGTATGTTGCGGTGTTTGTAATATGTGTTAGTTATTCTGAAACCATTGAGTTTACTTACCTGTAGGAGACGTTGCCCATTGCCAATGCAGCTACCAATACCAAAATGGCCTATCACCCCTCCCCAAAGGTCAGAGTCAGTACCAACTTTGGCATTGAAGTCACCAAGAAGAAGGGAAATATCTTATTTCTTGACAGAATTCAAAATATCCTGAAGTTGTCCATAAAACCTATCCTTCTCATCCTCATCGGCATCCTCAGTGGGGGCATAACAGCAGATAACATTCAAGTCTTTAACGCTTGTCTGAAATTTTGCTCTAAGAAACCTTTCATTAATGCACTCATATCCTAGAATAGCATCACTAGCGTGTAGGCTGAGAAGCAGACCCACGCCTTGGTGATGCTTATTGTCATCTCTCCCTGAAAAGAGAAATTTAAGATTATTTTTAAGAATCTGACCTTTATCTGTCCATCTGGTCTCTTGCAAGCCGAAAATATCTAAATTATAAATAAAATAAATAAAATAAATACCCCCTCAAGCAGCTGCTTGCCACAGAGGTCTGACAGGAGCCTGTCAGTTTATATGCCAGAGTAGAAGGTCTGAGAGGATGGCAGGACCTCAGCAGAAAAACGACACATACATCCAAGCCTTACCCGGGGCTCGAACCCAGGTCCCTTAGATCAGTAGCCAAGCGCGCTAACCTCTCGGCCACGGGGGAATTCTTGTGTGAGGACATCAAGAGAAAAAGCTCTGTGCAGAGTCCTCACATTCCAACTACCTATGGAGAGAAAATGGTTAGTGGGATGTTTAAAGAAACTATGTTTTTTTGAGACAGGGAATGCCGACAATATCAAACAGCCCCCTAATCGCAGACATGGGGCAAAAACCCGTTCCACCACCACTAAAGGCTGAAGCCATCTACACTGGAAGACTTCCTCCAATGTAGACTTTGACGATACCAATAGAAGCAAAGAGTTTAGGTGCCTGCGATGACTTCTGCTCAGGATTATCCACCAGCTGATAAACATATCCTGTGAATCTATTCACTTGGGGCTGTCAACCCACAAACAAAGAGAAAACACAGCGGAAGATTTTCCCTCCACAGAAGCCCACCAGTGCAGCAAAATCAGGATCCGAGCTCAGAGCCATAGCTCTGAGCCAAAGCTTAGAGCCATATATCTTTCCAGTCTAGTGGGTTTGTTTATATGGTCAGCACCAGGACCCTGTCCGCAAAATTTCCGTGTCCTAGGGGACACCGATGGGCTTGGAAAGGCCGCCGTCCGTCGGATGGGACGTTAAGCCGTGGCCCCGTGTGCGGGAGAGCGTTAAATGCCCTGTGCACGTTAAAGAACACGCTGGATGTCCTTGACGGGAGGCTACCATCTGTCTCCCAACAGCTGTTTCAGTGGGTCCCCTCCCCCAACCTTCTCTGAGCCTTCGGGGTCCATGTGACCTGGCCATTTAGCCCATGGTGTGCAAAAAAGTGCCGCTCAGAGGTAAAACAACCGAACCCAACCAGGACCCTGTGTGGTTGACCACTCCTCAGCAGGGTAGGAAAAAAAAAGAAATGTAGCCATCGTTTTCCAGATCAGTAAGCCACACTAATCTGACAGCACTCCCCTTCGTTCACTTCCACAAGAGAGAATCTCTTTTGAAAGGTACTAACGGTCTGCACCACGAGAAGGCGGGGTCGGACATTAGGTGCTAGGCCTGGCCGGTTTTATTCATCATCACAGGGGATTGGTGCATAGCTCTCCTTCCAGTGACTACCTACCTACCATTTACAGACCTCCACAATCCTAGTTTACAAATAAATGGAAAATATTGTGATATATAGTGCTATTTCAGAGGGTTTACTCATACTTAAATATGTATGTAAATGCTCTCTCTATTTGTAATGCGTATAATTTGCATTATGCATGCTATTGTATGCATAATAATATATGTACCTTTCTCTATTTGTAATATTGAGATTCTATCTCAAACAACAGTGCAATTTGAGTCTTTATTTAAAAAGATATTAAAGACATTGTACTTTGAAGTTTTTATTTCGAAAATGCCGTCAATTTTGTTGTGTTGGTAAATCGACGCTCTATCTTCCTCTGAAGTGAATACGAATTCATTGACTGATTGGAGACTAAATACTTGGAGAACTAAAATACGAATTCATCGATATGCTTAAGTTTATTTCCCACTTTTTAGAGCCCATATAAAAGATAGTTTTTTTTTTATTTTAATTTATTTACTTTTTTTAAATAATTTTTATTTCTATTTTTACCTGTTTTTCTATTGTTTTTTGCTCGACATTTGTCAGTTTGTCGGTTTGCGTGTTTGTCAAAACAATTATTCCACCATATCTTTCGAACGCGATGAGAAGCTTGATGATTTTTATGTCAAATGAAAGCATGTAACGCGGTGAGTGTCATAGGCTATAAAAATGAACCTCCCATGTTTTCTTCCCCCCTAAAAAAAAGGCGAAATAGGAAGTATATGTCGAATGTCCAAGTAACAAACTATGCGTTAAATGAAAGTTAGACACGCAGCGTGTCATAGGCTAATAAAATGACCCCATTTTTTCCTTCCTAAAAGAGGGAATATATGAACCTAAAAGAGGGGACATATAAATGATTTCTTCCCACCAAAAAGACCGCAAAACACACCGCCCTGCCCTGTGGGCTACGGATTAGAGAATGGCTGGTAACACGCTGGATGGCCTTGACGTACGTATCTTCAGAACGCAAAGTGCAGGTCAGTAGGGAAAACCGATGGGCTTGGAAAGGCCGCCGTCCGTCGAATGGGACGTTAAGCCATGGCTCTTTGTGTGGGAGAGCTATATCCTGTGCACGTTAAAGAACACGCTAGATGGCCTTGACGGGAGACTACCATCTGTCTCCCAACAGCTGTTCCAGTGGGTCCCTTCCTCCTACCTTCTCTGAGCCATCGGGATTCTTGTGACCCGGTCATTTAGCCCATGGTGTGCAAAAAAGTGCCGCTCAGAGGTAAAACAACCCAACCCACCTAAAAGAGGGGATATGTTCCGCTGTATCTCCAGAAAACGAGAAACAGTGCCGAAAGTCACAAGTTATGCTTCAAATGAAAGCTTCCACCGTGAGGAGTGTTATAGGATATAAAAAATTGACCCACCCATGCTTTCTTTCTCCTTAAAAAGGGGGAAGTATGAAAACGATTGTTCCAATATATCTGCAGAACGCAAGCGCTAGAAAAAACGAGCTATGCGTCAAACGAAAGCTTGTGCCATGGGGAGTGTCACAAGTTATAAAAATCCCCCTTCCTTCTTCTCCTCCTGAAAAAGGGGAAATGTGGAAACGAGTGTTCCGCTATATCTTCGGAACGGGAGGGTGGAACATAACAAGTTTTATGTAAAATGAACGCTTGTGACATGGGAAATGTGAAAAATTAAAATATACCCCTCTTGCTATCTTATTCCTAAAATCAGGGAAATTTTGAAAGTCGTTCTTCTACTATATATTCCGAATGCGAAGACCTATAGTTACGAGTTAGGTGTCAAATGAAAGCTCATGTGTGTGAGAACTGTGGTCGAATACTTAGAATTTTGCCCCCTACCATTCTCATCTGCCCCTAAAAGGGGAGGTAAATTTAGGGGATGTCGACCTTAACGAGTTATCACTCAAATTAAAGCTTGTGACGTCTCCAGTGTCATGGAGGGCGGGAGTGGCTCAGTCGGCAGCGCGCCAGGCTCGTAATCTGTAGTTCCCAGGTTCGAATCCCAGCTGGGTCAATATTAAGATTTATCTCCGCAAATTTTCCCGCACTGCCCACGGTCAGTAGGGGACACTATGGGCTTGGAAAGACCGCCGTCCATCGGAAGGGACGTTAAGCCGTGGCGCCGTGTGCGGGAGAGCCATAACTTGTGCACGTTAAAGAACACGCTGGATGGTCTTGACGGGAAGCTTCCATGTGTCTCCCAACAGCTGTTCCAGTGGGTCACTTCCCCCAACCTTCTCTGAGCCTTCAGGGTCCATGTGACCTGGTAATTTACCCCATGGTGTGCAAAAAAAGTGCCGGTTAGAGGTAAAACAATCTAACCCAGTGTCATGGGCTACTTGAAATATGACAACCCCCCCCCCCACCCCGAAAAAAAGAAAATAGTAGGAAAACTGTGATCGATGTTTATGAGTCATATATTTAACGAAAGTTTTTGAAGATATGCGTTTTAAGTAAAAAGAAAAATATTAATAATTTATAAACAAATAAAAAATTACTCCCGATATATGAAGATAGGTATTTTTAAAATTTATTATTTTATTCATATTTTTACATTACCACAGATTTTTATTGTCTAGGTCAGTGATTCTCAACCTTTTATGCTTCACGTACCCCCTGGAAATGTGTATGTAACTATAGATAGATAAAGTTATAGTATAACAATGGTTATTTAACCCCAAAAATTTTACCGCGTACCCCACGTTAAGAATTCCTAGTCGAGGTGATTAACATTCGCTTTGTGTGCCTAAAGACTTACTTCCTTTCATTTCCGTAGAATAGAAGCGCGATTCTTTGGATACAGCAACTGTGTTCAGTTGTCCAACACTCTTTAGGATACCTAAGTCGTCATTGTCCGTTTATTAATGAAATATGGATGTTGCAACTCCTACCACAATATCCGAATACACGAGAATTGGAAACGGTGCTTTTAGATTCGGTTATATTACCTCTGAGAGGCACTTTTTTACCCACAATGGGCTAAATGGCCAGGTTACAAGTACCCCAAAGATCAGAGTTGATTAGTAGAAGGGGTCCACCTCTTAGCTGTTAGGAGAAAGATGATAGCTTCTCATGAAGGCATTCAGAGTGTTCTTTAACATGCAGAGTGTATGGCTCTCTTGCACACTGAACCACAGCTTTATATCCCATCCGACTGATTAATGCTTAATGCCAAGCCCATATCCCCTTTCTGATCGAAGGCAGCGGAAATAAATTTCACTCTGGAACCGATTGAATGTATTTCTACCCTTGGCGAAACGTGCATGAATCAATCGAGACTACACAACTAATGCGTCAAAAATTCGTACAAGTCACTGGTAAAGTAAGCAACCACTCACATATCGATATACTAATCATCTGTGAGATCATTGGTTGAATTGCAAGTGATTGACAGTTCAGTCAACTTATGAGAATCTTCGACGCATCAACTGTACAGTCTCATTGTGTCAATTGCTTCCTTCCATACTTTTCCTTTGCTCTCTATCCTAATTGAAACCGGCAATACATTCTGCTGGGAGGCGGGGGGGGGGAGGTAAGTCGGTAGCGCGCCAGGCTCATAATCTGTAGTTCCCTGGTTCGAGTCCCAGCTGGGTCAGCGTTGAGATTTATCTCCGCAAAATTCCCCGCCCTGCCCACGGTTAGTAGGGGACATCGATGGGCTTGGAAAGGCCGCAGCCCGTCGGATGGGACGATAAGCCGTGGCCCCGTGTGCGGGAGAGCCATACCCTGTGCACGTTAAAGAACACGCTTGATGGCCTTGATGGGAGGCTACCATCTGTCTCCCAACAGCTGTTTCAGTGGGTCCCCTCCCCCAACCTTCTCTGAGCCTTCGGGGTCCATGTGACCTGGCCATTTAGCCCATGGTGTGCAAAAAAGTGCCGCTCAGAGGTAAAACAACCCAACCCTACATTCTCCTGCCCAATTCTTAATAGTTCTTTATTGAAGCAGATGATTTCTGTTCCACTATTCTAGCCAGGAATAACTTTGTTCGCTAGTTTTACATGCGTTATACATTTCTGAGATGACAGCATATGATATTCCTTTTATGCCATCAATTCCTATTAACCTTCAGGGGGGTAAATTATTTATTCGCCCTGGACATGACTATCGGTAACCGAGTGGTCAGGATGCTTGGCTACTGATCAAATGGACCTGGATTCGTTCCTTGGATAAGGCATAGTTGTTTCTTTGTTATATTTCTGCTGATGTCTCACCACCGTCTGAGATCTTCTCTGTGGCTAACTTCAGACCTCTGTAGCAATTAGCCGCTTTATGGGTATTTTTTTTTAAATTTATAATCCTTTGAGAAGAATTATGCAGTTTAATTTCTTTTTGTAAAGCAGGAGAAACTTTATGTATGTATCTACCGTTAAATACAGTAATAAGAAGTGTGTTATAAATATACTAATGGTAAAATTTATTTGAATTCACTTTTTTTAACTCCTTTTTTTTTGCATGCAAAAAAATAATGATAATAAGCTGTACTTAAAAATATTTTGAAAAGTACTGTGATGTTAACTCTTCGTTTGTCGGCCTATTGGGACCACTTAGGACGTTCCCTCGGTTCGATCGCTATACGCGACGGGTGAAAGAGTCTTTCGGATAAAATCAACGGTTTATTCACAATTGCAGAGAACTGATACTGAGGCTCCTCCCCAATAAATTAGTTCAAACTTCAGCCTTTACTTTAAAATACCGAATATTTATTTAACCTTCCAAACATACTTGATGGACGAGGACATATGCTCAATTACATAGATTACCAACACACCAGCTTACTATGCCTGTTTTGGGGCGGGGGTGGCTCAGTCGGTAGCGCGCCAGGCTCGTATTCTGTAGTTCCCAGGTTCGAGTCCCAGCTGGGTCAGCGTTGAGATTTATCTCCGCAAAATTCCCCGCCCTGCCCACGGTCAGTAGGGGACACCGATGGGCTTGGAAAGGCCGCCGTCCGTCGGATGGGACGTTAAACCGTGGCCCCGTGTGCGGGAGAGCCATACCCTGTGCACGTTAAAGAACACGCTGGATGGCCTTGACGGGAGGCTACCATCTGTCTCCCAACAGCTGTTCCAGTGGGTCCCCTCCCCCAACCTTCTCTGAGCCTTCGGGGTCCATGTGACCTGGCCATTTAGCCCATGGTGTGCAAAAAAGTGCCGCTCAGAGGTAAAACAACCCAACAACTATGCCTGTTCAGCTGTATTTACAGAGCCAATGCCGCTATTACCAGTCGGCATTTCCCAGCTTTACCATTTCTCGTCCGTCTCCTTCCGAAACTCGACCGGCTCTCCCTTCATCGTTGCCAAACCCTTTCTTCCTTTCTTTCTCTGCCTCACCATCTGGGCGTCCGTTAGCCCTCAGGGACCCGGGTCACTTGTCAGCGGACGCTAGCCGTTCCCTGGACACTGCTACTGCAATTAACTTTCCAGATGTCGGGAGAGAGAGCCTCCCCGTAGCATATGACTATTTTGGCGAAATCCAAAATAAATATACACAGCCTGAACAAAAAAAATCTAAAAAGGCCTCTAGCCTGACAAGTACAAACTCATTATTTTTCTGCTGTTAGGACCTAAGAATCTAGAATACGCAAGTGACTTAAAAAGTGGTATTATACCTGAAATTTTAACACCAATGGGAATGCTACCCCTAGTACAAATTGGATTATCATTCACAATAAAAGGAGTGAGTTTCAATCCTGTATTGCTGCCCAGATATTGTGATGGTATCAAGGGCGCTTAATAACAGCCTCGAACTTGGCAAAGCACCTCGGAAGTTTGGGTGAAGTGGGCCACCGATGTTAACAATACTACAGTATCCTAGATTGATATAGGGCAGGGTCTCAAACCATAGAGGCCGATTCAGTTACTTCTCAATATATGGTGGACAACATTTTATTTTCAGCAATAATAAGGATAACATAATGACTTGTACTCTAGTTTTATTATTTAAATGTTACGCACTTTTAGTGTCAGAACACAAATTTCATTTGTGAGGGACTTGATCTTTGGCTGAAATCGATCATATTCTCCATAATCGAGTGCGATCACTATAGTCCAGCCAAGATAATAAACCACATAATTACTATCGAACGCATTTCCTGTGGGCCGCACAAAACGACTTCGATGATCCCATGTTTGAGACCTCTGCCCTAGAGAATTGAAGTCTGGAATCTTGCTGGCCATTCCGTAAAGACTATGTGAAAAACTGAAACAGACTATAAAGATTTTGTCCCCGAGACGAGCTCCCTGTGGATGAGCTTTATTACCGTTTAAAGGAAGCCCAGGCCAATTGCTTCTTCAAACGGGTGAACGTAAGGTTCGGATGATGATGCCTGACATTTCTGAGAGAGAGATTCACTTTGTAAGACCTGAGAATATCATGGAGGTGTTAGGCCATTGATAGTTATACCTGACCACGCCATCAAACTACCATTTCTATATCCTCTTTCCATTATATTAGTGGAGTGGGATCTTTCTCTCCAGGTTAATTTCTGCAGAAAATCTGATTGAAGACTGAATCAAGACTCCTCTGTAAAGATCACCTTAGTTCATGATGTGTTCATGATTGAGATGTTCTCAGCACCAATTCATATGAACTTCTCTCTGTAAAGGGTCAAGAGATTACAGAAGCAGATCATCGTTCGTAAAGACGTCTTCTCCCATGAAGCAGTATACATATAGACAGTATAAAGTAAACTCTGAAGCGAGTTAACATGTTGTAGAGTTTCCACAGCACATCACAGTTAGGGCTAAGAGCGAAATTTTGTATTAAATTGACGGTAGGATGATCTCAAGCAGGTCTTCGTGGAACCTTTTTGAGTGTTTTTCGGAATCCACAGTCTAAATACAATACTTGACTCATAATTATCGACCTCTGTCTCACTTTAATCTCTCTCCATATTATACTTTTGCTCTTCACTTCAATTTATCACCCATATATTTTCTTTCCGACTTTATCAGAATGATAGCTATCTCAGATTCAGCAATTCAAGCACCAAACACGAAATAAAGAGTTTTATCAATTTTCTTTCTGATTGCCTGGTTAGGATATTTGACACAATTTTCTCCAAATTTCTTTAAAGCACCATACAGAACTTGTTTTGTATATGACATAAATTTTACTTGATTGTTTTAATTCATTACAATGTTTAGATTTTTATGTTTCATTTTTTAATTTCTGAGTCCAGTGTGTTTTATGTGACGAATATGGTTTTTGTAAAGAGATTTGTAAAAAAAATCAATCGAAATCCTATTATACGTCAGCGCCTTACATCTATAGTATTGCTTATGAGTATAACTTCTGTAGCAATTGTGATTTGCTTAAAAATTCAAATACCAAATTCCCATTGCCATGCTCTTTCTGGTCCATTCTATATCACCACTTAAAAAAGCGAATGGTGAATTTGAAAGATCACACACTGCTGTTTGCAGGACATCTGGAGGTTGCAGGACTCCTTATACTGTGGCGCAACTCGCCTGTAATTTGAATGCTGGTAACGGAAGTAATGCGCCGAAACACACAGCACATCGAAATAAATAAATAATAAATACCCCCTCAAGCAGCTGCTTGCCACAGAGGTCTGACAGGAGCCTGTCAGTTTATATGCCAAAGTTGAAGGCACATCGAACCCTGCTGAAAATGGGGCTGTGTAGCCGCAGGCAGCTCTGAGTGCCCATGCTAACCTTGGTTCACCATTGAAAGCACGTACAAATGATAACGTGAGCATCAAAACTGGACCTTGAATAATTGGAAGAAAGTCGTCTGGTCCGATGAACTTCGTTTACTGTTGCACCATGTTGATGTCCGGGTATGTGTGTGTCATTTACCTGGGGAAGTGTTAGCACCAGGATGCACCGTGGGACGAAAACAAGCCGGTGGAGGAAGTGTAATGTTTTGGCCAATGTTCTGCTGGGAAACCCTGGGTCCAGTCATTCTTGTGCAGGAAACTATGACGTCTACCACCTACCTAAATATCATTGCAGATCAGATACATCCTTTCATGGCAACGGTATATCCCTCTAGTAGAACCTTCTTTCAGCAGGATAATGCGCCATGACACACTGTTCAGATTGTTCTAGAATGGTTTGCGGAACATGAGGAAGACTTCCAAGTATTGCTCTGGCCTCCAAATTCTCCAGACATCAATCCAATCGAGCATCTGTGGTTTGTGTTGAAACAGCATATCCGATCTGCGGCTGCTCAGCCACGTAACTTACAAGAGTTAAAAGATCTGCTTTTAACGTGTTAGTACTAGATACCACAAGACACCTTTATAGAAATCCTCTAGCGTTCATGCATCGCCGGGTAAGAGTTGTTTTGGCGGCACATGGAGGACCAACATCATATTAGGCAGGTGGTCATAATGTTTTGGCTCTTCGGTGTATGTTTTTACAACAGAAATCTAAATCTTTTCTTAGTCTTTGTATCTGAACACTGTGCTTTTTTCCTAGTAGGAAGCTAGTATTATTTCTAGTCTTTGAATCCTTGTGACTTTGCAGGTTCGAGTCCCAGCTGGGTCAGCATTTAGATTTATCTCCGCAAAATTCCCCGCCCTGCCCACGGTCAATAGGGGACACTGATGGGCTTGGAAAGGCCGCCGTCCGTCGGATGGGACGTTAAGCCGTGGCCCCGTGTGCGGGAGAGCCATACCCTTTGCACGTTAAAGAACACGCTGGATGGCCTTGACGGGAGGCTACCATCTGTCTCCCAACAGCTGTTCCAGTGGGTCCCCTCCCCCAACCTTCTTTGAGCCTTCGGGGTCCATGTGACCTGGCCATTTAGACCATGGTGTGCAAAAAAGTGCAGCTCAGAGGTAAAACAACCCAACCCAACTTTGTGACTTTGTCACTCTTTGCTTTGTGCACCAAAAATCTGATGCTGTTCTTAGACTTTGGTTATTTGTGCCCTGATACTTTACGCATTGCATGCCAAAGAAAATCAGACTCTTCACAGTCTTTGAATTTGACCACTTTATACATTGTTCACTATACAGTCGATCGCATTCTTATCCTTTGGTTACATCTGACTTGGCATCCTTCCTCATTGTACAACAGAAATCTGAATTTGCTCTTAATTGCTGGATTTCACTAGTCCAATGTATAGAGTGGACTAAAACGCTAATGCTGTTAAAGCATTAGTGCTTTAGACACTTGCGATTTGTCACTTTGTGCATGGTGCACCAGGATAAATAATGCTGTTTCTAGCTTTTAGGTTTGATTGGGTTATTTTACGTCTGAGATCTTGTTTTACGCACAAGGAGCTAAAAGGTCAGGCCATTACAATGGGAAAGAAGATCCACTGCACAACGGTTACGAGACAGATGAAGCCTCCCATCAAGACCATCCAGCAGTTATTTAGTATGCATAGGGTATGGCTCTCCTGCATACAGACCACGTTTTGCTTCCCATCCGATGGACAATGGCCTTTTCAAACTCATTGATGAGTTTGAAAACTCATTGATTTCTTACTGAGGGTAAAGTGGGGGCTAGAGGAAACGAATCTCAATCCCAATCTCAATTCAGATTTTTAATAAGACACAGGTTGGCATGTATCTAGAGAGTTGCGAGTTCGATTCCCGCCCATCAGCAATAATTTTTTTCAGATATTTTTGACTACTGAACCTGGGAATTGCAGATTTACGAACCTGGCGCCCTGCCGATTGAGTCAACTTGCATCCCTTATTCTAGCGTTTGAATCTTTGGGATCTGGCCACTTTATGAAATATTTTATGTTGTTACGCTTTGCACATTACACAAGAAACCTGATGCCATTCTCAGTCTGGATCATTATTAACTTGGGCACTTTATGCATTGTTCATTGAAGAGCTGATGCTATTACAAGCGTTTAGGATCCTGTGCATTTATGTTCCTTATATCCACACTTTATTCTTTTTACAAAGAAAGCTGATGCCATTTTTTCTTGTGACCTCAGAAAGCTGATACTATTTGAGTCTTTGAATCTTTATTATCTGGCCGCCCTATGTAGCGAACTCGAGAAAGCTGGCTTTGTTCTTAGTCTTGGGATTCTGGTGACCTGGCCATTTCACAAATTGCGCACTAGAAACCAGATAGCGATCTAGTATCCGTATACTCGTGATCTAGACGCTTTATGTATTTTGCAGAAGAAAGCTAATGTATGTATGACTTTGCTTCTAAGTAAAGAGAGAACTGACAAAATCCTTCCAGGTCGAGTAAATCAGAATAGGGCTGGGAATACTCGAAAACTTCAGATCTGGTTTCTCATTTTGTGATTTTTGTACTCATTTATCCTTTGACTTGATGCATTTTCTTGCATTTATGAACCACTAGAGCAATTGTGTTCATTTCAGTTCTTGCATTTCAGATATCAATTATACCACTGCCAAAATAATCTCGAAGAATAAACCCTTCTGCCGGTGCTACTTACATCACAAGTTTTCATCATTTCAGGCTTCTAAGCAACAATCTCAAATTTCTCCTTATTTTTTCCACCTTCCTCAATAGCTTGAGTAAGACAATTTATTTCATGAACATTTTTTGATAAAACTTAAAATATTCTTCGCTACAGGACGGGGTGTTAGTGACTCAGTCGGTAGCCCACCAGACCCATTATCTTCAGTTTACGAGTTCGAGTTCTAACTGTGCCAGAGTTGAGTTTTATCTCCGCTACCCCTTGGTGAGAAAGGGGACACCAATGGATTTGGAAAGATCGCCGTCCATAGGAGGTAAAATTACGTCGTGGTCTGTGCGCAAAAAGAGCCATACTCTTGCACGTTAAAGACCACTCTTAATGGCCTTGACGGGATGTTTTCATCTGTCCCTAACCGCTGTCCAGTGGATTCCTTTCTCCAACCTTCTCTGAGCCCTTGGGATCTTTGCGACTTGGTGTGGGAAAAAAGTGCAGCTCAGAGATAAAACACACCCAATCCAAATACCTCACTGCAGAAGGAAACTGAAATTTGCACCCAAAGGTTTTTGAAATTATTAGAGAAAAATTCCTGAGTAGACTTTATTAAAACGTGACAGAAGTAAGAAAGCATATTTGGCAAAAAAAAACAAACTAGGTTACATAATAAATTTTTGTAATCTAGTTATCAAAAGACCATTGAGAACCTTTTTAAGTCTGTAAGATGGTAAAATAATACGATCATTTCAAGATCCTTTAATTACTCTAGACACCTTTTTAAGCTGTCTACGATTCCTAACTGAAAGGAACAGAAATTTTCAGAGGAACAAAGCATAGGACCAGTGCACTAATGAAGATGTTATTCGTCTCATTCGGAATATTCTGTGGTCATAAGAGTCAAGTAATCAGTAGTAAATCGACACTGGGAATGTTGATGTCGGCGATGCTGATGAGCAGGATAATCTTGTAGCACATGATACTTTTCTTTTGAATATTCATTATGAAATTGATCGCGTCGTCTTTACTCACAGCAAAATGCATTGACGCTAATTTGGATGATGGGCGGAAAAGTACGGGATGTCGTGTGCATCGAAGCTGACGTTATTAATGGTTATCAGATTAATTCTAACTTAATGCGAAACTTTAAGGTGAAATCATTGTCATTATCGAGCAATGAACGCGGATGAATTTTCTCGCAGCAAACGATGATCTAACCCAGTGGTTCCCATCTTGTTTTCCGAGGATTCATGTCAAAGTTTAAAGATCGGGGATTTTTTTTCCTTATTATGCAGAAAATTTCGGTTCCTTTTCTATTGAAATATTTAAGATGGAATATTTCAATAACATTCCCCTCTCACCTTTGAAAATGCTGGGAGAAAAAATATTAAATATGTATATTTTTATGATTTTTTTTAATTTGCTGAAAACCACTAAAACGAAGGAGAAAAAATATATACCGGAAAGGCGTTCCTATTCATTTCGGTTCCATCTTGCCCTCCACCACTCCCCCGCTTATTTCGGGTAACTTCCGTTCCACGCTTGTTTTTGTTGTTGTTTTTTTTTTTTCATTTTTTCTAGAACCTTGCCTGTATTTTACAAAAAAATAGGAACATTGAAGAAGCTGCTTAATTGAATTTTAAGCGTAATATGAACGTACGTGTAGTATGAATTTATTTAAATAACTAAATGAACGCTAAGAATGAGAACGCTAAGAATGAGAGAAAAGATAAAGTTGTAAGTTAATCACGAATGATTTAAAATTTTGGTATAAGAATGAACGAAAAAATATTTGCTGTCAAATTGTGATGTTTTTGGTTGTTGAGGTTGATTGTTTGACATCTAAGCACAAAGTGTGCGAAATGTTCAGGTCAAAAACTTTCTAAAGGATCAGATGTTAGTTAAGGAAGGGGATCCACTGACGAGCTGTTAGGGAACATGAATTTCCTACATTTTCGGATGGGGAAATTAAACCAATTTTGCCGTTGAATGTATTTTTGTAGTTGCTTTGAGTACATGATATAAAGATTGGTATTCTTATTAATATTTTTTTACTTTCTTAAGAGTGTATATACTTATATAGAAAGTGTTTTCTGCACTTTCGTTTCATTTATTCTTTCTTTATAGTTACAGCTTCCCCGTTCTTCTAGGAAACTTGTATTTTCCTTTCGGGGAGGGAAATAAAATGGCAAAAAAAAGATTTTGAAGTGGGATCAAACAATTGCGATTTTGATTAAATTTTAGGAAAACATTCCAAAAAATAAAGTATTTTATAATCACAATAAATTAAAAAAGACTCTTTTTGAAGTGAAAATGGTGATTTAAATATCTTGCATCGCTTCCCAGGTTACAAGTTTATGTTTAATACATAGCTCATTGTGATTTGCCGCAGGATGAGAAGATATAGTGGACGACAAGCTTGCAAATGCTAATTATAAAAGCAAATGGAACTTAGGTAAAAAAATATATTTATATGATCATTTTATATTCATTATATGATGACGATATATCATTGATTTAATACTTAAATGCTACATAATGCAATGAAAACCTAGAGGAGCTCTGAAACAGTGGTTCTTAATCTGGGGTACCTCCACCTTCAGGGTTGTATGGTAACAGTGTGCTAGAGTGCGAGAGGAACACTTGGAAATCGAATTTTTGCGTTTATTTCAAACATAAATAATAATAATAATTTATTCAAATTAAACAATTAGCAGTACATATTTAAATCAACTCACCACAAGAGTTTAATTAACTCCCCAGTGGATTAATAATATTATAATTAAAGTAAAGCCAAGATATAAAATTATCTGTACCTTGGCTTTACTGTAACCCACTGCATAAAATAAATTATTATTATATATTATTAATTTGGTACCTCTTATTCCAATATTTCCCATTTTTCTTTAATAATATATTCATAGATAAAGAATCAGGTGCTTTAGAAATATCGATGAATAAATAAATAAATAAATAAATACCCCCTCAAGCAGCTGCTTGCCACAGAGGTCTGACAGGAGCCTGTCAGTTTATATGCCATAGTAGAAGGTCTGAGAGGATGGCAGGACCTCAGCAGAAAAACAACACAAACATCCATGCCTATACTAAAACTTTTTTTATTACTTTCATTAAGACCATTTTAAATTTGATAGCATAGTTAAAGCATCGTCAGTGCCCATTTTTTCTCGAAAGCCAAATTGAGAGTCAGAAATAATTTTATTTTTGTTCATATAGCTAACTAATCATTTTTAAAACTATCTTTTCTATTAATTTCGAAAATAAAACTTGAATTGAAATTGGTCTATAATTATTTACATCAGTTACATCTCCTGATTTAAAAACTGAAGTAACTAAAGAATTTTTAAAAACTGAGGGAAAAATTCCATTTTTAAAAGGCAAATTTATTATTTTTTCTAAGTCATTGTAAATATATAAAATAACACGTTTTAATGTATATGCAGAAATTTTGTCCTCCCCGGGAGATTTGTTCAATTTTAATGACTTTACAATAGTTACAATTTCATTTGTAGGTAGTAAAACCATTGAATTCATTTTACAGAAGGTTGATTCATTTGGTAAGGAACAGTATGATGAGTATGGGTATTCAGGTATTTTAGAAATTATCTCAGAAGCTATATTAACAAAATAATCATTGAAATATTCAGCAATCTCGCATTTGTTTTTTTCATATCTTAATAGATTACCATCCACTTTAATTTCTTTAAAATTATTTTTGACATATTTCATTTCTGCTATTTCATTTATAGTTTTCTATTTTTTAATATTGGTTGTAGCTAGATTAAATACATTTTTATAATAATTCTTTTTAGCAAATTTTAGTCTATTAGTTAACTTATTTCTGAATGTAGTGAAACTCTGTGACAATTCATTGCCCCAGGATCTTCTTTGCATTTGTTTATATAATTGATTTTTTTCGTTTATCATTTCAATAATTCATTTGTTATCCAAGGTTTGAGTATATTTTTGCTACTGTTAATTGGAATGTATTTTGTGCAATTAGTTATTAATTTCTTAAAGTGGTTATGGAAAGTTTCAAAAAGTGTGTCTACATCTGTTTGTATACATAAAATAATTTTTAAAACTAAGTAAAATTTCAAGACGATTATAGTCTTTATGTTTATTATCCTTGTGTTTTTTTGTCTGAAAGAATCTAAGAACTTTTTTCTCATATTTGCAGCCTAAAGCTAACCCCCAGACTTTGTCCCCATAGTGAAGTTGTGTTCCGTGAATGAAAATTTTAGTTTCACGTTAATCCCTCAAAATTTGGCTGCACGCTGTTCCGTCATTCGAATATTTGGCTGTACGCTATAGCGTCAATTGAAAATTGGATGTCACATTATCCAATCAATAGAAAACTTTACTGCAGACTATTCCATGAATCGAAAATTTGGCTGCACGCTATTCCGTCACTCGAAACTTTTGCTGTATTCTATCCCATTAATCGAAATTTTTTTTTTTGTATTGCGTCAATCGAAAATTTCGTTGCATGCTTCTATTTTTTCCATCGAAAATATGGCTGCACACTCTTTCTTCTTTCGTCATTGAAAATCCCTGCTGGTGGGACCTAAAACCATGCACCCGTGTGCAGGAGAACCATGTTCAAGCCTATCAATCAAAAATTTGTCCCTATGCATTTCCCATCAACGAAAATTTAGATCAATTTCAATCCTATCATTGAAAATTAAGCTGCATTCTATCGAAAGAAAGCTCATGAAACGGGATTTCAAGCTGTACGATTTCTTCTCTGTATATGTGTTTAAGATCGTGTACGATATGAAACTGAATTTGGTAACAAAGCGGTATTTGATAATAAAAGAAAGCAAAAACTACCCCTTAAATTCGAATAACAGTATATATATAATCTGTGAGACATTTTATCTCATTGGTCGAAAAGAATATCCTCTTTCTGTATACATACATATTCCAATACAATTTTTCTATCCTTGTTTTACTTTTCGAATATATTTTCTCTTAGGTAATTCCAATCTCCGCTCTGAAATCATAAATAACCCAGAACGCGTTTTTCTCCTCGTCTTATTAAGAAAGACATGTCGAAAAAAGTACATGATTGCTAACCCATTCCAAATTCACTACTCTCTGCTCACCAGTAGACATCAGAAAGACTGCTTATATCCCTCACCTACGAAACATTATGGGCAAATTTATTTCCTTTATGTTCAGTATATTACATTTGATAAGAATGAGCATAAATTTTTAGAGAGCAGACAGACGACACGTCCAAATTAGAGAGGAAGGCCAAACATTTCGCTCTCAGAAGGTAAGTAATGGCTATATAATTTGTCTAGCCGGTACACTCATCAACAAAGCCTCTGCTGCATCTGCGTGCTTGGGGCCCGTGTGCTCAGAGATGCTCTCTTGTTTATGTTGGAGGCTCGCTATCACCGCTAACGAACTGTCGTGCGTGATCCCTGCTAAATCAGTGCAGGGAAAAACGGAGTGGTGTAGCTCTGATGAATGGCGACGGCCAGACCACAGAGTTAATCATGAATGATTAATTCGGCGAGCGTCAGGTGATGACGGAAAGAGTGGTGCTGCCGCTTCTCCCTCTGCGCACTCGCTAGACAACTTGCGCACAGCGAGATCATCCTTTTACCTCAACTGCATGTTAAAAGGTGCTTGATTATTTTTATCTTTTAGGAATCTAGATTAAGTAGGTGTATGAATTTTGCACTCCTAGCTTGAACATACACACTCTTTCATAGTTGTAAAGCGTCTAAACACATTAAATTCCGGGTAGAACCAAATCAAATTGATTTACCTACCGATGATTTGCTTTTTTTTTTAATAATTTAAAATTGAGTTTATAGTGGTATGGATTTTATACTTCCCGGAAAAGAGTTTTATAGTTTTTAGAACTGTTATCTTAGGCAAGTAATATTTTCATTTGTCACTGTGGTTAAATAAATTCCGTTTGGTAACGTAGGTGAAGTAGTGCGCGGAAATGAAATAGCTAGTTTTGAAAGTGAAAATACCAAGGCTAATTATATATTCAAGAAGCCGAGCAACAGTATTCAATGTATTTATTTGCAGCAAAAATCGGTATGATATAAAAGGCATAAAAGACATATAACTGTATATATATGAGTGATGACTTCGATTGTAGTGCGCCAGCTCGTAATCTGATGTTCCCAGGTTCGAGTTCCAACTGTGCCAGTGTTAAGATTTATCTCCGCTAATTTTCACCCTGTCCATGGTGAAAAAGGGGACACCAATGGGCTTGGGAAGGCAGCCGTCCGGCTGATGGGACCTAAAACCGCGAACACGTGTTCAGGAGAACCATGTTCAAGTTAAAGAACACGCTGGATGGCCGTGAAGGAAGGCTTCCATCTGCTTCATAATCAGTAGTGGAGATCAGAATACGAAGACTTAAAATTAAAACTCTTACAACTAAAGCATTATTGGAACCTTTTAAATTTAAATGTATATTTTAACGATATCATTATTTCGTTTTAATTTTAAATTGATTCTCAATTTTAGTTTTCATTTTTTAAATTATTCATTACTGCTTTTTGTTTTATGTTAATGATGTATTCAGAAGCATAAATATGTATGAATTTTTAGCTTTGTAACCCAAAATAAATATTTAATTTCCATTATTAGAATTACTGGCAAAGTTACAAACCTCCTAAGGCTCAATGGGTAGTAATAGAGATCCTCTAGGAAGATCAGCCTCTCGTGCCTTACAATGTGTATTCATTAATGGGTGTAACAAATGTTGTATCTGCACACGGAACCACGGTTTAAAAACCCATCAGATGAACGGCAGCCGTTCCAAGTCAACTGGTTTCTCCTTTCTTTCCTAGCGCAGCGACGGAGTTAATGAACAAAATCTTAACACAGGCAGCTTCGCGGGTCAAAGTGTAAATGTATTTGTATTCTTTACTCTTATGAATAAAAATTATATTCTAAAAAAAAAATTCAAGATCTCATAGTAAAATATCAAGTGGTCTACTCTATTTTGTTTCACCTCGGAGAGAGAGAGAGAGGCTTTATAGCACATAATGGTCTAAATGACCAGGTCACAAGAACTCCAAAGGCTAAGGGAAGAGTTAGGAAGGTGATCCACCATCTAGCGCGTTCTTTAACGCGCGCAAGGTATGGCTCTCCTGCACACGATGCACTACTTTGACGTCACAACTCCAAAGGACGGTGCCTTTCCAAGTACAACGGAGTCTTCTTTCTCATCAAACGCAGGGTGGGGGTAAACGGACAAAACTTTCGCTGGAGGCACTTAGGTCTCGAACCTGAGAACTGCAGATTACGAGGCTGGAGCGCAACCGATTGAGCCAATCCCACTTGCAGATGTTCTACTGCTGAGCTACCTGCCATCTTGCAAGATCTCTGTTGATGACTATTGATTGCCCGTCGGCTGGTAGATCAGTAACGGAGCACCTCATATATATATATCAGGAGATTGTGTTTTCGTATCCAGCCATCTAGATGCAGGTGCTACCCTACCATTGTTTGATATAAAAGTATACGGTTATGAGTCTGATACTACAGACTGAACTAACTGCAGTCTCATTGGCTTTTCTTCTAATATTAACAGTATTAGTTTTTCATATAAAGGTTTTATGTATTTTAATAATATCACGTGTTTCCAAAAAAGCATACTGTTGACCTCAAAAAATATTAAAAAATAAAAAAAAACTATGAGAAATTGATTTATTCCTGTTCTCTCTTTTTCTTATCGAAGTTAATATTCAGTTAGGAAATAACATTCATAATTAAAGAAAACTTCAGGAGCATGGAGAAATTTAAAAACAATTCAGGATATCTTTTTCCATTAATGACTGTTGAGACTGTTATTAATGGCGATCAGGCCTAATAGTAAGAGAATATTTAATAAAATTTTATTTTAACAATTTTAATTAATGTATTTATTTTAATTAATAATTTAAGAATACAAATATTTTACTTAAAAAAAGTCATCATTATCTTCAAGTTACCAGTACATTATTAAATTGCGAATAAGTTTCAAATGATAAATTAAATCTGCTTCTTGTATTAACCTTGCTATTGCGAAGACATTTTTTAAACCTCAAAATAACTTCTTGGAGGGAATGTCGAGAGAGTTAAAAAGTTTACCACTGGTATACACACATTGGAATAAAACTAGAATATGAATATTCGATACTCGATTTAAAGAAAATTAATTTCCCACTTCTAACACCCTTTGAGATTTCAAAATTCAAACAAACTGATGATTGAACAAAAAAATGCAGATAGGAATGTTTTATTAATTTATATAACAAAAAGGAATTTTTCATTTATTTCTTAAAATAAAAACATTGCTTTTTCCCACCCAAAATTCTGGGGCAAATCATTGCTGTCAATATAAACCTCTTGACCATCCCACTTTACTACCAAAATTTGTCGCTTAAGCATTCATTTAAAGTTATGGAATTTTTAAAATTTGCGTCGTTAGGCGATGCTATTATAAGATTGTTTTTCATTTTTTAATGAGCTAAAAAGGCAGCCCTCATTCAGATAGGATGTTAAGCCATAGCCTCTTGTGCAGAAGAACCATACCCTGTACACGTTAAAAATAAAGTTGGATGGCCTTGACAGAAGACTTCCATATGTCTCCTAACAACTATGCAGTGAATCCACTCTTCTTTCTGAGTCCTTGA
The DNA here is from genome assembly GCA_038380435.1 of Ryuthela nishihirai. Taxonomy (NCBI): domain Eukaryota; kingdom Metazoa; phylum Arthropoda; class Arachnida; order Araneae; family Heptathelidae; genus Ryuthela; species Ryuthela nishihirai. The sequence goes on from JAWZYU010000001.1 coordinate 111,185,914, forward strand.
GATCCTGTGACAGTCCATTTAGTCCCTTGTGTGAAAAAGTGCCGCTTTGGTGCAAAACAACACTGCTGAAACAGTGAAAAAGTGGTTAGAATGCTTGAATGAACAACAAAGGAGCACACAGTCCAATCCCGGATCTTTCTTCAAAGTCTCGACTCTTTCGTAGACTTTATTATTATATTAGCAGGCTCTTGTCAGAATTTCATGGCAAAAAGATTGTTTCTTCGCTAATTCCAGTTCTCCCCACAGTGATAAAGGATACACCGATATGTTTGAAAAGGCCATCGTCCATCGGATGAGATGTTAACCCATAGCCCGTGTTCATGAGAGCCATACACTGTGCACATTAAAGAACAAGCTAGATGGAGTGGTTAGCGCGCTTGGCTACTGATCTAAGGGACCTGGGTTCGAGCCCTGGGTAAGGCATGGATGTTCATGTTGTTTTCTGCTGAGGTCCTGCCATCCTCACAGACCTTCTACTATGTCATATAAACTGACAGGCTCCTGTCAGACCTCTGTGGCAAGCAGCTGCTTGAGGGGGTATTTTTTTTTAGATGGCCTTTACGGGTGGCGTCCATCTTTCTCCTAATAGCTGTCCAGTGCAGACCCTTCCCCAATCTTCTCTGAACCCTTGTGACCTTGTGACCCGGCCATTTAGTCCATTCTGCACTAAAACGTTAGACTCAGAAATAAAACAACCCAAGCATGACTTGCAAAAAGAAAAATGTATTATTTATTTTAACAAATATTTCTTCAATCAGCTGTTCCCAAGGAGGTCTCATACGAAATGGTTTTAACAGAAATTAATTACAATGATGTGTTATGAAATTTATAAAGTAGAAACTTGAAAGAAAGTAGTTCCAAGTTTATTAAGATAAACTTAACAATGCCAGTAACAAGAGGATACTCGAATACAATATTCTAGAAGTTACTAAGAATATTCAGACAAGCAATCCACCATCACATAAATTTATATAACCAAGATTTTGTAACTTACAACTTAATTTACAAAATTTATGAAGATACACGTGCAAATAACGCACACTGTTAATGAAGTTTACCTTTCTTTTCATTGTTGACTTGTAAATAATAAATACCTCCCCTACACACATACACAAGCTTGTCACAGAGGTCTAACAGGAGCCTGTCAGTTTAATATACCACATCAAAGATCACTAAGGAAGGCGAGATCACAGCGGAATACAACAAACACTCATGCCCAGGATTCGAACCCAGGTCCCTTTGATCAGTAGCCAAGTATGCTAACCATCGGCCAGAATGATGGCTATCTTGTCCCTTATGCAGGAGTATTTTTTTTTGCTTTGTTTTTTTTTGCAATAAACATGTTTCGTGAAAAAACTGTTCAAACACAAAAGGTGAAGTAACATACCAATTCAGTGGAAAAATATAATGGCTGACAGAAAATTTTCTGTCAGCCATTATATTTTTCCATTATATTTTTATATAAGACAAGTTAACAGAAATCTAGAATACTAACATATTAGAGTGGCGAATATGAGATGCTCGTTTTCAAAGGGAGTGGAGTTTTTGTTTCCCGTGTTTAATACTCTCTAACATTAAAAATTGGAACTAATAGATTATTGGAAAAAATTTTAAACAGTATTATTTTATTACAATAGAAAAATAATTTTTCATTTATCTCTTTAAAAAAATTACGCTTTCCTTCCCTCCCTGTTGTAAGAGGGCAAATCATTGATGTCAATGTAAACCACGTGATATTTGTATTCTATCACCAAAGTTTCAAAATTTCGCAGAACAAAAGGAACTCTTCAAGGAAACACAAACAATACAGTAGTTTTCCCTTATTTCATTTTTTTAAAGTAGTAAATCGAAGAGTAATATTTTTGTGCCTAGACCAAAAAGATTCAGATTTCGAATAAATTGCATTAGTCCAGAATTATAAACAATATAAAAAATATTCCCTCAAGCAGCTGTTTCCATAGAGAAAGAATTATGGCAAATCAAAACTTACTCATTATCGCTTACTTAAACGTAAAGACATGCTATTTCTGCTATTAGAAAATTAGCGGGCTGCTAATGACTATCCTAAAGAATCTACTCTAAACTTTCAATCCTGAATAATAATCGTCACTAAATTCACAAAAGCATTCATTGAAGCAAAAGCGAACATAATCAGAAGTGGCTTCATCATATCACAGCGCAATCCACACATCTGATGTTTTGATACGAAATGCGAGCTAATAAAGATTTATTTTTTCTGAATTGAATTGGGTTATTATCTTTGAGTGGCCTCTTTATTTTCTTTTGCCGCGCAATAGTGTAAATAGCCGAGAATCGCAGGCTTCAAAGTACCGGGATATGCAGCTGGGTATGATGTCATCTGCAAAATCAGTTTGGCAGATGACTATTTCCTGGCAGAGTATCATTTAGTCGACCCTTCCAATTCTGTCCATTGGTTACGTAAACGCTTATTTTAGTAAATGCATTGCAGCTGCAAGAATGAACATGTTGAAGAGAATTTTTGGAGTGCCACTGAGTGTCAGTTGTTTCTTTTGAACTGTGACCGCCGGAAGTGAACTGTGACCGCAAGACATGGGGTTTCTTCCCTGATCAGCTTCCCAAGTAGGGAACATATGGCAGAAGAGGGAAGTGGACTGAGAGAGAGAACTTGACAGTTTGGGACTGAGCTGCTCTTGGACAGAAAGTAGTGTTAAACTCTTCATGATCTCAGATGTTCTGCAGCCAGATGTGTTTTTTAGATAGATATATTTATTCATCATCATCTTCTCACAAAACAGAGAACAGAAAGGTTTTTTTTACATTTGACCAGCAAAGCTAATATGGTATCTGCAGGAAATATCGATGAACATTACTTTTCATACATAAAAGGTTACGACAGTAGTATATACATAAAATATTATGACTATCTCATTCGAAATGGAACAATTGAAATTATTTAATAATGGAACTATGCGCAACAGTTAAAAGAAATTATGTGGAGGAATATTAAATGGTGAAAAAGAAAATGGTAACACAAAAAAAAACTCAAAGATAAAACCTGGTTTCTCACGATTATGTTCTTCAAATCTATGGGTTGGGTTGTTTTACCTCTGAGCGGCACTTTTTTTTGCATACCATGGGCTAAATGGCCAGGTCACATGGATCCCGAAGTCTCAGAGAAGGTTGAGGGAAGGGATCCATAAGAACAGCTGCTGGGAGTCAGATGGTAGCCTCCGGTCAAGACCATCCAGCGTGTTCTTTAACGTGCACACGGTATGGCTCTCCCGCACACGGGGCCACGGTTTAACGTCCCATCCGACGTACGGTGGCCTTTCCAAGCTCGTTGGTGTCCCCTACTGACCGTGGTTAGGGCGGGGAGGTGCATTTTCAAGAAATTATTTTAAAGACCTATAAAACGGAGGAGAAATGTTATATTCCATTGGAAATCCAGTCTCTCCAATCCCTTTATTTTATTCCGGCTCGATTGAGTTTCTAACCCCCCCCCCCCCCCCCCTCACCATTACTTTTTCCCTAGATCCACGTCTGGCTGCACTGGTCATTGCTAGAGCCCCTGCGCCAATATCGGATATCCTCATTTAAAAGCACTTCACTGATAAAAGATTAATGTTGATAGCATATAAAACCGCTGGTAGAAAAATTGATGTTAATGCAGATAGCGGATAAAATCTGTAAGATCATGGGCAAACATTACCACATTTTTGATGACTGGCCTGAGTAAAAAAACTCCTTTAGATAACGAAGAAAAAAAACTGATTTAAAAATTCAATGATGATATTTACTTTTAAAAAAGAAAAAAAAAATGCATTGGAATAAGACATTTTTTAACTTTGTTTTTGAAATTTGCATCATTTACTATTTCACTAAGATAATTTGGTAAACAATTGTATTTTTGTAAAGCTGAATAACCAAAAAATCGTTTAAAAAAACTTTAGATACTATTTCTTTTGTGTTATATTTGTTTGTCACCCTCTGAAACATAGAAGAATTTTTATTAATAAATATTAAGGATTTCAAGGTAAAAATCAATTTGAGATTTAAAATTTGCAAGCCAAGAAAACTTTGCTTGGAATAATCAAATTTTCTTTTAAATGTCATAATTTTAAGTATATATTTATTCATATATTTTATAAGTTTAAGTGAATTTTTAAATGTTCCTACCCAAATAAAAAGAGCATACTGTATTCTTAAATAAATGAAAGAGTAATAAACCTTTTTTTAGAGTCTCTATCGCGCTTTGCTACTGATCAAAGGGAGCTGGGTTCGAGCCCCGGATAAGGCATGGATGTTTGTATCGTTATTCTGCTGAGGTCTTTCCTTCCTCACAGACCCTCTACTGTGGGTATTAAACTGACAGGCTCATGTCAGACCTCTGTGGCAAGCAGCTGCTTGAGGGGTATTTTATTTTTTATATCTAACAAATCTCTTAATAAAATTCTACCTCAGTTTTACACATTAATTTTTGAAACTATTTTATGAATATGATGATTCCAGTTTAACTGTTTATCAAAAATAACACCCAAATAATATATACTAATAGTAGGGTTTTTTTTTCTCACAACCAGAGATGTCGCAAACTTCCCACCTGATGAAGCGCCCAAAATAAGGGCGCAAAACGCGCGTCGTGGATCTAAAACTGCTTTAAGCACTCTTTGCTATCAAAGGTATAAATGATTATTTCCTTCGCCAAGGCGGGTAGACCATCGACATCAGTTAACCTTCTTTTAATCTCTACTGAGACTTCACTTGCCGGCATGAACGTCGATTATTAAATTTGTCGCTGAAAACATCCCTGAAGTTCCTGCTACTACCCATCCTCTGAGGTACGGTACGTAAAGCTCTCCTTAATAACCTTTGATACTTGATAGCATAGTCAATGTATTGAAGTGCTTAAAAACATTTAACAGTGTCATAGAGAATTAAAAACTTTAATTTTAAGCTAGTATTGTTTAATGACAATGAACATTTAAGATTGTGATAGTACATTTCACCTAGATTAATAATATTCCCTCGTTGTATATTGAAATACATATATTTTGTCTTACACACATTAATGGAGAGTTTATTTTTGTCAAACTACTTCCTCAAAACAGTTAAGTCCATATTAATATTATTCTGTAATTCAGTATCGGCATCAGCAACATATGCTAAAGTCATGTCATCAGCAAAGGAAACAATATTACTCCTAAATTTTACCTTTAAAAGATCATTTATATATAAGAAAAATAAGTATGATCCTGAAACGGAACCTTGAGGTAGTTCAAAATTTATTTTTAGAACTGATCAAAACGTTTTTAATTTTAACTTTCTGCGTTCTCTTGCTAAATACGATTTAAAGCAATCTAATGGATTACTCATAATGTAATAATAATAATAAAATAATCATAATTTTTTATTGAAATACAGATTGATGACGAATCAAAAGCTTTAGAAATATCAACAAATAAAACAGCTACTTTTTTTGCTTTCATTAAAAAGTAGCTGTTAGCCATTATAAACTTTACCTGTGAGCATTGCAATAGTTTCTTCAATACCCTTGTTTTTGCGAAAATCCAAATTGATTATGAGAAATAATATTATTTTTATTCAAACAACTTTGCATTCTTACAATTACAATTTTCTCAATTAATTTTGAGAAAATTACTTGTATTGAAATGGATTTATAATTGTTTACATGAATTTTCTGTTCTTATTAAAAATAGGGGTGACCAATTAATTTTTGATAGCAGATGGAGAAATTCTTTTTTCGAAGGAATATTAATCATTTGATGATTATATGACGAAAATAGGGAGTAATTTCTCTTACTACAAAAGTAGTTATCTTCACGTGGCGATTTATTCGATTTAAAAGCATTTACAATACTTGTGATCTCGCATTCAGTAATTGCCACAATTTAATGTATGAATATCTGGATCAATAAATTTTTCTTATGCTATAGAATATTCAGATATTTTTTAGGTTAAATCTGAAGCTATAAAAAAAATACCCCCTCAAGCAGCTGCTTGCCACAGAGGTCTGACAGGAGCCTGCCAGTTTATATGCCATAGTAGAAGGTCTGAGAGGATGGCAGGACCTCTGCAGAAAAACGACACATACATCCATGCCATAATCTGGGACTCGAATCCAGGTCCCGTAGATCAGTAGCCAAGCGTGCTAACCACTCGGCCACGGCTATATTACAAAATAATCAAAGGGACCTGGGTTCGAGCCCCGGATAAGGCATGGATGTTTGTGTCGTTTTTCTGCTGAGGCCTTCTTTATAAACATTCTACTAAGGTGTATTAAACTGATAGGCTCCTGTCAGACCTCTGTGGCAAGCAGCTGCTTGAGGGGGTATTTTATTTTTTATATCTAATAAATCTCTTAATGTATAAAACTGAGGTAGGATTTTAAAGTATTCAGCAATTTCACTTTATTGTCATTTGCAAATAAAATATTTTTTCCAACTTTTATTTCTTTAATATCATTCTTTAGTTTATTGTTTACTGTAATTTCATTGATTGCTTTCCATTGTTCTTTTGTATCAGTTAAGGACAAAGAAATCCTAATTTTATTATAATTTCTTTTAGCAAATCTAAGAAATCTGTTAGTTTATTTCTAAACAAAGTAGTGAATATGATAATTCACTATCCTCTAACCCAGTGGTTCCCAACCTTCTTATGCTTCACGTACCCCCTGGAAATGTGTATGTAACTGGCGTACCCTTGTATAGATAGATAAAACTGTAGTTATAGTATAACAATGTGAACAAAATAAAACATATATATTTATACACATTAAATTTTTTATTCATAAATTACATATATCAATAAACACAAAAATATGACATTTTTGCTCAGCAGTGTTGCTAACTTAGCGACTTTGTTACTAGATCTAGCGACTTTTTAGCTCTCACTGCATACCCCAAATAAATTTTACCACATACCCCACGTTGAGAATCCCTGCTCTAACTTATTTTTCATTTTCTTATAAATACTATTTTTCTCTTTAATCGTTTAATCATAACCAACAAATCACTAGTAATCCATGGTTTAAACTTTTATCTTTGTTATACAATGGGATACGTTGGTGCATTTTTTTTTAATATATTTATCAAGTCATTATGATTATTCAGAAAATTTGAATCAACATTTATTTTAGGTTCCATGTTCCATTTCCTCTATTGAAGTGTATTTTTGGCTCCTTTGAAATCAATAAATCCTTAAATGCGACTGAATTTCCTTTGTAGAATTTTTATATTGTATAAATGTCATATAGTGATCAGTTACGTATGATTTAATAATACCTGCTTTTGGAGATCTTTGTTCCCTATGAGTCTAACTAACACCTCCTGTAACAGAGGCAAATGTACCAAATTTGTGACGTCACTTGGTACTCCTACTATATAGGTATTTCTTGATCTATTTTTTTTTGTATTCAAAATATTCTTACTTTTTGGACTAATATTCTTACTGGTGGACACTTGTGCTAATCTTTGATTTTTTATTCTAATATTCTTACTGGTTTTATATTCTATATATATTTTATTTAGAAAGAAAATTATTCGCATTTATTATCAAACATAATAATGCTAGTTAAGATAAATAAATTTTCTCCTAAATAAAATATAAATTTTATAGACAAACGTTAGTATAAAGATTAGCACAGAATCTACCAGTAATAATATTAAAATAAAAAGTATAAGAAATATCTATATGGTAAAACTACTTTAGCTGACGTCAAAAATTTTGTATTTTGGTCTACCCACCATACGATCTACACAGGACGAATTTACATTACTAGTAGTTCTTAATACAGTGTAAAAATCCAAGTGATGAAAGCATATTACAGTATTCTTGTGACATACTATTATCTAAGATATCTGTATTGATATTCCCAACAATAAAAAAAAAAAATTTTTATATTGTAGTAACAAATTGCACAATTCAAGTACAAATGATATTTTATCTACGCTTGGTCAATGAAATGTTGATATTCAATATGATTAAATTTTAATACCACAATATCGGCGGTATCAAATTTAAGTTAACTTGTTTAACATTTAAATCACTTTTAGCAAACGTAATTGTACTTCCAGACCTATTTAGTTCACCACATTTATAAAATACATTATAACCTTTTATGTTATATAACTTGATTTCACCATCCTTTACCCATATTTCAGATAATACAATAATAGTAGGATATACTTCCATTATCGACAATAAAACTAGGAAATAATCAAAAAAAAATTCTTAACGTTTTAATATTTTTGACCCCACAGCAAGGTGTTCTTTCTTTTGTTTTCTTTCTCGTTAAAGTCTAGTGACTTTGGTGTATGATTATATTTCTTAAGGAGACATTCCATTTTATAATAATATGATAGTCGATCATTTATTAATAGTCGATTCACGTTTATTCGACATTTAGTATATGTACATTTATATACAAGAATTAATATTAACATTTCTCTATTCAGAAGTACAACTGTTTATTGCAATAATAATATTTTATGCAAATAATGTAAAAATAATACATTTTCCACCCGTTGCAGAATGATTAGCGTGCTAACTTTATTTTTACTGTTTAATTCGCTAGCCCCTAGTTAGTGCCGTCCCGTGGCCGAGTGGTTAGCGCGCTTGGCTAATGATCTACGGGACCTGGGTTCGAGTCCCGTGTAAGGCATGGATGTATGTGTCGTTTTTCTGCTGAGGTCCTGCCATCCTCTCAGATCTTCTACTGTGGCATATAAACTGACAGGCTCCTGTCAGACCTCTGTGGCAAGCAGCTGCTTGAGGGGGTATTTATTTTTTATTTATTTAGTTAGTGGTTAGTGATCAAAGGGACCTGGGTTAAAGCCCAGATAAGACATGGATGTTTGTGTTGTCTTTCTACTGAGGTCTCTCCTTCCTCACAGACCCTCTACTATGACGTATTAAATTGACAGGCTCCTGTCAGACATCTGTGGCAAAACTACTTGTGGGTAATTTATTTATTTTTTTAAAATATTTTTGATACTTTTAATGATTTAAACATCTCCCATTCAAGAAATGCTCGCTTGTGAAATATAAATACTTGAATAAAATACTTTAAAAATTATACTATATCTAAGCAACCTTAAGCAAAAACAACACAGTCCAAATTATAATTTTTAGATCTTTCAGCTTTTACGAAATTCAAACATAACATAAAATGAAATCTATTCTTCTAAAATTGTTAATTTAATTAAATATGGACCAGCTTATACGAAATTCAAACATAACATAAAATGAAATCTATTCTTCTACAATTGTTAATTTAATTAAATATGGATAGAATATATTTCGCCGTTGTCTGAAATTTAACAAAATATATAAAGAAAAATATCATCACAAAATAACTTTTAATTGTCCCCATTTCATTAAATTTTAAAGCAGTTGGAAGATAATTGCAGCAGCAAGCTAAAATTAATAATTATTTTTAAATAAAAAAAAATTGCGTTCCATAATTGTGTTGGTTATTTTGTCCCTGAACGGTATTTTTTTAGCACACAAAATACTAAATGGAGAACAAAGAATCAGAGAGAGAGGGGGGTAGGGGGATCTGAGAATAAGACATGAGCAGGAATAAGACCCAGTCACCGAAATATTACACCTGACAGGGAAGGTTAAAATGATATTCCATAGAGAATAAAATTTTATAATTAATTTTTAAAATCTTCTTAGTGTCAGACATGCATTATGAGGCTAAAATAATATTATACAAATGCAACTGTTTACGATTTCAAAGCAGTAGACAAGTTTAAGATTTGTATAAAGACGACCGGATTTTCGTTGGGGGAAGGTTTTCGGACTCCCTTCCCCCTCGGGTACATTCCTGTATTAAAGTCCTTCTGTGTATTCTGAATACGAACCGTGACTTAAAACCCCATCCGACAGCTGTTAACATTTTCAAGTCCGTCGACTCAAAGAAGGTAAGTTGCACTCGAACCTTAGATTGTGATCCTGGCCCACTGCCGACTCTCCGATTAATTTGAGGAGTCAGTGAGTTCTCACAACATAGCCAACAATATCTTTACATATATAAATTCAAAAATATTGAATTGTGAAATAATAAGCTGAAAAAATTTGTTTTCCATAATAGCATGAACGTTATATCCAGCTGTTGAATGGGATTATTATTTTTTTTTCATACAAGGGCTAAATGGTCAAAATGCAAATACCACAAGAGCTCAGAGCTTCATAGGGAAAAAGAATCTACTAGACACCCGCAAGACAGATGGAAGCATCCTGTCAAGGTCATCCAGTTTACTTTGTGCCCCTCCAGTGCTCACAATGGATGATTCTCTTACACACAGTGTCACTGTTGAGCATCCCATAACCAAACAACGCCTCTTCTAAGGTCATCTATCTCACCGATATTAAGGTAGGGGTTAACAGAGAAAATCTCAAAACAGCCACAGTAGGTTGGGTTGTTTTACCACTGAACCGCGCCTGATTTTTGCACACAATATGCTAAATATCCAGGTCATAAGGAACTTGATGGCTCAGAGAAGGTTGGGGGGAGAGGGCTCACTGAAAACGTGTGAGGTTGGTTGGTTGTTGTTTTACCTTTGAACAGCACTTTTTCGCACACAATGGGCTAAATGGACAAGTCACAAGGAACCTCGAAGGCTAAGAGAAAGTTGTGGGAGGGGACTCACTGGAACAGCTGTTGGGAGACGGATCGTAGCCTTCCGCAAGGCCATCCAGCATGTCCTTTAATGTGTATAGGGTATGGCCGTCCGTCACATGAGGCCACGGCTTAATGTCCCATCCAACGGACGGTGACCTTTCCAAGTCCATCACTGTCCTCTACTGATCGTGGGAAGGCGGGGCGTTTTGTGAAGATGAAAAGTGTTAAGAGAGAGATGAAAACCTCCTCTGAAGGCATTCCATCGTATTCTCTAACGTGCACAGGGCACTCTCCCTCACACGGGGTCATCCTTTCCAAGCCCATTGGTGTCTCCTTTCTGACCGAAGGCAGGGTGAGAGTTTTCTCGGAGATAAGTCTCAATGATGGCACAGTTGGGACTAGAACCTGGGAACTACAGAGTACGAGCCTAGCGTGTTACTAACTGGGCGACCACAGCCACTACGAGATAGTGATATTAATGCAAAATGTAAATGCTAAACAAGTTTTGATAAGAATAATAAAAGGTATCAATCCAATCAAAGCAAATAAGAACTAGAAAGTTACAGTAAATATCTGTCAATCAAAATTTTGAAGTTCATGTTAATTTCAAAAATTTGCTCTAAATGAAGAGCCAGTGAGTTTTCATAACATAGCCAGCCCTCGTGGCTCGACCTTTTCTCCTCCATAGTGGGGAAGCAGTACTGTTCAACTGAGTTACAGATATCCTGAGGCTTTCTTCAAAGGATATATAATATAGGGCAGGATAGTATTTTTTAGTTCCCAATGATAAAATATTTCGTAGAATACTTTTGACACCTTTTCAGTGTTTCGTAAGCAAGGAAATGTACTGACATTTCAGTTGCATGTCTCATGAATTCTTTGCATACCAATAAGAAGAAAGAATAATCAAATTCAAAGCTGAAATTCATGATAAAGCAATTAAACGAAAAATCGAATGTTTCATTTAATATATTTAAAATTAAAAAACAAAATCAAAAATATATTAAGGAATCAATATTAATAAAATATGTAGTATTCATATATTTCGTTTTTTTTTTCTTATCTATCTAAAGACGTGATTTCAATGTCCTGTCTTTAAAGAGCAAGTCTCTTTATTTTTAATCCTTTCAGCCATCCTCTCCGACTGGTTTTCGCGTGTACTATGCAGCAATCCACGTGGTGCTGGCGACCACGTGGGTTAGCACGTGCTTGCACTTAGGCGTGAACTTTACAATAAATTTATGGCCTTAATAAATACCCAGAGCACGTGATCCCGCTAGAGGAAGAGTAAGCACTGCGCCAATATTCTCCCGGCTCCCGCGATCTTTTATCACCGACGGGAGATGTATGGTAACATGCGCGGGGCCTTGCGCTTGAAATGGCATTTTCTTGCTCTGGCATTGCCCTTCTCTGCCGAATGGTGAAAACTCGTACGGTCGATGTTTGCCGAATGTGGCTAGTGACACTTAGACTTGACAAGTCGGCCACAGGTGAACTCATATTGATGATGCCCATGTGAAGCGATCCGACTTAGTTGAGGGTTAAGAAAATGGTAATTGTTTCAAATCGTAGGATGATGATAAAAACGTATTGAGGGGAGAGAGAATGTTAAACGGTGTTTTATGTGGGGTCGACCTGAGGTTATCACGAGGGGAGCGCCCAGCACCTCAATTTTCTCGTTTCCATAGAGTGTTGGAAGTATTGATTAGCTGTGTGAACTGTTGTAAGGGGGGCGTTTAAGGACTTTTTGAGGGAAGAAAACATAAACGGTCTGCTGCACGACAAAACTGAATAGGGATAGCAGAGTTTGTTAAAGGCCTGAGGGGGTAAGGAAAAACAACATCTTCATCCAGTCTCTTTTAGTTTATCTCGTTTTGCTATTTATGTTTAGACAAAAAAAAGGATATGTTAACAGAGAACTTCAGCGTTTTTTGTAGATATAAGATGAAATTAATATGCAGTTTAAGCTGAATTTTTGGCTTCGTAAATAACTTTATTTATTTAAAATAAATTATTTTATTATAATAAAATTTAATTTATTTATTTTATTATAAATAAATTTTTGGCTTCGTAAAATAGTAGTTTTACTCTTCATCATATTTTCGTTTTCTGCAATATTTTAGATGGTTAGTTAGGGTTAAGTTAGGTCACGTTTATTATGCAAAGCGTTACGTAATGCATGTGGGTTGGGGAGAAATTTGAAATTTGGCTAAAAGAGTGTTACGAGATTTACAGATGATCTTGTTTTTTAATAAACTTATACTCCCCATTTTTTTATATTATAATATTTATAATATTGTAGTTTATTTAAAAAATAATATTTATAATTCGTAATTTATAGCAAATTAGGGTCAATAATACGTAGCGCAATGATTCAATTTGTAAATAGTATATCCATGTTACATTAAAATAAATTAACTTAATTTACGAATATTACACTGTGTTAAAAGAACTGAAGCTATTATAATTTTTTTGTTAGCGCGGTATATGATTCCATCATTAATATTAGTAATAATGAGGCTTTAATCACCCGATTTCGAATTTAGCTTATTTCACACATGAAACAATGAATATATCTGTAAACAAACTGTTATTCGGAGCTTCCAAGTTAATAACCCTTTTCCGAGATTAAAGGGAAATGAACAGAAGGAAGAATGCTTAAATATCCTAGAAATATTTAAATAATTCGGGATTATACTCTATCGTAATAACGAGGATTCGGTTAGGTTGTTTTACCTCTGAGGGGCACTTATTTTGCACACAGTGGACTAAATGAACAGGTTATAAGGACTCCGAAGTCTCAGAGAAGGTTGGGGGAGGGAATCCACTTTACAGCTGTTAGGAGACAGATAGTAACCCCCTGTCACGGCCATCCACGTATTCTTTAACGTGAATAGGGTAAAATTCTTCCTCACACAGACCACGGGTTAACGTTCCCATCTGACGGGTGGCGGCTTTCCAAGCCCATTGGTGTCCCAACTACAGTAAGATACTGATGGTCGGGACCGATGGGGAAGCATCGATAGGGCGGGGATAAATCTCAACGTTGGCCCAGGTGGGACTCGAACCTGGGAACTGCAGATTACGAGCCAACGTTCCCATCTGACGGGTGGCTGCTTTCCAAGCCCATTGGTGTCCCAACTACAGTAAGATACTGATGGTCGGGACCGATGGGGAAGCACAGATAGGCGGGGAAAAATCTCAACGTTGGCCCAGGTGGGACTCGAACCTGGGAACTGCAGATTACGAGCCAGGCCACTAACGACTGAGCCACACCCACACCCACCCACTAGAATCTCCCTAACGAATTGAGGATTGATACATTTTCGGGCGTCGCATTTTGCATCTCATTAACTTTTGTGGTTATGCGTAATAAGCCACGATTGGACAAGAGTTTTTTGGGGAAACTCGCAGCATCATTCCTTATATCAAACAGGATATAGCCTAGCCCAGTTATGCTGGAGCTTGAAGTTGCACATGCTTCAGGCTCAATAATAATAAATAAATACCCCCTCAAGCAGCTGTTTGCCACAGAAGTCTGACAGGAGCTTGTCATTTTATATGCCATAGTAGAAGATCTGAGAGGTTGGCAGGACCTCAGCGGAAAAACAACACATACATCCATGTCTTACCCGGAGCTCGAACCCAGGTCCCTAAGATTAGTAGCCAAGCGCGCTAACCACTCGGGTACGGGGCGGCTAATAATTAATATTAAAATTTTGCGAAATCGAGTGATTAAGGCCTGAGTATTATTATCAACTAATGGAATTATACACCAGCTCTAAAAAGAATTCTTTAATTGACGAGTTTAACTGATAATTTGTGAAAGAATAAGAAAAAAAAAGTTGTTTTTTTTAATTCGATTACGATTTTACCCTTTTAATCGTAGTAGCTGAATTTAATAACCACGATCCAGCTTATGATATTTTTTTCGGGTATTCTCCCGTTATTGAATCGCTTGTATTGTTTCCAATGAGCCACTCAAAAATTTTCAGTTTCGACGAAATATTTCTAATTATTTCTGATTCAAAATAGCTTTCCGATATTAATTCTGTCTTCAAATAATTATAATTATTTTTAAAGCTTGCAAAAAGTCTATAAATACGTAGAATAAAAAAAATAAAATAAGGCACTCATTTCTGAATTTATTCACGATTGTGTCACTTTTTTCCACAGCTCTGTCCTCGTAAATTAGAGCCTTAACTCACTACTAGTAGTTGCCATATAAAACATGGAAGACATCTATTCCTCTCTAAGTTTAGTAAGAACGTTTACGTTTCTTTCATAAATAAAAAATAAATACCCCCTCAAGCAGCTGCTTGCCACAGAAGTCTGACAGGAGCCTGTCAGTTTATATGCCATAGTAGAAGGTCTGAGAGGATGGCAGGACCTCAGCAGAAAATCGACACAAACGTCCATGCCTTATCCGGCCTCGAACCTAGGTCTCGTAGATCAGTAGCCAAGCGGGCTAACCACTCGGCCACGGGACGACCTACAAAAGTAAATCTCATGTAATTAACATTTTCCTCAGTGACATATGATTAAGGGGAATTAGTATCTTGGGACATGTTTTGTGGTACGAAAATAATAAAGATATCAGTTAGTAATTCAAATAGTAGCACTGGAGCGTGATCAGAAGATCCCACTTTCGAATCAAGAAGAAGAAGAATAGGCATATTTTGTCCCTTTTTAATTTTTACCTCTCGTTTGAATTTTGTTTTTTGCTTTAATATCCGATTTCAAGTTTTTCGATGAATTACTCTATAAAATTTTAAATTCCTTTCATTTCCATATACTCGTGTACGAAATTTTTGATATTTCTTTACAAAACATTTTTATTTCTAACATTTTTTTTATTTCACAATTATTTTTGGAAAACGAGAAAAATATTATGTAGAAAAGAAAATACTTTTAATCTTTCCTTTCTTAATTTTTTAATGCGAAATAGCAACGAATACATTCCTTTTCATTTATAGGGAATGAAGAAGAAAATTTTCCTACTAAATATGGACTTACAAGTGTTGTAGGAGGGGGTGTTGAATTTGCTGTGCATCGATATATTGAATGCAGAAGCATTCTTTTGATAAAAGTCATTGCTTTGTGAGAACATTTAAGTATTTTGTGTTTAATCAGAGTAAGACACATATACGGGAATGTTCATTGGATAATTTTTTCTAACAAAAGGAATACAAAAAATACAGATATATGCAGGACAGGATCTGGGGGAACAGAGGTCATGACCCCCGTCCTCTTTTTTAGAATGCTAGAAAGGGTAGTGGAGGTAAAAAATTATCAAACCATTGTGCATATTTCACGTATTTTTCAAGAAAATTTTTAAAAGCTTCTGAAATGAAGAGGATGTTACACTGCAATGGAAATTCAGCCTCTTGGCTTTCCCCCTTTCCCCCCCCCCTTTTTTTTTGGCTCCATTGCGTCGCTTGCCTTTTATTTTTTCTAGATCCGGGCCTGTATATATTTCCTTTACATATAATATTTCAAAAATATCTGCAATAAAATCTGTGAATAAGTATATGCATATGGGAAGGAAGTCAGAATGTTCTTTATCAAAAATATTGGAAAAGTACCGTTTTTTCTTTAATGATTAACTTTTAATTTTTGCAGACATTTGATTTTTTTCGTCTATAGCCCTTCTTTCGTTGTTGTCCGCAATGAAATTCAAAATTTTTACCGCGAAAAAACTGGTTTTTGGTTGATGATACCCCTAAAATACTTATTTTTCCTGAAAAAAAATATTTTTATTAATATAAATAAAAATTAAATATCTTATCTATGTTCCTTTGGCATTGGTAGTTCCAATGGCAATGGGTAACATCTCCTACAGGTAAGTAAACTTAATGGTTTAAGAATAACTAACACATATTACAAACATCGGGACATTTATAAATATACATGGGTTTCACCTGATTGGTTGCACAGGAATATGATAGATTAAATTTTAATTAACAGCAAATGGGCTAGTTCAGTTAGGAATACCAGATCATACAGGGGAGCCGAAATTGGGTCTGATGATTACCTGGTCAAAAGTGTCTTGCAGCTGAAGCTTAAGAAATATTGTGCAAAGGTTAGGAAAATTATCTTCAACAATGAAGGTCTGAAAGATCCAGATACAGCCAAAGCATATCATGGTAGGCTACTTAGTCATTATGACAATCGTGGTTTACTTACTGCTGAAGTTGAGAAAGAATGGGATCAGTTTAAACAGGCTTTTCTTGAAACCGACAGTACTCTTTTGGGTAAAAGGGAGCAGAGTAAACAAAAGTATTTGAGTGATAAGGCTATGGAACTTATTTCTGAAAGAAGGAAGTGCAGGATTAATATGAATCAACACCCTACTAGTCCTAACAGAAGACATTACAACGAGTTTAATAAACATATAAAAGATCGGTTAACAGCTAATAAGAATCTTTGGTTTGATAGCTTGGCTGACAAAGCCGAGGAAGCAGTTAGACAGCAAAACAGCTGGGGATTGTATCAGATTGTTAATGTTTTATGTGGGAAGAAACAGACAGGTACACAGGGATTGAGGGGTAAATATGGCAAGGTGGTTGCAGGTGAGGATTCTGTGATGGCTAGGTGGGTTGAGAATTTTAGAGATGTTCTAAATAACGTGATTATTTCTACTCCCATTGTTTGTAATGAGGATAGATGCATTTCTGGCTTTTATGATGGCCCTATATCATATTTCGAAGTCGCATTGAAATATCGCAGTATCTTGGGCATTAGGTGCTTTGACTTTGTAAGCAATGATGAGGTTAGAAGAAGGAGTAATCAACTTCCTTTGAGCAGCATATTGTACAGAGAAAGACTGTGTTGGTTTTGCCATGTTGCCGTATGCATAACTGCAGATTGGCAAAGAGAATTATGAAGAGTGTACCTAAGGGTATCAGAATAAAATAAAGGGAAGACCTAGGATGCCATAGGCAGACAATGTCAAACAGGACCTTGCTAGAATTGGCCCAGAGTGGCCAAATGCAGCAGCTGTAGCTCAAAAGAGACACGTCTGGGGAGGAAAATTACACACATTGACTCCCATTATTTGTAATGAGGATACATGCATTATTGGCTTTTATGATGGCCCTATATCACATTCCGAAGTCGAATTGGCTATCTCTAAATTAAAACTGCATAAATCCCCAGGGGTGGACGAAATCACCATTGAAATGCTTAGTGCTGGAAACATTTGTGTGGTTCACATGGCTGACTGAAATTTTGAATATTTTTTTATGTTAAAGGTGTTGTTCCTAAGGATTTTATTAGAGCAATCATTGTCCCAATTTTTAAAAAGGTGATCGCAGTTCTTGTAATAGTTATAGGGGAATTAGTTTACTTTCTGTTCCAGGTAAAGTTCTTTGCATGATTTTACTTAATGGAATTAAGAATTTGGTTGATGGACAACTGCGTGATGAACAGTGTGGATTCAGAAGTGGTAGGGTACATATTGAACAAATGTTTTCACTTAGGCAGATTCTTGAGAAATGTTTAGAGTTTCAGAAACCTGTGGTTGCTAGCTTTATAGATTTCAAAAAGGTTTTTGACTCTGTTGATCGACATAATTTGTGGTTGATTGTTAGATCATATGGAATACCGATAAGTTAGTGTAATGAGAGCTCTCCATAATAACACTGAGTCGTGTGTGAGAGTTGGTAAGGCTTGCAATAACTGGTTTAGCATTGCTAGTGCAGTTAAACTAGGGTGCATTTTGTCTCCTTTTCCCCTTAGTTTAGTTATTGATTATGTTATGTGAAATTCACTTCAAGGGAAAGATTTTGGCCTTAACTGGGCTGGAGATACGAACATTTCTGATTTAGATTATGCTGATGATTTAGCCCTTTTTGCAAATGATGTTGATGAGATGAACTCTTTCATTCGAGCTGTTGATGAGACTGGTAATAGAGTAGGTTTGGTGATAAACAGAGAAAAAACTAAAGTGATGAAAATTGGACCTTGCTAGAATTGGCCTAGAGTGGCCAAATGCAGCAGCTGTTGCTCAAAAGAGATACGTCTGGAGAGGAAAATTATACAGTATGGTTGAACCTCCGTAGCACATGGCTGCATGAGGATTTTGTACGTAAGTATGTATTAAAAACTTGACTTAAAGGTGTGATAAAAACCAAGGTCTGATAATAATAATATATTTTTTTTAGGTCTGACAGGATCCAAACAATATAGTTTGTCATTTGTAGTCTGCCAGGAATCAAACGTATAATTTGCCATAAAGAAGACCAGTGATTAAAAGAACGTATTTAACTCAACTGATAAACTTTTCCGGCCTTTGAAATCGGATTATTTTATTTTGCATTGCATATACCAACCTTTTTGTCTAAAAAATAAATATCTACTCAAGCAGCTCCTTGCCACAAAAGTCTGACAGGATCTTATCATTTTAATACTCCATAAAGATCTGTGAGAAAGGGGATGCCGCACGAGAAAAACAACATTCATGCCTTACTCAGGGCCCGTTGATCAGTAACCAAACGCGCTAACCACTCGACTACTGAGGATAACGTTTATAACGATTTGAGTTATCGGTTGAATGATTAGGTAATCCATTCTAATCTAAGAGCACCAATTACGAGAGTGAATAGTGAGACTATTTGTTTTTTAAGTAATCAGTCCCGTGGCCGAGTGGTTAGCGCGCTTGGCTACTCATCTACGGGACCTGGGTTCGAGCCCCGGGTAAGGCATGGATGTATGTGTCGTTTTTCTGCTGAGGTTCTGCCATCCTCTCAGACCTTCTACTTTGGCATATAAATTGACAGGCTCCTGTCAGACCTCTGTGGCAAGCAGCTGCTTGAGGGGATATTTATTATTATTTATTTATATTTATTTTTATCACTCTAATTCGCCCGAAATCTCTAATCTTCCCAAGGACGGTTAAATTCTCGTTTCATTGTGATTGTTCTATGTGAATGAAGTCCATTAGCTGCCTTTTAAAATTAAATAAAAGGTGTAAACACGTTTCAAATTTTGTCAGTATAAGAATGTTGCAAATACTCAATTTTGAGAGATGAACAGGGGATTAGAAATTGCCATCTTTTCTTATCTGCGCCCGATCCTGTTGCCGAGCGGTTAGCGCGCTTGGCTTATGATCAAAGGGAGCCGGGTTAGAATTCCGGGCAATGTATGTATATTTCTTTTTGTGTTTTTATTTCTGTGGAGGTATCGCCTTCTTCACAGATCTCGTCATTAAGGAATTAAACTGACAGGCTGCTGTCTACCTCTGTGACAAGCAGCTGCTTGAGGGATTAATTTTTTTGTTATTCTTGTCTCAATCCTTAAATGATCAACTAAAATGTCATTTACTGTAAATGTACGGTATAGATGCTCCCGTTCACCTTGACAATTCCAATCACAGATAAGAATAGAGTGCTCACACCCATTACACCTTACTAGTATCTTCTTCATTACATAATTATGTTCGTAGCAAAGCAATGCCCTATTCACAACGAACCTTTAGGGTCACATCATAAATTGCCCTTATAGGCATGCGTTCCCGACCTCTAGCCTCCTTCTCGCCGTCCTTCCTCTCCCCCCACCCCACCCCCAACAGACCGCCACCCGCCTAGTTCCTGCCTCACCTAGGCGTCGGAGAGATCTGATTAACTGAAAGCCCATACTAGGGAGGGAGGGAATGGGTCCGGGTCTAGCTCCCCAAAGGTTTCGGCCCAGACGGCAGCAGCAACTGCAGCCAGCGGCAGCCTGACCCGGAGACTAATCAATGCCGTGCTCGGTAGGCCGGATCTCGGGTACGCTTTCAGTCGATGACTAGCTGGCAGAAGCGGGAGGCAGATGACGTCACCCCGCACCGAGCCACCTATGACGGATGGCCCTCCCGGGGCTCCCAGGTCTTACGTGGAGGACAGCCTTCATGTAATGACCCTGCCGGAGAACCTGAGGGGAAGGAAAAAGAAAGACGAGGAAAAAAACTGAAACGCCGGAGCTTTGTACTTGTGACACGACTTCCAGAGTGGATGGATTAATGGCTGTAGCATCTACGTGGGAGCAGTTTGCTCTTGACAGTAGTTGGCAATTGTCTTAGTGTCATCTACGCTCTTCTTGCGAGGACTGAGATTTAACAATGAAATATTGATTGCCGCTCGGAGAGTTGGTCCATACATGCATTTAAATTGTAGCTTTAGTTGATTTACTTGCGACGCTGATTCCTCGAGTAAAATAGAATTTTTCTTTGTAAAATTTATGGGTTTTTATTACGGAAAAAAAGTACAAAAGAAAAACTCCTTTTTTTTCCTTCCTAAAGTGACAATATCAACCAAGTGTTAAATGCGATTTAAATGAAACTGATCAGTAGACAAAAGTGTTTAGTTTTTTCTAGTTTTTTATTTTGTATGTGTGTGTGTGACAACGGGGAGGTGTTTGTAACTCTGTTTCCTGACTCTATGGTCGAATCCAGAAGGCAAAATAAATGAATCTAACATGTTCAGAAATAGACGAAAAAAAAAACAGGATTTATTTGTATAGTTATAAAAAGCAATTAATTAGATAACTTGCTACAATTAAAACTGATTATTTTAAATAAATTAGTATTTATTAAAAATGTAAATTATGTAAAAATTAGATTTAGAATTGGTAATTAGATTTAGAATGGAAGAAAAAAGTAAATTATGTAAAAATTAGATTTAGAATTGGGTTAAATTAATTTTAAATCAAATTTCTTTACCTCTATTCGAGATAATGTTAATTTCTAAAGCTTTTAGTGCATGAGAGAATTACTCTGCAAATCCTCTTAGATTCACTATAAAGTCGAATTTCATATAATTATTAAAACAAATATTTGTTTCTATCCTACACGTCACAAAAAATAACGTAACGAAACAACTAACCTACATGTAATAAAGGGCATTGTTTTGATAGTTATGAATTTTGGCCTGCAGTGGCCAAATGCAACAGCAACAGCTCACAATAGAGATTTATGTATAATTAAATTTAATAGTAAGCCGTCCCGTGGCCAAATGCAACAGCAACAGCTCACAATAGAGATTTATGTATAATTAAATTTAATAGTAAGCCGTCCCGTGGCCGAGTGGTTAGCACGCTTGGCTACTGATCTAAGGGACCTGGGTTCGAGCCTCGGATTAGGCATGGATGTGTGTGTCGTTTTTCTGCTGAGGTCCTGCCATCCTCTCAGATCTCCTACTATGGCATATAAACTGACAGGCTCCTGTCAGACCTCTGTGGCAAGCAGCTGCTTGAGGGGGTATTTATTTTTTTTATTTAAATTTAATAGTTGGATTGAGGATTGTGTATGCATGCCTTATTTAAATTAGACTGTCCCCTTGGTTGTGAATCAAAAAGACCCAGCCCAAGGCACTGATTTTTCTAAGCTTTCTGCTGAGGTCTCGCATTCCTCATAAATCTTCTCTATGACTTATTTTACTGATAGACTCCGGTCAAATATCTGTGGGAAGCTGCTTACTGGAGAAATAACGTTTTTCTAAAAAGTAAATGTCCAAAAGGAAAAAGAAAATAAAGTACAATATGTTTTGCATATTGTACATAATTTTAATCTATCATCCTCTAGCATCGGCCTTCGGAGATTGTCACATGTTTCATTATGACAATGTTTAAAAGGCATTTAAACTGTATTGCCTTATTTAAACGCCTTCGGGCTCTAAATTTTACCATAATTTTCCCATTTTCTTTCCAAGTAAAGGATAATTGATTTGGTATGTTTGTGATTTTTTTTTATAATATTTTTACCTTTTAATCGAGCCCCAGTAAGGCATGGATGTTCGTGTTGTTTTTCTGCTGAAGTCCTACCGTCCTCACAGACCTTCTACTGTGGCATATAAATTGACAGGCTCCTGTCAAACCTCTGTGGCAAGCAGCTGCTTGAGGAAGTATTTATTTATTTTTTTATCTCAACTTGTTTTAATGCTAGGGAATCAGTTTTCCTTTATTTTTGTTTAATGCTCCTTGATGAAGTAGGTACAATTCTTTACTATGAATTACATATATGTATATATAGTGATTTTGTACTACTTTTTTTTTCCGTTGAAAATGTTTATAAAGATTCCAGACTTGGTTTTGCCATGAGTGGGATCCGAACCCACGTCTCCAGGAAACATGCCTGTTATAAATTCATGGTTTTTATCTACATCAAAGGTGCTAAAACTATGGTGGTCCATAGTTTTAGCACCGCTGATGTATGTACTGCTGTATTGTATGAGACACTTTACTAGCACTGCTGTTTTACAGCACTACTCTATTGTATGAGATCGCAACTACTGTATTGTTTTTAGCATTACTGCATTTTATGAGATCGCAAATGAGGAAGCATTGTATGAGTGTCGCAAAAGATGTTTTTTTCAGACGCAAAAATTTATAAGAAAAAATAATGACTGCGAATAATTTTGATAAAAGTGCTCTCCAGATTTCCAGGACTCTCCAAACGTGCATAAAACATCTAATGCTCTTTTACGTCTCCTTTCTGAATCTTCCATCTCTTGCTTCCCTTTCAACCAGTGATGCAGTGATTAAAGTTTTTGACCACTGATCAAAGGGACCTGGGTTCAAGCCCCGGATTAGATATGAGGACTTCCTTTCAGTGTTGTTCTTATGTTGAGGTCTCGCCTTCCTCACAGATCTTTCCTATGGCTAATTAAGCTGACAAGCTCCTGTCAGACCCATGTGGCAAACAGCTGCTTGAGAGGAAATTTATTTATATTTATTCTCAACTTTGTTTTTTTTTTACTTGTTTTGGAAACGTATAATAAAATAACAAAAAAAAAGTAAAGACACAAAGCAGAAATTGTGCTGAAACCAAATTTAAAAAATAACCTCTTTTTTTTTAATATCAATTCACTTTGTTTCAAAATATCTTTCATCACATTGAGAATATTTATAACAAATTAAAAACAATTCGTCATTTTAATCATTTATACACATAGTTTGACACATAATTTATGCAATTATATCTTTTAATTCATATATATATGTAATATGCCTTATAATTAAGCAGGAAGTCACAAAATGTTTTATGAGTTTAAGGTTGTTGTTTTAGGTTGTTTTACCTCTGAGCGGCACTTTTTTGCACACCATGGGCTAAATGGCCAGGTTACATGGACCCCGAAGGCTCAGAGAAGGTTGGGGGAGGGGACCCACTGGAACAGCTGTTGGGAGACAGATGGTAGTCCCCCGTCAAGGTCATTCAGCGTGTTCTTTAACGTGCACAGGGTAATGAGTTTAAGGTAAATCTCATTTCAGATAAGTTTGGAAACAGTTGACTTATAGATTAAATGCTTTTGGCTGAAACCTCTTTCAGCTCCTTTACGTAAACATTTCTTGAAATTAAAATAATGAAAAATTATTTCAAATTATCGGCTTCGATTAGAAAGCAAACTGATTATTTGATTATAATTTACCAGGCAACATTTTAATATAAGAAACTACCCCTCAAACATGTGCTAGTCAAAGAGGTCTGATAGAAGACAGCATAACTTGCTATAAAGAAGTCTTGTAGGGAAGGGAAGCCCCACGTAATAGTAATTCGAAGCTTTTGAAAAGCACTGGAACAAGATGAACAATAATCCGGTAACTACAACAAAATGCACATTTAGATTTAGTAAACACAAGTTCTCATCTACAGATTGAGTTTAAAATAATTACACAGTTATTTCAAAATCTAGAAATCGGAAAGCTAAAAAACAGACACATTTGTTTTAACACAATCGTTGATTCAAATTTCTTCCGAAAGAATAACTATGCAATCCTGTAGTGCTGTTATTATAATATAATTATCCATTTTTTTTTACTTTCAACATGCAAAGTTAATTGCTGTACTTTAATTAGTCAATAGATTTATTGCAATAATCAGCACCTAGAAGGAAATATGTACTTAATGTGATTCATTATTCAACTGTAGGAGGTTTATTTATCAATGTAGGGATTGTTGCCAAGACAATCAAAATTATCTCAAACATAACCCTATTCAGATTCGTTTAATTTTCCTGAGAAATATTTATTTAATAATAAACAGTGTTGGCATATTGCAGCAGTTTCCTCCTAAAACAACGTGGCGCCACTGTCGCCAATTCTACCACAGTTTCGTTGGCTAGTGAAGTGCCCGCCTTAAGCCTTTTGAAGACCTCCCTCAAAATCTTATTGGTCAATTCAGTCTTGAGCTATATTAATATTATTTAACTAAATATGGAACGAAATTAAAGATAAATATGAAACGAAATACTTTTAACAATATAATTACAATATTTTCATTTCATATTTTCGATTTTTTAGAAATCCTAGAAAAACAAAAGATTTAAAATTTTTGTCCTTTGCTCTTCGTTATGGCGTATTAAATTGATAGGCTCCTGTCAGACCACTGTGATAAGCAGCTGCTTGAGAGGTTATTTATTTATGAAATTATCCATAATAAAATGCTTCTCAAGATAGGACTTTTAGCAATAGTTAATTTTAAGTGACGTCGAAATAAAGTTTAAAAATGCTTAATATTATTTTATCCCAAAAATGGGTTGGATTGTTTTACCTCTGAGTGGCCTTTTTTGCACACAATGGGCTAAATAGCCAGGTGATAAGAACCCCGAATGCTCAGAGAAGGTTGGGGAAGGGGACCCAGTGGAACAGCTGTTGGGAGCCAGAAGAGAGCCTTTCATCAAGGACATTCAGCGTGTTCTTAACGTGCACAGAATACAGCTCTCCCGCACACGGAGTCAGTGATTAATGTCTCATCCGAAGGACGGCGCCTTTCCAAGCCCATTGGTGTCCCTCCAAAAAATGTGATCCTCAGTAAGAGTAAATTATAAAGTGTGTTTTTATGAGCATTCCAGAATTTCAGGCATACCGTGTGTGTAAAAAATAAGATGCTTGTTCACATTATAATTCGAAAAGTTATATATATATTAAATGCATTTTAACAAAAAAAGAGAGAAAACAATGTAAATTTTAGTAAATTTGGTATTTTTAATGAAAATAATTTAGCCCCCTAGCAGCTGCTTGTCACAGCATAATTTCCAAAAATTTAATTAGCTTCGATCTCACACTTAAATTATCAATTTATTTAAAATAATTTAAGTAAGTTAAAGTGATACGACTTCGAAAATTGCTTTAGTTTCGATTTCTAATTGGTCATTAATCATTTATAAGAATTCAAAAAATTGGTTTAAGTTTCACATTTAAACACATAAGTCGATGATTCTTAAATTTATGTGTGTGGATCTCCATTTTCAATCACTAAAGAGGATAGATCCACAAACATAGCGATACTCTTTTAAAAAAATAAATCCCCCCTCAAGTAGCTGCTTGCCACAGAGGTCTGACAGGAGACTATCAGTATATACGCCACAGTAGGAGGTCTGTGAGGATGGCGAGATCTCAGCAGAAAAGCAAAGCAAACATCCATGTCTTACCCAAGGATCGAATCCAGGTCCCTTTAGAATTAAGCATTTCGAAGCGTTTCGATATTGCTTCAATTGGACGCGTTAAAGCACTAGCGAAATGCCTGTCAAACTTTTTCAACACTTCCTTCAAAATCAAGCCAGTCAGTACCAAGTCAGTTCAATCTTGGGTTGGGTTGTTTTACCTCTGAGCGGCACTTTTTTGCACACCATGGGCTAAATGGCCAGGTCACATGGACCCCGAAGGCTCAGAGAAGGTTGGGGGAGGGGACCCACTGGAACAGCTGTTGGGAGACAGATGGTAGCCTCCCGTCAAGGCCATCCAGCGTGTTCTTTAACGTGCACAGGGTATGGCTCTCCCGCACACGGGGCCACGGCTTAACGTCCCATCCGACGGACGGCGGCCTTTCCAAGTCCATCGGTGTCCCCTACTGACCGTGGGCAAGGCGGGGAATTTTGCGGAGATAAATCTCAACGCTGACCCAGCTGGGACTCGAACCTGGGAACTACAGATTACGAGCCTGGCGCGCTACCCACTGAGCCACCCCCGCCCCCAGTTCAATCTTGGTACCATACTAATCGATCTAGAAAAAAAAAATAAAGGGAAAGGGGTGGGAAGAAGCTACACAATCAAACCGGAAAAAAGTAAAAAGATTGGTGGTGGTGGGGGGGGGGGGGGGGGGGGCAAGAGACTGAATTTCCATTACCATGTAATATTTTCCCCTTCGTTTCAGAAATTCTTAAAAAAAATTATGAAAAGTGCATAAACGTAAAATTGAGTTTCGCTACGAGTGGGATTCAAATCTACAACTATCTTAATCACATATTAATCGCTCTGACCACTGAGATATCGCAAACTAACTCAGTTTCAGCTAACGAAGACTATAAACTTTCCAACCTCCTGAAGAATATGTTTTAGGTAGTGCAAAATACGAACACTAATCCATCTCACGTATTTGAAACCGTTGCTCTCTACCACTTAAGGTGGTGGCGATTCACAGTTGCTTCGGATTCAATATTCTTTTTTGGGATGTAGTTTATTTACACTAACAAAAAGTCACTATCGCGTTTGATCTAACACAAAATTAATAAAACAAATAATCTCCAAGCAGCTGCTTGTCATAGAGGTCATACAGGTGTTTCTCAGTTTAATATGCCACAGAGAAGGTCTGTGAGAAAGGCGAGACCACAGCAGGAAGACAACAACAAATCTTCATGCCTTATCGGGGCTCGAACTAAGGTCCTTTTGATGCCTAGCCACGCACGCTAACAATTCGGCTATGGGACGCACAACCATGCACAAATTTATTAATTATTATATTACCTTTATTTTATGAAAGAAAAGGTACTCTCTGATTAGTTACTTAAATAATTAAATTCAATAAAGGTTTTTATTAAAATATACAGAAAACCTGTCACAGAGATCGTGATTTATTAATCTGTGTTATTTAGAAATTTTTAGTATATTTTTAGTTTAGCGTGCAATTAACATTCCATTTATGTATTTAATTCCAAAAACAGGATTACTTAAATGATAATTAGTAAAAAAAAATTGGGGTCGCGATTAATATGTAAAAAAAAATACAAATTAAAAAGTAATTGCTTTAACTGAAGAAATATAAAATAAATAAATAAAAAGACGAGTACACAAGGCTCGGATTCAGAAAAAAAAAGATGTAGAGGGGAATCTGTATATTTTAATAAAAATCAATATTGAATCCACTTGTTTAAGTAACTTTTCAGAGAATATCATCCTCTTTCATAGAATAAAGGTAATATAGAAATTGGTTAATGTGGTTGTGATCGATCCCAAAAGAACCAGAATGTGTTTCGGACATTCTGGTAAATCATTTTCCACTACTTCTAAGTAGATTGAAAGGATATATTTTAGAATGTGAATAACATTTGAAATAAATCAGGGTCAGATCTAGGAGCCGGGGGTGGGACATGGCGGGAGTGGGACATGGTGCCCCCTTTGAGAATGCTAGTAAATAAGGGTAATGAAGGCAAAAATTATTAAACGTTCGTATTTCACGCTTCCCTAAAATGGTGGGAAATTTTTATGTTGTTTATTATTTTCCCGGCTCGATTGAGTGACTTGTCCCTCTCCCTTATTTTGCATCTCGATCCGGACCTGTACTTATTTTACTCGCCTCCGGTAATAACCGGAAAGGTGGAGCAAAAAGGTCTTCTCAAAGCGGAAAATTAAGCCCACTTGAAGCTTCACTTAACTTCCCTCCCCAAGATCCACCCCATAATCTATACATGTATTTCGAAGTTCAAGAATTTTGTCTGTGCCTTTCGAGGATTTTTTTTGCAGTTAATTCTAGCCGTGCTGTGGCAGAGTAACCTGCCTTCTTTAATAACCGGAAAGGAGGCGAAAAAAGTTTTCCCAAAGTGGAAAAAAGAAAGCCCACTCGTGCCCCACTTACCAATACAAACCCTTCTAGTTTTCATGAAGATCTCGAGGAAGGCTGTGATACTTTTGTTGGTATTATGCTAAGATTCATTGCTCTTATAAGTCTTCTCTGTGAGGATTTATGCAGACAGGATTCTGTAAAAACCAAACTACGGTTTTCCGATCATATACAGTAAAATGTGATGTAATGAATTGCGGAGTAATGAAATATTCAGTAAAACAAAATTATTTTTTGTTTTATTTTGTTATAACGAATTTTGGGAAAAGAAAAGCCTTCAATAATACGACGTATAATGTTTAATTTTTACTCGGTTTGGTTTTTATCATCTGAACTTTAATTCATAGTTTCTTTTGCTATAATTATTTTCCGATAATTTACTGTCGTTCTGACACTTTTATTGTGTTTCACTCTAAGTAAATTTCATTGTACGAATGTATTTTAGTCGCCCGCGGGACTTGGCCAATATAATAAATGTCATATAACCAAATACTGACATTTCGCTGTAGATCTAAGTTTAAAAAGTAATATGTATTCCAAATACTGCAAAATTTATTTTGAAAAAAAAAAGCATCCTAAGATCAAATATATGTTCAAAAATAAATTTATATTCCGAAAATTTCTAAAAAAAAAAATCTAAACACATGGTAAAATTCTTTTTCAGATAATCAAAGTTATAGAAAAAGACAGGGCTTATTTTTATGACAACACTTTAAATTAAAAAGATCAAGTTATAGAATGAAACTTTCTCTGTCAGTGAGCCAGAGTTCACGTTTTTAAGACATTTTTAAGACCAAAACGTTTATCAATTTGATATAAACACTATTACATTATCAACACTCATCACATCAGAATTAAAATGTATTCTCTAAATCTTATATAAATTACAGTACTTTTTTTTTCAATTTCATAATCTTTATTAAACGTTCAAAAATAAATCATAGAATGAAATGAAACAATAGATTTAAGTGCTAAAATGCCATCAGTTTTACAAGAACCTGTGTCAACCTTTCTAATTGCCCAAGACCAGTGGCATAAGCACGGTCATAAGTCAAAGTACCAAACTCCCTCCCCTCCCAGGATCCATTAGAAGGAGAAACAGAAGGCGTAAGGGTCCATAAAACACATCCGAAAACAATTGCTTACACCAGATGGAGTGGAACAGTACGTTCCGCTACATGCAGATGGTAGACACATTATCTTGAACGTATCCAGGGGCACCGCGAGAGTACAAAAGAAGAGACCGTACTTGGCCTCCAAATTTAGATCTTTGACCTAGTCAGAAAGAAGCTCTCAAACAGTAGGAGAAACAAAAAAAGAAGCAGCCCTACCTGTTCCATCCTTTCTCCCCATTTCTACCCCCCACTCCCCAAAGTTCTCTCCGTGTGTCTCTGTGGGATTCCCTCAGGAGCCCGTAACACCGCCTCCTGCACTGGGGGGGGGGGGGGTAGGGACGGCGTAGAAAAAGGGAACTATGAGGACAAAAAGCGAGTCATAAATTAAAGACAGTTTTCTTCCTGCAGATAAAGAGAGGATGCGATAGTAGTAAAAGAGAAGGCTGTACAAGCTGTGCTATCCGTTGTTACATGGAATACTTTCTCTAAGCATTCCACCTGTAAATAATCTGGGTGCAGCAGAATGGAAATTCCTTTCCTGCTAACCCACCCACACCCTTTCGTTCTTGTGGAAGTCCCTCTTTTTTGTATGTAGGAAGAATAGATCTTTCATAGTTTCGATATTTGTGCTTCTAACTGCAATACATGTTTTGTTTCTCAAGGATATACATCAGTGAAAAACTGCTCCAACATTTTTTTTTTCTGTCCTTCTAAATCAAAACTTGAAATTTAATATACGTTATAAATAGGTAAGTATCTGATGATGAATATTTAATTCTTAATAGCTACTAACATGTTTTTTTTTTCATTTTAAATATAAAGAGGAGTAATTTTTTTTTCTCTCATGAAAAACGAAATTGGCTTGCGTTTTTATGACATCATTTTAAATACATTCCCGCAACTCAGAATGATTCAACTTTTCCCATCAGTTTGTTCTGGGCTCCGGCTCCGATACCCGAACGCTCTACATAATGGCCGGAATGATTGCTTGCCGTGTTTACGGCTTCAATTCGTCTTTGTCTTCTTGTCCTTAATCTTATCTGTCGGAGTTTCCATTCTGCGCCTGCGGTCGTCAGTCAGAGCCTTGTTGACACGAACGCACTTTCCTAGGGTTGATCGTATGCTATTTACTTCTGAGGAAAGCGAAAGGATTAAACAGAAAACGAAAAACTTTCCCCTACACAATTTTTTCCTTTGGTCTTCTCACCACTGCAGATTACGAAACAATAAAATTAAATATTAGAGATGCTCTGTTCCTTGTCAATTAAGGTCGCTAGAAAGAAAAAAACAAAAAAAAGATTCAAAATGGCGTTTCACCCGATCATTTCCTTCCGCCATCTTGAATTTCAACTGCCTGTAGTCTCTTGCGAGTAGCAGCAGAACTCTGTAACGAAAAAATGGAGAGATTTCGTTCTTTATCTGTGTTGTGTGCTCAAATAGATCGTTTCGTTTGTGTTGAATACCGTGAATGTATTCTTAGAATTGTGGAAAGCGGAGCACATGTCTGGAGCCGAATATTAACTCGCCAGATGACTGACTTGCATACAGCCATGACAGAGTGCAGAATGATGTGATAGCCGATGATTTCGGTAATCTTTTTTTTCTCCTGTGATGACAGGTTCAGCATCACCTAAAGATCAGCTCTCCGATGCTATCTAGCTGTAAGTAACATTTTACTTATGTAGGAAAAAGGACGGGAAAATTCCGAGGTCAAAATGCGGACTATAAATTTCTAAATATGATTTAAGTAGGCTTAAATTTATATCATGTCGTTATCGAGTCTGTAGGTTACACCGAAATGTTTTCATTTCGGTAATCAAGAAGCTTTTTACAAGTTATAAACTTCTTAATTTCCTCTTATTTCACGTTTTATGTGTTGTTATAAACTTAGGTTTGTATCAAAGAGCGTTTCTAAAAATATAGTTTTAGCAATGTCGTCAGTGAGGTTTTAAATTTCTCATTACAGTCATTGCCTATAATTGTTTTTCCACATCTAAGTGCTGTAAAATATGATACTTTGGTATGATCAAATCAATCAGTCTTACAATCCAAATCATTAATTGGTAAACAATACTCATATATAACAACAAGAAGGTATGATAATAATTTTGCATAGTTGTAAATAGTCAGTAGTATATCGAAAATAATAACACATCGTGACTGACAGTGGTACTTCATTACCATTATCATTACATTGCTCATTTTCATTGGGAGCAAAAGTGTTTTATTATATTCCGTTTTATTAAATATGTATAAAAATATCAATGAATAATATGTAAACAAACTAATATATGTATTGAAAATAAATGTTTAGGTATTGTTAACATAGTACAAGAAAACAATTATAAGACGATTTAATCTATATATCATTCATCGTTAAAAATGTTCTATTCCATGCTGGAAAAAAAAATATCTAGATTTATTTTTATTACTATTCAAATCATTTAATTAAATGCAGCTGAAGGAGCTTATTATTCAATTGTAAATTCGTAAAATCGAATATATGTTTTTATGTGTATAAAATATATGCTTTTGCAAATAACATTCGCATTTTTCCGAAATAATTATAGTGTATGCTTATAAGATTGGATTGTCGTTTTTGCCTTTCAGTAACCGATATATTTTTAATTATGGTATTGAACAGAATTGACAAGGTATGATGATAAGAGACTTGATAAGTTTGCTGACAATTTGTTATTTTGTTCTTTTTATGAATATTACTGCTATAATACTAAAAAGTGTTCTTTTTCTATTATAGGTTTTGTTGTTATTAATGTGTACTTCTAGGTATATGAACCTCCTTGTAAAATTGAATTAAAATGTGTGGATATCAATGCTCTGCTTCTTTTAGATTCCATTTGATGGCATCACAGTTTTTAAGAATGCATTTATAAGTATTATTATGTCTCTGGAAAATACAGTTTTCTTTCTTCTAGTAGTTGTGGTCTAATATAGTGCAAAGTATGAATTCTTAATGTTTCTTTTAAGATCCACATATAGAGACAATTATTAAATTTTTTCTCTCCAATCAGTAAGTTGCTGTATTTTTTTAGGCAGTCAGGTTTTAATTGCTAAATTTCCATCACAACAATTCTCATCTAGCTGAAGGTTTCTTTAAAGTGATAAAACGATTTTATATAGAGAGCTGATTTTCTTTTATATAATTAAGAAGTGTCAGAATCATTATTTCTGTGAATGTGGATACCTGTATAAGCTAAAACTGTTTTCTAGATTTCTCTGTACTCTATGGAAACAAATATTGGAAGAAATTGTCCAACAAGTGAACATCTCTATAATTATTTTTTCTAAAAAACACACCCTTTGTTTGCAAAAATCTGTTGTAGTAAGCAGTTGATTGAGGGAGTATTTATTTCATTTATTATTTTTATTTCATTTATACAGTTATTTTACTTTGTTCATGCTCTTCATTATCTTTCATTCTAACTATGTTTGCAATTATTTTTTACTGACATAAATCCCATATTTTCTTTCTTTTTTCAAAGTGTATGATTTTGATTGTAGGTTTCTTTGACCTGTGGACGCTATAAATTATGATTTTTATTGATCTCAACTTTGCAACTCTTGATCTAATTTTGATCTCAACATCCAAATTAGAAAGTGTATAACACTTAAAATTATGTCACATCAATTTGAACATTTTTGCATACTCTGTGATTATTACAATATCATTTCTATTTTCTTCCATTGCAAACAGTCACTGAAGAAAGGTTGTCTTAATCTAAGATCTTTTAAACTCTCATTTACCAGATAATTTATGCATCATTTTCTTGGAAATAACTATATTTTTACTGAATATATAGTCCTTTTTTTGCATTTAATAATTTTGATCCAAAAAAAAACATTATCTTTTGTTGTTGATACATATTTCTCCCATATAAAATCGAATCATCTACTAATTTCATCGCATGGATTCTACTTTGATTGTGATCTAAATGTTGAATATCCTTAGTAATGCTGCTTAGTAATGTCCTCATTCATAAATTATGCAGTTTATTCTTCTATTTTAGAATGATATAGTGAGTTGAGTGTAACATCATGCTATTTCTCCCTTCCATGATTATATATATAGTTATCAGAGTATCTTATATGAGACATTAAACGATAGCCCCTTTGTGCAGGAGAACCATGCATCTTGTGCATTATTAAAAACATCCTGGATATCCCTGATGAGAAGTTTCCATTTTTTTCCTAACAGGGGTCTAATGGATTACCTTCCACTAGCCAATTCTGAGCCTTTAGGGTACTTACGACCTGGCCATTTAGCCTATTTTATGCGCAAAAATGCTGCTCAGAGATAAAACACCTCAAAACATTCTGATACCTGTTTGTCAGAAACTAAACTGATTAATATAAAAATTTGCCTATTTCCTCTCTTATTGTCTGTCTCAGAACCCATATAGTTTCAATAGTTTAGAATACATTTACTTGAAAGTTTGTATTACCTAATTCATTTATTAAAGACATTTACGATAGAGAATTTATTCAGAAGTTGTTTTCAAAAAATATATTATTGAAATATTTCATGTGAATGAAATAGGTTTACCTTGTGCCATTCACATAGCATTAGATAGTTATGAACTTCCAACAAAGTTAAACAAAACTTTCTACTAAGTTTCTTATATTATGCATTATAATGATCTGTAAATATCTGATCACAGAAACATTCCATGCACCTGACTCACATGCTTTTTCTTATCATATTTACATCTGCTCCAATTCCTCAAAAATCCATTCATCAAAGACACAGCACTCCCACTCCCTTCTCCCATCAATGAACAAAACGTAATAGAATTTTTAATCCATCCAACGAAATTAGAAATGTAAAACCTTTAACCTGATCCACAATAGTTT
This sequence comes from Ryuthela nishihirai, assembly GCA_038380435.1. Classification (NCBI taxonomy): domain Eukaryota; kingdom Metazoa; phylum Arthropoda; class Arachnida; order Araneae; family Heptathelidae; genus Ryuthela; species Ryuthela nishihirai. The sequence goes on from JAWZYU010000001.1 coordinate 111,220,340, forward strand.
TCAAATTGTAACCTCCAACTAAATTACCATATTTCAACACTCTTACATTTGCACAAGACAATTAAATTTTTGGAAATATTCAAACATCAAAACTGGTTTGAAATTAGTTATAAAATAGCATTTGATTATGATTTTGGAGTTATTTTATGACATAATTCAAATAATAATAATAATAATAATAATAATAATAATAATAATAATAATAATAATAATAATTCAAATAAATACCCCCTCAAGCAGCTGCTTGCCACAGAGGTCTGACAGGAGCCTAGCTAACTTACTTAAGTTTGCATCTTCCATATTTCATCGAATTTGCAACTTGTTTATAAGGTATGTATGTATAAGTAAATGGAAATACATGGTTTTTCAATTACTTCAATCAAGTATCATTTATTTGACATGAGGAGTTTGTCATTTCCTTTTTGTTCCTGAAGTCCACTGATCGATTTTAACTTTTTTTTAATATAATTCCTCAAATGATGTTTTAGTTTCTGTCTAGACGTTGGATTGTCTAGTCTTGTTTTCCAACTGCCCTTTCACATTTGCTTTTGTTCCCCATGAAGAATATACCCTACTCCCAATAACGTTTTACTGTGGTAACCATTCCATTCAGAAGTGTTGACTTTTGCTAATGCCATCAAGATTCAGTTCATATTTCACAACAAATTTAATAGATAAACCTATATCCAAACTTTAACTTATCTTTATCAGAGTTAAAAATTTTGTAGTAATGGAATAACATATATTCAGCTTGTTCATAATTAATATATATTAGCACTGTTCTATAATTTCGTGTCTGAAGAGATATCCAAAAAAATCTGCATCACTCAAAATTTTTATTTGCTTACTTAATTTGCAATTGACTGTAATTTCAGCATGAACGGAAAATAAATGTTGATTCAGTTCTGGATAAGGTTTTAAATTCTTTCCTCCGGGTTTAAGTTTTTATATCAGAAACAAACGAGAGTATTTTGAAAATTCGGAATCTAAAATACCAATGACTTTAAATCAGGCAAGCACGAATTCCGGGCTCATATAACAATTTTATCCAACCCTCATGAAAACTGCATAATATAGAGTATTTTTTTTTTATCTGGCTCTACTAAAGTGAATGATGTTTTAATAAGACGAAAGATAAACGTTTGAATAATATCATTCAACTAGCTACAACCTCATTGAAGCAGAATATTCAGCAGCTCATTTCTGGGATTCGGTCCCCATCATTCACATACTGCTTCAACAAGCAATTTCAATTTAGAGGTTAAAATAAACTTTATGTTAATATTTAAATATTTTGTGATTATTTTGTGCCTACACATATGACAAGTAGTAAAGTAATATGCAATAAGCAAAGTTAAACTTTTTTTTGGATCTTCTAATATTGATCCACAGCAAACAATATATATATAACTGTTCGGCCATATTGCCAGATGCCAATATAGTTTCTGCACACCCTTGGCTTAAATGATAATTAAATATTAAAGGCAAACTGTTTCTAAAACGTAAACTTTATCCAAGAAATTACTAAAAAAATGTTTTTTACAATTAGCTACCATTTAGCTACCTTTTAGAAACAAATTAAATAACAACATGATAGCAAACAGAACGATATTCTTTGCATATGACATTGATTACTGACTTAGCATTTGTTTGTTTTTTGATTTTTCGAATATGACAATCCCGATTTTGTTTCAGTCTATAAAGGTGGATTCTTGATTAAAAAAAAAAGGCGACCTTTTTAAATGTTAAAATTTGATTCATAACACGAAAGTGAAATTTTTGTTTTTAAAGCTGGTCAATTGCATATGCAAAATAAATAATGCGTCATACATCAATGCATAATATGTGAAATGTAGGGTAAGTTGGTGTTATATTATATGTGTGCATATTGTATGAAACATTTCAACTAATCATGAAGCAAGCAAAATGAGAATGCCATTGTCAACATAAAGAGCAAAAGCTAAATGACCCGATTTAAAAAATTTTGGAGAAAAAAACAAACTTAGAAATGATTATTGCAAATATTTTAATTTTAAAGACAGATTATTGATGTTTATTCTACTTTCAATATTTTTAAACGTATAAAATCGGTAATTAACACACTCATGCGATTTTATGTCATGCGAGAACTGCATCCTATTTTCCTTTCTATTTTTCAATTTTAGATATATTAATCCTAAATGAACATTAGAGAAATTTCTGCATAAATAAAAAAAAAAGATTATTTATTGTAGGAATAGGAGTTGCTGAAACGAGAGAGATAAATTTTTGAAACTAAGGAAAAATAATATATAATTAATGACATCTTTGCTACAGTTGATGAAATGTAAAATATATGTAGCATATAGCTTTAATAGTCAATAATACATTTTTAATTTGTGGAAGTATATGTTGGAAGAATCAAATGAAACTAGTTCTTAATGGAAGCTAGAAGTAAGGTTTGATGCAACGAAATATGCAACCATTGAAAATATGCAACATCTGCATTTTTTTCAGTATTCTTATGCCTGTAGTACATGAGAGAACATTAAGGTTTAATGAAAGTGAAAGCAATTGTTATTCTTGAGCTGCAGGAGACTAGAAAAAGTGCCAGAAATCTGTTGAAGGTGAGTACATTTGAATATCTGAGAAGCATTTTTAAAGGAGGTATACAATAGATGAAATTCAACTTTTGAATTTCTCTTACAAAATATTTCATACCATGAGTAGGTTTTACAAAAACGAGAAATATTTTCAGAAAGCAGAAATGATTTTACGAAATTCTTGTTGTACAATTTTAATACAATAGAATAAAAATGGAATAATTAAATATAAAAGTACAGTGTTTTTTAATGGGTAATCTATGTATATAATAATAAAAAATAAATAAATAAATACCCCCTCAAGCAGCTGCTTGCCACAGAGGTCTGACAGGAGCCTGTCAGTTTATATGTCATAGTAGAAGATCTGAGAGGATGGCAGGACCTCAGCAGTAAACAACACGAACATCCATTCCTTACCTGAGGCTCGAACCCAGGTCCCTTAGATCAATAGCCAGTGTTAATGGGTAATCTATGTATATAACCATACTAAAAAAAAAACCTTCAAGAAGCTGCTTGCCATAGAGGTCTGACAGGAGCCTGTCAGTTTATATGCCACAGTAGAAGATCTGAGAGGATGGCAGGACCACAGCAGAAAACAACACGAACATCCATGCCTTATCCGGGACTCGAACCCAGGTCCCTTAAATCAACGCTAAGGCATAATAAAATTATTATTATGATGATGAAATGTTAAAAACGACAACTATGAAACAGTACTGTAATATTATTTTCGATTTATTGTTGGTTGCAATATAATGAGGATATAATGATATAAATTGTACCCACTTTTCTGTGTAATAGAGAAATTTCTTGAAATGATTTGAGCATGTTGAAAATCTTACGGAATAAAGTTGGCCAACAAACTATACTAGACAATTCTTAGCAAGAAAAGAATTCTGAATATTTAGTAGATCGTATTTAAAAGCATTTGAATGTTATATGGTTAGCACGCTTGGCTACTGATCTAAGGGACCTGGGTTCGAGCCCCGGGTAAGTCATGGTTGTGTGTGTTGTTTTTCTGCTGAGGTCCTGCCATCCTCACAGACCTACTACTTTGGCATATAAACTGACAGGCTCCTGTCAGACCTCTGTGGCAAGCAGCTGCTTGAGGGGGTATTTATTTTATTTATTATGAAATGAAAATTGATTGAATATTATTAAAATTGTTGTTTGTAATTTTTGGTTTTACGCGCAAGAATTAAGGTTCTATTTTGCAAAATTATTTTTTATTAGAATGATTTTAAGAATGTATTATAATGATTTTCTACTATGCTATGTATGAGCGAAGATATGATGTCTCAGTATAAGTATAAATTTAAAAGTTTAATGAACGTAATATATTGCTTATGAAAACAATTCATGTATCAAAATAAATATTATTTTTGCTGCTGATTATTTATTAATCTTTTATAGCCTTAATGTTTAATAAAAACATCCAAAAAAACTAACACAGTTATAATACTAATTCAGTTATTGACTTTACTAGAATGTCTTGAATGTTGATACCCACAGCTTAAAGGAAAAAACCCCTGACAATCCCTAATATTTGATGATTAATATATGCCTAATTTATAAATTTTACTGTTGTTAATCCTTCAAACGATACATTTATCAATAAAAAAATTATAATGGCACATTTTTTATGTTTTTATATGTCTAATAAACTAAGAGTCTTAAATATGCCAATATGTAATAGAATAATTTCAAAAAATAAAACTAAGTGAGGAAGAAGTATTCATCGAGTTAAAGAAATTTATTTCGAAACTAATTTAAATATTTAAAGTTTAGGAACGAATAATTTGGATATTATAAAGTAGTAAACTTGCGAATGCAGCATTTACAACAGTTTTTGGCTAAAAGGCTGGATCTAGGAGGGAGGAAAGATGGCCATGCCCCACATTTTCCATTTGAAAATGCTAATAAGGGTAATGAAGACAAAAAAAAAATATTAAACTGGTGTATATTTCACGCACTTTCAAAGATCTCTAAAACGGAGGGGAAATTGTTATGCTGTAATGGAGATCCAATCTCTTGCCCCCCTCAACATTTATTTTTCTCCAGCTCGCTTGCCTCCCTTGCTCCCCCCGCCCCCCTACACTCCCCATTATTTTTTCTAAATCCGTGCATGCATGGCTAAATATGTTGTATTGTTCTGCGTAAAGTTGAAACTGATCCTCTGACAATTGTTTCGCAATTTTTCTTTTCTTAATCATCCCAGGAAACGCAAACTTTGGACGACGAACACCTCTACTTTGTTTCAATAATTGTTGGAGACAAAATTCAGGGCTCTAGAATTTAATTGATCTTGAGGGAATTTTAAATTAACGATTTGTTATTTAAAATTTTCACTGGTCATCTTTAGAAAAGTTATTTAAAAAAAAAAACCTCCTGCTATAGGTTTAAATCTGTACGCCTATGACATTCATTTAAGAGCTTTGTTTTTCAAATCATTCCTTTTCTTCCACATTTAAAATTCTAATGTTTCTTTTAACTTCTACTCACCGATTTCGAATAATGGGTGGAAAATGGTCCTAACTGATGATACACAATATAATCAGAATGGTAGATATTGAAGATTAAAATCATTACATGTTGGAACCAGAAAAATGTACATCTTCATTTCATTTAGTCAATATGACGATATGGCATACCAAATATTCTTGTGCAGTTTTCATTCTTGTACTTTAAAACATATCGAAAACATACAACTGTGATCATTCATCACAATAAAGTTAATATGTGTTTTCGAACGCTATCAACCAGACCCGAATCTTGAAAAAATATGGGGGGAGGTATTCAACATAATAAAAAAATAATAATAATAAATACCCCCTCAAGCAGCTGCTTGCCAGCCGGAGAAAAAAGTAAATTGAGGGGCAGGAGACTGGATTTTCATTGAAGTATAACATTTTCCCTCCATTTTAGATGTCTTTAAAAAAAATTCTTGCTAAGTATGCTAAATATTCACAAGTTTCATAATTTTTTGTGTCCATTACTCTTAGTAGAGTAAGTTCCTTACTTTCATTCTCAAGGGAGGACGGGTGCATGTCGATTTAAAGAGTGCTAGTCAAGAGTGGTTAGCACGCTTGGCTACTGATCTAAGGGACCTGGGTTCGAGCCCCGGATTAGGCATGGATGTATGTGTGTGTCGTTTTTCTGCTGAGGTCCTGCCATCCTCACAGACCTCCTACTGTGGCATATAAACTGACAGGCTCCTGTCAGACCTCTGTGGCAAGCAGCTGCTTGAGGGGGTATTTTTTTATTTAGTCAAGAGTGAGCTTTGGTGTTAACAAGTCAGTTTGCTATTCCAATAATAAGGAGAATAGAAGAAAATAGCTGCTTACTTATGTAAAATGTTCTTCTGTTTCATACAACAAGTAATTATGCCATATTTCTCTTTCTAACTCTTTCTGTTTCATTGAACATACATTTCTAGTACCTTTCGCACAATGCCTCAACTGCATCAGTATCCCTTATACCTCTACCACATCTTAATTGGAGATAATGCTTTTTGACATTAAGTATTTAAAACACATCCCTACTTCTTATTTAGCCTTCACTCTCTCTTTCCACCTAAACGCTTTATGAATCACATCTCTGCAGGAGGCACTCACCGGTTATGCTTATCCTGACACGCCTGCGATTTATCATCAGCAATAAGATAAGCCCTGGACTTTCGCATGTAATTATATGATTTCATGGCTAAGCATATTTCTTCAAAAATAATAATGACAGAATAACTGCTGAAAATGTTTGGCTTTATGACTAGGTAATGATTGATTGATATTCAGTGGCATAATGTGGCATAATGGCAAGATGGAAGGAAGCAATTGAGACAATGAGATTGTGCAGCTGAAATATATCAAAGATTCTCCAAAGTCATTAGCTGATTTTTAGCTATCAGTTACTCGTCGCTCAACAAATGATCTCGCAGATCAAAGATCATTCGCTTATTGAATCTGATTGATAGCTTAATTCACCAATGATATATAACAATTTTTAATGCGTTAATGGCGCAGTCTCAAGGACTCAGTTGCTTTCATCCACGCTTCACTTCTGATTATATTTATATATAAAAGGACCTGGTTTCGAGTGCGGATAAGAAATTGATATTTCTCCCTGTGTTTTCTTTCTGCTGAGGTGTCGTCTTCCTCGCAGATTTTCTTTAGAACGTATCATAATGTGAGGCTCCTGTCAGAGACATCTTGGCAAGCATCTGCTTGAATGATAATTTATTATTCATTTTTATATTACAAATTGCATCATCTTGTTTTTTGCTGTTTAAAGACTAACGTGTAGAATTTCTAAAAATAATAGAAAAAAATAATGTAATAAGGAATAACGAGAGTAAGCAACAGAGGTGGTATAGAAATTAAGAAATAAATAAGCAAATAGTTGGAAATTTTACAAAATTATTTCATTTATTTAAGTAAAATCCAAAATTAAAACATAAGTTTTCTTAAATTAGAAGTTTTGTAATATGTAAATGGGAGTATATTCTTAAAATGTACTTTCATAATAGCATATTATATTAAACGGCTCGTTGTAATAATTCATAAGCAAATGATCTATAGAACTAAAATAAGTGAAAAGTTAGCAAAATATTGGATTTGATTTGAGTCAACACTCAAATTCTTCAAATCTTTCTGACGAGTCATTTAAAATCCTGCAGATGTCATAAATATGCGAATAATATTATATTATATAAGAACTGTTCAGCTACGAAAGGTCTACCTTTAAAAGAATACACTCTCTTTTTTCTACGGCTCCAAAGATCTTGATTGGCATTACTAGTACCATTCATTGTACAATGATAAAATCTTGTATTGGCCGAGTGGTTAGCGCGCTTGGCTACTGACATAAGGGACCTGGGTTCGAGCCCCGGGTAAGGCATAGTTGTGTGTGTTGTTTTTCTGCTGAGGTCCTGCCATCCTCTCAGATCTTCTACTTTGGCATATAAACTGACAGGCTCCTGTCAGACCTCTGTGGCAAGCAGCTGCTTGAGGGGTATTTATTTTTTTATTTATTTATTCAAAAGAGTAGAAATGAATTAAGGCAATGTAATATCACTCCAAAGAAACTAGACTCGATAATGTAAGAGTAATTATGTATTTCTAATATATATATAACTTGAAAAATTCTGCATCACTTTACAGTTTTAATTATTTTATATTAAAATAACTGGAAATGTCAAAAAGGATATAAAGAAAAAATAATTTTTTGTAGCAATTCTGGTATCTTTTTACTTTATAATGGGCGTTACCTATTGATTGTAAACAATTTATTTATAAATCAATTCCCTTCAAAATATATTTTGAAGTGGAATTGATTTACGTTTATTACTCAGATCATAAAATATTCCCTTTACGAAGTATGGCACTTAAATATCATAGTAAAGTGAAGAATAATTTGTTATAATTATGTATGAGGCGCATAATTACTATTAAATTATTCAATCTAATGTCGCTGGAAGGATATTACACTGCTTTCATTCTCTTCCACTGTTTCGTTTTGAATACAACATTCAATCATTCAAATTACAGCACATTATCATCATTGTCACATAGATGACCTCTGAAATTGGAGACGGTTCACGTCCAACGAAATGTCGGCCTGGCTGCCTCCGAGGGCAACATACAGTTCACGGATTGTTTGGCAAGTGAGGTCAGATTTCACAGTGCCAGAGTTGTCCAGAATGCGCTGGGAGGAAGAGGGCACGCAGAGAAGCGGGAGGGACGTGATGACAGAGCCAGAAGCAGACGGGATGCAGCGATCCAAATATTCTGTGTCTGCTCTCTAACGATGGAAGGCTTTGCAACCATGCTGCCTTGTTCTCCTGTCCTTTCTAAGCAAGCTTTTCATTTCCTTACATGAACATGTTTCTGACACTAAATGCTTTACAATAAACTCAGTACTGTGTGCACAGAGTAATTTTCAATTTGTGGTATTGTATAGGTTATATTTCTCAGAAGTCAACCAACTTTATTACTTCGTGTGTAAATAGCTGCAGAGTTGAAATGTATAATGGAGCCTGAATAATTTGATATTGTTCAACCTGAAGTTTTGTTTGTTTCCTTCTTTATGGTAGAGAACGATAATTCGAAGCAAGAGCTTCGGATCCAAGTTCCAGAGTATTTTCTCTCTAACAGGAAATCATTTCTGAATCAATGCGAAAATGCCTAAGCTATTGCAAAATAATAAATAAATACCCCCTCAAGCAGCTGCTTGCCACAGAGGTCTGACAGGAGACTGTCAGTTTATATGTCATAGTAGAAGGTCTGTGAGGATGGCAGGACCTCAGCAGAGAAACAACACAAACGTCCATGCCTTATCCGGGGTTCTAACCCAGGTCCCTTAGATCAGTAGCCAAGCGCGCTAACCACTCGGCCACGGGATGGCTTTAGCTATTGTAACTATGGCAATTTCCAGCTTAACATTTAAGGAAACGGAAGAATATTTTACAAAAATTGGAAAGGGTGATTAGCAAGAGGAAATAATTCTTAAAGATTGCCCGTTTTCGCTGTGATGTCCTTTAATAGAGCACAAATATATATGTCAGTTAAGCTAGTTTTTGGAAAATGAAAATAATTACTCTTAGTTAACTCAGCGGTCAGAGCACCTGATATGTTAGGAGGTTGGTGGGTTCGTATCCCATAAGGCGCAAGACAATTTTTCCTATAAATTTAATATCGACGTGAAATTAAGAGTAACTACTTCCATTTTATTTGGAATTAACGTCAAGAAATTTATTTAATAAATAATTCTGGAAAAGTTCGGATTAAAAAATTTTCAAAAAATATCGCCAGAAATATCTATTTCTCAATTGTAATTTTTAAAATGAATCCATTATACAGAAAAAAAATCTATTTTGAATTAGCATGGCTTTGGCTTTTATTATTTTATATTATGATCACTTACGTGAGCCCTTTTTCCAATTTGGATAGATGGGCTTGGTAAGGCTTCTGTCCATCGAACGTAAAGCCGTGGCCCCATATAAAAGTAGAGCCATACTCTGTGCATGTTAAAGAACACGCTGGATGACCTTGAAGGAAGGTTAGCATCTGCTTTCTAACATCTGTTCAGTAGGTTTCCTTACCCCAACTTTCTTTCAGTCCGGGGGGGGTCCTGTGATCTGGCCATTTAGCCCATTGTGTGCAAAAAAGTGAAGCTCAGAAATAAAATAACCCAATTTGAAAAAATTATCATTTACTCTACAAGATGTGTAACACGAAAAGTAGGGAACAGTATTTTGTGACTGAAAATCAAGACAAAGAATGAGATCTCATGTTAATGACAAAATAACTGGGGTTTAAGCCCATCCAGCCTTCATTATGAATATTATTCCCAATCAAGGATTAACAAGGTCGACAATCGTAACAGAGCGCAGGAAACAACCGTCATAATCAGCAGACAAAATTATTAAGCTGCGTCCCAGATGTCGAGTCTAAAACACACTAGTGTATTTACAGACTTCGTTAAATAATTGGTAATTAGCAAGACTTTAGCTAATTTGCAGGAAATCGAAGTTGCTCAAATTTATCAAAAAGTGGTTGGGATTACAACTGTCAATCTTCGATAAATATCGTGTTATCCGATGAAGTTTTAATGGAACTTTGTTCGTCGGAAAAATTTTCGCGTTAAAATCTCTTTTCGTTTCGTCCCTTTCGCGTTAAAAGAACCAGGATGGACAGAAATTTCGTATTAACCGATATTTATTCTTACCCGTTTTCGTGTTAAATGATTTCGACTGTATATGAATTTTCGATGGAATGGATCAAAATTTACAACAAAATAACTTCGCTGCCCCGAATCAAACTTTATAGATTGGGATAAAGGTGGGAAGGGGAAGGAATTTCGGAAGAGTGTAAATGCTTCTCATTCACAATTATTTCTCATTAAAAAGCATTAGCAGTTGCATATGTGTTTAAAATAAATTCATTAGAGGCGTGCAAATAATGCAATATTGATCGCAAAATTTACGAAATTGTTGATTACGTAAATTCTTTAAGCAAATCATTTCATTACTGTTGCGCAAATAAGGCAGTTTTGTTGTTACAGCATTTAGATTACGTAAACTGTTAGCAAAGGAATTCATTACATAAGCAGTAGAAATACGATCACCTTTCAGTTACATAAAAATTTCAAGCAAATATATTCACCAATGTGGCACAAGAAAGGTAATTTTAATCATCAAACCTTTTCGATTATATAAGTACTTGAAACACACCATTCACCAGTATTGCATAAGTGTGCAATTTTATTATCAAACGTATGAATCCTTCTATTATATAAGCACTTGAAACAAACCAAATCACTATAAATAAATAAATAAATACCCCCTCAAGCAGCTGCTTGCCACAGAGGTCTGACAAGAGCCTGTCAATTTATATACCATAATAGAAGGTCTGAGGGGATGGCAGGACCTGAGCAGAGAAAACGACACCGAACATCCATGCCTTATCCGGGGCTCGAACCCAGGTCCCTTAGATCATCAGCCAAGCGCGCTAACCACTCGTCCACGGGATGGCTGGTGTTGCTTATATAGCTCAATTTTGATCGTCAAACAAATTAATCTTTGTATTACTAAGCATCCCTGTTCTTAATAGATGATAAAATCTATTCCACAAGTAAATTTAAGAAAATCAGTCGACTTTTCAATATTAGCACTTGTTTTTAAATCGAGATTTGGCCTGCATGAAAAAGAATCAACCTTGTTTTCTTCATAGCAAACAACTTTAAGCATCTCTTCCTTCTCTTTTGTTGTGAACTGGGAAATCTCCCGTGATCGAAAACGACACGCTTTTTGATTCCATCCAGACAACAACGTTGTCGGATCAAAGTGGAGAGAAATGGTGCTCACAGACACAAGCAGGATACTCGGCGTTGTAGAAGTATTGGAAATATACCCACAACAAAACAACATATACAAGGATGCATGCTCATAGGAACTGCTGGCTGCTCGTTCTTCGATCATGCAGTATTGCTGACGTAAACTATGTCTGCGTGGGATAACTGATGACTGATGAGGAGCGTTACCACCGCCACCTCCACGGTCATGTTATCCTCGCTGTCACAGACGGTCGAGTGGACGGAGATAAACAGCCCTGCCTTCTTTTTTTCTTCGCGTTTTTATTTTCTGCTTCATGATACTTGTCACCGCTGTGTGGCAGAAGCTCTGCAGATTTCAGGAACAGAAACCTAAAGAAATATAGGGATGACAAAATGGAAAGTTTTTCAGTTCTTTTGCTGTAGTGGTTTGAGTAGAGTAGTTAGTAAAGAATAAGTTTAACACTGATTAAAAATATTAGAAGCAAGCTTAGATTCTTTATTAAAGGTGTTATATTTCGATTTAGAAATCTCAGTTTATCTCAAATGTAATTTTTGATAGTTTAATGTAGTGATTAACACATTGTAAGCTATTTCGTTTCCTTTAAAAATCTATTGTTACAAAATGTAGCAAATCGCAAAACACAAGTTTTTGTTAATAATTCATTTATTTGTATTAAGCGGATAGTCTAATTGAGAAAATACGCATTTGAATAACACGAGTAATCAGATTAACAAGAAATAGATTATTGAAATTTGCTTGTTTGATTCAAAAATTTCTTAAGCAGAAATTTCCAGTTTCCAATGTGAGCTGACATTAGTTCAACTGGAAGAATATTCTGGCATGTTTCAGGAGAGATGCGGGTTCAAATCCCGTATGTCTGCGAAAACTTTTTCCACAAAATATTTATTGATTCCAATGTTAACTTATATGCTCGAAAAAAAATAATACTTTTTAGCTAGCTTTAAAAAAAAACCAAGAAAATGTTTTCACTTTTTCTTCTCTCTGTTTCTTCGTAGTAGATAAACAACTTTTTTTTTAGAGATAAATAAAAAATTCTTTTTTCTTTGGATAGGTATTGATAAAATATTATAATAATTACATTTTACCAATTTTTCAATAGCTTTCATATCACTTTCTAAGTGTGGAAAAATTTACAAATGGCAAAATTTTAAACTAACATTGCAAAACGTTTTTTTAATCCAGAAAAGTTTTAGTGGTAGAATGTGATGATAAAGAGATGGCAACAATTACCCTTATTCCCACGAGGAGATGTTAAAACACAACTCTTTTTGTTTTAAGAGATAAATGAACTCTACTCACTTAGTGTTCATTCACACTAAGTTAATCAATAGATTCACTTATTTCTCACACTAAGTGAATCTATTTCTCTCAAGTTTTTAACGTATAATGAATACAATTATTAATATTACATGAATACAATTATTATGAATCGTGTAAATTACTAAACTGAATTTTGCCTAGTAACGTGACCTAGTTTTGTTATTTTTTTATTTAGGGGTAAAATAGTTTACAGTTCAGGTTTTGCAGATCTAATAGTTTGAATGTTAAAATTGCTTTTAAATTAACCGGTGTTATAAGGTGAAGTATTTGCATAAGGAAACATTTTCAGCTCGTTTTCAAAATAACGAGCTATCGTTCTCATTTTGTAGTCTGTTTGTAGATATTAAGCTTTCATGTTTAAATACATAACAGGAAAACTTTTTTTGGGTTAGGTGCTAATCAGATATTATATTTCATATGTTTTTCGAATCATCAAACAGTTGAAATTTCTACAATTAGAGCTCATTAAAGTGGAACGAATATCGTAAGCAATTCTAAATAAACAGTATTTCAAATATTTCAACTGTTTGATGATTCGAAAAACATATGAAATGTAATATCTGATTAGCACCTAACCGAAAAAAGAGTTTATCTGTTATATATTTAAACATAAAAGCTTAATATCTACAAACAGACTACAAAATGAGAACGATAGCTCGTTATTTTGAAAACGAGCTGAAAATGTTTCCTTAAGCAAATACCTCACCTTATAACACCGGTTAATTTAAAAGCAATTTTAACATTCAAACTATTAGATCTGCAAAACCTGAACTGTAAACTATTTTATCCCTAAATAAATAAACAACAAAACTAGGTCATGTTACTACGCAAAATTCAGGTTAGTAATTTGCATGATTCAGTAATAATTGTATTCATGGCTGTCTTAGAATAGGTAGTAATTATACGTTAAAATTTTAAGAGAAATAGATTCATTTACTTGTAAGTAAATTACCTAATATTTCGACCACTGACTGGGGTCGTAATCCTAGAAGGTTCCACCTTTTTTGGAACTTTCTTTCTTTTTTCAAAAAAGCTGCAACTCCCTCGGATGACGGCTCCAATCAGGGGTCGAAATATTAGAAAATTTACTCACAAGTAAGTGAATCTAATGTCTTAAATTTTTAACGTACAGTTACATCATGATTCATTTTATAAAGCTTTTGAAAAGGCAAATTCTGTTGGAGGTGGGGAGAGAATAAATCTTGCGATAATTTGCTTTGGGAACTCTAATGTCTTTCTGCATTTTGAGGGTTAACAAGAGGATTTGTGAGTGAAATCATTACGGTTGGGATGTGTTACCTCTGAGCGGTACTTTTTTGGCAAACAATGGGCTAAATGACCAAGTCACAAGGACCCCGAAAGCACAGAGAAGGTTGGAGGAGGGGACCCACTGGAACAGCTGTTGGAAGACAGAATGTAGTCTTCCGTCAAGGCCATCTGGCGTGTTCTTTAACGTGCAGGGGATATGACTCTCTCGTACAAGGGGGCCAAGACTTAAAGTCCCATCCGATGGGAAGGCGGCCTTTCTAAGTCCATCGGTGTCCCTTTGCTGGCCGAGGGCAGGAGGGAGGGGGGAGTAATGCGGAGATAAATCTCAACGCTGGCCCAGCTGAAACTCAAACCTGAGAACTGTAGATTAGGAGCCTGGCGCGCTACCGACTGAGCCACCCCCGCCCCAAAATCATTATGAGAAGCGTGTGAGTTTAAAATGATTTTAGCAGAAAGGAAAGTCCCTTTCCACTGTAGTTGAATATACGATTCAAATATTAAAAATTAATTAATTCTATTTTGGTTAATAATAATTTCAAAACTTGGTATTATTACCACAAATGTTCACACAGTTCAATGGTCGACAGCTTATGAGGGAGGAGGGGGGTGAGGAAGAGGGACAGCCCCCACCTGAAAAAACTGACTTGAAAATTAAACTATGATAATAAAACAGAGTACCAAAAAAAATTTTCATGAACTGTAATGTTTATTTTTTTACGTTTACTTTTTTTTTCGGAAGCCTATCATTTATATTCATTTATTAATACGAAAAAAAAAATATATTTTCAATAATAAGTTACCTTGTTTTCGTTTCGTTTTCTGTCATTCTTAGCTATATCATGGTATTATATATGCACGATTGCTATTTTCTGAACTGCGTTCATTAATGAATGGTTTGAGCTCTAATCTTCCAAGATAAATATTTCTATCTTGAAACACTGATTAGAGCTTTTTACTCTCCTGAAGATTTTTTATGCTACACCCCGAACAAATTTCTCCCGATATTCCATTACACGTTCTTATATCACATAAAGTAAATCAGAGCATTATTTCGGCATTTGAGTTGTTTCTTTAGTTTATGTTCTTTCTTTCCACTATTTTTCTTTTTTCATTTCTTCAAACACAATTTTGATTCCCCCAAATTAATTAAAACTCCAACTTAACGGTCTTTTCTTTTTGCCAGAATGCACTTCCTGCTAACTACAAAGAAATGCTAAATAAAAAAAAAGAGCTTAGAGACTCAGAGGTCCGTAGCTGTTTGCTGGAGATACCAACCTCTTCCAGTAACCGCTCTTGACTTTCTGAGGTCGGTCGATGGGTTTTATGCATCTCTCTGCAAACGAATATCGCAGAGATGGAACAGCAGCCATCGATCAAACGGTTCAAAGGGAACGTCTCGGTTGGCTCCTTTCTTTTCAATGTTTATAGATGGTGCTCAAACATTCGGTGTCAGCTTGAAGGAAGGGGTTTTACAAAAATTTCCAATCGATCATTTTTGGCTGTGCAGCGATAGTATGACAAAGATAGTTATTCAAAGAAGTATCTGCAACACTGTTTCCTTATTATTGTTATTATTGTTTTGATTGCATTTATTGGTGTGAATGAAAAATATATTTTAATGCTCCTTTCGAAAGGCAGAAGAAAACAAAAATTTTTATTTATATGAAAAGCAGTGGCGGAGAGTATATGGAAGCAATTGAGACAAGAGCCTGCTGAATTTGCTCAATAGAAGAATTCTAATATGTCATTGATTGATTAATCTATCAATCACTTGCCGGTCAACCAATTATCTCATATGTAAAATATTATTAGTTTATTGGCATGTGATTTATAGTTTAATTCACCAATGACTTGTAAGAATTTTTGTTGTATCAATTACACAGTCTCATTGACTTAATTGCTTTCCATCAACGCTTCGCCACTGATGAAAAGTATTTTGAGGTTAATTTTTTTTTCCATTCAAGCACACAAATAGTGTTTGCTAATAATTTTCGTTATTATTATTACTGTCAAAAATTAATAGTATCTCCAGTAACGTTTCGTAATTATTTTTGAGTTATTTTTGCCATCATGGAATATAAGTGCTGAGATTCCGGAGTCTTGAATCTTGAGTCTATCGATAGAAAATCTTTTTTAATGAATATTTTTCATCTTAGGCCATAGATTTTTTTTCGCTGATTGATATATTTAGATTTTAAAAATGAAAAAATAAACGAACAAGTGAATATAAAAATAAAAATAGAAATGATAATGATTTATTTTCATACCAACTATGATTATTTATTTATACTGTTATCATTTATACACATGTTGCGCAAATGTCTAATTAACAAATGTTGCATCATAAGATTTAGTGGATATATATATAAAAGCCGTCCCATGGCCGAGTGGTTAGCGCGCTTGGTTACTGATCTAAGGGACCTGGGTTCGAGCCCCGGGTAAGGCATGGCTGTTTGTGTCGTTTTTCTGCTGAGGGCCTGCCATCCTCTCAGACCTTCTACTCTGGCATATAAACTGACAGGCTCCTGTCAGACCTCTGTGGCAAGCAGCTGCTTGAGGGGGTATTTATTTATGTATATAAAAGCGTTATTTCACCGTATTATCATTTAGTTTCACAATGTATTCAGTTTCACAATGCGTAAAACTACCTGTCCTTAAGTTTATTGTTTATTATCTGTGAAATATATGTACAAGAGTATACAGGTGGCCAAGGAAGGTTTTTCTAAATAAATGCTTTATCATTGACAAAACGTGAATGGAAACAATTGAGATAAAAGATTCTGATATGTCATTGATTGATTAATCTATCAGTCACTTGCCTATCAGCCAATTTCTTCATAGATCAAGTATTATTAGTCTATTGACATGTGATTTATAGTCTAAATCACCAATGACTTGCAAGAATTTTCGATCTGTCAATTGCGCAGTCTCACTGACTCAATTGCTCTGTCCATGCTTCGCCCTGTACTTTAATATCATTTATTCATTGGGATTAATACATTTGGATTACTCAGTACTTTGACAAAATTTGGTACTATTGTTGTTTTAATTATTTAGTTCTAAATAATTAAGTATTAATTTATTTCAGTTAAACTGCTATTTCAAACGTTATTTCACAGTTATGTCAAAACGTATTATACAATTGAAATCTTGAGTTGTTCACGTCTGAGTCGCACTATTATGCCTTTTATGCAACGATCTAAAATGATAGTACAGTCGCTCAAAAAAGTATCCGAACACTATGGTTGATTGCAGAATTTAGAAAAAATATATGGCAACGATTTTTTTAGAAATTAGTGATCTGGCAACCTTCGTGTACGTACACGAAGGTTGCCAGATATATTTTTTCTAAATTCTGCAATCAACCATAGTGTTCGGATACTTTTTTGAGCGACTGTACACAAGGATCCAAACAACTAAAATCAGATATGGAAAGAGAATCCACTGATCAGTTTTTAGGAGTCAGAAGGAAACCGCCGCCATTGAAGACCATCCAGGATGTGTTGAGGTTTTTCAAGCTTATTAGAACTTGACTTTAATGAATGTAATAGAGTTAATCTGAAATTCAAATAACTGTAGTATTTATTTCAAATTGATTTTGAAGTAACACCATTTAAACTCTGAAACCGACAGTTTTCGTCATCAACTACAACTTTCAATTTTGCGGAATTTGCGAATCGAAGATTTATTACACCGTAGATAGACTCTGAGGTCTTCACCACCACAGAGTTATTGTTTACTTGCTGCTTTCAAAGCGCGGTTCTTTATATTTCTTATTGTTGTGATTCCTCCCCCCCCCCCTTATGGTCATGATTGTGTTTTATTATTTTATTAGTTTATTACTATTACTCTAGAGTTGACTTTATCATGATCAAAAAAAAAAAATAAATAACTACCTTACGTAATTTTTAATTGATTAATTAACGATACATTTTGCACACAATGTAAATAAATTGTTCGATGAAACTAAATAATTTTTTAATTCTAAATTGAAAAGGACATTATCTATCAACATTACGTCACACTGTTATTTTTAATTATTTGATATCAAAGAGTATTGCACATTTATTTCAGTTAATCAGTTAAACAATTTATTTATAACAGGAAAACAGCCTTGTTAAACTGAGAAGAAAATGATATTAATTATTATAAAACATAAAAAATTAGATGTATATATACATATCTGTGTGATAAGCAAGTTTTAAACTGATCACACCATTACTTATCTTATTTTACAGTACGGCATAAAATGAATTAATGCCACTAACTTCGCATTATTTGAAGATGATGTTAACTAATCCTAGTTTAAAGATTAGCGAAAAACGCTCACTTAATATTTTCTTTACATTAACATTCAGTCATTTCAGCCCACATTCGTGTGAAAAATATCTTTGTTAAAGATACGCGAACAACCTCCATCGGGTGTGTGTGTATTCTGTGAGTCAAGCTGCAATATCGTAAAGCAGCTAACAAGTTAAGCCTCTGGTTCGGCATCCAACGCTTTAAATGCAATTAACGGCACATTCTAACTACACATCCTCCGACTTAATCAACGGAGGGATACAAAATGAGCTAAATGAGCTAATTTCGTTCATTATGTTCAAGCGTAGCCAGCCACTTCCGTGAAGAGTGAGCTGGCGAGCCACGCAACAAAAGGAGCAATATATTAAAAGCCGATTAGGTTCTATAAAGCCGCTCTGGTGAGGCAGAGAACACACAGCCGTATATCATATCGTCTTCGATCTGGCAAGAGAGAAGCTCTGCTCCCGTTAGCAGCTTCAGCGTGTTGGTTGCAGCAGCTAACCAAATGCTCTCTGTCTTGTGGCGCGCAGACAAGCTCGAGCCGAGTATTGCCGGCTCCTGTCATAATCGCAACCAAAGATAAGGTTGTTTACCTTCCCATCTCGAACAGCCTTGTGGCCAGCAAGTCAGACATATTGGCTTCCCCCATCCCATTCCCTTCCTTCTTCACCCGCTGAGACAACCAGCTCGTAGCTGCCGTTCCACGACTCCTGATCTTCCTCTTTTTCTCCCTCTCTTCTTTCTCCCTTTTCTCATTTCATTCTTTCTTTCTCATCCTTTTCTCTCTTTTTTTTACCTCTTTTTTTTTCTTGCCTTGCTTTTCTCTAGAACACGACTACGCTTTTTTCTCTGCCAAGCGCATGGACGTCTTTCTTTATGCCCGACGGCAAGTGGTACACAGGAATAAGAAGCATCTGCAGGAGTCGTTTAAAGAAGATTTCAAATTCGGTTTTTCTTCCCTCTGCTGCTGTTTTCTTTTCCAACCTCCTCGAGACTCCTCCTTCTCCGCCGTCCGAACTTCGGTTCAAGAAAGGATTCTGGTTCATGTTGAGCGCCACTGGGCTCTGCCTCTTGTCTAGCTAAAAACAGCACAGAGGAAAAAAGTAAGGATGAAGATTTTGATGTTTGAAATTCTTTGAATTTTTGACAATGGCGTTTACGCTTGTGCTGTGAGGCAGAGTGTTTTAGTCATGATCTCCTCGAACATTTTTTATTTGCTCTTTGTTAAAGAGTGAATAACAAGGACATTTTTATGTATTAATGCCTTTTTTTCGCAGAAACTACCAACAGACTTCGGAAGTTCCAAATCTCAAACTGTTCTCAAATAAAAGCGTGTCTCAAGAACTAGTTTTCTTAGATACATGTTATTCAACTACCTATACCTTTAGTGCATTTTTATTACAAAAGAATTACATCTACCACATTTTCAACCCTTTCTTCAAACACGGAAATTAAATTGAGATATCATAAAATTTAAAACTGTTAATTCATCACAATATTTTCACATCAATTTTTTTTTTTCATTCAATTATTTGTTTTCACTATTACCTTCCAAACAAAAAGTTGATGATTTCACTCTAAAATTCAACATTTTATAATCCGTTATTAACCTGTATAAATCAAATGAATCAATGAAAAATCTATAGGAATCATGAGGCAAAGATTTTATCAATATAGAGAACTGGAACGTATAACTAAATTTCTTACGAGACATAATGATATTACCGATGCTCATGACTAACTGGAACGGTGTTCCTGTATGTTACGGTCCATTTCGAACCTTGGTCTTAAAACGAATACAGTCGCTCAAAAAAGTATCCGAACACTATGGTTGATTACACAATTCAGAAAAAATATCTGGCAAAGATTTTTTTAGAAATTAGTGAACTGGCAACCTTCGTGTACGTACACAAAGTTTGTCAGATCACTAATTTCTAAAAAAAATGTTACCAGATATTTTTTCTGAATTCTGTAATCAACCATAGTGTTCGTATACTTTTTTGAGCGACTGTACATGAAAAGAAAATCCGTTAACGTTATAGTACTCGAGTGTGGGTTATGTGGGTACCAACAGATATTACACTATAGTGATTAAGACAACTTAAGTTGCCGTGTCACAATAAACTATCCTGTATAACAAAATTATAAATAAAAAATTATTACCCCCTCAATCAGCTGCTTGCCACAGAGGTCTGACAGGAGTCTGTCAGTTTATATGCCGTAGTAGAAGATCTACCCATATTCATTTATAAAAGCATTACATAAAAATTTTACAGTGTATTATACTTTAAAAACTTAAGACAATTAGAATCACTTACTTGTGAGTAACTTTCTTAATATTACGAACCGTGACTGGAGTCGAAATATCAAATCTTGAATGGGAACTAAAAGAAGAAAAATAAAAATTAAAAGGTGAAAACAAATAATATAATTTTATCATCTCCCAAGTATTATCAGAGGGCATAACAAATCCGCACAAGTAATTAAATAAATTACATACAAATCAATTGGCAACATTAGCTGTAATAACTGAAAAAAAGTATAATTAATTACTTTGAGCAAAAATTAAAAAACATCTCTCTTATTTTAATATCTATTAGTTTATACGTAAGCCGTCCCAAGGCCGAGTGGTTAGCTCGCTTGGCTACTAATTTTAAGGAACCTGGGTTCGAGCCCAGGGACAATTAGATGGATGGATGTATGTGTCGTTTTTCTGCTGAGGTCCTGCCAGCCTCACAGACCTTCTACTATGGCATATAAACTGACAGGCTCCTGTCAGACCTCTGTGGCAAGCAGCTGCTTGAGGGGGTATTTATTATTATTTATGCTTAAGTATAATCTTAATGTTTAGGTTTCTGATATCATCCTGTATAATTTAGAACAAATGAGATTCAATGTAAAAGATTTTATCTTATCTTTTCATGTCTTTATGTAAGTGGAAGTCTGATTATCAAGAAGTTGAAAATCTTAATGTTATCAGGCAGTTGGCCAATTGGCAATTGTTGGATAGCTCAATCAATAATTTAAGAGACTCGCCGATGTATGAACTGCGTAGGCTTGTTTTATCGTTTTCTTCGCTACTGATTCATATTTCGGTCGGATATCTAGTTGTGGTGCAGTCCCATGGTCGAGTGCTAAGCGCGCTTGGCTGCTGATCTACGGGACCTGGGTTCGAGCCCTGGGTAAGGCATGGATGGTTGTGTTGTTTTTCTGCTAAGGTCTGCCCTCCTCACAGATCTTCTACTGTCGCATATAAACTACAGGCTCCTGTCAGACCTCTGTGGCAAGCAGCTGCTTGAGGTTTTTTTTTATCCAGTTCACGTAAAGTTTCTTAAACATTTTCAACCATGCTGTACATTCATAATAATTCATAAAACCATGAAAAATATATTTAAATTTTATTTATTTATTTTTTATTATTTTGGAGGGGCGGAGGAGAGTTCGGTAAGCTGTGGCCCAATGTGCTAAGACAGTCTCTCAGGTAGATAAATCATTGATTGATCGAGCTTTCAAACTCTTGTCAATCAACCAATGATCTCATACATAAAAAAATCATTGTTTGACAAATGTTCAATGAAATATGAGAAATACAATGAAATATGAGAGCTGCGGATGTCTCAAATGCGAAGTCTCCAATTACTTCTATGCACTCATTGCCGTTGATGTTATTATTTCTATGGTATTGGAAAAAAAAAATCGGATTGGTTCAAGGGACCATGGCTGAAATCCCAAATAAGTCATAAATATTCATGTTGTACTTCTGCTAAATTCTCACCTCCATCAAAAAAACATCAGGCGTTTATATTAATATTCTCTTGGCCAGGATGGCCGATTGAAGAGAAAAAAAAACACACCAAAATGAACACAGAAAATAATTCAGTATTTTGTATTATTTTATTATTCGTTTTCAGATTTAGATCTCACCTTCGACAAATCCTTTCGAAAAGGCAAACTAAGAATATTTCATATTTTGCTTCCAATATAGATGAATAAAGATTTCGTTTTTTAAACGTATATAATAATAAGTAATCGAGAAAAATGCTTTTTGTTTTGGCTGAATTTTTCAAAGACGCCATTTACGACTGCTAAAGGAGAAAATAATGGGAAGTGTTGTACCCGTTATTGCAATGAGTGTGGGAAAGGGATCTTCTTTCCTTCCCTTGCTCTCGAATAACGGCTTTACAACCGAGAGAGAAGAGACGATCACCACAGAATGGTTTAACCTATTAGTGCGGGAGAGATTTATTATACAGGGGCTAACCGGCGACCGCGGTGGTCACATTAAATCTGACAAAGGCGTTCAGTTGTTATTATCTCTTCGGGCTACTGTAGTACGGAGGTCAACCCTTTCGTTCCTCCGCTACGGACGCCCACTGTCAGTCGCTGGGACAGCAGTGAATTATTTTTGCACTCACTGAAAAGGAAAAGTTGAACTGCAAATTGTGAAGATGTTCCACGGAGACGGGTGAGATAAAGGGGACAGTTGAAATGTTTGTGCTTGGGTGGGAAATCTAGTTCAGTGCTGAAATTGCATGAAAGCTGATAGGTAAGTTTTTTGTGTCAGTGGTTTCTTTGTTTTACTTATACGAAATATTAAAAAAATATATTTTTGCAGAGAGGCAAAAAAATTGTTTTTTTTTTTCGGTTAGGAGTACGTTCAGTTCTCTGAACTAGTAAGAGTGATTTTTCACAATGATATCTTGACTGTATGTGAGGATCTCTATCAACGGACAAGTTTCCAAAGTCAAATTTTGCATTCAGGCATTCCTCTATCGTTCGTTTTAGTGGACGAGTGGCCTAGCTTGCTTCAATACAGATAAAAAAATTTGATAAATCAAAATGATAATTCCTGTTAGACTTCTATAGCAAGCAGCTCTTAAGGAGTAATATATTTTGCATTTTTATACTCTTATCGGGAACGGCAACACTAAGAATATGAACCTTGTAAAGCAATAATTGTCTGGCATATGGCGATTTTTTTAAATCGTATTTTATCCTTTTTTGTAAAAAGAGTAAAAGAGAAAAAGAGTAAAATAGTAAATTATGACAAAAAATTTCATGATTGAAAAGTATGTTGTCATTATGACAATATCAGCATACATTGGAATCTATTTCGTTACCATGTTATATCTGTGATACGATTATGTTTTAATATTCTTTCCACTTCTTGGTTGTGACATCGAGGAAATATTGATAAACAAGAGAATGTGAAGGATGTATTGCTATGAGGTTAAATGACATTCAAGAAGCCAAACTTCTGTTTTTGATTTAAACTTCGATAAGTACGCTTGGTTGCAGATCATAGGAAGTATCGAGCCCTGGGAAAGTCATGGATGTTTCTTTATTTCTGTTGTCTTTCTGCTTGGATCTCGCCTTCCTCACAGACCTTCTATATGGCGTATAAACTGACAGGCTCCTGTCAGACCTCTGTGGCAAGCAGCTGCTTGAGGGGGTATTTATTTTTGCTTATATATGCATCCTTTGTCTTTGTGACAATTCATTTGGTTCAACATTTCTCTTTCTTGAATAATTTTAAATCTGGGAGAAAAGAAATGATTTGAAAAATGAAGCTATTAAATGTAAGTCAATGGAGCACAGACTTACACATATAATGGAAGTTTCTAAAAAACTGGTTTCTACCAATCCTTTGTGGTTACCAGCTGCTTGAAGGTTGTTTTTTTATTACTATAATAATTTCTCGTGCACAAATCCTGATAAGAAATAATCTTTACACTTTAAAATTTCATTCTTAAATCTGCATTTTTACGGTTTCGAAGTTATTTATATCTGTCTCTGTGAGCCTTAATTATCTTAGTTGTTATATTTTATAGAATAAAAGAGTCTTTGTGAGAAGTAAAAAAAAAACTTGTACATAATTAGTTCAGTTTAATAAATTCATACGCATTCCATAAACGGTGTCAATAATAAATATTGCAATGTAAACTAAATAGTGAAACTGATCACAAATTTTAAAAAGTATAATAAACGGAACTATCATAAAAATCCAATAAAGACCAGAATTGTTTTTAACAGGCCTAATGGTTAGTTGAGTTAAAAAAATGCATTATTAATCTATTCTTGTTCATTGCCAAGTCTTGTAGGCAAAGAAACTACTCAGAAATGAAAACAACTTTCACGACGGTTTGTTCTTGAATAATTTTGCGATATAACTTCAAGTGCAAAAACAAAGGCGTTCATCAACCATCATTAACGGCGTGAAGTCGTCATCTATTCCCAAAGGTCATCTTTATTGTCTGCTGTGAGGAGTTCAGAGCTCAATAATTCATGGACGCAACGAATCCTAGATCCGTCCATACTTTTTCCCTTCAATTTCCTCAATCTTAGTGTGAAGTAAAGAATAATTTGTAAATTATTATTTGCATTTTTAACGCAAATAATTTTAGCTGACCATCTCTTAATATAATTAAAAGCTATCTTTTGTAAAGTTTCATAACACAATTATCCTCCAGAAATAGTTATCTATGCTTCAGTAAAAGTTGGAAGAGACGTTACCTCGAATTTGTTTTACTGTCAAAAATATAACAAATCGATGTGCAGTATATTAAATAAGAAATGACACTGTACTATTAATATAAACATTTTTGAAAATTTAGCCGTCCCATGGCCGAGTGGTTAGCGCGCTTGGCTACTGATCTAAGGGACCTGGGTTCGAGCCCCGGGTAAGGCATGGCTGTTTGTGTCGTTTTTCTGCTGAGGGCCTGCCATCCTCTCAGACCTTCTACTGTGGCATATAAACTGACAGGCTCCTGTCAGACCTCTGTGGCAAGCAGCTGCTTGACGGGTTTTTTATTTTTATTTTTTTAATGTACTGGTCTTAAATTTGTTATTTTACCAAGGGTCGTGGTAAATTTTATGCATTAGTGTTTTGTACTTCTTTTTATGCTTACTTAAGAATAAAATTATTCAAGATCAATAATATCACATGTTTGATGTTTAAAAACTTATGTAGTTATAGCAGAATTATTCCCCCCCCCACCTCCGCAATATTCTGTTTTCCGTAATTTGCAATGCGTTTTCTGCAGCATTTTTAGAATAATTATCCTTCATATTTTGTCATCAGAATATTTTAAATTATCAGGTTCCTAATTAAAATATAATTAGTTATATTCTAATATTACAATAAAAAACACAATTATGTGACTTTAAGAGACAGACTATATTACTTGAATGTGTTATTATACAAAAACTTACTTCTTTTTTAAGATGTTATTATAAATATGTATTTTGATAACGTTTAAAAAGAAAATAGAACACAGTAAAAATATAAAAATAAAAACCCCCTCAAGCAGCTGCTTGCCACAGAGGTCTGACAGGAGCCTGTCAGTTTATATGCCATAGTAGGAGATCTGAGAGGATGGCAGGCCCTCAGCAGAAAAACGACACATACATCCATGCCTTACCCGGGGCTCGAACCCAGGTCCCTTAGATCAATAGCCAAGCGTGCTAACCACTCGGCCACGGGACACAAGACTAGAAACTAAAAATGATTATAAATTACTCAGATTTAAAAACAGGGTTAGGGAAGATAAGTATAAATAACTCACATTTAATTTAATCCAAGTGAAATTATAAATGTAAATATGCATAGTATATTAAAAATAAATTGAAAAAAATTTCCTTAGATTTCTCAACGTGGGTTCTCAACGTGGGGTATGCGGAAAAAATTTTTGGGGTACGCCGTGAGAGCTCAAAAGTCGCTAGATCTAGTAACAAAATAAAAATAATCATTGTTATACCATATGGCCGAGTTGTTAGCGCGCATGGCTAATGATCTACGGGACCTGGGTTCGAGCCCGGGTGAAGGCATGGATGTTCGTGTTGTTTTTCTGCTGAGGTCCTGCCATCCTCTCAGACCTTCTACTATGGCATATAAACTGACAGGCTCCTGTCAGACCTCTGTGGCAAGCAGCTGCTTGAGGGGGTATTTATTTTTTTTTATTATAGTTTTATCTGTCTATGCAAGGGGTACGCCAGTTACATATACATTTCCAGGGGGTGCGTGAAGCATAAAAGGTTGAGAACCACTGCCTTAGATAAAATCAAGTACCTTTTTTTTTTGAAAAATATTTGAGTGAAATATGGTGAATTTTTGCATTTTATTGATGCAGTTGATGATTAAGTTAACATAGGTATAGGCAAGCCCAGATAACATAGGTATAGGCATGCCCAGTACAAAAACACGGGAGGGGGGGGTCTAGATATTGGATTTCCTCCTCCTTTTCACAGGTCTTTAAAAAAATTCTTGAAAAATTTGTGAAACATAAATAAGTTTTAATAATTTTTACCTCTCTTACCCTTATTTGCATTGTGAGTTGGGTGGGGGCATGACTTCCTTGCCTTCTCCCTAGATCCAGCCCTGGGTATACATATTATGAATACTTTATTCAATTACCTACAGATAAGCTACTTTGTTAGTCCAATGTATCGTATTTTATAATAAATTATAATTTCTTGTGGATAAAAAATAATTTATTATATTTTATCCACAAGAATATAAAATAAATACAAAATTTAATATTATTTAATACTAATTTATTAATTTAATATTGTATAAAATAATTTATTATTTTATACAATATTAAAAATATAAATATAAAATAATCTATTATTATTTTATTTACTATTATTATTATTTGATTGTTGCCGTCCCGTGGCCGAGTGGTTAGCGCGCTTGGATACTGATCTACGGGACCTCGGTTCGAGCCCCGGGTAACGCATGGATGTTCATGTTGTTTTTCTGCTGAGGTCCTGCCATCCTCTCAGATCTTCTACTGTGGCATATAAACTGACAGGCTCCTGTCAGACCTCTGTGGCAAGCAGCTGCTTGAGGGGGTATTTATTTTATTTTTTTATTTATTATTTGATCAGTCAGCTGACAATGTGTTTGTTTCTCTAAAAAGAGCATTTTTGGGAAAAAAATTTTTTACTGCGAAAGAGTTCAAGGGGAATATCTGTTGTCCAATATTGAGGGAGTGAACATTGTTTGCTGCAATTTGAATTCCCAATTTCACTCGTTGTCTTGTCTGTTTCAAGAGCAGAACGCCTCTTTGATGTTCATTTAGTCCATCTCTGAAATCGATCAGATTCTCTCGTCTCTCTTTCTACCGATATAAATTCCGATTCACGGAAATGTTGAATCCATATATTCCTGATCTTCTGCAGAAAATTTATGTGTCTGCCCTTTTTGTCAGGTCACACATAGCACGATCCATCTGTCGGAACGGTTCGTGATAGGTGTTATAAAACAAAAGAACCCCTTCCATGACTAATGGTCTTTCTAGAAAAATCGTGGTTAATTTATACTATATTGAACGGTTTTTCTACAGAGTCTGATGAAACTTTTCAATGGTTACGATAAACATTGAGTGATTACTTTGATATAAACAGTTCCAAGTTATCCAAAGGATCTTTGTTATATTTGAAACTTTAATATCTCAAATAATCTTTAAAAATGGCAAACCATGAATGGAAGCAATTGATTCAATGAGATTGAGTAACTGACATATCATAATTTGTTATGAGTCAGTAGTGAATTCAGCTCCCAATCACATGTCAATAAATTCATAATATTTGGTCTTTGAGATCATTAGCTGATTGACAAGTGATTGATAGCTCAATGAGTCAAAGACTTATGATTAGTTTGATAGTCTGGGGTTTTATGGAACGACTTGTGAGAAGCTTCCGATGCTTCAACTGCATAATTTCATTGTTTCAGTTGTTTTCAAACTCTCTTCGTCACTTATGTATCTTTGGGGGGGGGGGGGAAATGGAGCCTCAATGTAAGGCATCAAAATTTCAAATTTCAACAGTATTCGTTCAGTATTTAAGGAGTTATGTTAGTTGGACAATTCATATCATAGCAGCTCGTTCCAGAAAAAAAAAGCACATTTGGTGGAAAGAAAAATAATCGAAAGATAATTTTCTCCAGCTCTGAGTGAGAAGGACTGATTTATCTAACAAAATAAGAAGCATGAATTTCTAAAACTTTGTATATGCATTTTAGAAAAGTTCAATTAATACCAGTTATTATTATTATTGCCGTCCCATGGCCGAGTGGTTAGCGCGCTTGGCTACTGATCTAAGGGACCTGGGTTCGAGCCCCGGGTAACGCATGGTTGTGTGTGTTGTTTTTCTGCTGAAGTCCTGCCATCCTCACAGACCTTCTACTATGGCATATAAACTGATAGGCTCCTGTCAGACCTCTGTGGCAAGCAGCTGCTTGAGGAGGTATTTATTTATTTATTATTTTCGTTTTAATGTGTTTCAATTAACTTTCAAATCAATTATTGCAACTGACACTGTTGATGTTAAAGGTTTGATAGCTAAACGTTCTACTTTTTGCATGAAATTAAAAGTAAAAATAAATTACCAAAATACCCCTCAAGCAAAGGTCTGACAGGAGCTTTTTGGTATAATACGCCACGGAGAAGATTTGTGAGGAGAGCGAAACCACAGAAAAAATGCAAGAACAGAAACATCCATGACTTATTCAGGATACTAATCCAGGTCCATCGATTCGTGGGAAGCACACTAATCTTATGGCCACATATTTATCTTTTTTTCCTTACTGAATGAATATCGTTGAAAAACGAGATTCAGGTTGATGTGATTTAGAATTTTTATTGAATGGCCACTGGTTGTAAATACGTAACAGTAAAGG
Organism: Ryuthela nishihirai; assembly: GCA_038380435.1. Taxonomy (NCBI): domain Eukaryota; kingdom Metazoa; phylum Arthropoda; class Arachnida; order Araneae; family Heptathelidae; genus Ryuthela; species Ryuthela nishihirai. The sequence goes on from JAWZYU010000001.1 coordinate 111,249,345, forward strand.
ATCAAGTGTTCAAATAACAGTTGGGTGATTTTCGGCAATAGACGGTATGGCTGATTTTCTTTAAGGTTGTGTCGTTTTTCTGCTGAAGGTTTGACCTTCCTCACAAATCTATTTTTATGACGCAATTATACCGAAAGACCTCCATGACCAGTGAATACCTGAGGTGTTTATATGTATATGTTTCAACATGATCTAGTTCAGTATGATATTAACATTTTTGGTCCTTTGTCATAAAAGTATTATGATTATATTTTCCCACAGCTTTAACCGTTTTATATGCAATCAATGTTTTATCTTTTCTTTAACATCCGTTAGTTTTATTTGACATATTTCTTACGTTCTTAATTGTTTCTTGAGCACGAAGTTTTTTTTTTGTTCTGAAACTACATCAGTTTTATGATTTTCATATATTTCAACTTTTATTATAATAGTAATGCTATTGTTCCTTTTTCTCATACTAGATCAGATTTATAATTTTTCTGTTTTCCAACTCAGTTACGATTTAATGCATAAATTTAAAGTTTAATAAGAAATTCAGACGAGCAATATTATGGGGGAAGCAGTGAACATTGACGAAATATGAATGCCGCTAAAATAACGATATTGTAAATTTCATGCTTTTCTTTTAAGTGTTTCGTATGGACATAACTCACTGCTTGCAATTTAAATGCAACATTCCTGCAATTTCTTAATTTTTATAGAATAATAAAAAAGACATAAATAACTGTTACCGATTAATTTTCATTATAATAGTCTTGTTTAGCGTTATATATATATAGTCAAAAGTATATATATAAAAAAAATATTGATCTGAGTAAAAGGTAAGATTCTCTGTGCCGCTGATCCGACCTAGTGTTGCTAATAAATTAGATAATAAATACAGAGGCGGATTCCTCACAGCCTTTCTCTATGGCGCATTTACATTGAAAGGTTCTTGTCAGACCTCTGTACCAAGCAGCTTTTTGAGGAGTAATTTTTTTGCAATAATTCGTACTAATTCAACCTGGGCTCAGTTTCGTTAATACCACTGAGGAGGAGGTTAGCTCACATCATAGTAGCTCGTTCCGAAAAAAAAAACATTTGGCCGAAAGAAAAATAAACGAAAAATATTTTCTCCCGCTCTGAATGAGAAAGAGTGATTTATCTAACAGAATAAGTAGCATAAATTTTTAAAACTTTGTATATGCGTTTTAGAATATTTGAATAGAGAATTTCTGATTGCGAGCTCGACGATATCGCGTCGAGCTCGTAATCAGCAATTCCCAAAAATGAAGTCCTAAATGTGCACGTATTGAGAACTTTCTCAGCTAATTTTCGTTCGGCTGTTGGTGAGAAAAAGGACACTGATGATCTTGAAAAGGACAACTTTTGTCGGATGGGACTTTAATTCATGATCCCCTGTACACGCTAAAGAACATGCTGGATGACCTTGATATCAGGTTACCATTCTCCAAATAGCGGTCTAGTGCATATCCTTTCTCCATTTTTTTGATTCCTTGGAGTCCTTGTGACCTGGTCACAACAGTGTGCAAAAAAAAATCAGCTCAGAAATAAAGCATTAATTCCACAGCATTCAAGTCAGCTGATTCAAGTTTCGGAATTTAAGAACAACCCTAAAACAACAGCGAGCACACTTATATATTCTACAGCTTTATTCTAGCAGGCATACCATATTATGCACCCGATTCAACAGTTTCGCGTTGCATTATCCCATAGTATCACATGTCGCAGTCTGATAAGGAACCGACTAACATGTTTAGCAGTGCAGCACTTAAGAGGAGAAGTGCATCTGTGTGCTCCTCTTTCCTCTAGCTCGGAGAACAAGGGGGGAAAGAACTAGAAGTCGGCGCCAGCTTTGCGATAAATGCACTTTCTCACGCAGCCATTGCGTGAGCAGCTCTCGAGCCACACGGAGGGCAACTCCCGGTTCTGACGGCCGACCTGTTTACGGCCTGGGTACTGGAGAAATGCGGAGAACACCACCTGGAAAACAAATGAGTTTCCTCACCTGGTATCACGTAATGGTGTTTGAGATAATCTTAATGTACAGGCATTTAATGCAGCAGTTACAAGCTAGGGTGTAAGGTTTTTATGGTCTTCAGCTGCTGAGAGATTGAGAGGGAGTCGTGAGATATATAGTCTTATGAAGCAGAAGATTTTAGAGTTTTGAAAAACAAATGGTTTCGACTACGTCGTTATCTCTGTTTTCATTGTGCCTTAATAAATACAAGCAAAAGAATGCTTAAAGCACTTGAATAACCTTTCTGACGATAATGATATGTTATTATCTTCAGAGCTTAGCGTGAAGGATTACAGTAGTAACGGAAATTGAGGTATTTCACACTTTAGCCTGCAGATTGTCATTAAACGATTTTGTTAATTTTTTAGGTAAACTGTTGGAAAACAAAGAAGATAAATTAACTGTATATTTGAGCATATAAACTTTAATATATGCAGTTAATAGAAATGCGTTGTCATTGAATTTATTGTATTACTACATGATTCAAATATCGAATTTTTAAATTATGTTAGTCCCAGATAAGATATGAGTGTTTCTTTCCTGAGTAGCCTTTTTTCCCAGATCTGGCTTTCTTCGCAGATCTTTTTTGTGGTTTATTATGCTTACTTACAAGCTACTGTCAGACCTCTGTGGCAAGAGGCTGTTGGAGGGGTAAAATGATTTTCATTTTTTATTTAGCATAAGATTCAAGTATCGAATCTAAAATTTATAAGTTTAATAACATTTTTATTGTTCATAAAAACAGCAATATTCTAAAACTTTGAAGATCCAAGATAGGAAGGAAGAAAAAACCTCTAAATTTGCCATTCTCAAAAAAAATTCTAAATAGTTTTGTAGCATTCTTAAAAGACAAGTCATTTAACACCTGCATCACCATTTCAGGAATCTAAGAGTTTAAAGGTATCAAAAAAATTCCAAACTTTTCAAAACATTGATAATCTCTCCTAAAAGACTTGTACTTAAAATGAGTAAATGATTCTATGAATTATTAATTGGTGATTTCATGTAATTCGAAGATAATATGATCATTGTGAGAGCTCTTATTACGTACTCTCTGTAATCTTTATTACTTTGAGTGTTATACATGTGCATACACTGCCTTGTGAAATTATTATGAAGTGCGAAGTACAGTACCAAGTAACTTGCCAATGTATGCAAAATTTCATACTGAACTTTAGTATTCTGTGTCACGAAGAAGTCTTATAAAAACCGTAAAGGCATGGTGGAAAGCAAAGTCAGGTGCGGCATGGGTAGAAAGCCTGATCTGACTGATTTCGAAACGGGTTCATTGTTGGAGCGCTATGGGCAGGAGCATCCGTAACGAGAGTGATGGAATTCGGCGAAAAATCTCGGAGCACAATATCCCAAGTGTATGGAGAATGGCAATGGTCTCAGAAAAAGTCCGCAAATCGTCGGAAATACGAAAGGAAAAAGGATGTAATAGACAGGGACAGGCTTTTGTTGACACGAACAATACAGCAAGCAGAGCTACAGTTCATCAGCTGAGAGACAGGACAGCTAGCAGTACTTCAAAACCCATTTCAAGGAGAACTATTTGAAAAGTGTACCATAATACACACGACAAAGTATTAGGTAGGTGTTCATAATGATTCGGCCAAGCAGTATACATGACTGTAGCATCGAAACTAGAAATCTAGACAACAATACTGTCTATATAACAGATCAGTATTTGTGACCTGTCTATTTGAAACTAATAGGATTTGCAGCGTGTGAACAAGGAATTAATGACGTTACGAGTCATGCGTGGTTTGACTACGGTTCATTCATGTTGCAGGAGAGGCAGTGGCCGAGTAAAACAGAAGCATTCGAGAAACTGTTCCCAGAAACATTTGATACTTTTGAGCCGAGAGTCGGATACGAGAGAGTAACATTTCGACCTCTGTTGTACGTACGTGGTTTTCAGAGTAATAGCAAATAAAAAATATTGAAATTCCCCTTCTTAAAATCCGAAACTTCTGAAAATTCCAAATGTTATTCTTTCTCAGTGAATAAACGTCAAAGCTAACGAATTCTTAGCGTTTTCCACAGCCAAGCAATGCTTGGCTGTGGAGAAAAAGAACCAGAGTTCGAATCCCAAACGAGGCATTGAATGTTTACTTTTTGAGTTTTGTTTTTCTTTCCTTTTTCTGACTGGATTCGCCTTCCTCACTGGATTTTTCTGTATCACGTTTAGTATTGACAGTGCTTCTGTAACAAGTGAGCTCTTTGAAAATAATTTTATTGTAATTAAAAACTATGATATCGCTAACAGTTACATTCCTGGTTATCATTGTTAGTCCGTAATATCAGTTTCATAAGTTTGCAGAATACACAAATTATCCTTCCTTAGAATTATTCCGATTTTTTTCGGCCAATTTTGGGACCGTCGTAGGGGATCGAATCCTGGTTGAAGAAAAAAAAATGTCGGACATCATAGAAACTTATTCTCTACTGGACTACAAACCAATCTTTGTCAGGTCCAACAGTTTTTTTCAGCCAAGGAAAAACTCTTGAGAGGAAAAGTAAAAAAAAAGGTTTGGATTATTTCAACTAAGGAAATTTAATATTTTCTGTAATTTGCTAAAACGATATCACTTAAAACATAGATGTAGGTTTGAAGTTTTCCTTTTATTAAATAGCTCATTTACTGTTACAATTTGAAAGCAGTGACGATCAAGAAGAATATCGCAAACATCAAACAAACTCATTATTTGACCTCTTGTGTTTTTCACCATTGTCCTAACTAAGTTAATGTCAACGCTTGTAAGAACATAGAACGCAACAGTAAGGAGGGAAGAAAAATGGGCATTCCTGAAAACAGGCGACAATAATAGGATTTGGAAGCCAATTAGGAGGGCGAAACTGGCAACGGAACCGCTGCCACCCACAGGAAGGGCTGATGTCTGTCAGTGGGGGAGGGGCCTCAAACAAGGGAACATCTGGGTGTCAATCACAGACCCCGGGAGGAAGGCGGGGTGAGGGGGGAATAGGTCCTCGAATCCCCACCTTTCCCCAGGAGCTGAAAGAACATGTCTCCCTAGAACTTCCCTGGCATTGCAGATGGACGAGACGTATCAGTACTTTCAAGACACACTCCAGGATATCTCTCGTTGGAAGGAAATGACTCTTGAGGTTGTAACTGCTGATAGTAATGAATATAAACAGTTGCAAAAATATTTCTCTCACGCCTCTCTTGCTCCTTGACATATATTGGCTATCTTTAGCTATCATAGTATTTTACCTTCAGGTTTTGCTTTCTCTCATATAAGCAACGCAAAAATCTTTACATATGAGTAACTTGCTTGAACCCACGCACATTTCGCCAATGGTAATATTTATTAGTGGGTGATCTTTTTCTTAATTAAGATAGCTAGTCTATCCTGCAGAAAAATATTAAGTGTAATAATACCCTTAAGCGAATAATCAGTGCAACAGCGTTTTCATTTCAATTTCCTTCATAATGCAATTTGTAAAGATTTAATCTGGTTTAAAACATTTAACTCAAACTTCTCAGTTGTTTATGAATTAGTTCATTCTCGCATTTAAAAGCAACCATTTGCAGAAAAATATTTCCTTTAAAGCAACCCAATTTCGAAAGTAGGCAAAACAATTTTCAATAACGTAATCTGTTTTTGAAGTGTAGAGTAAAATTGACTACAACCGAAGAGAGAAAAAAAAGAGGAAATAGTTTAATTAAGAGGAACATCACCCTCGAAGAAGACAATAAATAATTTTTGTCGGCTCTGTATGCTCTTTATTGGCCTACGAACGAGATCGAAATAAACGCTTTTGCCAAATTGCCTTCCTTCCTAATCTTTTAGAAATTATGACAATAAAAACAATTCACAAGTATTCTCAATGGTCATTTATAACGATTGGATACACTTATCTCCAGACTTTAGACTGATAAATCTGAACAATTCGAAGTCGTTTAAAGAAACATCATTAATCTAAGGGTTTATAAACTATGGTCAATAAGCCACTTTATTTTTAAGCGATTTTCTTATTTTTGGCTAATAGATTTCTGCACGTATTTTCGCCGATTCTGCAGATTTTCTAAACAGAAATCAAACTTTCATCATTAATCTAAGGGTCTATAAACTATGGTCAATGAGCTACTTTATTTTTAAGCGATTTTCTTATTTGTGGTTAATAGATTTCTGCACGTATTTTCGCCGATTCTGCAGATTTCCTAAACAGAAATCAGATTTTTATACTTCGCACCATGTATACGAATAGACAAATGATTTTACCTGTTAGATTAATGTACTCCGGTCTAGTCAGGACCGGATTTCCCATAAGGTACTTGTCTAAGGGCGCCAGTATTCTGGGTCATATTAACTTTTTTTTTTTAAGTGAAAAGGAAATATATCTTTTTCAAATCTTAGAAGCTTAAATAAATAAAGTACTCGCAAAGTATCCATGGTTAAAGAGCTGTTAAATGCGTTCTGTCTCTCTCGACAATTTAAAGTGAATTTTTAATGGATATAGAATAATGGGGACTGCTATTAATTTATTCATTCAAAGAGCAAAAAAGAGCGAGAACAAAACGGAAAAATTAATACTTTGATATATACATTATTACTTATTGAATGCTTTAATATATATATATGGATTCGAGCCCCGGGTAAGGTATGGATGTGTGTGTTGTTTTCCTGCTGAGGTCTCGCCATTCTCATAGACCTTCTACTGTAGCGTATAAGCTGACAGGCTGCTGTCAGACCTCTGTGGCGTATAAAATGACAGAATGACAGGTTCCTGTCAGACCTCTACTTGAGGAGGTATTTATTTACTTTATATAATATTAAATTTTTCAAATTTGTTTACGATATTGTATCAATCTTTCCTTAAAATTCACACATCTGTATTGATTACATTTTTTTTTCTTTACGCTTACAAAATAAGTTTTAAAAATATTACCTTTTTTCAATGAGAAATTAGGAAAAATAACTTACGTGCAGCGCCTTCTTGCATCTAGAGGAACTTCGAAATGTAAATCCCGTCTTGGGTCTAAGGACAAATTAAGATAAGAAGATGAATTAAAAAGTTAGAAAAATATATCATTTATTAAACAAAGATTATTTCTTTCTTTACTTTTGCTATTTCATATCTTCTTCAATAATCTTAGAAATAGGATAGATAGGTTTACATCTTTTTTTGTCTGAGCGGCACTTGTCAGATCATAAAGATCCCAAAGGCCAAGAGAAGGTTGGAGAAGGGTATCCACCTATCAGCTGTTAGGGGAAGATGGAAGCCTCCCATCAAGAATATCAAGAGTGTTCTTTAACGTGAACAAGGTATGGCCATCCTGCACAGAACTTAATATCCTATTCAATTGGGATCGGCCTTTCCAAAAATAATGGTGTTTCATTTCTCTCCGAAGACCGAGTAAGGATTCCTAGGATTCTGCTTGAGGATACTGCGTAAAGATTATGCATGTGTATATGTTATTGGCTTAAAAACAACAAATTCCCACAAAAAACTTCTTCCTTAAAATTGAGTTTTCTATATTTTTTTCACAATCTTAGAATTTCTGGGGTGGCGGTGATAGTGGAGGGGGGTCAAGCTCTAAAAGCGAATTCCCTAGTTATTATTAACTGTAAATATCATCCAGTTCCATTAAGGATGTTACTATAATGTTTGATCTGTGCAGCCTATGTGATCTATATATATATATATCATCATCAATGAATTATGGGTTGGGTTGTTTTACCTCTGAGCGGCACTTTTTTGCACACCATGGGCTAAATGGCCAGGTCGCATGGACCCCGAAGGCTCAGAGAAGGTTGGGGGAGGGGACCCACTGGAACAGCTGTAGGGAGACAGATGGTAGCCTCCCGTCAAGGCCATCCAGCGTGTTCTTTAACGTGCACAGGGCAGATTATAATATCCCGCACACGGAGCCACGGCTTAACGTCCCATCCGACGGACGCTCTCCCCGCACACGGGGCCACGGCTTAACGTCCCATCCGACGGACGGTGGCCTTTCCAAGCCCATCGGTGTCCCCTACTGACCGTGGGCAGGGCGGAGAATTTTGTGAAGATAAATCTCAACGCTGACCCAGCTGGGACTCGAACCTGGCATTTTAAATTACGAGCCTGGCGCGCTAGCGACTGAGCCACCCCCGCCCAATGAATTATGACATAAAAATGTTTGGAAGCATTACACTATTTATGCGGTTTTTACCTTTTTTGAAATTCAATGATCTAAAAACACATTAATTTTTTATGAGCAAATAGTTGCATGTATTAAGTGCATATTACATATTATAGTGGCAAACAGTGGATGAAAGCAATTGAAATAGGAGACTGCACAATTGTCCCTTAGAAGATTCCGACAAAACATTGATTAATCCATCAATCACTTGTCAATCAACCAATTACCTCATAGATCCAATATTATTAGTCTATTGACATGTGATTTACAGCTTAATTCACCAATGACTTGTAAGAATTTTTGATATATCAATTACGCAGTCTCATTGATTACAATCACGCTCCGCCATTGATATATATATATATTATTTACATAATTTATGTCTTACTCATTTTCAGAAATAGCAATTAATTTCTTAATCTATCTCTGTATTATTTTCAAGTATTATTAAGTCTTCGTTTATTCGTACGAAAGAAAATCTACAAGATGGCAAAGCTTTGAACTTCGACAACTATTCTACATATATGTAGGTATTTGTTTTCATGAAAATTCAACACATAAGGTATAGTTTCAGCTTTCGTCAAACAATTGTTTTTGCTTAATTCTTGGTTTACTTCTCAGCTGGATATGGAAACGATCAGGGGAGAAGCGTGGATGAAAGCAATTGTTCCGTAGAAGATTCTCATATATCATTGATTGATTAATCTATCAATCACTTATCAACAACAACCAGTTTTCTGATAGATCAAATTTTATTAGTCTATTGACGTGATTTATAGCTTAATTCACGAATGATTTATAAGAATTTTTGGATCTACTCAATTTCTTAGTCTCACTGACTCAATTGCCTCTTTCCACCCCTTCGCCGTTGGAAACGATATATTACGTACAAATTCAAACTTTCAAAAGTTTCGAAGGTTCATTCCAGTTGCAAGATTTCATTTCTCTTTGATTTACATCTCCTTCCGTGTTGAGCAAAGGATACTGTAATCTCTGAACAAAAAAACTCAAAAATTTGAATGCTGTTTCACAGGGAAAAGACAATTCGAAAGTCGCTAACTTCTGAAATAACCATTTTTATGATAAAACGATACTAAAAGTAAAGGTCTAAATATTTCTCAATCTTGAATTTTAACAATATACCTTCAGCATTAAACAAATTGTAAACGTTGAACTGTGTAACACCAGCCTGCATCATCTTCAAAACGTTTCAGCAAAATTTTGAAGGTTGCAAAAAAATATTAGGTTAACTTCTAAAAATACACTCATTTTAATCAAAGGTTTGTATAACATATATTACTTGCATTTTGATTTCTTTCAACATAAAATCTTATTATTGGCAATTTCTGTATAAATATTCCTTTTCCCTTAGCCAACAGTCAAGCATATATGGAGGAAAATGAGACAATGAGATTGCGCTGTTTAGGCATGAACTGTTCTCGTAAGACATTGGTTTAGTCACTTGTTATTCAACCAATAATCATAGGATTAATGAACCAATGGGTCTATGAAACCATTGGTTGATTGAACAAATAATTGAGAGCTCAATAAAATGATCTATGAAAGCCATCGTTTTGTCAACTACGCAGTCTCTTTGTCTCAACTACTTCCACTCACTGTCCTTAACTATTTAACTATTGAAGGAATATAGCTGAAATTCAAGATTTAGTTAGACTTAGAATACGGTTGATTGACAAGTGATTCATAGCTCAATCAGTCAATGCCTTATCAGAATCTTTGATGTGTCAGCCGAGCAATTTCATTATCTCAATTGATGCCATCCATTCTTCGTCACTGAAATCAACCAATATCCAAACTCAGTTCCTCTTATGAAGACTTGGATTATGGACATTATTCACTAAATGTGTAAAAGGTATTCAAAAAAATAAGTTTGATAACGCATCTGTACAAACCCTGATCTAGAAAAAAATTGAGGCGGGGGTGGGGGGGGGGGGGGTTAAGTGACACAATCAAGCTGGAGAAAAAATGGAGGGCTAAGAAGATAGATTTCATTCTAGTATAATATTTTTCTCTCCGTTTTAAAGATCTTTAAAATTTCTTGAAAAATGTGAGAAATTTGTCCTTTTTGTCTTTGACTCTATTACCTTTAACAGCATTCTTAAAGGGGGCATGCGTCTTTGCCCTCCCCCCAGAATTATTTCCTAAACGTTCTGATAAAATTATGTTGACCAACTTATTACAGATTTGAATATTTGCTGAAATTATTGGAACATATTTCTGCGTTTGCGCCTTATTATTTTCTAGCTAAGAAGTTAAATTCTACGTGCGAACTTTTTGATTCCTTATCATTTGATTTTCACCTTGCCCAGTAAGAATCGATCATCAGAGTCTAAAATAGGGTCAGCAACTGTTGACTGTGAAAATTTTATTCATAATGATTTTCATTTAAATGCAGCACCAGAGCAGGTTGTCAGAAGATAGTTTGAAAGCACTGATGCAATTCAAATGCTTTAAATATAATCTAAATTTTAATAAGTTGGTCGAGGAGACTCGAATTCAAAAGTCACACGTGCAAATAGCACATTTTTAAACAATTCTTTTCAATAGTTTTATTGTATACACTTGAATATATTTATTTTAAAATTGTATCTTGTGGTTTTATTTTTGTTAATTAAATTAAAAAACTGTGGTTTTATTTTTGTTAATTAAATTAAAAAACTGTGGTTTTGTTGTGTTATTTTTTCCATGTTATGACTTTTGACCCAATAAATATTATAATTTGAGGCTCACAATTTGCTGGTTTGTCTTTTTTTTGTGTGCTGATTTGGCTTTTGACTCTACAAAGATTCTTGACCCTGGTCTAAAGAGAGTTGAATATTTCTTCTTGATAAAAGTCAACTCCTTCACTTTCGATTTCTAAGCGTGTTTACATAGAATAACTTCACTCAACGATGCTTTTATAAAACGCTTCTAAACTGCGATAACAGGTTAGTGGAAGAAGCTGATAACAGGTTAGTACGATGAGCCAAGGTACGAGGGAAAAGGATAACTTGCTAGGCGGAATCGCAGCATCCACTGCTAGAGTAAGCGACATCTCTTCCTCTCTGTTTGGGGCAAGTGCGAGTCAGCGTTGACAACACAACAGTTAAGATGGATGACCACTAGGGTCAGAAGGCGGCCATCATCTCCGGGCAACACGATGCTTATACCGCCGTTAGACGGCGCACATGATTACGCTCTGGACGACTTGAGCTTCGGTCCCGTGTCGTCTTGTGCTCGTGGATGACACGGCACGAAATTGGCTGGCGGCTTTTGCGCAACTGTTTGCGTCCTGACTACTTCTCGAACTTATTCAAGTGTGTAATTAAATTCTTTCTGCGGAGGGGTGGACTGAGGTGGTGTGATTGATATGGTTGCACCCTCTCTCGCGCGGACCGTCACGTGACTCAGGCTGGAGTGAGGGGTGGGGACGCAAGAAGGGGCGGTGAGCACGCACACGTGGGTCTAATCCAGAATGATCGAAACGGCAGCGATGGGCTCGGTTCAGGTGTCTGCATGCCGATTGGAGAGTGCCGAGTGTCAGCTCTTCGCGCGAGCGAATGCATCCTTGAAATTCCTCTCATTGTTGAAAAACGGTAGCGAGCCGGCGAACGAGTGTGGAGAAAGAGAGACAGGTCTCCCATGGCAACGAGGGACCATTGATGGAGGAGAAGCTGAGGAGCGCGAGCATTTGTCTCGATGGCGCTTGAGCGTGGAAGACGAATGGCGATATACTCACTTCGGAAATTAAAACCTGCCCTTATCAATCAGTTCACTTTAGGGTAACGAGCGGGGCCTTAATGCAGTCCCACTAGCCCGACGCTGCTCTCTCGTGTGCACACACGCAGGCACGCACGTTTCCACTCTCGCCTCACGCCTACTGAACGTACATTAACACGCTTCTGGCTGAGTCGGTCCCTCTACACCGACCCATGCCACAAAGCACAAATCCCTCTCCGATCCTGCAGCCCCATTCGTTATTTCCATGTGACTGTCAGACAACTAACCAACTACTCTCTTCCCAGTTTCTGTTCCTTCTCTTCTCCCTACTCATGCTTCACAAACAGAGAAAATTTACTTTCTTCCCCTCCCCCCATTTTTTTTGGCCCTATCCTCTTACTATCCCTCCTCGCCACCCTCCTACTCTTCCCGTCGTCATGCGCGTCCTCACTCAAAGAATTCAAGCATAAGCTGTCCCCGAAAATTAATCACTCCGGATTGAGAGGTAATCTAGGGTCACGTGCAACAGTTCCCTACGGGATCGGGTGATGCATTCCGTCGCTGCTGTCGGTGTCGATTTTACCTTCGGCACCTGACCAGGGATCAGGATAATGCAGAAGAGTAGGAGGATTGAAAGAGGGAGTAATTGCTTCATTCTCTATAATGGTTAACTACGAAACATTAAGCGAGTACAAAAAGGTGAAAACTGCGAAATGATAATATCTTTAAAATAACACAGTGCATAATTAAAGCCTAGAATGGCTTATTTAAAGGGAAACTAAATGGCTTGTTGTATTACTATATTATTATTATTCCACTGAATCTATTATCTGAGTTGAATCTGAATACCAGTGGCCTAACGTGAATGACGCAACTTGTTGGACTGTGAGAATGCGCAGTTGACGCATCGATAGTTCTTACATGGAGGCTGGCAGGAATTTTTCCAGGGGATGCAATAACACAAATCGATGTTTCAAGATAGAAATATTTGAGCAGTTTATTAATAATTGCAATTGTGAATGCAACAATCGTGTATACATCAAACCAGGATCCGATCTAGGGTGGAAAGGGCAAAATAGTCATGTCCCCCCTTTCAGAATAATAATTTTTTGCCTCTATTACCATTATTATAATGAAAATTAACTTATTTATATTTCATGGAATTTTCAAGAAATTTTTAAAGACTTGTAAAACGGAGGGAGAAATATTATACTGCATCGGTAACGGGACATTGCAAATCCAGTCTCGTGCCTCCCCCCCTTGCATATTTTTGACTCGATCGTGTTTCTTGGCCCATCCAACCCTCAAACCATAATACAACTAAGGATGGCCGAAAAACAAAAGAAATAAACCAAAAAAAAAGGAAACTTATTATCTAAAATACAGAATTTTTTTTCATATTAATAGATAAAAATAAATGATATGCTCAGGGTCTTTTTAAGAGGGAGGTATGAGGAGTTTAACCACCCTTCTCCAAATGTATACGATACAAAAGTTTTTGCAATTTTTATGCTTTTGAAACATTTAGCAACCACCCCGGGTAAGGCATGGATGTGTGTGTGGTTTTTCTGCTGAGGTCCTGCCATCCTCTCAGACCTTCTACTATGGCATATAAACTGACAGGCTCGTGTCAGACCTCTGTGGCAAGCAGCTGCCTGAGGGGGTATTTATTTATTTATTTTTATTAAGCATTTCTGCTGAGGTCTTGCCATCCTCTCAGATCTCCTACTGCGGCATATAAACTGACAGGCTCCTGTCAGACCTCTGTGGCAAGCAGCTGCTTGAGGGGGTATTTATTTTTTTTTTTTATAAGCATTGATGTAAAACATACCAGTGGTTTTTATTTACTTATAAATTGCCTTTTTTTTTTTCAACATTTAATTATTGATTACCTACGTTTTAATCTTTTGAAAAATCAAATCCCCCCCCCCCCGGAACATATTTTTTAAAATACATTGCTGGATTATGCTTCTGAAAATAAAAAACAAATGGGTAAAAAAATTGAAATTAGATTTCGTTAGGGAAAAAAAACACATTAATTTTTGGTACACCTGATATTATTCAGGATAAAAAAAAATTTCAAGAGAGGGAGGGGGACAGCTGCCGCTCTGTCCCCCTGCGTCGCTCTCCTGCCGACGCCTACGGTTCTCATATGTCATTGTTGATTGGCAGTTTGATTGACAGATCATTATCCTATGATTTACGAGCGCCATGGTAATTGTTGTCATTTAAAACAGTTTAGAATCTACAGTTGAAGCATTTGAATGTCATATGCATAATTCCCTCCTAAGTCATTTTCAGCGATTACACCTGCAGTATGCCATTCTATAAAGTTTGAAATGTGCTACAGCTATTTAGTTTACAGCAAATCTAATCCGAAAGGGAAATATTTATAATTATTATAAAGTCAACTGTTCAGTCTTTTAGTCTCCCCAGTGCCGTAGCCCTAACTAGAATCGCCCTGCTATTCTAGTAGACATAGTAACTTCTCCTTCAAGGGCTGATACTTATATATCGAGGCTCTCCGCTAAATCCGAGATCTGCCCTCGGGCAGAAAGGGGAACCGATGGGCCTTGAAAAGTTGCCATCTGTTGGATGGGACGTAAAGCCAGGGCCCCGTGTGAAAAACATCCATACCTGTGCACATTAAATAAAACGTTGGATAGCTTTGATAACAATGTTTTCATGCCTCCTAACAGCTTTGCAGGCAATCCCCAGCTTTCTCTGACCCTGAGCCTTCGAGATCCTTGTGACCTGGCCATTTATCGTAAAAAAGTATGTAAAAAAAAAGAGCCACTAAGATTTAATATTGAATAAATTTCTCGACGTTTTTGTTCAACTGTCAAGGAAGGTATCACTCTTAGTTTAACAATTTATCAATTTTAGAGAAAAAATTGTCTTGAGACCTCATGGAGATTTCGTGGAGGGCCGGCCTTAAGCCGATTGTATCGATTGGGTCCAATCCTGTCCTGCGCTAGAGTTATAACCTTCGCGAAGGGAGGGAATTTTCATTCTGAAGAGGAAATTGTTGTCATATTTTGTGAGAACTACATATTTTAGAGTTAGCAGCATGTGTGTAAATTTTCAGCAATTTATTTTTTGTTTAATTGTTGTTTGATTTTAAATGTTTGAGCCACACATTTCCAATCGGGCTTCTTATTTACTAAGGTCGAGCCTGACCTTGTGAATTCGTATTCCACCCCTTTCAAGACAAATTTCCTCTAAAATTTATATCGACTTAAACTAAGAGTGATACCTTCTTTCACAGATTTCATTTTTTTTTTAATTTTCGCTCTATGCACAAAGAGTATATATTTTCAAAAGAATTATTAAATATATTAATTATTTTTAATCTATTTATTATTATATTGCATATTGTTATATACTTTACCAGAAATGAAAATGATTCTATACATACGAAATATTTTCCTTTCCACCACCATTTATTTTAATTTGCTCCCAACTTGAAATTTAACTTTACTCGTAACTCTCCACCTGCCATTTCATCCCCACTGCTAGAATATTTCCTGGCTAAGTGCTTGATAGTAACCAATTACACCTCCAGTGCTTTTGAAACTCAATCTTGTTTCAATCAACATGGGAAAAAAACTCAGCATTTTGATTGAGTTCATAAAACTCATCATTCCTGAGGTATTTGACAGAATACTCGATGCATTTGGTGTCACATAAACATTCTTCGCAAAATGCATTATTAAATGCTATTGGTAAAATTGTCACAAACATTCATTCTTTGAAGCTTCAATCGGTATCAGTGATTCAATGTCAAGGTGTTTTGCTCAAGACGAGATACTTTATCGATCAGCAGACCCAAACAGAGAGGAAATTTTAATCAATGCCCTAAACACAATCAGTCGACCGGCTGCCGAGTGGTTAGCGCACTTGGCTATTGATCTAAGGGACCTGAGTTCGAGCTCCCGGATAAGGCATGGATATTCTTGCTGATTTTCTGCTGAGGTCTTGCCATCCTCACAGACCTTCTACTATGGCATATAAACTGACAGGCTCCTGTCACACCTCTGTGGCAAGCAGCTGCTTGAGGGGGTATTTATTTTTATACGCAATCATACCATAATTCCAAGTTGAGTTGGGTACTTTCACCTCTGACTGCATTTTTCTTGCACATAATGGGCTAAATGACCAGTCACAAGGACCCCGAGGACTCAGGGAAGGTTGGGGAACGGGACCCACTGCAGAGTTGTTAGGAGACAGATGGTAGCCTCCTGTTAAGGACATCTAGCGTGCTCTTTAACATGCCTACGATTCCCCCCCCCCTTCATCATAAGCCCTAGGCATCAATAAATATAGCAATGAAAATATCAACTAGCATAGGCCTCTGAATCGAACCAGCCATGCTTCACTGGCTGACCTTGCATTAGAAACGTGAGCAAGCTAGGAGTATCTTCTATTTTTCCCAATCTTTGGATCCCATAGTCGAGTGGTTAGCGCACCTGGCTACTGATCAAAGAGACCTAGGCTCGAGCCTCGAGTAAAGATGGATGCTTGTGTTGTCTTTCTGCTGGAGTTTCGCCTTCCTCACAGATCTTCCCTCTGGCGTATTAAACTGACTCTCATGTCAGAACTCTGTGGAAAGCAGCTGCTTGAGGGGTAATGTTTTTGTGTGTGTATTATATCTCCAAATATAATATAGCACTAAATATCATCAGAACTTTTTCCGTCGTGGATAACCCCCATATGCTACTTTACGAAAACTAATGAGTATAGTCGCTCAAAAAAATATCCAAACACTATAGTTGATTACAGAATTCAGAAAAAATATCTGGCAACGATTTTTTTAGAAACTAGCAATCTGGCAACCTTCGTCAACCTTCGTGTAAGTACACGAAAGTTGCCAGATCGTTAATTTCTAAAAAAATCGTTGCCAGATATTTTTTCTGAATTCTGTAATCAACCATAGTATTTGGATACTTTTTTGAGTGATTGTATCTGTTGAGAAAATTTTTACTGAGCATTTTGTTTTTGCATGATTTACAGACTGTATAGCATGTTTCCAAATTATATTAAGCTTATACATAACGTTAAAGAATATTCTTTTGCTTCAAGATTTGCATGATTCACGATTTCAGTGTGTAAGAATACTAAAATACTTTTTTATCTTAGATAATTATTAATGCTTAAAACTGATGGCGATTCTACTTACGAGGTTTTCATTTTTTAAATGATGTCACTGTAATTATTGAAATGTCAGTGTTATTGGCCCACAGACGAGTATTATTAACTCTAGTGGAATATCTGATTTTGTTCACTAGATGATGTGAATATGAATGTATATATAATGTTTTTTATATTAATGAATATGTCATCATGAGAGAAATAAACAACCAAGGCTAATTAATAATAATGATGATATTCATGACGAAAACGTCAACTAAACTGTCGTATATTTCAGTTACTGTTAAACCAAAGCTAATATAATGGAATTTGAAATGTAAGCTCTCACATAACCCAACATTTTATTGAATACGTCTGAATCTGCAGAAGAGCTGTGTCCTCAATACTATTTGAATATAAGAACCTTTCATGAAACTTCGAAACGTTAGTAATAAAGTGTAAATGATCAGTAGATATTCAGCAATAACTAAATTTATTACAATTTATCTGCTGCCACCGAAATTATTGGGTAAAAAAAATCCTAAACTTAACTGATTCGTTAAATCAGTGACCCACTATCTATATAATAAAAAAAGATGTCTGTGTGTGTCTGTGGCAGCCATAACTCATCGCGAAATCAATGTACACGCTTCTGATTTTCAGAGAATGTTTCTGGTTGTGATCTGAATTGCAGTGCCAAATTTCAGATCAAAAGTCCAAAAATGGGGGGGGGGAACTTTCTAGAAGCAAAAATATTTACCATGCTATTCCTATGGGAACGATAATCGCTGTCAAAAATATTGTTGCCATTTACTCCTCCCTAACTGTGAACGTGCCGTCCCGTGGCCGAGTGGTTAGCACGCTTGGCTACTGCTCTACGGGACCTGGGTTCGAGCCCCGGATTAGGCATGGTTGTGTGTGTCGTTTTTCTGCTGAGGTCCTGCCATCCTCTCAGATCTCCTACTGTGGCATATAAACTGACAGGCTCCTGTCAGACCTCTGTGGCAAGCAGCTGCTTGAGGGGGTATTTATTTATTTATTTATTTTTATAACTGTGAACGAAAAGAGTTAAAATAGCATTTAAATCTGCTGCCGTTGCCAGATAACTCACATTTCCAAAGCCATTATTGAAGCATTCCATTGCAGCAATGGACCTGATTTTCTAACCCAACATGGGGTTGGGCAGGGGGAACCCGCCTACGAAATTTGGGACCTTTCGGTGAAGTACGTCGTGAATTACAGAATGCCAAAATCTGACGAAATAAATATCTCGATCGTTTGCCACGGGCTCTGAGAGTGCGCGCCGAGTCGGCAATGAACTTTGCAACACCGGGGAATTCTTCGTGTTCAAACTATGATAAAATATCGGGGGAGGGGGGATACTCACTAACCATTAGTGCAGGAAACAATAAAATATGCAGATTAAAAGTGAGACACGAGCTGTCACAATTTGTGTAGAAACGAAGCCGCCATGGGCCAAGTGGGAACCTGATTTTTAAACCAATCGCCGGGGCACACGGGGGACTCTGTGCGGGAAATTTAGACCGTGCGGACGAATATCACGGGAGCCATAAGGCAGCAAAATCTGTGGTAACGGAATTATAAATCTCGATAGCTTACGCAGAAACTAAGCCATGGGATATGAGAGAACTCGTTGACGTCAACAACGATCCAAGCAAACACCGAACAAATTTCTTCCTATCGAAAAACTGTGCTAAAGTGTCGGGATAAGTGTTGGGATTAAAAAATTTACCTTTAGTGCAGTGAAAATACAGATTAAAACTGACATCCGGGCAGCGCCGGTACTCAGCTAGTCTTTAATAACTTGCATTTCAGAAGGCACTTAGGTGCATCAAAAATACCATTGCTATTCTTCTGCTGTTCGTGCAGAAAGTGTGTGCATTAGTTTCAGTACCTCCAGCAACGCTGTAATTATCTTGAGAGAAATAAGCAATCAGTACTAATTAATAATATTGATGATCAAAATAGTCCAACAATTTTATGAACTACTACTTCCAGAACGAATGTTTCAGAAGTAAACTTAGTTGTAAATGAGAAACTGTTAAAAATTCATTTAGCATTCTTGATTTAATTACAAGTAAAAAGTCAATAATTATAATTAAACGTCAGATGATAATTAAGAGGCTTGTGAAAGTTTTCGAAATGTAAGTGTTAAAAGGAAGCCAAGGGGAAGAGAAATATGGAGAAAAGTTGAGAAGCGATATGTAAACATAATGACCAAGAAATTGAAAGTTTTCTAGGAGATGCGGCAAGTCCAATTTGTCACAATGATTAAATGGATAATTTCAAGCGTTTTCAGTTGCTTAATTGATTAAAAACACTAATCATCAGCATAATCAATTGAATATAAGGTTTTCTGTTATCTATTATATTTTCTTATTGTAATTCTCAGCGTTCTTTCGGTTTGTAAACTAAAACTATCATTTAATTTTCTGAATAGAATTCAATATTTATTTCGTTTATGCTTTACCAAGCAATTTGACTAATATGGCTACGGTACCATTCGTCCTATATTTTCCAGGATATTCCAATATTTTAGGGCGTTGTTTTTATAAGAAAGTTAGAAACACGTTTTTTTTTTCATATGTTTTTTTCTTTTGTCCTTTAAAAGAACTATATTTCTGATACCAGATAAAAATCATTCCATTTTGTCACTAATTTTGATAATTTTTTTCTTATTATTGTTGATGGGATGGAAGAATTTTACGTTTTTGAATTGTTTTTATTTAATGTATTCATATCATTTGTTTTATTTTAAAACTTTTAGGATATTTACCACTTTTCCAGGATAACTTTGTAGATATAGCACAAAATTGGCAGTATCATGGCAAAAATTAAGGAACGAATAGCATTAATGACCAAAAATTGCCATATATAATGCAAAAATTTTTCAATAAGTGTCCTTTATTTTTCTTAAAATATAATGGTCATCGTAAATATGGCACTGGATTATATTTTTTATACTATTTGAAACTAATACTTTATATAAAATGTAAAATTTAAATTCCAAACAGTTTTTAAATGCACGGGTTTGTTCCCCGCTTTTTCCAATCTTTCATAGATAATAAGCTAATCGTTTTTTTTTACACTCAGTTTTGTTTTCGCAACTATTTCTTCTGCTATTTTTCACTTTTTACCGCTCAAGTCTACTGACTTGAAGCAGTGCGAAAGCAGGTGTTAGGGATCAAAGGTAACCTCATGCAAGTCAACCTTATCTCTTGCCTATTCGTGTCGCTGTTGACGCACTCATTTCCCCCAACAAATGGCATGCAGCTACCAGTAAACACGTTCTCTACTTTCGTACGGTGGTGTCGGTAAGTCTGGTGGTGGACCTGCACCTCTTGCCCCTCCTCGAGTTGTGCGTAGTCACGTACTGCCCTTGAAACCTTGAAACTCCGCCCCTTGACCCCGTCCTCTCTCCACTCTTTAGATCTGAAGCGTGTTCTGTGGGCAGGACTGAGATTGCATCTGATCGTTTCGTCGTTGGGAAGTCCCCCGCAACTCGGGTTAAACAACACCTCTTACCAACGACTGAACAGATTTGTCTGAACTGTATAAAAAAGATGATTAAGTTTTTTAAATCATTCGTTGAAACTTTTTTTACAGCTTAAGAGAAACTAAATTTTGATTTTTCTTCCGGAATGCAATTGGACTTAGATATGATAAGATTTTGACTGATCACTGAGAGGTGCTTTGGTTTTTGTTACACTATGTGTCTTGCAAAAGTCGGCCACAAAGAAACGTTATGGATGGTTATGTTATGGATCTCTTGATGTCCTCACATAAGAATTCTCCGTTAAAATTTAGATATTTTCGGCTTGCAAGGCCAAGATGGACAGATGAAGGTCAGATTCTTAAAAATAATCTTAAATTTCTCTTTTCAGGGAGGGAAGATAATAAACCTCACCACGGCATAGGTCTGCTTCTCAGTTCAAAGTTGTTATTGACTCTGACCTTTGGGGAGGGGTGATAGGCCCTTTTGGTATTGATAGCTGCAATGGGCAACGTCTCCTACAGGAACAGTACTGTGCGAATTAGTTGGGACAAGCGAAGCCTGGAGAACCTCTTCGATCCGGCCACATCTAGCAATCCCCCAAACACCCACTCAAGGTCATGTTTTGGGGATGTTTCACAGCTTCCAGGCCACAGACGCTTCACCCCATTGAAGGAATGATGGACAGCAAAAAGTACATAGGCGTTCTGGAGGCGTAAATGGTCCCAACACTGCAGAAGCTGTTTCCTAACGTCGATGGGGTATTTCAACAGGATCTGGCTCCATGCCACAATTCTAAGCTTGCTAAGAGCTTCATTCCCCAACAACATTTGAAGGTTTTGGAGTGGCCAGGAAATTCACCCGATCTAAACCCCATTGAAAATTTGTGGGCCATTATTATAGCGCGCATATCTAAGATGGATTGCACGACGTAAACCAAAATGATAGAAAGTGTCATGAAAGTGTGGTACCACGACCCTGAAGTGAAGGAGATGTGTGGAAAGTTAGTGGCATCAATGGTTGAGAGGGTGAAAGAAGTAATTAAAGCTAAGGGGGGTCACATTCACTATTAACTACACTATTAAGCAAATAAGTATTTTAGTTGTGTCTTTGTTACTGCATTTTCCTATTGTCCCAACTAATTTGCACAGTACTGTAGGTAAACTTAATGGTTTGAGAATAACTAACACTTATTACAAACACTGCGACATACATAAGTACACATGGGTTTTACCAGATGGGCTGCATAAGAATATGATTGATTATATATTAATTAACAGCAAATGGGCTAGTTCTATGAGGAATACCAGGCTATATAGTAAAACTGAAATTGAAGGTTAGACAAAGCAGTCGGCAACTTCTTTTAAGCAGCATATTGTGCAGAGAGAAACTACGTTGGTTTGGCCATGTTGCCCGTATGGATTATTATAGATTAGCGAATAGGGTTATGAAGAGTGTGCCTAAAGGCCTCAGAAAGAGGGAGAGACTTAGGATGCGGTGGGCAGATAATGTCAAACAGGACCTTATTAGAATTGGTGTGCAGTGGTCAGATGCAGCAGATGTAGCTCAGAACAGATATGCTTGGAGAACTAAATTGCGCGGTCTGGTTGGACCTTTGTAGCCCATGGCTGCTTGAGGATGATGATGATGATAGTCCAGAATCCTAACTTCTGAGAATCCTCGAGAATGAAAAAATGCACCCTGTTAGAATTCTAACTTCCGAGAATCCTCAATCGACTGAGCTACCCCTCGTCCCGTGCGTAGCAATTGCACATGTGTTAACACAAGAGACTATGAGACTGCGCAGTTGACAATTTGACAGTTCTCACAGATCATAGAACAATGATCTATATAATAACCTCTTAGTCTGCCTATATTGCGAGAACCTCAAATGTCAATTGCACAGTCTCACGGTCTCTGCAATTTGTCCGCATATTGCCCGTTGGTGCATAGACAGGAGTTCTATAATATTCAAGAAAATTCAATAAACATTTTTTTTTTCCTCAGGCAGCCCACCTGTCATGAAAGTCTGACAGGAAACAGTCACTCTTTTATTACCATAGAAAAGATCTCTGATCAAGGCAACTTCAATAGAAAGATAACATCTAAAATATAACATCCGTGATCATTCGAACCCAGGTCTCTATGTTCTACAGCCAAGAACTCTACCATTGAGACAAGTCAAATGTTCTTGACAGGAAAATTAACGAATGAATGATGATTTTAAGGTTTTCATATAACTGATTTATAAAAGAAATGAATTACCCATCAAGCAGCTGTTTGCCACAAAGGTCTGACAGGAGCTTGTCGGTATAAAACGCTGTAGAGATCTGTGTGGAAATCAAGATAGCAACATAAAGAATACACATAAAAAACGCCTATGTCTTGCCCGGGACTCGAACCCAGGTTTCTTTGACCAGTAGTAAGCATGTTAAATTTTATTAAAATTAAGAAGCAAACTTTTCCTTATAAGTCTAATTTTAATCAAACTTAATGAAAAGATATTGTAAATTATTGAAATGTAACTGATCTAAGGGACCTGGGTTCGAGCCCCGGATAAGGCATGGATGTATGTGTCGTTTTTCTGCTGAGGTCCTGCCATCCTCTCAGACTTTCTACTATGGCATATAAACTGACAGGCTCCTGTCGAGACCTCTGTGGCAAGCAGCTGCTTGAGGGGGTATTTATTTTATTTATTTATAATAATTCTGATGGTTAATTTTTCTAAACAGCAACTACAAAGCGTGGATGAAAGCAATTGAGACAATACGACTGCGCAGTTGACGCATCGAAGATTCTCATAAATCATTGATTGATTGATCTATCAATCACTTGTCTATTAATCAATAGCTTATTGGCCAGTGATTGATCTCTTGATTCACCAATGACTTATAAGAATTTTTGATGCGTCAACTGCATGTCTCATTTTCATCCACGCTTCGCCAATGCTAAACAGGGTAAATAATAAATAAATAAATAAATAAATAAATACCTCCTCAAGCAGCTGCTTGCCACAGAGGTCTGACAGGAGCCTGTCAGTTTATATGCCACAGTAGAAGATCTGAGAGGATGGCAAGACCTCAGCATACTTTTATTCGAAAAACAAAACAAAACGTATTGTTGCTAATAAAACTAATTAGTGGGGATTTTACTTAACATAGGCCTTTTTATCCTTTACATTCTTATAATCGCATGTTCATTTTCAGTGTCTATGTTTTTATATGATACTTGACATACAAAATGATGACAAAACACGTCTGCACTTCGCCATGAAAAATTATGTAAAAAAATGGAACTTTTCTTATTTTTCGCAAAAAAACGAAGTCTTATATATTTCTTAAAGTGTTTGTTAATATTATAGAAAGTTATGTTTACACCACAATTCATGATTTTTGAGCAGTTTGATTCGAAGTATATTAATCTTCCTAACACAAAAAATTGTAATTCACACTTGTAATTTCACTCTTTAAATATGTGAATGATAAAAAATTAAAAATAATAATTACAAGGTAAAAGGTAATCTCTTTTATTAGAGTTTACGTCATTTGCAAATCTATTTCAAACAACATTTTCAATACAAAATATCATTTGATGATTCTGTGCTAAGCACCGCCTTACTCAACCAATCAAAACTCAGCAAATTCGCTTCGCCCAATCACAGAACTTTTCGAAATAATACCACGAATAACTTTTCCCCATTCTCTATGTTTACGATACATTTAGTAAGGACCGATTTTCAGTTTTTAACTAAATACAACGTCTTCATTTTTTACAACTTTATAAGACGATTATTTCTACTCCGAAGAAATTTTAATTTTTCAAAGTCTGTAATTGGAAGTGTATAGATTTTACAAAACGCTTTTGACACTATTTATCGACATTATATACTGTTGAGCAGGAGTATACTGGAAGTTGGTTAACATAATGATGACTCTTTATGATAGGGTTAGGTCTATAACGAGGTTTGACAAACAATGTTAAACAGAATCTATTACAATTGATTTGCAGTGACCAAATGCACTAAAGGTTACTCAAGTTACTTGAGGAACGAGAATCTGCATTCTAATTGTATCCCTGTATAATATGGCTGCTTGAGTATTAATCTATCCATGTATTCATTTTCTATCTTAGCTTGAAACCTGTATGAGTGGAAGCAACTGAGAACGAGCGATTGCGAAGGAGAGGAATCAGTGTCTATTATTTTTCTATTGAACTATCAATCACTTATCAATCATCAATTGATTTACGACATTATTAGTTGATCTATGAGACCTTTGGTTGATTAACAAGAAATTGATAACTCAATCAACCAATGTCTAACGAGAACCATCGTGTCGTCAATTGGGCAGTCCCATTGTCGCAGTTGTTTCTACTCATGCATTCGTAGGTACTTGGAACTGTTTATTAATATAATTTGCGTTCGAATATGGTAATCTGGTAGGCAGATGGGCGGATTTTTTCATATTTGCCTGATTACTTTGTGATGGCAGCCGTTTCAACAACAGGACAACATATTATAAATCAGAAGGAAAACAGCCATGTCTTATCAGGTTGTGAACCCACATCGCTTCGTGCTGAATCCAAACACACTAACCAAGCGCTCGCGAGATGGTAGCTTTTGCAAAATCGTCACTGCGTACCGGTGATAACTCTAGCTACACCACCATCACCACCATTCACGCCCTCCCGACAACTAGAATCATATTCATCTTGATTTGTGTTCCTTTTGTATAACTGTCAAGTCATATCTATTTGATTTCTATGTCTGTTTCTTCATTATCGTTCTCCCTAACGGAGAGCAACCCCATTGTTTTCTGTAGCCTATCATTTAGAGAGAAAACTGCGTATTAAACGAAACTTTCATCATTCGCAACCTGTTCTGCTGTCCATGAGAAGTAAAGAATCAGAATTCATCTTTGCCATTGGGTGGCACATCTGCGACCGCACTGCAGGAGAGAGGTGAAGAGCGTAATGGTTTCTAAGACGCAAGCATCGTCCTTTTTTCTTCTTACCTGATGTTAGGAGAGCTTAATAGCCATACTGCTGCAACACGTTGCAATGCTTGCAAGCGAAATTGAATGTTGTACAGATGAAATAGATAGCATTCTGATTTTTTTTTTCTTTTTTTAGCTGTTTTCTCTACTCCATTACTTACATGCTTAGCATGTGCATAAGCGATAAGTTATCGATTTAACGTTAAGTATATACGTATAAAAAATTACTCCTCAAGCAGCTGCTTCCCAAAGTGAGACCTCAGCAGAAAGACAACAATAACCACCTATGCCTTACCGGGGCTCGAACCCAGGTCCCTTTGATCAGTGGTCAAGCAGGCTAGCACTCGGCCACAGGAACGGAACACATATACTAAGTTCTCGGGTGTGCTGCCAATTGGCTAGCTATACTAAGAAAATCTGAATGATGGAAAAAATTTAATTATAAATATTGTGCTTTTTTATGAATCGGTTTTATTGAAAATATGTTAGAAATTATAGAATGCCACAATATAATTTAATGCAAATTCCGTATGGCTTGTGTGTTAATAGATATATCTTTCTCTGCCCTTGAACAAACTCTAGTTTCTGTTCCACTGGCTCGCCATTTTCGAAACTCTTAACAACAACCGGCTCGCGCGAGCTGGACCAACTCCCACGGCAATAGAAGGCCGTACAACTAAGTTATGACGTCAGCATAGTTAGTCTTAAAAATCTGGACATTTCTAATAAATATATTTATATTGTCGTTATTGGTGTATTTTAATACTAATCTTTATACTGATATTTATTTAAAAATATATCTTTTTTAGAAGAAATAGATATATATCTAATGCAATAAAATATTTTTTTTAAATAATGTACATTTATAAATAACATCAGTATAAAGATTAGCATTAAAATTCACCAATAATAATAATAGACATAAATATATAAGAATTGTCTAGATCAGTGGTTCTCAACCATTTATGCTCACGTACCCCCTGGAAATATGTATGTAACTGGCGTATCCCTTGTATAGATAGATAAAACTATAGTTATAATATAATAATGAGAATAAAATAAAACCTACATATTATATACACATTAAATTTCGTACTTAACTTACATCTAGCGACTTTTGAGCTCTCACGGCGTACCCCCATAAATTTTACTGCGTACCCCACGTTGAGAACCCCTAGTCTAGATGATTAGGATTACCTATGCATACGTCATAACTTAGTTGTACAGCCTTCTGTTGTTGGAGGTTTTAGCTGAAGTGAGCCGACTCGAGCCCACCACTGACAAAGATAAAATAAGAATATAAATTTATTCCATGTTTAAATACATTTGGAGTTAAAAAAATCTGTAATGGCGTTTTCAAAATATGGAATACGATTCAGATTGTTTAGAACTGATTCGTAAGATTTGAAAGCTTATGGGTTTTTTTCCAGCCAAAGATTGCATTTCCTCACTTGATCCTCCGTATTCTTTGTTTGCATAACTTAAATTTTGCAAATGTTGATTTAAGGAGGATGAGGAATCTTCCTGCACCAATGAAGATCCCACCCACCACTACTCTTGAAATCTCCTAATAAGCTCTATAAAAATGCGCCCATTTGGTAATTGCCTTTCTAGAGCAATGATTGTATATTAAAGAAAATTGACATAGATTTCCAATCCTCTGAAGTTTAGGATAATGGTATTTCATACCCTGTACCGAGTGGTTAGCACGCTTGGCTACTGATCTACGGGACCTGGGTTCGAGCCCCGGATAAGGCATGGATGTATGTGTCGTTTTTCTGCTGAGGTCCTGCCATCCTCTCAGACCTTCTACTGTGGCATATAAACTGGCAGGCTCCTGTCAGACCTCTGTGGCAAGCAGCTGCTTGAGGGGGTATTTATTTTTTTTTTATTATTTTATGAAATAAACAATTAAATAATTTAGTCCATGGCTTTTTTGCAGGCGGCGCCACCTGTGCGACTGGAACTGGCTAAACACTAGCTCCTTAAAAATAATGTTCACACAAATTTTATAACAAATTCAGAAAAAAAAAATTTCAACGCTCTCATAATAAGAGAAAATGTTACTTTTTCTTTAAATTCAAATTGCTATAATAACCAATGATTTTAACGATAAGTTAATTATCGCATCTATTCGATGTTTCGTTCCGATACAAAAGTGCAATAATTTTTTTACATCGTTCAGAAAAATTCCATAAATTTAGAGTTTTGAAATAAACGAACTTTTTATTAAAAATTAAAGAATAATTAAAAAATTCAATGAATATTTATCTTTCTTTTAATTGTAACAAATTTCGCTACCTTTCAAGCATTTGGAGTTGAAAAGTCCCCGAACAGATTACAATTTATACCAGGCCCCAATATTTTCGGGTAGATTCTGATTTATACCAGGCTCCATTATTTCCCAGGCAGATTCTAATTTATACCAGGCTCCTTTATTTTCCAGGCGGATTCTGATTTATACCATCATAATATATATTTGAATTGACTGCTAAGATATTAAGGCACGTTATACATTTCCAGTGGCGAAGCATGAATGGAAGCAATTGGGCCAAAAAGACTGCGCATTTGTTCCATAGAAGATTCTCATATGTTATTGATCAATCAATCGCTTATTAATCAGCCAATTATCTCACAGGCAAAATATTATTAGTCTACTGACATTCGATTTTTAGCTTAATTCACCAATGAGAAAAAAATTTTTTTTTTGATCTATCAGTTGCACAGTCTAACTGACTCAATTGTTTTTTTTTTCATCCATTCATTTACCACTGACATTTACTCAGTGGCAAATCGTGGATGAAAATAATTGAGACAATGACTGCTCAATTGACGCAGCGAAAATGCTCATAAATCATTAATTGATTCATTTGATCATTGATTGATTCACCGGCATATGAGCTACAAATAATAGCTACAAACGGCATAGAAGTCAATGAACTAAAGAGGTCATTGACGAAAAAAAAGCATTAATTTATTGACATCTGATTGGAAGCTTTTGTGCACCTGCAAATTTTGATACTCCTCCACGATTAGCGAAGAAAATTCTCAACGTAGGCACAGTTGGAACTCGAACCTAAGAACTGCAGAGGTCTGATAGGAGACTATCAGAGCAGGGTTGTTTTACCTCTGAGCGGCACTTTTTTGCACACCATGGGCTAAATGGCCAGGTCACATGGACCCCGAAGGCTCAGAGAAGGTTGGGGACCCACTGGAACAGCTGTTGGGAGACAGATGGTAGCCTCCCGTCAAGGCCATCCAGCGTGTTCTTTAACGTGCACAGGGTATGGCTCTCCCGCACACGGACCACGGCTTAACGTCCCATCCGACGGACGGCGGCCTTTCCAAGCCCATCGGTGTCCCCTACTGACCGTGGGCAGGGAGGGGAATTTTGCGGAGATAAATCTCAACGCTGACCCAGCTGGGACTCGAACCTGGGAACTACAGATTACGAGCCTGGCGCGCTACCGACTGAGCCACCCCCGCTCCCATAGAGGTCTGTAAGGTCTCTATTACTTCTAATAGAGGTTCATAGAGGTCTCTAAGGATCTCAGTAGAGAAGGACAATATAGAAACATTCATATCTTTATCGGAGGCTCGAACCCAGATCCGCAGATAAACATTCTAACCACTCGGCTATAGAGACAGCTTTAGATCTATTATTATTGTAGATTAGATCTATATTTATATTTATAATTTTCCGTTAGTGTCTCATTCGCATTAAAAACTTATTTACCGATCAATTGAGTCTCTAGCTTGTCTTTCAATTGTCATAATATGTGAAGTCTTAAATTTGCTTCTCTTGGCAATATACGGTTCATAGCATATTATGTTCCAGATGCATATTATATTTATAGCTATGGTCAGACCGAAGAGTTAAAGTTGGCTATCTGAAGATAAATTTTTTTAGTAGTGTTTTTGTTCTTTGATAATATTTACAAAAAAGCATTTTGTGTTTTATTATTTATTTTCTAGATTTTTTTTCCCTAGATGCAAGATTGTGAAATAAGAAGCTTGTTTACTTTTAATAATATTAGATAAAATAATAGTTTAGTTAAATTCTAAGTTTTTCAAAAAGAAACAGAAATTAGTTATATAGTACAAATTTAACTGTGTAAATAAATTGAAGGTATCTTAAGACTTTTTTGTTTAATTTTTGCCATTTTTTTGTAGTAGGAGTCATTAAGCTAAGATACACAAATGAGACTGTTGTAACTCGGAAGCAAAATCATCTGTGAATATAATATTAAAACAAATTCCGAGGTTGAAATATTTATTAGACATATAAATAATTTATACAGAATACGTATATTTGAGTTTTCTTTCGAGGCATACTTAAAAAGGAAATAAACGAAAAAAGACAATTAGATATCACAATAAATAAGCAATTATGAAATATGTTGAATTTTTGAATAGAACTGCAATTTTTCAAAAGCGAAGACATTTATCTTTTACTTCAAAGAAAATATTTTGAGAACCGCAACACATGTACAGGGTCATTATAAAAAGAATTCCCATATTTCAAAGTGTTATGTTTTGTTAAATAATTAAGTAACCAAAGTCAATTGTATACAGAATGTCAAGAAATATTCGTTTTGTGTTCAGCAGACCTCTAATGTGGGTGTCAATCCATGCGATATTCAACTTCTGTCCATACTCGGCTCAGCATATCTGGTGTAATATTTACAACAGATTCTTTGCTGTAGATTACTTTTTTTTTGGGGGGATAGACTATGTTTTTTAATCTGTCTCTCAAAATGAAGTCTGATGGTGTCAAATAGGGACTTCTTGGGAGGGGGGTATACAAGATCGGTCCTGCTCTATCAATCCAGATATATGGAAAGTTTTAATTTAAAACATTACTCATACCAAGGAAACTTTGAGAAATTTTTTGATAAATTAGACACATAGGTACTTTTTCAGTTAATTGTTTAATAAATGAAGCTTATACATGTAGATATTATAGACTTTCTTAAATAAAGAAAAATAATGAAATGATTATAGAAAAAAAAAATTCTGCATGCTTGGCTACTGATCAAAGAGATCTGAGTTCGAGCCCCCTGGTAAGGCATGGATGTTTGTGTTGTCTTTCTGATGAGGTCCCGCCATCCTCACAGACCTTCTACTATGGCGTATTATACTGGCAGGCTCCTGTCAGACCTCTGTGGCAAGCAGCTGCTCGAGGGAATATTTAGTTATTTTTTAAAATTCTTCATCTAAATTTTTTTTTACCCATTAAAAATGTGAGGTTTTTTCATGAATACCATTTTTCTTTGTGACTGATTTTCATTTGCATGGCGGAAGAGGAAGCTAGAGAGCCTGTAAGGGGATTATTCTCATGGGTCATAAGCAGTGGTGAAAGTGGATTTTATTTCTTACTGGTACGGTACACTTCAAAGAATAGCTATGTGCGAAAAATCACGAACAGGCGGTCAATCCACTGAAGTCATAGGGATAGAAAAGTAAAGTGTGTGGTGACGAAACTACAGTGCCCAATATTTTCTATTCCTCCCTATATTTTCGACAAATAGTGAATGATTTAAGGATTTTTAATGTGAAATAAATATTAATATAACAAAATATTTTCTGATTCCGTTGTATTCGTGGATTTCGGCCTTATTGAAAAAACAAAAACCCATCCAAACTATACTCCTGGTGGGAGACTGAAGAGGAAATAAATAAAAAAAAAATTAGATAAAAGGTGTAATACCTTTCAATTAATCTTTAAATAAAATTATTGGAAATAAATAACTTTTGTTAAAGTTGATGATATATGTAAGTAAAACACCCATTTTTATACCTACATACTTTAAAAAGTAATTGTTGAAATCAAATTAATATACACCAAACTTCGTTTCTTAAATATTAATCATTCAAATATTTTTCCATCGTAGAAATTGGGCGTGTGCGTTCTATCTCTATCTGTGCATGCACTCTGAATACTTGTCCTTTTAGAACCTTAGGAAATGACGAAACTAACCACCAGTTATTTATTTTTTAAATGTCTAAGGAAACAACTTAATTTTTAAAATTCACAGTAAATATTTACTGCTTTCCTACTGACTACTATACATTACTGCTCCGCTACCGAAAACCATTTATAAGAAATATTAAATGGGTGCATTTCATCCGGGTCCTGCAGTAAATTGTGTCCCGAAATCGAGAAACACAGATGAAAAATTAAAATTTTCGAGTAAGAAGGAAATGGAAACCACTTTTTTTTTTTCAACTTACGCTTTTTTACGTTTCGTTTTTATTAATTCTCTAAGGAAGACAATGCAAGTTCACAAAGTCATAGCTGTCTCGTTCGGAACAGAAAACAGGAAGCAGAGGCAGAACTGTGAAAACGGGGTGACAAATCAAAGATCAAATCAGCTACTCAATTGAAATACTTTGTAAGACACTTTAAGTGCACTTTCATTTTCTTTACCAGAAAAATGCTTAATTGCGGTTTTTCTACTACTCAAGTCTTCCAAAAGACGTTCAAAATAGCTTAAGGGCTATTTTTTATTTAATAATAATCGTTGCAATTTTCGACTGGGTGAGGAGGTTTTAGCTTTGAGTTGCATAATTTTGGTGCTTTTGAATTTATAGTAATCGATGTAAAGACTTACTTTTACATCGAGAGTAGGTCTAAAAGAATCCGAAAGATATCTCGAAACCTCTCAGTACTCGAACCTGACTCACTACTAAATATGGCAACACCATATTTTGGAGAAAAGTTGTTTATCGTAATGCATTTGCTAAAAATAAAATATTCTGATAATAGAAATATTTCACAGAGAAAATTACGCAATGAACTAGGTAAAAACAAATGCAGTTGTGATGCTCTTAATGCTTCATAAAAAGGCTTTTTTTACGTTCGGAAAAAGCTACTGTAGTTAAGTAAGGGAAAAAATGAAAAAATTCAGGAGTTTCATTACTTCAATTTCTAAGTTTTCATTGATAACGAAAGAAGTAAATGAAATATTTTGTTTTTTCTCTCCATAATTATTTTTCTCATTATCTCCTCAACTGGGAACAAATAATGACACGAGCTTTGAAACAATATTTATTACTTTTGTTATCTCATTTTATTACTTTACATCAATTGGTCGGCGAAGTCATTACCTAGTTGCCGGAAATGTACTTAAGCATAAAACATTAATATTCGGGTTCATTTTGAAGTAATAACAACGCATATTATTATTATTTTCATTGATCTTGTTGCAAAATCTTACTTAAGACGAACGACCACACAACTTTTTCACGCACCTGAACTATCAGTCCTACTTTGTTTATTAACGGATTTGTAATCTACTTGTTCTGTGCCGTACATAAACGTTTCACAAATCGTTAGCTCTTCAGTCAGTTTTTTTTTTTCGCGCAAAGGTCATCAGCAACTTGTGACATTAGCCCTTGGGACACGATCAGTTACCAGCACCTTCATATTTCTTTCTCATTAATATTCAATCGGACTACTGTTAATAATCCGAGTGTCCAACCGTGCACCTCACCGAACGTAAGCTCGTCAGAGAAGCAGGCGCAGCGTTTCGTCTCCGGGATGTTGAAAACAAGCGGCGGACGCTGTTATTAATATGTTATTAGGCTCCGGTCATTAGTTCGAAAGTGCATTATTAGCTAACGTTACAGCTGGGAATTAAAGGCGGGCTTGGTGGCAGGACTCCCATTAGTGGCAGCTGCTGGGTCTCGAGCCCTTTCGCTACAGACAGCCTGGAAAAGCCTGTCTGCCTGCTTGGCAGCCTGTGTTGGCTGACGACTTGATTAAAGTGCGGCAGAAGGAAGGATACCAGCAAATAGTTAAGGGAAGGATAGATATGGCTCTACTTGCTTAAACAGGTGAAGGCAGCAGTCACTCTGTTCCTTTCTTACACGCTTATTTACTTAGTTCACGCTTTATTTACCTAGCTTTTACACAAAGAACGAGTGAAGACCGAATAAAGGAACGTTATGAGTTGTCTCGGACATATATTGTGAGGAAAGGAGTCTTAACGTTCGAGTTTTTACAACGAGGAAATTGGTTTTGGGTACAAGAAAGCAAACGAACAGCAGGCATCTTGAAACTGGCAAATCTATATTTTTCTATCGTTTTATCTCCTAATTCGCAATGTCTTGTGGTTGGAAGTGCCGAATTATATCACTATGATGTACAGCGAGGGTTTCTTAGTCTGTAGTGCAACGGGCTTTTAAAATGATGGTCCTAGGTTCGAATCCCAACTGTGATTGCATTGGGAATTTGTAAGTTAACCCCCATCTGCTCTCGGTGAAAAAGAGGAACACCTATGGTCTTGTGCAGAAATACCACGTTCAAGAGCGCGCAATATTGTCTTGATGGGAGTCTTCTATTTGTCTTCTAATAGCTGTACAGTGGATTCGCTTTCTCTACTCATTCGGTGTTCTTGGGTTCTTGTGATATGACAATCTAACGAATTAAAAAAATTATCCAAGAAGAGCCATTTGCTACAGAGGTCTTACAGGAGCCTGTCAGTACAATACGCCATAGAAGTCTGTGAGGAAAGCAAGAACTCAACAGAAGCACAAAACAAGAAGAAATATTCATCCTTATTTGAGGCTCTAACCCATGTCCCTTTTATCAGCAGCCAAGCATACTAACCACACGTCACCTTATATGCACAAAAGTGGCATTCAGAGGTTAAACAACCCAATTTAATAAATGTTATTATTAGGCCCTAATTCGTCACACCAGTAGCCAATGGTGAACTACTTTATTCTTGGCTAATAGATAAATTTGTCAACACATCACTTTTCCTAATAGTATTCATTGTTAATGAACATGGAACCAAATTTGAAATTAAAAGCTGAAGGTATAACACAAAATACAATTATATATTAGCAGCACATACTAGAAATATATAACCCGTAGTCTATTTAGAATCTTGCTGTAAAGTTAATCAAAAGTGAGACCTTGATATAAGATCCGAAAGTTTCCCTCATTTGGTGTTTATTATTTTTACAGCAGTATTCCATTATAAGAATAAAATAAATTGCCCTTGAAACAGCTGCTGCCACAGATATCTGGCAAAACACTTTCAATTTAATACGCCATAAAAATGGGGGTATTTATTTTAAAGAACATATGTAAGGAAGGCGAGAACTCAGCAGAAGGACAACACAAGAACTGTCCAAAGTGTTTAACTGTGAGATGTTAATTGCAAATCGAAAGATATATATATAATCAAAGTTGTTCATATTTCTCTGTCGGTAATAATAGGTGAATATATCGGGTGATTCAAAATGAATATAACGATTTTAAATGTGATTCAAAAGCTAGGAATCAGCAAATCCTACATATTTGGAGAGAACACTTGTGAAATATATTTACATATCAGAAAACGATTCAATATGCGTATCATGGACCACCTTACATACATCTACTCTATATTCCAGTTCAACCCAAACACGGTCAATTTAGGGCTGTTTTTCAAATGTTCCAAAAATTCCGAAGGATATTCAGTTCCCCAAACTCTAACATTTGACCATTGACTTTGTCCCTGATGTGAGAGGCTGTTCCAATGAGAGAAGATTAACTTTGTAGCAAGCTTTTAATCATTCTTGAGCCATTCTTGGAAGTCGTAGCAATAATAATCGTTTTTCATTATCTGTAAACTTGAAAATATATAACAATTATAGTCTGTAGCTTTCACATTTCTTCAATTTGTATTTTTAAGCTTTTCACAAGAAATTTACAAAAATTCCTTTTTCTTTAACATTGAGTAGGGGGATGCAAATCTCCTTTTCATCCTACGATCCGACTCTGTAAGGAAATAACATTTAATTAAATTAATTAAAATAAAATTAATTATATTAATTGAAAACTAATAGTACTGCGTGGCCGAGTGTATAGCGCGCTTGGCTACTGATCTAAGGGACCTGGATTCGAGCTCCGGGTAAGGCATGGCTGTTCGTGTTGTTTTTCTGCTGAGGTCTTGCCATCCTCTCAGACCTTCTACTCTGGCATATAAACTGACAGGCTCCTGTCAGACCTCTGCGGCAAGCAGATACTTGAGGAAGTAGCAAGAGTGGAAACTAGAGGGATATGAGACTGCGCAGTTGACGTTTAGGCAGTTCTCCTAGATAATGATCATAGTTACTGATCTGTCAATCAGATTATTATCTATGACAGGGACTTACCCAGGGAGGGCGGCATGAGCCTCGTTCCCCTGAAAATTCGGTCATCTTATACGAAATCTCAATCTTGTCTATCTGCATTGAAATCCACACCAGGTGTCTTTGAATAATTTTTAGTTCCATACTAATGTCCGACATTAAAAATAAAGTTAAAAACTAAAAAAAATTTATAATTTTTTTTTTTAACTTTTTAACTTTTACTTTCCTAATATTTTAGCTTTTTCCGTCCTATGAAATACTTTAGCAATTAGGAAACCTACTGAAGTCATATTCTCATACCTCCCCCCCCCCCCCCCACCTTCCGTCTTCCCGAAACTATATACTGAGTACGTGCCTGATCTGTGGGAACTGTTATGACATCAGCTGCCTGTGTCATAGTCTTCTGTCTCCTAGCCACCACATTAATATTTACTGCGAGAATTCAGAAAAAATTTCTCTCGCTTTACAAATCTCCATTGCGCCAGTGTTGAAAATTATTTCTGTACCCCCCCCCCCCCCCCCCCAATCACTGTTCTAAGGTCAAAAAGGAGACACTGGTGAGTTGGAAAAGGCCGTCGTTCGTTGGGTGGGACGTAAAAGCGGTGACAGTGTGAAGAAGAGACACACTCTCTACACTTTAAGAACATGCTGGGTGGCATCTTTCGCCATCCAGCACGTTCATCGTCGATCTATTTACTTTCCCTACCCAACTTTGAGCCCCTACGGTCCTTATGACGCGACTGACGTTTTCTAACACTAAAAAATGCATATAATGTAATACTCATTATATTCCGTTCGAAGTTGCTAAAAGTTGACATTCAAAAGTTTAGTATCTCATTGAAAATATTATCGCTTAACTACACATATAACCAGCATTCTTCTTACGGAAGATTGATTACACCTCATCGGTAGTATATTAGAGAGAAGCATCGATATGACAACAAAAGAACGAGAATGGAAAACAACGGACAACCCAGGAAACGACTTTAACTCATGCCTTCGCGTGATTCTTCTACATATCGGAAATGAAGAGTTGCCGTTGCACGAAGCTCAGATACACGTGTCGGTTGTTTGGGGCCATGCCGGATAACAAGCACGTTCCGGGGAATGAAATGACATTCATGGGATAAGTGGACCCAGACAACATGTTCCGGTGCAGCGGCGGCGATCACGTGGACGCCTCTCTCACTTTGTCTATGTCTTTGAGAGGCAGCGAGCGCATACATTGTCACTGCTACTATACAAAGCTTCTGTCAGCATGAGTTGTGCTTCAGAGATGTTAGGAAAACAGAACAAGCTGTATGAGCCATGGTATTGTCGTCTCCCTGTTTCCTCAAGTTCAGTTGTGCCACTGAAATATCAGTCCGCAGTCACCGCTGTGTGCGATGCTGACAGTTGTAACCGATGTCAACTTGTTGAATGCTAATTAATTAAGACTAAGGAGTCTTGATCTTTGTAGTGAAGTTAAAAATTTCTCCTACAAACACTACACGAACAAAATACAATTTGCAAACTGTGGCTAGACAGTAGCGATCTTAGGCACGAATTGAAGAAAGCAATATTTTGGGACCTAACACCAAGTTCTTATTTTTTTTTAATTAATTTTTTGGGGGTAGGAGAAATATTTTAGACATCAAATATACAGGGGGAAAAACAGTTAATATCACGTTCTTTTTAAATAATTATTCATTCAATTAATAGTTCAACGGGTTTATCTACATTTGCAAAATAATAATTCAGCTAATTATTAATTTCGTGGCATTAAAATTCATCGTACTTGAAATTTGTAAGGGAAAATTTGAATGAAATTTCGATATTAATCATAGATATCTTGTCTCTAGACCTCGAGGTTTGTTCTCTACTCCTCGCGATTCGTTACAATATAGTAATACAGAATTTTAAAAAATTCCAAAAATAAAAAAAGCTTCGTGAAATCTAAAATTCTTGAAAACCAAATACTTAAAAATGGACTCCGCAGTAAATAGTTCCATTATTTATTCAAAATTTGGGTTGTTTTACCTCTGAGCGACACTTTTTTGCACATTATGGGCTAAATGGCCAGGTCGCATGAACCCCGAAGGCTCAAAGAAGGTTGGGGGAGGGGACCCACTGGAACAGCTGTTGGGAGACAGATGGTAGCCCCCGTCAAGGCCATCCAGCGTGTTCTTTAATGTGCACAGGGTATGACTCTCCCGTACACGGTGCCACGGTTTAACGTCCCATCTGACGGACGGCGGCCTTTCCAAGCCCATCGGTGTCCCCTACTGACCTGGGCAAGGCGGGGAATTTTGCGGAGATAAAATCTCAACGCTGACCCCGCTGGGACTCGAACCTGGAAAGTACAGATTACGAGCCTGGCTCGCTACCGACTGAGCCATCTCCGCCCCATTCAAGAAATGAGCACTTTTTCCAACGTCAATTATTGGAAGTGAATAATTAATAAATTGTTTAATTTCGGAATATGTAAAGTACATGTTGAAGCATAATTTCTTTTACACCGGTGCATATATTTGATGTTAAAATACTTGCGTCTAACGAATGAGGATTGATTATTATTTTTGCCGTCGCATCTTATTTTTCATTGAATTTCCTGGTTAAGAGTAGGAAGCTACGATTGGAAAAGAAACTCTTTGAAGGAGACTTCCTGCCCGTTCTTTATCTGAAAAAGTATGCAAGAAACACAAATCGCCTCTGTGGTTTTGCTCAAATGTCCGTTTTAGATATTAGGACTCTCTAACAGTGGGAACTAATTGGTGATTTGGAAAAATAAAGATAATATGCTGTTAGTTGTTATCCAACTAAAAAAATACGTTTTCATTTGCCTCTTAAAAGGGGAAAATCTGACCCTCCCCTCCTTCCCTAGGGCTAAAGGCGCAAATCACTGCTCTCGATTCAAATTCCTTGCTCATCGTATTTATCACCCAAATTTAAAGTTTATATCTTTAATCATTCAAAGTGTTCCAATAGTCCAACTTCAGTGCTTTCTAACGTTAAAAATTAAAGCTACTGAACACCTATCCAACTGAAAAAGAAGTTTTCACTTCAAAAAGAAGTTTTCAAAGCAAAAACGTTAAATATTTAAAGATGGATGACAAAGCTAAAAAAAATTACTTCTGTGTTTGTGTATTTGAAAACGAAGACGAAATTAAATTATGAACTCATTTTGTATTAGTTATTTTGTTTACTAAACACCGAAGGATTCGATTGTTGACAAAAAGGAGAAAAACGAAATGGCTGACTATATTTTTCTATCAAATTTAAAGCATTTCATTGCGAATTACTCTGCATAAAAGGAAATAAAAAACAACAAAATGAGTGATTTTGAATTTTAAGCTACTAACGCCTTGGAAGGCAACCAATCAGAAATATAATCATTTAGGACCGAGATTCAGATCACAGCTATGTCTGTCTGTGTTCATGTTTTTTCCCCTTTTCACAACTTAGGATCTTACTGTAGGTGAAGTACGGAAGAGTGCTGAATATTCAACGAGATTAAAGAGGAAGACAACTTGTGCTTGGAAAAACCGCTGTCCGTCTGATGAGAACAGCTGTACACAAAACGGCCTTGACGAATTATCTTTTTGTTTACTCGAAGTTGTTAAATGGCTGTCCTTTCCAAATTTTTCTCTGAACCTCGGGGCACTTGCGACCAGGTTATTTAATTTACTGTCAGCAAAAAAACGTATTGGTCAGGAGTGAACCAAACCAACTTTTCCTTTACCGAATAACAGGAATTGCTGAGTGTTCATTTATTGTCACGGTGATTCAAAACCCGCACCTCTTCTTTGCTGGGACTGGCATGCTATCCACCAGTATGGAACTGGTTAAGTCTTAGTGGTTCTCCTATAACAAGTATGGTAGAGCACCCAATTTTTAGCTAGATTGCAAAAAAAAAGTATGAATCTCTTTATTATTATATATATGTGTACACTAAAATGCCAATTTATTAGATACACCTACTTAGTAGCGTGTAGCGCCTCCTTCGGCATTCAGAACATTCAAATTCTTCCCTGCATGGAACTTGCAAGATGCTGGATGCGTTGTGCAAGAATGTTGTACCATGCGGAAATAATTTCGCGCAGTTGGTGAAAATTTGACAGTGGCGCAGTTCCGCTGCGAACAATCCTTACCACTTGACCCCAAACATCCTCGATAGGGTTTAGATCTGGAGACTGTGCATGCCAATGAGACAAGGAAAACTCGTTGGCATGTTCCTGGAACCATTCGGTGACGATACGTGCCTTGTGTAGCATTATCATGCTAAACGTGTCCATCCGAGTGAGGATAAACTGTAGCCATGAAGGGATGAACTGGGTCAGAAACGATGTTCAAATATACCATGGCGTTTAGATGTTCCTCAATGAGTATCAGGGAAACATTCCCACACCATCACGCCTGTACTGTTGACACCAAATAAGATGACTCCATGGCCTCATGTTGCTTGGGCCAAATTCCATTCTTTCAGCATAATGTGAAGGGAACCTTGATTTGTCTGAACAGGTTACCTTTTTCCAATACTCTGTCGTCCAGTGCCGATGCTCTTGCATCCACTGAAGACACGCTTTCGTGATCTACTCTGATAACATCCGCACTTAATATGGCTGACTTACTGTAGCCCATTCGCGACAAGGTCCAATACTTGGTGCATTGGGAGATAACCTTCTGCATACCAG
This sequence comes from Ryuthela nishihirai, assembly GCA_038380435.1. Taxonomy (NCBI): domain Eukaryota; kingdom Metazoa; phylum Arthropoda; class Arachnida; order Araneae; family Heptathelidae; genus Ryuthela; species Ryuthela nishihirai. The sequence goes on from JAWZYU010000001.1 coordinate 111,289,681, forward strand.
TGTTTAATTCTGCTGTGATTTGTCTGATTGTGGCCTGTCTGTTTGCTTTCACGATTGTCGCCAGTCTCCTTTGAGCCTCTGACCCACAATCTGTTTTTGTCCACAATATCGTTGATCACTGCTAGGTTTTTGTTTTTCGCACCATTCTCAGTAAACCCTTGAAACGGTTGTGCGTGAAAAGCCCAAGAGGATGGTCTTTTGGGAGATGCTAGAACTGCCAAGCCTGGCGCCAACTAATCATGCCACGTTCAAAGTTGTTCAGGTCACTCATTTTGCCCATTCTGACGCCCAGATCCACTCTAACTGATACTCGAAGAGCTGGTCTGCCAGATTTAGACCGCCCACGCTGTCACGCGACGTATTACGTGATGGTATGAACCATTCATGTCACGAGGGGTAGTGTACCAAATAAAATGGCATCTCAGGTACAAGAGGATATACCCTTATTTAATAATAGGTAAAGTCACATCTACTGTTCACAGAACAGCTACTCGATCTTACTATCTCGTAAATCCTCGCACCTATGATCATACTGTCAGAATAGCAGGAATATTAAAATGAATTCCGAAAGAGTTATGCTGGCGAGCATCGTGTGGATAGCTATATCTGCAATATTCATTTATACTGTAGAAATTGTAATTTCCGATTATAAGAAAAAATACCCGATCATAACTTTTATTTTATAGTTTCGGCAGCGCAATGATATAGCGTTGTCTCGGCTCGCAGTAACGCTTCATCTGCGGGGGTCTGGGTTCGTATCCCAAGATGGCATGGTTGTATGTTCGAGTCCCGGGATGGCATGGCATGTGTTTTTTTACTGTATGAGAAAACAAGACAGGCTAATAAAGATTCTAGGTTATCTCCGTCCATTAAAAGATTAGTGATATACAATTCAAAATATCTGATTTCTACAATCGGTTGATTAAGGTCTTGGAAAAATGTAGGATTTACTAATAAATAAAGTATTAGATATTATTATTATTAATGTTATAATATGTACTGATATTGCTTCGCTCAAACAAGCCCAAATATGATCTAAAATAAAAATATATCACTTTGATTTTTAAACTTAGAATGTAACTAAATAAACTTTCAGTTGCATTAAACTGATACAGAGGATGACACATACGAGATTTCAAATGATGACCTAATCGTATGATGAAGCAGGAGTGGTTTGTACCACAAAAAAAAAAGCTACCGATTCTTAAATTGCTTTATAAAAATACTTTAAAACAAAATTTCTACTAAGAGTAAACAATTTTTTTTGCTGAGCGCAACTGCCATGTGCAAAATATTCAATATAGAAGTAGAAAAAATTTTCTTTATTGGATATTTTGCACTTCTGTTTAGAATTATGCTATTCACTTGTAAAAAAGTACAGGCAATGGACAGAAAGCTGGAAATATCCTTATTATAAATATCCTTGTGGAATAATCTTATGTCAAATTTGAACTTCTGTTACTGGCTAAATATATTTTATGGAAATACGTGACTTAAAATAAATATAGATGTTAATTTAACTGTCTAAATGTAAATTTTGAACAATGTCTTTGTTGCTTAAGAGTTATAGAAGTTTGAATGTCGAATAGCAGAGTTGTCAATCATAAGAATTCACCTCAAAATTTAATTAAAACATAAAGAAAAGTATTATTTCAAATCATTTAATAAAGTAAGTGTATGTTTAAGAATTTTATGCACATAGTTCTTTCAATAATTGTTGGGTGTTTTACCTCTGAGCGGCACTTTTTTGCACACAATGGGCTAAATGGCCAGATCACATGGACCCCGAAAGCTCAGAGAATGTTGGGGGAGGGGACCCACTAGAACAGCTGTTGGGAGACAGATGGTAGCCTCCCGTCAAGGCCATCCAGCGTGTTCTTTAACGTGCACAGGGTATGGCTCTCCCGCACACGGCGCCACGGCTTAACGTCCCATCCGACGGACGGCGGCCTTTCCAAACCCATCGGTGTCCCCTACGAACCGTGGGCAGGGCGGGGAATTTTTGCGGAGATTCAATAATTGTTAGTTTCACACAAGTTTCTTAGGACTGACTTTGCTGCTGTTTATTATTCGAGCTTCCATAGCTCTTTAAATACCAAACAAATATTGTTGAAAAAACGAGATTTAGATAGGTTTGAATTGAGATATAAATTTATCTAGTTCCATTTTCTTAGTGTTAGAGTGGTTAGCGCGTTTGGTTACTGATCTCAGGGACCTTGGTTCGAGCTGCGGGTAAGGAAGGCATGGACGTTCGTGTTGATTTTCTGCTGCAGAGACCTGACAGTCTCCTGTCACACAAGAACACAACAGAAGAACAATTATACAGGCTCCTGTCAGACCTCGGTGGCAAGCAACTGCTTGAGGGGGGTATTTATTATTTATTTATTATATTTTTTTATAATAAGTTTTTTGTAGAAATCACGGATCTTCGAATTGACTCTTCATTGACCTAACATGGGAAGATTTCCATTTTTCAGTCCAGTATTGGGGCGGGGGTGGCTCAGTCGGTAGCGCGCCAGGCTCGTAATCTGTAGTTCCCAGGTTCGAGTCCCACCTGGGTCAGCGTTGAGATTCATCTCCGCAAAATTCCCTGCCCTGCCCACGGTCAGTAGGGACACCGATGGGCTTGGAAAGGCCGCCGTCCGTCGGATGGGACGTTAAGCCGTGGTCCCGTGTACGGGAGAGTCATATCTTGTGCACGTTAAAGAACACGCTGAATGGCCTTGACGGGGGCTACCATCTGTCTCCCAACAGCTGTTCCAGTGGGTCCCCTCCCCCAACCTTCTCTGAGCCTTCGGGGTCCATGCGATCTGGCCATTTAGCCCATGGTGTGCAAAAAAGTGCCGCTCAGAGGAAAAAAAAAACCTAATCCAACCCATTTTTCTGTCCAGTATCTGTAGGTGCACATTAACGAGAAAAGAATTCTTCGTCATATTCGAGTGATTTATCAGATGAATTGCACAAGAACAGTTATACAGAAACTAGATGAAACAAACGAAAAATAATCAGATATTAATCTTTTAATTATTGGCAGTAGAGCGAAAACAGACTTTGTCTAAATTAACGTTGCAATTAGTTGCTCTCAAGGTTCTCTCTCTTTCTCGATTTTTTATTTGGCCAGTAGTGGCTGCCTTGTGAGCACACATGCCACACCCTGTCATATTGGCTGTCCGTCTTCCTCTTCCGACGGAGCTAGAGAAGTGCTCCTTGCTGAGAATGGGAAACTTTGAACTACGTCGTTCACGCCACGCTGCTTCTTTCCCGAACTTTGCCGAGAAAAGAGGCCAGAAGATCAATATTTGGACACGGCTGTGACCAGAGAGCGTGCAAGGCCGCTGTGACCGAAGGCAGAGAGACATTTTTGCTCATTCTACCCACCTACCGCTTCCTTTTCCTCTCTTTCTCACTTTCGCTCTTTCCACTCTCTCCGTCTCTCTCTCTCTTTCACTCATTCTCACCACATCTTTCTCCCCCCCCCCCCTACCTCTCCCTGTTATCCTGCTGTGGGCGTTTGTTTCTTCCTAGGTGTGCCCACGCTTACGCGTATTAGTGCTGCAGGTAGGCATTATTGTACTTTTTCGGAAAACGGCGGAACATTTAGTGGAAATAAACTTTAAACCAATGTCATATTTTGGAACAGGAATTCTCGAAGGCTTTGTAGAATTAACTTTGGAAATTAACTGAAAGCTAAGAAAAATGACACTATTACTTCTTAAAGTTTCCAAAGCCAGTTTTTTTTTTAATCGGGCTTATATAACCTTCATTTTAATTTATATTTATTTATTCATTTTAGTTCTTATATTTATCATTTTATTCCATTTTTTTTTCAATTCATTTCATTCCATTTTTTTTTTCAATTCATTTTATACCATATTTTCATTTTTACGATCTATATATCTGTTGTTTCTGCAGGATAAAGTTCTAAAGTTCGAAGGTTTTTCTGGTGAAAAATGTTTAAAAAATGTTTTGCGAAATTGCATGCATTGCGAAAATAACTAAACACTTTAATATCAGCGATTTTCAATCCTTTTAATTCATAGGTTACTTTCAGATTTGCAAAAATTGGGACAGAATTGTTTCACAAAAGTTATTTGTAATAATTTGTATGTCTACACGGTTTTGTATATAATTTCATACTTTGACTCTTTTCAGATACCTTTCTTGTCTTCATATATTTTTGACCTATTTTATAATTAAATATTTTTTTGATATCTTTTGCACTAAAATGTTTTTGTTGATCTCTTTTGTACTTAGATATATTTCTATAAACATTTCATATCGAGATATTTTTGTGTACACCGCTCACATCTAGAAATTTCTGTTGACCTTGTTCATCTTATACACTTGTACTGACACCTTTTACGTTTAGATGTTTTTGCTGACTTCTTTCATATCAGGATATTTTCGTGGACAAATTTCATAGCTAGAATTTTTTGTAGACACTTTTCATATCTAGATGTTTTAGCCCAATTCTTTCAGATTTAGATGTTTTCGTTAGACACCTTTTTGCAATTAGATATTTTCGTTGAACTATTTTATAACAATTTTATGGTCAGCTGTATACCTTTCATGTCTAAATGTTTTAGTTAATTTCTTTCATATAGAGCGGGGCGGAGCTCAGTCGGTAGCGCGCCAGGTTCGTAATCTGTAGTTCCCAGGTTCGAGTCCCAGCTGGGTCAGCGTTGAGATTTATCTGCGCAAAAACTCCCCGCCCTGCCCACGGTCAGTAGGGGACACCAATGGGGTTGGAAAGGCCGCCGTCCGTCGGATGGGACGTTAAGCCGTGGCTCCGTGTGCGGGAGAGCCATACCCTGTGCACGTTAAAGAACACGCTGGATGGCCTTGACGGGAGGCTACCATCTGTCTCCCAACAGCTGTTCTAGTGGGTCCCATCCCCCAACCTTCTCTGAGCTTTCGGGGTCCATGTGACCTGGCCATTTAGCCCATTGTGTGCAAAAAAGTGCCGCTCAGAGGTAAAACAACCCAACCCAATTCATATAGAGTTATACTTTATACACCAAATAGATTGTTTGTGATGATGGCGGGACCTCAGCAGAAAAACGACACAAATGACCATGCCTTACCCGGGGTTCGAAACCAGGTATCAACCATAATATGATTTAAAATTTAAATCTACTACATGTTTATTGTAAATATGACGTTATAGTGGGAAATACAAATTCCACGCCTTTAAATCAAATAAATAAACGTAATATGTTTATGTTACGTTTATTTCTTTAATTTAGAAACCTTACTACCACACTTTAATCTGTCTATCTATCTATCTTTAATTTAGAGGTGAAAAAGAGACATCAATGGGTTTGAAAAGGTCTCCGATACGTGCGCAGGATAGGACTTTTTTTGCACAAGGGTCACGGCTTAACATTCCGTCCTCTGGATGGCTGCCATTCCAAGGTCATCGAGGTCTTCTTTCTTGCCGTGGGTAGAGGGATAGTTAATGGAAATAAATCGCAATGCTTTGTTAAGCAGTGGGTTTAGTGAAGGTAGGGCAGGACTTACGCATAATCTAACTAAGATACAGCTTAGTCCTCACAATACCAGGGGCCTCAAAAACTGCATTTGCATTTTTAGTATGTCAACATTTTTTATTAATATTTAATCTCTTATGTAAACATTGTTCGCCTTAGTTTTTTTTACAGTCATCAGTGTATACTGATGCTAGAATAATGTTTTTACCACATTAGATAATGTTTATTTTTTAATGTTTCCTTCGAAAAGAATTAAAAAATTTACATTTCAACTTCCGAATTTTTTGGCGCCTCTTAAAGTTGTCATACTTTAGGTCCTCTTAAATTTGTCATACTTTAGGTACTTTAAATTTACCCTAGCTTAGGCATCTTAAGTTTACTCCAGTTTAGAGTCTCTTAAATTTGTCATAGTTCAGGGACCCTTAAATTTGCCATAGCTTAGGGCCTCTTCAATTTGCCCCAATTTAGAATCTTTTAAATTTTCCGTAGCATAGGGTCTCTTAAAAATTGCTCTAGTTCAGTGGTTCTCAACCTTTTATGATTCACGTACCCCCTGGAAATATGTATGTAGCTGGCGTACCCCTTGTATAGATAGATAAAACTATAGTTATAGTATAACAATGGTTATTTTCACTTTGTTACTAGATCTAGCGACTTTTTAGCTCTCCCGGTGTAAATCCAAAAAACCACCCCAAAAAACCCCTACTCTAGTTTAAAGTCTCTGATTTGTCATAGTTTAGGGACCCCTAAATTTGGCATAGCTTAAAGAAGAAGGTCAAAGTCCGGCCCTGAGTGAAGAGGAACCATACCAGCTGAACATATTGTATATATACCAACTGAACATATATGTATTTACAGGGGAACCATTACATCTGAACTTTATCTTTTAACGGATGACTACCATCTGTATGTAACAGTTGTCTAGTTGATCCCCTTCCTTACACAACCCTAAGCACATGGGAGTCTTAGTGAGCTTCTCGTTTACCCAACTGTGTGCGAAAAAAATACTTCTCACAGGGAAAACAATCTATTTCAGCTTTATCAACACTTACTTCATATAGTCAAATAAGATATTTTTCTAAACTATAGTCATAAACTGCATACTAAAAATATGAAAATTTCCATGTTATGTTAATAGGAATCTATTTTCGAACTTCTATAGCTTCTAAAGCATACATTTAATGGAAAAATGTGACTGAAGATGAAGATCATAACAAATCCATTTAATTCTCGATTTTCAACAATATTCGTTCAGAATTTTAAGTTGCAGAAACTGCAATATTTAACAAGAAATTATTCTGTCTCACAGACCTTCTACTGTGGCATATAAACTGACAGGCTCCTGTCAGACCTCTGTGGCAAGCAGCTGCTTGAGGGGGTATTTATTTATTTATTTTTATTTTATTATCCTGTCTTATAAAAATAATTCACAAATGTCTAATACTGAAATAATCATTAAGCATGACCTGGATTCCTAACCCGGGTAAGGCATAGATGTGTGTGTTGTTTCTCTGCGGCGGTCCCGACATCCTCACATACCTTATACTAAAAAAAAATGCCCCCTCAAGCAGCTGCTTGCCACAGAGGTCTGACAGGAGCCTGTCAGTTTATATTCCATAGTAGAAGATCTGAGAGGATGGCAGGATCTCAGCAGAAAAACGACACATACATCCATGCCTTACCCGGGGCTCGAACCCAGGTTCCTTAGTTCAGTAGCCAAGCGCGCTAACCACATGGAGTACAAACTGACAGGCTCCTGTCAGACCTCAGTGGCAAGCACCTGCTTTATTATTTTTTTATTTATAAATTTCTAAAATAATATATTTATTTTAATTAATTATTGAGCTAAATCCTTATGATGCATTATGTTGTGAAATATTCTAGCTTCTATGACTCCTTAAATACTGAACGAATATTGTTGAAAATCGAGATTTAAATAGATTTGATTATGACCTTTATTTAATATTTCTTCAGTTAAATGCTTCCATTAAATGTATATTTTAGAAGTTACAGATCTTTGAAGTTAGATTCTCATTGACATAACATAGAAATTCTCTAATATTTTGGTAGTTGCAGTGTATATATAAATTTCGTTTATTTTGTCCAGAATTCTGCAGATACCATCTTATGATACGCAATCCAACAGCAGGAAATTAAATGCAAAACCAAATCTTATTGGCTTTTAACCATTCACGTTTTTTGCTTTCTTTTGAATTTTTTCTGAGGAGAGGTACAGTAGAAAACATTTGATACTCAACCGTCCCATAACTATTTTCTTTTCGAGATCAATTTCATGCCAATTTTTTTCAATCTCGTCAACAACTTCTGTCATAAAATTGCAGTAATCATCTAGAAATGATGCTTGCCGTTATGCGATTAATCGTTAGGAGTGCTCCGCCATATATCAAGTTGACACTCGCACCATTTAGGAAAATGCTAAATGATCGCGGTAATAATTATTTTAATGATTAATTGCAAAGCTTCCTTTAATAGCGTGACTCTAAAATGATATATACATACACATTTAAAAGGCTATATTGAAATAATTTCCCACCATTTTAAAATCAACCGACCATTGAGTACTAGTAAAGATATCCCGTCTTGAATAAAATAATCATTTTTATTTACCAGTTGAGGAGAGTCAGATCCTTTTGTGCTCGCCCGCAAGGCAAGTGTGCGCGCAAGGACACAGCCGTCACGATTGCCTCAGATTTATGGCTGTGTGGGCAATCATTTTGCAGCAAGCTCTCAACGAATCGCCATTATCCGCACGTAACAATTCCATCAGAGGCTCGAACTCATGAATATGCCATGACTGTAAAATAACCGCTAATTAGTGGCGAGTGACTGACTGACCGAAGGGGAATGCGTACTCCTTCTCACGTGTCCGTGTATTCAAATATGTGGCAGGATTTATCCCGAAATAATCGATTCAAATAAGCGATAGAAATTTGGTCATTCGTCTTCCGAATTCTGAACATTTTTTTTTATTTTATCTTTCTGTTTTATCGTTATTTTGAATCAAATTTTCTTTTGTAAAAGAAAAAATTTTAGTTGCAATGATTACAGGACGACCAAGACTATTTATTTATTTTTTTATTTATTTTGAAATAAACTTGTGTGTTTTGCATTGATAATATGAGAATTAAGCTATTTTACCTCTTAGAGACACTTTTTTGCGCATAGTTGGCAAAATGGTCAGGTCACAAGAACCCGAAAGCTGTCTCATAACAGCTGTCCAGAAGGGGGACCCTCTTGACAGCTGTTGTGAGACAGAAGACTCTCGTCAAGGCCATCCAGCAGGTTCTTTGTTACATATATCTCTCCTGCACACAGACAGACGGCTACATTTCTAAACACATCGTTCTCATCGAGGGCAGCGTGGAGACTAGCGGCGATAAATCTCAATGCTCTCACAGGTGGGACTCGAAACTCTGAAGTGTAGAATACTAGCCTAGTGCACTAGCGATTGAGCCAACCCTTCGCCTCCTAAGCTAAAGGGACGCACTGGACAGTCATTAGAAGACGGATGGTAGCATTCGGTTAAGAGCGTATTCTTCAGCGTGCACAGATGACTTTCCTGTAAATAGGAACGGATATTAATCTTTCCACCATTGAGTACTAGTAAAGACCAGCGACATACGGTGGCCTGTCACAAGTCCATCTCTGCCCTTTTCTCACCGAGGGAAGAGAGTAAATTAGTGGAGAAAATTTCAACGCAGACCCAGTGTAGACTCGAACCTGGGAAGATCATATTACGAGCATTTCGTAGTACCGAATGAGCCTGCCCTGTGATTCCATATATTCCGGGAATACTTTATTTCCAAATGCAGAAACTAAAAAAAAAGATAAATAAATACACCCTCAAGCAGCTGTTCGATACAGAGATCAGACAGGCGCTTGTCAATTTATATGCCATAGTAGAAGAGGCCTGTGAAGATGACAGGACAGACTATAAAACAGACTATAAAAAATTACATACTATAAAAATGAATGTCGGAGGTCAACAGAAAAACAATACGAACATCCATGCCTTTCCCGAGACTCGAACCTAGGTCCCTTAGATCAGTAAATAAGCGCGCTAACCACTCTGCCCGGGACGAATCAGTAGCTAAGCGCGCTAACCCCACTCGACCACGGGACGGAAACAAATCTAGTGTCATTTTTATTACCTATCTTCCTACTACTTTTCGCTTTGGCATTTGTTGTGGATTGTCAAAACAGTTGTCACACCCTATCTTTCGAAAGCGATGGACAAACTTAATGATTATGTGTCAAATGAAAGCTTATGACGGAGGGAGTGTCATAGGCTATAAAAATTAACCTCTCATGCTTTCTTCTCTCCTAAAAATGGGAAAATAAAGAAATCGATTGTTGCACTATGTCTCCAGAACGCGAGTACCGAAAGTAACAAGTTATGCGTCAAATGAAAACTTGTGACACGTCATAGACTATAAATAAAAGTACCTCTATGCTTTCTTTCCTCTTAAAAAGTTGAACTAAGAATGCGATTGTTCCGCTATATCTCTCGAACGCAGTACTGAAAATAACAAGCTATGCGTCAAATGAAAGCTTTAGTCGCGGGGGGTGTTACAGGCTATAAAAAAAAGACCCCTTATGCTTTCTTACAGCCTAAAGAAGGAGAAATATGAAAACGATTGTTCCGCTATATCTTCGGAATGTGAGGGTCCGAAAGTAACGGGCTATGCATCAAATGAAAACTTATGACATGGGGAATGTCACAGGTTATTATAATCCCCCTCCCTAAAAAGAAGAATTTGGAAAATCGTTCTTCTACTATATCTCCCGAACTCTAGGGCCTACATCTATGAGTGAGGTTCAAACGAAAGCTAATATAATGATCGTTGTAGATTACATAAAATTATATTCCCCACCATTCTTCCCCTCCCTAAAATGAGACGAAAATTTCGCGGGGGTCGGCTTAACGTGTTATATCTCAAATTAAAGCTAATAACGTCGTGGGCTATATCAAGCATGACTCCATAGAAAAAAAACAAGGAAAAATGTGGTCGATGTTTATGAATCATAATATAAAGAAAAAAAAACAACTATTTTTCCTGTATGCGCTCTAAAAAGTAGAAAATACACCTAAAGCATGTCGATGGTGCAATCAATCACTGAATTTGTTCACTTGAAAGGAAGATAGGGCGCCGATTTATTTTAACATGATTGTCGGTGCCCTATCTTCCTTTGAAGTGAATACGAACTGAGTGGTTGGTTGCATCATCGATATGCTTTAGATTTATTTTCTACTTTTCAGGGCGCTTATGGGAAGCAGATAAGTATTTTAAAATGTTTTATTTTTTTTTAAGACTGGGCAACCGCTACATTTTCACAGATCTGCGGCGTTAAAATTCATTTAGTCCCAGATTTATTGCTTTTCCGTATACCATAAACATTCAGAACAGCAACCCACAGAATTAACAGAATTCATCGTGTAATGGAAAAAGTGCCAAACTGTGAAATTTGCATTTTTTTCGTATAGGACACTCTAGAAAAGAGAAGATGAGGGCTAACCCACGCCACTCTGCCTTGTAAGAAAGAGATACTGACGACGCAGAAAGTTTCCTTCCTTAGGATAGGTATTAAGCTGAATCCCATGTGCAGAAATAGTTGTTTAATTGATCCCTACCTAGTTATGATTTCTTTGTGTCTTTATGACCGAACTATTTAACCCACTGTGTGGGAATATATATATCAGAGATAAACAAACAAAAACCAGCAGTATATCTATCTAGTGATATAATAACAGAATTCTAAGGACTCAAACATTACTGTATTTGTATAAACCAAAGAAAATTGCTCAAGATTTTCTGATCCAAGACATAGTGGAATTATCGACAAAAAAATAAGATCCAAATGCTTTCTTTTTGCTCTCTAATTGGTAAATGCTTCCATAAAATGCTTTAAGAAAAAAAAAAGATAAAAACTGAAAACTGTTAGTTACATTTGATAGATAAAAACTGATAGTTCTCTAAGAGAGGAAAAAAATTAAAATGTTTCCTGAAGGTGCATTTTAATTTCTCTCTTCTGCAGATACGTACTTAAATGCTCATGGTGCTGAAGCGATTAAAAATTGCAACTTTGTTTGCAGATACTTTATTTGTTGATCCTGGCATTATCTACGCGTCAATATTGTCTTGACAGCCTCCGCCTTTACCGGAGCCTGCCTTAGTCTCACATTAGCGCTGAGCAAGAAGAAACTGCCTTGCAGTGTGGGGGAGAGCCCGTGGTAATTAGGCAGTCTCCCGACCCGTCATGGCTCGTTTATCACAGTCAAGCTGCCACTCGGTATAATTGCATCACCTCCTTCACACAGCCAGCTTTAGTGGCTCTCTAAGTGCGAATACCAGTTTCCTCCCCGTTTGCTTAAAGCAGTGTGAGGAGAAAAGAGGAAAGCAAATAATAATAACATGGAAAGGAGGAAAGAAAAATTTTCATCCTAGCGTCCTCATCCTCTAACTGATGCAGTGGTCATGGCCATCCTTTCCCTCCCTCTGCACGGTCGTGATGGTGTGTACTGTAGCCTGGCAGAATAAAACGAACACTTCTGTGTTGTGCCGCTGATAACTAGCACTGAAATTTTCGTTTTTTAATTAAAATGAGCTTTTATCTAAATTGTAAGTAGAAGAAAGATGAATATCTTGATGAGACCTATCTTGATTGGATCTACCGATTTTTTTTTGTGAGATAAAATGAACACTCCTGTTGTTATGCCGCTGAAAAGCAATTCTGAAACTAAGCAACTTTTGGGTTAAATGGAATTTTAATCTAATTTGTCAATGGAGGACAGATAAAAATCTGGATTAAAAGAAATCTAAGTTTTTTTTTTGGAAAAATAAAATGAACATTCCTCTACTATGTGCTAGTAAAAACCCTGAAATCACTTAAATCATAAATTTCTAATTAAAATAAGCTTTTTATATAAATTGTAAATGGAGGAAGGATGAAAAATCTGTATTAACAAGGAAATATGTAGAAGTCTTTCCTGTTATAATAAAATAAAAACTAACGCCGCTGAAAAGCAATCTTGAAATTCAGCAACTTTTAATTAAAAAGGGGGGCTTTCTATCTGCTTTGTCAATGGAAGAAAGAGGAAAACCTGGGTTAAAAGAAATTGGTAGAAATCTTTCCTAGCACAATAAAAATAAAACTTCTTTGTTATACCTCTGAAAAGCAATCCGACAACTCAGCAACTTTTAGTTGAAAGAGCTTTTACATAATTTGTCAATATAGGAAAGATGAAAACCTCGATTAACAAGGAATCTGTCGAAGTATTTCCTGGTAAAAACATATTAAACATCCTATTTTATGCCTTTGAAAAGCAAACCTAAAATTCAAAAGCTTTTAGTTAAAAGAGCCTTTTATATAATTTATCAATGGATGAAACATGAAAATCTGGATTAAAAAGGAATCTGTCGAAATCTTTCCTGGTACAATAAAATTAACACTTCTGTGCTTTGCAGTCAGAAAACAACCATGAAATAATCAACTTTTAATTAAATGAGCTTTTCATGTAAGTTATGAATGGAGGAAAGATGAAAATCTTGATTAAAATGAAATATGCGGAAGTATTTTTCTTTGCAAAATAAAATGAACACTGTAATCTTCTATTATGCCACCGAAAAGCAATCCTGTAAATCAGCAACTTTTAGTTAAAATGAGCTCTTTTTATAGGATTTGTCAATGAAGGAAAGATAAAAATCTTGACTTAAAAATTGTCGCAGTCTTTCTTGGCACGATAAAATGAATACTTTTATGTTATGACACCTAAAAGCAAACCCCAAAAACTCGGCAATTTTAATTAAAATTATTTTTTTTAAATAAATAATCAAAGATGGGACTCCTTTCGAGTTATGCGGCTGAAAAACAATTCTGAAATTCAGCAACTTTTAATTTAAAGGAGATTTTTATATAAATTGTAAATGACATGATGATTTAAAATCTGGATTAAAGAAATCTGTCAAAGTCGCTCCTTGCACAATCAAGCTGAATAAAACATAATAATAAAGTGAACATTCCTGTGTTATGCCGCTAAAAACCAATCCTGAAACTCAGTCACTTTGAATCAAATCGAGTTTTTTTACACAAACTGTCAATAAAAAAAAGTGAAAATTTGAAATTTCCTCTATTTTTTACGACGTAAATTAAATGGGCTGAATGAAATTTCCTCTATTTTTTACGACGTAAATTAAATGGACTGAATGAAATTTTTTAGTCAAACAAGAACCTCTTCAATCGGTAATTGCTGCTTTGTGTGGCATTCTTTGTTTGCATGCTTATAAGTTTGGGTTTCTTATGCGTTTATTCGTAGTGTTATTTGTATACTAGTTCTCGGAAGTTTCTTCGATTGTTTATGGAATTATTATGTAGTTATGTGTGGGAAAGTCATTCCTTTTTTTAATCATTTATTTGTTCAAACAATATCAAATAAATCATTTCTGTTTACAAATGTCCTGAAAGCTAATAGCTTTATCTGTAGGAAAAAATAATACATTGACATAATAGTATTTTACACCTTCGTTCTGTCTTCATCCGCTAATCTTAATACAGTTACATCTTGATGCATTTGTTATACTATTTCAGTTTAAAATTTCGACATTGCATAGTTTCTTCTCTTTACTAAATTTTTTACCTTTTTTCATTTCGAATATTTCAAAATGACATTGGAATTTTTATATTAACATTCAGCACTACATAAATTGTTAGAGGTGTTAATATTAATTTTCTAATTTATTTATAAAAATATATTTAATTCATGTTTAAATTCTCTAAAAGAACTTACTGCTATCAGTTCCCTTGGTAAGAGATTGAAAATATATCGATCTCGTATGTGTTTGTTTGTGAAATTACTTTGGAGAGATAAGTAGGATTTAATATTTGTTTGCTTTTGGGATTATTTATTTGTATGTTTGTGTTTGAGTGTTTGATTATATTATTTGTTTGTGTGTTTGTTTAAAGGCTTATTTATTTGTGCACTTGTATGCATTATGTTTTGTATACTTATTTGTCAGAACAGACTTATTTGTCAGACAGAACGAGTTTTTTCGTGAATTATTTAAGGTGTTTACACGCTTTTTGTGTGTGGTATTTTAAGAGTTTATTTCTTTATGCTTATTGGTCTATTTGCTAGTGACGTAGCCTGTGTGGGAGCAAGGCTTCTCACACACTCTGATGTGGCGAACCGGTAATTCTTTTTTCAGTGTGCCAGGGTCCAGTGTAAGTTTGTCAACTTAGAGGGAATATTATAAAAATTGAATTGGAAAATTACATATTATTACTGAATTATTAAAACAAAAATACTACATTCAGTTACGAAGAAGAAGCAAAAAATCAAATATATGTATTTTAAAAACATTTAAAATTGTTTAATTATACTCACTGAGGACTGCGATTGATGGTTAGCTGATTGGTACCAATCCCCGGACCACCACTTTGAGAACCATTGGTCTAAATCAGTGACATGTAAACGTTTTTAAACGGCGACATTAATTTGATGCGATCCCTCAAACTTTTAACACGCATTTATATTGTGTTCATATAATAAGGGTTTTATTATTTTTAAATAATGAAAAATGGGTTTATTTTTGATATATAAGCACATTGAAAATATTATTTTCATTTTGCATAAACATGAATAGAAACATATTTAATTTGAATATTTTACCAGCATGTTTCGCGCGATTTCTAAGGGTTTGCGACCCACAGTTTGCTCATCACATTTCTAGGTGAACTATGAAATTGAGCAGTTGACCCTTTATGGTCCTCAGAAATCATAAAAATAAATATCCCCTCAAGCAACTGCTTGCTGCAGAGGTCTGAAAGTTTATACGCCATAGTAGAAGGTCTGTGAGGATGGCTGGACCTCGGCAGAAAAATGACACAAATACCATAAATGTCTTATCGGGGCTCGAACCCAGATCCCTTTGATCAGTAGCCAAACATGCTAACTACTAGGCCACGGGTTGACAATTATAGGTCAATGAATAAACCAATGATAGACGAGAACGGTCTGAGCGTCATCCAATAATGTACGAAAACTATTCACACATGAACTGCTCAGTTTCACAGTTTCTCCTAGAGTACCTTATTGTCTCTACGTTACAGAACTGGTATTTATGTTTTATCTATATATTTTTCCGTTATGGTCATCCGGCGCGTTCCTTGACATACACAGATTGCGGCTGTCCTGAACACGGCGATACAGCTTTATGTCCTATACGATTGACGGCGGGTGTTCCTAGCCCATCAGTGTCCCGTTTCACATCGAAGGCAGAGTCGGGGGTTAGCGAAGATAAATATGTAAGTCGGCACAGTTGGGGCTCGATCCTCTGAACAGCAGATTACGAGCCCTTATCGCGCTACCAAGTAAACCAATTCCCGCTTCCTTTTGTGTCTTATCATTAACTTGCATGCATCACTTATTTGTTCTCAATAGGCAAATTATTGATCATAACTCAACATTAGCATCTCAAAATTTATTAACTAAATTCGCCTCTTAGAATCAACATGGCGGCGACAATCGGCCAAGCATCTTATAGCAACCAGTTGAAGTAATTCTCAAAGGTCATTGATTATTTGTTAATCACTTGCTCATCGACGTATAAATCTATGAGAAATGTCGAAGGGTCAGTCGCAGAGTCTGTACATAGTCTCCCCAATTACCACTTACGCTATACCACTAGTCCAAGTTCGCTTCGGTGGGATTACATATCCAAGTTCACCCAGAGGGGAGGAGGAGGGGGGGGGGGGGGGGGGCAGATACCTAAATTCGTTCCAGGCGGTAGAATAGCTATCGCCAGCCCTGCTGATAGGGATGTGACTCTCCTCATTCAGCTCTGTGAATGCTCTTGTGGGTCCTATGGGTTTATTCATTGACCTATAATTGTAATAAATCTCATGATAGCTCCTGTGAATAGGGTGTGATTCTCCTTTGCAGAAGAGTCACACGCTACTCACGTTAAAAAACACACGCTGGTGGTTGCCGGGAGGCCTCCATTGTCTCTAGTAGCTGTTCAATGGATCCCATTCCCTCAACTTTCCCCGAGCCCTTGGGGTCCTCATGACCTGATCATTTAGACCATTGTGTGCAAAAGCGTTTCCCCACACCATTAGGCATTGGCTTTAAATAGTCACTGAATAAATATCATGGAGCATTCAGATTTATATGAATTTCTTATTAATCTCTAACATTTTTTTATTGACAAACATTTTTATTTGTATAATTAACTTAGTTTAGAAATTATTGCCCGTTGTATTTAGTTGTTCACTATCATAAAAAGAAGGAGTTTATTTTATTTTCAAGCCTCAATACCTCTCAAATAGCAACACCCAGCTAGCTACTTCCTCTCATCTTTCTTCCATTTCGGTGCATGAGATTATTGCGTCACAGATGAAGGCCTGAAAAATTTGAGCACCACTATGTATGCATAACCTCAAAAAAAAACACAGTGCCGTTTCTGGCGTTCTGCCGAAGTACAAAGCATTTTGTCTGTGATATTTTTATTGATATAAAAACAACCAAAAAAATCAGCGGTGATTGTTGTTTCATGTCGTTTTGTTACTTCAATATGGATGACTGCTCTGATGATGGCTCTTGTGTAATCTTGTTAGCTGCGTAATGATCTATTCTCCGGCTCATCATCTCTCTACAGTCCAGTCATCTAACATGGATCCAGAAAGCTGCACCTAAAACGCAAATATTGCCAACACAGATGAAGAGAGATTCGGGAATGTAAATTGCACGTATGTTTTGTTTTCAAATGGCTAACGTGAAATATTGGAACTAGAAAGGCAGAGTGATTTCATTTTTTTTTCTTTGCTTATTTTTTTTCAATTTTTTTTTATGAATCAAGTGATTGATAAGTGCAAGTGTCAAAATTTATTTACGGTCCTCGATTTAGGTTTCTTTATTTTTTCGCGTTTATTTAAAAATAACTATTATTAGTTAAAAAATTTAAATTTTCTTGTTTAATGGCGTTTTTGAGCAGAACGCATTTTTCTGCAACTAGTGTACGTGCAGGAGCAGATCTAGTAAACATTGGGGGGGGGGGGGGAGGCGGAAGAGGTAAGTGACTTGATCGAGCTGGAAAAAAATAAGGGAGGGGCATGAACTGGAATTCCATTGCAATATAACATTCTCTCCTCCCGTTTTAGGGGTCTTTAAAAAATTATTAAAATGCAAGAAATATAGATTAAGTGTAAAAATTTTCAATCCATTTCCCCTACCAGCATTCTCAAAGGAGAAGGAGGACATGCCCCTTACCAGCATTCTCAAACGGGAAGGAGGACATGCCCCTTACCAGCATTCTCAAAGGGGAAGGAGGACATGCCCCTTGCTTTTCCCCCACCCCCTCTCCAGGTCCGGCCCCGTGAGCATGTGTGTTTTCTTGCCTAAGTTAGTAAATTTTATTTTTCAAATTTAAATTGCCTTTTAAACAATTTTGTAGATTGCGGAGCAAAGGACTTGGATTCGACATTCGAATAAGGCGTGCATGTTTCTTTTCCTGTATAATCTTTCTACTGATGTCCGGCTTTCCTCACAGACCTTAAAACGTATATTGTACTAAGAGGCAACTTTCAGATTTCTGTGTCAGGAAGATGCTTCAGGGATAACTATTCAATACATAAATAAATAAATTTGAAGGATGGCAGCTCCCCAATAGGGAGGGAGTCATCATAAAAAGCACGAAATTAAATTTATCACGTAATCTCTCCAAAAATCCCTGAAATTCTTAAGCTTTTGTCATAATTTCCTAATTCTCAAACTTTTTATTTTGAGGATTCCTTAGTTTTAAAGAAATCCTTATGCACAAAGCATAAAACGTAACCACAGTTAAAAACAAAGAACAGATAAAGGAAATAATTTCAAATAAATTTTTATTGGATTCAAACTGGATCATTTTTTCACTCAATACGATGTATTGTTTACCGTCAAATTGTTATACAATCATAAGCACTATTATGCCGTTTCGTCCTTATTTTAGCACCTAAAAACAGTAATTAAAATATTATTTTTACACCAGCTTGTTGTGCAATCCACGAAGATGCTGTTGACACTAATGGCAATCATATGTATTAATTGTATGCCATTGTTATGCAGCATATGTTCGTTTGCAGCAATTGCTGAATAGGGCTTACCAGTGGCGGGGTGTGATTGGAAGCATTTGAGACAATTAAATGTGCGGTTCTGGCATCAATGGCTATCACAGATCATTGGTTTATTGAACTTGAATCACTTTACAACATCGTACAGCAATGGTTGAATGATAACTGATCTGTGAGACCATTGGTTGACTGACATGAATTGATGGCTCATTCAACTAATGACCTATGAGAACTACCGTTTCATCAACTGCGTAGTCTCGTTGTTTCAATTACTTCCACTCACACTTCGTCGTTGGCCAAAACTTATTCTACAGTCAAAGATACACTGCTAAATTGTAGTTGTGAAAGTTCAGCTCAGGATCACTCCCAGATTCTCATGATCGTGTCTGAAGCCATTGCGCCAACTTTACGGCGGAATACCTGATAATCCAGAAGCCTTGACGAGTATGGGAGCAGTTTAAGAGATTATCCTACCGGTAGACAGATATACGGAGACAGAACCAGGATGGTGACTAAATAGTACTCTCAGTACTTAAGTGAACTGGCGCCATTCCGAGTACAGCGCGATACACAGGGTGAATCTGAAAACGTGGGCAAAACTTTACGGGGTGGTAGAACGTAGCTATACGAGCAATATTCGTCATAGAATGTATGGTCGGAATTTAAAAGCGGTGAGAAGTTAAAAGGTAGTTTTCCACTGTCACATTTAAAGAATGAACACAAGAAGGAGAGGAGATACTTCAGAAAACATTTTATTAACAGGAATGTAATTGAGGTACATGCTCAAAGAAATTGCTCAAAAGAGCTTATCCGCCATTTCGTGGTTAGTATAACCAGCCATCCTCTTGGGAATCCACGGTAGAAATGCCGTTGGGTGCGAGGACCGACCCTTTTATACCATTTCCAATGCCACCTAGCGGCTCGCCGTTTGCGTTCCGACCATACATTCTATGACGAATATTGCTCGTATAGCTGCGTTCTACCACCCCGTAAAGTTTTGCCCACTTTTTCAGATTCACCCTGTATAATGAAAGAGGCAGAATTCGAGTAAGGCATTCAGTCTTTTTTTAATCATTTTCATTAGCACTGAGCACTTGGTTTGTGCTCTGCGGCTTGCTGTCGAATATTTGACTCTCATATTGGAAAATGGGATTATGTGTACATGAATGTTTAGTGCCCTATCGACTTCATTAGTAATAAAGTTGTGTTTGTTATATAAAATCTGCTTTTAATTTCATCAAAGTTATTGGCATGACTATGAACATTTCATTGGAGAAGTGAAACTTGTGAGATGGCCTGTGAGAGCCATTGATCCTACAACTGCGCAGTCTCATTGTCTCAACTGCTTCCACTCACGCTTCGTCACGTGGTTCCTTTTCAGCATCTGCTGCAAACGATCTTATGATGCATAACAATGGCACACAATCATAAGGTTTGCGTTGGGATGATTCGAGCTAAATATAAAGTGGGAAATGCCCACATATGCAGACAGTAATTGCACGCAGAAATTATGTGTCTTTTTTTGCTTATCACTGTTGCGTAATAATGAATATTGATTCCCCTTTACGTTTTCGTAAAATGAAGTTGTTCTTTTACATTCATTTGTTCTTCAAAAGCAGACAGGAAAATAAACGGAACAAGCATATTTAGATATTTTACTTTCAGATGTGTGCTAAATAAAATATGAAACAATTTATCACGTACATAACAGTTGACATAACTTCACTCTAATACTCATTTAAGTTTCCATTTGAACATGAATTTTCTGCAATACAGTACTGGTTCTCGACAGTAGGATAACAAAACGTGCATCTCTTGCCAGAAACTTAAACGCCATTTGTTTTCCTTGCCAGAAAATGCCTTGAGTACCACTGGCTTAAAAGGACTTGATGACTTCTTTGATGAACTTCACCATTATTTATAAGTTAAAGTGCTTTTGAAAGCCTTTGGTATTTTAGGACACATTAAGTGTTAAAACATGGAGCACACAAAGCAAAATCTCACTATCACTGATAATAATATCGTCTTGGAAATCAAGTATAAGCAAAGTATATGTTTCCTAATTTTTCTGGGTGGGGGTGGCTCAGTCGGTAGCGCGCCAGGCTCGTAATCTGTAGTTCCCAGGTTCGAGTCCCAGCTGGGTCAGCGTTGAGATTTATCTCCGCAAAATTCCCCGCCCTTCCCACGGTCAGTAGGGGACACCGATGGGCTTGGAAAGGCCGCCGTCCGTCGGATGGGACGTTAAGCCGTGGCCCCATGTGCGGGAGAACCATACCCTGTGCACGTTAAAGAACACGCTGGAATGCCTTGACGGGAGGCTACCATCTGTCTCCCAACAGCTGTTCCAGTGGGTCCCCTCCCCCAACCTTCTCTGAGCCTTCGGGATCCTTGTGGCTTGGCCATTTAGCCCATGGTGTGCAAAAAAGTGCCGTTCAGAGGTAAAACAATCCAATCCTAATTCTTCTACATTTTCATTGTGTTTCGTCGAAACCAGAAGCAGAATTCTGCCTATGCGACAACGGAGGTGTAATCAACTACAACAAGAATAGTTAATTTAATTATATCAATTAATAAAATGCCATCATACTACATCTAGGGGGAAGGGGTATGATAATAAAGGTAATGAAGGCCAAAAATCTTTAAACTTGTGTATATTTCAAGAAGGAGTATGATAATAAGGGTAATGAAGGCCATAAAAATCTTTAAACTTGTGTATATTTCAAGAATTTTTCAAACATTTAAAAAAATAAGCTATGAAATGAATCAGAAAATGTTAAATTGCAATAGAAATCCAGTCTCTTACCCCTCCTCTCCTTTTTTTTTTTACATATCCAATCCTGCTTTAAATTTAACTACTTTTAACATTTTGTGCTAAAGCATATAAACAATATTATATTTATAGTAATATTTAATTTGAGAAAATCTTTCTTTTAGGGACACTTTTGACAAAATTCGTAACTGTTTCGCTAAATTTAAGAATTTGCGTATCCATTTTTTTTTCACCAAACGAATGGAGAGGCAAATTTCCCGCAAATACTTTCTTGTCCAATCTTGGCTTTTCATGCTCAACAACGAAAGCCAATGAAAAGCAAGATCCCTGAAAATGTATCAATCCTCGTTAGAGAGTTTTAGAGGAAATGTTTTACAACCCAAATGTCCCGGTTTAAAGCAAATTACTTTTCATCATGTACTTTAGAATATTTCGAAATAAGAAACAACATTTTCAGTGGTTCATTTCAACAAATTACATATAATAATATTTTACATTAGAAATTCATTGGTTGCTAATTTCTTTGATCTTCTGAAATGGTACTATATTATTTATGTGAAGCAGAGTATATAGTGTCTGTTTAACAAAATTCGTCACTACATGTCCGTTAGCATGGGATGCTGCTGAACGAAATTCGCAAATGTTTGCGTGTTAGGGGTTCCATTAAGCGAAATTCGCAACTCTTTTTCGTGTTGAGAGTCCGATTTAACAAAATTGTCAAATGTTTTGTCTTAGGGACTCAACAAAAATTTCAACTGCTTATGAGTTTAACTTGCTTTAGTGTTTGGGGTGATATTTAAAAAAAAAATGAAGAAGGTACTCCCTTACACAAAGGACGGAGACCACTAGATATGCTAACCACTAGACCCTATCTGGTCTATTGGTTAGTTGACCAGATACTGCCTTATTTTGCTAGCATAGGTATCTTTTAATAAAAATCCCTTTGTGTGTTATCGTAGGTTCTTCCGTTTAACATATAGTCAACTGTCAATTATCCGAGGGTTCAACTAATTTGCGGATTAAACATGGTAAACTATTATAATAAACCTAAATATGTACCTTTTGGGCATTTTTTATCATGCAGTTTATTGACATTTCCTTAAACAATGTCTCGCAAACTGTGTGCCGCGACACAGTAGTGTGCCTCGAGAGATTCCAAGTGTGCCGCGACACAGTAGTGTGCCTCGAGAGATTCCAAGTGTGCCGCGACACAGTAGTGTGCCTCGAGAGATTCCAAGTGTGCCGCAAGAGATTTTCAAATTGACACTAGATATTCCAAAGATTTCATTTTGACTGGACTTGTGTAATCGACGTGCTATCGACGTGCTTTAATAAAAATCTTTCAGATTTTATCAACTGGGATCTTGTAAGTATTTATCAAGCTTTTTCCAAAGTTTGGTATTAATTTTTGATTATTTCAAGCCATAGAATGGACAAATATTTAAAACAAACACCGAGTTATGAATTAAAGAACGAGAGCAAATCTTCAAGTAAAATCAGGCTGATGACTTCAACAAAGCGCAAATATAATGACGATTATATAGAGTTTGCTTTTATTCTTTTTTGGGTGTGACGCGGAAAAAAAAATTACATTCAGTGTGCCGCGGAAAAAAAATTAGATTCAGTGTGCCGCAGAGTAAAAACGTTTGCGAGACACTGCCCTAAACCATTGCACTTGCATGATTTTTACACTTTTGAGTGACCTATATAGAACTGTAAATGTTCCTAAATATTGTACGTACATATAACTAAATAAATTTACATTAAATCCATTTTTCCAACGTTTCAGTTTTGTTTTAACCGCGATTTTGGGTTATCCATGACCACACTTCTTTCCATTACCCCGGTTAATTGAGAGTTTACAGTATTTGCAATTGTTTCTGTATTAGTATAGGTCAGTGGCTAAGCATACCTGGAAGCCATTGAGACTGAAGTTGATGCATAAATGGGTCATAGGTCAATCAACCGATGGTGTCATAGATCAACTATTAGCTTAGGGGTCCTAAAATCTGAAGTGGTCTAAGGAAGGCCTGTTCAACTCAAGCTTAATGAAGAGCCACTATAATAAAACTATATTCTTAAAGAGCTGCAGGAATAATTCTCTACCTTACAACGAAGACATACATTTCTAATGAGTAATGAAATCGAAAAACATTTCGAAGGAATCGGGAAAATACCTTGATTAAAAAACAAATATACAATTTTTTAACGAGTACTAGCCGTCCCATGACCGAGTGGTTAGCGCGCTTGGCTACTGACCTAAGGGACCTGGGTTCGAGCCCCGGGTAAGGCATGGATATTCGTGTTGTTTTCTGCTGAGGTCCTGCCATTCTCTTAGATCTTCTACTATGGCATATAAATTGACAGGCTCCTGTCCAGACCTCTGTGGCAAGTAGCTGCTTGAGGGGGTATTTATTATTTTTATTTTTTTACAGTAATGAATTGGCAAAATTGCTTAAAAAATACCCCCTCAAGCAGCTGCTTGCCACAGAGGTCTGACAGGAGCCTGCCAGTTTATATGCCACAGTAGAAGGTCTGAGAGGATGGCAGGACCTCAGCAGAAA
Source organism: Ryuthela nishihirai (assembly GCA_038380435.1). Classification (NCBI taxonomy): domain Eukaryota; kingdom Metazoa; phylum Arthropoda; class Arachnida; order Araneae; family Heptathelidae; genus Ryuthela; species Ryuthela nishihirai. The sequence goes on from JAWZYU010000001.1 coordinate 111,313,632, forward strand.
AACGATACATACATCCATGCCTTACCCGGGACTCGAACCCAGGTCCCTTACATCAGTAGCCAAGCGCGCTAAGGTATACACAAAACAATTTTATTCAAAAAATTAGAATAAATGAGCCAGAATCAGTGTATTGTCATTTATGAGTCTCAATTTCTATAGCAATGAGTCGCATGTGGTTCATGAGCTAAGAACGTTGGTTGGACGATCTTTTTTCTAACCTTCCGATAGTTGAATTCTCCTCTGGTTCTCCCTATCACGATTATTTTTTTTTAATCTAAATTCTTCTCGTACAAAATACAAAGAAATACTTTTCTTGTCTCAAAATGAAAAGCAATATCAAAACTTCAAACATATGTACACATTTCAATTTAAAAATAACTACTTTGAATGAATATTAAAATAAAATACAGTATCAAAACTGCATATATGTATATTTCCTTTTAACAGTAACTACTGTCTTTCTCTGCTCAAAGTGTATTCTTGTTGGCTGCACGTAAAGAAGGCAAATAATGTTTCTAGTGTTTTCGCAAAGAAATGCGAAATATTTCAGGGGAGCTTGCCCATCTTTTATGGATGACCGTTGTGATGCATTCCAGAGTCACGAAGGTTTTCTCCATCTCTATCTGATGTACATATTCAAAGTGCATCGAAATGCATTACACAAGAGAATCGACATTGTTCCTTCAAATATCACTTTTTTTTTTTACTGAATCGTATATTTTGGAGTGACATACTCTTCTGAAATATGTGTCTTAGAGGAGACCGCGTGACAGTGGTGGTAGGGTCCAATGAGTCTTATCCCTCCCTCCCTGCCACCCCCAACTCCCCGAAGAGAATAGGCAGTCTTAATCTGTGTTTTTGGTTATTGAGCTTCAAAGCAACTTTTATTTTTAAGTAAAGAAAATATAAATGCGTCTTTTTCCTGTGTAATACTTGGTTAACTCGAATTTTTCACGTAATTCGAATTTAAGGTTCGAATTACATGGTAAATTATGGTAAGCAAATTTTATACAAAAGTACCTGGATAATTCGAAACTCTTGTTAATTCGTAATTCGGAAAAAAATATCCAAGTGCTCATAATATCAATATATTTGCCCCTAAATAATTCAACAAAAATAATGTGAATTTTTTTTTGTGTTTGCGAATAAAATCATTAAATTACTACGATAACGAAAGATAAGATGACAGATTCATCCATTAAGTCATTACCGTGTAATGAAGATGCAGTTTCATCTTTGGACATATTCCAGCGATACTTATGAAGAACACAGGTTTGCCAATGACAATAAATGAACGATTTGGTGACGTTTTGCAAAACATGGGGTTGCATGACGTCACCAATCATGGGTTTGCAGGAGATCACCATTTAGGACTCCTCGGAAAATGAAACTTTCGAATTGTGACTATTTTCGATGGATTTTTTTTCTACCATTTGATGAATTTTGCGAATATTTTAAAATATGTAGAATTAAGAACATAGCTGGTAACAGTTATAGCGTTAACATTTCTATTGTCTATTTAGTGAAAATAAAATTATGTTCAATCTGAAAAAAAATTTTGAAATTAGATTTAATATAACATAATATGATAAGCCATATTTTTTTTGTGTGTGTTTTATATTTGCGGTTTTTTTTTTAATTGATTGTTCTCTGCCTTCGTGAATTTCAACTTAATCAGTTTTCTCTAATTCGAATATTTTTTTCTGTCCCTTTGATTTCTAATTAATCCTGTTTCATGATTACCGTCATCAGCGATATATTTTTCAGATATTTTTAATAAGTCATGACTATATTCTATTTTTTTATTGCCTTAAAATTTCCGGAGGAACCTGAGTTCTAAGTTCCCTTGGCTACCTGCCCGATTCATAAATAATAAATATAACAGAGAACTCTTTTTATTTCTTCACCTCTGTCAGCGAAAAGGAAGTTCATAAACCAAATATGAACTCTCCGGCTCTTTTAGAACTATAGTTGTTTAGTCCTTCAAAAAGTTATTAACAAATAGTAATCCGATATTGTGTTTAGGGTTGGTAAAATTAAAATTTATCTTCGTCAGAAATAAAACACAAACCGAGTTATTCTCCCCACTTTCCCCAAATTGTAAACATTTCTCAACCACCCTTTCCTCTCAAGTCACTCAGTTTACTTGGATGGATCTCCCACCACTACACCAACTACTAGGCATAATGAATAAAATAAAACTAGAAGAATACTAACTATTGAATGAGTTCTTTGTTTATAGGACATCCTTTGATACTTTAATAATGAGAATGAAGTTATTTCCGCATTTCGCACACTCGAACAGTGGAAACTAGAACTAACGTTTGATTGAGAAAATGCACATAATAAAATTTTACTAGTATTTATATTAGGCGTGCACAAACTCACGCTCTAGGCGGGGATGTAGGATCCCCCATTTTTGAGAATGCTAGTAAGGGTAATTGAGGCAAAAAAAAGTTACCCTTGTGCATATTTCACGCATTTTTCATGAAAAAAAAAAAAAACTAAAACGAAGATCAAAATATTACACTGCAACGGAAATCCTTTCTCTTTACCTTTCCCTCCTCCCCTCTCTTTATTTTTTTCAAATCCTGGCCTCCTCCTGTGTTCAGGCCAATCCATCCCATTTGCCAATTTTATGCGGCCACTGAAAAATTGCATAATAGATTCTTTTTAATCAGGCTCTACGAAAATGAATGCTGTTTTAATAAGACTCATTTTGAATAAAATTATACAACTAACTACAACATCATTGAAGCCAAATATTGAGCAGCTCATTCTTGGGATTCAATCTCATTCTTCACATCAATGCAGAAGCGAAGATGAAACCATTTGAGACAATGAGACTGCGCAGGTGTCACATCGAAGATTTTCGTAAGTCATTGGCTGATTTTAGCTATCACTCACTCGTCAATCAGCCAATGATCTCATAGATCAAAGATCATTAGTTTATTGACATCTGATTAATTGCTTAATTCACCGATGACTTTTACGACTTTTTGATGCGTCAGTTGAGCAGTTTCATTGGCTCAATTGCTTCTATCGACGCTTCGCCACTGTTTCACATATTGCTTCGATAAGCCAATTTCGATTTTTACCTAAAATGAACTTTATATTAATACTTATTTTTTCTTTATTATACCTGTACATATGACAAGTAAAATGTAAAAAACAAAGTTTAACTTTTTTGTTCATTTTAGTGAAAGCTCACAGCAAACGTTTTTGTACTAGGCCTGATGCCAAAAAACGTTTCTGCACCACTGACTTATAAAATGCATAAATAAGGAAAACTGCAAAACGTAATATTCAGCCTATATATCTAGCCGTATATCCAGCCTATCTAATCCAAAATAATTTTAATTCATCTATAAAATCAAAAAAAGTTGAATGTCAGACAGAAACAAAGTCAAAACGTTAACTCGTTGTTTATTTTTTGAAAACGATCTAAAAAGAAAACAAGATCTTACTAAAATTTGCTTGATATACGATAATGCTGAATGGTCCGGTATTGGATCGGCCAGCAAGAAGGTATTACTTTAAGTGGGATGGGGTGATTTACTTTTGAGTAGCATTTTTTTTTGCATACAATGGGCTAAATGGTCAGGCCACAAGGACCCCAGAAGCTCAGAGGAAGTTGGGGAAGGCGAACTGGAACCTGAGAACTGTGTTGTTAGGTGACAGATGGTAGTCTCCCGTCAAGGGCACGTTTAACGAGCACGGTCCACAGCTTTTACGTCTCATTCGACGGACGGCGACCTTGTCAAGCCTATTAATGTTCACTTTCTGCCGGAGGGCAGAGTTGGGGTTTCACGGAGTTAAATCTCAAAGCTGTCACGGTTAGGACTCGAACCTCGAACTGCAAATTACGAATTTGACCCTCAACCGACTGAGGACTTATTGTAAGCAACTTCTAATGACAAATAACAGTAATTTATTGGAATTACTTTACTACAGCAGTATTTTATTATATTTACTTTAAACGGCTGAATGCATGCAAGAGTAAGTTATTATAACTGGTTTGTAGTTGCAGAGTGTAACCTAATCCTATTAACCCTTTCACGACTAAGGGAAATATTTTTCTCATTTTAAAATCGGTGATTGTCGTATTTAATTATAACCTTATCTGCATTTTTTTATGCAGAATGTCAAAATAGAACGTATGCAGAAAGCAATTACGTAAACGGAAACGTTTAGAAAACAAAAACAGAACTGTCAGGACGCATAATATATGTACTATGTGCAATGTCCATCTTTGCTTCACTACCAAAAGAAATTGCTTCGCAGAATATCATAATTAGCACACCTTTTTGTATAGTAATTTTATTTCATAATTTTGTATTATTTTAGTTAACATTTTGTTCTAATAAACCAATAAATAAAAGGCATTGCATAATAAGCCTAACTATAATTTGTGTTACCTTTATAGTCCATTGGGAAAAATATTTCCCATAAAATTCCAAAAAAACTACACATTGTTATGTATTTTTCTTATGATTTTTATTTATTTTACGTCTAAACAAACTAAAATAAACAGTTACATACTAATATTTACTCTTAGAAACCTTATGGTCCTGAAAGGGTTAAATCAAAATTAACTTGTAATCGGAGAATGCAGTAATTTATCATTAAAGTTAATGATTAATTGATAAAATTAAATAAATTAAGTTTATAATGGAAGAAAGGGACAACACGATATTTAAATCGACTTCCAATAGCTAAAACGGCAAAGCCTTACGAAACAAATTTATAATTGTAGTAAGAAAGCTGTTGGGACATTAAAATTAATTTTGAATAGAAGGATGTAGCAATACGAGATTAAAATTGGCTTGTAATTTAAGAAATAGCACAACCTTATTAATATTCAATAGCGGAATGCTGCAGTACCTTATTAAAATTGGCTTGCAATGATAGAATTGATCAATACCTTGTTAAAATTAGCTACCAATATCAGAATTTAACTGATTGAAATTGACTTGCGATGACTGAAAGCAGCATGTAGTAGCATCTGTTCCAGAGAGCAATGAGCTTAGGAAAAACAGTATAAACTATTTGAACAACGAAACTTTTGGCTTACTTGAAGGAGAGCACGTGTATGTGTATTCATGTAGCTGTGTGTGTTTGGTGATTATAATGATAATGATGCTCGATCATTAGAATTTGATGTCCTAACATCTGTGCGCTCCCCAGCTGTCGGATAATGGATGTGATTTCTTGATTACAATGCTATTATAATTTCTGTTTTCATAAAAGAATTTACGGTTACCGATTGTGATATAGAAAACGTATAAGATTACTACTTAAGTGTGCTGGATTAATTGCTCTTTTTTATATGCATATTTCGCTAGAGTTTATCACAGATTCGTAATTTTTCGTTTTAACACCCTCAGTTAATATTCGATTAAAGCTTTCCACCAATTTCGATATTTCGATATCTTTTCCAGGTACCTAATTTCCGATGCTGTTTTAAATAAAACCTGCGTTTTGTTTAATCAAAAAACATGCATTCTGATGTGTCGGTTTGTGTGTCGCAACAACTAATTCGATGTTGTTTATAGTACTTTACATAAAAGCATCACTGCTCCGCAATCTTTTATTACCCATACTTCGCACTCTTTTTAATTACACTGCACACCACGGATTTAGTTTATAATTTGTATCAATTTGTATAATTTGTAATGGCGAGGCGTAGATTAAAGCAATTGATTCAGCGAGATGTGGATACAAACAATTGAGATAATGAGATTGGGCAATTGTTCCATATAAGATTCTTAGAGATGACTAGACTCTAAGAATAGACTAAGACAAAATGATTAACTGACGATGATTAAGATTACAAGTTAATTTTGATTTTATAGAATTAGACTGCGCAATTGATATATAAAACATTCTTACAAGTCACTGGGGAATTAAGCTATAAATCACATCTCAATAGACTAATAATATTAGATCTATGAGATAATTGACTGATAAGTGATTCATGGATTAATCAATCAATGAAATATAAGAATCTTATATGGAACAATTGCCCAATCTCATTGTCTCAATTGTTTGCATCCACGCTTCTCCACTGATATTTTGTAATACTGATTTTCAACTGTTAAATGTTTCGTGGACAAAAAAAAACGAAAAAAAAAAAACCCCCGGAATTTTTATTGTAGTTTGAAATTAATTAAAAAGGGAAACTAAAATTATGTGCACTAATTAAGTAAATGAGACATTTTGTCCTGTTTTGAAGGACATTGGCATCGATTGTTTGGCTCTATATTAAAAAAAGCTCCACTAAATTTTTAATCGAGACCCAGAAAACATGAGCTCTTGATGTTTTTAATTGGAGTTAAGATCGAAAAAGCTAAGTACATAGTGATATGTCGTTTTTATATATTACTTTCGCCAGAGTTTATCCAAGATTTCTACAGCTTGATCCGAAATTATTTGATATTGTCTTTTTTTGGAGTTACTTCGCTGAAGTAATTTTCGCTACTAACATACATATTATTTCTAATAACAACTATATTATAGTATATATCGAAAGATTTTGTCTAGAAAAACGTTGTTAGCAATAGCTGTTCTTTGGGCATTAATTAAAAAAAATTAACATATATTTAAAGAATTTATTTCTTTACGTAAAATTCTAAAAACAAAGAGCTAACTCACTTTACCCATTAAAAATAATTTCTTTTCAATGTCAACTATATTTAATTGCAATTTCTTAGTTTCTTTTAAACACAGATATTATTTTTCCGTTCCTTATGTTGAAATCCATGGAATTAAACAGTCTAGGAGCCAGAAACAGACGAATGACACTGAAAATGTTATTCTTTACCTTACATACAGCAAACAAAGTTTTTTGTATTCGACAATTAAACATTTTATATTTTTTATCAACCCAAGTAGGAGTTAAGAAATTGAATAAGAATATTCTGCACATAAATCTTTGTCTAATTGCAGAAGAATGTTTTGGTTCATTCATTACCATTAGTTATTACATAAAATTTATTTCATTATTTTCAAACAAAAATATTCCTAAATTTAACGGCCCACAGGTTGTGAAGCACTGCTACAAGTTATTATTTTTTAACATATAGTCAGTTAATAAACGAGCATGCTGATCGATGTTAGGTTAAGTTTCTGTGGTTTGAGAATTAAGAACTAAATAATGAAAATTTGTCGGTTAAATCGCGAGAAATTTCAATATATATATATATTTAATTATATTTACATTCAACTGATTTATTTTTGCTTTTAAGTCTAATATTTTTAATACATTAGCCAAAATTACAGATATGATCTTCAATGCTTATATGTTTTTAACAATTCAATGGGTGTTTTTGAAAAAAAATAAAGATCCAGAGCTACTGATTTAGTAACGACATATAAAATCTCGCGGAAGCGCCAAAACTTCATTCAATTCAATACTTATTGACAACTTTCCCAAAAATATGTGTTTACAAAGCATCAGGCATCCAACAACGAAACGCGCATCATTTACGAAACTAATTACATAATATACGTATATAAAATAAGCCTTAGTATTTGATTTTAAAACTCGGCATTGACGCAATTTATTTTTTGTTTGGCAACTGAACCAAATTTAATCCACGTCACCAATTCCATAGCCTTTGCTAAATACCCCAGTTCATTGGGGACCATTCATTGATTGAAGAACAGGAGAAAAAGCATTCATCTGACAGAGCCCTGTACTTCCCAATTCCTCCTTGCAAAAGACGTCAGGAATGTTCCGTTATCCTGAGACTGAGAAGCGCGCCTCCTTGTGCCCACATGAGACGCGTTTCGTCCGACTTGAATTCTTGCCAAAACGAGTTTGTGCTGTCATCTCGGCTTGAGGAAACACCGCTCGATATTGATGAGTGCGATTCGTGCATGACAGAATGCACAGGAACTTACACTTCTGAAGGATCCTTGTCAGGATCTCACATTCTGATATCAGCTACTGCTGACCTGAGCCTCGAAATGTGTGGGTGGCTAATTCTTTACACGCTAGATATCACAGTACGGACACTGACAAGCAGATTTAAGTAGCCGTTGCATGCTGATCGATGCTAGGTTAAGTCCTACCATGATTTCTCTCTGCAGTTCTTTAATACCGGAGAGAAACGTTTCCCAAGAGATTGTTTCTGGTTCGTTGCAGTAAAGCCAAAAAGAAAAAAAAAATCAAGCCTTTATCCACGAGTAATTTAACATTTCAACATACTACTCAAGTAGAAGATGATATTTCTTTTCGGAAAAGGGAAGAAATATTGAAGTCGAAATTTCTTTTATCTTTATAAGATACAAAAAGTTTCTTTCGTTATGAACGTCTTTTGATTTTTATTCTTCCATTTCATATTACTATTTTCTTTTCCTTTTACAACTTTATTGTTTTTTATATTCCCTCGTCTTTTGGTATCTTCTCTTATACAAATTGTTTCAAATATAAAATGTTTCATCGTATGCAATATTTTTGTGAGTTTTTCAAAACCATTTTTAGATAATACGAACAGAGGCGGCGATTACATTTTGCAGAAGGTATTCTTGCAGAAATTAGGGCATCTGTCTGCTGCAATAGAAAGTGTAAGTTTTTTGGGTAAGATTATTTAAATAGAAATCTGGAACCACGAAAATTATTTTGAATATAAGACTACTAATCAAGGAGACCTCGGATCGAATCCCACATAAGATATAATTATTCTTGTATGTTTTTTCTGGTGAATTCTCGCTTTCCTCACAGACTATGCCATATTATACTGACAGGCTCATGTCAAGACCTCTATAATAAACAGCTGCTTGAGATGTAATTGATTTTTAAGTTTTTTGAAGAAATATATATCTTTTAGAGCAGATTCAAAATAAAAACTCTCAACTGTCAATTACCAGTCTATTGAAAAGTTTAAATTTGTAGCATGAATATGGCAGATCAAAGGGATAAATCTGAAATGAGGCTTAAATTTTCGACAATCAACTTCAGTCATTTTAAAGCGGATATAGTTATAGACTTTTACTCAAAACTATCTTCAAGGACTAAGAAAAAGCTTTCTTTTGATATAGAGAAATGTTCAATACTCGAGCGTTTCAGGCAAGATGAATGTTCATTGAATTAGACGAAATGATGAATTGTGGAACTGAATCTATTTCTTGATTAGTTTAAAAGTAAAATTAATGGGCAAAGATAAAAATATTTTCAAAAGAAAACAGAAAGCTATAATTTTTTGAAAATGAAAACGACTTAGAGAAAAGTGTGAAAACAATGCACAAAGGAATCCCAACAAAAAAAAATTCAATAATTGAATAAAATAATGTTGCACTTCTTTTGGTGATGGAAGTTAATTTTTTCCAATGTATAATATGTATCAGTACAAACCAGTAGATGAAAACTAAAATTGGATCTGACCTTAATAAAATAATTGACCTTAATAACAGAGTTTCGCCTTTTAATTTTCGAAATTCTCATTTTGTCGTATTTACACAAGCATGTACATTCAATTCAATACTATTATTTGTTACAGGAAAAGTTTTTTAAGCATCACTTGTGACGAAAAAGTTTTCGATAAAATTTGGGTTATTTATTTATTTATTTTTTATTTTAGAAATATCTGAAGAGTTGAGAACACTCTTTCTCAGTTGGTTAGCATAAATCACTGTAATTCAAACGCAATACTGAATGAAAATTATGTTTATAAATCAAATAAATTGATATGCATTTTTAATTGATTAAAATCATCAAAAAAGAAATAGAACAGCTATTCAGTATTTGCAACACTCTCCCGGTCTCAAGTGGGGTCAAGGTATAATGCCAGCCCCCCCTTGAGAATTCTAATCAAATAATAGAAGCAAATGAGAAAAAATATAACCAGTTTATATTAAGAACGTTTTGCAAGAAAATTATTTAAATACCATTAAAAAGAAGAGGAAAATTATATAGAGACGGTTCGCTCGGTTCCATTCAGCCAATTCTCTTCCCCCACCCTCGTTGCGCACTCATTTTTTTTCCATATCCGGACATGAGTACAAAAATAACTATCATTTTTTTTTTCGTTTACTACATAAGATAACGAAAATTCAATCTATAAGTATTAATAGGTATAAATGTAAATGAAATACTATTTACTGAGGGAGGACTATTTACTGATTTATGCTTCTTCAGCTGAAAATTAAAATGGATACTTATAACTTACATTAATAACAAAAATTATATTTCAGATCTACCCTTACCTTTGATGATTCTATGCCCTTCTACATCTATCTGTGATCAATTGATGTGTCGCAGTTATGGACGTGATTGGTGTGTCACTTACATTTAAACATTTATATTTCTAATTCAGGTTCGCCTATTAGTTAATTCGATGTTTGTGGAAAGGCAGATCTTACTAGATTGTGCCAAAAATGTGACAATCTTCCAGAGATGAACTGGTGTAATCAATAACACTCAGTCACCCTTGACTGTTGAATAACTCACCACACAGCTAGTAAAAAACTCAACACACTTCAATCCCGAATATTGAAGCATTCTTGTTACTGAACTATCACTTTACACACGCAAAAACGGTTCTTTCTTCAAATGACTTCGCAGATCACACAGGGACGGATTAAGAATTCCCCCCCCCCCGATCAGTGCCAAGTTATCAAATAAACAGGGATAAATTTGGTGCTGCAGGAGCAATTACCCGCAGCAATATCAAAAATAATAAAATTTTTGTTATGAGAGAGTGAGAAATTTTTTCGAAATTACATCTACAATTTTACTCAAGAAATGTCAAAACCAATTCTATATTTTTACGTGGTTAAAAAATATTAATTAAATTATAGAGTTGCAAATGCTTCGAAGGTAGTCTTATCTACTGTCGGGAGAATAGGAAATAACATTAGATATTAGATCTTATATCTATATTATATATAGAAATTATAGAAATAAGAGAGAGTCATGCGGAGCGTGGGGGGGGGGGGGGGCGGTGGTCTGAGCTTTCATTATTTTCAAATTCATCTCTTCTTTCATCTCTATGCGTTTTTCACTCTTTTATTTAAAGCTTTCTCTCTTTCACTGAGATCTTTCTCAATATTCTAAATAATTTAATAAATTTCCCTTTTTGAAGGTCCTCACTTTTAATAAAAAGAATCTCACTATACTTTATCTGCCGATGAGATATAGTCTTTCTATCAGCTGTCAACGCTGGTCTGAATTTCATATTGAAACTTCATTCCTTGGCAGTCATTTGACCCCACGTTTTAAGGTACAAGTCGACCGTTGCTTTTTAGCTAGTCCTATAAGCACTTCCTGCTACCTGAGCTCATGTTCCGAGGGGGAAGGAGTGGGCGGTCTCACCGCTGTCACCCACTCGCATCAACCAGCAGCAGAACATTACAGGTGGTCGAGCCCTTCCACTTTGTCTTTCGTTTCCAACTGGTTTCATTTTACCTGACCTCCCAGTATATAAGAATAGCACCTGAAAAAGAAAACACTCGAAAAACAAGTTTAAAAGGAAATGTCACAGAAGGATTAATTTGAAGAAAATATTACAAAAGGATTTCCTTTTCTGCCAGATCTTCTACTGTGGCATATAAACTGACAGGCTCCTGTCAGACCTCTGTGGCAAGCAGCTGCTTGAGGGGGTATTTATTTTTTATTTTTTATTTATGGTTTGAAAGACGAAATCCTAAAATTTGTTTTAACCTATCAATGGTGGTAGTACGTCATAGCGATGTTAACTTAGATTTATTTAGCTGAGAGAGAGAGCGAACCTGTCCAAAAATAATTTTTTCTCTCTCTTTTCATGAAATTCATAATTACGTGCAGAGTTCTAACACAACAAAGTTTAACTAAAAACCTCGAAGTAGGAGGAAAATTCATGAATTATGAATTCATACATGCGAAATTTACCGAGAAATTACACGAACAGGAAGCAAAAGCGTGGCAAGAATTGGGATTACGGTGGATGCAGATAAGGAGATCCTTGGTGGTCATCTTTTAAAATTTAATAAATAAAAATTAAAATTAAGTAAATAAAAAATTTTCATAAGTGTTCTCTCAAAATGTGCACGATTTTCTGATGTTGCCCTTCTAGTTTTTGTATAAAAAATGAAATAATTTCGTTGATTTGTAATCACCTGCAGTAAAAGAACACCAACAAAAATATCACTGCGTAACCGTTTGTACTCGTATAACTGTCCACTTAATCATTAATAGAGCCAAAAAAGATTCATTTTGAGTTAAGTTTAACTGTTTAACCTCTGAGCTTCCCTTTTCACACACAACGGACTAAATGACCTAAATTACCAGTTTTCAGAACCCCAAGGGCTCAGAGAATGGAAGTGGAAGGGGATTCACTGAATAATTATGTTGGAGACAGGTGGAAGTCTCATCAAAGCTTCCCAGTACAGTTTTTAACGTGCACATCGTGCGACTTTCATGCTTAAGGGACCACGATTAACGTCCCATCCGGACGGCGATTTTTCCAAGCTTAACTGTATCCTCTTTGTGACAGAGAGCATAACAGGGGTTAACGAAGAAAATTCTCATTTTCTGGCCCAGTTGGGATTCGAACTTGGGAACACAAGATGATGAGCTTGGTTCTTTATCAACTGAGATTCGATACCACTAATGATAAAATTTTCCAAGTGCAGTTCGATCTTTGATGATTCTTTTAATCTTGCTACACGTTAACATAACAACATGACCTTCTCTGCATTTATCCGAGAAGAGATCTGAGAACTTAAGAACATGAAACACAAATTAGTGAGTAAAGCAAGTACCAAAAAGCATTTGGTACTTGCTTTACTCACTAATTTGTGTTTCATGTTCTTAACTTTCAATCATAAAGAGATTTTACTAAGCCTTATCTCGGGCAAATTTAAGTAAATATCGCAGTTGTTTTCCACATCACAAAATAGTCGCAATACACTGAAAGAAAGAATAGTTAGAGTGCTAGGCTACAAATCAAAGAGACGTGGATTCGAGACCGAATAAGGCATTGATACTCCACGTGTTGCATTTCTCCTGAGATCTCTCCCTTTACATAGATCTTTTTCTTAGCATTTCATACTGACAGCTTCGTTTCAGATTTATATGGCATGCTGCTGTTTCAGGGATATTTACTTCATTTTTTAATAGTGGAAATTAATTTGAAAAAACAAAGTCCTTCGAAAATACCAACAGCTTTTAAAATACACTCATTCACATTTTTACTCACTCTCCTGGAAATAAGGTACAGTCGCTCAAAAAAGTATCCGAATACTGTGATTGATTACAGAATTCAGAAAAAAATATCTGGCAACAATATTTTTAGAAATTAGTGATCTGGCAACTTCGTGTGACACGAAGTTGCCAGATCACTAATTTCTAAAAAAATTGTTGCCAGATATTTTTTTCTGAATTCTGTAATCAACCACAGTGTTCGGATACTTTTTTGAGCGACTGTACAGCACAGACCCAAAACATTATGTCACCTTAAGAAAACTGATTTTTTGCTCCCTAAGTACACTTATTTTTTGCCGCCTCAAGGAAATTTACTTTTTACCACCCGAAGAAAAACTTATTTTTGCTTTCATCAAGTAAATTGACTTTTTCGCCACACCACTTCATTTTTTGCAGCCTCCCAAAAATTTGTTTTGTGAATTTGCTTTTTTTTCCCTTTACAACAGTTTTTTTGTTGTTGTCAACTCATGTGATCGTAACGTTCTTTTCCCATCCCTAAACCCTCTTACCATTTCCGTAGCTCTACCTGAATATCCTTTTCTTCCCCTACATTTGAAATAAATAATGCTAGCCAGGATCGGATCTAGTGGGAGGGCACTAAAGGGAAACACCCCTTTTTTTTTTTTAAGAATTCTAGCAACGGGAACGTATTTTTCAAGAAGTTCTGTAAAAACTACTAAAATGGAGGAATATTGTTTATATGGGGTTCCCGTACAAACTTGCTATCCCTTCCCCTTTTATTTTTTTCTAGATCCCCATCTGATTCAGTAGTAACACGGTTTCAAAACTACTATGCTCACAAAATTATGTGAATACCTTAGCACTTTACATTCAGGGCACTTTTGAGTTGAAATTATAACAGGTCCATCCAACTACTAGCATGCCACCCTTAAAATTTTACTGTCCTAAGCGACCGCTTGGAATGCTTGTGCTGTTTCGCGCACTTTGATAAGGAATAAAAGTTTTTACTTCCCACTCCAAAATGTAGTTGCCTGACTAATATTTTAAGTTTTAAAGCAAGGCGCTTTTAAAATAAAGTTCTCATCGGTTTCTCCATATACCAATGTTTCCGTCACGAAGCTCTCCAATAAATAAGAAATGAAACAATATTTTCGTATATATTTATATTCGCATATAAACAAATTAAAAAAAATCCTTTTATTAAATCTCTAACCCTAAAGACTGCATGAATGCATTCACTTCAATAAGACACATTGCTTTTTTAATATTTTTTTTTATATTTCTGGTCATTTTTATCGTTTTCCCGATATTTTCTTCCATTTCCCCCCCCCCCCTCTTTCTTTCCTTTTTGGAAATTGCCTATCTTTAGCAGAAAGAAAAGTAGAAGGACGGAAGAAGAAGTACGGGAAAAAAAATATCCGGATAAACATCTATAACCCAGAAGGGAAAAGGAAAATAATAAATAAGCCAGAAAGAGCCATTGCCATAAACTGACCACCTAAAGGATGAGGAGCGACCATTTTCGATTATGTGCACTTTTCCAACGTGCATAAAGCGTTCAATATTTGATCAACCCCTGCAATTCAGTGCTTCTGATAGCTCGCAAGAAAGGGAACCTCTCAGCATCCAGAGGTTAGAATACGGTAACTAAGTGGACATGAATGAAAGGGCAGATCTCTCGATACTGAGAAGCCCACCATCTGCCGCTGGAATTCGTCCGCCTGTGTAGTCACGATCTCCATGATGCACCTGTTTCCGCGTTGCCCTCTCTCTTTCTGTCTTTTCTCCCCATCTCCAAATGCCTGCCTGGCACGTGCCACACAATGGCGGGCGGGGGCGTTGGGCCATCCCCCGGCAAAGGTACATCCGTCTTCTTAGCCGTGCTGCACAGCACAAGGTCAGTGCTCGTTCGTCTCCGAGGCGGGCCCGTATCGATCCGAATGTCTCTCACAACAGTGAAGACAGGGCGCCTGCAAACTTCATTCAACAAACTTGGAAGGGGCAGATTATAAAACCATCAACGCACTAATCTGTTTGCTCGGACTTGTCGTTACACTGCCGGGAAGTGATGAAGGATGAGGAAGAATCCCTTTGAGGATTGGTCTGCATACATTCTCTCACTTCACACCGTGATATAATAAGTGAGACGAGGATGACGCCTTGTTTCTTTCAGGACCAGAAGCAAGCGGTTAAATCAACACGACGCTTAAGCGTTGATATCAAGGCGTGGCATATAGGAAATCATCTTGATCATTACAAACCTTCGCGCAGGGGATTCAAAACGTGGGATTCAAAAAGAGTGCGGCATTCATGCATCTATACACACTATATTCGCAAGTATTTGGTCACTTTCCTATTATGTGAATTAAAAAAAATTTGGTGCAGTATTTGAAGAGTTGTAAAAGTCGAAATATTTTAAAATGTTTATAAAATCTATTCCTCGCCCTAAGAAATTTTCTCTAAAATGAAGAAAACTGATTGAATTTTTACACGTATTTCTGAAACTCTGCTTAACATAGAATTATTGCAAAATTTGGTAGTTTTCGTTCTCTTTATTGAGCTCAAACAGCAATTCATTGATTCAGAATTCTCAGAGAGAGTTCTGATACTATCAGCCACACAAAATATTTGCAATATAACAACTGTTATTCGCATTTAACTTGCTTATACCACGAAAAATATGATTGAAATATGATGTATACAGTTCCAATACTTCTGCAAATACTGGATGAATTTTGCTACACGACAAGATTCAACTATATCTCAGTTTGTGTCAATAAATGCAAGTTAAATAAATTTACACTGACTCCATTGAAAGAATTACGTAAGTAAAAATGCAGGACAAATCAATTGCGTTGAAAAGGATATTTTTTTACCGCCCGTGCCAAAATATTAGAGATTTCACATGTTATTTCAATGGAGATCTAACTCGAAACTCTATGACTTCTAAAATATGCATTTAATAGAAAAATGTGACTGAAGATAAATTTAAGATCATAAATCAAATCAATTTCAATCTCGATTTTCAATAATATTCTTGCAGCATTTAAAGAGTTATGCAACCTATAAAATTGTATTGTTTTGTAAAAAAAGTTATGTATATTTATTTCATTAAATCGTTTGAAACAATTATTAAGTTTCAATATATTTCTGAGGAAGTTGTGGAAGCTGGAATATAGTTCAGCTTCCATAACTCTTTAAATATCGAAGGAATATTGTCGAAAATCAATATTTAAATGGCGTTAATTGTGATCTTTGTCTTCAGTGGCAAATTCCCATTAAATGCATAGAGCTTCGAAGCTGGATTTGCATTAACACGCAAATTCTCTAATATTTTGGTAAGGCAGTGGGAATCTATAAATAATCGTTTGAGGCAAAGAAAAATCGCTTTAACTCCAGCGTAGAGGTAGCTTCAAATTCCTTATTACTTTGAAAGCTCATGAACGCGCCCTAACACTTTTGGTAGTACAGTCGCTCAAAAAAGTATCCGAACACTATGGTTGATTGCAAAATTCAGAAAAGACAACCTTCGTGTCACGTGACACGAAGGTTGCCAGATGACTAATTTCTAAAAAAATCAATGCCAAATATTTTTTCTGAATTTTGCAATCAACCATAGTGTTCGGATACTTTTTTGAGCGACTGTACAGTGTATTTTAAGTTCGCTAAATGCACAAGTGTGACTTATCGATCTTTAACATTTTGAAGGTCACAGAGAAGAAGGTCACAGAGGTCACGCTTCGTTGTAGTGATATTAAATTAATGATTAGTTTTCAAAATATGAATTGAAATATTTCTTACTACTTGCGAAAACACTAAAATCGAGAAAGGATGCATTCTGTTCGCATGAATAATGGTTTACGGACAGTTATCAAAAGAAATGAAATGTTTCCTATGTAATCAAAAATATAAATATGATTTATATAGTACACTACGTCGATCCTTTAAAACAGCTTCAGCACATAGCAAGATACATAGCGATTGGCCCTCCCCACTGAAAATTCTGAAACCGTAAAAAATTTTCAATAATAAGACTCGAGAAACGTATTCTTTGTACGTATTTGGTTGTTTTTAAGCCTTTATTATCGCATTTCAATAGCGAACAGGGAAGAAAAGCAGCAGAAACACCGAGACTGCGCAGTTAACGAAGACAGTTTTCTCAGCTCATTGGCTAATTAAGCTATCAATTACTTGTCAATCAACTAATGATATCATACAACTAGTATACATTATCTCTTACATTAATAGCACTAACCACAACACTTCATAATAACAAATTTTTGAAGTCATCACCCAGGTCAAGACAATTTTCCTATACGCCATGTTGACCAACAGCATAATACTGTTCAAAAGGTAGATATCATCCATCACTGGTTGGTTAATAAATTATTGATAGTTTGATAACGAAGGACCTGTGAGAATCATTGATACTTCAACTGCGCAGTCTCACTGTCCCAGTTTCTTCCACTCACACTTTGCCACTGTTAAATTATATAAAATTTCATACTTTAACAACAGTGAATAAACCATATTTACTTATTTGGAATTTTTTTCTCTTCCATAGGTAACATTTTGCCCGCCTCGCCTTCCAAGGAAACGGCAAATTTTCGGTTAGGTCTTCCTATCCTGAAAAATATCTCTGATTACGCGTCTGAACTCTTGTCTTCTTAAAAATAGAAAGATTCCAATGCCGAGGGGCGGGGGTGGCTTAGTCGGTAGCGCGCCAGGCTCGTAATCTGCAGTTCCCAGGTTCGAGTCCCAGCTGGGTCAGCGTTGAGATTTATCTCCGAAAAATTCCCCGCCCTGCTTACGGTTAGTAGGGGACACCGATAGACTTAGAAAGGCCGCTGTCCGTCGGAAGGGACGTTAAGCCGTGGACCCGAGTATGGGAGAGCCATATCCTGTGCACGTTAAAGAACACGCTGGATGGCCTTGACGGGAGGCTACCATCTGTCTCCCAACAGCTATTCCAGTGGGTCCCCTCCCCCAACATTCTCTAAGCCTTCGGGGTCTCTGTGACCTGGCCATTTAGCCCATGGTGTGCAAAAAAGTGCCGCTCAGAGGTAAAACAACCCAATCCAATGCCGAAATGTTGCACAGAATATGAATGAAAATCGTATGCTAAGTACGCCAATGGAAATATGAAGTACTTTAGCCATGTTACTACTTAATAAAATTTTTATTTTCTGAAAAATTCGGTCTCTTAGAAAGATTTCAAATATTCCAGCTGGTATGTAAGTAAAGAAATTAAGAACAAAATTCAAAATCGTGAAAAGTTCATCAACTGCTGAGCTGGAAGAATGATCACATGAACAAAGGCTGACAAATCTCAAATATCCAATCACTGAAATGGAAAGGAATTGTTCCTGAAGACGTAACAGAGATTTATTTATAGGACAACACACCAAGTACATTTAACAGTGTTAAAAAGTTTGAGTGGCAACACCAGAAGACACCACATGTGTATCAGCATTCCTTTGGCGAAGCAAAACTGTAAATACAACACTTTCGTGTGCAGAACAGGAGAGGATTTAGAACCCACTTCCAACAGCAACAGATGTGATTTCGCCATCATTCCACAGTTGGAGCTGAAAATTGAATCAAGTGGACCTGCCACCTTTCACTTCAGATTAAAAGCCTCCGTGCCGTCCCGTGGCAGAGTGGTTAGCACGCTTGGCTACTGATCTAAGGGATCTTGGGTTCGAGCCCCGGATTAGGCATGGATGTGTGTGTTGTTTTTCTGCTGAGGTACTGCCATCCTCTCAGATCTCCTACTGTGGCATATAAACTGACAGGCTCCTGTCAGACCTCTGTGGCAAGCAGCTTCTTGAGGGGGTATTTATTTTTATTTTTTATTTTTAGTGAATTTTGTTGCAACAAATCGTAGCTGTTGGGCAAGCGTTTGTTTTGTATGTGTCATTTGTACCAGGAAAGGAGGAATGATTAATGGCATGAGTAAGAGTGCAAGGCACCATCTGATCTTTCTGTGTAATCAATATGCAGTAAATAGATAATATTTGTTCAATTCTCTCTCTTATTGAGGGCAAACAGCAATTAATTCAGAGCTCTATAGTGAAAATTCTGGTACTATTAGTGCTAGACAAAACTTCTTAATGAAAAACAACATTCCAATAATCTGTGTTCCATTTACTTTGTCTTTAGACTTTATAAATGAGCACCAAATATTGCCACTTTTTACAATTATTCTGTATTTACAGTAAATCAATCTATTTTTGCCAATGCTTTCAAATGTTTGTACATGATGTTTACCTTGAGGTTGATTAGATTTTGCAATTCAGCCGTTTACTAGACCGTGAAATTTCATTTTCAGACAATAAATTTTCCTTTGACTTCTTTAGCTTAAAGAATTTGCTTGGATCAAAAATATTGTATCAATGTGGAAATCAATGGTAAAACGTAGTAATCAGTGGTAAATAGTTGTAAGACAATTGCTTTAGAAAAACAATTCTCAACTGTTAGAAAGCTTCTACGGCAAGTACTTTACATCACGAATGTACTGGTGTAAAAGAAATTATGCTTCATCATGTCTTTACAATATTCCGAAATTAAAAACAACACTTTCAATTACTCATTTCCATAAACTGTATATAATAATAAATGTACATTCGGAAAAAACTCTTTATTTCTTGCATAAAGTATGGAACTATTTGCTGTGGCTGAATGTTACATTTGAGAGTTGTTCTTGAAAAAATTCATGGTGGTGTTGCATCTTTTCATTGGTTGTTGCCTTCTTTGATTTTGAGTTTTTAACCACTTCACTCTTTATAGGAAATTAAGTATAGAATGATGAATTTTCAGTTCACTTCTAATTTAATGTCTCGAAAAGCTCTTTCTTTACACATCATGGAACAAAAATTCTAGTCAACGACCAAGTCTCACCATTATTTACATTTCTGTAAGTAATATCAAAATATATTATTATTGATTGATTAATTAACTACCTGTATGATTATATTTGGTCGTGTTCACTTAAGTGACTATATGTCCCCGTTTTCTGGAGGATAAAATAATAAATAATAAATACCCCCTCAAGCAGCTGCTTGCCACAGAGGTCTGACAGGAGCCTTTCAGTTTATATGCCACAGTAGGAGATAGTCCCTACTAAAGTTAAATGTCCATTTTCCTGAAAAATGCATATGATAACAGTGATTTTTGTAATTAACCTAAGACAGTCAAGTTTTAATATGTACTACTAGATTTATTTATGCTTCTAGATTTTTTATACTATGCTATTGTCATATACAATAGTGAATAAAATATGTCCTGAAGGGGAAAATAATTTCTTGAAAAGTCAATTCTTCAGATTGAATTTTTAAAAGTCCGTGGATCTTCTGCTTTAAATCTGGTCGCCCAACTTAAAAGTGTAAAAAAACGCCTGTCATTATTTCAAACATGTCTTTATAATGTTTGAAACATTCAAATAGACAATTCTCAAATGTTAGAATTGAGGTAGATTAGAATAAAAGAGAGAAAGTAGGAAATTTTATTACTATATATATTGAGATTTGATGATGAATTGTATAGGAACCGTGATCTAACGTATTGAAACTGCGTTTATAACAAATGCACTAACAAACGCAGCAGCAATCCATCAACCAGCAAACCTCAACAAATAGACAAGGCTTTTACTTTCGGTGATTAGTGTCATCTACGGTCCGCCGCTTTCACGACTTAAACAGCTATTCCCTGGAGATTCTCAGCGTGTAAAAAAACAATGGTGTAGGTGGGTAGCTGTCCTTCTCAGCGTCGTCTACCAACGCCTGACAAATGACTTTCTACCCGCACCTGTGTGTTCTGTACACAGTACTTTAACTTAGTTCTGGCAGACGTGGCTGAGAGAATCATTCATACCGTTGTTTACTCTGCGGTTGGTCGTTACAACTCTCACGCTATCAATTACCAACACTTCTTTCCGTTCTTGGAGTTAACTGTATCCGCTCATGATCCATGACCAGTATTATGCTGAGGCACGAGCATACAAGGCTTGCTTCAGCGGTTGCACTTCCTCCTGCGTTGCTTTAGCGCTTCCGTTAGCGTGTTTGCCCTTTTACTTACTCTGTTTTTTAGCTTGCCAAGAGTTGATTCTGCGCTTACTAAATTTACTTTGGAAATAATATTTTTTGCTTCGATGTTACCTCTTTTTTTATTTTCTTCTCCTACAGCTTAAAGCAAAGTCATTTTGCAGCTGCTAAACTGTAATTTAAAAATATATAATAGCTGCTTTCGGTGAATGTTTAAGTGGAGAAAACATTCAAATCCAAGTGAGAAAAACAGGGGAGGCAAAATTTAAGCACAACTTTTGGTGCTTAAATTTTGCGGTAAGTGCTGCTTGCGCTGCGCAATCTGATAAGCAGAGAATTGCTCAAGTTCAGTTCGAGACATGATCTGGCACTTTTTTTAATAGACCTTATTTAAGGTGGTAATAATTGCAAAATTATAATAATACTCATCGAACTCTCTGAACGTACACAGATAAAATACACTCAGTTAAAAATTAAATTTTGCTTTGTCTTCTAGATTAATGATTTATTAATATTAATACTCATTAATAGATAATTATTCTCTAATTAACAAATAACTTACATAATCCAATTTTGTGCTGTTACGTCTAATGACATGCAATGATCTACTAAGACAGATAAGTTGTTTCACCACTGAGGTACACTTTTTGTGCATAATTTGCTAAATGGCCAGTTTATAAAGACACAAGGACTCGGAGGTGGATAGGGATTCACTAAAAAAATGTAAAGAGATAGTTTTTTTTCTTGACAATTACAAGAAATATTTAAAATATTCTGAGCCCGTCCTCGTTTGTATTACCTTGAGCCCGAGGCCGCCCTCGTTTGTGTTACCTTGATCCCAAGCCTTCCCTCGTTTGTGTTGCTTTGCGTCCGAGCCCGCCTTCGTTTGTGTTACCTTGCTCCCGAGCCGCCCTCGTTTGTGTTACCTTGATCCCAAGCCTTCCCTCGTTTGTGTTGCTTTGCGCCCGAGCCCGCCTTCGTTTGTGTTGCCTTGAGCCCGAGCCGCCTTCGTTTGTGTTACCTTGATCCCGAGCCCGCCTTCGTTTGTGTTAGCTTGATCCCGAGCCCGCCTACGTTTGTGTTACCTTGATCCCGAGCCGCCCTCTTTTATGTTACCTTGAGCCCGAGCCCGTCTTCACCTGTGTTACCTTGAACCCGAGCCCCCCTCGTTTGTGTTACCTTGAGCCCGAGCCCCCCTCGTTTGTGTTACCTTGAGCCGAGCCGCCCTCGTTTGTGTTACCTTGAGCCCGAGACCGCCCTCGTTAGTGTTACTTTGAGCCTGGGCTCTCCCGACAAAGCCCAAGGTCAGACTAATCTCTATTATGTATGTTAAATAATTTTTCAATAAAATATACACACAATAAAGAGTTTTCAAAAAAAAAAATAAAATGCTACCTAGCATAAAAGAGAAATAATCCTAAAAAATGGAGTTACGCAATATGTGATCGACAATATATAATAATAGACAATATATAATATCGACAATATATAATAATAGATAGTAAACGAATTGTAGGCTTTACTTTCATCAATCGCAGTGTGAATCGAATTTACTGAAAAATAAATAATTCCTACTTAGGTAAATATATTCGAAAATAAGATTCGGTAGCAAAGAAAGAAAAATCAAACATGATGAACATTGGCGTCAGTAACACTCAAACTCGAAAGTCCAAACTCTTGTTTAATTGCATGCTTTTAATTACTTTTTCCAGTTGTCTTTGCATTCACTCTTAAAGGGTAAACCAATTCAGCAGATGCCATTTATTTCCCGATCAATTAAAACAGCGGAAAGGCAGTGAGAGCGTTAAGAATCCTATCTGCAGCTCTTTTCTCGGCACCCGCCTCACCGGGGCAGACAAAATGCACTGGGATCATTGAAGATTACTGATACAATGACCTTCCGATAATAGAAAATACTCCCGCTCCGATACCTTTAACTGATTTGAAAGGCGGCGCGGATCATTAGAAAGCGCCCTTCTTTCAGCCGACTGATGCACAGATCCTGTCGAGAGTATCTTGAGTGGCAGCACGTACCTAATGGGTTGCTTGATTACTCCTTGACATTTAGGGTAAAGGCAAGAGCCAGTTCTCTCTGTCGGCGAACTCGGGATTGGCTAGCCAGGAGTATATGCACCAGCGCACCTCCTTCAACAACAACCACTAGCAATCACTGAACTACCTCCTAACGTCCTCTTCAGTGCTATCTGGGGATTACGGACCTGGTTCCCACCCCC
Source organism: Ryuthela nishihirai (assembly GCA_038380435.1). Lineage (NCBI taxonomy): Eukaryota > Metazoa > Arthropoda > Arachnida > Araneae > Heptathelidae > Ryuthela > Ryuthela nishihirai. The sequence continues at coordinate 111,337,055 of JAWZYU010000001.1, forward strand.
AGTTCATCGTAGCGAACCATATCCCCAAGTAGTCCTGTCGCGATGACTTGTCACCCACCGTGAAATGATGAACTTCCTCTGACTGTGTTGCATACGTTACAGGGGCGACTACAGAACAGCGCAAAGCAAGACCTTTATGGCATCACATACATTGTAGAGGAAAGTCCAGAGACAAGTACCTTATTTTTCCGCAGAGATTTGCAAAATGTAGCGTACAACGCAGCAGGGAGGATGTGTTCTTTTGCCGAGTTCGGTGAAAAAAAAAAGCGCCGGTGTTCAAGAGAGCGTGAAGTTTTTAGGAATATTGCATGCATCCAAGGGGGGAAACTTGTGCATGCAGAGTCAGTGGTGTGTAGTCATATAAGACAACTGCCGTTTAGACAACGGAGCCGTTACCGAGGACGGTAATGTCACACCTGAGGTTTCTTGCACATCAAGATGAGATGGCACAACACGAATTTATAAAATTAACTCCATATGCTTTCAACGGGTTAGATATTTTGTTGGTGCTATAGAATGTTTTGTGTTGTTTTGCAAGTTATGATTAAACAAAAAAAAAGGAGTAGTAGGGGATAACTGCATAGTAAATCTCAAAAAAAAAAAAAACAATTAGAATATTAACACTTCTTTTAAGACAAAGATTTGAAAGTGGTGCATTTTATTCGCGTTTCGCTTCAATAAATTGAAATTACTTTTTTGACTGCGGGTAAATGAGTTGTAATAAAAAGTCTTTTCCATTTAAAAGTTGCGATAGGAAAAAAATATTTTAGATAATGGAAGTTGCTGCTAGTTGGTTGAATTGCTTTATCTCTGAAGGTTAGTTTTTTTTGTACACAATAGGCTAAATGACCTGGTTAGAAAGATCCCAAGATCTCAGAGGAGGTCGAACAAGGGGATCCACTATACAGTTGTTGGGAGATAGCTGAACTTCTCTCTTCAAGGCCACCCAGCATGTCTTTAAACTGCAGAAAGTATGGCTCTCTCCTGTACACAGTTCATGGCTTAATGTTTCATCTAAAGGACGGAGTTCTTTTTAAGCCCTAACGTGTCCCCTTTCTAACTGAAGACAGCACAGGGTGGAGGCTAACGTAGAAAAATCTCAACCCTGCATACTTGGGACTCAAACTTGGGAACTGAGAATTACGAGAGGGGGGGGGGGGGTAGTCTCAGTCGGTAAAGTCAGTCTCGTGATATGCAGTTCCCAAATTCGAATCCCACTGGGTAAGCGTTGAGATTTATCTCTCAAAACTCCCCGCCCTGCCTGCGGTCAGTAGAGGACAGCGATAGGCTTGGATAGGACGATAAACAATGCCCCCGTGTGCTGGAGAGCCATTCTATCTGCATGTTGAAGAACACGCTGATGGTCTTGACGGGAGATTTCCATCTATCTCCTAACAGCTGCCATTTAGACCAGTGTGTGCAAGAAAAGTGCCACTCAGTAGTAAAACACCCAATCCAATTCATTTTAAGAACTCAGAGCGCTAGCGGCTGAGCCAAAAAACCCCATCTCGACTTGCTATTAGTGCAGATGGATCTTTACTTTTTTTTTTATTATTTTTTAAGAAATGCATAAAATATATTGTTTGTTGCATGCACATTTCGTTTGTGGTCCATATTTAAATTTGGGCAGCGACCTAAAACGTTCAGAAATTGGGTCAAATCCCCCCCCCCCCCACTAAAACACTTTTAGTTCTTTATTTTTCATGAAACAACTTTATGAATATAACAAGTTTTGATGGTGAGAAGGATGTGAGAAAATGAAATTCGAAATCTTTAGTTATTTGTTTTGTGACACTGAATAGTGCAGTTAAAAAAAAATGCATAACGTTTATCTTCGTAATCATTTACTTTCAAGGTTTTTTATTTTGCTTTCTGTTTTTGGAATTAGAACAGGTTGGGGATTTCTCCTCCCAACCATTTAGACATTTATCACCTCCTTCCCTAGCTGGCTATAATACATATGATCATCAAACTAAGGTTCAAGAGAGTTTTTAAAGGGGACGGCGAGAAAATTTACGGGAGATTAATTCTAGTTGTCAAAATTAATTTTTCGATTCACACTAGTGATGGCAATTCTGAAGAGAAATTGGAAATGTTTGCTGATGTAAACGAAACTTCGCTGTCTGTGGGTCACATTGAGCAAGCTGATTTTTTTCGTTGTATTTATAATAATAATAATAATTTTTTTCATGCAGGTGGTTACAGTAAGGCAAGGTACAGGTAATTATAAATATTAATATAAATCCTAGTCAAAATTGTTTCCACGTTTCCCATTGCTATTACTGTTTTGAACATCAATATCTTCTTAAATTTTAAATATCTTGTAACATTACATCGTAATTAAGCTCTAACATGACAAATTTAAAAAAAATATGTTTATCATCAACGTTTGGCGAAATGATATAGAAAGGTGATCTAGGGTAAATTGCCGCAAATTCTTTGGGGAAAGTTATTGCATTATAGCAACTCATTTGTTGAATATTTTTCTTCTTTTTAATGCTATACACGTGCACAAAAAGGCTTATTAACGTAAGAATTTGCTAGTTTTTTTTTTATTTTAAATATTGTACTAGATTTAAGAAATAATTTTCTCTACATATGATGATATATAATTTGTCTGAGCAGTTATTTTGTTAGCTATTAAAACATCAATGTCTAAATTATGGTGACATTCAAATAGCCTGCTTCCCTGTCTGAAACAGTTGTTTATAAATGCGTCTGACAGTTTTGTAGCAACGATTACTCCAAACGTAAATATCTCAACAACGTCATAAAGTTAAAAAAATTGGGGGTTTAGGAAGACAGAAGAAACTGTCTTGAACAAAATTATCATCAACACGTGGCGAAATATAGTCCCGTATATATATTTTTTCCGCTTTAGCGGTTTGCGAACAGTTATCAATTGCGATTTTCTGATCCTGGACCGAATAAAATAAGGATTTCATTTTGTAAAAGTTTTTTTTTTAAATATAAGTAGTTTTACATAACGTCTTTGTTCACAAGCCGTGACCTACTTTTTACACTGTGAATCACCTGTAAGACTTGTAGATCATTCTGACTAAGTCCATCATGGATATTGGGTTCTCTGCTTCTGGAAGATCGCCAGTTCTGGAATAATTTGTCTTACAGCAATACATTTTTCCAAGAATGTTATCAGCATAAATTGTTAACGATGAAGAAAATTAATCTACCACTTAGTTGGTATGTATAGAAGAGTGTATTAAAGCTGATTAAGGTGTGGAACAGAGATGAGTTCTGGCTCAAAATTTCGAGAACGAGCCCTGTTCGAGTACTGAGCCCTAATTCGAGCTCGAACCATTTCGGCACTGCAGACAAGTCAAGGTTCTGTAATGGTTCGCAAAAACTGCTAAAGTTGCATATTATCACATACGTTTCATGGAGTCAAGGTTCTGTAATGGTTCGCAAAAACTGCTAAAGTTGCATATTATCACATACGTTTCATGGAGTCAAAGTTCAGCGATTGCACTCTACATAATAATATCCGGTTCTCATCCTCCTCCAATTCACCTTGTCAGGTGTAGAAGAGCACATTAAAAAATACCTTTCAAGAAGCTGCTTGCCACGGAGGCCTGGCAAGATAGACCTCAGAAGAAGGACAATACAATAAAGGAAACATCCATGCCTTATCTGGAGCATGAACATTCTTGACACTCTAGAGATGGCAACGTATTCACCATATCTGTGGGATTCGTTCTATTTTGTTGCGATCTTAAGCAACCACGGCAATTCCCGATTCCGCCTGACAGCACTACCAGTTATGAAAAGCCGTGCCTATCTAGAGCCCCGGGCAAGAATGCGCCATATAGACGCACCTCAACCCCGACCTCACATGACAGCAGTCCTATAGAAGGAAAGCTAACCACCGGAAGAAACCTAACTTTAATCTGTTCCCCGGTTAGCCATGAACAAGGATATATAGATCCAAGTTCACTCGGCTCCCGGGGTGGAGACTCTTAGTAAGGCCCAGACTTTGGTGAGGGCTCGACCTACTGGGGCACAAATCTTTTCAGAAGAGCCCTCGAACTGCTCACCCAGAGCACCGGATAGGTGAGGTCTAAGACACCGTCACCGTCCAACCGACATGCCAAACCGGTCGGCGGCATCCTCGACCTTGGTTGGTCTTGGCTGTGTCCAACCGGGGACCCAATCCGGCCGGCACAGCAGCATTCGACCAAGCACAGCCTTCAACCGGGTTGCTGGGACCGAAGCCCCCCCCCCCCCCACCACCACCACCACGCCAAGGTGGTCCCCTATCGGGGGGGGGGTGCATATATGTGGGATGCCGTTGGGCATCGAATGTCAATACAATACCCTTTGATCAGTAATCAAGCACATTAATCACTCGGTCACAGGGACGGTAATTACGCTGCATAAATCGAACCCATGCATGACCAATTGCACTTGCAAACAGACATCCTAAAGAAGGAATGATTAGAACAAATTGCAATCGACCACGCGACAGTCTCTCCAGAGTGCCAAGTCTCTGAGTGGGTGGTAAGAACGCAACCCATGAATACAGCTCATGATGGTTTGAGTGCTGAGAGTGGCATTCTTGACATCCTAGAGATGACAACGTATTCACCACGTCTGGTGTGATGTCGTAAATCGAACTGGATATAACGATCCTATCTTGGTGAAGTGAACGTCGGCATAGCGGGGAATGGTATTGAAAGTGACCACGAAACAGAAGCCTCTCTAGGCATGGAAAGGATTAGAAAAGTAATCTAGCAACTAGTCATATAGAGGGACCTGGGCTAAGGTTAGTTGATTTCGTTCTTGATCCCCGAGAGACTATGTGTTCTGACACCAGGTCTTAGCCACGGAGTATATAAGAGAGAACACGGAGAACTGGACCTTTGTGATGTCTTTGAGCTTTTATTTGTTGAGTTAAAGGATACAGCAAGAACGACGTGTGTGCCAGGGGATGTCCATGAGACTGTTTTGCATTAGTCGTTTGCATTAGTGCTCTTAGTCGTTGCACCTCTAAATAAATGTTTTGTTTAATTGAAAAGCTTCATCGCCACTTAATTGTATCTGATTTCTTGACATGATTCGTGAAAAGGATTTCATCTGCTCTAGATCACGAAGTTTGTGCTTAAACAGAAACAAATATGAAGCAGGTAGCAGCCATAGTGTTCCCATATGTCCGCAGTTTCTCTGTATCTTCTTCACAGTGTTCTATTTAACTTTGGGATGTATGGACGGAGCATACAGCATATACCTGTCTTGATCCTCTTCGAAGTATTCGGATCGAAGGCATTATTTCGTCTCGCGCATTATGGCATCTCTCACTACCTTTGCTTCTTCTCCAGACGCTTCACGCATTCTACACACCAATAACTGTTTGGAGCTGCAGGCTGTAAAGATCTCTTACACTCTCAACCTTTTCATCAGCTCTGTGATGACCATACCTAAACAAATATATATCGAAATTTCTATGCAGATAATGTGTAATATCCTTCGGAGACTCCTTGGACTTTTCCAACACAACACGATTTCAAGTCGTAGTGTGCCTTGCATGTTTTGCGCACTTTTGCTTTTATTTATCCAGATACTTTTGAGAAGTTTAGGTCATATGAATATAGGTCAAATGCTAATAATTGAGAGGAACAAATAAGTAGAAACTATACAACTAAGAGTTCATATGGTACGAATAACATAAGTTTACAAATGTCTTGTACTTTTAGTTGGTCTAGTATTGCTGCATAAATTTTACTGTATATACAATATATCAAGCCCAAAATCTTCAAACTGAAAATTGTCATTTCAAAGGTTTCATTTTTTTAAACTATGGTGCTATTTTCGAATTCTCTGATTCCTTGTACCTTTTGTTATAAATCGTACCGAAACTACAACTCCAGAGAAATGTGTTTAAGATTTGATGCATATATTGTGTGAAACATATAGTGATTAAATAAATGTCGCGGCAAAGAAAGTCGTCCTAAGTTATGAAATTTTAGTTTAATTTATATAAGTTTTTTTTTTATCTCCCTAGATAATGTAATGGTCCTGAATATTATAGCAGAGCTCTTATAAAGGTGTGCAGCAAAAAACCTTGGTAAGTATAAAAACGTTTTCCGAATGTTATAATCTTATGCGGGAGTATATAGTATACATTTAGAACACTGTATGTAATAAGCAAATAGAAAACCAAACCTAATTTAGTGTTTTATATTTTTTTTACCGGGGGGGGGGGGGATTTTCAGTTTCGGAAAGGGTTCGGGAATTTAGTTTCGGTGGGGGGGGACCCCTGGGTACTTCCCTGTAGCACGACGATGTCTTCACAAGAGTGAGGGCCATGAAACGTTGTTATGATGTTGCATGAGTGTTATGAACAAATATTGCATGATAAGCAAAAAAAGATAGCCAAATACACTGAGATGTCAGTTTATAAGGTGCACCTGCTAGTAGCGTGTTGCACCTTCTCTGGCCTTCAGAGCAGCCCGAATTCGTCTGGGCATGGAACTTACAATGTGCTAGATGCGTTGTGCAAGAATGTTGTACCATATGGAAAGGATTGTTTCGCGCAGTTGCTGCAATTGGACAGCCGGACAGTCTCGCTGCGAACAGCCCTTACCACATCATCCTAAAAATGCTCGATAGGAAAACTCGTCGGCATGTTCCTGGAACCATTCGGTTACGATACGTGGCTTGTGAGCAGGTGCATTTTCACGCTGAATGCTTCCCTCCGACTGAAGATAACATGTAGTTATTAACTTGGTCATCAACGATGTTAGAATACAACGTGTCATTCAGATATCTTTCAATGGGCATCAGGGGGCCTAATGTGTGTCAGGAAAACATTCCCCACACCATCACACCGCTACCACCGGCCTGTACTGTTGACACCAGATAAGATGGTTCCATGGCCTCATGTTGTTTGCACCAAATTCAGATCGTTCTATCAGCATGATGAAAAGGGAATCTTAATTCATCCGACTAAGCTACCTTTTCCCAGCCCTGAATGGTCCAGTATCGATGCTCCTGCGCCCATTGGAGAAGCCCTTTCGTGTTCATCACTGATGACATCGGCACTCGACATGATCAGCGGCTGTTGTAGTCCATTTGCGACAAGATCCGATACGTGGTGCATGCGGAGATGACCTTCTGCACATCAATGTTTAATTCTGCTGTGAGTTCTGTGAGCTCGCTTACACTATTCTCGCTAATCTCCTTTGACCCCTCTGATCAACAAGCTGTTTTCTCTCACGGGATCGCCGATCACTAAGAGTTTTTCGTTTTTTGCGCTATTCTCGGTAAACCCTTGAAACGGTTGTGCGCGAAAAATCCAGGAGGACGGCCGTTTAGGAGATGCTAGAACCGGCACGCCTAGCACCAAATATCATGCCACGTTCAAAGTCGCTTAGGTCACCTCGTTTTGTCCATTCTGCTGATCAATCCAACTCTAACTGATGCTCGAAGAGCTGGTCTGCCAAAATACGTCACTGCGGTCACGTGACGTATTATGTGTTTAAATGAACCATTTGTTGACGAGGGGTGTTATATTTAATAAACTAGCATCTCAGTATAGTCTACTTTGGACTCTTTTTTTTTTTTCAGGTGAGAATCATACACAGAGCATTGAGATGGTTAAGCATCAAGTTCCAAGTATTTTTTTTCAGCTTATTTTTTACATTATTGCTTTTTAAGTAAACAATTACTAATCTCCATCAATATTTACAGATTCAACAGATTAACAGATTTATGATCTGTTTGTCATATGTATCTGTTTTTATGTTTCATGAATTAAAATTATTATTTTTTCGAATACCTTGAGTTATGGCCCATATCCTACTTCACTGAAATGCATGCTATAATAAATAAAATACAAATAAATTACCCCTCAAGCAGCTGCTTGTCACAGAGATCTGACAGGGGCCTGCCAGTATAGTAAGCCACAGATACGATCTATGAGAAAGGCGAGACCTGACGAAATCAAATTTCACTTAATTCGAAGTTTTCATTAATTCATCCACCGTGTTTTCTGTATAATGTTAAAATTGAAACTTCACTGATAAAAAATCTTACGTGTGTTTAGAAATTTTTATCTGAGCGTTATATATTTTTAATTCGCATTTTAATATTTTGGATAAAGTTTAGTATTGAGAAATAAATAAATTATCCATGGAGCAGACGCTTGCCACGGTGGGCCGAAAGAAATGTCAGTTCGTTTAGCAAGATGTTTTACTAGTAGGAATATGTGTATTACATTCTACGTAGAAAAAAAAATAAATTACTCCTCAAGCACCAGCATGTCTCTGAGGTCTTACAAGAGCCTCTCACAGAGAAGATCTATGAAGGAGGAAACCGTAGAAGACAATATAAGAAAAATTTGCGCTTTATCAGTGACTCGAATCAGATCCCCTTACTCCATAGTCAAGTGTGGTACATAAACGCTCACCTACCAAGTCTGTATTTTATTTCATTATTAAATGTTAGGAGGATTAGATGGAAAGTTCTAGTAGTAAAAATATCTTTGGGATTGCCTTAAAATGGCAAGCTGGGGTAGCAGAGAAGTGGGATTAAGAGGGGTGGTTCCAAATAAGAGAGAGCTAGGATTACATAGGGGAAATACCAAGTGCGAGAGCTGGGATTACCCAGAGGGAAGTTCCAGGTAACAGAGAACTAGGATTGATTCAGGCGGTAGCGCATCAGCCCGCAATATGCAGTTAACAGGTTCGAGTCTCAACTGTGCCAGCATTGAGATTTATATCCATTATGTCTCTCGCCCGCTCCTCATTCTGATGTCGGTGAGAAAGATGACATTGATAGTTTTGGAAAAGCTACCGTCCATCAAATGGGACGTTACGCTGCTGCTCACTCTACAGGAGAGACATACTTTTTAATCCTCCTGGTTGGGATTAATGGGAGACTTCCTTCTGTCTCCTTCCGCAACCTACTTTGGGCCCTTGGGGTCCTTATGGCCTGACCATTTATCTTATCGTGTGCACAAAAGTGCCGCTCTGAGATAAAACAACCCAACCTTAAAAATGTGTGCTGTTTCAATTCGCGGTGTTTGGCAATAGTTTATAGTTTCGCTTTTCAAATGTATAGTTTTTTTGGGCTACGGTTCTCAAAAATGTACTTTTCTGTGCAACCATCCTAAATATACCATCAAAATAAACGTAACTTTTCTTTTTTGCAACTGAAAATGAGAAAAAGGAAGGCATTATATTTCAAGTAACAATACAAGCTTCGTATAAGATATCATTCTAACACTTTCCACCGTCCAAATACCCACACTGACAGCTTAGTTGGAAATTCTCCTTCACTTCTCAGAACAATTTCTCGTGGATACACACCTGAAACTTTTCATTAACCTTCTCTTGTCCACCAGCAAAGCGAAGGTTAGAAGGGGAAAACAAAAAAAAAAAGCGAAAGCCTGGGAGTGTAATTTAGCACCTCTTATTAAGGCCCTAAACATTAGCGTTTTCATTAAAACTCTAAAAACTTTGCTCTGTTTCGCGCGCGTGGCACGCTTCACTCGTGGCTCGTTTGCATGTCTGCAACGCAAGCCTCCAAGCGTGAACGGGGATATTAATAAAAGCGGCATTAGCAATCAATATGGGCTTGTCCCAAGGTGGTGCTGGCCCCGGAAGGCCACCAAATCCCTATCAGCAGTGCCAAGAAACTTTGCAATGGGCTTCGGCATTCGCCAGTCTCGTAGCAATTAGAGGAGGATAAAACTTTGTCATTCCGTAATGAAAGATTAATTTTGGTGTCGTCCACGAGATGAAAGATGGCAAACGTCTCTATTCCAGTGGGCAGGGATGAGATTTATTGATTGATCCGATTGCTCTTCGACTGTTGAAACAAACGTTAATCTTCCCAGCTTTATGTTAGCGCTTTAACGGATGACGACGATTGATAAAAACTCCGTTCAAAAAAAAAAACGGGGAAGAAGGGAAATTGTAAAGCTTTCTATTAGCGTTATCGTCCGATGAGTAAATACAAACAAAATAAGTCGTCTTAAGTATTTTTACTCTTTTCTTGATGTCTAGTCACCATTTCTGTTGTAAAATTCCGATATGGGTAAGAAAACAATGAAGTGTTTGATATATGTGAGGAAAATTAAGTGCATACGATTTATGAGGGAAATTAAAAGTTTTTTCTTAGGAGTAATAGCTTCTTCGTGAATGAAAATTGTAGGGAGCCATGGGGGATGCAATATTTAGGGGAAATGAAAAGTAAGGTGAAAATTACTAAAGGGAGAAGTTAAGAGCATTAGAAAAAGAAGTGGGTCCTCAGATATGAATTTTTCAACCTTTTTTGGGATGCGAAACAGTTTGTACTGTAATGAAAATTTAATGGGAGACTTATAAACAAATGTATGTGTCTTATATTTATTTTCTATATAAAATATTTATAATATATCAATTCTCCCTTCTTTTGAAAAATTGTTGAAAAATTTATAATATTGTTTTTAAATATTTACATACTCATAACATACTTAATAGAAGCAAATTTTGTTTTCAAAAAAGGAAAAATAAAACATATTCAACTTTTAGCAAAATTTGTAGATAAAGTAAATTATTCATTGAACAAAGGAGAAAAGGTTGTAACTATATTTTTATATCTTCAAAGGCTTTTGATACAACAAATTATTTGTTATTACATAAAAATTTGGAAAATTATGGAATTTGAGATGTTTTATTAAATTGGTTTAAGGATTATTTAGTGGCCATCACTAAAATAGGCATTTCCTATAATTAAAAAAAAATAAAAAAAAATAATTAGTTTCATTCGGAATTCCCCAGAGCTCTGTTCTGGGTCCATTACTTTTTTCAATATAAGTGTGAATGATCTATGATACTGAAATTTTAAAACCATTTTTTTTAATATGCAGATGACATTTAATAATGAATGGCAACAAACATTTAAAGAAAAGAATTGAAGAAATTCAATTCGATCATAATATTATTAAAAAATGGAAAATGGATAGATCATAATAAAATCTATTTTAATACCAAAACACTAAGTGGATGATAATGCGTTCTCCAATATTTAAATAGAGCAAAAATTATTTTTCATTAAAACTCACAGAATAAATTGTCGAGAAAATAATAATTTTAATAACTGCTGTGCTTGTGATTGCTATAAACTTGAACATGTAAATGCATAAAATATCTAGGTGTGTGTATATAATATATTGAAAAATATTTTAGATGGAATATCGACATATCTCTAATATATGAGAATATTTTAGATTATCTACTTTGAAAATCCAAAGATTCAGATATATATTTAATAGAAAAGCATGCATTTTATTCTACACATCTGTATGTGAATGAATTATAACTTATGATATAACCATTCATGGTACAATATCTAAAATTAAAAAGAAAATGGAAAATTATTGACCCATAATAGCCAAAGTGATAATATCGAAAACTTTTAAATATAATTATGTGACTTTGAGAGACAGATTGCATTACTTAAACCTATTGTCATGCAGAAACTTATATATTTACTATTATACAGTCTAATTTTATTCATTTAATACAAATACATCTCAGTGAAAAATTGATCAAATAGGTATGACAGTCTCTGTGCTTGTTTCACTATAGTTCAATGATTTGTCTATGTTATACAGTCTCTTGTTGAATAGTGTAGTAGATTGAATAACAGGAAGGCTAAACAACTTTTTAGAAGTTTATACTTACTTATTTTTGTACACTAATCTTGAAGATGCATAAAATTTACAAACGAGTTGATTGTCAAATAGTGCAACTAATATGTAAAATATGTGATCGATTTTTTATTCTACAGAGCCTATAAAGTCTGCAACAACAATTATTTTTTGAATAACGAACATTCCACTATATATTCTCTATGTCAAGATGCAGGATATCCTCCGCAATTCGGGGGCGGGGGTGGCTCAGTCGGTAGCGCGCCAGGCTCGTAATCTGTAGTTCCCAGGTTCGAGTCCCAGCTGGGTCAGCGTTGAGATTTATCTCCGCAAAAATTCCCCGCCCTGCCCACGGTCAGTAGGGGACACCGATGGGCTTGGAAATGCAGCCGTCCGTCGGATGGGACGTTAAGCCGTGTGCGGGAGAGACATACCCTGTGCACGTTAAAGAACACGCTGGATGGCCTTGACGGGAGGCTACCATCTGTCTCCCAACAGCTGTTCCCCTCCCTCAACCTTCTCTGAGCCTTCGGGGTCCATGTGACCTGGCCATTTAGCCCATGGTGTGCAAAAAAGTGCCGCTCAGAGGTAAAACAACCCAACCCAATCCTCCGCAATTCATAAAGAGAATTCACCTCTCCACCAGATATAAAATCAACAACTTCCATCTTCAAGACAACTCTTCTCAAGATGTAAAATGTGCGTCATCCATTTTACATATTCCAGCCATCAACAATATTATGAAAAGTTATAATTATAAAGTGCCTACCAAATCTCGTACCACTGTTTCCTCTCTTGTGACAAAAGACAGAGCTACATCTTCACTCAAAGGTGGTGTATATCTTGTACCTATTACTTACCCTAAATCAGACTCTTGCAATTCTTTCAAACCTCTAGGCTACATAGGACAAACTAAAAGAACTCTCCAAGAAAGAATAAAGGATCGTCAAAGAAATATCAAATTAATGCAAACTATTACAGCCCTTTCATCTACAGTTATTCTTGAAGGAGCTAAATATCTATTCAACCAAGCTTTCATTATCAGCAGTCCTTCATCCATCTTCAAATTATCGTTTACTGAAAATCTATTAATTTAAAAAAAAAAAACTATTGTTGTAATACCGACCAAGCCCAACTAAATCTTGCTTGGAAAATTCTATTACAAATTTTCCACAAAATAATATCTCTTTGCCAAGTGGTCGAGTGGTTAGCATGCTTGGCTACTGGTCTAAGGGACCTGGGTTCGAGCCCCGTGGTAAGGCATGAATATGTGTGTTGTTTCTCTGCTGAGGTCCTGCCATCCTCTCATACCTTCTACTATGGCATATAAATTGACAGGCTGCTGTAAGACCTCTGTGGTAAGCAGTTGTTTGAGGGAGAATTTATTTTTTATTTTTATTTACAGTTATTAAACAAAAATTCATCAACCAACCATAACTCCAACAATCACCAGCACCATCTCGTGACAGCTGACCGTGTATATCATTCTGCATGACTCGTGCCTTTCGTCTCTGTACAACTATAATTTGAAGCAGAAGTTAAAACTTTGAAATTTACTTATGGTTTATAATGCAATTTCTAGTCATTGTATGTCTGATGAAGTCCTAATAGTTAGGACGAAATCGATCACATCCTTTATATATTACGTTGCACTATTTGACAATCAACTCGTGTTTTAATTTTATGCATCTTCAAGATTAGTGTACAAAAATAAGTAAATATAAACTTCTAGAAAGTTTTTTAGTCTTCCTATTATTCAGTCTGCTACAGTATTAAACAAGAGACTGTATAACATCGACAAATCATTCAACTAATAATGAAACAAACAAAGGGACTATCATACCTATTTGACTAATTTTAGTCTTTAGGTGTATGTGCCTATTTCTTCACACTCTCCATAGATTCCTAAAAGTCCGAGAGACAGTCTCTATTCGCCTGTTAATCTCATGCCGCACATCACCAGTATCTGTTATATAACTCCCAAGATAATTAAACTAAGACACCTGCTCAAGGGCGCAACGATTCAGAGTGAATGAAGCACCAACATGCTGACTAATTTTCATCACTTTAGTTTTATCTCTGTTTATCACCAAATTAACTCTATTACCAGTCTCATCAACAGTCCTAATGAAAGAATTAATTTCATCATTAGACAACAAGGCCAAATCATCTGCATAATCTACATCAGAAATTTTGAAATTTCTAGACCATTTAAGGTCAAAATCTTTCCCTTGCAAAGAATTTCGCATAACATAATCAATAACTAAACTAAAGAGAAAAGGGGGCAAAATCACTCTTGTTGTACACCAAAAGCAATGCTAAACTAAATGCTACAAGCCTTACCAACTCTGACACACGACTCAGTGTTATTATAGAGAACTTTCATTATGTTAACTAACTTGTCAGGTATGCCATACGATCTCACAATCAACCACAAATTATGACGATCAACAGAATTGAAAGCCTTTTTGAAATCAACAAAGCTAGCAATCAAAGGATTCTGAAACTCTGAACATTTCTCAAGAATCCTCCTGAGTGAAAATATCTGATCTACACGTTCTCTACCACTTTTGAATCCACATTGCTCATCACGCAATTGCCTGTCAACCAGATTCTTAATTCTGTTAAGCACAATCATGCAAAAACCTTTATCTGGAACAGAAAGTAGGCTGATATCTCTATAGTTATCATAAGAACTTCGATTACCTTTTTTAAAAATAGGGATAATAATACCTCTGGTAAAATCATTAGGAACCCTTCCTTTATCATAAACGATATTCAAAATTTCGGTCATTCATGTGGTAACCGAAACTTTCCCAGCTCTCAGCATTTTCATAATAATTTCATCTACTCTTGGGTATTTATGTAGTTTAAGTTTAGAAACAGCTAAAATAACTTCAGACTGTATTACATGGCCAACATTAAAGCCATCATCATTACAAACAATGGGAGTAGAACCAACCACATTGATCAGCCCACGTAGCCATGACAGAATCCTCACCTTCTATAACCTTAATTTGCTTATCCTTCAATCCCTGTATACCTGTCCATTTTCTATCACACAAAACGTTAACTATCTGGTATAGCTCTCTGCTGTTGTGCTGTCTAACTGCTTCCTTGGCTTTGTCAGCCAAGCCATCAAGCCAAAGATTCGTATCAGCAGCTAACTGATCCTTTACACGTGAATTAAGCTCTCTGTAATGTTTTCTGTTAGGACTAGTAGGATATTGATTAATGACATTCCTGCAGTTCTATATTTCTGAAATAAGTTGAAGTGCCTTATCACTCAAATAATTCGGTCTCCTCTGCTCCTTTTTTCCTAAAAGAGTACTGTTAGTGGTGATACTTATTATCGTTATTATTAGTCGTATTATTAGTGGTGATACTTATTACGCCTTGGTGATACTTATTATCGTCCCTCCCTGAAAAGAGAAATTTAAAATTACTTTTAAGAATCTGACCTTTGTCTGTTCATCTGGACATATAAAGATCATATTCTAATAAATAATAATGAATTTATAGCAACTATTTGTAAATGTAACATAATGAACTTACATCCGCTAAAGAACCTTGTTTGCAGATTTACATAAACGGAATTATCAGATATTAAGATTCAGTATAGTTTATTTAAACAATACATCAGAATTATCAACATGTTGTGACCAATTCAAAATTTCTTTTTCAGAAATTGTTAAATTATTCAGCAATCTCATTTCACCATTTAATTGATTATACAATTTTGGGCCAATCTGTTTAAATTGTATTTTAAATAATCTAGGTATTACAATTTTAATGAAATTATCTCTCGTGCAATAGGATGATGTAACAGCATTGCAATCAGTGAAATGTTGGAAAATGTAAACTAAATTTACAAAAAGTACACAAATTTTTACAGGTAAAACTTGTAGTTTCCAAAAAATATTGGCGTAGTATGTATTGATCTATTTTTTTTTTTATCCACTAATTGTCCATTACTATAATCCCTGAATTATTTTAAGACATTAGTCCCATTTAGGATACCTAATCTTAAAATAGATTTCACCCTTTATGTTTCCTGTCAAAAGGATTTGCTTTCCCTTTGGAATTAAAACTTACCTAAAAATGGTTTGCAATATTGGCTGAATACTGTGCAAAATAATCCGTTTAAATTTCTAGATTCTTTTAGCTTTTCATCTTAAGTATCTGAGACAAGGTTTATTCGTTATATTCCATACACAAATAACTGAGTAAACGTAATTCTTATCAACAACAGACAGAAAAAAATAATTGTCACCGATGACTCTTTACCGTGAGGATTTTGTACAATTTAGTCATTATCATAATAACTTACTTGTTATAAGACATTGATCACATTTTGGAATATAAATAAAATAAAATAAATACCCCTTCAAGCAGCTGCTTGCCACAGAGGTCTGACAGGAGCCTGTCAGTTTATATGCCACAGTAGGAGTTCTGAGAGGGTGGCAGCACCTCAGCAGAAAAACGACACACATCCATGCCTAAATCCGGGGCTCGAACCCAGGTCCCTTAGATCAGTAGCCAAGCGTGCTAACCACTCGGCCACGGACGGCAAACCCATTCTTAAAACAGATTTGACACTTTTTTCCCTTGTCAAGAAGATTCAATTTCCTTTTGAAAACTTAACGAAAAGAAGTTTGCCAATATTGATTGAACACTTTGCAAAGAAATCCATTTAAACGTCAAGATTGTGTCAGTCTCTTGTATTAAGTACCTGAGTCAAGTTTTATTTTTTATATTCCACAGCAAATAACAGTAAAAAATAACTTTTATCACCAATGGACATAAAAGAGAAGACTTTGTATTGCCGATTACACTTAACTGTAATAATCATAATAACTAAATTGTCTCATCTTGAAATAACCAATTTTAAAATAGATTTAACTTAACATTCACTTTCAGATTACAACGAACCATTCTCAAATTTCGTGCCTGAGCTGCCTGCTTTGTTGCTTGTTGGTGGTCGTTATTTATGTGATGCTTGTCAGTCTTAGCCATATGGACTTGAGAAGATAATTGCCCGGTTGTAAAGCCATTAAGCTAAAGTGTAACTTAAGCTCGCCTCACCTGGGGTGGTAAAGGCCGAGCAGTCGCTTCTTTCCACGCTAGTCAGGCTCCGTGAAATAAAACCATTTTTACCCGTTTAGAAAACGGGTGTAACAAATAACTCGATGACATTTCTCTGCTCCGTAGCAGTTGTGAACCCATTCACAGACAGAGACTGGAGGCTAATGTTAATGGCAATGTTTACGTGCTGAAGTCGGAAAAGGGTTCTTTTATGAGTGGCCCGAGGACAAAGCTTTGTTCTCTTAAAGTGCGTTGAGAGATGGAACTTTTCCCGAAAGGCTCTGAAGCTAAGTTCCACAGAAAGGTAAGACAAGTTCCACAGAAAACTGTTCTGGCTTCTCATAGCGAAGACCGTGTTTTCTTCTGAAAGAATGAAAAAAAAAACAGCGTGAAAGTTTGAGGGTTATTAATTGTTTTTCTTCTAATTAGAATAAAGAAATACAAAAAAAATAGCGGATTATTTCTTATGCTGATTATATTTATATCGTTTCCCTCTAATTATTCCAGTAGCGCGCCAGGCTCGTAATCTGTAGTTCCCAGGTTCGAATCCCAGCTGGGTCAGCGTTGAGATTTATCTCCGCAAAGTTCCCCGCCCTGCCCACGGTCAGTAGGGGACACTGATAGGCTTGGAAAAATCGCTGTCCGTCGGATGGGACGTTAAGCCGTGGCCCCATGTGCGGGAGAGCCATACCCTGTGCACGTTAAAGAATACGCTGGATGGCCTTGACGGGAGGCTACCATCTGTCTCCCAACAGCTGTTCCAGTGGGTCCCCAACCTTCTGAGCCTTCGGGGTCCGTGTGACCTGGCCATTTAGCCCATGGTGTGCAAAAAAGTGCCGCTCAGAGGTAAAACAACCCAACCCAACCTCTAATTATTCAATTTTTATCTTACCTGATAAAAAACTAAATAAATACCCCCTCAAGCATGTGCTTGCCACAGAGGTCTGATAGGAGCCTATCAGTTTATATGCCAAAGTAGGTCTGTGAGAATGGCAGGACCTCAGCAGAAAATCACACACACACATCCATGCCTTTCCCGGGGATCGAACCCAGGCCCTTTAGATCAGTAGCCAAGCGTGCTAACCAATTGACACATCAAAAATTATGTCATTGGTGAATTAAAATATCAATCACATGCCAATAGGACCTCTGACCGCCAATAGGACACATGCCAATGGGACTACTGAAATATAATAAAGAAGCGGTTAAGTTTCTTTTTTCAGCTTTCCACTTTTTTTTTGCTGGCGGCCATTTTTTAATAATAAAAATAAATAAATAACCTCTCAAGTTGATGTTGTCACAGAGGTCTGACAGGAGCCTGTGAGTTTATACTCCATAGTAGGTCTGTGAGGATGGCGGGACCTCAGCAGAAAAACAACGCAAACATCCATGCTTTACCCGGGGTTGGAGACAGAATATTTATGCACTACTTTGACTAAATGGGTTTAAAATTTTGGATTTCTAATTTTGGGCTAAGATGCTGTTATTTTGAGCCGTGAATAAAACTACTTGTATCTATAACGTACTCTTTGATTTTAAAAAACTTGCCTACATTTCCATTGAGAGAAGAATATTGATTGAATAACAGCAAGTGGAATAACGACGAAATTGTGTTGTAATATGTTAAAAGAGATTAAGAATACAAACTGAAATAAATCAAAATTTGAGGAACGTTAGAAAATGATTTGTAAAAAATAATTTAAATGTAGATAAAACTCTTTTAGATTACAATGCCACATTGCAAATATAACTGAAAAAATAAATAATTATGTTATTTAGCTAAATATACAGGTTATGAACATTTATGTAAAAAATTGAAATGTGTTGATAATTACAAATATTTAAGAATTTAATTGATATATATAGATTGCTAGTTGATTTACTTAATGAAAAACTATATTAACTACTTGATAAAAAATAGATAATGCATGAATTATAATAAATTCAGTTATAAGCAACTTATATTCGAAATTTTGCGAACATTACACTTTTAAAATTAACTTATACTGCTAGGATTAAATCGTATTTGGAATATGGATTAATATTAGGGGAAGGGTCATATTCCAATCGTATTAAACCACTGATTATTGTGCAGAATAAAATAATTCGAATTAACTTAAAAAAGAGGAAATATGACAGTGTTAGATTATAATATTATTATTATATTATTATAATATTATTATAATAGAATTATGTATTATATACCTATTATATTTTAAAAAAATTACACAGACTTATATAGAAAATTCTAATTATAACACTAGATCGACTGATTAAATCTTCAATATCCAAATAAATCGATTGCACAGAAATTACATAACTAGCACTTATGATATTTAATAAATTACCGATAATTATAAAAAATTAAATATGCATATATATATATAAGTTTTTACAAATGTTACAAAAGTGATTATTGAATTTGATGATACTGAAGTGATTTTTTTTTCACTTTTTCCGGTAAAAGTGAATTGTATTTTACTCTTCTCTATTTCATAGCTACTAATATCGTTTTCTAACGAATATACATTAATTCTTCAAGTTTATTATGATTAAAAATTCTACAATTAATCAACATATTAAAAGTTTAAAAGCTAGAGCGTAACTAGATTGTTATAATACATAATTCATTAATAATAAAAAATTAAGTAAAAATGGGGAAAAATAATAATTAATTAAGAGATCAATTGATTAAACAGTCAATTAATTACATCAATCAATCAATGTAAGAATATGACAATTTAGTGCAAATTTATAAAGTGAAGAACTTATATTTTCCCATTTTAAAATAAATCAACGTTTTCGCTGAACTGTTATTTTTTTTAACAAAATTGTAAATCGCACTTTAGGTTAATGCTTTTGTGGATGTTCCGATTTCCAAGCATTAATAAAAATAACTTTTAATCTTTAGATATGGTTTTTTTGCTTCCTTATACTTACATGATTTATTAAATGTGAAATAAAAGAAATATGAAAATTACATTTAACAAAATGCATAACTAGAAAAAAATTAAACGTATTAACTCAAATTTTACGAAATGAAAAATTGGAATAGTAAATGACCTCAATTGAACGAAGTAGATAGTTACGTAAACTTCAAATTTTAGCATGATAAATAGTACATTAATCATTTTGAGTTCATGGTGCGTCAGGCACGTACCTGTAATTCCCAAGTTCAAGTTCCAACTGCATCAATGTTCAAATTTATTTCCGCTAATCCCATTCTGCCCTCGATCAGAAAGGAGATATCGATAAGCTTGGTAAGGCCCTATTCCGTCGATTGGGACGTTAAAATTTAGCTCTTTGTGCAGGATGGCCATGCCCTGAGCACTTTTAAGAACAAGCTGAATGACCTTGGCAGGAGGCATCCTTCTGTCTTTTA
Source organism: Ryuthela nishihirai (assembly GCA_038380435.1). Classification (NCBI taxonomy): domain Eukaryota; kingdom Metazoa; phylum Arthropoda; class Arachnida; order Araneae; family Heptathelidae; genus Ryuthela; species Ryuthela nishihirai. Next base: position 111,357,172 of record JAWZYU010000001.1, read on the forward strand.
ACACTGTCCAGTGGATCCCCAACCTTCTCTGAGCTCTTTGGGTCCTTGTGACCTGGCAATTTAGCCCACTGTGTTCACAAAAGTGTCGTTCAGAGGTAAAACAATCCAATTCAATCCAATAAGTTCTCTGGAATTTATAGTAAAATTCTCGTAAAACCAACCTTTACTCGGTAATGAAACAGTAATAACTTGTGAAATCAGTGTCTATCACAAATCACTTCTTGTAAAACATTTTTTCTTTACTTTTAGCTAAGGAGAATAAATAACAAATCGGAACTACCACTTAGTCTATCTTTCAACATAAAAGCACTGCTCAGGCATGAAACAACCCAACATCCAGCGACGAAGCCTAGATAGAAGAAATTGAGACAATTAGACTGCGCAGTTGATGCATCGAATATTCTCATAAGTCATTGATTGATTGAACTATCAACCACTTTTCAATCATCCAGTGCTCTCATAGATCAAAGATCGTTAGCCTATTGGCATGTGATTGATATTTTAATTCACCAATGACATAATTTTTGATGTGTCAATTGCGCAGTCTCACTGCCTCGATTGGTCTACCATGCTTCGCCACTGCCAACATCGAACATAACTTCGAATGAGACATAACAAAGACATACTTCAGTTCATTGATTAAAACGAAAACAAAAAAAAACATTCCGTCAAAGCCAAAAAAAATGTTATGTCTTCATGGAAGATATTCAATTCACACTTTTAGTGTCAAGTTCTTCCAAAGGTCGGTCAATGGGGTATATTGCACTGAACACGGGAGTATAAGATCGTAAAGACGAAGGAAAGAAGAGAGAAGATGTTTAATCTTGGTAGATGTATCTTCTGCAAAGAAAAGCTTTCTGTGCCTGCGAGGGATCTTTCCCGCAATCTACCTGTCTTCTATGTCCCGCAGAGGGGCTTTGGATGATTGCTGTCACACGCTATCCAGCGGCCGGCCATATTTCTCTGTCACCCGCTCCGCTGCGACACAAGACAGGAAGCAAATCAAAGTTGCCAGCTTGGCGGTTGGATGGGAGTATGGGAGAAACATTACACTCGCAGTGAACAGTGCTACCCTGCGGTTTGAACTGGGATTGCAAGGTCCCAGTTCAACACGTATCGGTTGGAGGTTTAAACTAATGGCAGACTTCGGTTTTATGATTTGATGTGCTTCTCATAACATTTTCACGCCTGCACTCTCTGATCTCTTTCTCTCTACTGCCCCTTAGATGATTGCATGCGGATGCATACCGTCTGAGTAATGAGGTCTGGGAGATCAACATACTCTTGTGGCTTTGATACACAAACTTTACGGAATCTTATGAAACTGTGTTATAAAGTGTACCTATTTAAAAGTAGGATTCTCAGTATCTAATAAAAGCAAGATAGTTATTGCAGATCAAAATGAGTTATGTGCTAAGGAAATCTGCTCAGCTGACATAAAAAGACGAAAGATTGTTCAAAGTGCTTTAAGGTGTTGGGTTGTTTAACTCCTCACTGATAACACATTAAATGGCCAGGCTGCAACGACCTTTAAGTTCACGACCAGAGACATAGCCAGAGGAGCTGCTCTAACACACCTCAACCCCGAAATTCTAAAATGATAAAAATTTGTTGTTTTATCTCCGAGCGGCACTTTTTTGCACACCATGGGCTAAATGGCCACGCCACATTGACCCCGAAGGCTCAGTGAAGGTTGGGGAAGGGGACCCACTGGGACAGTTGTCGGGAGACAGATGGTAGCCTCCCGTCAAGACATCCAGCGTGTTCTTTAACGTGCACAGGATATGGTTCTCCCGTACACGGGGCCACAGCTTAACGTCCCATTCGACGGACGGCGGCCTTTCCAAGCACATCAGTGTCTCCTACTTACCGTGGGCAGGGAATTTTGCGGAGATAAATCTCAACGCTGACCCAGCTGGTACTCGAACCTGGGAACTGCAGATTACGAGCCTGGCGCGCTACCGACCTCGCCCCAAATGATAAAAGGAAAACATGAAAGATGAATTTAAGAAACGATTTTTTTGTGTAATATATTTGTGTTTAAGCCATCTATTAGTGTATTTAATATCTTTATATATGTTACCAACTGTAAATGAAAGATACAGAACCTACACTTAACTTTTTCTTTCATCAATCTTTTTTTTCAATGTTTTGGCTTCCCACGAAATTCTGCTAGCTCAAGAAAATGTTTTCTGGTGACATGCCTGCTCAGGACATACTCGTATTTTAAGTGTTAAAAGCTAATTATTAAACCTAGAAAAATCGTGTTAACTGCTAAAGGAAATAAAAATTTAATATTTAAACCGAGAAAGATTATTTTAGAAAGGGTTGGGTTGTTTTACCTCTGAGCAGCACTTTTTTGCACACCATGGGCTAAATGGCCAGGTCACATGGACCCAGAAGGCTCAGAGAAGGTTGGGGAAGGGGACCCACTGGAACACATGGTAGCCTCCCGTCAAGGCCATCCAGCGTGTTCTTTAACGTGCATAGGGTATGGCTCTCCCGCACATGGGGCCACGGCTTAACGTCCCATCCAAAGGACGGCGGCCTTTCCAAGCCCATCGGTGTCCCCTACTGACCGTGGGCAGGGCGGGGAATTTTGCGGAGATAAATCTCAACGCTGACCCAGCTGGGACTCGAACCTGGGAACTACAGATTACGAGCCTGGCGCGCTACCGACTGAGCCACCCCCGCCCCTATTTTAGAAAGAAAGAAGCTGAATTTGCAACATAAACTAAATAAAAAGTCAAAAGGATATTTAAAGTTATTAATGTTCACAGGAGTGGCTCAATAAATAAGGCATCGACCCAGCAGAGGGAAATTTCTGGATTCAATCAGAGATACTGTGGAATATGCTTTCGGCTCATTTTCCTGAACGTTTGTGGATTACCTGAAAATCTTGCTCATCTGTTTCCTGACTAAGTACTCAAGTATCGTTTAGCATCTCCAAAGTTCAAAGTATCGCATTATATCATAAAATGCTATTGATAGCAGAGGCGAATTCTTGTGGGGGGGGGGAGCCCTTTGAGAATGCTAATAAGGATAATGGTGTAAAAAATACTAAATTTGTGCTTATTTCAAGCATTTCTCAAGAACTTTTTTAAAGACCTTTGAATCGGAGGAGAAAATATTTTACAACAATGGAAGCCTAGTATCTTGCCAGTTCCCCTTTTATTTTTTTTCCAGCGCTATCGCGTCACTCCCCCCCCCCCCCTCCCCGTCTGTTTTTTTCTAGATCTGGACCTGATTGATTCTATTCAGAATATTTCTTTTCTGCAAAAAGTGTATCATTAAAATTAAAAAATTTTTATTCAAGGAATTTAAAATTGTCCAGACACTAGAAAAGACTGGAATGATCCTTATTTGGCCTTGTAAGGATATTTATTATTCACAATTCAAACATATTAATTTAAATATAACAATCACGTAGGCTACAGTTTTCTGTTTCTGTTCTTGTGTTTGCAAACGATCAGTAATTATCAAAAAATATCAAATGCTGTACTGCGTTTTTTTCTTTTTGGTAAAATATCAAAAGACATAAAAAAAAAAGTGACGATAGCGTTTAGCTACTAAGCAAAATATTTTCTGTCTCGAATCCTGTGCAAGGTCTCAAATGTCAATGCTGCTTTCCTAGTGTCTCGATTTAAATATAAAATTTTCTTTGACTATTTATACATAATAAGTCATTCAATATAAATCATTCCCTGATCCAGACTTCTGCGGAAAGTGCCAGAGGAGAAATTTTGAGTCTTGCTGAAATATTCTAAAATATTATAAAATACGATTATATTATTTATATTGTTATAACGATTAAAAATGTATATTGCTTGATTATATACATTTAGAATCGGTAAGTTAAAAATCCGTGCAGTCAGCGTTATCATCTTTTCGAGAGCAGAGATAATTCTCTCTTATCATCTTTTAGAGAGCAGAGATAATTCTCTCTTATCATCTTTTCGAGAGCAGAGATAATTCTCTCTTATCATCTTTTCGAGAGCAGAGATAATTCTCTCTTATCAACACCAGTTCTTCTGTCGTAACAAAGATAAAATTTCATCATCTCACCTTTCGTCATTGAGAGAACGAAACTAAGACAGTAAAATCGCAGAAAACGTTTAAAAAAGCGCTCGTGCGAGTATTCGATCTGGTTTTACAAATTATATTTTTACAAATTTTGAAAGCTACGTTTGGTATTCTTATCCACACTGGAACACAATCTACGGAGTTTCCCAGATTCGAGTCCTATGTCTACGTTGAGAATTTTCTGCGCTAACCCTATTCTGCACTTTGTGATAAGAGGACTTCTGCACTCGGAGACACCTTTGGGGTTGGAATGGTCACCGTCCATCGGACGGTGATTAAACCGTGGAACTTGTGCAAGAGAATCATATCTTGCACACGTTAAAGGACACGTCAAATGACAAGAGACCGCCATCTGTCTCTTATCAACTGTCCAGTGCCCTTCCTGAATTCAGCTCTGAGCCTTGGGATCCTTGTGTTCATCATTTAGCCCATTGTGTGCAAAAAGAGTACAGCTCAGAAGTGAAACCATCCAATTCAACCATCCCTTAAGCCCTGGAAGGGAAAATCGATAGCCTTTCGTTATTTCCCCCAAAAAAAGAAAAACGAATTTTCACCTTTTTTGCGCGTTTTAAAACTTATAATGCTAACATTGCTATCCAAAATAGCGTAAAACGTGAGACAAAGAGAACAAAAGAAAGCGTAAAACGGTAAGGAAGAAAAAATATCCTGTAGTATAGCTGAAACTGTTGAAGAACTAGTACACGATCTAATTTACGTACGATCCGGGTTTCCGCACAGAATATTCCCATTGTTCACTGGAATGCATTTCTAAACATCCTGCGCAGCGGTGACAGCGGCGCGTAGGAAAAGATAGGAGCAAAGAATAGATGTGTAAGTGGGCGAAAGGCAGGACACCGCTCTGAGAGTCTATCCATCAAAATGTCGCTGCTTAATGGGCAACAGGGAAGACTGCTGAAATCGTTATCTTTCACTCGAACATGCACTTGCAGGCAGCGACTGCAATGAAACGGGAGGGCTTTTCAAAAGACATTTAGTATTCGTATTCGAAAAGTCATTTGACAAAGAAGAAAGGGGAAAAAATAGAAAGGGGTAAGATTGGAGGGGGGGGGGGAGAAAAGTGAAGGCCTTGACTTGTCAGAAGCGTCTGTGACAGCGGATTGCATTGAACGTGCCGAGACGACATTCGTTAGTACGCGTTATAAATAATACGACGATGCTGTAACTTCGGACATCAGTCAGAGTATATGGTTGACATGCTTGACAAGCAAGAGCACGACTCGCAGACTATCACACCTTTTTTTTTTGTGATGGTCTTGTTTTTGTAACGACAAAGGTGAGATGTGAAAATTCGTGATTATTTTAATGAAAGAGTTAAAAAATGTATAAATAGTTTAGTAATACTATTAATTGAGCAAAGATAATTACATAAAACTATCAAACAACTGTTACCTATAGTTACAAATGACAAATCGATATTTAACTACAAAGCAAAATTATTTGAAATTATAATCCAATCGTAATGAAATGTTCACTAGACCTCTACTTAAATCCTGATCTGACTCTTACTATCCTTATGAACTGGCCATTTATTTAATTGTGTAGTTAAAAATGAAGATTAGGCGTAAAATAAAAAATAATAAATTACCCCTCAAACGGCTGCTTGCCACAGAGGTGTGACAGAAACTTTTAGTTTAATTCACCAATATAGAAGATATGTGTCGAAGGCGAGATCTCGACCAAAAGACAAACCAACGTGTGGTATCGTGTTGGCTCCTGTGACTTTGCAACTGCTGGTGTCTGGGTTCTGGTCCCGGAATTAGATGATCGTTGCTATTATTTGCAGATAAGCTAGTAGCTTTGCCGATCTGATCATTTAAAAATAAAAAAAAAAACCTACCTTATCCGGGGCTCGAACCCAGGTTCCTTTGATCAGTAACCAAGCACTCATTATAAATAATTCTAAATTATAATATACATATAATAAATTAAAATAAAAAATAAATACCCCCTCAAGCAGCTGCTTACCACAGAGGTCTGACAGGAGCCTGTCAGTTTATATGCCAGAGTAGAAGGTCTGAGAGGATAGAAAATATAAAAATACTAATTTCTAAATTATTTAAAGAAATATAATTCTAAATAATAAAAATAGTACAAAAAAATCATTAATTTCTCTAATCAGTCGTTGTTTGTCCGTAACGAAACTGGTAAAATTAAACTGTTCAGTCAAACCTTAAAACTGGAACACTTCCCTTTTCAAAAATTCATTTATCGATCTTACTGATGCTATTGCATTGTTACTTGTTCATCGAGTTATTGGTGGGAAAAAAAAAAGGAAAATCTGCAGCGTACAGAAAAAAAACAATCTATCGATATGAAATCAGTTGGGAAAGATTTCAAAGCCGAACAAAAATGCAGTTAGATTTCGCTTTAAGGCAAATGAGATTTACATGAGAAAAAAAGCACACGACTCATCACTGATCGCCTGCTTTTTCCAAACAATTCTTTTTCACTTTAAGAAAGAGGTTTTTCGAGGCGGGTGAAAAAAAAAGCGCTAGTGTTCTGTGGGTGAGATCTCTTCCAACCTGCCATTGAAGCTGTAATGGAAGAAGACACCTAACACTGTGGTATCAAGAAAGTGCGAGAGATTAAAGTTACAGCAAAAATACGAATATTTTGTCACCTAGCAAGAGAAACATAGAAAAATTGCAAAACATTTGGTATGTATTGCTTATATAAATAGCATTCAATAACCAGTCATATTTGTTCGTGACAAAATGTATGAATTCAAAAAGAATGAAATAGCCTAAACATTCAATCAATAGTAAATACAAAGATTTACTGTTGACATAGAAGTCATTAACTCGATAAATAATTTTTGTGGAAAAAATAAGATTTGTGATCCGTAAGACTCGAACCCCCACGTTTTTATAGATTCTAGTTTAGTGGTTAGAACACTCTGGAATGAATCTAGAGAGAAGTGGGGTCGAGACCCTCATATCGCAAGAACTCATTTTTTCCACAAAAATTGGTATCGGAGAGTTTTATAATTTTGAGGAGAAAGGGTTCCAGTTTTAAAGAGGGTGTTACAATTTTAAAAACAAAATATTCCAATTTTCAGGGGAATTTTTTCCATTTTAATCCATAAAATTTTAATATGTTTCGCTTTTAAGTAGAGGAAGTTTAAATTTTAAAACAGAAATATTTCGTTTTTAAATGGAGAATTGTTTTAGTTTTAAGGGAGGAAGTGTTTAAGTTTTTAAGAAGAGGCATAGCATTTTTTTAAGGAAGAGATGTTCCAGTTTTAAGCCGAAAATATTTTAATTTTTTATGGAACTGTGTTCCAATTTCTAGGAAGTGATTTAATTTTTAAGGAGGGGCTTTCAAAAATTTTAGGGGGAAGCATTCCAGTTTTAAAAAAGGGGCGTTTCAAATTTTTTTACGAAAGATGTTGAAAAAATTTTAGGAGTGTTCAATTTTTAAGAAGGGTGTGTTCCAATTTTAAGTGTAAATTTTCTATTTTTAAAGGATACAAAATGAGGAGGAAAAATGACTAAATTGACATCACTGAAAGAAGGGGTGGGAAACGTTAAAAAAATACAATCGGCTGTACACTCTTTCTGAATTGCCATAGTTTTTTCGGCCATTTTATGGTTCTGTAAGAGAATCTTTGACTCATTCGCGAAACATCAAATTCCGTATTACAAGTTTTCTAAGAACAAAAGTCTTTTACGAGTATATATAAATTTTTGAATCAATTATCAAGAACTATAGCGCTGAGTTCATTAATTAATTATAATATCTTACACCATTACCTATTTCACTCCCAAACTGAAATTCAAGAAGACACACTGTCCTCAGAGGACGTAACTGATCATGCGACCATAACAAACAAGACGAATAGGTGTAAATAGAGTTACGCCAGTTCGTCTTTTCGTCGTGTGTCCATTAATGAGATACGTCTCTTATCTAATTCATTATAACTACAAAACGGTAAGTCGGAGAGATACGATAGTTGGGCATTTCATAGACATGCTTTAGGTAACATCTCTGGTGGGCTTAACTCAATTTCGCCATTTTTTTCAAGTTACGCCCTTCGTCTTTTGAACGACTCTATGAGCAGAACCATCAATGGTTTTGCTCCACTCAAAATTCTCTTGTGCCTCATTCTACTACAATCATCAATGGTCAATCCCTCTTATGATGATAAGAGAATATCTAACGCTTCTTCTATGCGCATAACTATCGCTGGTTTTGCTCCACTCAGAGCACTCTCGTGCCTTATCTGGCTACAAACATAAGTGGCTTGTCTTTCTAACCACCTTGTATTGTCTCCTCTGAGCACAAACACCGTTAAGTTTTTTCCTGCTTATGTTTCATGTAACAGACTCTACCTGATATCTCAACTTTCAATCGTCATTCTAATTATGACGCTTCTTTCTGTTCGTTATATTCCGCACGTCAAGACTTCAAGTTGTCTTACGTTTCGGTGACAATAAGATGAACGGCATGTGACATAAACAAAATATTTCGAAAAGTAAACTGCATGCTGAGAGTTTCCTTCACGTTTTAACTACGGGCTGGTTTAATTGTGAAATATGACTCAGCCAAGCAGCCAATTTTCGTCCGATGTTCTAAATATCTGAGCATTTTGTCTAATTAGCGCGCGGTTACTCGAGGATTAGTAGTTGATGTCAGTGACAGTCCACGATGCACGAGATATTTCCGTGAGTGAAGCGTAACAGTGGGGATTAATCCACCACCGCCATGTAACTTCGGTATTGCCTTATGCCCAGAGGGCTTTGTTGCCCTGCCTGGATTAAAGTAAGGGTAAGTTGCGTTCACCAATCGCCAGCTCCCAACATCAGGTCCCCTGGAAATCTAACAAGATGAAAGTGAATCTGTACCTTTCATTTACTTTAGGAGATTTTATTTTGCATTCTCTTATTCACCGATTCCTTTCCCATTGGGAATTAGCTAAGGCATTGCTCACTCTTTTCTTTTTCATGTGTTTCATTTATTATCGTCCACTGTCCGACGTTTCGTATCTTCTCAGGATTTAGATGGCAGCGCAATTTCTGTTTAAGTTTTCGGTTTTGGAAGAGATGGTGAAGTCACTTATTTGCGACAAGAAAGCCTCGAAACTGTTGGACAAATAATATGTAGGCCATTCAGGTAAAAAGTGAAGTCGGAAATGAAAATTGTTTATTGATCTGTTTCAATTGACCATGACTAGTAAAACATGGTACCAACATGATATCTTCTTTCCTAGAGCGACTTAGAGTTGAGTTGTTTTACCTCTGAGCGACCCTTTTTTTTTGCACACAATGGGCTAAGTGGTCAGGTTACAAGGACCCCGAAGGCTCGGAGAAGGTTGAAAGGAGGGGATCCACTGGTCAGATGTTAAGAGACAGATGGTAGCTTCCCATCAAGGCCATCCAACGTGTTCGTTAACATGCACAGGTATGTCTTTCCTGCACAGAGAGACACTAATGTCCCATCTGATGGAAGGTGCCCTTTTCAAGCCCATCGGTGTCCCCTACTGATCGACGGCAGGACGGGAAGGTTTGCGGAGATAAATCTCTAAACTGGCAGAGCTGGGACTCGAACCTGGGGAGTCCCAGCTGGGTCAGCGTTGTGATTTATCTCCGCAAAATTCCCCGCCCTGCCCACGGTCAGTAGGGGACACCGATGGACTTGGAAAGGTCGCCGTCCGTCGGATGGTACGTTAAGCCGTGGCCCCGTGTGTGGCGGGAGAGACATACCCTGTGCACTTTAAAAACACGCTGGATGGCCTCTACTGAGCATCTGTCTCCAAACAGCTGTTCCAGTGCAAACAGCAGTCCCTTCCCCAACCTTCTCTGAGCCTTCGGGGTCCATGTGACCTGGCCATTTTGCCCATGGTGTGCAAAAAAGTGCCGCTCAGAGGTAAAACAACCCAACCCAACGAACCTGGGAACTGCAGATTACTAGCCTAGCGCCCTGCCGACTGAGACACCCTCGCCCCAGAGACTTTGGATGTTGCACGAGGAAATCTATAACAGTGCACTGAACCTATTCGTCCGATTTCAACTTACTCTTTCTTAAAGGTCCAGAAATGTGGAAATCTAATATGGGAGATCCCAGAAGTATAGGGAGGATTGCTTCAGGCATTCCCAATCCTAACTGTTCAACGTTGTTGTTACTATGGTTTCCAAATATTCAGATTTTTTGACAACCGCGGTTATCGGAAGCCATTATGTTATCCGACGTGTACTGATTTAGAAAGAAAAATATTAATTTTTTTATTGGTACAACGAAATAAAAATATCCATTCCGTCAGTCATCACGACACCGACGCCACTGAAAAATAAATAAATAAATATACCCTCAAGCAGTTGCTTGCTACATAGGCTTACCAGTTAATACGCCATAGTAAAAGATCCTGAAGATGGCGGGACCTCAGCAGAAAGACAACAAATACCCATACCTTAAACAGGGGCTTGAATGCAGGTTCCTTTGATCAGAAGCCAAGCACACTAACCACTAGATTCTCAGATATATTGTAACAGATTTTATGACCCCGTAATATACCGTAATTTTCCAGAAAAATGTCAGATCCATCAGAATTTTTTTTTTTGCTTGGTTCCCTGGGATTGTCCTGTATTGCGTTCAAAAATCAAGGCTCTTATCTACTTATAGCAGAATCGGAGATAAAATTTAAGAAGTTTTTCTTACTGTTCTGAAGCTTTTGCGCTTTTTAATGTTTTTTTTTTTATTAATCTTAGTGATGGGATACCCAAACACATACCCAAATACCTGCTTCTCTATCCTAAATTTTTCCTGCAGAATATCTCTGTGTTACCCCAAAAGTTAAAAATTTGAGTTTCTAACTGTAATAGAAGCAGATATACAGTTCAGCACATTGTCTTTCAGTTGTTGTGTTGACGGAGCACAAATTCCAAATATTCAGATTTGGATGGATGGACTTCTAAATGAATAATAGGCGACCTAAGTGTTTTGTTCGCAAAGAGCTCGTACAGGTGCGCGATAATTTTCATAGAGTCGTTAAAGTTTACGTATTATTTTGAAAATAAATATCGAAAATTTCTTCACGTATCAAAAAAAAAATAAGTTGGGGGTGGGGAGTCTAGCGATAATAAAAATAAAAAGAGCAAGCGACAGGATTTCTCTTCCAGTGTAGCGTTTTCTACTTCGATTTAGAGGTTTTTAAAAATATTCTTGAAAAATCCGCTGATACCGATTACGGATATATTCGTTTTACAAACCCTGATTGTTACTTGGACAGTATGCAGACGGACATGGTCATGCAACAAAACAAATTTTTTACTGAATGCTCCTGAGGGATTTGATTTAATTGTCTTCCTTCAATTGTTCATAGTTCTACAATATCGTTGCGAGTTGATGGTGTCACTAGGGTCCAGAAAATCAATCAACAGCGGACTTTAATATTCAAATTAAAACGTCATCATACCGCACGTTGTTCAAATTCTGGTGTTCATGTGTTCCTTTTTATGTAAACCCGTTTCCTTGTGTGAAGACCCAAATATCATTTAGTTCCTTACCCAGATATAAGAGTTGTCCACTTTCCATTCAATTCAATTCAATTCAAAAACTTCACAGGGATTGGGAGGTCCTTCTTCAAAAATATTTTGTTTTCTTATGGGTTATATTTATGTATTTTTTTCCAAAGGTTTTTTTTTCTCTCTCTTATTCTTTAAGAGGGTAATTTTTTTAATTTTTTGTCATTCATTTTTTTATACATACAATTTTTTTTTTTCATATTTTATATGTTTTTTTTTAAGTATGTATTTTTTTATAGATTATTCCATATGTTTGTTGTTTTGAGGAAGTCAAGTAAGAAGCCAAATATTTTAATTTGTGTTTGTAAGATAGGATGGTTTAAAATAGAGTTTAAAGTAAACTCATTTATATCTATGCTTTCAAGATTTTCAAAAACTTTTTTCCTTTGAGTATTATATTTTTCACAATTTAAAATTATGTGGGAAGCACTTTCCATTCACTGTCATAACGACCCTTATAGAAAATATACAAAAATGTATTTTTTTAAACCAAGAGCGGTATTGCTATTTGACAATATAAAAGTCTTTTGAACACCGCGTGGCTGCGTGGATGACAGCTATATGTTGTGGACATTACAAAGCAAGTTAATTACTAACAACTTTCTAGTTGATTACTTTTCTCTTAACTAATTCTGAAACATTGGTGAGCAATGAATCAATGAAACTACGCAATTGACGCATCAAACCTCTTATATATCATTAGTGAATCAAGCTACCAATCACATGTCAATAAGCTAATGATCTTTAATATACGACATAATTAGTTGCTTGATAAGTGATTGGTAGCAATCAATCAATGGCTTGACAAGTGATTCATAACAATCATTTTCTGATGAGAATATTCGACGCTTCAACTGTGCAATCTCATTGTCTCGATTGTTTCCATCCCCACTATGTCATTGTTAAGAGAGGAGTGAGGACATTGTCATTTTCTACATAAATTTACGATCTTACAATACAGTTTTTTGAAAATGGTTAAGATAAATAAAGCCGTCCCATGGCCGAGTGGTTAGCGCGCTTGGCTACTGATCTAAGGAACCTGGGTTCGAGCCCCGGGTAAGGCATGGCTGTTTGTGTCGTTTTTCTGCTGAGGGCCTGCCATCCTCTCAGACCTTCTACAATGGCAAATAAACTGACAGGCTCCTGTCAGACCTCTGTGGCAAGCAGCTGCTTGAGGGGGTATTTATTTATTTTTTTTATTATTAAGATAAATGTGTTTTATCTAAAAGACTTTACATCAAGTCCGGATTAAGGTAGGGACCTAAGGGATCCGATCTCAGGTCTTCAAGAAAGAGAGTGGGGGGGGGGGGGGACTTGGCTTCTGAGGTTCAGTAAGGTTTTAAATAGAAATTAATTTTTTACCAACTTTTTCAACCTTTAGATTTCGTAACAATGAAAAGCATTTAAGAAACCATTCGAAATTAATATATCTCAACTATTTTTCTCTTAGTTCAACATTAATTGTATTAAGAGATATACCTGTCTTAAAAAGGATGGTATAAGTAAAAAGCAAAGTTTACTTAGGTACAGTAGCTCAAAAAAATATCCGAACACTGTGGTTGATTGCATAATTCAGAAAAAATATCTGGCAGCGATTTTTTTTATAAATTAATGATCTGGCAACTTTCGTGTACGTACATGAAGGTTGCCAGAGCACTAATTTCTAAAACAATCTTTGCCAGATATTTTTTCTGAATTCTGTAATCAACCATAGTGTTCGGATATTTTTTTGAGCGACTGTACATCAGTATATCTTCTCTTTGGCGTATTATGCTGAAAGCCTTTGTGGCAAGCTCCTGCTTGAGGGATAATTTATTTTTAAAATCAGTATTATTGAATTATTATAATTATTATTTATTATTTAATAATTTATTTGTTTGCTAATTCATTTATGATTGATTTCTGGTAGCAGGAGGGCCCTCAAGAAACCTGAAGCGTCCATTACCCCAGAATTGTTTGAAACGATCATTCTTTGGACTATTCTGAGTCCTTTAGAAATGTCTCCGAACACATCTGTGGGAGTTATGTTTTTTACGACTATGAGAAGTGTAAAGCAATTTTCAAATATCAATATCTTCCATCATTTTATCATTTTTATCCTTGTGCGTTTTCTGTTACTTTAAATGTATTGCTTCCCATATTTTTATTATTAACGCAAGTATTTACTTGATGAATGAGATAAAACCGACACCGAATCGCTCACATTTTCAATCTTTTTCTGTTTTCATTTAGCAAGGAAAAGAAGAATTACGCTCAGTAGTAGGCGAACCTCCTTTGCAAATCAACTTAGACTTTCGCAAATTAAACTTAATCCAGCATGATTTGATCTTTCTGGATCCTTGCCAAATGTTTCCCCCCATCCGCATCGCCGAAACGATAAGTCAGGAGCAAGCAAGCATTTGGCGAAGAAATATAAGCACATAACAATCGTGATTACATTGATCCTGCATCTCTAACTATCGAGCTTCTACAACACACTTCCTGCAGCAGATCGCCACCCGAAATCGGACGAAGATGCATAGTTTACTCTTGACAACAAGGCTGACCAACAGAAGCCATACATCAGAGAGTGACTGACGAAATCAGGCCGCCGTAGCCTTTATTAACTAATGGACGGACATTAACAATTAGCTCCGTTTGAACTCTTCAGAATGTCAGAGGCAGTTGCCATGGCAACCACGTCTCTCTCTCTCGCTCTGTCTGCCACAGGAAGTCCGCACTATCTGACTAATGACGGTCTCGCTCGTATTATTGGTCACTGCGAAGGTCTGATTTACAAACGGGAAAACTGGGATTTGGAAGAGGTAATGAAGTCGGGGCTCTTCTTCAGATTATTAATTCCTTAGTCGCTCCATCTCCTTTTCCTTGACAGCTTGACTTGCTCGGTTGTAATGAAAGTTTGTATTTTTATTTCTCTAGGTATATAACAATATCTTTCTTTTCGTTGGTGCTCGTTTCAAACGATCTGTCACGCTCCCGAGAAACTAAAAATAGGACTGCTCAATCAATGACATCAAACTTTAAAAAGGAGTGTCATGAAAGCGTTTGTGTTTAGTTCTTTTTTTTCCCTCTACTGCTGTTGAGCGTCTCGGATAATAATGCTGGCAATGTGTTAAGAAAGCAAAAGATATAGAGTTTCATTTTCCATGTAGTAATTTAGTTGAAACTGAATTTGAAAAAGGGATTTTTTTTTTGCTAGGGTCTGAAGAGGTTTTAATTTTTTCTTTGTTTCGTGTAATAATACAAATACCAACTAGAGAGCTTAATAAGTAAGAGAAAGAAATACTAAACAGAGAATTTAATTTATAAACTAAACAAATACCAGAGAGAGAGTGAGTTTATTTATTTTTAGCAATACCTCTTCTTATTTAATGTCTTTTATTTCTTAACAATCTTAATGTTTTATACAAATAACGTTTATTGCTTGGGGCAATTGGTTACAACTTTTTTACTTTAGCGTATCGAGATTATTTAAATTCAGGTTTTTCAAGTTTATCTTAAGATCATGCGTGATTAACCCCCATTGAGGATTAAGCTGTGTTGTTTTACCTCTGAGCGTCACTTACTTGGTACACAAAGGACTAAATGGCCAGACACGAAGGCCTCAATGGCACAGAGATGGTTGTGGAAGAGGATTCACTGGACAGCTTTTAAGAGACAGATGGAAGCCTTCCGTTAAGGCCATCCAGAATGTTCCTTAAGTGCACAGGGTGAGGCTGTCCTACACACGGAGCCACGGCTGGACGTCTCATCCGACGGACAGCAGCCTTTCCAAGCCCATTAGTGTCCCCTTTCTCACTGAGGGCAGAACGGGAGTTAGCGTAAAAAAATCTCAATGCAGGCAAATTTGGGATTCTAATATGGGAACTTAACCTTCCTGAGGTATCAGGGCAAATCGCTTATCATCAACTGTAAAAATTACGTAAATGCAAATCCTAATATTTCATCAATATCTAATCAATCCAAGAATTATTTTATCTCTTAAAATTGTCGGACAAACGAGAAAGTGAAAACAGTAGCTCGTTTTTTGAAAGCGAATTAAAAACTGAAGGAGGGAATTCAATTAGATAATATCATCAGTATTTTCATAGTTTGATCATTAAACAATAGCATAGCAGTCGATCTCGCTGTTGAATTTAATCAGTGGCGTAGATGGAAAACATCTCGAGAGATTATGTGACTGCGCATTAAAACTTCAGTAACTCTCATAGCGCATATGTTAATGACCCATCAATCAATTAATGATCTATGAGTTGTCGGTCAATAGTCTCCAAAGTGTCCCTTAACTTCCATTTTCACTTATGGTATCGATTTTTAGTGGTAAATTATTTCATCATCCACTCCATGTAATGTGAAAAAAAAGCCACATTCAAAGCTCCCCGACAATTTTTCACGAAAAAATGTTACTAGCGATAAACTGAATATCTTATTAATAGCTCACTAAATGTCGAATTTCAAGAATTCGCATTTAGGATTGATGTTTCGAGAGTTATTGAAGCTGGAATATTTAAAAAAAGACGCTGCTATCACACTCTTCCAAAACATTTTCCCCAAATAGCTGAAAGCCTTAAAAAAAATCGATACACATATTGCATTTCGATACACATATCATTCATATATTGCATTTTTGTGCAAACAATTTGCTATAAGAGTTGTGCTTTAAACCTTTGAGGTAGATTTTCATGGCTAGCAAAAGTTAGAGTTAAATATTGCAGCTTCCACGACTCCTTAGATATTAAATGAATATTGTGAAAATAGAAATTTAGAGAGTTTTGAATGAGATCTTTATTTTACTTCTGGTAACATTTTCCGTAAAAAGCTTATTTTTAAAGTTAGGGATCTTGAATGTAGCTTTCCATTTCCCTAAAATGGAAGTGTTCCGTTACGTTTTGTAAAAAAAATGTAAAGTTAATTAACTCAAAATGTGATAATAAGTTTAAGCTTAGAGTAATTGATGAGTCCTTTGAAATATCGTTTCTGCGACCCCGAACACCTTCTTATTGCTCTTTTCAACTTTCAAGTTGCAGTGCATTTCTCGGCACTTTTATCACCCTGGGCAACAAAATTATTAAGCACTTCTTTGAATTTAATGAATGATAAAACAATTACACATACGCAAATTTAAATTCCATTTATTTTAACAAAATTCATATAATGCATTATATAACTATCATTTTCGTGCATTTTAAATTCATTTATCTGTATTTCATTTCATTTTTTTTTTCAAAATTGTCTTTACTTTTGTCCCGTTTAAAAAGAACTTTCTTAATATTATATTCGTATATAATAATTTTTTTTAATTTTTACGTAGTAAAATAGTTCTGTATTGCTTTAACAAACTAAATATTATTTTCATTCTATTTTTACGAAAAAACAAAATAAAGTGCAACGAATTTTTATAAAAATATTTTTTTGCGAATACATTAAAAATATAGATGTAAATAGCATGATCCAATGATGTCTGATTTCACTTTTGCATTTGTAATTTGAATTACAAATTGAATTAGAAACAGAAAGACAAGAAAGAAGATATTTTGTAACAAAAGCTATGTAAGTATCTTATTACCTACAAGGACAATACAATAAGTTGTCCTAGAATAGCTCTGTTATAAACATGAACTTTAGGGACATATCCGTTTGGTTTTTATAACTAAAAAAAAGGGGGGCTTAAGTTACGGGCATAGTGAGCAAGAGAATCATGTTTTTGCATTTGGCCGAGACGCTTGGTCCTAGTCCTGGGTAAGGCATGGATGTTTGCGTTGTCTTTCTGCGGAGGTTCCGCCATCCTCTTGCTATGGAGTATTAAAACTGAAATGCTCCTGTCAGATTTCTGTGGCAAGCAGCTGCTTGAGGGGTTATTTTTATTTTAATATATTTTACAAGTACTATCTAGATATATGCCAGAGTGCTCTGACCATTAAACCACGCATCAGACGCTAAAATCTTCCATTATAAGACCTATAAATATTTCACGAAGATGTGACGGAACTTGCGCTATCTGTACTTCAGGAGAGGCAAATTTTTGAATTGTTGCTAATGATTTAGATGTTAATAAGTAGGTGAATTACGCTTAAGCGTGATTCACCTACTCATTAAGAGATAAGATCATCTTAGAGATGAGATGATCACATCTGATGAGATGATCACTGAGATGTGAGTCAGTCACGCTTAAGTGTGATTGACTGACATCTCAGTGATCTTATCTCAGTGAAAGATTTATAGGTCCCATTCTGGAAGGTTTTAACGTCTGATGCGTGGTTTAATGGTTAGAGCGCTCTGGCATGTATTTAGAGTGTTGCGGGTTCGATTCCTGACGCAGCAGCGATAATTTTTTTCAGATGTATTTTAACAATTGTTGAAGTATGCTTCTACAGGTAATCTGTGTATTTACTACGGATGGATTTTTAAAAATTACCGTGTTCATTTTTCGATTAAGCCTATCTCTGCGCCCCTTTGCTATTGGCGCCCTGGGCGACCTCCCATCTGCACCACCCATTAATGAACCAAATCTGTACGAATACCCATTACATTTTACATAGAAACTTTAGTTATGCCAGAGAACCTGCTAATTCAGGATTCGCAATGTTAGAACTTTCAACAAGTATTGATTCGCGAAAGTAAAACTAACCCTATTCACATTTTAGCACGTAAATTCTATTCATTTAATCTATTTAAGAGTATTAACTCATTCGACACACTAATTAGTCGGTTCACGGAACAACCAGTTGTATTACACGGTAAATCGTAATTTTATTAAGAATAGTGTTAAATCTTTCCTCATAAGTTCGAGTTTCCACATATTTCATAAAACTCGAGAATAAGGAATGTAATGTCTTTCTAATTTATACGCTAATCAAGGGCTATCATATTGACAGTGGAAAGCTCTGCTCATCAGGTTTTCTCTCCAGTTAAAGATAATTATACTTGATGACAGTTTAATAGACAATGGCAAATGAAAGCGTCGTTGGGGCTAAACAGAACCTGATAAGAAAGTCGGTTCTCACTACCAAGTGTCGGAAAGTAATGAGTCCACAGAAGAATAATGTCTCTTACATAGCAGGGTAGGGGGCCCCAATTTAAAGGTATTTCAGTGCAAGCTTCGCACTAGGTATTCCAATAGAAGGGTGGCTGTTCTGGTATTACGATATTCGCTAGACCTTGTTTCACGAAAGAAGTAAGATTACAATATTGTTAATAGCAACTTTTGGTTGACGTACTAATACTCAGAAGGATGCACTTGCATAAGCATTTTCGCTCTCAGGTATCTATCGGGGAGGCAGTAAGACACACAAAAGAGCTTAATTGGGCTGACTGAATTTTAAGCATTCTTAAAAGTATTCTGTCACTTTCTTATTAAGTGAATCGAAAGCAAAATTAATTTTTACAAGCTTTTAAATTAAGTTTTTTTTTGAAACGCAGCTTAAAAAAGTTACTTCTAATTAACTAATATGAAAACAAATAGCATGTGCGAGAAATCATTTATTGCACTTATAATTATGAGTCTGAAAAAGTGATAATTGGGTTGTTTTACTTTTGAGGGGCGCTTTTTGCACATAACAAAGTAAATGGCCAAATCACAAGGACCCAAAGTTCAAAGAAAGGTGAGGAAGTGAATCCATTAAACAGCTGCTAGGAGACAGATGGAAGTTTCTAATCAAGCCCACCCAGCATATTTTTAACGTGCACAAAGTATCACTCTTATGCACAGGAGAACATGGCTTAACGTTCTATTCGGCGGACGGCGACATTTCTAAGCCTATTGATGGTCCCTTTCTCACCGAGGACATGGTAGGTGTTGGCGAGATAAATATAGACTCTGGCGCAACTAAAACTCGAACCTGGGAATCAGCTG
The DNA here is from genome assembly GCA_038380435.1 of Ryuthela nishihirai. Taxonomy (NCBI): domain Eukaryota; kingdom Metazoa; phylum Arthropoda; class Arachnida; order Araneae; family Heptathelidae; genus Ryuthela; species Ryuthela nishihirai. Next base: position 111,376,648 of record JAWZYU010000001.1, read on the forward strand.
AACCAACCCCCGCCTCCAATGTCTCAGTAGAAGACAATAGAGTTATATAATTCTCAGTTGTAAGAAATAATTCTACTTGAAAAGTTTAGAGGCAGCATTCTTTTTTTTATTTGACAAGGAAGTATCAAATCTGGAAATATTCATCTTTACAATTGTTGAGAGTTTGAAGACTATGGTATAACAATATTCTATCATTAATCGATTAAACAATTAAATCGTTTAAGAAAACAAAAATGATTAAAGAAAGGTCTTTCATTTCAAAGAATTATGTGGCAACGGGACTTTAAGTAAAAACTCACTAGTTACAAATAAAATGATCTGAAATTGTTCTGTAATAATCGTGAAAAGCGTTTAGTAAGAAAATAAATAATTTCACGCTCTCGATCTCTTATTATTGTCTTCAGAAAATCCAAACTTTTAAAACCTAACCAAAAGGTTCTTTGGGTTGGGTTGTTTTACCTCTGAGCGGCACTTTTTTGCACACCATGGGCTAAATGGCCAGGTCACATGGACCCCGAAGGCTCAGAGAAGGTTGGGGCAGGGGACCCACTGGAACAGCTGTTGGGAGACAGATGGTAACCTTACGTCAAGGCCATCCAGCGTGTTCTTTAACGTGCACAGGGTATGGCTTTCCCGCACACGGGGCCACGGCTTAACGTCCCATCCGACGGACGGCGGCCTTTTCAAGCCCATCGGTGTCCCCTACTGACCGTGGGCAGGGTGGGGAAGTTTGCGGAGATAATCTCAACGCTGACCCAGCTGGGACTCGAACCTGGGAACTACAGATTACGAGCCTGGCGCGCTACCGACTGAGCCACCCCCGCCCCCAAGGTTCTTTGGTTTTGCAAACAAACCAACTTTCAAATAACAATCTTCAGTTGGACAGTGTAGTTCATTAAAAGAAAAAAAAATGCTGAAAAAGACCATACATCTTGAAATGATTTCTCACTTTCTACCAACCATAAAGATGTTAATGTAAGTCTGTCACTGAATACCCATCAGAGGGAAATTTATCACTTCTGTGCCGAGAATGGCTATACAAAACGCACATCACTGAAGAAGGCACATCACACTTTGACGTGCGTTCTACTTAATCAGACTTGGCTCTACACGGCCACTGACATCCCAATGCAACTGATATCCCCCATCCACGAGTGCGTGCCAATCAGACTGTGGGTTGCGTGTTCGCAGTAGCCGGAACATAGAAGCCCGGATGACAGGCACAGAGGTCAGGCAGCCCCGCCTTTCTGGCCCTTGTCTCCTGTCACTGGACCGAATGACAGATGGCTGGTCCATGAAAGATGTTTACATCACCGCCCATTAGAAATCCAGATGATTAGCGACGACAAACAAGAAACGTGGTCTACAGCTGGGTTGGCTGGTTCTTCTATTGGATTAAGAAGTTAGTAACAGACGAAACCTTTTCTCAAGTTGTGGTAAACTATTGATTTGTGGTTGTCTCATCTGCAAAGCTGTTTTTTTAACGGTTAATGGCATATTCCCAAATCACCCAATTATAGCAGATGCTGGAGTTTAAGTAGGCATAATTTAGAGCCCCATTGTGAGGCAGAAGTAAGCCATTTATTTGTATATCTTATATTTACTAGGCAAAACAAAAAAAAAATCATCCTTAGATAGCGGGCAGAAAATTGATTCGCTTGTATCGTTGCAAATGTTGGTGGAAGTTTTAAAGCATTCACATATTTCTGTCAGAAGATATACACAGAATTCTGAAGATTACATTTTATTACGATCATACTTAAAATGTTATTATTGTTGTTGTAGATTACAATAAATTTGATTTTAAAATTCGCAGTTTTGATTAAATTACACAGTTTACGACACTCATCTTGTAGCAAATAAAGATTAAATTTTATGATAGTTTTATTTCAAAAGACACTAAATATTAGAAAAACAAAATGAAATTATCTGTAGATATATACACAGTCGTATCAGAATAATATGACCACCTACCATAATATATATATGGTAGATGGTCATATTATTCTGATACGACTGTGTAAATTAAATATAATTAAAATAATAAACATGTCAGTATTAAATTCCATCTGTGCTGGTGAGGTTGTTAGAAATTAATAGAATCAAAAATTTCCCCTAAGTTTCATTATTTTATAGGAGTTATTTTTAAATTTCACTTATGAACTTTATAAAAGCTACGCTTTAACAATAGTTGAAATATTAAATTTAAATTTTTTTGAACAAATGGACGAAAAACATGATTTTTTGACTCCTGACTTAGCAGTTCTGAGTTTTTTTTAATGTATTTGGGTTGTTTCACCTCTGAGAGGCACTTTTATGCGCACAGTAAGCTAAATGGTCAGGTTAGTGATGGACTCAGAGAAGGTTAGGAAAGGGTTTGGACATTGGACAGCTGTTAGGAAACAGATGGTAGTTACCTATCAAGGCCATCCAGTGTGTTCTTTAAGCTGCATAGGATATAGTTCTCCTACATATTTAACGTCGCATTCGATGGACGGCAACCTCGCAAGCCCATCAGCGTCTCGATTTAGCGGACATAAATCTCAACGCTGGCTCAGGTGGACCTCGAATCTGGGAACTGCAGATTATGATCTTAGAGAGCTGTTCTTTGTATTTATTATTATATTATTTGGTTTGCTCTCGGTTTGAACTATGTGCCTTTTAATGCACAATGGGCAAGAAACAAAACTGGGTTCTCAAGTCATTCACCGTTTTTCGCAACGATGGAAGGGAAGGAACAACCGGAGAAAATCTCACACTTGAACGAATCTATAAACCTTAGATTACGATCCAGACACTCGACTAACTTAACCACCTGCTCCACTTTTTGGCATCAAAATCTGCACGAAAGTAATCTCCAGTTTTCTTAGTTTCGATAAAAAGAATCTGTAGGATTATAAACCCCATCAGCATTTCTCTCTAATCTTCAAACGAAATTAAAAAAACAACAGAATAAACAATGAGAAATAACCAAAAAAAAAAGGAATACTTAAATAAATAGATCTGGCGAAAAATTGCGCTTCGTTCCCCTGATAAATCTTTGCTTGTTTATCCATTGTTTGAGATTAATTTCTACGCGGTCCTCCAGACAGAAAATAAAGAAAACAATGCATAGGTTTCTGTGGAGAATTTCTCTTTATCATCTTGTGTCTGTGTGTTTGTGTGTGTCTGCTGCAGACGTAAGCTCCCCCTCTAAAACCCACATCTCGCCTTCAGAGAAAGAGAGCGGCTTGAGTAAGACCTCCGCCGCCTGTCAAAACAGTATCGGAAATCAATGAGTAGCTGAGACCGGCGTAGTAGTTCGTCGCCCGCGTGCCTTGATGGACTATCCGTCCAAGACGAACAGGGGAGAGAAGGGGGGCCACATTAAATTAGAAGATGAGTCAGCTGCACCTTCCTCCCTGCTGCTCTATCACTTGCTTTGCAGTTGGGGAAATGAACTTCAACATTTCTAAACCAACTCCACCAAGTCAATGATTATTAGATGAACTTGTTTGACAGGAAACAAGAACGTTCGGTTGATGTACAGTTAAATATAGCTCTAATATTTCGCTCATTGTTATTTTATATTAAGATTTGGTTTTTGTGTGAATGGAAGAAATAAATTATTCAATTAAAAGACTTAAGTTGGTACTTAAGCTGTGGCTATGAAAATTTTTCTATTCGTGTTAAATAAAAAAATAGCTTGATCACAATTAGCATATAAAGCATTTCTGAATGATACCTACTGAACTTAAATAATTTCCCTCAAGTTAATTTTTTGTAGGCGTATTTTTTTTAATATATTCGCCCCTTTGAATTCTATTGGGATCATACATTCAGAAATGTGGCGAAGCGCGGGTAGAAGAAATTGAGAGGAGACGGCTCAGTTGAGGCATTGGTGGTTTTTCCACTGAACTAACATTCACATGTCAATCAATCAACAATCTATGATATTATTGGTTTATTGACGTTGGGTTGTTTTACCTCTGAGCGGCACTTTTTTTGCACACCGTGGGCTCACCAGGCCAGGAACAGCTATTGGGAGACGGATGATAGCCTCCCGTCAAGGCCATCCAGCGTGTTCTTTAACGTTCGCAGGGTATGGCTCTCCCGCATACGGGGCCACTGCTTAACGTCCCATTCGACAGACGGCGGCCTTTCCAAGTCCATCGGTGTCCCCTACTGACTGTGGGCAGGGGAGGGGGAGTTTTGCGGAGATAAATCTCAACGCTGACCCAGCTGAGACTCGAACCTGGGAACTACAGATTACGAGCCTGGAGCGCTACCGACTGAGCCACCCCTTATTGACAAGCAACCGATATCCCAATTACTTGTAAGAATCATCCTTTGAGTCAATTGCATAGTCTCGTTCCTTCAATTGCTTCCACTGATGCTTCGGTTTGTTCTAGACCAGAAGGTTAAGACCCTTAATTGAATCAAGAAGCAAAAGTAAAGCAAAGCAATATTTTTTTTTCAAGAGCGATACAGCAAAGGAGACAAAATCGAAGAGCATTTTATTAACAATAATAAAATCGTATTTGTAATTTAAAAAAAAACTTATATTGAAGTGTATACAACAAAACTATTGAACAAGAATTATTAAGAAATCTGCCATTCATTAGTGTGACATTTGAGTTTGAGTCTTCTCGATTAATTCAAATTTGGAGTGCATTTAGAGCATTTGAATTGCATAATGTTTTCAATTATCGTCTGGTAATCTGCTCTGCTGCTTCTTTTCAATGAAAATCATTAAGAAAAAAATTTTCGAAGTTGAACATTGAACCAAAATCGTAAAGAGGCCGAAAGCCTACATCAAAAAACACGTCTGAGACAGAGCAGCACGCGACTCCCGACCCCTGTTCTAGACCATCCTAAAAGTACTCTCTCTGATCTCTCAGCTGCTTTATATGCAAAATGGTCTCGAAACATGCGCCACAAATCACTCTGTGTCAGGGAAAGAAAGGTAAATTTCTGTCAGGGGTGTAACGTAGTTTATAAGGACCCTGGTGCAGATTAGTAAGAACGTGTCCTCCCCCTCACGCACACAGAACTCATAAACTCTATTGCATAAAAAGCGATATACCTATGTAAACAGGCCCGGATCTACCAAAATAACAGTGTGTATATATGGTGGGGGTGAGTGGTAAATGTTAAGGGAACGGGAGCGAACCAAGACAGAGCCGGAATGGCGTTACAGAATAAAAATTTTACCTTCTATTTCAGAGGTCTTTAAAAATTTATCGCCCACAGCATTGTAAGAAGTAGAGTTAGGTTTTTTCTATTAAAAATTTTTAGATTTATTTACTGCAAGAGCATAAATAACATAAACTTGACAGCATATTAATATTTGCAAGTTGACGAGATGACGTCATGAAACTGTTAATGAATATTAACTAAAAAGGAATAGTTGTTTAAGGAAACCAAATAGTTTAATTTTCAATCGCGAATTTTCATGGTAGGATATAACAGTGGCATTTGTTATCTGCATTTTAATATCTGAAATGCATAACAACTTACCTCTGTGGCAAGCAGCTGCTTGAGGGGTAATTTATTATGTTTATATATATATATCCTATGGTTTCTATAGACTAAGAGGAATTAAAGAACAGAGTTGATCTGAAACAGATCTGCTAACATTATCATTTACGTTAGAAAACCGTATATAAACAAGCAAACAGCGTGAGAAAATGTTTAAAAAGTAACTTATATTACCCCACCAAAAGACAAAATGAACACATCGGTTTATTATGGTAAACATTTTTAGAATCAAGCAGCGATACTTGCTAGAGTAATATTTTTGAATAGAAACTCTCACATACCTAAATAAGTTTCCAATTACAAAGATGCTGGATTTAATTCTTTTCCATTTCGCGTGATAATTAGAAATAGAAACGACAGTTTTGTTTGATTTCAAGATGCTCTTAATTCACCTTAAAATTAATGAAGGTTTATAATACAGTATAATAGCTATGTTTACAAGATGCGGAATAAATGCTAACATAATACAGCATCGTAGGCTGCACCGTTCCAAATACACTGTGCAATTTATTATTCAAAGGCTCACCAACATCCTTCTAGGCAAGTTCTTTTTCTTCACGCCTTTGGGCACACTGTCTGTCCATAACTATTCTTTAACCTGCAGTTATACGCATGGGCGAACCAACGCAAAATCTTCCTATATGTTGCTTCAAGGGGGTTGATAACTCTTTTTTTCTAACCCCATCATTATTTACACAAACAAACTTCCTAATAACCATCCTACTGGTAATCATTCATAATCAAAAGCATCAAGCATATTATTGCAATTGCTTACAAAGAGCACAAGTTTCACTACCATTAGCAAACTTTAGAGGTATCATGCTGTTACATAGTCTAAGCCTAGTCTTTAGGTGTGTCCTCTTATTTTTCCCCATTCTCAACTGATTCTTGAAAGTTCCACTAACAATACCTGTTCACTTCCTGTGCTGTTGACAGTTACCAGGTCCATTTCCTGTCTCATTTGACAGTTATACAATTCACAAGGTAATTAAGTTGTACAATAGAATAATTTGCCAGGACACAAAGACCATATGGCTCAGAACAAGATTCAAGCAGGTAAAATGCTGCATAGTAAAAGAAAGAGAAATCAAGGTCATCTAAATGCATCTAGCGTATTTAATATCGTGCAAATGACATATCTCCCTCCCCTGAAAATAACCACTGCTTAACATCGCGCCGTCTCATGGCCGAGTGGTTAGCACGCTTGGCTACTGATCTAAGGGACCTGGGTTCGAGCCCCGGGTAAGGCATGGATGTATGTGTCGTTTTTCTGCAGAGGTCCTGCCATCCTCTCAGACCTTCTACTATGGCATATAAACTGACAGGTTACTGTCAGACCTCTGTGGCAAGCAGCTGCTTGAGGGGGTATTTATTTATATATATTATAACATCGTATTCGATGGGCTGCGATTTTTCCAAGTTCAGTGGTGCCAGCTTTCTTATCAAAGGTAAATCATAGGACAGGAAACAAACTCTAGAGTTGCAATCAGAATTCGAGCCTGAGACCACAAGTCTAACGTATTGCCAACTGCACAGGCATATGCCACCTCTTTTTATGCGACCTAAGCCACCTCTTTTTGTCGGCCCGCAAGCTACTAAAGGCAAAAAATTAAATTTATAAAAAAGAAAAAGAGCATAATGAGGACAAGACGTCCTACTTCGCCGAAGCCAGTTATCATTAAAATAATTTAAATAAAATTATATTATTTATGTTTCACTTTGGATTTTTTATTTTCGTACATTACTGATTATATTTTTTTTGCCACGCTGTCATTCAATTTTGGTTTATTACGCGACCCTTCAGCTAAAAAGTTTACCCAGGCCTGAACTAAGTTTTCTAAATATCGGGATTGTTTTCTGAACACTGTTATCGGATAGTAATTTTTGATATCCGACGAATATCGATTAACTGCAAGTAAAAAAGATTTATAAAAAAATTTATTCAATCACTGACAATAAAATAAAAAATATTTTGTTTATCCAATCGGATCATAGTGCCACCAGCGCCACTCAAAAGCTTCTTAGATAAATTATAACATATTTAATGGCCCCTTAACATACCGTAATTATCCGAAAAAAATGTTTGATCGGTCCAAAAAAATAATCTCGAGTTCTTTCACCTGATATGATTTTGAAAACCAAGGCTTTATCTGCAATAGAATCGCAGATAAAATTTCAAAATTCATTTTTCTAACCCTTTTTATGTTTTTTACGTTTACGTTCCTTTAATATCCTAAAATTCTCCCACACTATTCTCTCTTCTATCTCGTATTGAGTTAAAAATTTCGAGTTTCTGACTATTATATAACTAGAGACACAATTTAAGAACTCACTATTTTTTACTTCTTGTGCTGTCGGAGGAGAAATTCATTTCGACACTCCCAAGCCCGTATTTAGAAAACAATTATGGAGGAGACTGGAACTTCATTATAATGTAACATTTCCCCCCTTTCGTTTTAGAGGTTTTTTAAACAAAATTCATGATAAATGGGTGAACTACGGATAAGTTTATTCATTTTTGGCCTCCATTACCCTTATTAGCATTCTCGAAGAGCCATGAACTCGACAAATTTTATCTGGCAAAGGACTCTTAAACGAATAACACGCGACCTAAGTGTTTTATTCACACAGAGCGCGATAATTTTTAAATTCGTTAGAGTTTATATAAAATCATAAAAAAGAATATCCAAACATTTCGTTTCTGATACCGGATACGTATATGAGCATTATTATCCATGGATCCAGTCCAGTAGGTTTTAATGGTCAGCACCAGGACCTGTGTGGTTACCTCAGCAGGGTAGAAAAAAACAAGAAAATTAATAAGGTTATGAATAGTGTGCCTAAAGGCCTCAGAAAGAGGGGGAGACTTAGGATGTGGTGGGCAGACAATGTCAAACAGGATTCTATTAGAATTGGTGTGCAGTGGCCAGATGCAGCAGATGTAGCTTGAGGATGATGATGATGATAATCCATGGATCCGATTGGGTATAAATTCGCTTTAGATACCTTACTACCAATTCATCCTCTCACGCTCCTAAGAGACTTCTGCATCTTCTATCCTGCAACTGCTTCGAAACGAGATTTATTTTGCATTTATTCGTTTGCTGTTGTTGATATTGCTTACATCTAAAAACAGAAACGCCCTTATCACGCAACACAAATATTTATTTCCGTTATTCAAAACTATACCACCTTTAGATAATCAAAAGAATGTCTCTCGCACAGACCACAGAGGTCATAAATTAACTCGAGAATATCAACGAGTTTCGGACCCTCTCGTTCCTCGTGAACGAAAAGGAGTCGGAAAATTCAACGCGTCGACGTAAAACCACACGCAATTCATCTGCAACCACTGCTGAGGGTGTGACAGTGTGAACGTTCGCACGCTGCAGATAAAACAACCCCAGTGACAGATATTATCTTGTAAATGGAGATTTCATGAAAGGCGTGCTCTGGATGAGAAATGGGTTCATTGCAGTTGGCCGGTGCGCGATGGCAGCACACCTCTTCTCAATAGCCAAAGAGAAGAGGAAAGAACCGAGTGGCATGAGACAAGGCTGCACTGGACGAGTTATTTGTGATTTGGGGGAACAGCCTGGGCGCAGAGGCCACTCCACTTGAAAGAATGCTCTGTAAATGTCGAGGGTTTGGGACGCAGCCGGTATCGATCAAACAGCCGTCGTCATGACGACGGCCATTTCCTCCACGCGCAAGAAAGGTTTCTTTCTTAGATAATGAGCACTGTCCTCAGGCCCAACAATTCTCTCGCGGCTCTTTCAATAAAGGTTAAGGAAAAATCTTAACTTCAGGGTAAAGCAATAGTTTAAATTTGACGAAGCGCCTAATAAATGTTAAGAATCTCTATCGTATTTCTCCGATGTTTTCTCTTCGTTAGTTTTCTCTCACTAATATTTTATTTTTCGCTTGGTTAGCTTAATGGTAGATATTATAAATCAGTTTAAATGCAGTCAAAATATATTTATGTTAATTGTAGGGTTGCAAACTGAATGCTTATTTACATATCATTCGGGGATTATATTTTTTCTCTGATAAAAAAAAACGGACGTTTAAATAGACTACTGGTTAAATATTAGCCAGTGAGTTAAGTCAAAGGAAAGTATAATATTTGAAAGTATGATTGTTGTTCTAAGGATAATTGTAGTTAGCATTGCTGAATTCAATATGCTGTGGTGTTTAATTGTGCTGGGGTTTAAATGGTAAGAAATTGGAACTAAAAGATCGTTTTAAAATTGGAAGAAGTTTCTTAAATTTTTTACTCTGATATGTAAGTGTTTCACTCGATCTTTAAACATTTTTTATTTACTGATCATCATATATGATTTTCAAAACACAAAATGTGAATGGGTTAAAAACTGAAAGTCAGGAGCACCAAACAAATTCTGTAAGATATAGTACACACGAAATAAAACTGTAAGGAGTAAAACAAAACATACAAAACTGTACAAAACTATATTAAAGTGAAATTCTGCATTTGAACATTTAGATTATTTCAATATCTTTCAGTTAAAAAAATTTTTTTTAGATTATCTGTATGTTTTTTTAGTACATATTCATTCATCTCTTATATGATATCAGGGCTCGATCAGCGGGGAAAAGGGAGATGTCCCCCTTTTAAATATACTAGCATTTTTAAAAGAGTTTAAAATTTTTAATTTAACATTAAACATTAACAAACATCATTAAACAACAGAAAAGTTAAACATTAAACTTTTGTTATTTCATGCATTTTTGAAGAAATGTTTAAAAGTCCTCTAAAATGGTGGGAAAAAATGTTATGATTCAATGGAAATCCAGTCTCTTGACCACCCCCTTATTTTTCCTAGATCCCGGTCTGCATGGTATTTTGTATCTTGCTCCTATGAGTCTAAATGAAACTCGTAACATTTTGAAATTATTAATTTTTTACTATTTATTCCAGAGATGCGGAAATATCTAATTTAGTTTCTTTCAAAAGATGTATAGTTCGCAATTCATAGGTGTTCTTCCAACTGTTTTATTTTTGCAACCGAAAAACGCTTTAAATTTCGAGAAAGTTTCATAAGCGAAGCCGTCCCGTGGCCGAGTGGTTAGCGCGCTTGGCTACTGATCTACGGGACCTGGGTTCGAGCCCGGGTAAGGCATGGATGTATGTGTCGTTTTTCTGCTGAGGTCCTGCCATCCTCTCAGACCTTCTGCTATGGTATAAAAACTGACAGGCTCCTGTCAGACCTCTGTGGCAAGCAGCAGCTGCTTGAGGGGGTATTTTTTTTTATTTTTTTTTTCATAAGCGAATAAATGTTTTTAAAACAACTTAGATCTCTTATAATGTTGAAATATATACAGTTTATTACATTGCACAATTTCTTTGTATTACAAGCAAAATGTATCCTCATTCTTCCGCTAAATTTTTCACTTAATATAATGTTCTGTCGTTTATAAAAAGGTTGATAAACGACCACTAGTCTAATTGATAAGAAATTCATCATGGCGAAGTGAAAAAGTAAAATTTCAGATAAGGAATATTTTTGATAATTGGTTTAATGATTTTATTTTAATTCAAATCAAAAGTTGAATAACCAACTTGTAAGCCCTTCCTCAGCACACTAATATTTAGACTCTGTGGCAAGCAGCTGCTTGAAGGAATATTTTTTACTTGTGTGGTTATTTTACGATCAATGATTTTTTTCGTTAAGTGCTGAACTTTTTCACAAACCTTAAGAAAATTATTTCTTAAATCCAAGTAAAATTAATATGGTTAAAAATAAATATACCTAAGGTAGTGATTTAATTTCTTTATTGTTGAAAAAGCTTAAGAGAATAAACGCGCAACATATAACGTACACATATCCTTAGCTATCACGGACCCAGCCAAAGAAATAAGACATAAAGCCATCAGTTTAACTGTATTGTTAAAGCTGAAATTATAGGACAGGAATTTTACAAAGTACTAATTTAGAAATAAATCCCAAATTCCATTGCAGAGTACCCTGTTTTCAGTCGAGCGTTTAGCAATAAATTATTTCATTTGGAAGTTTCAATTTGTTTACTTCAATTACATTATCATCAGCACAGCAGATAGTAAGGAATAAAGGCGTTCTTCGTGAAGCATTACCAAATGCTCTCTGCTAGAAATTTCTCATCTTTCTAAATTCTTTCATTAATAAAGATGAAAGGAAATTCATCTTTCAGAAAGCATTCAAACTATCCATAATATGTATTGCCAAAAGCCCATCTCTTCAAATCAAAGACAAGCTTTAGTAGTTGATGAGCAAGTCAGAACCACAGATATAAGTCCAGTCAGATTGAAAAAGCGTTTTATGGTTCTTATTTTATGTCTCCTCCATGCTAAAAGACACTCCAGTCATTTTTTGTTTCAAAGCTTAGCTGCTTCGTTGAGTACAGTGAGAAAATAAATCAAAATATGACCCCCACCACAAAGAAAATACTGAAACGGCCATCATCGGTACACTTTTAGGGGCGTTTCCGGATCAGCTGGCATAAGGTCACTCGGGTGCACATCGTACCCCACTGCTGTTTGATTGATTGTCAAATGGGAGGGAATGTTCTTCTCTGCTGAATTCGAGGCAGGCAGCTGTAAGTGGGGCAAATGGAGAGTGGAAGAAGTCAAGGAGAGAAAACTCGAACTTCTCCCGCCGCATCATTAAGATCATATCGGGTATTGCGGTTTCAACGAAAGTTTCTTGAGCTTCGAAGAAATAGGATTGGTGTTGTTTTTTAATTGAATGCATTTTAAAAATTTATTAATTCAAAGAGACTTTGGGTTTTGTGACTAGGACAATCTTCAGCTGTATTATTGATGCACAAAATATGCGTTAAAAATATTTAATCAAAAAAAATAATCCTCAAGCATCATTTTTCCGTGAATTTTTGTGAAAAGACTGCCAGTAGAGCATATGTGGGAAAGGCGAATAACAGTAGAAAGGAAATATATCTGCGCAGCCGTCCAGTTAATTAATAGTGGGATTATCGAAATCTCGACAATCAAATATTCTCAATGTGTTTACAGCATAAGTAATGAGTCTGCCCTTCATTTCACTACTAGTCTTATGACATCAGTATGGCAGGTGTCACAGGAAGAAAATACTAGCTGCAAAGACTGAAGTTCAGTCTCACTACCGGTATCAATGTGCAATTGTGTAAAAGTAGGCTTATACATTTATCAGTTATATTAGGCAATATAATGACTAAATATATCAAGAAGATGCTTGTCATAGAGGTTTGACAGAAGTTTTCAGTATAATTGCCCGTAGACAAGGTATGTGAGGTAGCCGAGACCTCAGCAGAAAGACAACACATATAAATTCCAATGGAATACCAACCCGGGGCTTAAACCCAGATTCCTTTAATCTGCAGCCAAGCACGCTAAACACTCAGCCACAACGTTTTCTTAATTAAAAATGTATATAATATAAACGGCTCACAAAAATTAGGGGATATTTCAAAATGAATATAAAGCGATAATATATCCCCTAATTTTTGTGAGCAGTATACATGTGATATCGGTATTTTTAACGTTTAATTAGATTTTTTATTAGTCATATTTCTTACAAGGCTGTCAAGTTAGGAAATTTAAAATAGAAAGTATATTAAATCAAACACCAAAAAGTAACACTTATCAATTATTATTTTATTTCACAACGTAAGCTATTTCGTTCGAGGCTTTCCGGTTTTTTTTTTCGAACGTCTCTAGATGTATCGCCTATCGTTATATGTGGCACGAAAACCACAGCATTCGACTCTTACTGATGCTAGTCTCTCTATTGGTTTTTGGGAGTGAATTTAATCTCACTTTAGGCGACCCTAAAAGCTCCTAAAAGCACCGTCGCAGTGCTTATTATGTAGCCATTGGGTAGTAAAAAACAAGATATCTAGTCCAGAGGCATAAGCTAGGCTTTTGGCTCCCTTGGCAAATTTGTAATTGTCCGCCCTTGTTCAGTTACTGATAAATAAAAATGCACTTTATTTATATTATACATCACTATTTTAATACAGTTACAGATATATGTTATTATTTTAATACAGTTACATGAATAAATATTAATTGCACATAAGTAACTGCAAAAGAAATTGCAATTATTATGCAAGTAATTATTTTTTAAAGTAATTTAATATTTCCTACTTTTTCGTTGGCAAAATCGTTAATAATCTCGTCAAAATTAATTTTTTGAGTCAGTTCTCTCTCGATTGATAGGAAACAAAGTGATGATGTACGCTCCTGTCCTCATGTCGATCTTAAACAATCCAGGGGATTATAAACATAATAATTCAATACAATGTACAAAGTATGAACTCCCGTCCAAACAAAAAGATACATATGTAACAATATTTTATTTTTTTGTAACGGCATGATTTGTAAAAGCAACATGAGCAGTTAGAAATTGCGCCCCAAAGCTGTGTTTTGGCATGCGCAGTGCAGGGGGGCGGCAAATTGTCCGCCGATAACAGGAAAAAAAATATTTTTGTAGGAAATAACGAAAATTTATAATATGCTGTCTTGACGATACGATGGTGTAAACAATACGTATTAAATTCAACGAACTACGGGCGGCTAATCATTCGATTTTATTATGCACATAAAACGTCAGATATCGTGGAATGGCTCGTGCCGCCCCAGCACCGCCCTGTGATTCCGGCGCACTTGGCAACTGCCCCGATGCCAACACGTTCCTACGCCTCTGCCTAAGCCTATCTGAAATTTCTTTCGGCACATGAGCTTCTGAGGCTTCGTTCATCACTAATATATTTAAACTGTTATTACTCTGGGCTTATGGGGCACAACCCGTATCCTGCCACTGCTCTTTTTGCTGCTTGCGCCCACTTAGGTTGATGTCAAAAATTTGCACGATCAGTCAATAGTAAATATGAAGAGTTATTTTTGACACAGAAGTCAATAAATCAATAAATAGTTTGGTGGGAAAAATGAGTTTTACCAATGCGTGGAACTCGAATCCACTAGTTTGGTGGGGAAAAATGAGTTTTGCCAATGCGCGGAACTCGAACTCACTAGTTTGGTGGGGAAAAATGAGTTTTGCCAATGCGCGGAACTGGAAATCACATCTCTCTATATCATGCAAGTCAGCCGCGTATTTGGAAAATAAAATTTTTTTTCAAAATATTAAAACGTTGGTAACACTGGTCTGCATGAAAATACTCGCTTGAAAATAAAATTATAGATATCAGGGTGCTGAATACGAATCTGTGGTTACATTCGGTACTATTTTCGTAGGAGGGCCTTTTTTGAGAGAATGACGTTTTTTGTGAATATAAAAAAAAATAAATAAATACCCCTCAAGCAGCTGCTTGCCACATAGGTCTGACAGGAGCCTGTCAGTTTATATGCCAGAGTAGAAGGTCTGAGGATTTTATTCGTTTTCAAACTACTGGAAGCGCAGTCTCGAATGTGATTGGAGAAAGATTCCATGAAGACATATCCGAAATGGGAAAATGATATAGCTGCAAATGGAATGAGAGCATGTTGGCGGACTACTGTTGGACCCTTCAGCGAGAGGCTCCAGAGATAAAATATAAACGACAAAAAGACACAAAATAATTTTTTTTGTTAATGTTTACATGTATCAGGATTTATTAGTGTCAGCTTTAACTTTTTATAATGTAAATAAATATTTAGTAAAATATATTTATCTCCTCTGAGTAAAGTAATATTTTTTTTAAATTAAACCCATATCTCTAGAAAACTGTAAGTGATAGAACAAATCGGCTGTCAGATTCGGATTCAGCACCCTCAAAAATATAAAAATTAGACACAATTTTTGAAGGGAGGGGAAAAAAGTTTTTTTTTTTGCACACCAGTGTAATTAATACGTAAATATAAAAAAAAAGGCAACTAATAAGTAAATAAAAACCATTAGTACATTTTGCATCAATGCTTAATAGTTGCTAAATGTTTTAAAAGAATAAATATGCAAATAATTTTTAAAACGTATACATTTTGGGGGTTTTTGGGGGTTGCTTCCCGAACCTCCCCCTTAAATACTACTGGGCAAAATGCTCTAACAACGAAACTAGTGCCGGTTTCGGCACTTATTATTTAAACGATATTGGACGTTATCTGTTATTCTTATTGCTTTTATTGTTAAAGATTTGTAAATAATATCCTTATTTCTGTAATTTTTCTCAGTGGAGTACTGTGTTTATGTGCAAAGTTATGCCTTCAGTATGTTCTACTTGTTAAAATTTTTTCTACTGTAAATTCATCGTCATTACTGTAAATCATAGTTCATTTGTTGTAATTAGGCAAGCGTGAAAAAATCCACCCATCTTCTTCCCGTACTCGGGATCTCCTGGTTGAGCGCTAGTTGCTCTGTCATTTGAGCTAAGACGGGGGCACAATAGTTTTTTTCACTTGCCTAATTATTACAAATAAATAATGCTGTAGTGAGCTTCATTCCTTCCTTTCCATACTGTGGCCAGCAGTCTTGGAAAATATCTTGTGTTGACAGGCAAAGGTAAGCGACAGACTCACTGCTCTAGGCTCAAATCAGTTATAAAACAATGCTGGACATATAATGTCAAGATACGTGAAACAGGTTTTTCAGAATGATTTAAGCTCTGAAACAGGAGTTCTAACCTAAACTTAGCAAAAAGCCCCCTCCTCTCCCCCCCCCCCCCAAAAAAAAAGCTATATTCTTAAATAGCTACGGGAAAAATTCTCCATTTGAAAAAGAAAACATACAATTCTAACGAGAAACAAATTAAAAAAAGAGAAGATTTTTAAGGATTCAAATTTATTACATACGATTTTAAGGATTCAAATAAATACGTTTCGTTAAGAAAACAAAAATATACATACATTTTTAATGAGTAATATGAATTGGCAAAATCGTTTAATTATACCCCTTGAAATGTTTAGTCAAATTAATTGAAAAAAAAAAAAAGCCAGATTCAATATAATTGTAATTTGTTTTATGAGCTGTTTGAAATGAACCGCGGCTGTTCTAAAGGAATGACAGACACATTGCATCAAATTAAACAGATTAATTCAGAGGACTGGTATCCAACGAACATACGATGATCAGAGTCTTGAACAGTTTCTCGGTTGTACTAATAACCTTGTAGACATAATTATTTATCATGATTTTATTATTTTTGAGTTGTCCACTTATAGTTTTTATGTATTGTATTCTGAATAAGGAAATATACTTTTCCTTTTTATTGTTTCTTATACAAGAATGCTACATTCTTTTTTGTGTTCAGCGACGTAAGGCCTTGATTGAAGGCTTCCACATTAGTTCATTCTAAGCACGTTTTAGTCAAGGAGTTAAAGATGTCAGGTGATGTTGATTCATCACTCCCACCGTCTATTTTTTTCCCAGCTGTGACAACAGAAGGAGCTATTTTATACAGAAGCTTAAGCTAATTAACCATTTTGATATCATTGAACAATGAAATTAGATAAAATGATAAAAATAATTTTAAATAATAGGAATATTCAGATTACCCTTAACAAGAACCTTTATGATCTCTCCCATCTCTTCTAACCTTGTATTTTGGGCTGTCCCGCCCTATTAATCTATTGTTATGTCTAATGAAGTCCTGAGGCTCAAGATTCGTGATATCTAACATTTAATCGTTGTGCAATTAAAAAAGAAATATCATTCATAATTAAAACACACTCTGTCACATAAGATGTAGAAATCTTTGTAGGACTTAGAGTGGATTGGGTTGTTTTATCTCTGAGAGACAATCTTTTCCACAAAATGAGTTAAATAGCCAGGTCGTAAGAGCACCACCAAGAGCTCAGAAGAGATTGGAAAAGTGACTCACTGGAGTTAGGATACAGAGAGAAGATTCCTGTCCAGGCTATATAGGATGTTCTTTAACACACAGAGAGGAATATCTCTTCTGATAAAGTCCCAGCTGGTGGACGGCGGCTTTTCCCAAGACTGTTGGGGTTCATTTCCGCATCGAGAGTAGAACGGAGTTAGAGGAAGAAAAATTCTCAACTCAAATATAGTTGGGATTCTAACATTAGCCTACGAACCTGGCGCACTACGGACTGTGTCAACATCACCTATCCCTCTCCAAAAGTTCCTTATAGATTGCTTTTCTTCCCTCTCATTTACTGTCTATTATATCTGTTTGATTTGCCTTTTGTGGCAACCTAGCAAAGAGTTAATATAGTTTTGCCTTGTTTTGCAATAACAACTTTGAGGTCAGTCTACAGGGCATCAAGCTCTTGTTCTGTAGTTCCCAGGTGCGAGTCCCATCTGCTCCTGGGCGGGGGTGGCTCAGTCGGTAGCGCGCCAGGCTCGTAATCTGTAGTTCCCAGGTTCGAGTCCCAGCTGGGTCAGCGTTGAGATTTATCTCCGCTAAATTCCCCGCCCTGCCCACGGTCAGTAGGGGACACCGATGGGCTTGGAAAGGCCGCCGTCCGTCGGATGGGACGTTAAGCCGTGGTCCCGTGTGCGGGAGAGTCATACCCTGTGCACGTTAAAGAACACGCTGGATGGCCTTGACGGGAGGCTACCATCTGTCTCCCAACAGCTGTTCCAGTGGGTCCCCTCCCCCAACCTTCTCTGAGCCTTCGGGGTCCATGTGACCTGGCCATTTAGCCCATGGTGTGTAAAAAAGTGCCGCTCAGAGGTAAAACAACCCAACCCATCTGCTCCAGCGTTGAAATTTCTCTCCATTATACCCCACCCTGCCCACAGTGAGAAAGTGGATACTGATGGACTTGGAAAGGCCGCCGTTCGTCAGATGGGACGTTAAGCCGCGATTACGTGTGCATGAGAGAGTTATACCCTTTGCACGTAAAAGAACACACTTGATTGTCTTGACGGGAGGCTTCTATTTGTCTTCTAACAGATGTACAAGGGTCCCTTTCCCCGATATTCTCTGAACCATTGAAGTTCTTGTAACTTCGGCAGTTAGCAAATGGTGTGAAAAAAGTGCCTCTCGAAGATAAAACAATCCAACTCATAACAACTTCTAGTACTGTATGACAAAATATAAAGAATGCCTAAATTTCATCTTAAGCAGCACAACAGCTGCGGAAATCTGACATGAGCCTATCTGCATAATACAACTTAGATGAGATCTATGAGAAAAACGATACCTCAGCAGAAGATATACATCAGAAAAAAAAAATGCGTGGTTTTACCTTGAAGTCGAATACGTCCCTTTGACCCCATAGACAAATACACCAATCTCACGGCTTTAACTGTACATTAAAGCCAATGGTGAAGAGTGAATGAAAACAGTTGAGACAATGAGAGTGCGCAATTTCTATGAAGAATCTCATATGTTATTGATTGATTAATATATCAATCATTTGTTAATCAACCAATTATCTCAGAGATCAAATATTATTAGTCTATTAACATGTAATTTATAACATAATTCACCAATGAGTTGGCGTCAGGCTCGTAATCTGTAGTTCCCAGGTTCGAGTCCCAGCTGAGTCAGCGTTGAGATTTATCTCCGCAAAATTCTCCGCCCTGCCCACAGTCAGTAGGGGACACCGATGGGCTTGGAAAGGCCGCCGTCCGTCGGATGGGACGTTAAGCCGTGGCCCCGTGTGCGGGAGAGCCATACCCTGTGCACGTTAAAGAACACGCTGGATGGCCTTGACGGGATTCTACCATCTGTCTCCCAACAGCTGTTCCAGTGGGTCCCCTCCCCCAACCTTCTCTGAGCCTTCGGGGTCCATGTGACCTGGCCATTTAGCCCATGGTGTGCAAAAAGTGCCGCTCAGAGGTAAAACAACCCAACCAATGAGTTGTAACAATTTTTGATCTTCTCAATTGCTTTCATCCACGCTTCGCCATTGATTGTTATAAGTCCCGATAATTTGCATTAAACAAAGGCATTTTTATTTGCTCTTTCTTTTTGATAAGTTCTTCTGAAATTCTCTTACATCTCAGATTTGCGAATGAAGCGAAGTAATTTTATTTTTAGGTTGATGAGATTTATTTGTTCTTGTTGCTTTCATTGCAGATTATACAATAAGAGAAAAAAAAAAGCCTAAATAGAGTGACACAATTCTCAGCTGTTTATTTCTCAGATTACTCTACAGAAAACTCCTGGAAATTCTATCAAACATAGGTAAGATAAAACGGAAAACGGGCTTAGACGTTCAGAATTATATGGTTTTATTAAAATGCATCTATATGTAAAATATTAGCTTTCATCACCCCAAGGGTTTCTTAAATGTACTCTTATTATTTTAAAAATCTTAAAAAGTTCTACTTTTAAAATTGGTATTTAAACGAACGGTGATTGTTCCAATTGTAGTAAGTGGAGACAACACTATAATAATATTAATTGTAGCAATTTTAGAATGGATGAGTATTGAGCGTGGGTATAAGTATTTTTTACAATACAAATTAAAAAACAATGCAATTTATTATATTAGCATGGATGAAATTACTTATAAACAAACTAAATACTATCGTACAAGTAATAATCTTTTCCTACAGAACAGTTAAAACTAGCTCTGTCTACTCAATTGAGGGGCGGGGGTGGCTCAGTCGGTAGCGTACCAGGCTCGTAATCTGCAGTTCTCAGGTTCGAGTCCCAGCTGGGTCAGCGTTGAGATTTATCTCCTCAAAATTCCCCGCCCTGCCCACGGTCAGTAGGGGACACCGATGGGCTTGGAAAGGCCGCCGTCCGTCGGATGGGACGTTAAGCCGTGGCCCCGTGTGCGGGAGAGTATACCCTGTGCATGTTAAAGAACACGCTGGATGGCCTTGACGGGAGGCTACCATCTGTCTCCCAACAGCTGTTCCAGTGGGTCCCCTCCCCCAACCTTCTCTGAGCCTTCGGGGTCCATGTGACCTGGCCATTTAGCCCATGGTGTGCAAAAAAGTGCCGCTCAGAGGTAAAACAACCCAACTCAATTGATCAACGTTTACCTCCTAATTTTTTTTATCGTCAGTCCTTGTTTTTTATCCCTGACTTCAGGCACAAATCATTCTATTTATCTGTGTTAACTAGTTAGATTTTACACTAATAGAACTAATCAAACTCCCGCGCACTCACCATATAAAAATATTTCTTCTTTTCAAACACTTTCCGCGTATATACTGAGACTAACTCCGTCCTCTTTCACATTTCCACAACTCCAACATTGCAATTCTGTCTTACTTAAATTTCTCATCGGTACTATGTTCCCATTTGTTTGTTACATAAATCTCACGCAGAAGCATAGGCGAGCGTTCATGTCACGTTTCTTTATAAACTCACTTCAGCACGTTCATCTGTCGTAATAATATTAATAGCAATGCGCATTTGTTATCAGAAACCATAAGAATTAGTACAACTCGCCTGTGATATCAGTTAACATGCACGAAATCCAATTACAACTATTCCTATCTGTCTTAATAACCATTTTAACTGCTTTTTGAACGTTTTGTTGTCTCATATATTATTTTAAAAATAGAGGAATTTTAAAAATTTTGTAAACCAGAACATTCAAAATAACTTTAAAGAAATTCTTTAGTTGGATTCGGCAATCTCAGCATTTTAATTCCATTTATCTCGTATTTACACACGAATTACCCTGCGAAATAGGTTGAGATGTTTTATAAATAAAAGTAAGAAATAAATATCTCCTCAAGCAACTGCTTGCCATAGAAGTCTGACAGTATGCTAGTTTATACACCACAGTAAAAGGTTTGGGAGTATGGCGGGACCGCAGCAGAAAGATAATGGGATCCATGTCTTATCCGGGGCTCAAACCCAAGTCCCTTTGATCAGTTTAGTAGTCAAGCACGCAAATCACTCGGATACAAAAATATTTTAAGTTACATATTTTATAGAAACCAAAATTTTAAGATTATCAAATCTTTGTTTAAAATAAAAAAATAATAATAAATACCCCTTCAAGCAGCTGCTTGCCACAGAGGTCTGACAGGAGCCTGTCAGTTTATATGCCATAGTAGAAGGTCTGAGAAGGATGGCAGGACCTCAGCAGAAAAACGACACACACATCCATGCCATTACCCGGTGCTCGAACCCATGTCCCTTAGATCAGTAGCCAAGCGCGCACTCGGCCATGGGGCTAGAAGAATCGAAATTCCGTTTGAATGTCAAAACTTTACTACGTATTTGTGCATTTGATTTATAACATTGAGTACATTTGAAAACTTAGCCCCCCCCCCCCCCCGTATAAAAATAGCATATTCAATTATTGAGTAAATAAATTAATAATAAACATTTTTAATAGGATCCAACATGTTAAAAGCGATCATTTAAATGTATTTTTTTGACTGGTTGGCCTTGGTCATGATGTAGCTCTATAATTGATTTGATACTTAGGCATGGTTGTATGTGTTGTTTTTATGCTGAGGTCCTGCCATCCTCTCAGATCTTCTGCTTTGGCATATAAACTGACAGGCTCCTGTCAGACCCCTGTGGCAAGCAGCTGCTTGAGGGGGTATTTATTTATTTATTTTATTTTTTATTTATTGCAAACGTTATCGGCGAGAACGGCTGTGTTTGCTACTCAGATATAATTCGTGAGCTTTTTAAGATGTAATTTATTCATTCATTATATTTTGTCATGCAGTGTTAGAATTGATATGAGTTGGGTCGTTTTACCACTGAGAGGCATTTGTTTGCACACACTGGCCCAACTACATCTGAGTTGGGAATTTTGAAGTAATTTTATTTTGGGTTGATGTTGTTCTTTTGTTCAAGCCCACTTAATATTTCTGATGATGATGAAATAGGGTTGGGTTGTTTTACCTCTGAGCGGCACTTTTTTGCACACCATGGGCTAAATGGCCAGGTCACATGGACCCCGAAGGCTCAGAGAAGGTTGGGGGAGGGGACCCACTGGAACAGCTGTTGGGAGACAGATGGTAGCCTCCCGTCAAGGCCATCCAGCGTGTTCTTTAACGTGCACAGGTTATGGCTCTCCCGCACAGGGGCCACGGCTTAACGTCCCATCCGACGGACGGCGGCCTTTCCAAATGAAATAGGGTAGAGAAACTGTCTTATTATTATATATTTTATAACACTGCTAATGAACTTGTGACGTCTGCCAAGATTACATTTCCCGAATATATTCAGCGATGAGACTGGATTATCCGTGTTCTAAAAAGTGTCCATCATTGTGTTAAGCTAATGTTAACTAAAATCGAAAATATTTTTCTCTACTGGACGTTAAACAAATTATTAATTTTGCACTTAACACGAGAGGTTAACGCGAAATTTAAGTTTGGTCGGTTCGGGCAACAATACTTTGACCTGTTAAAAACATTCAACGCGAAATGGATAACACGAAAAAAATCCCTTAATGTTAACATTTTCTACGGGATCGACGATTAAAATTCCATTAAACTTTCCTCGGATAACATGAAATTTATTGCATCTTGACAGATGTAATTTTTAACAGCTTCAAATTTCTTGCTAATCACTAATTATTTAATAAAGGTTGTAAATACATTAGTGTGTATTAGACTCGACACCTGTGGAGATGGTTAATAATTTTGTCTGCCGATTATAATGGTAGTCTTGTGCACTCCATTCAGCTTGTCGACCTTGTTAATCGTTTGATCGGGAATAACATTCATGATGAAAGTTAGATGGGCTCAGACACAAGAACTTTAATCAATAAAGTAAGGTCTCATCAATCTTTGCCTTAATATTTAGTCTCAAAACACGGTAGAGTCTATGAATAACATTAGGAGTCAATAATGTATTCTATTTATCAATATACTGTTAACGTGAAATTCTGATAATACGAATATTTTCACTGGTCCCTTGCCATTTGTATTAACCATTTTGCACTATATTTTGAATGTTGTTCTCAAAAGATCACCATTTTACTTCCAATATTAAGAGCGTTTCCAGTAGAAAGATTTTTATATCGCTGAAAAGCGTCTTAAGATATAAATAACGCGCTGAAGTGCAGGAAATGACGAATGAAGTGCTATTACAAAGTGGATGCCTAATATTTTCTATTGCTTTGAAAGCTACCATTTTTGGAGTAGTATCCCCGCTTGGCTTGTGATCTACGGGACCTGGGTTCGAGCCCCGGGTAAGGCATGAATGTGTGTGTTGTTTTTCTGCTGAGGTCCTGCCATCCTCTCAGACCTTCTACTATGGCATATAAACTGACAGGCTCCTGTCAGACCTCTGTGGCAAGCAGCTGCTTGAGGGGGTATTTATTATATTGTTATTATATCATCACTGTATTTCTGTACAAATCTTCGTTGAAACTGAAATATTTTATTTCTGAATAATTACGAGAGGAGGGGGTAAGGGGGTGGCTCAGTCGGCAGCGCATCAGGCTCGTAATCTGTAGTTCCCAGGTTCGAGTCCCAGCTGGGTCAGTGTTGAGATTTATCTCCGCAAAATTCCCCGCCCTGCCCACGGTCAGTAGGGCAACCGATGGGCTTCGAAATGCCGCCGTCCGTCGGATGGGACGTTAAGTCGTGGCTCCGTGTGCGGAAGAGCCATACTCTGTGCAGTTAAAGAACACGCTGGATGACCTTGAAGGGAGCTACCATCTGTCTCCCAACAGCTGTTCCAGTGGGGGCTCCCCCAACCTTCTCTGAGCCTTCAGGGTCCATGTGATCTGGCCATTTAGTCCATGGTGTGCAAAAAAGTGCCGCTCAGAGGTAAAATAACCCAACGTGAGGAGGTTGGCTCAACCGAAGAGTACCAGTCTCGTAATATGCAGTTTCCAGGTTCGAGTCCCAGCTGTGTCTGTTTTGAGAATTTTCTCCTTTAACTCCTGTTTTGACGTCGGTTTGAAAGGAAACGCCTTTGGGCCCGGAAAGGCCACCATCCATTGGATGGGACGTAAAGGCGTGGTTCCGTGTGCAAGGGAGCCTATCCCTGTGCACGTTAAAGAACGTATTAGATAGCCTTAACGGGATACTTCGAGCACTGTAACAGATGTCAACCTTTCTCCCAATCATCAATGAGCCCTTGGTGTCCTTGTTACTTGGCCATTTAACACAATGTGTGCAAAAAAAGTGTCCCTCAAAGTTAAAACAAACCAACCTAATAATTTCGCGAACTCATCAACGAAAACTTCTAGTTTTCATCCTGTGATTCTGTTTCGCTGTTTCCCCTCGAAAAAAAGAAAGAACTTAAGTCATAAATTCACGCTTGAACATAAGAGATAAACTTTCAAACATTCAAGCCCTTCAATTTCCTCCCATTCCTTGCCACTTTCCCATTCTTCAACATCCAGCAACAGTTATTTGTTCCCACCAATAGCCAGCTATTCAGAGGAATGTAATGCCGCGCAGCGTTTTTCAACTACGTGACTCTTTTTTCTACAGCTGGAAATCTTACTCAAACGTTTTATTAGCTCGTAGAAACCTCTCGGTAATCACTTGGGTTCCCGCACTCGTTGCAGTGATAACGGCCTCTAATATCCCCCTTTGGAGGAATATAATATACATTCGTGTGTGTGACATCACTTCCTGCTCGTAATAACTCAATCGGCGGCGAGAGATGCAAGCTCGTAGACAGTCCGGCCGTTCGCCAAACACCCGGACATACTTATGACCGGAGCGTCTCGCTCCAGTCGACAAGCAGCACGCAATCGCAGATCTCTCATGCCGTTCTCTGTTGCAACCTAATGAGTCTAAATTAAGTTATATTAAGTCGCTTGTAATGTTTGTGAATGCCCTCTCCGGCTGTCATCAAAGTTCACTAAGGTCTCCGTGGCGTGCCCGTCATGACTCTAGGTGTGTAATAAAGAGCTTTGACTTTGAAATCAGCGAAGCATCGGGACATTCCCGCCTCTTTGTTGACCGATGGGCGTAGAGAAGTCTGCGGATTTCGGCGACGAAGTTCTCTGTATTGATCTTTGTCTGTTTCATGAAGGTGTACTCTCTTAAAGGTTACACTTCACAGTTATATAAGCATTTTGTGGATAATTGTATTTACGAGTGTCTTTGTGCCTAATGTCGCCAAGAAACAAGAGCGACACTAAAGTCCTTTTGTGATTTTAGAAGTTTATCTCACTTTGATTATACTATACAAAAGCATTCGGCTTCAGTATAATGATAATTAGTAAATATTCTTGACTCTGCCGCTAATCGATGAGGAGCCGACTCAGTCCGTAGCGCGCAACGCTCGTAATCTGTGTAGTTCCCAGGTTCGAGTCACACCTGGACCAGCGTCCAGGTGTGACTCGAACCTGGGAACTACAGATTAGGAGCATTGCGCGCTCGTAATCTGTGTAAATGGTGAACTTTTAAAATGTAAATGTAAAATGGTGAACTTTTAATATTTATATCTGCTAATTACCCACCCTACTCTCTTTCAGAAAAGAGATACCGATGGGCTTGGAAAGGTCACCGTTGATTGGATGAGCCGTTATATCGTGGCCTCGTGTGCAAGAGAGAGCCGTACCCTGTATACGTTAAAGAACACGCTAGGTGTCTTTAACGGGATGCAACCGTTTGTCTGCTAACAACTGTCCAGTGAGTACTCTTCCCGGGGGGAAGGGGTGGCTCAGTCGGTAGCGCGCCAGGCTCGTAATCTGTAGTTCCCAGGTTCGAGTCCCAGCTGGGTCAGCGTTGAGATTTATCTCCGCAAAAATTCCCCGCCCTGCCCACGGTCAGTAGGGGACACCGATGGGCTTGGAAAGGCCGCCGTCCGTCGAATGGGATGTTAACCCGTGGCCCCGTGTGTGGGAGAGCCATACCCTGTGTACGTTAAAGAACACGCTGGATGGCCGTGACGGGAGGCTACCATCTGTCTCCCAACAGCTGTTCCAGTGGGTCCCCTCCCCCAACCTTCTCTGAGCCTTCGGGGTCCATGTGACCTGGCCATTTAGCTCATGGTGTGCAAAAAAGTGCCGCTCAGAGGTAAAACAACCCAACCCAAGGTACTCTTCCCCAATTTTATTTCAGCGATTCAGGTCTTTGTGACTGGTCATTTAGCCCATTGGGTGCAAAAAAGTTCCGCTCAAGGATAAAACAACCACCTAATTACTAAACCTAGAGAAAGAGATGGAAAACTAGTTTTGTGAAGGCTAATCAGAAAAAGAGGCCATCCAGGGGGAAAATCGATCCTTAGAAATTACTAGAGATAGATGCTGTCTAGATCTGAATGGAAAGACAATCCTAAAGGCAAAAGTAGAGTTCATAGCTTGACTCTATGAAGTTCTTGATTTCGCTGAGAATGGTAGTTACTCTTTTAGTTGAAACGGTGGTTTTGCTAACGAGATGACGGATCCAGAAGGTGGCACCCGCTCCTCTCCTCCCCCTATGGAAATTGTTTAAATTGCTTATTAGCAATAATTCATTCTACTGATTCATAATGCACAACCAGTTAGTACGAGTGTTTATGTTTTTATAGTGTGTGTACCCTGTCAAAATTTCCTGGATCGCCGCTGGTAAGGAGACGTTAATTTTATTTTAAATAAATCAGTAGTATATTAACAGAAATATTAACGAGATTTTTTTCATCTGCCCTGCCTACTTCTCACTGATGGGATCTAAAGGATGCCTTCCCTGAGAGGGGATGTGAAACGCTTGCAGGTGAGTCATACTCTGTGGACGTTAAAGAACACCATGATGGCCTTCATGGGAGGTTATCATCTGTCCCCTAATAGCTGTCCAGTGAATTACTTTACCCAGAGCTGAGTAGTTTGGGACCTTGTGACCTGCCATTTAGTCCTTGTTATAAATAAAAATTCTGCCTAGATGTAAACCAACCTAACCTATCCATTTCCGTAGAAAAAAGTCAAAAAATACACACAAAAATAAATTTCAAAATTTGAAAGTAATTAATTACCTGTATATACCAGGCCTTGATAGAGAAAAAAATAAAGGGGCGAGGCGATGGGCAAGAGACTGGGTTTTCCTTTTTAGAGGTCTTTAAAGAATCCTCAAAATACGATCCCTTTGCGCCCCTCCCCCCGACTGCTGGATCCGGCCCTTCTATGTGCTATTAGAAGTGTTTGTTATTAATAGTCACAAACCTATCATAAGATATATCAGTGATGTATGAATTGCAGCTTTTAAAGTTACAGGAAAAATTAACTTTAGCTTACTTGTGTAAGAATCACGATCTTCTGATAACATGTACGTAAGAGAACTGAGCCTACTGCACACCGATCAAATTGCTAGCAAATAATTGGCGATTGCTAATGACCATTATTCATCAGAGGGTATCTAGATAATTTCGTTGTGTTTGATACTCTTAAGTAACAACAAAAACTTCAGCTTTTGTCTGATCAACTCAAACTAATTTTTGTTTTGTTTAAAAGTCACCTAATCTTAGTAGTCACCCTACAACGGCACAAATAAAAACATCACAAGTCATACTAAGTGGTCGCACATTGCGAACGAATGAAATGAGTGCTAACTGATGTAACAGTTTTTCGGCGAGTGTCACGTGGATACGTGCATTTGTCAGGGTGCCACGTAGCATACGTGCATTTACCAGGATACCACGTGGCATACGTGCATTTACCAGAATACCACGTGGCATATGTGCATGTGCCAGGGTGCCACCCACCCCCGTGGCTCCACATTTGCACGAAGCTAGCAATTGTACTTGAAACAGCGATTGTATATACTGAAATGCTATTGTTACACTTATTCACTGTCACAGTGACCTTGAGCAGATAGAAGAAGCCACGTACAACGGTGAAACTTGTAAACAAAATCCCTAATGCTATTTCCTATTTCTAGTTTTCTATTTGTGCCCAATACCCAGGGTCGGTCATAAGTCTCAAGTCTGTAGGGGGTCATTTAGAGATATATAAAGCATTTGTAGTCGAAATATGACACTCTTTACTAATGAATTGCTTGATAATCGAGTTAGTAATAAAAATAAGGTAAAGAAAATGACGGCAAATTGTTTGCATTTCCTTCAGGAATGCAAAAATAGCTCCTGTCGAATGAAAAAAAACACACTCGCAAGTCTCTTGCAGGATCCATGGCTCCCGCGGCCCCTTCCTTATGACCGCCATTGCCAATATCTCACCGAAGGATTATCTATATAATGAAAGAAGCTGTGTGTGTGTGTCTGTGGCAGCCATAACTCATCGGGAAATCAACGTACACGCTTCAAATTTTCAGAGAATGTTTCTGGTTAGTCGTGGCAAAATTTCAGGTCTAAAGTCCAAAAGGGGGACTTGTTGGAAGCAAACATATTTCCCATGCTATTCCAACGGGGAACGAGAATCGCTGTCAAATTTATTGTTGCCATTTACTGCTCCCTAACTGCAACCCTTGCAACACCGGGAAATTCTTCGTGTTCAAATTGTGCTAAAATGTCGGAGGGGGATATTCACAAAACTAACCTTTAATGCAGTAAACAACGGAATGTGCCAGATTAAAGGTGAGACCCGAGCTGTGAAATTTTCTGTAGAAACGAAACCACTGGACAAGTGGAAACCTGATAAAGTAAATAGTTAAAATAGCGTTTAAATCTGCTGCCGTTTGCCAGATTCCCCACAATTCTAAAGGTATTATTGAAGGGTTCTCTTGCAGCTAGGGAACTGATTTTCTAACCCAACATGGGGTCAAGCAGGGGGAACCGCCTGCGAAATTTAGGATCTTTCAGTGAAGTACGTTGGGAATTACAGAATGCCAAAATCTGACGAACTGGAATTACAGAATGCCAAGATCTGTTTTATAACATAATTATTTTTAATTATGTTATAAATATATAATCTCCATTGTTTGCCACGGGCTCTGAGAACACTCGCCGAGTCAGCAATGACCTTTGCAACACCTGGAAATTCTTCGTGTTCAAACTGTGATAAAAAGTCGGGGATACTCATTAATCTTTAGTGCAGGAAGAAAGAACAACAGAATATGCAGATTAAAAGTGAGACACGAACTGTCACAATATGTGTAGAAAACAAGCCACGGGTCAAGTGGAAACCTGATTTTTAAACCAATCACCGGAGCCCACAGAGGACGCTGTGCAAGAAATTTGGACCGTACGGACAAATATCACGGAAGCCATAGTGCAGCAAAATCTTCGGTAACGAAAATATAAATCTCGATAGTTTACGCAGAAACTAAGCCACGGGCTATGAGATAGCTCGCTGACGTCAACAACGATCCAAGCAAACACCGGACAAATGTCTTCCTGTTGAAAAACTGTGCTAAAGTGTCGGGGGGGGGGGGAGAATACTTACAAAATTTACCTTCAGTGCAGTGAAAATAAGAATAGACAGATTAAAGGCATTATTAAGGCGTCCCATTGTAGCTAGAGAACTCGCCTACGAAATTTGAGACCTTTCGGTCGAGTATGTCGTGAATTACAGAATGCCCAAATCTATCGAAAGAAAAATGTCGATAATTTGCGACGAAGACACGGACTGTGAGAGCGCGTGCCGAGTCAGCAATGACATTTGCAACACCGGGATATTCTTCGTGTTCAAATTGTGCCAAAATGTCGGAGGGGGATTGTGATGTTATACTCTTCGTTTGTCGGCCTATTGGGACCACTTAGGACGTTCCCTCGGTTCGATCGCTATACGCGACGGGTGAAAGAGTTTCGGATAAAATCAACGGTTTATTCACAATTGCAGAGGACTGATACCGAGGCTCCTCCCCAATAAATTAGTTCAACTTCAGACTTTACTTAAAAATAACAAAGATTTATTTAACCTTCCAAACATACTTGCTGGACGAGGACATATACTCAATTACATAGATTACAACAACACCAGCTTACTATGCCTGTTCAGCTGTATTTACAGAGCCAATGCCGCTATTACCAGTCGGCATTTCCCAGCTTTAACATTTCTCGTCCGTCTCCTTCCGAAACTCGACCGGCTCTCCTCTCATCGTTGCCAAACCCTTTCTTCCTTTCTTTCTATCCTGACCATCTGGGCCGTCCGCTAGCAGTTGGGCGACATCCGTCCCTCGGGGCACTGCCCCTTCAATTAACTTTCCAGATGCCGGGACAGAGGACCTCCACGTAGCATATGACTATTTTGGCGAAATCCAAAATAAATATACACAGCCTGAACAAAAAAAAATCTAAAAATGCCTCTAGCCTGACAGGGATATTCACAAAACTAACCTTTAATGCAGTAAACAACGGAATGTGCCAGATTAAAGGTGAGACCCGAGCTGTGAAATTTTCTGTAGAAACGAAACCACTGGACAAGTGGAAACCTGATTTTTCAACCAATCACCGGGTCACACGGGAGACGCTGAGCAGGAAATTTGGACAATATGATCAAGTATCACGGGACCAACAGGGCAAAAAAATCTGTTGTAATGGAAGTAAACACCGCGATGGTTTAGGTAGAAACTAAGCCACGGGCTATGAGAGCTCGCTGACGTCAGCAACGACCCAAACAAACACGGAGAAATTTTCTTCGTGGTGAATCTGCGTCAAAATGTCTGGAAGGCTTGGGGGGGGGGGGAGAATAATGAAATAAAAAAATACCCCCTCAAGCAGCTGCTTGCCACAGTGGTCTTCTCACAGGAACCTGTCAGTTTATATGCCATAATAGAAAGTCTGTGAGGATGGCAGGACCTCAGCAGAAAAACAACACACACAACCATGCTCGGGGCTCGAACCCAGGTCCCTTAGATCAGTAGCGAAGCACGCTAACCATTCGGCCATGGGACGGCATAGTAGTTATAAAATTTGCCTTTAGTGCAGTGAAAATAAGAATAAACAGATTAAAAGTGACACCTGGACAGAGCCGGATACAGTTCAACTAGTATTTATATATAAATATATAAATATATATATGGTAATATACTGCATATATAAATACTGCATATATGATTCACTAATTTATATTAAAATATATGGCTTTGAAGGTTTTAATGTAAAGGCTAGTGTAACTAATGAACGTCATCCTCGAAGTTTGAAGAAGGGCAAGGTCAGTTGTAAAGAAAAAGGATATCGCATCGAAAAAACTTTAAATTTAAATCTGTTTATTTTCTTGATTCAGATGAGAAGCGTGGATGATAGCAAATGAGTCAATGAGACTGCGCAATTGATGCATCAAAAATTCTTATAAGTCATTGATGAACTGTGTGTTTGTATTTTGTACGAGAAACCAGACAAGCCTAATATAGCTTCTTGGTTATCTCCGTCCTTAGTGAAGGGAAGCACCTTCTTCCTTTAGAAAAATTAAGCTATCAATCACATTGTCAATAAGCGAATGATCATTGATCTATGAAATCATTGGTTGACTTCTGAGTGATTGATAGCTCAATCAGTCAATAGCTTATGAGAATTATCGATGCATCAACTGCGCAGTCTCATTGTGCTTTCATCCACTCTTCGCCACTGCTTGGAAGAATCTCAAAATTAGAAAAAAAAATAATTTTAAAAAATTCAAATTTTGGAACAGTTTTGGTGGCCTAGTGATTAACTCACTTGATTACAGATGAAAGGGACCTGGGTTCGAGCCCCAGATAAGGTATGGATGTGTCTTTTCTATGTTATCTTTCTGCTGGGGTCTCAACTTTCTCACAGATCGTCTCTATGGCTTATTGTTCTGAAATGCACCTCTACGGCAAGCAGCTGCTTAAAGAGTAGTGCATTTATTTTTAATATCTCTTGTACCTATTCATTTGGATTATTGCAATCTAGAATGTTTAAGTGTACAGTCGCTCAAAAAAGTATCCGAACACTATGGTTGATTGCAAAATTCAGAAAAAATATCTGGCATTGAATTTTTTAGAAATTAGTCATGTGGCAACCTTCGTGTCATGTGACACGAAGGTTGCCAGATGACTAATTTCTAAAAAAATCAATGCCAGATATTTTTTCTGAATTTTGCAATCAACCATAGTGTTCGGATACTTTTTTGAGCGACTGTACTACTGAATAATTTAGAATGTTAAGTTTACTACTGAAATTCTTGTGTGAGGACATTAAATGAGTAATTTTGATTTAAAGTCCTTGCTTTTCATTTGATAGTCATTTTTTCTTCTATTAATACTACTCTCTCACCTCTGTGTTATGCAGATATTCAAACCCAAACCCCTTTATGTCCACCGAAGCTCGCTGACCACTTGAAATTCAGTGAAAAATGAAAAGGAATGATAACATACTCCTAAGATAACCAATGAACAGTAGTAGTATTAAACATAAATCACATCTATTAGGGTAAACTAAATTAATTAAATTCAAATAATTCCACATCATCACTACACTAGAAAACAACAAATTGTATCTGGCGACTATGGAATACTCAATTTCAATAAGATTAAAGTTTATCTTTTCCCATTTTTCCCCTTTTAACGATGGGAATTGAAACTAATTCAAGGGTTGGGTTGTTTTACCTCTGAGCGGCACTTTTTTGCACACCATGGGCTAAATGGCCAGGTCACATGGACCCCGAAGGCTCAGAGAAGGTTGGGGGAGGGGACCCACTGGAACAGCTGTTGGGAGACAGATGGTAGCCTCCCGTCAAGGCCATCCAGTGTGTTCTTTAACGTGCACAGGGTATGGCTCTTCCGCACACGGACCCACAGCTTAACGTTCCATCCGACGGACGGCGGCCTTTCCAAGCCCATCGGTGTCCCCTACTGACCGTGGGCAAGGCGGGGAATTTTGCGGAGATAAATCTCAACGCTGACCCAGCTGGGACTCGAACCTGGGAACTACAGATTACGAGCCTGGCGCGCTACCGACTGAGCAACCCCGCCCCACTAATTCAAGAATTGGCATTTGTTAGTACCTATTCAACCCAGAAATATATATATATTTTTTCATTTATCTCTTATAACCAAAACGCGTGTTTTATACTCCTCTGGGTGTGAAAGGGAAAGTTGCTACTGTCAATGCAAAACCCTTCTGAGAATCACACTCTATCACCGAAATTTCAGTTTCTGTCTTGAATAGATCGTTTGCGATATTAAAACGTCTGTAATGTACGTTTGCGTCTGTAAATTAAAACTGCTGAAATATTTGGAAATTTTGAATTCTGATATTTCCTCAATACTCATCTAACCCAAAAGTTTTTTTTTTTTTCATTTATCTCTAAAAACTAAAAAGTTGAATATCTCGAAAACTACAGACGTAGGGCAGTACCTAGAAAAAAAATAGAGGTGTAGCAGGAGTCTGGAATTGCATTGCAGTATAACATCTTCCCCCCTTTTTCAGAGTCTTTAAAAAAAATCTTACGAAAAATGAATGAAATATACAGTTGCTCAAAAAAGTATCCGGACACTATGGTTGATTACAGAATTCAGAAAAAAATATCTGGCAACGATTTTTTTAGAAATTAGTGATCTGGTGTCAACCTTCGTGTCACGGTGACACGAAGGTTGCCAGATCACTAATTTCTAAAAAAATCGTTGCCAGATATTTTTTCTGAATCCTGTAATCAACCATAGTGTTCGGATATTTTTTTGAACGACTGTACATGAGTTTAATAATATTTCGCCTCCGTTACCCTTATTAGCATTCTCAAAGAGGGAAGGGAGGTACTCTTTTAGAATTTCCATTTCTGACAAATATTTCGCCCGTGAATTATATTTAATATATGATTCAGTGGTTTACATTAAAATATATGACTTTGAAAGTTTTAAGATCAAAACTAATATAATTAATGAAAGTCATCCTCGAAGGTTGAACAAGGTCTTCGTTAGTCGTAAAGAAAAAAAGATATCGAAAAACTTAAAAACATATTTTAATCTTTTTATTTCCTTAGTTGGAAGTGACCTCAAAATACGAAAAAAATTCTGTACTAGCATTTACTAACATTCTTAAAGTGAATATCAATGAGGTGAATCATTCTCACTGATATTCATCAAAGTGAATCAAGGAGTGGTCCATGGTGACCTTGACCCCCTCTTTGAGAATGCTGGTAAATGCCTCTGCAGAAGACAAAGTGTAAACAATGCCTCCCCTTTTTTAAGGGCAGCTGAAAATTGCATCTGTTTCCACAAGAGAATTAAGTCATCACTAACCGCATGCGCAACACGTGGACGTGGCCAATAATTTTCGAATCTAAGAGGGCGGTTATGAGAGCCTACAAGCGATTTGTCAATCAGAGATGAAAGAAACGATATTTGAACGCTATTTAATAACAACTGATAGTGCTAGAGTCACCTATCATAAAAGATGAGAAAGGTAGCCATTAACAAATTCTAATAAATTACTGCTGATTAACAGATAGGACATCCTCTATTCCTGTTCCCACCTGTAACCTGCCCAACAAACGCATCGCATGATTATTATTTTTTGTTCATCCCTCTTTCGTGGCGGCGCTCATCGGCGTCTCTCCCTTACGTGAAGAGATAATTTGTTTGCGCTTGGTGATGTCGGCGGCGTGTGGTGAGTGAGTGGCCGGAGGCCTGCGTACGACACCGATAGAAGCCACTAAGTGCAGTATGCCAAATTTGCTGTGAAGTGAATCGTCAATGGCAGCCGCTGCTAAAGAGACAAATGCTCTTCGCCGTCTATTTCTTCACTCTACATGGCCAAATATTACATTAGTCGTTACAATAAGTGAAGGGGTCGTACTCATAATCTCTCTCACTCTTGTCTTCTCTCTCTCTGACTTCGACCCGACAGCCACCGATGGCAGCTGCTGTTGGGCGGGGGGAAAAAATCCTCGTGTTTCATCGGAACTCGGTAGAATGGCATTTTTCACGTTAATAGTCGCTGTAAAAGTCACTTTACGTTGGGGAAGGTGGGGGGAGCTTTCAACCAAGAGACACCGAACATTCTGGTCATGGACCCGCACAAGAAGCGCTTAAGTGTGTGTGTGTGAGTTTGGATGAATGTGTGTGCATGACATATTCTTATCGGATGGTTGTAAGTAGTTCTGCTCATGGTCTTCTTCCAATCTCACTCGTTTTTTTTCCCCTTCACCGAGCTACTAAAAGCACATCTACGCTTCCATATGAGTTGGGGGCATCACTTGATGTATGGGAGTATTGTATAGCCATAAGAGTTTTTCTTCCTAAAACCTTAGATGTTTCTTCTGGACTCTGCTGTTGTTTAATGTTCTAAAATTCTGCGCCTTATTCTGAATCAATGAATTTGGAAATGTAGGTTACGGTTACCATCGATTCTACTAAGCGGGGGAAAAAAGAACTGTACTTCATTTATTGAAATAAGAATTAAAATTTTATTATGAATTTTAAGTTATTAGAAGTTTAGGTTTCAGTTTAATTTTTTTTTCAAAATGAAGCAATTAATTGTCTGAAACGTATTAGAAATTAAGCTATTAATGATCTCAAATTCCAAATTATTATTATTAATGTCTGCCATCCTCTCAGATCTCCTACTGTGGCATATAAACTGACAGGCTCCTGTCAGACCTCTGTGGCAAGCAGCTGCTTGAGGGGGTATTTATTTATTTATTATTATACCAGAGTTCGCCTAGAGTAGATCATCGATTTTTTTCGTCATGTATGTTTTTATTTTCGACGATGTCTCACCTTCCTGACAGAAAAAGGTGGGTGTGCCTCAGTCGGTAGCGGATCGGGATTGTTTGAATTTCTGTTAAATGCAGTACTTATAATTTAATATATTAGACATTTAGTTTGAATTATGAATTATACTAAAGATATATAATTAGAAATCATGTTTTCAAAGAAATTTATGGACCGCGGATACACAACTTTTGCTCATCGGCGAAACGGATGAGGAGTTTTCAAAGTGCCGTGGCCTGACCTTTAGTTAATTATTGCAAGAAACTAATCACCCTCCCCAACATAAAATCCTCACAAACCTACCCCATCTACCATCTTTATCCTTTCAGGTGCGTGGTTGAATTATTCGGTAGTGCGCCAGGCTCGTAATTTGCAATTCTCAGTTTCGAGTCCAAATTGGGCCAGAGTTAAAAAATTTTCATCTAACGTTTATTCTGCCCTAGGTGAGAAAGGGGATACCGTTGGGATTGGAAAAGCCGCCATCCGTCTGATGGAACATAAAGCCATGGCTCTGTATGCAGGAAAGCCATAACCCTCTGTACTTTAAAGAACCCAATAGCTAAATAAGAACCTAATAGCTGTCTCCTAATAGCTATTCAGTGGATTCCCTTCCCCATCCTACTCTGAGACCTTGTAATCTAGCTCTTCAGCCCATTTTGTGCAAAAATAATGTTGCCCAGTAGTAAAACCCCTCTTCCCCAGTTGCAATCCAATGCCCTCTGCTCACTATCCACATATAATCGAGATAATTATAAATATTGAATAATAATATAAAGTATAAACAATTAAATTTTAAAATATAAGTATTTCTAATGAAAAGGAGCGTGACATGTCAATATACAAGAAATTAAAAGGTAAATATCATAATTAATGGCGGTCCATTTAAAAACTGCAAGCGGGGCACGAGTTGCTTACACGACTGTTACGAATGAAGCGTATATAATAATAATTATTTATTTCACTAGTATATTATACAATTAGTTTACATATAACAAAAATGCATACCTGGTGAAAAAGTGAGCAATGTAAGCTAATAGCTTTTTGCTTATGCTTCCTTATTTACATTTGCATGAAAAGCAAAATATAACATATATAAAGCGAAAACAGTAACTGGAGAATATAAAACTTATCAGTCAAACATTGTTAAATACAATTTCCTAATAATTTAATAATTTGACACTTAATACCAAGCTTTACATGAAAGCACTAAGAAGTCAGAAATGCACTCAAACGAAAAGAAATCCAAACACGATAGCATAGTATACTGAAACAGACTGCTTACAACCTCAAGACAAATCTCAGGAAATATAATTTTAAACCGGAATAATTAGGCTTAACATAAAAGCATCAAGAATTCAGAAATGCAATCAAGATATATATCATGAAAAAAAAAAAAAAAAATCCAAACGCAATAGCAAAGTATACTGAAATACATAGACTGCTTACAACCTCAAGGTAAATATCATAAAATATATATATGAATTTATAAGCTTCATATGAAGCTCTTTCTGCAAGATTCTGTTGTTAACGGACCACTCGATAACTCTTAGAAGTTTGTTTTGGAAAATTTGAAGCTTCAAATGGATCAATGGAAATAATTCGGAGGTTTTAGATTCATCAGATCTTCATGTATGATCTTCTAAGCAAAATACAATATAATACATTTAACAAACAGAGCAAAAAAATGGTGACCTGGTTGTGACGGAGTTTTAAAAAAAAGTCTTATTTTGTACCAAAGCAACAGATTTTGTATATGACTCCAAACCAATAGAGTAGGCAGTGCCTGGTTTCATTTTTCGGAGCTTCGTCAAGTCTTCTTTATGATCCGCAGCAAAAGACAGTCTCGCTGTAGTCCCATCATCTCGCTAGTTAATGTCTCTCACCCACGGATGACGTCAGAGTAGGTTTTCCAAATGTCCAGCTGTAATCTTGCCACGTGCTTAAGTCGGTACTATTTGTCAGTGTCAAGTATTACACGCAGCACGACATCCTCATTACTTCTTCATGATGTCAGTAAAAACTAGGATGACTTATTATGGTAACGTTAAATCATATTTATGATTTATGGATTTGTGCTGTTTGTGAGGATCATTAAAGCGATGTTTTTGAGTTCATCATGGCTATGTATAAAAGCTGAACCATAGTGCGATGAGTGATTTAGTAGTAGATGAAACTAACCATTCTTGAAGATTCAAGATGTAGTAGAAGTACACACTGAAGAGAAAAGGTTTTCTTCAGCAGTGCAGTTTCAGTAAACTGAGGTTAGCAAGATAGGATTCTATTACAGGTGAGCCATACGCTGAGACATTTGATGTTTTCCAAGTCCTGTCTTCAGTGATAAAAAGAGTTACTGATCATCCAGAACATTCAAAAAGGTAAATCAGACCTTAAGCCGTGGTTTCATAAAATAATAAATAAACACCCCCTCAAGCAGCTGCTTGCCACAGAGGTCTGACAGAAGCCTGTCAGTTTATATGCCATAGTAGAAGGTCTGAGAGTATGTCATGTCCTCAGCTGAAAAACAACACAAACATCAATGCGTTACTCGGGTCTCAAATCCAGGTCCTTTAGATCAGTAGCCAAGGCGATAAACCACTCGGCCATGACTGCAAGTAATACTTGCTCGAAACACTTTTACATGAACCTTTACATGAATTCACTTACACATGAACTTTTACATGAATTCACTTACACATGATTTTACATGAACCTTTACATGAATTCACTTACACATGAACCATAGTGCGATGAACCATAGTGCGATCCATCTCAGGGAAGTACCCTCTCCTTTCGTAGGTGGGAAAAAAGAGAAGTTTTGCGAGTGATAAGTTAAAAATATACGTTTTCAACCAATAAAATAATTTGCTGGTAATTTTATAAAACTTCTTAGTATAATATATCTAGCAATTACAATTATTTACTTTTCTGTTTACTCTCATCTGTGAGATCAAAAATGGTGAGCACTTCTTTGAAAAGCATACTAGACTGCCTTGAATCTGAATCCTAGCTCAGCCCCCTGCCCTCCTACCTCAAACTACTCGATAACAGGAAAGACCTACCTTACTTAAATACTGGAACTGACCTTTCTAATTCACTGCAACCCTTCGCCATCCACTACTCTACCTTAAACCAATCGACTACTGTGGCAGACCTTATTTAATTAACTGGAACTGACCTGATCTAATCCATTGTAATCCCACCTCCCTTAAACCACTTGACTGCTGCGATAGAACTGACTTAAATCACTGGAACAGACTCTTTCCTCTTGCTCAAACCACTCGATCTCAGGGAAATACCCTCGCTTTCGTTAAACACCCAAGCAATGGGACGGACTGAAATATATCAGGGGTCAGAACCAAAAAGAGAACCAAGTGAACTTTTTCAGAATGCTAGTAATGATAATAGAGGCAAAATATTATTAATAAACTTATTTATATTTCATGCATTTTTCAAGAAATATTTTAAAGACCTGTAAAACAAAGGGGGAATGTTATATTGGATTGGAAATCCAGTCTCTTGCTCCATACCGCTTTTACATTTTTCCGACTGGACTGTGTTTTTAGCTCTCCCCCCCCCCCCCCCCCCCGCCGTCCCGTGGCTGAGTGGTTAGCGTGCTTGGTTATTGATCTAAGGGACCTGGGTTCGAGCCCCGGGTAAGGCATGGATGTTCATGCTGTTTTCTGTCCGCTCAGATCATCTACTGTGGCATATAAACTGACAGGCTCCTGTCAAACCTCTGTGGCAAGCAGTTGCTCAGGTTTTTTTTTTTACTTCCCTCGATTATTTTCTAGATAAGAGCCCAGGTATAACAGTTAAAAAAATAACGGAGCGTAAAGCAGAGTAAAACATGAGCAGTGCTTGATTGTTCTATGAAAAATATCCACATACGTATGAGTTATGAGCTGTGGCACATATTCATCTTAACTGATGTCACTGCTTGAAGTCTGGGTTCACCTTCAGAGACATTGAAACAAAACGGATGACTGTCATCAGTGTTAAGAGATTGTTACTCAGAATTCGAACGATGTGATTGATTGTTCATGTGGGAAATCAAATTGAATAGATGCATCACTTTTTCTGTGTGTAGTATTTTTCTATATCCCGTTGAAACAAACTTGTATCTGATCCCGAATTTATCTCTATTGTATAAATATAATATTTTTTATTGCGAGATTACAGTGATCATATTGTTCTCCGAGCTTCGAGTTTGCATTTTTGAACATTAAGCTCTCCTTTTAATAAAACTACAGTGGCAAAACAATTAAAGGAAAATAAAATAATGAAATATTAATAATCTCTTTTTTAACTTTTACAGACTTCTTGGAAAGAAGTAACTACAAGAGTTTGGACTATTGGTAATCCTGAGAGAAAAGAAGAACTGTACAATAGCTAAGAAGAAGAGAAAAAGATTAAAAAAAGGAGGAAACTATTGCGGGTGCAATCTGTAGAAAAAGTTTTCAACATAAATTATTTGTAACACTGATATTTACCTAAAGAGCTTCTTTCATATGTAAAACCACCGTTTACGGTTTTTACTTATGTAACTGACTATAAGTAATACTATAGTGTTCAAT
This sequence comes from Ryuthela nishihirai, assembly GCA_038380435.1. Taxonomy (NCBI): domain Eukaryota; kingdom Metazoa; phylum Arthropoda; class Arachnida; order Araneae; family Heptathelidae; genus Ryuthela; species Ryuthela nishihirai. Next base: position 111,417,083 of record JAWZYU010000001.1, read on the forward strand.
AATACGCATATTCAAAGACAAGAACAATGTATTTAGTAAGATCAATTTTTGTGATATTTTTCCTGTTTACAGTGAGAAGAAATTTTAAAATTATTCATAAATTAATATTTGAAAAATGACATTTCTGTTCTATTAAAACATTTTTAATAAAAAGCATATCGTTATATAGACATTTAGCAATGTCTTCACATATCCTAAGCTTAAAGCAACTGAAAAAATTAAATGCCATTAAAAACCAAAAAATTAAAGCAACAAATCGCTTGATAGTGTAAATGGCAGTGTAAAAGAAACTAAGAAAAAATTTAGAAGAACGCGTATCGCCCCTGGTGCATATGTATGGGAATCTCGTTTTTAAAAGGGGCGGGGTTGGTTCAGTCGGTAGCGCGCCAGGCTCGTAATCTGCAGTTCCCAGGTTCGAAGTCCAGTTGGGCCAGCGTTGAGATTTATCTCCGAAAAACTATCCACAGTCAGTAGGGGATATGGCTTGGAATGGATAGGATATGAGCTTGGAAAGGCCGCCATCCGTCGAATGGTACGTTAAGCCGTGGCCCCGTGTGCGGGAGAGCCATACCCTGTGCACGTTAAAGAACACATTGGATGGCCTTGACGGGAGGCTACCATCTGTCTCCTAACAGCTATTCCAGTGGATCCCCTCCCCCAACCTTCTCCGAGCCTTCGGGGTCCATGTGACCTGGCCATTTAGCCCATTGTGTGCAAAAAAGTGCCGCTCAGAGGTAACCCAACCCAATAACTCGTTTTCAAAGAGGAGGAAGCTCTTTGTTTTCCTACAATTTCGCCTTAAAATTTTAATTCGAACTAACGGATGATTGGGAAAGTACTTTTACAACAGATAAAGTATTTGTCTTTTAAATTTAGAAGTTGCTTTTTCGCAACCCTCTGAGAAAAGGGGAGAGATTGTTACTGTCAGGGGAATATCTCTTGACACTTTATCACTGAAATTTGTAATTTCCACCATGAACAGATCACTTGCAACATTCGTTAAAAGTTTTGCCGTTTCCATATTTAGTGACCTACAACGATGTAAACATAAACTACTTAAGGATTTTAAAAAATGCGAATATAATATTTCGTTAGTACCAATTCAATTAAAAAGGAATTTTGCAGTTATCTCATAAAACAATTAAACAGTTGCGTTTCCCACTCAACCTGGAGATAAGGGGCCAACTCATTATTGTTAATGAAAACCTCGTGATCTTCACATTCCACCATATAAATATTTAATTTACAGCATAAAATACATCGCTTATTATATTCGTTTAAAAAATTTGAACTGTTAGCGGCGCAATTATACCTTTTGGGAGATTCAAAAAGTTCGAATCGTAATATTTCATCAATGCCTATCCAACTCAAAGGAATTTTCAATTTATCTTTAAAAACGAAGGAGTTAATTGTGCACAGACGGACAGACAAGACGAAAAGTCAGCATATTATCTCAAAATTATTTTTTTTATCTCTTAAAAAAAAAAATGATCAACATCATCAAAGGTATTGAACTAGCAAGTTGGTCTGTAGAGTTGTCTGCCTTGTGAAAAATTCAAACTCTCTTGAATAGGACGTATTTCTTTTCCCAAGTTGTTGGAATAGATTTTGTTTTACTGCCAAACAAAATCTATTCCAACATTTTTTGAATAAAAGAAATACATCCTATTCTAGAGAGTTTGAATTTTTCACAAGGCAGATGGCTCTACAAGGCCAACTTGCTGGTATAATACTTTTGATGATGATGATGATGATCGTTTTTTTCCCTCTTAGGCTTTCCCAGGCTCGTATTCAGTGAATGCCGGTGCTTAGGGTGCTACAGCCCCCCCCCCCCTCCCTCGTTAAGTCTTTTGAAAGCACGAAATTAAAAAATAATAAAACTATTCACAGGTGCGTTTCAAGGATTTGAGAATAACATGTTAACTGAAATTGAGTAAAAAGATGCTAAATCAGTTGTAGTTTCAGGGTATAAAAATGGTCCACCTATTTTTTTATCCACAGCCATGAAATAGCATAAAATAAAGCATTAATCATCAAGCGATGAAATTTTCAGTTGAATTGTTATTTTTTTTGAGTCATTACCAAATATCTGGCCCGGATCTAGAAAAAATGAGGGGGGGGGGGGCGAGCCGGAAAAAAAATAGGTGTTGGGGCAAGAGACTGTGTTGCAGTATGGCATTTTTTTTCTCCGTTTTAAGGGACTTCAAAATATTTTTTCGAAAAATGCTTGAATATGCACAAGTTTAATAATTTTTTGCCTCCTTTACCATTGCTAGCATTCTCAAAGGGGATGGGATGGTTTCTTCCCCCAGAGCGAGCCCTAGCACAGATAGCAATATTTTAATCAAAGTAAATCACATTTTGTGGTTACACATGAAGAAAATAAATTTCTTCTATACAAACTGCTTGAATACATATATGCAAAAAGACCTCCCTCCTTTTTTACACCAGTTACATTATTTTTAAATCAGTTCTTGCTTCTCTATGAAAGTTCACCAGAAGAAAGCTAGAGAGACAAATATAAATAAATCAGATTAAGTGGGAAGAAATCAGGTGACATACATAAGCAAATAGGGACTAAGCGGCAAGCAAACAGCCGGCGACAAACCTAGCATACTCAGACTAAGTGACAATAAAATATCCGGCGACAAATACAAAGAAAATATTCCAGCTTTTCTCAAACAAGCATTATGTGAGATATCTACAATGAAAGAAAATTCATACAAATACAATGAGATCCACCAAATGTATATATGGGGCGGGGGTGGCTCAGTCGGTAGCGCGCCAGGCTCGTAATCTGTAGTTCCCAGGTTCGAGTCCCAGCTGGGTCAGCGTTGAGATTTATCTCCGCAAAATTCCCCGCCCTGCCCACGGTCAGTAGGGGACACCGATGGGCTTGGAAAGGCCGCCGTCCGTCGGATGGGACGTTAAGCCGTGGCCCCGTGTGCGGGAGAGACATACCCTGTGCACGTTAAAGAACACTCTGGATGGCCTTGACGGGAGGCTACCATCTGTCTCCCAACAGCTGTTCCAGTGGGTCCCCTCCCCCAACCATCTCTGAGCCTTCGGGGTCCATGTGACCTGGCCATTTAGCCCATGGTGTGCAAAAAAAGTGCCGCTCAGAGGTAAAACAACCCAACCCAAATGTATATAGATGCAGTATTGATAATTTTAATATAATTTAAAGAGAGCGAGCAATTTTTCAAGCCAACAAAAAAAATAAAAGGCTCACCTCTGAAATTTAACATTTGCTGCTCCGTGTAGAGTACAATTCTGACATCCATAAAAGGCTGAATAACAATGTTCTATATATTGTATCCCAGTGTTTCGAATTTATATACTCGCGATATATTTGTTTCGCATGGCCTGCCCTTGAGAAATTCCTCAGCGTTTAATTAAGCAATGAACAAATCACATTCCCAATCATATTTTTTCCATAATTTTCCAACACAATTGGAAACTTGGGAATTTCGTGGCACAACCTTGCGAGCTGATGAATTTCGCGACACAACAGGGACCTCGTAAACTTGCAAATTTGGAAGCAGAACTGGAATCTTGCAAATTCGTGAATTTCGCTATACAACTGGAACCTCGCAAACTCATAAATTTTGTACACAACTGTGTTATGAATCGTGACACAACTACGTTTTGGGAACCTCGTGAACTCGAGGATTTCGCGGCACAACTGACACCTTGTAAACTCGTAAATTTCGTGACATAACTGGAATCTCGTGTACTCTTGAATTTCACAACATAACTGGAACTCGTGAAAGCAGAACCCTAAAAAAGCAGTGTTCCGCAACTGGAACTGTTGCGGAACACTACTTTTTTACCAAATTGGATAGTTCCATCTCAATGAAATGCCAAGTTCCGAACTTCGTAACTTCTAAAACAAATTTTTTCGTTATAGAAAAAGTAAAATAAGATATAAATCAGAGTCTATCAAATTCTTCATTTTTCATCAATTTTCTTTCAGCATTTAGAATTACGGTAGCTTGAATATTTAGCATCATCGTATCTCGTCCTAAAGAAGTTCCCTTTAAAAATTGAAGAAAGTTAAAAGTATCATTTCATAAGGTTCTAAAAATACACTCTGTTCAGTAACGGCCAGTTGGGTTGTTTCACCTCTAAGAGGCACTTTTTTTGCACACAATGGGATAAATGATCAGGCCACAAGAACCCCAAAGGCTCAGAGAAGGTTGGGGGGAGGACAACAGTAGTTACAACAGAGAGTACTCTGTTGTAACTACTGTTTCATTATTCAATTAATATATAGGTAACGATCAGCACCAAAACTGGACAATAGATAAGTTGATACAGTTTTATAGAACTGTGGAAAGAATTGAAACATATGGAACTTGGATTATTAGAGAGGAGCGTTACCAGTAACAAAATGTATACCAAAAGTTAATTTCAATGGAAAAAATAAGTTATATCTGACCTTTTTACTGGAACGGGGGTGGCTCAGTCAGTAGTGCCAGGGGGGGGGGGGGGGGGGGTTCAGTCGGTAGCGCGCCAGGCTCGTAATCTGTAGTTCCCAGGTTCGAGTCCCGCAAAATTCCCCGCCCTGCCCACTGTCAGTAGGGGACACCGATGGGCTTGGAAAGGCCACCGTCCGTCGGATGGGACGTTAAGCCGTGGCCCCGTGTGTGGGAGAGAGCCATACCCTGTGCACGTTAAAGAACACGCTGGATGACCTTGACGGGAGGCTACCATCTGTCTCCCAACAGCTGTTCCAGTGGGTCCCTTCCCCCAACCTTCTCTGAGCCTTCGGGGTCCATGTGACCTGGCCATTTAGCCCATGGTGTGCAAAAAAGTGCCGCTCAGAGGTGAAACAACCCAACAACAACCCAGTAGTGCGCCGGGAGAAACACTGGGATAGAACATATAGAACATTGTTATTCAGCCTTTTATGGACATCAGAATTGTACTAAAGTATTTTACACGGAGCACCAAATGTCAATTTTCACCCGCTGGACAGCTGTTAGAAGACAGATGGCAGTCTCCTGTCAAGACTATCCAGCGTGTTATTTAAAGTTAACAGGGTATGGCTCTCCCGCACACACAAAGCCACCGCGTAACGTCCCATCCGACGGACGGAGGCCTTTCCAAACCCATCGGTGTTCCCTACTGACCGAGGGTAGGGAGGGGAGTTTTGCAGAGATAAATCGCCTAAGATTACAAGCCCGGCGCGCTACCGACCGAGTCACCCCCGCTCCAGTAAAAGGTCAGATATAACTTATTTTTTCCATTGAAATGAACTTTTGGTATACATTTTGTTACTGGTAACGCTCCTCTCTAATAATCCAAGCTCCATATGTTTCAATTCTTTTCACAGCTCTGTCTAATTCGCTTATTAAGTTTCACTATAAAACTGTATCAACTTATCTATTGTCCAGTTTTGGTGCTGATCGTTACCAATAGTACTCTGTTGTAATTACTGGTCAAAGGCCTCCCACGACGCGTTTCGGGAGTTTCCTGAAACGCGTCTTGAAGAAGGGAGCCAGGAGAAAAACCCCGAAACTCGTCATGGAAGACCGGTTGCCTAGTAATTACAAGAGGACAATTGGCAACGATCAGCACCAAAAATAGACAACAGCCAAATTCCATACTTTTTAGATACTGACCATATATTTTTGAAGAAAAAATATGACAGATTTTATTTAGATTTTATTTAATTTTACCAAGAAAAGCTTAGAAATTTTTTTTATCCATTTAACCATGAAAATAACAGAGAAGATATTGACTGTCAATCAGTGCACCGGACAGGATATCAGGAGGTCGTGGATTCGTTTCCCACCTGACAAAAGACAATTTTTCCTCTATAATTTAGATTATGAAAAACTTACTTGAAAGTTACAGAGATGATTTTGATTTTAGCATTCCGTTAACATGGTACCTTTGATTTATTTATTTTAATCTCCACCTTTCCTCTCAACCAGATCCGAGAATCCTAGATATTCGGACACATTTGTTTCAAAGAAAAACCGAAACTTCTCCATAAATATTATCGTTCTATGACACGAGCGATAACAACGCAGCTCAAAACCCTCCCTCCTTTTGACGTCATCATACACATCCCTCTGGGGTGGGGGGTGGGAGTAAGGCTGGCTCAATCTGTAGGGTCAGGCTCCTAATCTACAGTTCCCAGGTTCGAGTCCCGCCTGGGCCAGCATTCGAGAAAACTCTCCCTGCTCTAGGCCAGTAGGGGACATCAATGGGCTTGGAAAGACCACCCTCTGTCAGATGGGACGTTAAGCTGTGGCTCCGTGTGCGGGAGAGCCATATCCTGTGCACTTTAAATAACAAGCTGGATGGCCTTGAAGGGAGGTTACCATCTGTCTCCCAACAGCTGTTCCAGTGGGTCCCCTTCCCCCAACCTTCTCTGAGCCTTCGGGGTCATTGTGACCTGGCCATTTAGCCCATTGTGTGCATAAAAAAGTGCCGCTAAGAGGTAAACAACCCAACACATCCTTCGAGGTAAGCGAGGATCCACAAAAAAAAAAATAAATAAAGGGAGGACTAGATTTTCATAGTAGTATAGAATTTTACCTTCCATTACAGAAGCCTTTAAAATGTTTCTTGAAAAACGATGAAATGTGCACCAGTTTAATAATTTTTGATTCTCTTATCCTTATTCTTAAAAGCTTCTATTTAAAACACCTTACTCCTCCCCCCCCCCTTCCTTCCCTAGATCCGACCTTGCTTCCCGGTCATATGCAATGAGCTAATCGATTTAGCATCTTCAAGTTAATAATTGATATGCTCCAGTTCATTTGTCTTTTTTTCTATTCTTTATGACACTTGAAGATATATTTGTTTTGTTGGTCGTCACTGATCCTTAGACCTTCTTTGAAAAATACGGGGATATCCTTGGTTATTTAACTCTTGGAATTTTTGTGCTTTATTTGCCTTTGTTTCCGAATACATGCTAGCACTTGTCAACCATCTCTACAGCCTTTTTTTAAATGCTAAATACCTGTCTATTAAAGACATTAGCGAACTGTGTGCAGCTTACGTATTCACATCCAGCCCTAGCAGTCAAGGGAAATTCTTCTAAGCTGCCGGATTAATTTATTACAGTGGCTTGTTCTGATTTATGGCTACTGCATCCCTTGCCCTAGGCACTGATAGAGACTGCTATCTCTATCAGCAACTTTCCCTTCTTTTTAACTTATATCCATTGCAGTATAACCTCCCTTCAACGATGCTTGAGCCAAAACGCATCTCTGTGTTCGTGTGCAGTTCGGTAAAAGTTCTTGACTGGTTCCTCTCTTGACACCGTCTTGAATGGCTGCCTCGGGGTCGCCATTAAACCGTTTCCGCGAATGGCGTTGCTTTCCTGTATAGAAGTTGCCTCCTCGGGCGACCGTGTACTTGTTGATGGTGGTAGAGTGACTGGCGACAATTTTCTCTGTGTTCTGGGTTCCCTTTTCTCTCTTGTTTTATGAACTTACCAATGTATAATTGCTAATTTATGGGTGTGAAACCGCCACGTCATCTAGAGAATAGAAGAGGTTTTTTTTTTTTCAGCACTTACGACTCGTTTTCAAAGACGTAAATTAACATATCATCAGCGGCATCAGTGATATTTATTTACTTCTGGAAAATTACAGTAGAATTAGCATATTTACGTTAATAATTCATGATCTGTCTGACGAATAATGCATGAGTGTAATTAATGGTGGGAGAAATATTCTGTAAATGAAAGAAAATGCAAAATCCAGGCAAATGATGCGTAGACGTTTAGATTCAATTGTACAATTTATAAGTTATGATAAACATCTTAAGACAAATGTACGAATTCTTTCTTAAAAACATTTCAAAATTAATAGAGGTCTTATTTATAATTTTGCGTGAATTTGGCTAGTAATAAAATTCATTTACACAAATTTCATGATATGAATTTTCACACAGAAGTGTTTCTTTCATTTAGATAAGACTCATCGGTAAATATTACTATGTATTACGTAACAAATATCCAAATATCCTCTTTAAAAATGTAATGAAAGAGATTCCTTAATTTTTAAAAGGAACTCTATCACCTTATTTTAAAACGTAAACAGATCATATTTTAAAATGAAAATGCTGAAAAGAAGAAATATTTTCCTTGAATGAATTTTTCCTGATTTAAATTGCACTTGATAGAGATCAGATAGGGGTTCGGATTTTGTCGGGCTCAAAATGTCACAGACGAGTTCGGGCTTCTATATAAAAAAATGTTACAGACAGTTCGGTTTTTTTTAATGTCACAGACGTTCGGGCTCAAAAAAGTCACAGATTAGTTCGGGCTCACAAAAAAAAAAACGTCACAGACGGGTTCGGGTTCACAAAAAAAAAATAAAAAAAAAAAAAATAAAAAAATAAAAAAAAAAAAAAATAAATAAATAAAAAAATAATAAAAAAACGTCACAGACGGGTTCGGACTCAGTTTCAGAATAATGGAAATTTCTCATTTTTCTTGCGTAAAAAATATAAGCAAAAACATTAAAAAATATATGATTTCAACCTTTTAATCAGTCTAATAACTAAAAGCAAATACCACGCGGCCGAGTGGTTAGTACTACTGATCAAAAGGCACTTGGTAAGGCATGGATGTTTGTGTTTTTTCTTCTGAGGTTTCTACTTTCCCATAGACTACGGGTTTTCGACGTGGGGTGCACCCTTTGGGTGTACGCGGTAAAATTTTTTGGGGTACGCCGTGAGAGCTCAAAAGTCGCTAGATCTAGTAACAAAGTAAAAATAACCATTGTTATACTATAACTATAGTTTTATCTATCTATACAAGGGGTACACCAGTTACATACACATTTCCAGGGGGTATGTGAAGCATAAAAGGTTGAGAACCATTGATATAGATCTTTAATGGGGAAAAAAAATTTATAGCAAAATTGTGCTGAACTTGTCGTATAAAGTGACAGCTCCTGTCAGACCTCTGTTGCAAACAGAGGCTGGAGGGGGGTATTTAATTTTATCTTTAATAAATGAATGGCTCTTAGCGTTTTCAATGATATAACATAAAAACTTTCAGTTTTTGCTACTATTTCTAATATTTTTTGTTCTAAATATCACTGAAATTTAAATTTTGCTATTAAATGATTACAATTTTTGCTATTAAATTATTACAATTTTAGAAGTTATAGAATAACTTCTAAAATAGGCTTTTCTCTTTTGAAAAATGAAAAAAATTGAACTGAAAAATTAAATGAAAATTTTGAAAAATATTAACAGCAATGCTGTTGTTAAATATTCAAACTTCCATAACTCTTTATTTACATTAAATATATGAGTGATTAAGAAACTTGTTTATTTATTAATTAATTTATAAATTGATTTATAAATTAATTAACAATTAATTTATTTACATCAAATATATTAGTGATTAAGAAACTTGTAGAAAGCTGATGAACAATGAAAGATTTCTTTACACAAGCTTTTAAAATACATATTTATTTTATTAAATACTTTGATGCAATATTTATTTACTAAGTTTTAATTAACTTCTACCGTTAGTTTTCATGGCTAGCATTGTTATTGTTAAATATTTAAACTTCCATAATTCAGTAAAATATAGGACGAATATTGTTAAAAATCGTGATTGAGACATTTGATTCAGATCTTTACCTGCTGTTATGTTTTTCCACGCTTAACCATAAAAATGTTAAAAATCCTGGTTACAAGTTTGCCACTTTTTCGTGATAATCTATGTAAGCAATTGTAACCCGTTGCAACCAAATAAAAAACCTATTTTAGAAGTTATAGAGCTTCGATGTTAGCTTCTCATTGACATAATATAGGGCTGTCGCTTAATTTATGGAAACCAGTGCATTTTTGTAGACGTAAAAGATACAATGCTTTAGTTTCAGTTGTAACACCAGATATTTGACAATGCATTTAGCAATTAACATAGCAAATTAGGTAATGGAATCAGTAAAGATTTCGTTATAGGAATGGTCGCTGTGTTACAAGCTTATATTTCATATACGGACTTTGTGGATGAAAATCCTGTTAACTACTACACAAAAATTTTTAAAAACTAATATAAAAAAAAATTTAAGAGTTCAATTAGGCAATAAAATCTTTCAAATATATTTAATGAAAATTTGCAGATTCTAGACAATTTAGTAGAATCGAAATATTCAAGCCTTTTTAACTCGTTACGATCGGTTATAAGATTGAAAAGATATTGGGGAGAAATGTTTCCACAAACCAACCAACATATAACAAGCAAAAAGTGATACAAAGCTAGGCAAAAAAGTTCGTGAAGAGTTGGACATTAATTAAACTTCGATTTTCCAACATATTTTATGTAAAATAAATAAAAACATGTTTTCTGAAACAGTCATTTGCCAGGAGGTTGAGGAACTTGTCAGCGTAAAGGGACATAGAGAAGGCTTGTAAGGGTGGCGAGAGCAATGTTTCCACTGTGTCCTCATTTTCTCCGCTAATCCTCTCTCTGCTTTCAGTGAGGAAGAGAACAACATTGGACCTGAAAGACCGCCGTTCATCGAATTGGGCCGTTGAACCGCGACTCCGTGTGCAGAAGAAATGTACCCTTTTCACGTTAAAATGAAAGATTGCTTTGTAAACAAGAGGTTTCCATGTGTCTATTCCCAACCTTCCATCTGCCATTCCTAACATCTGTCAAGTGGATCCCCTATCCAGCTCTGAGCCATTGGGGTTTTTGTAATTTGATCATTTAGTCCGTTCTGTGAAAAAAAAAAAGTTCAATTCAAAGGTAAAACGACAAATTAACCTAAACAGAAAATAAGACAAGCATTAATCTTTTGAGCAAGGTCGTCTCCTCAACTAAACTTGCTGATCATTGGATCACATAAGATTTTTTCTAAAAATCAATCCACTTTTTTTATAATATCAGAACAATACATTTGTGGTCTAAAGTGTGGAACAGGAATCTCAAATAAATTAAAAAATATGGAGAAGAAACTAGGATTGTTGTGTTGTTTCAACTCTTCAGAGGCAATTTTTGTACACCATAGCTAGATCTCAAGGATCCCAAAGTGTTAGAGAAGGTTGTGGGAAAAGGGACTAACAGGACAGTTGTTAGGAGACTGATGGGAGTCTCCCATCAAGGCCATCCAGCCTGTTCTTTAATGTGCATAGTTATGGCTTTCCTGAACACGAAACCACGGCTTAACATCCTAACCGAAGAACCGGTGGCATTCATTCTCTGAGCCTTATCTCACCGAGGGTAAAATAACAGTTAGAGGAGAAAAATCTCAATGCAGAACCAATTGAAAGAAACTACAATGACCTTATTCATAGGTATCGCCTCTTTTCATCATCCTGCCCACGCCCCTACAGCAGAGAACGGTTAGAGTATCATTGTCTATTCTCTCAACTACCATGGTTGTGAAATCCTTGTTACAAGATTTGTTCACACGTTCTGAATCTTCTGCTTATTGAGCCGTTAAATTGGCACTGGTTTTAGAGAATTAAAATCGTTGTATCGTGAAGATGACTACTACACAAACATAATGTACCATTTGAAGAGGATAAATGCGCTTTTTATTCTCTTTTCGCCTCTTTTGGAATGCGTGAAACATGTGTGCTACAGATTTATAACAGAGTTAAGAGCTCGTCCTTTTAGAAAATGTAACAAGAGGCTGACTGGTTCGGAAAACCTCCCAGAGAAGGAAAAATGTTGTGGTATATTTAGTTTCATAAGTAGAAGACTGACATGTGTTGCGGGAAGAACGAATAAAAACAATTTATAATTAGGAAAGGGAATCATTTATAAAGGAAATTAGGGGTCTATCATCCTGTAAGTTTCATTCCAGGCTTTGGTAACTTTGACTTTGCATAACTTGACTTAGACTTAACTTAGAATTTGACCTAGAAGTAACTTGACTTCTTAGAGGATTGCTAATTTTGAGTGATATTTATATTCAAGTGAATATTTTTTCCCCAGTGTATAAGGGTGGGAATGGCTGAGTCGGTAGTGCGCCAGGCTCGTAATCTACAGATCTCAGATTCTAGTCCTTACCTGGAAGAGCGTTGAGAATACCACCTGGCCATCATTCCCTCGGTCACCGATGGATTTGGAAGGCCGCCGTCCGGCAGATGGAATGGTAAGCTGTGGTGGCCCTCTGTGCGGGAGAATTACACGCTGTGCACGTTAGAGAACATCAATGACGGGAGATTGCCATCTATCTCCTAATAACTGTCTAAAAGGTTGCTTTCCCGAAACTTTCTTTGATCCATTGGAGTCCTTGTAATAGGACCATTTAGCCTGTTGTTTGCAAAAAGAGTGCCGCTCAGAGGTAAAACAAACAGAATGTGTAAAACTTTTTTGTAGAAAAATTAGCCCACAATTAAGGTTGCGTTGCTTAACTTTTGAACAGCACTTTGAATCGAGACACTGGATTTAATAGCCATGTCATATAGACCCATAAACTCAGAGCTAGGTTGGTTTGTTTTACTTCTGAGAGACACTTTTTTCTTTGCACACAATCGGCTAAATACTCCGATCATAAGGACCCCAAGCTTCAGAAAAATTTGGACCCAAGCTTCGGAGAAATTTGGGGGAAGAGGATCCACTGAACAGCTGTTAGGAGACCAATGAAAAACATGGTCATCCAGTATGTTGTTTAAAGTGCATAGCATAGGGTTCTTCTATATCTGGGGGCCACAGTTTAACGTCCCATTCGATGAACGGATGCCTTTCCAATCCCATCGATTTCCTATTTCTAACTGAAGGCAGATATATCTCAACGTTGGCATAAGTAGGGACTCGAATCTGGGAACTGCAGATTACGAGAGCTAGGTAAGGGATGAGCTAAATGGACAGGTCGATAAAATTAGAACTGTGAAGAGAAAGGAGATCCACTAGGATGATTTTAGGAGACTGATGAAAAATAAAAAAAAAATAAATGAATTTTTCCCTCAAGAAACTGCATCTTACAGATGTCTGACCGGAGCCTGTTAGTATACACATCGTAGAGAAGGCTGGAATCCAGGTCCCTGTGATACACTACCAAGCACACTTATCAGTCACAGAACCTTCCAGTAAACGTTATCCAGAGTGTTTTTTAGTGTGCACAGAGTGTGAATATCCTATATATGGTGCCACGGTTTAACGTCCTATCCGATTGACGGCGACATTTAACAAATCCATCGATGACCACTTTCTGACCAAGGACAGAGTTGGGATCAGTGGAGAAAATCCTAATGCAGGCACAGTGAGGTTGGGTTGTTTGACCTCTGAGCGGCACTTTTTTTGCACACTATGGGCTAAATGGCCAGGTCACATGGACCCCGAAGGCTCAGAGAAGGTTGGGGGAGGGGATCCACTGAAACAGCTGTTGGGAGACAGATGATAGCCTCCCGTTAAGGCCATCCAGTGTGTTCTATAACGTGCACAGGGTATGGCTCTCCTGCACACGGGGCCACGCTTAACGTCCCATCCGACGGACGGCGGCCTTTCCAAGCCCATCGGTGTCCCTACTGACCGTGGGCAGGGGAGGCAATTTTGCGGAGATGAATCTCAACGCTGACCCAGGTGGGACTCAAACCTGGGAACTACAGATTACGAGCCTGGAGCGCTACCGACTGACCCCCCCCCCCCAACATTTCATAGCAGTTAATGTCGTCTCTAAGACATTTCTTTCGTACTACGATTTTTCGTCCCTAACACATTTGTAACAACGACTTTCGTCCCTAAGACATTTCGTACAACGCCTTTTCGTCCTGAGACATTTCATACTACGACCTTTCGTTCTTAAGACATTTCCTACAACCACTTTGTGTCCCAAAGCATTACAAATCCCTTGATTTGGGGGTTTAGCAAAACATTCATTAAATTTAGTTTTTTTCACCTTTGAGCGGTACGTTTTTATTTCACAAAGATCCATAGAGCTCAGAGATATTTAATGGAAGAGGACCCACTAGAAAATTGTTAGATACAGATGTATGTCGTATTTTTAGCATGCACAGAAGTATGGCTTTCCTGCACATGGGACCATGGCTTCACATTCCATTGGACAGACGGTTGTCTTCCTAATCCCATCGATGTCCCCTTTCTGATCGAGACGAGGGTGTAGAGGAGTAAGGCAGATAAATTTAAACCCTGGAACAGACAGGACTCGAACCTGGAACTGCTAACGTGGCGCGCTATCGACTGAGCCATCATTGCTCCCTGAGAATCAGAATTCTGTGATATGTATTCTGCACCTGTAGTTTATTTACGTGTCCTAAACTACTTTAAACCTTCCGTTGTTCCACAAGTAATTCCAGTCTGTCAAAATATTTATTCAGCACAGGAAAGTGTCTATATAAAATATTCGTTAAAATATTTATTTATTTTAAATTTACGCTTAGATGTACTGATCTTTTACTATAGCATGTCACAGAGCAGCCAGAAAAGTTATTAGCATTCGAACACTCAATGTAGTCTGGTAATGAAGGAACGTCTTATAATAAATATCCACATAAGTCAAGGAGTCAGAATATGTGATTTAATTTTCTCTATAACTTTCGGATCAACTCCATAGAGTATGAACTAATGAAACAGTTGTCATGTAATATACAGCTGGTGGCAATCTAAGATGTGATTCAACCAATACGCATATCTACGTTGATAGAGAAGCCAGCAACGGCTGGAATTTAATCCATGATTCCGACAACATACACATATAACAATATTTCAATCTCTTTCGACAGAATTATTCTAAATACTCGAAAAACAATTGGCTGTGTGATATCAGTTCAGTCTAATCGAGCAAGGGTGAATGAAAGTGTAATTTAAACGTGTAAAAGCAAGGGAACAATCAACAGCAGTTTTAAGTGGTCAACGTTATTATGAAAACAAACGCTGTATCAAGGCGTTGATAGTATCACCAGACAAGCAATTCCTTGAGCGCAAAAACTAAGCGGATTGTTAAAATTATAGGTCTATTAACAGATTGTAATAAGGTGAAATAAACTGAAAAATGACTCTTAACCTTTCCGAGCGATATCCAAATATATATTTGGGCGGGTGTGGCTCAGTCGGTAGCGCGTCAGATTCGTAATTTGTAGTTCCCAAGTTCGAGTCCCAGATAGGTCAGCATTGAGATTTATCTCCGAAAAATTTCCCGCCCTCCTCACGGTCAGTAGGGGACACTGATGGGCTTGGAAAGACCGCCGTCCATTGGATGGAATGTTAAGCCGTGACCCCGTGTGCGGAGAGCCATACACTGTGCATGATAAAGAACACGCTGGATGACCTTGACGGAAGGCTACCATCTGTTTCCTAACAGCTGTTCCAGTGGGTCCTCTCCCCCAACCTTCTCCGAGCCTTCGGGGTCCATGCGACCTGGCCATTTAGCCCTTGTGTGCAAAAAAGTGCCGCTCAGAGGTAAAACAACCCAATCCATATACAAATATATTCTGTGGCAGTTTGTGGTAGATTGAAATTTTACAATACAGAAGAAGTGGACCGATTTTTATGCAAATCGGCAGATGAGCCCAGCATGGCAGGATATGCAAATTATTCCACTGGCAGACAAGTCAGACGGAGAAGGTCGGCGTTATAAGGAACGTTATGTCGCCACCTCAATTAAACACTCCACGAGTTTGTGACCAGAAGAGTTCTAAGCGATCCCACAGAATGAAACCAATAGGAACAGTATCACATATGGAATGCCAAGACACAGTATACTTCATACGATGAGCCAGAAAGTCTGATGATCTATTAAGGATCATCAGACTCTACAAGTCAGGGTGGTCAAGATATCGTAGAGTGGAACAACTTGGCCCCAACCATACGACAGTCGTTCGCTTCTGGCAAAAGTGGTTACAAGGAGCTGAACACAGTCGTCAGCAAGGATATGGTGCATGCTGGAGAACAACACCACGGGAAGAATCCTGATTTTATGATAGGCTTGATTTTATGACCAATGGCGATGGTGGCTACCATCGGCAGAGTGGTTACGCCAGTCTGCATTACATAAACCATTTTTGATGGAACCATTCACGATGAACCATTTCTGATGACTTGCAGAGGCAGGAGTGCATGCACATCGTCCATTGCATTACCTTCTACTGATCATCAGATGTCGTCAACAGCACCTGGAAAGCTGCCGACCTCCAAAAACTCAGAATGTGGAATTCAGTGTTATACTGTAGTATCATCTTTCGTGACAAATCGTGGTTTAGTCTAAGATCTGATGATCGAAATATGCACATGTGGAGAAGATGCGGTAAACTTTCTGATCCAGCTCCCATCATCAAATGATACACTTCCCAAGCAATAGGTGTTATGATCTGGGTGCAATAAATCACAACAGTCAGTCTTCTCTGGTGTGTCTCCCAGGAACTTTGACTGTTCAGGCTAAGCTGATGACACCCTTGAACACGTAGCACTCCCCTTCGTTGTACAAGGGGTTGGGAGTTTGGCTCAATCAGTACTGTGACAGGCTCATAATCTGCAGTTCCCAGGTTCGAGTCCCACCTGAGTCAGCATTGAGATTTATCTCTGCTAAACCTCACCCTGCCCTCAGTCAGAAAAGGGACACCAATAGGCATGGAAAGGCCACCGTCCATTGGATAGTATGTAAAGCATGACGCTGTGTGCAGGAGAAACCACACTCTGTGTATGTTAAAGAACATTCTGGATGGCCTTGAAGGGAGGCTGTAAGCTATCTCCTAACAACTGCCCAGTAGATCCCTTCCCCTCACCTTCTCTGAGCCCTTGGGGCCCTTGTGACCTGGCCATTTAGCTTACTGTGTGCAAAAATGTGTCTCTCAGAGGTAAAACAACCCAACACTTTGCATTAGTGCTTGGTGCGCTCAGCAAAATAACACCACATACCGCTAACATCACAAATAAGGCCACATACAGCTAACACCATCCAGGAAGGTCTGCGATTTGTCGACACTCTTCCATGGTCAGGCAGGTTCTCGGATTTATTACTATCAAACATTTTTACTATCAAACACCCTCTCCGGAGTAATCTGTAACTAGTGCAAACTGTTTCCACCTTGAGAACTAAAACATGCATGCTAGGTCATGTCTTAGGATGATAGTCAATGCTTGTAGGACTCAGTGCTATGACATATAGCTGTGTGTGTTAAAAACCATGGGTAATTTACTAGGTATTGACTTTCACCGTGTAATCGTCTACATGCGAAATAAATTTGTGGCTTTCCTTTATAACTTAAATCACTTCTTACTCAACGTGTCTTGTCTGCGATTTTCATCTGATTGCAACCACTTCTGAATAGTGCAATTTCACTGTCACAAGGGTATTGTTATCAGCAAGTCAAAGTTGAAGTTGCTTTGCCCAGTGAGTTACACAGTTCCAGTTGCTGTAAGGATATAACTTCAACTCAGTTTGTACATTTCTTGTTGTATGCATATACATAGCGAAGAGATCGTATCTGATACTTATAGTTTTTAAAACTCTCAAAATAGGAAGGGTCAATTCGACACAGTGATACTATTATGCAGTTCAGTCCCTAAACATTGAATTATTCCATTTTTGTGATAAATATTTATATTCTGTAACAAGCGTTTAGAAACGTCAATTTTTTCAGTGATACAATGTTACGTTTCGTGATTAAAATAATTACCGGTAATTATTAGAATGAACCTATAAATACACATTTATGCTTGTGCGAAGATAGCCTCCTGGTGGATGATGCAGATTCTTCGGCAGCCAGTGAGCAGCTCACATAAATCACTGAATTAATTTAAAGCGACTCAACTAACTCCTAAAAACGCATTTAGTAAAGTTATCTGTCGATGTGTGCAAACCTAAAAACCATCGGTATGAAATTAAAGGTTCATAACTATACACTGTTTCAGATAAAGACTGGAATGGCAAGTCTCACTAAAGTTTTTTTTTTGTCCAAGTCTCATCCTTCTGGAAATAGCGAAACTTTGCCATCTTCTTTAGGGAAAAAGCTTAAACTGGGCATCATGCCACTTTCCCTCTCTCTGTTAATATAAGAAATGGGTATGATGCCTTTCTACGCCCCCCCCCCCCCCCCTCAGGAAATGTATGAAAAGGCCATAGCGCCCTTCTCTCTCATTTCGTATGAAGATGCTTTCATCTATTTGCATTATATGAAGAGGACACTGTTCCGCCCCCTCTTCTGTCACTCCGAAAAATGTTTGAAAAAGTCCTAACCCCCCCCCCCCCTTCAAACTTAGATCTGAAAAATATATGTAAAGGTCATGGCTTGTCCTTCCGTGAAAGTATCTAAAATAACCATAAAGCCTTCTTCCTTTTGTAAATGCATAAAGTGAGCACGATATCCCACTCTCTCTCATTTTTTTTTGAAAAGAAAAGAAGGAAAATTAAAATAAAAATATGCTATGGTTCCTCCTTTTAGAAATAATAAAAATGCATTTATACATTTCCTGCTAGAAATGTAGAATTTCCTACTAAAATATTAATAATGCTATAATTTCTGCTAAAATATTAATAATGCTATAATTTACTTCATTAAACAACTCTGAGTTGTTTAATACCTCCCTTCAATTCAAAACATTAAAAATGTACATGATGCATCAGTTCCCAAGAAAATTTAAAGATCAAACTTTCATGAATAAATAGATATAAAATATTTAGTGAAATTAATAAAATTAAAGTTTACAAGAACGAGTTTTAAGTTTCCCTATCGCTGCTACAATCTTAACTGATTACGAAGCAAACTAAAGATTTCCAGTCGATGTTTAGAGGCCGGTAACAAAGCTAAAAAAAAAAATTTCCAGTGGAAGTGTCGATAATTATTTGCGAAAAAAAAAAGATGATGAATCACAGTCTGCAGATAAAGCTGTCGTTTTTGCTTACTCGAAATCCATAATGAGGTGGGATATTTATCGAAGCGAACTTTACTATCCAATCTAAATCCCCAGTCTCCTTGGGTAAAAATTATAGTCCCTGTTCCATGAACGAAAAAGAAATAGTTATCAACTTTGGGCTACGGAAATTCATATCTGTCTAGTTTCATCGACAGACAAATGTTTTTGTTTTCTTAAATTTCCAATGCATATTTTATAATATTGATTACGTCATTATTCCTTGCACGTTGCGTTCATCCATAATGTGTGTTCTTTTGGGCCAAATTTAAATTATTTCTGTCAGGATTCATATGTTACGCGTACGTGCAATTATTAAGAAATAAAAACATTGCAATGCAAAATTTTCTTTGAAATCTTCTGTAAGAAACATGATACCATTGCTATCTGAATAGATATCGGAAGTAACACGACTTATTTTTTTTTGAGCGATTATTGTGGGCCTTGTTTAGTGTTTTACTTCTTTAGTGGCACTTTTATGCACATAATGGGATAATGGCCAGGTCACAAGGAAGGCTTTTTTGGGTTGGGTTGTTTTACCTCTGAGCGGCACTTTTTTGCACACCATGGGCTAAATGGCCAGGTGACATGGACCCCGAAGGCTCAGAGAAGGTTGAGGGAGGGGACCCACTGGAACAGCTGTTGGGAGACAGATGGTAGCCTCCCGTCAAGGCCATCCAGCGTGTTCTTTAACGTGCACAGGGTATGGCTCTCCCGCACACGGGGCCACGGCTTAACGTCCCATCCGACGGACGGCGGCCTTTTCAAGCCCATCGGTGTCCCCTACTGATCGTGGGCAGGGCGGGGAAATTTTGCGGAGATAAACACAAGGAAGGCTCAGAGACGGTTAGGGGAAAGAGACCCAACAGTAGGGGGTTGGGAGACAGATGATAGCTTCCCGTCAAGGCCATCCAGCGTGTTTTTTAACGTGTTGGTCTCTCGCACACGGAGCCACGATTTAACGTCACATCCGAAGGAGGCGGCTTTTCCAAGTCATCGGTGTCCTACTGACGTAGGGCGGGTGATTTCTAGGATAAATCTCAATGCTGACCCAGGTGAGACTCGAATCTGGAAACTGCAGATTATAAGCTTGGCGCGCTTCCAATTGAGTCACACCAGCCCCTTGTAGCGAGAGACCAAAGAAAATAACTAAGGGTCAAAAATTTCATCTTTGATTCTACACATTTTTAAGCTTTCAAATATGCTTAATATGTATTTAAACTTATAAATATTCCTTTTAAGGTTTTTTTTTTCACATATCTATGCCAGCTTTTTAATACTTTAACTACTTTGCAAATAATGAGAAGTTAAAGTTAGATTGCACAAATCTTGGAGAAATTAAAGATTGGTAAATGTGAAAAGAAAAACCTCACTTAGATGTTAATGTTTTACGCTATTCTTATTTCTGATTGGTATCCTGGCTTCACCACTGTTTAGTTTTTTGTCTGAGGTATAATTAAATCATTTTGATTTGGACATTACTGAGGTATTTTTTATGAGCAAAAAACAGACCAATTTGTTTTCTTTTAAACTTTCATAATGTAAAGGATATTATATATGAATAATCCATGCATGTAAATTGATTTTTTGACTTATTCCATACATAAGCAAGCAGGCACATTTTAAAATCTGTTGCTGCTCTTCCTAAGTCTCTCTCACCACAACCCTGTAGTAATAAGAGGCAAAGAAGGATTAGCACCTCAATACACCCCTCTACTACTAAAAAGCCACTGAAGCATTGGAGTTTCTCATATTCGTAATAAAAGCTTTTCTGTTTACCCTAAAATTTTGCTTACTTTGGGATTTTTATTGCTATTATTGGTATTAAATAAGTATATTAGTCTGTTCAATGAGTTAGGTTGTTTTACTTCTGAACTGCACTTTTTTGACACAATGAGCTAAATGGCCCCGTTATAAGGACTCAGATTGGGTTGGGGGAGGGAACTCACTGGACAGCTGTTGGGAGACAGATGATAGCCTCCCGCAATGGCCATTCACCGTGTTCTTTAACGTACACAGGGTATGGCTCTCCCTCACACGTGACCACGACTTAACGTCCCATCCGACGGACGACGCCTTTTCAAAGTCCATCGGTGTCCCTTACTGACCGCGGGCAGAGCGAAAAGTTTTGCGGAGATAAATCTCAACGTTGGACCAGCTGGGACTCGAAGCTGGGAACGACACATTACGAGCCACCTTCGCCCTCTGTTCAATGGTGTGCCTAATGTATTGAATTAGTTATGATGGGATATGGTCATGTACTATCTTCATTCTATTCGGATTTAACTGACTTTTGATATCAATGTATATCCTTCCACACCCTCTATGAGTCCGTTAAATCTAGGTTTACTGTAATTCAGAGGTTCTCTAAAGTTTTGACACTACGACCCACTAGATTTATAATAAATTTATGCGATTTGCTAGAATCACAGAAAAAATTATGCGATCCCTTAGAATCACAGACAAAAAATTATACGACCCCTTAGAATCTTAGACAAAATTATGCGACCCCTTAGAATCGCAGACAAAATTATGCGACCCTTTAGAATCTTAGACAAAATTATGCGACCCCTTAGAATCTTAGACAAAAATATGTGGCCCCTTAGAATCGTAGACAAAATAATGGGACTCCTTAGAATCGTAGACAAAATTATGCGACTCCTTAGAATCGTAGATAAAATTATGCGACCCCTTAGAATCGTAGATAAAATTATGCGACCCCTTAGAATCGTAGATAAAATTATGCGACCCGTTAGAATCGTAGCCGTCCCATGGCCGAGTGGTTAGCGCACTTGGTTACTGATCTAAGGGACCTGGGTTCGAGCCCCGGGTAATGCATGGCTGTTTGTGTCGTTTTTCTGCTGAAGGCCTGCCATCCTCTCAGACCTTCTACTATGGTATATAAACTGGCAGGCTCCTGTCAGACCTCTGTGGCAAGCAGCTGCTTGAGGGGGTATTTATTATTTTATTTATTAGAATCGTAGACAAAATTATGCGACCCCTTAGAATCGTAGATAAAATTATGCGACGCCTCGAATCATAGACAAAATTATGCGACCCCTTAGAATCGCAGGTAAAATTATGCGACACTTTAGAATCGCATGTAAAATTATTCCCTACAGTGCAAGGCTTACATAGTTAAATCTAATGATTTCATTATATTTAAATAGGATAAAATGGAACAAAATTATATTTTCAATACATTTGGCGCAAAGCACTTGTTCATACAAACACATAATCTCATGTAACACTGAGAAAAAAATTCACTAAAAATGACATTAAATATGAAACTATCAGAGCTTTGTGACCCCCTTACAAGCTGCTCGCGACCCGCAGTTTCAGAACCACTGCTGTAATTAAAAGCGAGAACAAAGAAATAGACAGGATGAAGCATAACTCGTGTCAATTAAGCACGGTTTGAGATTTTACATTACCTCTTATAGGGTTAAAAACAGGTTTAGGAACTTTTTTGCGTTACTGCCTCCAGTGGAAAATTAAAACGCACTTAAAATGTCACTGAGGCTGTTTGAAAATTCAGTGAATCGAGGCTGTCACTGTGGTTTTTCTGATCTCTGATGACAACATCCAAACAATTCCCATTTTTTTTACTACAACAAACTGCATACTGCGCTCATTTCAGGGACCCCGTATTCCTATGACGGTTACGGTCTCATATCACAGGGTTCCAAAGCTGTACTATTCGACAGCATTTTAGATGCGTTTTACTCCTCACTAGAAGCATTAATGCAAAAATGTTCCTAGACATTTTTTGTGAAAGACACGTGGAATCATACTATGCTTAGTGGAGGCGAATTACGCTTTAAACTGTGAAACATTTATAAATGCAAGCATGACTGAGTGTTCCGGACAGTCGCCTCCCCTTCGGCGGAAAGTGGGATAACCAAGAGAGGCCCTATACGTTTTAGTGTGTATAGAAGGGCATTAACCTTTAGATTACCAAACCCTCCCGATTTCTGTGCTTAATCAAAGGGTTTGGAAGTAATTTTTGTCCCTTCTATTTGCTTATTTTTACCGATAGGTTTTGTGAGAACAAAGGTGAGAGCGAATGGCTGGTTGTATATTCTTTTTCTCTGTGGTGAGGCGTAGATAGAAGAAATTGAGTCAATGAGACTGCGCAATTAATTCATTAAAAATTCTCGTACTAAGTCATTCACAGATTAAAGTATCAAACACTTGCCAATAGGCTAGTGATCTTTCATCTGAGCTCATTGGTTGATAGACAAGTGACTGATAGTTCAAACAATCGTGAGAATATAATCCGTCAAGTGCGCAGTCCATTGTCTCAATTGCTTCGATTCACGCATCGTCACTGCTGGCGGCGATGTGCTGCCAACCGGTGGCTGATTGCAAAAGAATAAGAAATATAAATCTTTTTTTTTAGGTTTTCTTTTGTTGTCGGAAGTATTTAATTTATTTTTCTTTAGTATTACGGAAAAACATTTTTTCCTGCCTACAGGAAACCTACCATGTTACAACCATTGCTATACACTAAGCTTGATATTTTTAATAATAAATGCTCTTGTTCGTGTTTTCTGTTTCTTTTCAAGCATCCTTAATTATATTATGGCACGCTGTCACAGACCTTCTGCTATGGGGTATAAATTGACATACCCTGTCAGACATTTCTGGCAAGCAGCTGTTTGAGGGTGTATTTGCAACTGAAACTCAATGAACGGATCGACATAAATATCTCTATCTTGAAACATTGAATTGTCTTTTGCCCTTCTCTGGAAATATCCCCCCCCCCACCTACCCACCCCGGAAAGATTCCTTCTTGCTTCAGTTCCCGAATATGAAATGATCCTTTTTTTAACCGAGCTAATTACTATTTTTTTTTTTAATTTTAAACAATGGGAAGTGTATGAAATAAGAAATTTTTGTTTATATTTGCATTCTTGAGGTCCATTAAAATGGTTTATTAGTAGTTTCTTATCCATGTGCTTTATAATTATAATATAAAAGTTTTTACGGGCAACAGAAGCAGAAGAACCTAGGGAGTCAAAATGCCAAAGTCGGGACCTGCAGATATATTATTTTGTTTTTCAACTTCACCCCCTTCAAGCCCATTTTCGATCACAATGCTCAAAAGTAATCCCCTTTTGCCATCATCAGCACATCATCTGTCTTGGCCGAGTGGTTAGCGCGCTTGACTACTGATCTAAGGGACCTGGGTTCGAACTCCGGGTAAACCTGGACTCCGGGAACTCCGGGTAAAGCATGGACGTTCGTGTTGTTTTGCTGCTGAGGTCCTGCCATCCTCACAGACCTTCTACTATGGCATATAAATTGACAGGCTCATGTCAGCCTCTGTGGCAAGCAGCTGTTTGAGGAGGTATTTTTTATTTATGAGCGAACAAGAGTGTTTATGGGTAGGAGCACATTGGTTAGAATGCGCGTGCGCACAATGCTATTTAAACTGGTATCAATGCATGTAAGTGCAATAAAGTATGGAAAATATTTTATTACGAGTTCTCTTTAAATACGTGTTTGCTATATTTTTAAAGATTTTTTGCTTTCCTTGCTTAACAGAATTGTTTAGTTAAATTAAACTAGTATTTTTTTTTGTCAGTTTTGAATTTTTCTTTCCTCTAGGCATAAATATAATATTTTGTCGTGAAACGTTGATGGAGATGGACGAGGCCAAAATAAAATATGTACACCCTCTGATCAAATTATTATGAACGTGCACGAAGTAAAACAGTAGTTTCCCCCTTTGGGAGGAGAGGGTCATGCCACAACGGCTGACCTTGACCCCGGATGGTGGGTACATCCCCAAACAAACAGGAAACATAAAAATCCCAATGTATGCAAAATTTCCTACTGACGTAAGTATTCTACGTCACTGGGAAGTAAAAAGGCATAATGGAATGAAAGAGAGAGCATGGGAGAAGGGTCGCGAGATGATTAATCCTGAAAAACCTAGAAAACCATCGCTACTTATTGATCTTGAGCAAAATATATTATTTTGAGTTATTTAATAAGATTAAAAGTAATTGTTTCTCTAATAAGTTGCCTTCATAGGAGATCATTTTTTTTTCTTCTGTTTCATGCAAATTTTCATTATTGCCACATTGAAGGTTCTGTCCGCAAAATTACTTTTCATGATCTCATGGCTAAACAACCTAAATAGTAGCAAAGCCGTGTATAATGAATTATAATGTACGAAATCATCATTGGATCCATAATAAGGGGCTGGGGATTGGATCCGTTGTTAAAGCGCCAGACTTGTAATATGTAGTTCCCAGGTCCGAGTCCCAACTGGGCCAGCTTTGAGATTTATCTGCGGCAATCGCCATCCAGATCTCGGTGAGAAAGGGATACCTATGGGCTTGGAAAGGCAGACATCATACCCTATGCATGCTGAAGAACATGCTGTATGGCCGTGTCGGAAGGCTACCATCTGTCTAACAACTGTTCTTCTCTCAATCTTTTCGGAGCCTTTATGACCTATCCATTTAGCCCATTCTGTGTCTAAAAGTGCTGCTCTAAGGTAAAAACAACCAAATTTTATGCATAATATGATGAAAAAGATTAAGCTCTAATTGTTGAGCCCGAGCTTTTAATTACTAAATGCTTATTAAAAGGAAATGGGAGGTTTGCTCAGTCGGTAGCTCGCCAGGTGCGTAATCTATAGTTCCCATGTTCGAGTCCCATCTATGCCAGTGTTGAAATTTATCTCCTCTAAACTCCCACCTAGCTCTCGCTCAGAAAGAGGACACCGATGGGCTTGGAAATGTTCCAGTCTGTCGGATGGAAAGTAAAGCCATGGTACCGTGTGCAAGAGAGCCGTACACTGCGAATAGTAAATAACACGCTGGATGTCCTTAATAGAAGGCTTCCATCTGTCTCATAACAGTCGTACAGTGAGTCCGCTTCCCCTATCCTTCTCTGAGCCCTTTGAGGTCATTTTAATGGTGCCATTTAGCCCATTGTGGGCAAAAAAGTACATCTCAGAAGAAAAGCAACCCAATCTGTTTAATAGCTTCAAGCCGTAATGAAAGTGATTTGTTTCACTAGTTTGTTTACTTGATTTTTTTGCCAATTATGAGAAATATTATAAGTTTTGATTACAATTGAGACCCAGCCCGAATAAATCTATAACAATATTATCAGTTGTAATGTTTTAATTTGTCAACCATGAAAATAAAACTTAAAAACTAGCCAGTTATTATGAAGTTTCATGTATTCTAATGCTATTGGTGCACTATCAAAGCATCTCAGTTCTGATTGGTCTTCTCTAACGCTACTTCTTCATTGGTTCTTTAAACGCTATTTATGACTGGAGGAAATGTATCTTGTCACATCTGCTTTAAAAAATCATTTCTCGATATTTAGAATCTTTAGAAAATAACTTCTTCTTTTGCTAGATTTATGATAGGATAAAACGGTTTGAATTTTACAACGCTAAGCAGCATAAGAAAAAATATCAGAAACCAAAAAAGAAAATATCTACTATAGTAGAAACAAATGGCTTAAGTAAAAGAAATAAACTACAATTTCTGAACAAAAGAAATCCTTGGTTGTTAATAAACTTTTATTATTAAGAGTAATTTGATAAATTATACTATGGTAAACAAATGTGGAATTACTACATATTTTATAGCCATATATAACTTTATAAACACCCAGCAATTGAAATGTACTAAATGATGGCGTTTAAATGTTTAGGCTTAATAAAGCCGGTTTTCTAGTACTACCTACTGTAAAACTAGTAGTTAATCATTTGTTAATATTTCGCCTTATGTCCACATATTCCACATATAAAATGATCACAAAATAAGCATATATATATATACACCGAGTGATCATTGAATTATAACCACCACAACCCGTGCTTTAAAATAAGAAAATGTGACTAAAGTAATTTAAAGATCTCAATCAATTTTATCAAAATATCGATTTCTTCCCCACAATATTTTTTTCATATTTAAATAGTTATGGAAGTTTGAACATTTAACAACAGTAATGATAGACAAAATAATATGTCTTTGAAGCTAATTGACACTGGGATAAGAATTTTAGTTGAAACCATTTCATAAATAACATATTTTAAAAGTGTACTAAATAATTCATTTAATATTTCTTTAAATTTTTGATAAACTCCTTGAAACATTGTAGAAATGTTCTAAGACATATTTGAAATTTTTAAAACTTCACAAACACATACCTATTTAAATAATCAAATAATAGAGTTTGGAAATCGTAATTTAAATCTTTATGCACAGATCTGTTTGAAAATCGAGATTTAGATAAATTGGATTGAAATTTTTAAATTTTTCCCAGTCATATTTTCTCATAAACTTTATTTTAGAAGCTGTAGAACTTCGAAATTAACTTCTCATTGTCCAAACAGGGGTGCAGTGGTAATAATTCAATGACCAATGAATGTATATTATTTATTCTCTTCATTAGCCTATGAGTAAACTTCCTTCGGACGATGCTGCGGGATACTCATAGAGTTTGAAACTCGTATAAAATAGCAATTCCCTATAATGGGGGAAATGGGATTGAGAGCTAAGGCTATCCTTGATCCCCGAGGATCGTATACATCACCCAGACAGATTGGAAACAATCTGTCGCGATACCTGATATTAACAAATTTGAAGGAACTGCAATAATTCTAACATTTAGCAGAAAATATTATTTCCACTGTAAAAGGAATTTGTGAAATTTCGTTAAATTATAATTCAGGTATATCTATAATGCTTGCGGGATCTAGGAACAAACGACGCTTAGCTGTTTTATTCAAGATCTCCGAAAAGTTCTGTTTTTTTCCTTTAAAGTTTCATGCCATGGACATGAATATTTTGCTTCTTACATATTGAAACTAGCTGAATTTTCATTGGTTACTTGGGAAAGCCTTTCAAGAGGACCTCCCAGAACGCTGTAACGTTGATCTATCTATCTAGCTATCTGTTTTATTTAATAAAATAAAATAATAAATACCCCCTCAAGCAGCTGCTTGCCACAGAGGTCTGACAGGAGCCTGTCAGTTTATATGCCAAAGTAGAAGATCTGAGAGGATGGCAGGACCTCAGCAGAAAAACAACACATACAACCATGCCTTATCCGGGGCTCGAACCCAGGTCCCTTAGATCATCCGGGGCTCGAACCCAGGTCCCTTAGATCAGTAGCCAAGCGCGCTAACCACTTGGCCATGGGACGGCATTAGACAATGCGAAGTTCGACATCGGTAGCTACGAATAACAGAAAGTTTTTTCCTAGTGGTGTAACTAGAGTTCCAAATATTATATATACTGTATATATAACATCCATCATAATATTAAAATAAGAATTCCTTCTGAAATATTCCATTCCTCCTACAAACTGGCAATATTATATTGTCTAAACAAAATGTGATAATTTTCATGTTATTCAAGTGAAAATTACAAATTCGATGCTCCGTAAAGTTTAAAACAAATAAGTTTTTTATACTAAAATATTTCTGAACATAAATTGCAGATCTCAATCAAACATATCATAATCTCAATTTCTGGAAAAATAACTCATAAATTAAACGTTTTATGAGAAAATGTGCTCAAAGGTAATATAAAAATCTCAATCATTTTTGTTTCTAAATATCGATTTTTCAACAATGCTTTTTTCAGTATTTAAAGAGCTATGAAAGTTTGAATATTTAAAAACAGCAATGCGAGTCATAATAAGAATAACCTCAGAAGTTAATTAAAATGTAATAATTACTATTATATTGATCGTTGAATGATATTTATCTAATAATTAAATTATTTACATTATTAATGCATGTGTTACTAGTGTATTTCAATAATTGTTTACTATCAGTGGATTTTTTTAATGTTTCTTAGGTTTTAATTGTACATATTTGTATTTCATTAATTTCAGTTAAAATATTGATCATATTAATTATTTATATCATAATTAATATTTAAATTTATTTATATTATTAAAAGTATATTTCAAAAATTTCTGAAAATAGTTCTTAAATATTCGCGAAATTTTATAATTTTCTTAGGATTATATATATATGTACATATATTTATTACTACGTTGTTAATTTTATTACTATCATATTAATTATATCATATTATCTATATCATTATTAATAATCAAATTTATTATGTGTATATCTGACAAGTTTCTGTGAATATTCGTCAATTTCGTATACATTTCTTGGGATTATTATATATTTATATGTTGTTAATTTTAATATTTATGATATTAATCATTTACATTATTATTAAATATGGTTTATTTACATTATTAAATACATATATTTTATAAGTTCCTCTAAAAAAATCTCCAATGTATGTTAATTTTTGTAGTTTTTTTTTTTCTGGACTTTTCTTAGTCTATTTCTGATGTTAAATAATTTTCGTAACTCTTTAAATACTGACTGAATATTTTTGAAATTCAAGATTTAGATGTTATTCATTTTTTATCAGTAACATTTTACCCTAGAAGTTTGTTTTACAATTTAACTTCGAATTTCGGAACTTCGAATTTGGCTTTACATTAGAATCATATGAAAATTCTCTATTTCTTTTTCTTTCCAGGAAATGTGGTATTAAATTTCATCTATTCATTTGAGACACTTTTGCACACTAGCGTCATCCCAATTTTTTCACAACCTAAAATAATGAACAGTATGAACTAGAGTTATTAATAATTTAACAATTATATGTAAATAAATAGAACCATCATGGTTTCTTTTTCTTCCACTAACTTTTAGAAAAAAATAATGATTTTTCTAAATGCATTTCATTTCACTACGTTTTCAATGAGTTGAAAATAATAATAATAATATATTTATTACTATATTGTTAATTTTGTTATTATCATATTAATTATATCATATTATTTATGGCATTATTAATAATCAAATTTATTATTGTATATCTGACGAGTTTCTCTGAATACTCGTCAATTTTTTTTTCGGGATTGATAACGAAGAAATTAAAACACTCTCTTGAAGATTTAAAATCAATCATAAGTTAATATCAAATATGCAAAAAACAATATTATTAGATACAACAAGAATTATAAGGAAGTTCCTGAACTGAAGAAGTTTTATTCAGTCTATGTTTGATGTTATGTAATACGATTTTTAAAATATTTACCATTTACATTACTAGCCTGATTGGACAAATATTTTCATAGCTTTTAAATAGATCTCTTAAATAATCGATGAACACTTAAATGGAATCCATTTAACAGGACTATTAATCCCTGATAAAAGATACTTATCATGCTGGATGTTACAGTGCTGTTTAATCACTATATACTAAATGCCTGATTATATATTTTGAAATTATGAAGACTTTCAGGATTCAACCTCGGTTAATGCTTGGATTGAACTCATTTAACAGGACTGTTAATCCCAGATGGTAGATATTTATCATGCTGGATGTTACACTGCTGTTTAATCACTATATACTAAGTGCCTCATTATGTATTTTGAAATTGCTAAGACTTACAGGATTCAACTTTGGTGAATGCTTGGATTGAACCCATTTAACCCTAGCTTCATAGTCTTATTTGGGATGGATAACAATCTAACAAAAAGGAATCCTATGTTGTGAAGATTAGATACTATTTGTTCAAATATCTACTTAATTAGTTGATATTATGACGACTTTTTTGGACTTAACTATTGGAACTTTATTAATTATATTTTAATTAGTCAGCATTGTTCTTCTAGGAGAATGTTCTGAAACTTTGTTATAGTCTGGCTACTTAAATGGCCTCTGTAACGAGTTCTACCGCTTGAAAGTGTATTTGTTAAATAATAATAATAAATAAAATATGAAAAATTGAAATAAAAATTCCCTCAAACAGAGCAGGTAACTGACCAGGCTACCAATTTTCCCTTACTCTCATTATATTATTATGTTTGCCACAGGGGGTTGACATTAACCTGTCAGCTTAACACGCCATAAAAGTCTTTGAGGAAAGTGAGACCTCAATAGAAAGACATCACAAACATCTATGCCTTAACCGGGGCTCGAAGCTAGGTATCTTTGATCAGGTAGTCAAGCACGCTAAACACTCGTTCACGAGCAGCTAATAATAATTAATCATCATTATTGACTTACTTTCTTTTTCCATTATTAATAACTGTAATTTATATTATAAATTTATTACTTCATATTTTTTTTTCCGTTTTGGTAACAAACGGTTCGGCAGAACTGGTGTGAAGTATTTGTATAAAACCTATTTATTATATTTGGAAGCACACGGAATTTGAAATGCACATAATTCTAGAAGGAAATATCTATCCAGATCCTCTAGAATTATTTTCCAAAGAAAGTTTGGAAATTTAGCTGCAGTCGCCAATTACGAGCTGGAGATTATATTAATTGAGCTATTTTTTTCTAAGCTCAAAGAATACAAGCAAATATCATGAAATTCTTATGTTTAACAATTAAGCATTTTAACACTAAACACAACTATTCTCATTAAAGCAAGATTGAATCACCTATATATTTTGCAATAATTTTAAATAAGCAGTAGTGTAACCTAAGTTTTAAGTTTCTTAATTATGTCTGGAACTTTAAATAAAATTTCTTAATCACTAATTGTTAATAGGGTGATGATTAACTTAGCGTTTGAAATTACAGCGATTTTGAAATCAGAATATTCTGCAGCAGGTGGCCCAGTCATAAAGACTTTTCTTTTGGTTAAATAATAACTATTTATATCAAACTGTTTATTAAAACATTGATATCTCTAAAGTTTCGTGCAATTATTTTTATCGGCATTAGTGCTTTATTATAAAGGTTAAATAACATTGTTGCTTCCAGATTCTGGTTTTTACACATTTTTAATTAATAGTGACGTAGACGAATGGTTAAGTATGCTTGGCTACAAATAAAAGAAACCAAGATTTTCGACCCGGATAAGGTGCCTGGTATATTTCTTTATATATATTAACTCTTCTGCTGAGGTCTCGCCATGTTCACACATTTCCTGAGGCATATTATACGGACAGGTCCCTGTGAGACTTAGATTATCAAGCAGCTGCTTCAAGAGTAATTTTGTTTATAAAAAGTAAAAATTTACTTTTAGATTTTAAATCTATTGATATATTTTAAACTGCTTCAGGAATAATTTTGTTCATGATATGAAAAGTAAAAATTTACTTTTAGATTTTAAATACATTGCTATATTTTAAACTGCTTTAGGAGTAATTTTGTTTATGATATAAAAAGTAAAAATTTACTTTTAGATTTTAAATCTATTGATATATTTTAAACTGCTTCAGGAATAATTTTGTTCATGATATGAAAAGTAAAAATTTACTTTTAGATTTTAAATACATTGATATATTTTAAACTGCTTTAGGAGTAATTTTGTTTATGATATAAAAAGTAAAAATTTACTTTTAGATTTTAAATCCATTGATATATTTTAAACTGCTTCAGGAATAATTTTGTTCATGATATGAAAAGTAAAAATTTACTTTTAGATTTTAAATACATTGATATATTTTAAACTGCTTTAGGAGTAATTTTGTTTATGATATAAAAAGTAAAAATTTACTTTTAGATTTTAAATCTATTGATATATTTTAAACTGCTTCAGGAATAATTTTGTTCATGATATGAAAAGTAAAAATTTACTTTTAGATTTTAAATACATTGATATATTTTAAACTGCTTTAGGAGTAATTTTGTTTATGATATAAAAAGTAAAAATTTACTTTTAGATTTTAAATCTATTGATATGTTTTAAACTGCTTCAGGAATAATTTTGTTCATGATATGAAAAGTAAAAATTTCCTTTTAGATTTTAAATACATTGATATATTTTAAACTACTTTAGGAGTAATTTTGTTTATGATATAAAAAGTAAAAATTTACTTTTAGATTTTAAATCCATTGATATATTTTAAACTGCTTCAGGAATAATTTTGTTTATGATATGAAAAGTAAAAATTTATTTTTAGATTTTAAATACATTGATATATTTTAAACCTTTGATCTACAGAGACATTTTTCTGTCGAAAGTAAAAAAAAAATCCATGCTTTTGCGTGCAAAGAGTAGTATGGAGCTAAATATGTGTCTTAATTTGGAGAAAGTTCCTATAGATTTCTCTTAAACACAGAATCTATATCTCATAAGAAGTATGGATCGAGCATATAAGGTAGCTATACTAACAAATGTGTACATATAAACCTCTTGAAGAATTTTTCTAACAATTCTGTTTTAAAAGGTATTTCATCAGTTTACATTAGCAAAAACGTTAAGAAAATGTTAAACCCTTTCTCCTGCCAAAAGTTCTGACTATGGTACTTACTACCTGTCTGTTTTAAATCACCCAATGATCCATTAGAACGATATATGCATCAACCAATGAACGATGAGAAACGTAGACGCGTCAACCAATGATCGATGAGAATTGTTGTAGCCTCTATTCAAATCGTGAGATTTTCAATTAAGAGCACGTTTCACGGATCTCTGAACACAATAAAGTGGTTTTCTCAATGCTTTCTCTCTGCCTCCTTGTCCATCCATCTGTCACACTTGCAATGTTCGGAAAGCTGTTAAAAGTGCTCGCTCATGAAGTCTTTAATAAAGTTCGCAAGCACGATCATAACGAAATTTCGTCTGCTTGTACTCCCAGTGTTATACTTTGGCATTAAAAACGCTTAAGAATTTCTTACAGATAGAACAAAAAATTCTATTTCGTATTATTTATTAAATTAACGTAGTATATTTTCCATTTATGTAACGATGCTTAAAGATAGTGTAATTTGTTAAAAGTAAGTATAATTTTTAAAATAAAATATGAGGGTAGTCCAATTGGGAACCACTGGAATGAATAGTTAAACTGAAATAATTTTAAGTTACTGTCTAAAACATTTAATACTCGACAAGTCCATCTCTGGACGTCTTGAAGCTCTCCCTTAAAAAGCGAAAATGTTGCTGATCATAGTCACAAATCATTGGTCAATGATTTATTTACAGTGGAATAGTCGAAGATGCGGGGTGGGGTGGGTAGGAGTGGAGTTTCAACTAAACCCCTTGAAGAATTTTTTTTAACAATTTTTTACAAGATATTTCATCAGTTTACATTAGGGCGGGGGTGGCTCTGTCGGTAGCGCGCCAGGCTCGTAATCTGTAGTTCCCAGGTTCGAGTCCCAGCTGGGTCAGCGTTGAGATTTATCTCTGCAAAATTCCCCGCCTTGCCCACGATCAGTAGGGGACACCGATGGGCTTGGAAAGGCCGCCGTCCGTCGGATGGGACGTTAAGCCGTGGCCCCGTGTGCGGGAGAGCCATACCCTACGCACGTTAAAGAACACGCTGGATGGCCTTGACGGGAGGCTACCATCTGTCTTCCAACAGCTGTTCCAGTGGGTCCCCTCCCCTAACCTTCTCTGAGCCTTCGGGGTCCATGTGTCCTGGCCATTTACCCATGTGCAAAAAAGTGCCGCTCAGAGGTAAAACAACCCAACCCAGTTTACATTAACAAAAACGTTAAGAAAAATGTTAAACCTTTTCTCCTGCAAAAAGTTCTGACTATGCTACTTACTGACTGTCTGTTTTAAATCACCCAATGATCCATTAGAAAGATATATGCGTCAACCAATGAACGATGAGAAACGTAGAAGCGTCAACCAATGACTGATGAGAATTGTTGTAGCGTCAACTGCACAGTTTCATTGTCTCTCATATCTCCATAGTTGCCATTCATGCTACGCACCTGCTTGTCATTGACAGTTTTTGCTGTAAAACAAAAGGATAAGAATACACCAAAATAGAGTTTACCTTCTGTATCAAATCTGAAGGGATTAGCGATAATTCGTCATATGGAGACCATATTTTGAGTTCATTAAAGATGGAGGAATATGAGAAAATTTATGCTGAATCCAGTCTTTTACCCATAGAGGTGTAATGGAAGTTAGTGTGTATGGTGATGGTGGTGGGGGGTTTGAAATATTTCCGTCGGCGGCATGCGTGAGTCCTTATTTTTTCGGAATATGCCTTAAAAATAGAAAATATAAGTTATTCAAACCGTCAAGTAGGGGGTGTTTATACCCATAATTCCTCCTTGAATATATCATTTGGTTGAATCTTTAGTCTTATAAGCCGTCCCGTGGCCGAGTGGTTAGCACGCTTGGCTACTGATCTGAGGGACCTGGGTTCGAGCCCCGGATTTAGGCTATGGATGTGTGTGTGTGTGTGTCGTTTTTCTGCTGAGGTCCTGCCATCCTCTCAGATCTCCTACTGTGGCATATAAACTGACAGGCTCTTGTCAGACCTCTGTGTCAAGCACCTGCTTGACGGGGTATTTATTTTTTTATTTATTAGTCTTAGCCCTGGGTAAGGCATGGATGTTCGTGTTGTTTTCTGCTGAGGTCCTGCCATCCTCTCAGATCTTCTACTCTGGCATATAAACTGACAGGCTCCTGTCAGACCTCTGTGGCAAGCAGCTACTTGAGGGGGTATTTATTTATTTATTTATAATATTATTGCAACTCACGATTTTTACGAAACGTTTCTATATTGCGGTCGTTTTAAATGTAGAATTTCTTCATTAAATTACTTCTTTTGCTATCTTCTCATTTTTACAAATGTCGTCATTGTCTTCTCTATAATTCTCTTCCTTTTCTAATTTTATTTTGATTTTTCAAGGTCATTTATAAAAGTTTGCAATACATTGACTGAATGATGAACAAAATATTCATTCACAAATATCATCATCATTTTATAGTGAAATCAATTTGTTTTAGCAGATAGAAATAAAAGAATTTGTTGCCTTATTTAGAGGTATATATATATTATTTGATCGAATTTAACATTTTTTTCTTTTAACTGAATTTTTTTTATTTGGGTGGTTAAATGCCTAATATTATTCCACTTCCCAGAATTCTATAAAAGCTATAATAATTTGCATTGGATTTAATGAGTATTTATTTACGTCTACGTAATTCTTTTTTTATTCATAATCTCTCTTTAATATGTTAAATTAAATTATAAATGATATAGTAATGTATGCTTATATATATATTTAATTTTAAATGATATAGTTTAATAGATCTAAGTAAGAAATAGTAAGATATAACAATATACACTATTTTTGTATATTACTACGGAAAAAGAAATTGGTTAATTGAAATCAAAAAATTGTACTTTACTCTCAAGCATTAATGCAAATGCGAAAAAAATGGGATTCACCTTTAACATAGGTTATTAATAACATCTCATTTATAGTGACAAAAATTTTCATTCTTCCTTTTCTTTTCTAAAAACGAAAGAATAACGAGGTGAGCAATTTGTCGTGCTCTTAACGCCTGTCTTTTTCTTTAAGTTATTTTTGGCAAAGACATGTTCACAAGAAATTGCCCATCGTCAGCAGGAGAAGCTACCGTTGCGCGACGTGCTGTCTCTGGGTTACTGCACCGCCCGAGCAGGTGCGACTGACTGCTTGCCTCCTCTCCCCGCCAAGGCCTCATGGAGCCGTGAGCATGGAGGCAGCCATGTTTGTTTACATTTGGCGTCACTAGCATGGCGGCGGCGGCGGCACCGTTCGATCCACACTCTGCTGTTCTGAATGCAGAGCTTGAATGCAGAGCTGAAATATCTTATAGATGCGTTTTTTGGACAGTATTAGAACTTAAAGTGTTTACTATAAAGAGTGTGTCATTCTTGCAATAAAAAACATTCATTTCATTCGAGGTGAAGACTTTTGCAGATCAAGCGAATATGTGGCATTTCTGAGTTTTCCTCTACTTTCTAATCGAACAGAAAGGAGTGAAAGAGAAAAAGTGTGCGGTGAAATTAGTGATAGATTCTCTTTATTTGTTCGTGAGTTTTGGCAGCAGAATTTCCGGACCGTACTTTAGGTCTATTTCTTGTTTCTTAGAGGATTTGGCAAAAGTTTTCCAGTTTCCCGTGGAGGCAAGTCACAGGGTTGTTGGCGAAAGCTGGGGATTAATGTATTGGTTTCTGGTGGCTTGCTGGGGACCCGCGGTTGATGACTTCGTTAGAAAGGGACACGTGACTAGAAACGTGATAGATCTCACCAAAACCCACATGTGAACGCGCGAAACAGAAAGAAGAAAACTGCCGCCAATACAGACAGCCTCTAACCCTCGAAGTATAATACTATTTCGAAAAAAGAAATGCATAATACTTTCAATTGCATTTAATAAATAAAATAAATAAATACCCCCTCAAGCAGCTGCTTGCCACAGAGGTCTGACAGGAGCCTGCCAGTTTATATGCCATAGTAGAAGGTCTGAGAGGATGGCAAGAACTCAGCAGAAAAACGACACATACATCCATGCCTTATCCGGGGCTCGAACCCAGGTCCCGTAGATCAGTAGCCAAGCGTGCTAACCACTCGGCCAAGGGACGGCTAGTTTCAAGAAATGTTTGAAGTGACTGTAATTTATAAAAAGTGGAAATCAAGATGCACTGATGTATTAATTTTTGAAAATATAAAACCGATTTTTAGAAATAAAAAATTATGTTCATGGGAATAAAAAAAGAACGAGGTAATTTCCTATTGCACAATTGCAAAGGTGCTATGCAAAAAAAGACCTCATATGTTGTTTGAATAACACTATACGTTAAAAATAAATTCGATAACCATATTCAAATTATAAAAAGAAAGTTAATTATTATTGAAGCAGCTGTTTGCCTCCTGAAGTCTGACAGAAACCTCTTAGCATAAATACGCCAAAGAGAATACCTGTGAGAAAGGTGAGACTTCAGTAGAAAGATAACACAGAGAATAAACGTCCATGCTATATCAAGGGCTCGAACCCAAGTCTCTTTGATCAGTAGCCAAGCACACTAGCCACCCGTTCAATGTAGTGATAAGTAATTTGATACCTACGCCTGCTATATGGTCTGGATAGAAAATTGAGCATTTACCAGAAAAAAGAACGTTGCCTGTCATATTGTTATTATAGAAAATGTAACTAATATGATTATTATTCGTTTAAAAGCACTGATCTGATAGTTGAACCAAGTAATTATTTATAATCATTGACTCACATTATTAAACATTAGCTGAAAAAAAATATAGTTATAAGAAAAAAAAAATAATTATCTTTCTCTCAAATATAACAATTTGTTAACTAACATAGTATTTCCTTCAAGAATTCAGCTAAATAAAGACTCGTAATTTTATGAATATAACCAAAGCACATCTGTTTAAACATCAGTGATCACATCGTTATGACCAATGCTATATCAATTAGTCACAATCAGATCTAAGTAATTTCTTTAACTTTTTAAGGGAAAGTTGTGAGGGATGATAAATCCATCGATCAAATTTATCTACATTACGAATTTTAACAATATTTGTTTGGTATTAAAGAGTTAAAAAAATATTTGAAGAATTAAAATAGCTGAAGTATCAAACAAAAACTTTGCTTCTTCTGCAAAAAATATTCAGAACTTCGGAAAATCGAAATAATCATTATACAAACTAATAATAATATGTTTATAGATATAATAAAGTTTAATATAAAAATCATTGCCTTCGTTTTAATTGTTTGAACTGATTTTTCTGTTTAAGTATTAAATTTGATATTTTTCCTAATTATCCCAGTCTACGAAACTCTCTAAGAATTGAACGAATGCTTTTGAAAAATCGAGTTTTAGATAGAATTGATGGTGATGATTGCCTTCGCTTGCAATTTTGCATCAAAGGCTTAGATAGGAAGTGAATGAACTCTGAATGTGACTCACTAGACAAAACAGGGGCCTGATCTTAACAAAGTGGCTACTGAGTTATAAACAGATATTTTTTTTAAATATAATTGGTCTAATCATACTAGATTTAGAAAGCAAAAGACTGTGATCTCTTTCCAAAGAACAAAACAACAAAACAACACTGTCATAAAGTGACAGACTTTCAGATAATTTGATCTGGTAGAAATATCTGATTTATCCCTTAATAGTTCCAAAGCGAGAAACAAATATCAGTATTTGCGAAAAGGCAATCAATTCTTGCAGGAATACAATCATTTAATTAGTTCAGGTAAACACCAAATTTTGTATGTTACTGAAGGAATATTTTCAGTAAATTTATTTAGTAATTTATTGCAGTTATCATATCTTGATACATGAATTCTTATTTGCCAGTCGCTCTCTCTAACATAAATTTAAATATAGTAGAAAGTTTCGTATTCATTACTGCAGCAAATAATGCTAAATTATGTAGGGCAACTATAAAGGAATAATGAGAATATACTTTTATCGTTATTTTTGTATTAGTGTCAGCTTTTTTTTGATACCATGCAAAAATAATATTCAGTTCTCTAAACAATTAAATTCACGATAAGAAGTTTTAAAAAATACATTAATTTAAATTAGCTTCTAACATTCTATTTTAAACTTGTATTAAGTCAGCTTCAAATTTATTTATTTATTTTTTTTTTTATTTATTTATTATTTTTTGAGAATACTGACTATTATTAAACAATATTTAAAACCTCATTTTCATCAAAATATCTACGCTTGAGTTGCAATAAATATAAAATAATTTAGCATCCACAGTTTAGCTAGAATTAATATTGCCTCTAACTTTCAAAAACAAAAGATACACGGGATTGGAACCCGTCTGTCTACCGAAACAGACAACGCGTGTAAAATCTCGTATACTACATCAATTATAAAATACAACTATTTTATAGTTTAATCCATAGTCAAAATCCAGACTTTGCGATATTAATCTAGTACAGTCGCTCAAAAAAGTATCCGAACACTATGGTTGATTGCAAAATTCAGAAAAAATATCTGGCATTGATTTTTTTAGAAATTAGTCATCTGGCAACCTTCGTGTCACGTGACACGAAGGTTGCCAGATGATTAATTTCTAAAAAAATCAATGCCAGATATTTTTTCTGAATTTTGCAATCAACCATAGTGTTCGGATACTTTTTTGAGCGACTGTACACTACAACTTAGGTAACCGATGAAGGGTTAACAGAACTTCAATCAAGACATGATGGTTAATGATGTATGCATTCTTCTAAGTTGTTATTCCTTCCATAGGTGAGAAAATAAATCTAGATGGCTGTGTTCTAAAACGATGGCCATACCGGGCAGTAAACACACACGTGACTGAAAGTCAGTGTATAAATTCTTACTGCGCATGCTCGAGAACAGTTTTCAAACAGAAACACGTGTAGTTTTGCTTTCAGCTAATGCTTACAATGTATGGTAATAACTTGAAGAAGCCAATTTCATGCACGTAATTCATTTACGTCACTATAACTCATGTATGTGTAATATCAAATACAAAAACTTTTGAACTTGTGCATATTAAGATTAAAGATAGTTTTAACTTGTGCTTTTGCATAGATTGATACCTACTCGAAGTAGTTATTACAAAAATAACACATTTGTGGATAATCATGGCTGAGCAAATAAGTAAATGCAATCATAGATAAACTTAAAATTCGTTTGCTCAGAGGAACAATTGCATTTTAGCATAAAACTGCATTTCAAATAACCTATTTGGTAAGAGATAAGTCTTATCTGCAATTCTTTTTGGGGAGCTTTAAACAGAATGTTTCCTATTCAAGTAATCACGGCAGTTCACCAAGTTCTGAAGAGATCCTAACTTTACAGATGAAGCAGGTAAAGTCCAAATTATTAGTCCGTGATTTGCAGACTCTAATAGTGAGAAAAGATTTGTGATGAGTGTAATTATTGCGATAAAATAGTCATTAGTTCCGTTTGGGACTATTCAACGACATCATGGAGTTAATTTGCGAAATAGAATTCGACTTTCATTCTGTCGTTTCCTGCAATCTCCATGTGTACGTCTGGAGAGTCCTCAGGCAGTGGATAACTGCGTGCAGATCTCAATGTCGTGCAGATCCAAACCTTCAGTCCGACAGAGACAATGAGACTCCTATCGCTGTGTTAATGACGTTTGGGTCGGAAACGCAACGCTGAATCCGAGTGATTTCAGAATTTGCTGTCGGTTGCAGAATCCTCTGGACCATGTGCAAACCACGAGCAATTAGACGACGTCCCGTGGAGGCCCAGTTGTCCCCCCTTGCGTATGGAGACAGTGGGTGCTGTCGGCTGATAACGCCTTTTCGTCGCTCATTAGCAGTGCGTTGGCAGCTTTGTCCAGGAGCATCCTCAACTCTCGGCGCCCCAACTCTGACTGCTCTGATTGCGACCGTCTCTGGCAGTCAACTGCCAGGTCCACAGTACCATAAATAATTCATGCGCTCCCCCCTTCCTCATCTTCTCTCCGCGAGCATGCAGCGCGCCTGAAACTGTGTACATGCGTGTACTACCTCGCCCTGTCACGTGTTCCTCACGGCAAAAACGTAGACGGGATATTCGGCTTCGGTGTCACGTTTTTACGTCAGCCGAGCTTGCCACCTCTACTTGCCTTCCACGGCAGGCAAGACGAATGGAGAAGGGTGGGGAAAAAAGAAACTTGGGCCAGACTGGCAGATATTAATTGAGGGGGAAGAAATTATAATGTGGTTGCAGGGTTTGGGGACGTTCTGAGCGTCTCATTCGCCCAGAAACGTATCGATCACTGAAGAAAATGAGCTGTGCGAAAAGGCCGGAGCTGTGAGCTGGCGGTGCCAGCATATCGAACCCAGTCTGTGGAAAGTTGGAGCACGTTATCAGGCGTGCACCACGCCAAGCCCGTCAGACGAAGACGGGCACGAGGAGAGGGAGAGACGCTCGAGCAAGAGCCGGCAGCAGGTCAGCTCGTGCACACGCGGATCTGACTGGTTGGTCGGCACGTCGTCCGCCCACCACCGCTGTACGGCACCGCCCGTCCCCGTCGGCTGCTGGGCGGCTAGGCCAGTAGCTCTGCACACCGACTCCGAGACGGCAGCAGCTCCCATTTTATCTCTGCACACATAAGTGCCGAGGAGCAACATCTTAGGACTTAGAACTATTGCGTCCCTTGGCATGGCCAATGTTCGACAATGTTTCTCTTTAGGGTTAGCAAGAGTAATCTAGTTTGCTAAGATTATCATCAGCATTCTATAAACTACACATTATTCAGAAATATTTCCTTTTTCATATGGCCTAAGTAACTTAGAATATTTGACTGGTCTACATAAGCCGTGACATACAAGTGATTCTTCAGGGCTGGTAGAGCACAGATCTTCATCAGTAACTAGAATCATATTTCTTTGTTTGTGTAGCACAAAAGAAGAAGTGCTGTGATAAAGCACTTAGCTTATGACGAACCAAAAGGTGATTCACTACGATGAGTCCCGTGACGAAGAGTCTTATGCGATAAATTGGAATAGTGCACCAGTTGAGGTGAACTGAGTGTTTCTACGAAGAACTGGTCAGCTACAAATTATTCAAAATTGAGTGGAACGTTGAGCAGCAGTATCCCAGTGAAACAAATCCTGTAGACCACATGAGCTCGTATCAGTTCGTCAACTCCCTGACGTCGTGCTACGGCCAACGTGGTCAAGACTCTTCGAGTCAGGACTACTACACGCCTCAAGTGCAAACTTACGGTGGCTGTTACAGTGGGCCAGGCTCACCCGTACAGCAGTATGGACCCTATACTCAACATAGCGTTTCTCACATGCAGAATGGTGACCACCATTTCAACAGCTGCTCCCAACGCCTAAGTCACCCGAACCCTAGCCAGAGTCCTAGAACCCCAACTCCTTCGGCGACACCGGTGCCAAGCTGTAAGTACGCCGAGCCGAGTGCGGCATCGCCACAAGACTTGAGCACTAGCGGCTCGCACCCACCTCCTGCCGGCAGTCCCGAATCAAGAACATCGCCTCAACCCCCTCGACAAACCTCTCAACCTCAAACAGCTCAGCATCACGCTCAGCAGTCTCCTTCACAATCTCAAGGGGTTCAGCAGCAGCCACCACAACAACAGCAGCAGAATCAGCAGCAAGCGAGTCCTCAGCAGTCGCAGCCGCAGGCTCAGCAACAACATCCGCAGCAATCGTCGTCTCCGCAGGCCGCACAACAGGGCCAGCAGAAGTCCAACTACCCCGGCAATCCTCCTCAAATTTATCCTTGGATGAGGAAGGTTCACGTCGGTCAGAGTAAGTACAAGTCCATCTCATTTTCCACTTCTCATTACCCATCACAATGGCGTCGCACTAGCACAGATTCTAGCTTAGAAATCGCTCACACTTTCACTAGGCCTAACGCAGAAAACCTTCTCGGAAAGCTCTCCTTTCACTCAGCTTCCTTCCTGCCACCGAAGACGGCGAACTGGCCGCGTTGTGCGCGGTTACCCGCTCTGCCAGCGCTTTTCTCTGCTAGAATCGCAGTAAATATTCTCCCTGCATCTGCTGTCACAGCAGCTCTCTCCTCCCTTCGCCCATAAAACGGCCCGCGTTAGGCCTATAAAACTTTCCGCGCCGCCATAATTTTGTCAGTCGAGGAGCTTTGAGCCCGCCGGCGAGCTCGGCGAGGCTCGGCACGGGAGCGCTAAAGTCGTCGGGCCCAATTGGAACACACTGCAGGCAGTTTTATTACCGCTATAAAATTCCCCGGAACGGCTGGGCTGCGACTCCGGCACGCGTCGGAGCTTCAGTTCTCTTTAGACTGCAGAGCAGACAGCCACAGACACTTCCTGGAGGAAGAATTAAATGGAGAAAGAAAAACAGCGCACTCCTTAACC
Organism: Ryuthela nishihirai; assembly: GCA_038380435.1. Taxonomy (NCBI): domain Eukaryota; kingdom Metazoa; phylum Arthropoda; class Arachnida; order Araneae; family Heptathelidae; genus Ryuthela; species Ryuthela nishihirai. The sequence goes on from JAWZYU010000001.1 coordinate 111,460,505, forward strand.
AGCGATATCACTCAAATGCTAAACAAGATAAAATTTCTCTTTCTCCACTGCTACTGGGAGATGTTGTTAGGTATAGGAAGCTATATTTAGTGTATAAAATAAGAATAAAAAAAGCCGTAAATTGAAGGCGTTAAAAAGAGTAAAAGCTGAGCAGTATTAGTCCGTGTTGGGATATTTCGTTTTATTTTATCGTTTATTTCCCTATTTTTCCACTTTATATATGTATTAATTTTTTTAGGTATATACATATATTATCAAATTGCTCTAAAAAGGGTAAAATACGATAAAAGCATGCTTTGGAATGTATATCCGGCACGAAGAAAATTAATCCAAATTTTTTGTACTTATGACACTGTGGCAGTTCATTCTTTCATGATATTGCAAGTTTTTGAACACAAAAGCACACAATCTGTTATTGTTTATTTAAATTTCAGGTAAATACTCGTAAATATAAAATTACAAAAAAAATTGCGAATTTTTTTTTTAGAATGGTAGCAAATTTAAAATTGCTAACAAAAAGAAGTCTGTTTTATGGAAATAATTTGTGTCGAAAATATACCTTAAACGATATTCAAGATAAAAAGATTGCTGAGCTAAAATCAGCTTTATATATTTAAGGTAAGCATATATTGCAAAGTAGATATTAATATTATGCGGTCAAATATTTTATTATTTTCTGTTCAACATTACACCTAAACCACGTTTCTAATATGCGTAAATTAATGTGAAAACAGTAGGGATTTTTAATTTTAATACTAAATAGAATACTTTGCCTTATAGTGCATCCAAAATTTTCGCTGTAATTATTGATTATTTCACAAAAAATACTCATTTTATATTCTATCTCGCCATTCTCTGCTTTAACAACTTGTAAGTTAGTTCAAAATTATTGGGTAGCATAGGAAAAAACAAACTATAGATAAACAAATTACAAATAAACTTGTTGTTAAAGAATGTTTGAATGTAAAGTACAATTTTTAAGCTCAGTATTGCTTTTTTTTTTTCTACTTTGTGACCCACTGTCATTCGAATCACTAAAATAGATTCTTAGCAGTTTATTTGCTCTTTTAGATATATATATATATTTCAAATATATATATAATGCTTTTGTGCCAACTCTGAAAATATCCAGTTGTATGGAAGTAATTTGCCCAAGAAAATGAGATATTAATTTGTTCGTTGAAAAAGGCTTATTGGCTGGCTTAATCATTTTATTCAAAATCTTTCCTTGTTCAATGAAACAAATATCTCAAAACAGATTTATAATTCCAATTTCAAATGAGTTAACATAGCATGCACTTGTAATAGCGCTAAGCCTATTTTTACCTTAGACTAAGTTCCTGAGCCAAAACTAGCTTTATAAGCACAAAAAGCAACTGAAATTCACTAGTCAGCAAATTCAAACTAAGCTCAAAAATGTTAGCGAAGTAACTTGATGTGGTTTGCATTTTTCAAGTCATTACTTAATGTATATTTTCAATTCATACAAGTGCATCATTTTAGATTCCAGTGCTAAGCATTAATTGTTAATGCATTTCAAATGTTCTATTATGCATATTGTAAACTTTTCTTAACCAAAGGGAAAATAAAACAGAATTAGCTGAACGAAATCTATGGAAGATTAAGCAAATAGGATTTTTTACTTACATTTCTCACATTTTATAGCTAATGCCTTGCATTTTATGAAAGATAACCCACACGTATTTCATCGTAATGCAGAAATAAGGCCTATGTAGTTTTTAGCACATTTCATTCAAGTCGAGCAATATAATGTTGAAGAAAAACCTTATAAGAATGTAAATATTGCATTAAATATATTTACAACAAACATATCAACCAGCATTTTGACAAAATTTCTAAATATGCATATAATTAAGTAGATTTTTTTTCTTCCACTAACAGCTCTATTCATTCTATTTTATGAATTATTATACATAAAGCCTTAAATCATTTAATGACTATACTTGCTACCCCCACAAATGTCGTTGTAGCACAGAACTAAAATCTACCTAGTTCTCTCACCCCATTGTGAGGAAATTGGTCAATATAACATAGTAAGAAGTGTTGCACATATTGCATAAAATATTCGTACATTTTCAATAAACATATAAACCTGATATTTAAGCAACCTTTCTCACTATCTAGCTAGTCATGTAGGAAGAAAGCAGAGAAATGAAAAATAAAACAACAAAAAAAAAACAATAACTAGTTATGATCTGCAATAAGAAAAATGGTTCAATTTATTGGATATTTACCTAATTAAATTGAGAAATATTGCGTTTCAAAGCTTGCTGTTCTCTAACCGCATGGGAAGTAGGTCACTGATCCCTGCTGGTAGCTTTACATTGTAAAGAAACAACATAAAATCTCCATAGCTAGAAAAGAGCTCGCTAAAATTTGCAATGATCTTTAAAGTGAAAGATTGAGATGTATATTCTATTATATCTTCTCAACATTTACAGAAGCATGAAATGGAAAAGTAATTAGATTTGTAATAGATAAAATTCGAAAGAAATCTTTGCAAACACAAACATGTTTGGAATTGTATTATCAGTTTAGGAGTACTGTTGACAAATGTAACATTTGCAAGGAAACAGTTCATTCAGATTATTATGATTCTATTTGTATTATTCATTGTTTCAACTTTATTTCATTCTGCATAACAATAAGGTGATTAAAAATGAGATTTGATTATATATATGTAATTTTAAATGAAGCTATGCAATTTATACTTGCAAATATTAATCTCAACTGTCAGTACTCTCAGATATATATATAAGGAGAAATTATTGTGTTTTTCTAAAACGCAATGTTATTGGTTAAATATATCATATACAAACTACACACTGTGGTATAGTATATATTCTCAGTCCCAGATTTTTATTGTAACTTACATATTCAGTTCACCATGTCATTTACCAATACTTTATCTTAAGCATTCGAAGAAAAATATTTATTCAACTCTATTAAATTTTTTTACTCTACTACTATTTTTTACTACTATTTTATTACTCTACTTTGTGCATTTAAAGAGTAAAATTAAGCATATGAATGTTAGAAAGACTTTAGATATACATTGTAGGGAGTTAATTTTTTTATAGCCTAAAACATGGGTGTTTTCTTTCTTGTGTTGTTTTTCTGCCGAGGTCTCGCCTTCCTTACAGATCTTCTCAACGTCATATTACACTGACAGGCTCCTGCCAGACCTATGTGGCAAACAGCTGCTTGAAGGTTAATTTATTTAAGAACTGTTAGGATTTAACCCTTACATATGGAATGGACTGCAATTTAGATTCGTACTATATGATATGCCCATCCTCAATCTGTTCTTTCTTTTAAAATATATTTAATGTCTTCCAGTTTCTCGTTGTTATGGTTCAGCTAATATGATTTTTATAGTGTAAACAATTTTGGAATGCTGTTTCTTTAACTTATGTATTTGCAAACATAATGTTTCAATCAATGTTTTTAAAGTTCAGTTGCTTCTCTTGAAATTGGTTGCAATTGGAATTGGTGAATACATGTGTTTGTAAACATAACATTTCATTCAATGTTTTTAAAGTTCAGTTGTTTTTCCTGAAATTGGTTGCAATCAGAATTTGAATTTTACCTTCTTACTCTGAGGTGTTTACCTTATTTGATGGTTTCCCTAGTTCTGACATACACCGCTCTCTTATTCTCTTTGTTGCATTGTTTATGCATGGAATTTTTATCTGCGTAGAGCTGGTTTTTGGCGTACTATAATCCCATTATTTAGGAAATGCCTTACGAAACAAATCAGAAATGGAAAACTGACATGAGATCTTGGAGAATTCTAAATATGGTGACAAAATAACATGTTTTGTCACGATACATCTCTTTTAGAACTTGTTTCCATTCAAACTGAATCTTCCTCAGGTAGCCATTACCATGAAGATCTAACGAGATCTTGTGGGTGTAAATCGCTATAAAGAATACTGCAAAGGTGGCAAGACATCAGCATAATTACAATACAACCATACCAGTGATTTGAAAACTTCTGTGTTGCTGCAGTCAATGTATAAAATCAAACCATACAAACGAACTTCATTTAAAACATTCGAAATAATTCAAATAGTTGGATTGACAATGTACTTAAATATGGTTTACGTACATAAAGGGGGAAATTTCTGAATGCTAGTATTGAACTTTTACATTGAATATTTTTGGTTTTCATCACGGATTTTGAATTCAAGTGTAGCCTGAAAGCATGATGATTAGTTTAAAGTATAGATTAAGGCAAAAATCAGCCAATAACTTTCTGCTATTTATGATTTAATATGAAAATTGCACTTTACATTCCTGAATTTATTCATAAATTGCTTTGAAGATTAACGTTTAATAAAAAAAAGATTTCAAAGAACGTGTTTTTATCCTTTCTCCAAAAAATTCCCAAAACTTGAATGGGAAGGAATGTTCAATACTAAATAAGTAGGTTTTAAAACAGTCGTTGTTGTTGTTGTTGAAAACATCATGCTCATGCTAGATGAAATTCTTTTAATTTGTGATTTTCTGCTACTTTTCGAAATGCTATTAATACAGTATGAATTGAAAAGTTACGAGAAAGCATGATGGGCTAATAAATTTGCATGCAATTTGCAAGTATCTACTACAGATCAAGACAGAGAACCTTACTACCAAAACAGTAACACCAGTCACAAAAATATTCTAGAAACGCTCGTTTGAAGTATAGGCAAATGGGTACAATTATGATTAAATAATAATAGGATTTTTAGTGTCTCATTGTTAACCATGGTGATTATTTTAATTGAAATGCAGTTGCATAAGTCATAAAGTTTATCAATTTAACATAATTGGCAGTCCTAGTAGTTTATGCCTTTTGTTACACCTAAGTTCATTTTGTGCAATTATTTTGTTAATTTATGAAGTAAAACTTCAATGTATTTATTTTATGACATATATTTAAATATTACATGGTTAATAGTTGGGATCGTGATAGCTCATACTATTATTAACACTATTATACTTCTGTGTAAATCAAAATATTTATAATTTTTAGTTTAGATTATAATTATATCAACAGCAAATTTGAAAATGTTGCTAGATAAACTAATAAATTGCTTCGTGCATTCTAAATATTGAAACTAACAAACTATCTGCAACATCACCTAGACAAAATATCATCCTGGAACCATATATGTTTGCTGTGTGCAGTGTTTCATTAGTACACAAACTAGTCATATGGAAATGCTTGTGAGAAAGTGGAATTTAGATTTAATGGCTTTCTTTCCTTGATTATGAATCAGTAACTTTTCAAGAAAGCATTATTTTATTGAATGATTACTGTCCATTCTGTTTTTGTTGACAAAACATTCATTACCAAGATTTTTTTCCTTTCATAGAAAAGAAATTTGGAATATTACTTCTTATGATATAATTGTCCCATAATTGGTATTAAAGAGAAGTTTTATCACATTTAAATATCAATATATCATAACTGGGATAAAATCTGAAATAAAGCGATGATCCTTCCTAAATTTCATTTTTATAAAACTGAAACATTCTTAAAAACAGGCAAATACTTCGAGAGGTAATAATGTCAGAAGAATGCATAAAGTATGATGTCTTAGATAAATAAATGTATTAAAATATCTTAAGTGTTTTACAATCAGTAGTATATGATGGAAATTAAATGAATATATATCACTTTTGTTTCCTTATACTAATCTAAATCCCTGCTTCAATATGTGTTGTTCGTAAGATTGCTAAAAGCAAGGTGATATGAATTCACCAGAATATTCTCATATTTCGAGTTCGAAATGGACACACATACGGGAATGTTTTGTAGAGAGTAAAAATTAATATTTTGGAAAACATTTGTATCATAATGAGCATTAGTAAGTTTTATACATAAATGATACTGGTATATACAAAACCATTTCTCAGAAGCCTCCATAGTCACAAGAATCTGTCATCCTTAGTTACCTTACATTAAGAATAATGAGAGAAATGGAAAAGAAAGGCAAAACAAATTAATTTATTGTCCATAATTCGAATCTGGCTAGTAGGCAAATTTTGCTCCATAACCAAAGATTGTAGTAACTCTGCCATTACAACTGAAATCTCCCTAACCTATGTGGCTTTGAGACAGATGTTTTTCAACAGTATGTAAAATTCAATTATATTATTATTTTTACAATGTTGCATAAGCTATACGTCAAATTAACAAAACTTCAAAAATTAATTTCTTTCCTTCTGTGGTTTTCTTTTGTGATGCCTTTGTGATTTCATATTTTTGTAACTTTTGCTATTAAATAATAAAATAATAAGCTGGAAAAATTGCTTATTATTTCATGAGTTCCATGTCTATAGGACACATCCTCTCATTCTTTACTACTGAGCTATTAAATAAAAAATAAAATTGGTCACACTTCATGAAACAAGGACTAAAAAGGTTTAAATTTACTAACTATTAATAATATCATATTTTCGATTTTTTTTATTGTTTATGTTTATTTATTTTTATAATTAAATATTTAGAAATAATATAATGTTATTTTAAATTTAGAAAGTAGAATACGTATAGTTTCTCAATAATAAAGTATATGTAGAATATATATATATAGAACTTGCATTTTAGCATTTCTCAAAGAATTCCTAAATTCACTAGACAAGATAATTCAGAAATTTTCTTAGCTACACAGATCTATATTTATTCTCTAAAATTATACCCTGAAGCATCTAATATTAATTTATGCCTTAATCCTTAAAATATCCAAAGACAGTTAACAGCTTTTTTTAATTAGGCCTATATGCTAATAAAATCTCTTAAGCATATGACCCCCCCCCCCCCCCCCCCCCGCCTAATACACTCACACCTGAATTTCCATCATATTGGAAATAGATAAAATATGCAAATAAAAAAATAGAATATGGTATGTATACAAAACAGAAATAATATTCCTTTTAAATATTTTCCCTTGTTAACCCCACCAATGGTTTTATTGTTAGTCATTTGTCTGCCTATGAACAAATGTATTTTGGATCTTACAAAACATATCTAACTTTAATTCTAATTTCCACTGCATTATTATTATTATTACACAGAATTGAATGCTCTTTCACCTGATCTACCTATATGAACTAGTCACTACACGACAGAGTCATAAAATTAAGTTTTTTTTTTTCTGCTGAAAGAAAGTTAAAAATTGTCTCGTTAAAAATTGTCGTCCAATTCCATGCCTTATAAGGAAACTGACGCTTTAAAGGTTAATAAGAATTTGAAAAGCTATTTGCATTATTCTAATCAAGTACTATCTCCAAAAAAATTCCTGTATCAGTCTTTTTTTTTATACCTATTGATCTAGTGCAGTGGTTGTCAAAATTGGGGCAATTATGTCACTTGGAGCAATTTCCCATTTTTCAAAGAGTAATGGATATTGGGCACTTACTATTTTCCTGTTTGCGTGAAAAGCTGAACAAAATTTTTATGATAACTGAATCATTATCTGTAATTAAACTACTCCAGCATTTATGAAAATATTTCAAGAATGCAGTTATCAATAATATTATCAATAGGAAATCTGGCATACAAAAGATGCTTAAGTTCTATTCAACTGAAAATTTTAAAGAAAAAGGAGAAATATAAAATGTTGTTTAATGTTTAGTGGTAGTGATTGATTTTCTGTAGACTTATAACTGATTTGCTGTAGCAGCTGAAGTAATAACTGATTTGTAGTAGCAGTTAGGCTTGTGACTGGCTTGCTCTCGCTGTTGAAGTAATGACAGATTTCAGTAAAATTTGGAGAAATGACTGATTTGATGTAGTAGATGGAGTTATGATTGATCTTCTGCAGTAGATGGAGGGATGATTGATTTTGCTATAGTAGATAAAGTGATGATTTATTTGCTATAGCAATTGTAGTGATGACAGATTTGCTGTAGCCTTAACTGGCATAGTGGTTAGGCAGCTAGCGACTGTTCCGGCAAGCTTTGTGTGTTGTGATAGCTCTAACTAAGGCAGTGGTCAGCAATGACTTCGGTCGTAGTAGGGCATGTCCTTGTATGAGAAGGCCTGTAAAAGCTAGGAGTAGCTTCTACGATTCTTCTCTGTCCTATATGTCGCAAATAAAAAAAAATATATGAAGGAAGAATGAAATCCTCTATGAATTGGGGAATGACTAATTTACTTGAATGGTAAAGAGATGTCAGAATAAAAAAAAACTGGATTACTGATTTAGTGATTTAAATGAAACTTCCGTTTTATTATTATTTGTTAAAATATTCACTCTTTTTTCAAAACAGATTATTCTTCTTCAAAAAATTTTTATTAATTAATTCTATATAGTTCCTAAAATTTAGTTCCTTAAAGTACATAACCTGATGTTTTATTATTTCTTATTTTATAAATATATATCGTGAACTTGTACGATTACAATTAACTTATTACGATTATACATAAAAATTCTAATACGAAGACAATCTCATACACGCATACAAAATCCCAAGGCATAGGCTACAGACGTGTCGAAGTATGCAGTTCTGTTCACCAAATCGTTTTATGTTGGTTCTAATGAGTTCTGTTTGATAATATCAATTCAACTCATTCATGCTCTGTCCCTTTTCTAAAGCTTTTTTTTTTCACTTCATTGAACACAATTTATATTCTTTTCGCTCATCTATAGTTCAATATGTGATAACATGACCAAATAAGCAAAATATAATAAACATATTTAGAGATCATGACATAAAAAAAATAAATACCCCTTCAAGCAGCTGCGAGCCACAGAGGTCTGACAGGAAACTGTCAATTTATATGCAATAGTAGACGGTCTGTGAGGATGGCAGGACCTCAGCAGAAAAACGACAAATAACATCCATGCCTTAACCCAGGGCTCGAACCCAGGTCCCTTAGATCAGTACCAAGAGCGCTAACCACTCGTCCACGGGACGTCTATTATACAACCATTTTTTATCTGTAATCTAACATTACTTCCATTAAAGCATGAAATCCTCATGATTCATTATCTTAAAGCTCCATTTAAGCACTCAGATTTGCAATTAAAATATCTCTCCGCTCTAGAAAGTAGGAACTTTTTTGTTTAAAATGTGCAGTTGCTTCGAATACACTGTAATTTATTTATAGTTGCGAGTGGGCCCATTTCTGTCTACGCCTGCCAGCTGTTCAAAACAGAGTTCTTGTTTAGAGATTGCTCATATGCGTTATTAGGACCAACAAGAAGCTTTTTCAGTTCTCTTATTTATAGTGCAGTCATAAACGAAGTAAACAAACACCCAAAAGTTTGAGGTTCATAAGGGTGAAAATAAATGTCTTTCCTAATATTTTATTTAAATAGAATGGCAATTTTTTTTGCTCTGAAATAACGTAATTTTAAATTTTAAAATTCTGAAAGGAAGAAACTTAATTTAAGCATTTTGAAATTTTTTGTGCAGGTGAATGAACACCAGAACATAACAGTTTTGCTGCAGGGAATTCCCTGAAGACTTTTCTCTACAGGTATAACATAATCTGAAATCTCTTAACTGGTTTCTTGACTCATCCTAGTGATCAGCTAGTCACATGCAATGATCAGTTTCGAAAAACACAATCAATACATAGGTAGGAAGGAATCTCACTACACTGATAATAATTTGTGTAATTAGGCAAGGGCTGATTTTTTTTCCACTTGTCTAATTAAAATCAATATATCATTAGCACATTAAAAGCATATATCACTATTTAAGCTGTAAAAACTATCATGTTTTTGCAGCCATAAGTTTTTGCAGTCATAGTTTGTACATATCAAAAGTACTTATCAAAAGTTTTTAGGGAATTCCCTGCAGCAAAACTGTTATGTTCTGGTAATCGTTACAATCTTTGTGTCATATTTTTAGTTTGGAGATCCTCAGTGGCCATAGTCTTTATCAGCTGGACGACCTTCGCAGTGGTGGTGGGGATAATAAGTCACCTGACACTGGAAAAGAATCCAAAATAAATAAACAATTTAATAAATGAAAATGAATAAACATTTTAATAAATGAAAATAAATAAGCAATTTAATAAATGAAAATGAATAAACAATTTAATTATATGAAAATATGAAATAAACAAATTTAATTATATGAAAATATATTATATGAAAATAAATAGACAAGTTAATAAATGAAAATAAATAAATAAGAACCATAAAAATGTCAAAAGTGTGATATTGTACATATAAAAAAAATTAAATAAAAATAATCCTAGCAGCCATAAAATGTAAGATTTTTTTAAATTTTATTCGGATTGTTTTGCAATGCAAGGTGAGTAAAGAACCCTACCCTCTACGTTAAATAAATAAAAATAAATACCCCCTCAAGCAGCTGCTTGCCACAGAGGTCTGACAGGAGCCTGCCAGTTTATATGACATAGTAGAAGGTCTGAGAGGATGGCAGGACCTCAGTAGAAAAACGACACATACATCCATGCCTTACCCGGGACTCGAACCCAGGTCCCGTAGATCAGTAGCCAAGCACGCTAACCACTCGGCCACGGCCTAATAAATAATAAAATAGAAGGTAAAAAGGTTTTTTTTACAGTGTTAATAGTGAAATATCTTTTTAACGTGCAAATAGTGATATATCTTTTTAACGTGCTAATACATAGTTGCATGAAAACGCTTATAAATATGAGTTTCCCTTTCAACCCCATCCGAATTTCAATTCATGAGAGATCTACGCTTAATATACAAATCAGAAGAAATAGAAGCTTTTCGGTATACAAAGCAGATTCAGCCTTCCTTTTATATTTATTTTCCTTTAATATTTTTCAGTTGCTTTGTCGTTAATTACCTATCTGTCGATGAAAAAAATTATCGTGGATTTGTCAAAGCAGTTTTTTGCAGCGTTTCCCTGATCATTCCGATGATCATGGGTAATTATCAAATGAAAGCTTGTGACGTGGTGGTATCAGATGATACAAAATGTTTTCTGCTAAACGTTTCTTCTCCTCAAAAATTGTGGAAGTTTTAAACCATTTTTCAATATATTCCCTTAACAACGTTTAGGGTTTCAACAATTCAGCGTCAAATTCAAATATGTTATGTTCTGACGAAAGCTTTTGACTTGTAGAGTAACATCGTAAATATAATAATACTCTCCAAAGCAAGAAATAAAGCAAAACGTAAAATGCAAACAGTTTTCACTTCAAAGGAAGATAGCGAGCCAAAACGGTTTCTTTTATCGGACGAAAACAATTTCTAGCTCCCTATCTTTCTTTCAAATTAATGTGAAACGATGAAGGAATTTTATAGAAATTAAAAAAAAATTTCGAAGTACATGAGACAAATTGAAAGATTTAATCTTCCGTGGAAAAGACCTGTAATATATTTATCCTAATGATAAATAATATATTCATCATTATTAAAAATAAAAAAAAGTAATAAATTGCTCCTAAAGCAGCTGCTTGCCACAGAAATCAGACAGAAACCTGTCAGTATAATACGCCATAGAGAAGATCTGTCAGGAAGGCAAAACCTCAGCAGAAGGACAACACAAGAGAGAAAACACCCATGCTTTATCCAAGGCTCGTAGGCAGGTCCCTCTGATCAATAGTCAAGCACACACTACTGTGTTTTTCTCTCAGTAATTGGATGCTTTTACTAATACTCTGCTGTTGTCGTCAGCGTATTTCATTGGATTTTTCATCAAGCTTAGTGACTACAAAGTTTTGTGTTTATCCCAATACCAAAAGATTGTTAATCTAAACCAGGAGTTTTTAACATTGATAAGAGTTCTTTGATTCTCAAAATTTGTTCTCGCATCCATTGTCAAAAATTGTTAAAATAGATAAGTGCCTTATATATTTCTTTTCCCTTCCTTTTTACAGGGGAACGTTTTTTAGAATGTAAAAGAAAATTATGCAATGAGAGTGATATTAGTATATATTTATTTAATTTTAATTTAATATTAAAATTTAATTATAGTCTTATGACTCTTTTGATGTTGCTTGTGCTCAATAACATTTATGAAACTGGAGCCTTTTCTTTTTGTAATAACCCCATGTATAGCATTACTCATATTTAAGTGTTCTCCTATGTTTTGATATGTATGAGGGATGAAAATCCTATCTCACATAAGTAGAAATTGAAGAAACAGAGTATTTTTATTTACGTCTTTATTTTTGATTATTGATCTTAAAATTACCAGACAGTATCTCGCATCCCCAGGGGTGTTGCACCACCGGTTAAGGACTACCAATCTACACCAATAAATAATAAGCTGAGATCAAAGTGTATTTAATTTCTTCTTCGTAATTTTAGAATAGTTTGCTTTTATTATTCTGTTTTAACCTTTATTTATTTTCAATATTTATTTTTTTAATCATAGAGAAACAAAAATGTCTTCCTGTAAAAATTCCTATCCTTGCATATTTCATTGATTTAAATTTTTAATATTTGAATACGAAAAGTGCAAAAAAGTGCTTAAAATATTACTTGAAGAGCATATTTAAACTTTTAAATGTGGCACATTAATACAGACAATCTTAAAAATTTAGTAAAAATAAAGTTATAGTAAATTTATCAAAAAAAGTGTTTATCACTGGAAAATTTATTAAAATGTTCATATATTGTAAAAAGAATTATTTAGCTTTTCTGAAAAATTTCTTATTTTTCATATACATTAAATTTCTCGTGAGTAAATATTTAATGTACGCTTTTTTATATTTTAATTTGCTAATTTCTGTTTTATGTTATACAAAGAATTGTACTTCAAACGCGAAAAAGATAACATTTTTACTTAAAATATTAAATGCAAATTAAATGTTTGTTTAAAATTTTAAGGGTAGAAAACTTTTTCCTAAACGATAAAAAAAAATTTTTAATTGGAATTTAATAGATATCAAAGAATTTATTTTTTGCGACAACATTTATATATTTCACTGCTTTTTATTAAACTTATCTTTCCTGTAAAAACAGTATCAGCCTTCGTTTTTGTTGGCAATCTTTCACTACCGTCATGAAGTTGTGAATAATTACCGTCGTGATGAGGCAATAATTCATTTTCACTCATCTCTTTAACTAGCATGGTTTCAAACGAAGAAAAGTTCCGATAAATGTCAAAATATTGCGTAACAAAAAAAAAAAGGAATACGCTCTAGTTAAAAAGCAAGTTGGCTACATGCTTTATGTTTCACGAAGCCTTATCAAGATCTGAATTAATCAACTCCACCTAAATGGCAATTAGTAGAGTTAATTATTGCTATGATTATTAAATGTATTTTGATAATCTGCTATTTTAATTTTCTTGGTTTTTCTTTGAAGTACATCATTTTATTCTGAAACAGACAACTGCTGATTGATTCAGCTAAGACGGTTCAATAAAAGGTATTTCAATAATTTCTATTGTTTTAATTGCTCAAAACCATAGAATTCCCATTTAACTTTCCGACATTTGAAGTGGTGATGTTTCATATTTTAATCGCTTCTAAATTATCAGTCCTTATAATAAAAAGGGCTAGGACGTTAAAAAAGTTATTTGGGAGAGGGTCGGATCATGGGGGATGTCACCCTCTCAATGATGCTAGTAATCGTAACAGAGACAAAAATTCTAAAACATGTCCATATTACATTCATTTTTCAAGAAAGTTTTTAAAGACCTACATCAGAGAGGGTATGTTATATTGCAATGACTCCCCCTCCACTTTTACAATTTTCCGCTCTATTGCGTCCACTCCCCCTATCCCTTTATTTTTTCCTAGATCTCAGTCTATTTGGGAGAAAAATGTGTAACGGAAAATAAAGATTTTTGTGACTTGCGAGTGAAATGTTAGTGTTAATTTTATGCTGAGATCGGTTGGAATGAATAAATAGCTAATTTTAAATGTATACGAATAAGAGTGAAAGATTCTGTCAAATTACTTTAGCCTTTAATATACGCTGGCGAGTAATTACCCATATTAGCCTAAAGTGGCAGATTTTTTTAATTTACCCATTGGTTAAGACGAAATGAACGCAGTTGATTATTAAATGTCATAGATTTTATGTGTCAACAGTGACTTAAAAATTGAGTGCATTTCAGATTCATGTTCAGGTTAGAGTGGAGCAATTAGCCCCCAATATGGGGCTCCCAACACAACGCTTACGTTTAAGTTTCATTTTTTTTTTGTTTATAATCATTAACTTACAATGCTTTACGTATTGATTATAACAACGTTAAATGATTTTTTTGTTCTCTTAATACTGTACAAAAATAATTACATACTGATTGTATGTTAGAGGGGACACACAACTGCAATATATTTCGAAACCATTTTGTTTATTTCTTGAAGTTTGGTTTGATAAATTTTGGTTCTAAATTATGCTCTGCCGAACTCTACTAGTCAACTAGGATCTCCGATCTCTTTAACATGTTTTGATTAAATTTTGATGTCATTTTTTTGTAGCTTGTTAAATATTTCAGCGTTTAAAATTGTTTGAATACTGAACAAATATTGTTTAAAATCGAGATTTAGATTGATATGATTGAGATCTTGATTTTATCTTTAGATATATGTGTCATTAGAAATCCTACTGAAGAAGTTATTGAGCTCTTAATGTTATTTTCTATTGAGTTAATTATTTATTGAATTATATATCTACAGGCAATCTGTATTTACTACGAACGTAGAACTGTTTCCATTTTTTCTCTCCAGTACCTGTATATCATAAGTTCTATCTACACATACTTAGCTTTAGCCTAACTGCAGACACAGGAACTTCATATAAGTAGCACAGCCTAAGTTATAGATCCACATAGGCTCTACTTAAGCTTTAGCCTAAGTTTAAAACTTTCAAATTAAACATGTATTAGCTTAAGAAAGAAATCAGAACTATATAAATCTTCGAAAATCATTTACTCTCTATAGTGTAAACGAATTTTGAGAAAAATGCTTTCAAAAAAACTATTTATCCTCCTAAACTTAACACTATAAATTCTGACAATGTCAGTAACCCTAGCTGGGTTACTGACATGGTCAAAAATAAAGGTTTAATTTGGCATTCTAGTTTCTTAATATAGTACACTCTCGATTACTTGCTGATTAATCGTGCTCTTATCCGAAGAATCCGACAAGCAAAATAATGAAAATAAACAACAGAAAAAAAATCATATCGTAAACAGAAATATGTCAATTATTATATAATCTTTAGAGGTCTTTTGAATTAGTTTAATAAAACCTATCACGTTACGCTTAACTTTTCATACGTACTATGTAAAAATCCGTTACACCACTTATACGGTTTATTTTAATCCATGAATTTGTGGCTTTTGTGTGTGTATTTGATTATTTCATTATACGTTTCTCTCTTTCCTTTTACAGTCCAAATTCGAGACCGTTTGTTTTAATTAAACTTTTACAAAGAAGGCAAAGAAGAATTCAAATAGGTATTCCTAGCTTAAACAGACTTTATCATACAAGAACATGTCCTACCAAAAATATAAAGTTGTTTGATCTCAGAACTAATAAGATATGCACGCTGTAGTAACAGCTGTCTCCCTACCCATTTAAGTCCAGGTCCGTGGCCGAGTGGTTAGTATTCTTGGCTACCCATCTAAGAGACCTGGGTTCGAACCCCAGATAAGACATGGATGTTCGTGCCGTGTTTCTACTGAGGTCCCGTCACCCTCACAGACCTTCCATTATAGCGTATTAAACTGACAGGTTCCTGTCAGACCCCTGTGGCAAGTAGCTGCTTGAGGGGATTTTTTTTTCTTTTAGAAGGTCTAAGTTCGCTCCAAATAACAGTTCTACTTTTAAATTAATATGATTTCGGACACTGATATAACTAGTAAATTTGTTATGTATTTAACTATTTAAGAAACATATAGAAAGCTAAAATAGATTTGAAATTTTTAATGTGTTTGCTAATTGCATGTGTCAAAGTTGAGAAGTTCAAACTTTTATATATACCTACCAACATTTTACTAAGTAAATGCATAATGCATATTAGTACATCCAGGTTCGTAACTCAATCTGAGCAAGCGTTAAAGTTTATTAACCTGAAGTAGGAAGATAATGATTAATTCTCCCATATATCATTCATATTCCATAAGCACACATGGTGAAATTCCTGAACTTTCATTTCCATATGTTTTCAGAAAAACTAACTTAAATCACGGCATCGGAAATAAGAAATAAGACTTCTGTTTGTTGTGTTGAGGGAGCTTTCTCATTAATGTGAGATGAAGAGATAGTGCAGGATAATTTATAAAAGTTCCCTCAGACAACGGTAATGATCATGTCTAGACAGCGTAGTTAAAGTAGCAAAATCCTTGTTGATTGTAGAGTCCATTTGAAAAGTTTGGTTTAAAGATCACCTGAGTATGATCAATGTTCAGTGATAAGTGCAACTAGCGCAATGGACGAAGGAAGAGAACCAAAACAGATGCACCTGTCTGTGAGAAAAAAAAAAACCTCTGAAAAAAAGAAATTAATACGTAAAACTAATATAACTAATGTGAATATGAGTCACTTCGGAAAAAGTTATTTATGTTATTTTTAATAGATATCTTCAGTAATATATTAGAGAACATATTGATTGATATATCAAAATAATGTAATTATGTAAAATGAAACAGCATCATAGATTTTTCAGCGGACAGAAACTTAAAGGATTTTTTGAAAACAGTAAAAGAAAACTGTAATTCAAAATATGACAGAAATTGTGTTTTATATTTGAATTCGTTGCATTCATCAGAAACTTCTAGAGCACCTATTTGCAACAGAAGTTCCACGATCATCTGTCGGGGGTCGGAGACTTTTTTTTAGCTTATATGGAACATTTAAATTAAGTGAGATTGCATCCCGCTGACGCCATAGATCTCCTTTGAAAGAATCTCTGTTAAGTTACAACGATGAAGCAAAAGCAAACAGCTGGATAAAGGATTAGATGATATCACCTCTGAGAGGCGATTTTTTTACAAACAATGAACTAAATGGGCAGTTCGCAAAGATTCCAAGGGATAAAAAAAGGAAAAGAGGATTGTTTTACCTCTGAGCGACACTTTTTTGCACACCATGGGCTAAATGGCCAGGTCACATGGACCCCGAAGGCTTGGAGAAGATTGGAGAGGGGACCCACTGGAACAGCTGTTGGGAGACAGATGGCAGCCTCCTGTCAAGGCCATCCAGCGTGTTCTTTAACGTGCATAGGGTATGTCTGTCCCGCACACGGGGCTACGACTTAACGTCCCATTCGACGAATGACGGCCTTTCCAATCCCATCAGTGTCCCCTAGTGACCGTGGGCAGGAAATTTTGCGGAGATAAATTTCAACGTTGACCCAGCTGGGACTCGAACCTGGGAACTTCAGATTACGAGCCTGGCGCGCTACCGACTGAGCCACCCCCGCCCCAGGAAAAGGGGCAGTTGTTAGGAGACAAAAAGTCTGCTATTAAGGCCATTCAGCGTGTTCTTTAATGTGCACAGCAGATGGCTCTTTGCTTTGCACGGCGACAAGGTTTAATGTTTCATCCGGTGGACGGTTGCTTTTGCCGAGCACAACAGTGTACTCTTTCGCACCAATGGCAGCGTTGAGGTTAGTATAAAAAAAATATCAGCGCAGGCACAGTTGGGACTCGAACCTGGAAATATCAGAATTCGAGCATGGCATGCTATAGACCAGGCTTGTCCAACCTTTTGACTTCCCTGGGCCACATTGAGTGAAGATTTGACTTCTCTGGGCCACATGAGTGAAGATGAATTGTTTTGGGCCGCACATAAAATATATAATATAGTGAATGTATATGAATAATAGAACTTCATTTATTTTCTTATTTTTTTATTATAAAATTAAAAAAGGGCAACATAAAACTAGTGGGATATCAAAAACTCGCTGAAAATCACATAATCATGTTGAAAGCTTATGTCGTAAACACGTAAACTTTACGATTTTGTGGGCCGCATTACTAGCTGTCCAGGGCCGCGGGTTCGACACGCCTGCTATAGACTGAATCAACCACCGTCCTCAAAGAAGCGAAAGCAGTGCGCACAAGACACTCCTTAAGGAACTGAAAACGGGTTGCATTGGTCCTCCTCTCCTTCATGAAGCCAGTCCTTCTCCTAAACTGCATACTAACAAGTCCTAGTATACAACAGTTGATATTGATCTTCTCATGACGCATTCTACTAATTATTGATAATCCAGTATGGAAGTTGGGGAGAGGAATTCTAACATATGCTAATAAATTGAACATTCATTAGCAATCCGAGAAAATTTCGATTAAGGATCCAATTGCACAGGAAACAAAATCGAGGCTGAAGTATTTGTATTGATCAAGATCTCTTTCAATTAAACTGAAGACCAAGCATTTTGAAATTTTGAGTACCCTTAATAATGATTAAATTAATTTCAATTAACCAAAAATGTGTAATTAATTTAAACAAGTATAAGAAATTAAAAATAAATTATTTTCTTAGGGCTTAATATTTGAAAATTCATTAGCAATATGAGAAAATTTCGATTCCCTAGATACCGAGGCTTATACCTAATGGTTTGCCTTCTTATAGGCACTAGAGTTGGGTGTATTTCATGTATGTGTAAGAGAGGTGATGTGTGTGTGTGTGTGAGTGAGAGGGGGGGGGGTTATTCAAATAGATGAACAAGTTACAGTGGTTCCTAACCAAAACGAAAAAGTAGAAATATTGTTCAAAATATTTTGTTTACATAAAAGTTAGTCACAAGCATTCTCCTAATCGTTTTCATAAATAAATTTCTTTGATGACTAGAAAGCCTTCGAATATTTGTACACGGTTGGGTTGTTATATTTCTGAGCGGCACCTTTTTTTGCACACAATGGGCTAAATGGTGAAGTTACAAGGACCCCAAGAGCTCAGAGAAAGTTGGGGAAAGGAAACCCAGTGGAAGGCTGATAGTAAACATGGCATCCTCACGTCAAGACCATTCAGCGTATTCTCTAACTACAACTGGATATTACTCTCCTGCACACGGATCCATGACTTAACGTCCCTTCGGAAGGACGGTGGCATCTAACAGAAGGCAAGGTGGAGATTTAGCGAAGATAAATCTCATCACTGGCACAAATGGAACTCGAACCTGGGAACTATATATTACGTGCTGGGCGCGCTATCGACTGAGACAATCCAGCCACAATATTTGTACAAAAAGAATGCATCTCATTTACAAATATAGTTTCATTGTTAGGAAAAACCGATTACTCCCTTGCTCGTAGTTGTATGAACTGCAATAAAATTAGGGGGGGGGGAAAGGAAATGACAGAAAACAAATATAAGTTACACCCTAAGCAACTGCTACTATAAAGGTCTGACAGGAGTGTCAGTATAATACGTTATAGAGAAGATCGTTGAGGAAGGCGCGATCTCAGCAGAATGACAACACAAGAAAGAAAACATCGTTTTTTTTTATCTTGACTCGAACCCTGGTCCCTTTGATCAATAGTCAAGAATACTAACCACTCGGTGTGTTAAACGGAAGTGTAGTCTTCATTTTTTGACTCCCTATTTAAGATAAAGTAATAATACTACTTTCTATTTAAGATCTCCCTATTTAAGATAAAGTAATAATTACTTTTATTCCAGAATTACAGCAAAATGCATAAAACTGAAATGTTAATAGCTGAACAAGTAAAAAATTGTCCCGATGTAAAACTCATGAGACTTTGAAAGCACATTTACTAGCAAATGATAGGGTATCTGTTCTGCTCGCAAAATGTAAATATACTGCTCACAAAAATTAGGGGATATTTCAAAATGAATATGAAGCGATAATATATCCCCTAATTTTTGTGAGCAGTATATTTTTTCATCGCCATGCTAAAATTTAACTTCCATTTTTGTAGTGTTATTATATATTTATACTAACAGGTATAAATAAAGTATTGAATAAATATCGCCTCAAGCAGCTGCTTGCAAGAGAGGTCTGACAGGATCCTGTCAGTTTATATGTCACAGTAGAAGGTCTGTGAAGATGGCGGGACCTCAGCAGAAAGACAAACATTCTTTATCCGGAGCTCGAATACAAGTCCTTTTTTTTCAGTAGCCAAACGCGATAACTACTCGGCCACGGGAAGGCATCGCAATTACACTATTACAATTCAAATACATATTTAAATTACAATTTCAATGCATCAGTGTAAATACACGTATCGTATAGAGAACTAAAAAATGTGCGATTAGAAATACATAATTGAGATGAACATTATCGTCATGTCTCTACAGTTTTTCAGACTAGCACATTATCAAATTACTTTCGTCAACTTCCACAGAGAATGGGTTGTAAAGTTCCGTAATTAAAGTTTCATACACATTAATTTTAGGAAACATGTTCTTGATTATTCCCAAGATCATAATTTCCACATTAAGATGATAGCAAAAATCCTGCGACAGAGTAAAAAAAAACATGATAAAACGTTTGGCTTATTTTTTTATGTAGGAAACCCGTGTCTCTTGATCATAGAGATAAGGATCAGACGAGCCATGCATATCATCTGAAACCTTCAAAACACTGGAAGGGAATGGAAACGTCAAAGGAGGATTTTTTTTAACGCCTTGCTGTCCAGGTGGCTTAGTGATTAGAGTGCTTAACTACTGATGAAAGGGACCCGGGTTCGGCCTGGACCACCTAGATGCACTGGATCCGGACAGTCTTTAAAAAAATGGGAGCAAATTAGCTAAATATCTGAATGCTTTAATTTCTCTAAAGTTTAAGTAAAAGCTATTTTTTTTTAATTGCCCAAAGAAAAAAAAATATATACTCCTTACGACTTTATTAAAATATTTCTGAATATTTTAAAATTAATTAATTAGTTTTTGAAAATAAATAATTACTAGTTGTGTTTTAATCTAAAAATCTTCAAAAACGTTTTAGCTTTCTTTGCTTAAAGTAACTGTATACATATTTTTGAAAATTAAATTGTTACTGCACTGTTCGGGCTTAGTAAGATATAAGAGGCTCTGATTCAACCTTTGGATAAGACGTGGTTGTTTCCTTTCTTGTGTTGTCCTTCTGCTGAGGTCTTGACTTCACAGATATTATCTATGGCGAACACTAACTTGTTAATATCTCTGAGGGTTTTTGCTCAGTTTTTTACATTAATAAGCATTAAATAGATTCGGAAAAGCGCTGAATTATATTTTTCTGAAACTTATTAAATTTTAGTAGGAAATAAGTGTAATACAACACTATATCTTTGAAATGAGCTTACTGTTTAATGTCGGTCTTAAATCTAATGTCCATTTACAAGACCCAGACTCTCTCTCTTAATCTGAGCTTAAGGAATTAGGGATTAAGACTGTTAGCTAAAACGCAGTTAGAAACCACCCGCCAAAGTTATACACAATGTTCATTTTTACGTTCATAGTATATTTATTCTTCTGTACTTACTGAGAGAAATATCAGTAAGTACAGAAGAATAAATATCTTCGATAATATATAAGAACATTTATAAAAAAAAAAGAGCAAAGAATAATGAGTGGAAAAAATTCTCAATGATAGCAAGAACTGTGAACACACTTCTGTATTCAGCTTTTGAATCTGATACCAGTCCCAAATAATTTAAAGCGTTCAGTTCAGAATTATGTTTCTGTAAAAATATCATTAAAAAAGAAGAACAGTATCCGATTCTTGATGATCTACTTAGTCATTCGATAAAAAAATACGTATATGCATCATCATTTAAGAGACAGATGCTCTGTAGGTCGAACAAAATATTGAAATGTCTTCTTGCATAACGAAAATTGCGGCGGATTTTGGTACAGTTGAGTTTGATATTGTCAGACCACTTCATTCTGAATGTGATTCTTTTAAAAAAAACTTTTCATAATTCCATTCGTTCATTATGTTAGCAATATGGCTAAACCAAAGCAGTTCTCTCCCTAAAAAAAGGTGCTACTTTAAGGCGAATTATGTCTGCTTAGTTATCTAAGTCTCTGTTATCAGATCATCTAATACTTTCGTATGTACCTGTAATCAAATGTATATTTAAATAATACTTTCAATACATCAGTATGAAATAATTAAGCTTGTTTTTACTTTGCTTACAAAATATCTAATCATCTTACCATAGCAAAGTTTATAAAAAAAATAAATACCCACTCAAGCAGCTGCTTGCCACAGAGTTCTCATAGGAGCCTATCAATTTATATGCCATAGAGAAGGTCTGTGAGGAAGGTGGAGACATCAGCAAAAAAAAAATCACAGAAATCGATGCCTTACCCGGGTTCGAACCCAGATCCCTTTTATCAGTAGCCAAGCACGCTAACCACTTGGCGAAAGAACGAAAGTTGACTAAACTTCAAATTAATTCAGAACCAATCACCTTACGCTTTACTACTCCACAGACATGACTCGGCGATATTGCAGAACCATTCATTAAGTAACTTTTCAGCTACTCCACAAGAGATTACAATCAATTTATCTCTAACATAATCAGCCAGTCATATCACAATTGTATCATCTCCAGATCTCAGCCGCAGTTCAATTTACAAGTATTAATTTGTGCAGCTTTAATTTTGAGATTGCCAAAGTCACTTCATGCCATCCGATCGCCGAATGGTTAACGCGCTTGGCTACTGATCTTAAGGGACCTGGGTTCGAATCCCGGGTGAGGTATGGATGTATGTGTCGTTTTTCTGCTGAGGTCTTGCCATCCTCTCAGACCTTATACTATGGCATATAAACTGACAGGCTCCTGTCGGACCTCTGTGGCAAGCAGCTGCTTGAGGGGGTATTTTTTTAAGTAACTTTATATCCTGATGTACGTCTAAGATTAAAGCCAGTAATATATTTATTTATTTTCTTTCTAAATAATAGAACCAGAACAAATCACATTATTAAGAGCATTGTTGAAATTCTCATTTCACTTTCCCACAGAAAAATCCTCTCATTCGTTAGCATTTTACATTTTTATTCCTCAACCCTTGAACATCATTCTGATTTTTTTTTCTTGAACATCATTCTGTTTTTTTTTTTTTTCTTGAACATCATTCTTTTTTTTCCCTTGAACTTCATTCTGTTTTTCTCCGAACAGTAAATTTAGTGTCTTTATTTTTTTTCACTTTAATGGCTCTCATGGAAGCTACAGTAATTTCTGGTTCGCTCAGATATTCAGTGTTAAATATAATTCTTTAAAATTTAGCTGCTCCTTGATACAGACAATATTTCTTAGTTTACAGTTGTAAAATATTTTAAATAAAGTAATCAGAACCAATAGATCCTTGACATGACCTGGCCGCATGATCAGCATGCTGGGCTGCTGATCAAAGGGACTTGGATTCCAACCTTGGAAAAGTCATGAATGTTACTTGTGTTATCTTTCTACTGAGGACTCGCCTTCCTCACAGATTAGAGTAAAAAAAGTGATGACAAGGTTGGAAGCCTTTAACTTTGGGCTCCGATTCGTTTTAAACTTTTTCAATGGCGTATTATACAGACAGGCTGGTATCACATATCTGTGATTAGCAGCTGTTTGAGGGTAATTTATTTTTAATTCTTTGTTATTGTTCTACCTAGCTATTTACTCTTTATCAGCCAGGTTATCAAGCCAAAGATTCTTATCAGCTGTCAACTGATCCAACGTCTGTTGCTCTCCTTCTATATCTGTTAAGCCTAGTAAAGCGTTATATTCAGTTTGTTTCTTGCAATCCTTTCTATCAGTAAAACCCAATTGTCCTCATCCTTAGTTGCAAGCAGACTTCATTCACCGTGATTATCATGGAGGCGTTAGCTATTTCTACTTCTTTCAGAGACTCAGTACCAGCGGTTGAATTTAGCACATCGCATCTTCAAAAGGAATATTTGTCAATTTTCAAAGGAGAGATATTTTCAATGAAGTAATTGGAACCAATCTCAGATTCTCGGTATGGCCTGGTGTTCCTAAAAGTTTAAATTGGGTTTACTTACCTCTGAGATGTACTTTTTTTGCACACAATGGGCTAAATGGCGAGATCACAAGGATCCGAAGATAACAGAGAAGGCTGGTGGAAGGGGAGCTCTGGACCTCTGTTCGGTGATAGATGGTAGCCTCTTGCCAAGCCCATCTAGCGTGTTCTTTAACGCATACAGGGTTTTACTCTCTCCCATACGGTGCCACGGTTTACATCACATTCGACGGACGGCAGCCTTTCCTAGTGCATCGGTGTCCTCTTTCATACCTAGGTCAGGGTGGGAATTAGCGGAGATATGATATATTACTTCAGAGTAATAGTAGTAGGATTGCTGATGTTAATGGAACCAAGGTTTGAACTCTAGACCTTTGATTCAAGCCATTCACCTGCTAATGCAAAGTATCCTGTGCAGAGCCTGATCTAGGGGAGAGGACAAAGGGGACATGGTCCCTCCCCCTTTGACAATGTTAGTAAAAACAATAGAGGCCAAAATAGAGGCCCAATAGATAGAAAATAGAGGCCCAATAGAGGCCAGCCTATGCATATTTCATGAATTTTTTCGATAAATTTTAAAGATGTCTAAATTGGAGGGAAAAATGCTATACTGCAATAAAAATCCAGTTTCTTGTCCCCTCCCCCCTGTTTTTATTACTTTTTTCCTATTCGATTTCAGACGTCACTTCCTCCCCCCCCCCCCACACACAAGCACACATACTCCTTTATTTTTTCTAGATCCGGACCTGATCCTGTGTATATGATCATCCGGAGATAGTAACCTAAAAATAAATGGAAAATATAGAAGTTACATTCTTCCTCAACAAAGGCTTACCATTGCAATATGGGCGGGAGTGGCTCAGTCGGTAGCGCGCCAGGCTCGTAATCTGCAAGGTCCCAGCTGGGCCAGCATTGAGATGCAGATACCGATGGACTTAGAAAAGTCACTGTCCATCGGATGGGATGTTGCGCCTGAAAGCCATGTTTAACATGTCCATGAAAGGACATGAAAGGACATGTTAAAGAACATGCTGGATGGCCTTGATGGGAGTCTACCATCTGTCTCCTAACAGCTTTCCAGTGGGTTCTCCCCCAACCCTCGATGATCCCTCGTGATGTTTGTGACCTGGCCATTAATTCACTGTGCGCAAGAGGGTGCTGCTCAGATATAAACCAACCCAACCAGTGCAATAAGTCCATGAGATTCATGAAGTTGAACAATTCTCAAATGGTAAAAAGAATTAAGAATTACCACTGAAGACCATATTAAAAAGCTGAAATTGGTCTGGAAGACTTCCTTTCAGAGAATAAAATTTTGTTTTCGATGGTATTAAACACCTAAACCACAAGTGCTATGTAATTCTGGGTCTGTGTATAATCACAGAAAAATTGTTTAAAAATTGTTAAAATCAGACAATTTCACTAGAGTCGAAAATTTAAGCATAATATACAAATTCGGAAAGAACTGAAAACAAGAGAAAATGAAATTCTGTGAGATCTCAAGTGACAATGCCTTGCTATATGACGTAGGCGGTGGTATCTCAGTTATTAGCGCCCCAAACTCTTAATCTTCAGTTCCCAAGTTCAGTTCCGCCTAGGCCAGCGTTGAGATTTATCTCTGCGAAACATCCTACCCTGTCCTCGGTCAATAGGGAACACCGATGGGCTTGGAAAGGCCAGTGCCTATCGGATTTGACATAGAACCGTGGCTCCATGTGCAGGAAAGTCACACCCTGTGAACGTTAAAGAACATGCTGGATGGCCTTGATGGGAGGCTACCATGTGTCTCCTAACAGCTGTCCAATGGGTCTCCTACACTAACCTTCTGTGATCCCTTGGGGTCCTTTGACCTAGTTATTTAGCCCACTGTGTGCAAAAAAACTACTGTTCAGAGGAAAAACAACCCAGCCTTGTTATGTGACGCAATAAACAGCGAAGAATAGAGCAAACCAATCGCTTGATTTCCATGGGTTATGCAACTAAATGCAGGATTATCCATAGCAAAGGGACTGGTTAAGGAAAACGTAGAGGCTAATACGGAGTATGTACTACTCCGAATAGCTCCACAAGCATCTCAATGACTTATACTATTTACCTGACCGGTTATGAGATCTAGTGGCACTGGAATATATAATACTCTTCCTCAAAAGAGCAAATCGAAGTTCTCGGAGTTGATTGATGACCTTCAACATCGTCCATCAGAATAAACTGGGGCCAATAGTGTGTTTGAAAACTTCACATGGGGTTGAATATCGTCGCTATACCTTCGATCAGTATCTCTTGCAGAGACGTCGAATGGTGTGCATACACTTGACAAAATATTGTTTCAATCGTCGAACCATCATCATAGTGGTATCGTTCTCTGATGTTAGAAGGTTGGTTACGAATTCTTGCTCTCTTCAGATTAAAGCAAGCTGAGAATCAGCCTGGAGACTGAATTGTCATCGTCAGTGAAAAACATTGAACTGAGGCCCAGTCACGATGTTGCCTGCATCATGTCGGTCAGACTTTCCTGCGGGATGGATTGAGGGGAATACAAACCGTCGGTCATATGGCACAGAGTATTCTCTGGTGAAGCCTTCTGTAAACAGCCTCGAAACTATCCTACCTTAGGTTGTAGAAAGCTCCAGAGCGAGAATTGACATTGCCCTATGATGTTGGTCTGTTAGTGCAAGATACAAGTGGCCATCCTTTACTGTTGTCATTCTTGGACAACATTTCACTCCTTCACAGCTAACTCCTCCTGTCTGTTGGAATCATGTCCAAAGTCTGAAAACCCTGATTGGAAGACATTTACATACCTAGCCCCGTCACTCTGTGATAGACCGGGCTCAGCATATCGATTGCCACATCAAATGTAAAAGATTCAAATGATGTCTCTGTGTTATACTGTTGTTACCAAAACGCTCTACCAACATGAACACAGCGTTTGCTCAGCGAGAAATGAGCAGTGCAGAATCAGAACCAGCTTTTATAGCACCCAGGATTTACATTCTACTAAAAACCGATCGTCTCCTTAGTAACCTCTTAATTTCTAGACTTCACTCAGCCCTGTTTGAATTTGAAAGCGACATCAGATCTGAAATTCTTAATATTTCTGAGATGCACTGCTCGATATAGACTTATGTTATAATTATTAGCTCTCTAGCAAAGCTATATATGAATTTGACCTTTGACATTGAAGGGCCCATCTCATCCAAAATTTCATAACATTTCTAAGCTCTACATCCCAAAATAACCCCAGGTATGGCCGAGTGGTTAGCGCGCTTGGCTACTGATCGAAGGGACCTGGGTTCGAGCCCCGGGATAACGCATGGCTGTTTGTGTCGTTTTTCTGCTGAGGTCCTGCCATCCTCTCAGACCTTCTACTTTGGCATATAAACTGACAGGCTCCTGTCAGACCTCTGTGGCAAGCAGCTGCTTGAGGGGTTTTTTATTTTATCAATTTTAACTCTCTAGCATTGGAAGATCGATATTTCACCAATGACCTCGAAGAACTCATCGGAATCAAAATTTCGTAATATTTCTGAGACCTATAACCCGAAACAATGCAATTTTTCCCGTTTTTAGCACTGCACTAGCATTAATACTCGCAGATATAGGTTTGACCTCTATGTGACCTGCATTTAACCGTGAAGGACACATCGGAGGTCATGGATTTTTTCCGAGATCTACGCCCCGGATTAGCCTTGGATGCAGATTTTCAGAGCTCTACCACTTCTGTATCTTAGAATTAGCATGATCCCTAGCAGTCACTCAGTCAGTCACTCACAATTGGCTACAAATATTAGCTGTTACTGAAGCACAAAATGTACTAGAAAATTACACAAAATGTAACGTTAATAAATTCTTGCGTTTGTGAGATATTTAACATTTTGAGAAATATGCTTAACTTTTGGACAACAGTGTATATTATTTATGACATAATTCTCTAGCAGAGAAAAGTGGAAAGAAATAACTAATTCTTAATGAATTTTTAATGAACTGGTGAGTCAAAATACTCTAAGGGCTTTCATCTAAAACGTTTTACCGTTATGATTGAAGAAACGTTTTTACTGCAGATTTCTATTTCAAAAATGTTTTTAAGGCGCTTACAGTTAAAATTTCGTTTTGGAATCTGTCCCATTCCAATACGAAAATTTAACTGTAAGCGATTATTTAGGAAACTTTCTTATTAACTATCTAGTAAAGTTCTAGGAAGTTAAAGATCATATAAAGTAATGCAGCAAATAAAGGGAATTCCGCTAGGTGCATTTGAATCGTTATATATTTGAATTAATAGAAAGATTACAACAAAATAGAACTGATTATTAATAAATTGGAAAAGACAGTTTATTCTCAACATCTTATAGCACAAATTGATGTTATAAGATGCAAACCCCGAAGCTATAAGTTACTTTGACATAACAGTCCTATGTTATGTCAAATGGAAACTAAAGTTGACGCTCTATGTTTTTTTAAGTGTGATGACAGATCAAGATCTCATTCAAATATATATATCTCGATTTTCAACATTATTCGTTCAGTATTAATGAGTTATGGAAGTTTGAAAATTTAACATTAATAAGATTACCAGTCACAAAAATCAACTTCAGCAGTTAATTAGAACTTAGCAATAAGTATTGTATTAAAGTGTTTAATAAAATAGGTGTGTATTTTAGAAGTGTATGTAAAGAATTCCTTCACCATTTATCAGTTTTTTGTAAAAAAAATAAAGTAAATAAATACCCCCTCAAGCAGCTGCTTGCCAAAGAGGTCTGATAGGAGCCTGTCAGTTTATATGCCAGAGTAAAAGGTCTGAGAGGATGGCAGGACCTCAGCAGAAAAACAACACGAACATCCATGCCTTACCCGGGGCTCGAACCCAGGTCCCGTAGATCAGTAGCCTAAAACTGGCATTGCTGTTGTTAAATATTTAAACTTTCAGAGCTCATTAAATAATGGACAAATATTGCTGAAAACAAATTCGAGATTTTGATTTATTTGATTGAGATCTTTATATGCTATCACATTTTCCGAAACAAAAAAAAAGCTTATTTAAGAAATTTTAGAGCTTCGACATTAGCTTTTCATTGACATATCGTTTGTTCCTTAACTTATGGAAACTAGTGTAGTAACATGCTGAATACACATACGTACGTGAGTGATCATATTCATCACAATTAGTTCGTATTCTTTGTTTATAACTTTTACCTCATAGTTTTAGGTACTTAGTGTTGTTTTTTGTTTCTTGGTTAAACACGTAATATTTTTGATAAATTATTCAAATCTGAAAATTGATTAGTTTCTTTTTTCCTTTTTTCTTAAATCATAATCCAAGTCTTTGTCAAAATTACCAAACATTAAAATGAGGCTAAAGTAAATTAATTTTAAATAAATTTTCAGTCTAGATTCTATCTTTTATGTGAAATTCAGATACTATATTTTCTATTAATAGAAATCGTAATAATCGTGTATTTTACGCGAAGTTCTTACATGTGCAACATTCTAAAAACACTTTGGATATTTAATATGTATAACATTGCTAACAGATAACATTAAGCGATTATATTTCGTTGCATGAGGATGCTGATATATTACGAAGTTTAAAAGATTATAAGGAAGTTATACTCAATTGCATTTTATTCAGTTATTACAGCTTACAAATGAGCTATTTCCGGAAGTTTATCTGAATGGAGAGATAAGTTTTCAGTCAAAACGTTTAGATATTGGAATCAAACGAAATAATAATTCAGATCATTTCGGTTACTACAGAGCAATTTTAACAGTTTAAGCGTAATCATATTGCTATATAGGTTCCTTATATAATAATCGCTGTAGATTTCACAATTCGTCTAGTGTAAAATAAGTAGGTAGTCATCGACATTTCAGATTTAATTCTTTTTTTCGGGAATCTTCTCCAATATAGTTGATCTACACTGAAGTGCCATTGAATTAGGGAAGCAACCTAGTAACGTGTTGTACCCTGTGCCCTGATAAGGCCACCACAAGACGAGGCAAGTACTCCACAAGCTTGCGTAAATGTTCCACAGGTATGGCGACCCATGCCTCCTCCAGAGCTGTCTATAATACTCTCAAGATCGTCGCTGATGGGACATGAGCCCGAACACTCTGCTCGACGATATCCCAAAAAATTTAGATGGATTTTAAATCTGACCTTCTAGGTGGACAATTCATTATTTCAAAATCAGCAGAATGCTCCTGCAACCATGCAGTAGCCAACCTGAACCTGTGAGATGAACAGTTGTCTTGCTGGTAGATGTCATCTCCATTGGGATGCATGATGGCCATAAATGGGTGAAAAGGGTTAGCCATGAGTTCTTCGTACCAGGATGCATTGAAAGTCGTCAGTACACGTACTAAAGGTCCCACAGACGTCCAACTGAAGACATCCCAGGCCACCACCAGCTTGTACTGTTACTACCTGACATGCAGGATCCATGGCTTCAGGGGGTTGGCGCCATACCCTCAGTCTTCCATCGGCGTGATGAAGTTTAAATCGGGATTCATCATTCCAGGCTATCCGTTGTCAATTTTCGATGGCTCAGTTTCGATGTTCTTTAGCCCAGGCAAGGCGTTGAGCCCAGTGCCATTAGAAGTGGGACTCTCGTACGTCAGCGGGTCCCGAAGCCGAGAAGATGAAGTGAGCGTTGCACGGTCCATGCACTGACATCCTGGCTGGGACCCACATTCAGATGGGAGGTTATTTCAGATAATGTTTGGCCCTCATTGGTCCATACGATGTGGGTCAGACGACGAAGCCCACTATCATTCAAGGTTGGTTGTCCTTTGCAGTTTGTCCGGGTGCTTATTTTTTTTGCCGGAATTTTCATATTCCCGAAACACTCTTGAAACTGTCGTACGAGAAAATCCAAGTTCGTTGACAATTTCGGAGATCGAGTGTCCCCATCCGTAGGGCACCTACGATCTACCCTCTGTCAAATGCATCTAAAACCCGTGCCTTTCCCATTATGCTTCTCACGACGAATGCTTGGGGACGCCAAAGCTTGCAGCTATATATGACCAGAGTTTCAACCATGCATGCGCGCAAATGCGGGACTTGCGGTACTGAATTTGGATAACGTCTCCTATACCTAATTCAATGACACTTCAGTGTATATTAGAAAGCCAGCAAGCAAAAATTTTCAGGTTATCGCTTTATGGGTGGGACAGATATAAAAAATGTGATTTGCATGGGATAGAGCAGAAGATTTGAAGAAGACAGCAGAAACTAAAGAGCCGCAAGAGTTGGAATTTATTTTCCAGTGTTCCGCGTGGCAATTCGTATGTGTTTACGCGAAATATTTTTTTTTCACAAATGTTTGAAAACAAAAGACAGTCGATTTAAAACAACTTATATCTCTTCAATATTGAAAAATCTGCAATTGATTACAACAGTGCTGTGCAACATTTATCAACTGATGGCATCCGTCAGCACTCTATTCATTCTACATTGCATAATTCTACTTCACACCCACAGACTTAAATTATAATTTGTGTCAATTTACATATTTTGCAATGCTTATTTTCAACCGTCAAATAGTTTTGTGATTTATACTTCAACTCTACACATAAGACGGAAGGAATTTTATATTTATATATATAAGTTTAAGTAAAATTTATTCGATTGTTTTTAAATAAAAATATTTTCAAAATTCGACACCGATTTCGGAGTACTGAATTACAATATGGAGATTAAAAATAACATAAAAATAACCATATCCTCAAGTAACTGCTTGCCACAGAGGTCTTATGGAGCCTGACAGTTTATACGCCACAAAGATCTGTGAGGAAGACGAGACTTCAACAGAGAATGAACACAAATATCCATGCTTTACCTGGGCTCTAACCCAGGTCCCTTGTATCAGTAGCCAAGAGAGCTAACCACTCCGTAGGCAAAACACTTCAACTCAACTGTTTCAAATTTTGCATTTTTTTAATTTCCGACACTTAAAAAAGATAAAACACTGGTTTAGAGAGAAGTTAAATATCAAACAAACAGGACAAAGAAGGGGTGGGGTGACTCAGTCGGTAGCGCATCAAGTTCGTAATCTGCAGAGCACCAGGTTCGTAATCTGCAGCGCACCAGGTTCGTAATCTGCAGCGCACCAGGTTCCAGTTGGGTCAGCGTTGACATTTATCTCCGAAAAATTCCCCGCTATGCCCACGGTCAGTAGGGAACAGCAATGGGCTTGGAAAGGCCGCCGTCCGTCTGATGAGATGCTAAGCCATGGCCCCTTGTGAGGAATAGCAATCCCTCTTCACGTTAAAGAACACGCTGAATGGCCTTAACGGGCTGCCCCCACATTAAACTTTTGCTTGACCAGAAAGAAATTCTAAACATACATTAAAGCTAATTTCTACTGAACAACTTAATTCCAGACTATGAAACTGTTTAGATGTGAGCCTTATGTGAATAAGCGAAGAAGGCAGTGTTGGGTGGGACATGGGTGCGGGATTCAGCGCAAAGCTGTCAGATATGGCAACGAATGAACACGAAACCTGTTTGCTGATAGACCGATAAGTAAATAGAACAGGTTCGGAAGCACGTTCGTGGCGTTTAGTTTTGCCTGCTATATTTCATGAGGTAAAAAACACAAAACGCAGTCATGCCATTTTCTTCACTTCCATGTTGATCTCCAAAGTTAAATTTCTTTCTCTTGTCTTTAGCTTATTTGCATCTAATTTCTTAAGCAATCATCATTCTTCCTTACTGATTAATTAAGTTGCTAATATCTAGGAGCAGCAGTTTGCTCATAAAAAAGTTTAACGAAGTCTGCAATGAACGACCTGAAAGTTTAATCACTGAAACAAATCGGTAGCTTTGTAAATTAACTAAACAAACTGAAAAGTCAAAAACAAACAACTTTGTGAAAGGTGAAAACTAAAATGCACGTTGTTGGGTTGGGTTGTTTTACCTCTGAGCGGCACTTTTTTGCACACCATGGGCTAAATGGCCAGGTCACATGGACCCCGAAGGCTCAGAGTAAGTTGGGGGAGGGGACCCACTGGAACAGCTGTTGGGAGACAGATGGTAGCCTCCCGTCAAGGCCATCCAGCGTGTTCTTTAAGGTGCACAGTGTATGGCTCTCCCGCACACGGGGCCACGGCTTAACGTCCCATCCGACGGACGGCGGCCTTTCCAAGCCCATCGGTGTCCCCTACTGACCGTGGGCAGGGCGGGAAATTTTGCGGAGATAAATCTCAACGCTGACCCAGCTGGGACTCGAACCTGGGAACTACAGATTACGAGCCTGCGCGCTACCGACTGAGCCACCCTGGCCCCAAAAATGCACGTAATATGGCTAATATTCCACTTATTTTCAATTGCGGGAGGGTTGGCTCAGTCGGTAGTGCGCCAGGTTCGAGTCGCAAATTCAAGAGCGTTGAGATTTGTCTCCGTTTACCCACACCCTGCCCTTGATGAGAAAAGAGACATCAAAGGGCTTGGAAAGACTGCTGTCTGTCGGAGGAGACTAAGTCGTGGCTCCGAATCCAGGAGAGCCATACGCTGTGCATGCTACAGAACACGCTGGATGGGTGGCTCCCCTAGGTCTCCAACAACTGTCCAATAGGTTCCCAACCTTCTCTGAGCTCTTCACGTGACCTAGCCATTTATCCCATTATGTGCAAATAGGTGCCTCTCAGAGATAAATCAACTCAATGTGACAAATATACTTACTTATTCCTATGTTTATCTTTAGAATAATGGGAATAAGTAGATGCAAATTTGATCTCCTTTTCAAGTAGCAGTAGAGATCTGAGAAGATCAGGAAAAAAAACCTTTTTTAGCAAAATTATGAAATAAAAGTCTATTAGGGATTCAAATTTTACTATCAATGTAATTTAAGGTTCAAAGGCGGCTGTATATTCTGCAATGGAAATAACAGAACGTAATAAACATAAATGAAGTAATATCTTTAACTGAAACGCGGCATTCTTTTGCACACAATGGGCTAAATGGCCAGGTCACAAGGACCCCAAATGCTCAGAGAAGCTTGGGAGAGGGGACCTCTGGAACAGCTGTTGGGAGACAGATGGTAGCCTCTTAGTTATTTCTGTCCTTTTTGTATGGAAGTACCTTCTTCCCAATTCAAAAAATGATGTGCTATATGTGTATTTAAGATGTTGAAATGTCAAACTACGATTATCTAAACCAGTGTTTCTCAACTTTTTTATTTTTATAAAGTATCTCTTTTTTAAAAAATTCTTTGAAGTGTCATTTTTTTTTCAAACTTTTAAAGTACCAGAGGTACCTACAATTTCAAACATACATTTTTTTTTCTACCATCACAACAAATTTATTTCAAACAACATTGTTTCAAATTTATTTTAACAAAAAATTTAATCGTAATTGTTTGTGAAAAGTGCAAATATAATAAAACCAATGGTGAAGTGTGGATGAGAGCAATAAATCAACGAGACTGCGTAATTGATGGATAAAAAATTCATGTGTCATTAGTGACAGTCTAATTATCTCAATTGCTTTCATCCACGCTTTCCCAGTGGATAGAGTCAGGGGCGTAGCGAAGTACTATGGTTGTGTGTGTGTGGGGGGGGGGGTAGTTATCAAAACTTTTCCAACTCGAAGTTCAAATTTTGCCAACTGAGCAAACTTACTAGTTTTTCCCTCCGTGGTGGTGGTGGGGGAGCATTTCCCATTTGACTTCCAATTTTGCCAACTAGCCATTATTATTTCACAGACATAATTCCAATATTTACATCTCGTCTGAATTTTAGCAAGTCAGTGTGAATTTTCCCTTCATTTGACCAACTCTCCTTAATTTCACGAAACTAATCCCAATCCTTACATCTCTCTTAAATTTGCCAAAACACTTCAAACTTTTCAAACTCCCAAAGATTTTGCCAAGTTTTCTCAATTTCAGTCAACTTTCCTTAATTTTACAAACCCAATCCCAATTATCACAACTCGCCCGTATTTTCCAAGTGGATTCGGATTTTGTCAACTGCCCTTCATTTTGTTAAGTTTCCTCAATTTGTCCAACACTCCTTAATTTCACAAAAAAAATCCCAATTTTCACAAATCGCCTATATTTTACCAAGTGGATTCGAATTTTGCCAAATACTCTAGAT